>CAWUFW010005961.1:0-1234920 GCA_963921515.1 Calotriton arnoldi | reverse complement strand
AAAGAAATAAAGACGCCAAGTTCTTCCTGATGCGCACGCTTCTCCGATGTTATAGAAGTCTCGATTCATGCGCTAACCGCAGGTTACGAAGCACTTTGTTCAGCGAAGGCGACGTAACAGCTTCGGGCTACGAAGCACTTTCTCCAACGCTACGGTGACGCTCGCCGATGCGTCAACTGCAGCGGCGACACCCTTGTTCAGCGATGCGGCGGCAGCAGCTCGGCTGCGACACTCTTCTCCAACGTTGCGAGAGCGCTTCCGCTCGATGCGACAACTGCAGCGGCGACACCCTTGTTTCGTGATGCGACGGCAGCAGCTCCGACGGCGGCACGCTTCTCCGTGGATGCGGCGCTTCTCTTGATGCGGTGCAATGCGACAGCTACAGCGGCGACACCCTCCTTCGGAGTTGCGACGGCAGCGGCTGCGACGGCGACACGCTTCTTCCTCGATGCGAGACTCTTCTCTTGATGCGGTGCAATGCGACAGCTACAGCGGCGACACCCTCCTTCGGAGTTGCGACGGCAGCAGCAGCGACACGCTTCTTCCTCTTGAGTCGCGCTTCCAGCTCCTTGCGACACGCAGTCCCTTCAGAAGGCCCAAAACAGCAGCAGGCACTTCCAAAGGATTCTTGGGGAGCTGGTGGTTGAAGTCTGTTGTCCCTGAGACTTCAGCAGGAGGCAAGCTCTTTTCTCAAGCCCTTGGAGATACTTTACAAGTTGAATAAAAGTGCACACAAAGTCCTTTCTCCTTCCTTTGGCAGTCAGGCAACCACTGCAGGCAGATCCCTCTAGCTTAGGGACAGTCCTCTCCTCAGTTTCTTCTGGTTCCTCTCCTCAGCAAAGGTTTCTTCTTGTTTTCCCAAAGTGATCTAATTTCCTAGGGGTCTGGGTCCCCTTTTTATACCCAGTTTCTCTTTGTTCTCTGAAGGCAGAGAGGCCTCTGCCTAGTCCAAAACCAGTTCTGGTCAGTCCTGGAGCACTTTGTTTTTCTGACTCCTTCTTTCCTTTCAGAATGTGGGGCAGGGTGCTCAGCCGCCCGGCAGGAGGTGGAGCCAGCATTGTGGAAGGCAGGCACAGCCCTATTCAGACCCAGGTGCAACTCCTCCCTCCACTCTGGATGCAGATCTTTCTATTCAGCCCTGTGCTGACTCACCCTGTCTCCTGTAGCCACCCCCAGCCCCTGTCACTCAATCTCCAGACAAGGAATACACAACCTAGCAGAGGCAGGCTTGGAAGTTTAGGCAAGAAAATACCCACTTTCTAAAAGTGGTATTTTCAAACACAGAATGTTAAAACCAACTTCACTAAAAAGATGTATTTTATCATTCTGAGTTCAGGCATACTAAATTCGTTTTTCTACCATGTTCCCTGGGTCAGTTCTGACTATAAGGTGTAATAGTCAGTCTGCCCATTCTGGCCTATGGAGAGCAGGTAGCCTTGCAATAGTGAAAAACGAAAATGGCTGTAATTCACTATTAGGACATGCCACACACACCAGGGCATGTCCTACCTTGTACTCACAATGCACCCTGCCCTAGGGCCTACTTTAGGGGTGACCAACATGCAGTAAAGGGAAGGTTTAGGGACTGGTAAGTGGGTGTACTCACCAAGTCGACATGGCAGCCCTAGGCTGCACACAGGCTCTGCAATGGCAGGCCTGAGACACATTTACAAGCCGCTTCTGTGGGTGGCACAACCAGTGCTGCAAGCCCACCAGCGGCATTGGATTTACAAGCCCTGGGCACACACAGTGCACTGTACTAGGGACTGACAAGTAAACCAATCATCCAATCATGGAGTCACTAATCCATAACACAATTTACAATAGGGAGAGCATATGCACTTTAGCACTGATCAGCAGTGGTAAAGTGCCCAGAGTCATAAAACAGCCAACAACAGGTCAGAAAAAAATATAGGAGGAAGGTAAAAAGTTTAGGGATGACCCTGCAAAAAGGGCCAAGTCCAACACGGATCATTGGCTAAAACCCCAGGAGTCCACTATGGAAGACGTAATGAGCAAAATCTATCTGGAGCAATTCCTCGAGGCCCTACCCTATGGTACCCAAAGGTGGCTTAGGCAGCATGCAGGCCTGACCTTAGAGCATGCCGTTGAAATGGCCACCTCCTATGTCAGGGCACAAAGTCGTCCCTTAGTAAAGGAGCCAGAGAAGCCCCAGAGGGGCCGTAGCCCGAAGTACGATAAGAAACCGATGAAGGTAACCCCGGACCTGTTTAGAACCAGGGCTGTAAGACCCGACAGCACAACTCCAACTGGTCCTCAATGTTTCGAATGTGGCGAGTGGGGACACATAGCCCGCTTCTGTAGGAAGAGAAGGGACAAGGGTGAAGACGAACCAATGGATGTCAGTTATGCTCCTCGTTCCGTCCTCTTTGCCCAGGAGACAGGGCACATCTACTATGTGAGTTTGATAGTGAACAACCGGGAGGTAACTGCTCTTTTGGATTCAGGGTGCAAGCACTCCTTAGCCCGAGAAGACATAGTCCCCGCCACCGCTATGATACCAGAGAAGACAGTCAATATTCGTTGTGTACACGGAGACATCAGGGAGTACCCAATAGCACAGCTGTCCATACAGACTAGGACAGGAAAAAGCACCTCGGTCACCGTAGGGGTGCTCCCTACCCTTCCTGAGGCACTGATCTTGGGGGTCGATAATCCTTCCTTTGCTATCCTTCTCTCCCATGCTCTAGGCGTAGGCGTAGCAGACCCAGGTCCTCACAACACTCTTTTGACCTCGGAGCCCTGGGCCATTGACAACAACTTTAGAATAGCCCAGCTAAACGACGCCTCCCTCAGACACGCATGGCAAGGAGCACAAGAAACAAGAAACAGACCCCAACGCACTTATCCTTGTTTCTTGGAACAAAACGGTCTCCTTTATCGCCTTGCCAAGAAGGAAGCCGAACCCCAGCTAATAGTCCCCACCAGTTTTAGGGAACAAATCCTATTTTTCGCACATTCACATCTTCTCGCTGGTCATGTAGGGGCAGAGAAAACTAGCCAAGCAATACTGGGTTCTTTCTATTGGCCTGGCATATATCTCCAAACTAAGAAGTATTGCCAGGAATGCACCATCTGCCAACGGAGGAATCCTTATGTTCCTCCCAAGATACCCCTACAGCCCCTACCAATTATAGGCCGTCCTTTCGAAAGAGTAGGTATGGACCTCATTGGGCCTCTCCCTAAATCCAGCAAGGGTCACCAATACGTCCTCGTGTTGGTTGATTATGCCACTCGTTACCCTGAAGCCCTTCCACTGCGAACAGCCACCACCACCACTATAGCTCAGAGGGTGATAGAGGTGTTTTCAAGGATGGGGTTTCCAAGAGAATTGGTAACCGATCAGGGCACACCCTTTGTCTCCCGTTTAATGAGGGAGGTATGTAAACAACTAGGCATCCAACATATCAAAACCTCGGTGTACCACCCCCAGACCGACGGTCTGGTGGAACGCTACAACGGTAATTTGAAACTCACTTTAAAGAAACTGTTGAGCGGGGATGGGAGGAACTGGGATCAGTTGTTGCCCTTAGCCCTGTTTGTGATTCGTAGCTCTACCCAGAGCAGTTTAGGGATCTCACCCTTTGAACTAATGTTCGGGAGAAAACCACGCACTCTTCTTGAAATCACAAAGGAGAGTTGGGAGGAACAAGGGGTATCTGAGGCCCAAGCCTTGTTGGAATACGCCAACCAGCTCAAGACGCGGCTATGTAAACTGAGGACATTAGCCCATGAGAACCTAGAAAAGGCTCAGACCCAACAAAAACTTCAATACGATAAGGGTAAGAAGTGGAGAGAGCTAAAACCTGGGGACTGGGCCCTACTTCTCCTTCCTTCATCCAGCCACAAACTCCGGAAGGAATGGCAAGGACCCTATGAGGTGGTACGTAGGGTCGGAAACACTACTTACGTGTTACAGCTCACCCCTAGGAAGAGCCAGATGTACCACGTAAAACTGTTGAAAAAATGGCTAGGGCCTGTCCCTAAAAAGCCCTGTAATGTTTCTCTTGCTACTCCCTCTATGACCACAGTGACAGACACCCTTCTTAGTCCTGATTTAGAGCCCCAGGAGACAAAACAAATAGGGGATCTCCTACAGTCATTTTCTGATGTCTTCTCAAATCAGCCCGGTAGAACCACCCTAGCAACCCATACAATACCTACCATTGCGGGGGCTGTTGTCAAACAAAGACCCTATCGGGTTCCTGAGGCACGTAGGGCGGCCCTGAAAAGGGAGGTAGCCGATATGTTGGCCCTAGGGGTGGTGGTACCCTCCAAAAGCAATTGGTGTTCACCGATCGTTCTGGTCCCGAAGCCAGATGGTAGTATCCGGTTCTGCATTGACTTCAGGGCAGTGAACCGGATATCTAAACAGGACGGGTACCCTTTACCGCGGGTCGACGAATTAATCGAGCGCCTTGGTGAGGCTCGTTACATCACCACCATCGACCTCACCAAGGGTTATTGGCAGATCCCCCTACACCCAAGGGACCAAGAGAAAACTGCCTTTTCCACTCCAGACGTCTTATTTCACTTCACAGTCCTACCGTTTGGCCTACATGGCGCCCCAGCCAGCTTCCAAAGGCTGATGGACGCTCTACTCAAAGAACATCTCAAATATTCGTCAGCATACCTAGACGATATTGTCGTGTTTAGTAAGACCTGGGAAGAACACCTATCCCATTTATCGGCCGTTCTTACAGTACTACGGCTGGCGAACCTGCATGTTAACGCTAAGAAGTCCAGGTTCGCATATCAAAAGGTGAAGTACCTGGGGTACGTGTTAGGAAAGGGCTTGATTGAACCCCAGAGCGAAAAAGTCAGGGCTATCCAAGACACCCCGTATCCCACCACAAGAAAAGAACTAAGGGCCTTTTTAGGGTTGGTGGGTTATTATAGGCGCTTTATACCCCTTTTTTCTGACACTGCTGCCCCCCTCACAGATCTGCTTAAGAAAGACATCGCTCCCAGTCGTCTTAAGACACTGACCACCGGAGAGCTCTTGGCTTTCCAGTCCCTGAAAACCACGTTAACCACCTCCCCTTTTCTGCTAACACCTGACTTTCAGAAAACTTTCATCCTTCAGACAGACGCCATGGGGATAGGGGCTGTTCTCTCACAGCTAGACGAGGAGGGGCTAGAAAGACCTGTGTTGTACATCAGCAGAAAACTCTTCCCCAGAGAAAAGGCGTATCCCATAATCGAGAAGGAGTGCTTGGCCATCAGGTGGAGTATAGAGAAGCTAAAATACTACCTAGAAGGGCGTTCCTTTCTGTTATACACAGACCATGCTCCGCTCACCTGGTTACAGAGGAATAAGGGCTCCAACGATCGGGTCCTTCGGTGGTTTCTGGCACTACAACCGTACCGTTTCCAGGTACTCCACCGTAAGGGTAGTGAGCAGGGCAATGCCGACTACCTGTCACGTTTTCCACAGTCCCCCGATCGGGGACTCTTAAGGGGGGGCATGTGTCAGGAGGTCGAGGATATCGGGAGTCCGGACCAGCCAGAGGAAGGGGTTAACGCCCTGCTGTTGCCTTCTATACAGGCGGGTCTGGAGCCCTTTAACAAGAATGCCTCGGAAGGAACCTCGGAGGAGTGGCCACTGACGCTGTACTCGGCCGTCCAATCCGGAGACCGATCGGACGGAACAAGAGGAGACGGCTCCCGCACGTATGCGGAAGGAGAATCCCGGGCGAGAGGAGAGCCGGAGGTGAGGAATTCAGAGGAATCGGACGGACGGAGAGAAGCAGAGCCAGAAGTAGTGGACGCCGCGGAAGACGTCAAGCCAGGAGGCCAACGGTACCGTGTTCCGCCCAGCCACCCTCCAGGAGGAGGGTGGCTTACAAAGGTACGAGCAAGACTACAGGGGTTTCAGGGCACGGGTAGGGGAGGGCGGTGAAAGCGAGGGTGGTCACGCTCGAAACTTCACGGTGTCGGTGGTCACAGGTGACTCCTCCTTCACTCCCCGCTCCCCTGTGTTAACAGCGTCCCGTTATCCCCCTGACGTGGTGTTCTTGTCTTTATTTTCCTGGGCCTGGACGACTACCGGTGACAAGATCACGGACCTGCTGCGACGCCAGGACACGGTTACGAACCCAGAGGCACCAAGGCGGGAAGCCGGAGAGAGAACAAACCAAGGCACCAGCCCTACCAGAGGACTTTACCATACTTGTGCTTGACAAATAAACAACATGCTGTACAATACTCCTATCTGGCCTCCTTACTGACCGTGAATCCCCGAATAGGAGCCCCCCCCCTTACAGTTATCTAGTGGTTTTGCTTTTGATGTACATGATGTTGTTGAGTATTATCATGGAATTTGCTGTTGTAATACTGTTGTTGAGATCAGGTAAGTGAAGTGTTGGTGTGATGGACTCCATGTGGCCCATGGGATATGTGTCCAATTGGGGTCTGTATCCATGTCATACTTAGCAGCAATCTGAGTGTGTCATGATTACCAAATTTGGCACAGGGATTTTCATCTTTCATTTGCCAGATGACATTTGTGGCTTGCAGTCATGCACATCTGTTGGGCTCAACATTGTTAAATTTGTCTATCTCCCTGACTGTGGGCCCATCTCCACTGGACATGCAGGTTTGCGCATCAATGATGTGGAAGTCTACTGTGTCATCAGTGCAACTTGCTAAACATGTGTATTGAGTATGTGCAGATGACTTGAGGGACACCCCCATACACAGGCTGATGTGACCAGAGCTTTCATTGTGTTGTAAATGTTGGCTCAGTGACCAATTTGTATGGTGACATGACAGAGCCCTGCATAGACAACGTTTGGCACAGATGACCTTCCACAGGAGTGGAGTCACCTCATGGCAGTGTGTTATTCTGTGACATTGCATGAGCCCATGGTGTGTGTTCTGTGAGCATGTCTGGGTGTGTTCCCTTCCATTCCTTTTTACTACACAGGCTGTATTCCCTACAGATGTTCCAGTTTGTGGTGCTTGCTGAGTTGTCCTGTGTTCATCTCACAGCTTGGGACAGGGTTTTCTTGGCTGTTGGTACATGGCTAACTACTGGTCATTAGGGTGTCATCCCTAGGTGTGTTTGTTGTGAGGTCCTGGGATCTGGGCAAACACACGTGGGATACATTCAGGATTCCCCAAGGCCATTTTGTGTTTACGCCATCATGTTGTTATGTCTATGTGGTATCTTTCAGTGATTGTGACACGTGTATGTGTGTGTGACTGCTCCCACTACTCAGGTACAGTGGTGCAATGTTGGAAGGTGTCAGCATGTGTTCAATATGGGTCTCCTTGGGTTCTTAATTGGTGTGTGACTGTGGCAGGGATCCCAATGATTCTAGTACATTTCAGCTGATGGCAATGTCCCGCATACTGTGCAGTGTGTCATACATTCACGAGGGTCATTGACTGGGCACGTGTGATGAATGATGGGTACCTTAGATCCCCACACCCACCCCTGGGATTGTCATGGGTGCATGTGCAGTGTCACCAGTCCATGTGGGCTTCATTGATGCACATTGGTGCAGATCCAGGTGTGTGGTGTTTGGAGTGGCCAAATGTGAGTTGTGTTGTAGCTAGGCCCCTACCTCCATTTGGGCCTTGCATTACAGGCCATGCCCTGTGGTTTCTGTTTGTGTGATGGCAGTTTGTTGGTCAGGAATCATGACCCAGTGTGCACAGGTGACTGTGCTTCACAGTATGTGCAACATCTACATTTGTCATCACAGGGGAATTACTATGCATGCTAGTGTCACCACATTGTGGGGTCCCTGAGGGTAGTGCTGTGGTGGTTGTGTCTCTTGCTGTATTGGTTGATGTTCCGCCCAGCTTGTGTCACATTGATCTTACAATGTGTGATTGGCCACAAAGGTGTGCCGAATCAATGGGTTTCTTTAGTTTGTCACTGTGTACACATCTGTGTGATTGCAGTTCTGCCTCCCTCATGTGTTGTGTAGTAGCCTGGGGACACTGACACACACACACACATTGTGTTTGATATGCAGTGTGAGTCTGGCTGGCTGTGTCTGTGCATCTACAGCACTGCATTGGTATGTGTTTTGTGGGCCATTGGGGGGATGTTGGTTGGAGATTCTTCCCTACTGTCCCTGGGACTCTTGCCTCATCAGTGTGCACATTCATCATGTTTGGTATGTCCCATAGCTGCCATGGTCTGGGACTTTGTGACCTAACAGCTGCAGCATCCACGTAATGCATAGTTTGTGTATGTGTTTGTTCAGGTATGTATGTTTGCATTATGATGGCCACTTCTGTCATTGTCCAATTGGACACTGGAGGCATTCTCAGCCCCCATGGGCGATGCTTGTCTGCACATGGCAGAGGGTGTTTTTGTTGCACAGCAATCTTTGCCTCACCACATCTGTGTCTGTATGGGATGCAACGACTACTTTGCCTCACACGTGCTTGTGGATTTGGGACCAGGAATCATACATGCTGTTTGGCAGTTGCAACTTTTTTCATGACAACACTCACCTTTAGCTCACTGTGGTGTGTGTGGGTTTAGACCCCATTACCACAATGTGCAAAATGTGCTGTACTTTTAAACCCCACATTCACATTTTGCTCAGTGTGGTGAGTGGGAGTTTAGACCCCATTTCCACAATGATCATGGACTGGTGTCGTTTTGAACCCCACACTTACATTTTGGTCACTGTACTGATGGGGGGTTTAGAACCCATTACCACAATGAGCATATACTGCAGTGGTTTCCCACCCCACACTGGCCTTTTGTTCACTGTGGTGAGTGGGGGTCCAGACCCCATTACCACAGTGATCATGTAATGCTTGAATAGTGAAACACACACTCAGGTTTTGGTCACACATGTGATGGGAGGTAAATTGTCTGTTCACTGTCAGATTCACTGTTGTAGGCTTTTGACACGGGAAACCCACTATTGCCATGATGGTAGGGGTGGTGTGTTTTGCATACACACTCACCCTATGTGTGTGGATGCTGGTAGTGTTATGCATCCCCCATCCTGTGTGTGGCTACTGCTAGTACAGGTTGGCATCCAGCCCCTATGGGCTGGGCACTGGTGGTAGTAGTAGGCATCCAGCCCCCTATGAGTGGGGATGGTAGCAGTGATAGTCATCCAGCATCCTGGGAGTAGGGGGTACTGGTAGTGCTAGGCATCCAGCCCCCTATGAGTGGGGATGGTAGCAGTGATAGGCATCCAGCACCCAGGGAGTAGGGGGTACTGGTAGTGGTAGGCATCCAGCACCCTATGAGTAGGGGGTACTGGTAGTGCTAGGCATCCAGCCCCTATGGGCTGGGCACTGGTGGTAGTGGTAGGCATCCAGCCCCCTATGTGTAGGGGGTACTGGTAGTGATGTGCATCCAGCCCCCTATGAGTGGGGATGGTAGCAGTGATAGTCAGCCAGCTTCCTGGGAGTAGGGGGTACTGGTAGTGGTAGGCATCCAGCCCCCTATGAGTAGGGGGTACTGGTAGTGCTAGGCATCCAGCCCCCTATGAGTGGGGATGGTAGCAGTGATAGGCATCCAGGGAGTAGGGGGTACTGGTAGTGGTAGGCATCCAGCCCCCTATGAGTAGGGGGTACTGGTAGTGCTAGGCATCCAGCCCCTATGGGCTGGGCACTGGTGGTAGTGGTAGGCATCCAGCCCCCTATGTGTAGGGGTACTGGTAGTGGTAGGCATCCAGCCCCCTATGAGCAGGGGGCACTGGTAGTGCTAGGCAACCAGCCCCTATGGGCTGGGCACTGGTGGTAGTGGTAGGCATCCAGCCCCCTATGTGTAGGGGGTACTGGTAGTGATGTGCATCCAGCCCCCTATGAGTTGGGGATGGTAGAAGTGATAGTCATCCAGCATCCTGGGAGTAGGGGGTACTGGTAGTGGTAGGCATCCAGCCCCCTATGAGTAGGGAGTACTGGTAGTGCTAGGCATCCAGCCCCCTATGAGTGGGGATGGTAGCAGTGATAGGCATCCAGCATCCAGGGAGTAGGGGGTAGTGGTAGGCATCCAGCCCCCTATGAGAAGGGGGTACTGGTAGTGCTAGGCATCCAGCCCCTATGGGCTGGGCACTGGTGGTAGTGGTAGGCAACCAGCCCCCTATGTGTAGGGGGTACTGGTAGTGGTAGGCATCCAGCCCCCTATGAGTAGGGGGTATTGGTAGTGCTAGGCATCCATCCCCTTTGGGCTGGGCACTGGTGGTAGTGGTAGGCATCCAGCACCCTATGTGTAGGGGGTACTGGTAGTGGTAGGAATCCAGCCCCCTATGAGTAGGGGGGTACTGGTAGTGCTAGGCATCCAGCCCCTATGGGCTGGGCACTGGTGGTAGTGGTAGGCATCCAGCCCCCTATGTGTAGGGGGTACTGGTAGTGGTAGGCATCCACCCCCATATGAGTGGGGATGGTAGCAGTGATAGTCATCCAGCATCCTGGGAGTAGGGGGTACTGGTAGTGATAGGCATCCAACCCCCTATGTGTAGGGGGTAGTGGTAGGCATCCAGCCCCCTATGAGTAGGGGATACTGGTAGTGCTAGGCATCCAGCCCCTATGGGCTGGGCACTGGTGGTAGTGGTAGGCATCCAGCACCCTATGTGTAGGGGGTACTGGTAGTGATGTGCATCCAGCCCCCTATGAGTGGGGATGGTAGCAGTGATAGTCATCCAGCATCCTGGGAGTAGGGGGTACTGGTAGTGATGTGCATCCAGCCCCCTATGAGTGGGGATGGTAGCAGTGATAGTCATCCAGCATCCTGGGAGTAGGGGGTACTGGTAGTGGTAGGCATCCAGCCCCCTATGAGTAGGGGGTACTGGTAGTGCTAGGCATCCAGCCCCTATGGGCTGGGCACTGGTGGTAGTGGTAGGCATCCAGCCCCCTATGAGTAGGGGGTACTGGTAGTGCTAGGCATCCAGCCCCTATGGGCTGGGCACTGGTGGTAGTGGTAGGCATCCAGCACCCTATGTGTAGGGGGTACTGGTAGTGGTAGGCATCCAGCCCCCTATGAGTAGGGGGTACTGGTAGTGCTAGGCATCCAGCCCCCTATGTGTAGGGGGTACTGGTAGTGGTAGGCATCCACCCCCCTATGAGTGGGGATGGTAGCAGTGATAGTCATCCAGCATCCTGGGAGTAGGGGGTACTGGTAGTGGTAGGCATCCAGCCCCCTATGTGTAGGGGGTACTGGTAGTGGTAGGCATCCAGCCCCCTATGAGTAGGGGGTACTGGTAGTGCTAGGCATCCTGCCCCTATGGGCTGGGCACTGGTGGTAGTGGTAGGCATCCAGCACCCTATGTGAAGGGGGTACTGGTAGTGATGTGCATCCAGCCCCCTATGAGTGGGGTTGGTAGCAGTGATAGTCATCCAGCATCCTGGGAGTAGGGGGTACTGGTAGTGATGTGCATCCAGCCCCCTATGAGTGGGGATGGTAGCAGTGATAGTCATCCAGCATCCTGGGAGTAGGGGGTACTGGTAGTGGTAGGCATCCAGCCCCCTATGTGTAGGGCGTACTGGTAGTGCTAGGCATCCAGCCCCCTATGAGTGGGGATGGTAGCAGTGATAGGCATCCAGCATCCAGGGAGTAGGGGGTACTGGTAGTGGTAGGCATCCAGCCCCCTATGAGTAGGGGGTACTGGTAGTGCTAGGCATCCAGCCCCTATGGGCTGGGCACTGGTGGTAGTGGTAGGCATCCAGCACCCTATGTGTAGGGGGTACTGGTAGTGGTAGGCATCCAGCCCCCTATGAGTAAGGGTTACTGGTAGTGCTAGGCATCCAGCCCCTATGGGCTGGGCACTGGTGGTAGTGGTAGGCATCCAGCCCCCTATGTGTAGGGGGTACTGGTAGTGGTAGGCATCCACCCCCATATGAGTGGGGATGGTAGCAGTGATAGTCATCCAGATTCCTGGGAGTAGGGGGTACTGGTAATGCTAGGCATCCAGCCCCCTATGTGTAGGGGATACTGGTAGTGGTAGGCATCCAGCCCCCTATGAGTGGGGATGGTAGCAGTGATAGTCATCCAGCATCCTGGGAGTAGGGGGTACTGGTAGTGGTAGGCATCCAGCCCCCTATGAGTAGGGGGTACTGGTAGTGCTAGGCATCCAGCCCCTATGGGCTGGGCACTGGTGGTAGTGGTAGGCATCCAGCCCCCTATGTGTAGGGGGTACTGGTAGTGGTACGCATCCAGCCCCCTATGAGTGGGGATGGTAGCAGTGATAGTCATCCAGCATCCTGGGAGTAGGGGGTACTGGTAGTGCTAGGCATCCAGCCGCCTATGGGTAGGGGGTACTGGTGGTGATGGGCTTCATGCCCCTATGGTAGAGCTGTTGCTAGTGTACGGCATATCAACATCCCTATGTGTGTGTGAATTATTGCGGGTACATGTCGTTTGTTTCTGTGGTGGGTGTCTGACTTACCATCTCCGACGTAGGCGTCTGTTCCTGATCCGGTCATAGATGTAAAGTAGTGGGATGACCTGCGCGATGGGATTCATGCTGTCTTCGTCTCGTACACGCTGATTGTTGCTCCGTCTCGTACCCGTTGCTAGTTGGTCCGTCTCGTAGCAGTGGGTCGTGTTGTGGCGCGAATCGTGCCTATAATACTGCTCTCCCGGATGCTGTGACGTGCTGGAAGTGGCGACCCGTTCGGCGCGTAGGAAGTGCTCATCGTACTTGTCCGCACCGAAACTGCTGTGTATTTGCTTCCGTGCGACTCGAATAGGCGTTTACGGATCCGGCTCGTACGGGAACTGTAGCTGGGATCGGGACGTACGGCTCGTTCGGATTTTGAGCACATTTGCGCATCGTACTTCCTTGCCCGGATGGACCGCCTGCCGGTACGTGTCGTTCGGAAGGTAAGCCTACGAGCAGCTCTTTGAGGGCATACCGAGCGAGATCGGAATCGGCCCCTTTGTGTTGTGTTTGCATTACAAAAGTAACACAAAGTTTTAGTAAATCTGGTCCTGAGTGTGCCATCAGTAGTAGCTCACTTCACTTAAAATAGGGTCCTAACCTTAACATATTTAAGAATAGCTTCTGTTCTAGGCAGATTCCCTTATCTCTTGGTTGCCAAAGAACAACCAATTTAACGATCAAGTATTGTTCATACTCAAAGATTCCTAGCTACCTGAAGAGTGGGTGCTCTTCACTGCGGACAAAAGTGATTTGTACACTTGGGTAAAGGATGGACACTGGGGCTTTCACTCTCATCTGCATCTTGAAGAATATTGCCCTTACTTATCAGCACACATCCGACGCGGTTTCCTTTGAATTCCACAAAGACAAGTTTGTTAATATGAACATAATGGGGCAAATCAAAAAAGATTTTGCTGTTATTTACTCATGTAGTACACTTGGATTACTCGTGACTCCAGGAGTACTCTTGGCTCACTGAATTTCAGAAGAGGGACAGGGGTGCTACAAGAGTAGGCCATGCCTACTCATTACACAATAGTTATGAATGGGGCCCTTGCTATTTTTTCAGACCAAAATGATGAAGTGCACCATTCAAAGCCAAATTTCTATTAGCGGTTCTGTCCGAATTTTTAAACCTTTTCCAGAAGAGAATATATTGGAATTCAATTCCCTTTTAATTCATTCCTGTACACCTGTGTAAGAACGAGAATCGTTAATTGCTTTCTGTAGTTATTTAAGTATTGGCTGTTGCCCTGAAAAATCTGAACATTTCATTTAAACCATCATAAAGCACTTCTAGCTATATCTTTGCCGTAAATTCCCACTACAACCCGTTATGCAGGAAATCATCACATTACTTGGGAGTGCAATCACTACAACTGTTATACTAAAGTTGTGTTT
This sequence comes from Calotriton arnoldi, assembly GCA_963921515.1. Classification (NCBI taxonomy): domain Eukaryota; kingdom Metazoa; phylum Chordata; class Amphibia; order Caudata; family Salamandridae; genus Calotriton; species Calotriton arnoldi. The sequence continues at coordinate 1,221,130 of CAWUFW010005961.1, read as the reverse complement.
TCCGAATACATTAATAAATTGAATTGAACTGTACCGCTACAGCTGACTGTAGGAGAGGCCACACTGTAACCTGACAACATTGAATTCGCTCTTACATGAATGCAGAGCTTTCCCTCTGGGCATAAACCGTGTTACCTTAGGGCATCAACATCTTCCTGTCTCTGCAACGACTACCGGTCCTCCACTGATTACAAGTTGCCACAAAAACTAAAGTAGGTGAATGTGCCAATCATTTCCTGGAGTTTGACCATTTAAGAAAATAGTATTACAGCATACACACAAGGGTTTCTCTGCTCTCTTGCTTTTAAAAAATCCAGACGTTAATTACTTCCCTTCCATTAGCAGTCTTACTCAGGAGTAGTCTGCACGTGTGGATTACTTTGGAACATCTTCTGTTTCTGAAGTGGGAGCCAAATATCACCCCCAATACCATGATGAGTGGAATAGGCAGCACAAAAAGCAGTCTAATCGTCTTTGATGTCCTAGGGCATATTTCTTGCACGTAGTTCCTGATTTACTTCACCAACACAAGCTAAGAGGAGCTGGGGGGCCCAGCTGGCAGAACAAGTGCAGTGCAGCCTAACACTCCATGCATAGTAAACCTGCAGACATGCTCACAGCTGCCAAGTTTTCAGGTTTCTTATCTGTGACATTTCCATGGTTTCAATGCATTTATCAGTGATATTCAACTGTCAAATGTGTGACACTTAGGGACTGATTACGAGTTTGGTGGTGAGGCGCCAGGACCGCCCCGCTGCCGCACTGCCAAACCCATGTGAGAACCGCCCACCGTATTATAACTTTTTTAGTCAGTGGCGGGTGGTTCTTTGGCATTCCCACAGCGGTGCCTGTAAGAAATGGGAACGTTAAAGGAAGTTCCAGCACGGAATGGACTGTGAAGTCCATGTTGTTCTGAAACTGTGGGTGCATGCACAAAGGGGGGCACATGTTGTGCCCCCCCTTGTGCATTCACATGGAGTGAGGCACAAGGGGGCCCCCCTTCCTCACTGCCACGGTTTTAATGGAGGAAAGACCTCCATGAAATTAGTGGCAGTGAGGAAAGTCGTAATATGCTTGGCAAGACAGCGGCGGTCCTGCCAAGCATATTACTGCCTCAGGACCGCTGCGCCACTGCCAGGGAACAGGCTACGGGGGTCCCAGGTCGGCCCGACTGCCAGGGTCGTAATGTGGCTGTCGAAAGACCACCACTACCACCCCACCACGAGTCTGGCAGTCCAATGGCCACCAGAGTGACACTTTCTTGCGAGTAAAACGAAGCAATGAAGTTCATTGAAACAGATAAATATCAGAAGTTGCTACTTTTCAGCAATCAGAAGCTATAAAAGTATCTTGAAACTGCTGAAAAATTCCCGAAATGGAAGGTCACTAACCTACAGTCTCTTTCTAAGCTGATCATACTGTAAAGCAATTGTGGCCAGATCATTTAGACGGTTCACTGACATAATATCGTTGTTAAAAATATTGATGACAAAAATACAGATGAAAAAATATAGAATGCAAGAATATCGACTCCCTATACGTAAACAGGTAAGTACAAAAACATTGAATCAAAAATATTGAAGTAAAAAATATAGATGTAAAAAATATTGATTTAAAAATATATATAAAATAAAATATATTAAATATTAATATTATTTTTAACAAAATAAATTACATTTAATATATATTTTAACTAAATATAACAAATAAACTTAATTTATAAAAATATAAACCCACAAACATAATAATTTACACATATACATATATTTAACTATCTTTTTTTATTTTTTAAACTTTAAAATTATATAAAAAAATATATAAATATATATCAATAATTTAAAATAAAAAAACATTCTATAATAAATAAAAACATTAAGGGGCCCATTAGGATGGCGGGCGGAAGCACTACCGCCGTGCTGGCGGATGCAAAAACCACCAGTTACCGCCCGCATGCCGCAGCCCACACGCCCGCCAAATTACGATGTGAAAAGGCAGCCAAACACCGCCGGCAAGCCAGCGACGCCGTCCGCCATCAAAGTGCGCCCGCTCACGTAGCGGCGCAGCTAATGGAGACACACCGCCAGACGAAATCACGTACCGCCCGGCGTACAAATTACGATGCCGCAAACAAACAGCTCCCACGGCTAAGAGACACCGCACGTGAAAGTGAGGCGGAAACCCGAACGCCGAGAACAGACACCGAAGGGCGAGCCCCCGAGCATGAATCCAGCACTGCAGGCCCTCCCCATGCTATACCTGATGCACCACCAAGGAGGCAACGCACCGCGGAGACGCAGGTAGGCACACATGCGCACAACTCAGCGCCCAACCATAACGCCATGCCCGCGTCGCACACAAACAACACAGGGACACAACCAAGCACCACACACACCAGCCACACCCAGAACGCACATGACACGTGACAGGCCTGCCACAGTCATGTCCCTAACGCCCAATTCACGGACAACACCCAACGTCACACAACCGACGCCCACATGTCAGTGAAGTCACGCAACATCAGGACACACCCCTGTGTGACAAACATGGCAAAGCACACAGCGGCGGCAACACCACCCAGCAGAACATGGGCCCCGTCGGGAAGAGGTACGCCAGTACCACACAGAAACACCCATACCACCCTGCACCCATGAACCAGACATACAAAACGGAACACCAAAGAGCCCGGGGACCGACAACAGGTGGACCCAAGAATGACACCCACACACAAGGCCCAACGCATAGCGGAAACACAGCCTGCCGCCCACACACGGGAGAGCAGACAGCACTGAATGACCTTCCATTCCAACTCCGAAACCACAACCCGACTAAACAAGCCGGAGAATACAGCCATTGTCCCAAAAAAGACCAACACAGGCATGCAGAGGAAACCGACCACAGGGCAGATAGCGCATATCACCTAAGAACATACCGAACGGGGAAGAAATAATTATAAAACTCCCCCATGCCGTTCCCATGCAAGTTATCTGGAAGGAGTCACACACCACTGACCTTGAACATTCAGAGAAGCACGTGGGATGAGGGCCCGTGTCCTCTGCACGAGCTAACAGAACATAAGTCCTGCCCCCCTACGACCATCACAGACCTCACAGCAACCTCGGAGCTTGCACACTGCAGACTGCACACACAGCCGGAGCACGCCACCACATCGCCCCACAGCAAAATGGCACCTACAACACACCTACCCAACTACGCCAGACAGGTCAAGCTGTACAAACACAATCTGATACAGATGTTGGGATGCGAACCCCTATCCCTGCTGAATGTAAGTTACCGACTGACTTACCGCATCGCATTGTTCAGCTGCATCATACCCGTCTTCTACTGTCGGAGGTGTCCCTTCCACCATCCTGTGGAGTTGTGCCTCTCCAACCCGGCATGTCCAAGGGCGGACCTGCTACCACTATTCCACCCTCTGGACGCACACGACAGGGTCTGTTCAGCCTATGGGGGCATGACGTATGTGGCGATCATCGGGCCCACACTGCAATGGGACCACTGTGCCTCCACACGACGGATCATGGATCACAGCTACATCGAATGTCACCCAGCATGCCCCATCATGCTCCTACAAGGGACAACTTACGAACAACACCGTGACAGCCACCATCCGCTACATTGGCTGGCAAACATGTTTACCACCAATGAAATGGAAGCCCTGCAGGAAGCCATCGCATACCTGTCAACCTGTCAATACGTAGGACCCCGACGCAATCCCCCAAGTGAGCCATGATGTCCGACACCGTACCCATGCTTAGCTTCCGCACGGACTGGCCAGTAACCACCACAACAGCCATACCAAACGACCTGCAACTGATACCACACCATCAACGACAATGCCATGACATCGGATGTGTCCGGGACATGCACACTGTTCCCCATCACATCCAGGAACTCTGCATGTATCGGGGAGGCAGTGGCATGGGATATGTGCATCGCACCCACATGGACAGAACTGCACGTACAACTATGCCATGACATGGATCCTGCGCCCATGGACATATGCACCGCACAGTGGACAGGAATCGCCCGGCTGGAGAATGTGAGAGCTGCACCCCTTCTCCCCCTCCCCGGAAATCCCGTAACAGGACCTTTGCATGGACGACAAGTGCATACAACAACAACACGACCCCAGTGACTGTGACATGTCCAGGAGCCACCATATGGCAACTACAAGTGGCACGCCGTTGCATGCACGTAAGCCCATGCCCTGATGTCAACTCACATGCACGCGTGCATGAGTAACAACAGCAGCACACCTGTCACATGGAACTGAGATGGACTGTGCCCATGATGCCAAGCGGTCTGGTAGGCTAAATGTATACTGTCTGTGTCAAAGTCCGCAGCACCGCAGCTATTTGCAAAAGAACATTAGCACTGCAACGGCCAAGCAGATGTAACTCTGAAGCCCACATCCCACATGCAACAGCTAATCACATGTACCCCTACACCCTTAGCAATGTGTAATCATGCTCAGTATATCCACCACATGCATTCCGCTGCCAGTAGTGTCCACTATACTGCATCACAGAGGACATAAGTCACAATACATGGTTTGAAGAAAGAAACTGTCTCTGCTGATTCCTTTCACAAGTACGAATGGGAGAATGAGAGTGTGTGATGTACACGGCAGTCGTGACATGACCATGTAGTCCACTGTCATTGGATGTCAACGCAAATGAGTAGCACAACTGTGGAAGACACATGTGTCGTGTGATGCGGTAGTGACGCTTCGCTCAGGTGGGTGGGTGTGACGGGCAGATGCACACATGCAAAGTCGAACCACGCTGTGTCGGGAGGGGTCCGGAACTGCACATTAACGCTTCCCTGGGCAATGTCAAAGGCCACCTGTCGGGGCGGGGATGTGAACACGTGTGTGCACAGCAGCCGGGCACACGAACAATGCGGTATCAGGCGTACACGTCAGCCCACCCTCTGTGGACAAGCTGGAACCTGTTGTGCGGCCACCAGGCCCTTGACAAGGCACACACAGCCCCTGCCGACCAGGTGTATCCCCAACATTGTCAACCTGCACAGGCAATCCAGGGCACGGGATGGCAGTGGAGCATGGTGGGGGAGAGGACTCGGCGCGCTCCTCCGGGACACATCACGCATGCAAAACATCCTCAATGTGTAGCATGGCTCAAGTCACATGGAAGTATTGGGGGACGCACACGTCACGAGCAGGAGTGACGTCACGGAAGGTGGCTCGCACCATCCCACTCATTGCCTACATCTCCACACACGTCACATGCCGTTGCAACAGAAAAGCCAGCGCGTGCGCAAGCACCTCCGAGCCCGCCCCAGTGAGGCAAAGGAGTGAATGTGTGGGTCCATCAGCCCCAGATGGACGCGGCATGGTCCGCTAGGGCAGCTACAGCCTCTGTGTGTCGCAGGTGGTGTATCCGGACTGCGGAGACTGCAATGCGTTGTCTATGTTGCCCGGGTCTCGAGTCGGGGCACCACGCAGGTGGACGGCGTCCCGCCACACATCATGCCGTGAGACAGACCACTCGTTCAACTGGACCCACACATACACTCCTTGGCCTCTCCGGGGCGAGCTTGGGGCTGCATCTGCATGCGCTAGCCCCACAGGTGCAAATGCATATTGGGGGAGCGAGGGGAGGCCATGAGGACAGGGACAAAGACGACTGTAGTACTGTCAGTGAGTGCAAGGAATGACCCTGATGTGGACAGGAAAAGACGTGCCCCGTGTGCATTGCAACTAGTCGGCAATCCGGTCACACTCCCATGTCCTGCATGTAAGCCCGCACCTAGCCCCGCCCACCCGCCACACTGAAATTAGCACCAGCACAACATCATTCACATTAGAAGCACTGACTGGGGGTGACAACCATTGGACACACTTGTTGAGGCCACCCACGCGTACATGTGGGCCCTCCATGATCCATATCACCTGCGGCAAAGTGATGACATGCGCAATGACGGAAGTGAGGAGAGCTGTCCGCCCCACGCACAGATGGTGCATCAGCTCCACAGACCCAGCAGCGAGTGCAGCAGTGGTCACATGTGCAGGGGCAGCTGTGCCTGGTGTGAAGGTACATTCAAATTGACAGCACATCGACCAATGTGTAGTCTGCCCACATCTACAGTCCATTACCATGCGGACATAGAAAATGGACATAGGGCAACACATCTGTGTGGGTGCACCCACAGTGACCAACACTGCGCAATCATCGACGTACTCGCCCTGTGCATGGCCCACCACGCAACAGAGGTCACATTCAGTGCCACCATCCCACACACACATCCCTATCACGAGACATGGTGTGTCCAATAGTCAGTACTGAGTTAGCGCCCATCTGGAGGGTCCTGAACAGGAGACACATGCAACCCACTAGGCAGTCGGTGCTGTCATCTACTGGCATTGTGCAGTCAATGTGCAGGCCAGGCCTGCTGGGACTGAGAGGGGCAGCATGGCCCAGCCTGACATTCACACGAGCAACAAGTGCACTGGGACCTGCATTGGCAATTGCAGACGTCGGCCTGCTCCCAGCTGGCCCGGGACGCCTACCCCCATAGTGGAACACGCAGGGTGCAACCGCACGGGTCATCGGAGTTGGCCGTAATGGCCTGGGCCATGTTGTTGACAGTCCGCTGAAGCAATGTGCACCACACAGTATGATGTGCGCACTGCATCTGCAGGTGTGGCCATGATGTGCTTGTGGGTGCAGGTGCACAATGGACGGGGCCACAACATGCCGTGTGCATGGGCAGGGACGGCCAGTGGCCGGCCCCCACATGTCTGTTAGCATGTCACAATCTGCACATTGGCATGGGTGCATGGTATACGCATATGCACACGCATGCCATCTCTCACTATGTACATCTGCCACTTGGCACGTGCAAGGTTACGTGTCACATGTGATGTGTATTTGCAAGCACACAGCCGTGTTGGCATGGGGCTGTCAATGTGTACACCTGTCAATGCTTCTGGAGGTGTGATCCGTACAGTGCTGCACATAGGGTGCAGTGGTGACACCAATGACTGTCACATATCCCCTCGTGCCACAGGTCCCACTTTTCTTGGCCGCTCAGCCTGTGCCCACATCGTCGTTGGTGTGTGCCATGCTCATCCAGCCTCGGAAGCAGTGTGATGCACAGCAGCCAGTCATGTTGCCGTGGTGTTGCCGCTTGCCGAATATGCAGTCAGTCCCCATCAGCACGCCTCACAGGTCATTGAGGCCTGGATCCCCATGTGCATGCACATAGCAATGGTTCGTGTCACTGCACATTGCTATTGCTGGGAGACCTGTGTAAGTGTATTGTGGCTGTGCTGTCCCTGCATGACAGCTGTTCTGTGACTCATGTTCTTGCTCTGTCATATCAGTTATGTGTATGTGTAAATGCCATGTGGCGTGTTGCTTTGACATGTGTCCACTTCCATCTTTCCTAGGCGGAGACCAAACATTTACCGCCCTTACCAATTGTTGGCGGACATGGAGGATTCTGAGGTCATCCGGAAATTTCGTCTGGACCGACCAACCCTGCATCGACTATGTGCCATGTTGGAACCCCACCTCCGTCCTCGCAGGGTGTATCCGACAGCATTCACCCCCACGGCTAAGGTGATGGCTGCACTGCATTTTCTCGCCACTGGGTCATTCCAGCACACAGTGGGCAGTGGAGGTGGGATGTCCCAGCCCATGTTCAGCATGGTGCTGAGGGATGTACTGGCAGCCATGATGCTGTACAGGAACAGGTACATCCGATTCCCCAGGGCACATGAGTTGGCGGCAGTGAAGGGTGCATTCTATGCCCTTGGACGGATCCCACACGTCGTTGGTGCCATAGATTGCACCCATGTTGGCCTTGTCCCACCACAGGCCACTGAGCAGCTCTTCCGCAACCGGAAGCACACGCACTCCCTGAATGTGCAAGTGGTGTGCCTTGCGGACATGGTCATTCCCACGTGTGTGCGAAGTTCCCAGGCTCGGCCCATGACGCGCACATCATGCGCAACAGCATATTACCACGACTGATGACCAATCTGCAACAGGACCGTGGCTGGATTGTCGGTGAGTATGTGGAATTGTGTAGCGTGCTGGCTTAAGGATGCTGTCTACTGTCCCGTTTGAATTGCAACGGTTCTCTGTGTCCCTCACGCCCAGGTGACTCGGCTTACCCGAATGGGCCCTGGCTGCTCAGTCCATTACGGAATCCTCGGACCCCAGCAGATGACCGCTACAATGAGGCACATGGGAGGACCAGACGTGTGGTCGAGCGTACCTTTGGCCTCCTCAAATCCAGGTTCAGATGCCTGGACCGCACCGAGGGTGCGCTGGCGTACTCCCCACAGAAGGTGTGCCAGATAGTGGTGGCTTGCTGCATGCTGCACAATCTGGCTATTCGGAAGCAGATCCCCTAATTGTGGATGATGGAGATCAACCAGGGCCCCAGCCTGCAGACCAGGACAGCTCGAGTGAGGAAGACAGCGGAGAGGAGGAAGCTGTGAATGTCCGTCAGCAACTCATCGCCCGCTACTTCACTTGACGGTGAGTGTCCATGTACGACGGATGATGTGGCTGTAGTTGTGCAGGTGTCTGTGTGCTGTGTCACGGAGGCCTTATGTACACTGTGTGCTGTGTGTCAATGGTCCATGTCCAGGTTTGTATGCCACTGACGGTGGCTGTGGCATTGTGCCCTATTGCACTGTGCGATGTGTGTACATTGCTTGTAGTTGTTGACATGTACTGTGTGATGGGTGTGTGACACACTCATTGAATGTGCTCCTGTTCTGTCTTCCCCCTAGGTCCCTACAGCCCCTCCTGTCCCATCGCCATGCCACACATCCGATGCTTCTCTGCTCAAGGTGGCGGTTGATCATCGTTCAATAAACACAGTGCACAGACAGCAGTTTGTGTAAAAGGTGCATTTATTTTCAACTGTGACATGTCATTGTGTGCAAGGTGATGACATGAGTGTTGCGTGCAGTGACGATGAGCTGTCGGCCATGTCTGCGTGATGCTCAGGGTGTACCCACTAGTTCTATGTCCCTAGTCCAACAGACACATGCCATTCTGATGGTTGTGTGGGGTGGGATCGTAGTCCAAGTCAATGCAGTGGGTGGTCAAGGATGGCTGGCTGCCTCACTTGCGTCTGGAGCGTGCGAAGTCCTCCCGGGACATCTGTTTCGACTTCGGACGGCCCCTTCCACGTTTGGGAGGGGGTGTGTGGTGGCGACCTGCTGGTGGTGGGTGAGGTGTGCTCACTGGCTGTGGACGCAGGGGAAGTGGACACTGCTGGCCGACCCTGCGCCCTAGCAGGTGGTGGCGGAGGTGGTGTTGCTGGCCTTGCCTGTGACCCCACCGCCACCACCAGCTGGCCCATGAGGTCCACGAGTTGGTCCATACGGGACACGAATTGGCCCATATGGGCGTCCATGGACCTCAACACCCCCAGGACCTCCCGCGTGTCGGAAGCAGACCTGGCCCATTGTCCTTGGGCCTCTTCATAGGCCCCAAGTACTCTGGCCATTTGAGGCAGGGCATGGCTCCCAGGGGAGGCTTGCGTTGGCCTGACCCTGCTCCTCCTACCAGTACTGCTGCCACCGACCTTCCCACTTGCCACATTGCTCACCACGGTCCTCGCTGTGGCTCCCAGGGTGGACCCAGTCGGCCGGACCACCACTTGCGCTGGGGCTGGGGCCAGTGATGACGTGGTGGTGGTCGCGGCGGTGGTGGGGGTTGCGGCAGTGGGAGTGGCCGCAATGACCGTGGGAGTGGCCGCCACAACAGTGGCAGCAGGGGGCTGTGAGTGGTCATCAGCCCTGGATGATGGGTTGGTGGGTAGGAGGGTGCCTGGGGTGCGGTTGGGCCCTGCCACACCAGATGGGCCTGCTGGGTGGTCCGTGTCCGAGTCGGAGGACAGATCCTCCACATCCGTGAGTCCTTGTTGGGGGCTTGCAGGCTGGCTGTGCTGGCTGCTGTCTCCATCTCCAGCATCCAGCAGTTCGTCACCTGTGGGGGGAATGAGATATGTTATTGTGTTGCACATGACAGAGTATGTATAGGTTGTCTGACATCCACAGTACGTGTACAGTCGTGCACAGGTTTCCCGGAGCCGTGTGTGTGGCAGTGCCATTTGTTGTTGTGTGGGCATGCCAATGGGACTGTGTGCTGTGGACATGTGGCATGGGACGGATTGGCAATGCAGATGGGTGTGTTGCTGTGCTCCTGCTTTTTGTGGCTCTGGTGTATGCGGACTCCAGACCCATCGTGGAGGTTGGTTTGTACTATGCTCTTGGGGTTCAAATGTAACGCTTAGAAACGCAGATGGCATAATGGGGGTCAGCCCCCTGAAACGCATTTGAGATGAACTATGCTTTGGGGGTTCATATGGAACGCTTAGAGACACAGATGGCATAATGGGGGTCAGCCCCCTGGAACGCATTTGAGATGAACTATGCTTTGGGGGTACATACTGTGAGCCATGGGTGCAGAACGTGACATGTGTTGTGGCAACATGACAGTGCATGGTCTGAGGTGTGTGTATGTCTGACATACCCTGCATATTTGCTGTCTGTTGTGATTTCTGGCCATGTAATTGGACGCATTGTTATGAGTGAGTGATGGTTGTGTGCCACACGACGTATTGCAGATGGTCCAATTCCTTGGTGTGCGTGCTGCCCTGTGCCATGTGCATCAATGCAGTGCTCGGGGGTGTGGCCCATGTTATGTGTGTTGTTGCTCACAGTGTGACGTGCGCTTCATTCACTTCTGGCACATGATTTGTCATGGGCATGTTTCTTTGCGTGACTACTGTATGTGGACCAGCTGTTCGGATGACATACCTTTCATGTGACTGGGGCTGACGGATGAGATGGATGGTATGTTGTATGTGCATTGTGGGTCTGTGTGTTTGATGGGTCCAGTGGTGTTCGTGTGCATTTATGTTGTTCCACGCTGTTGCGTCTAGTGTGGTATGTCTTACATGGGCGTAGTTGTGGGATGTGTGGTTGACAGGCAGTAGGGGCTACATGGACAGGACTTCGATGGTGTTGCAGTTGTGTGTGATGGGTTGCACTGTGCCTGCCGTGTGGTTCGGTAATCAGTGTGACTTGTGCATGCAGACGTGGCTCCTTGGGTGTTGCTGTGTCTGTGATGGGTCATGTGGGGTGTGACTCTGTGGTTCATGTCCGTGTGCACATTGTTCACATGGTTGTGACAGGGAGCAGTGCTGCGTGTTCCTCTGCTACTTGACATGTCCCATGTGTTAGTCGTAATTCAGTCCTCATGCCTCCAGTCACCCCGCCCTGTCCAGTTTCCCACCTGCAGGTTGTTTTTGAGCGTGCACTGGACTGGATGCAACATGGTTATGGGCGGGGGTGCTCCATGTTGCAGGTCTGTGGGGGTGGGGGCGGTGTTATGGGTCGTGGTGATGGCTGGACGCCCACTGACACCGTTTGTCCTGGGGCGGGATGTCTACCTGTCGGCTGCCGGTGTGCACTGCGGTGGCTGCTACGTGGGTGTGGGGTGTGGGCCGTGCTCCTCCTTGCTGTGCTGTGGGACTATGGGCCTGGTGGGTGTTGTACTTCAGCTGTCCCCCCTCCCACCCACTGCCTTTGTGTTGTGGCTACTTACCTGTTACTTGTCGGTTAGTGCAGCTACGGCTGCCACATGGGTGTGGGGGTGCTCGTTGTGGCGCTTCTGGAGTACTAGGGGACATGTTGGTGGTTACGTGGCTGGCTGGGTGTACACATGCCCCCATGGTTTTGTTAGTTGATATGTTTGGGCTGTGTGTGTGGTGGTGCCTGTTGCATGTGTGAGTGATGTGTTGTGTATTGTGTACTGGACATGGGGGTGTTTGTCCCTCGGAGCTATGGCATGGTGGTAGTGCATGTGAGTACATAGCGGTGTGCTGGCATACATTTGTTTGTACTTACCAGCCTCCACTCCCCCTGGTAATCCGGTGAGGATCTCCGGATGGATGATGACTCGCACCTTCTCCTCCCACGCTTTGAAGGTCTTGTAATGCGCGGGATTCCCTCCGCCAGTCGTGGCAGCCAGCTCTCGGTTTTTGCTCTCCTTCTTCTTGACCAGGCTTTTGATGTCGTTCCACCGTTTGTTTATTTCTCCTCTGTTTCTGGGTACGGTCCCGACTGCATTGACCTGGTCTACAATTCTGTTCCACATTCTGTTTCTGGTGGCTAGTGGTGTGTGCTGGACCTGGTTGCCATAGATTTGTGTGTGCACCTTGACGATCTCGTCGACCATGACCGTCAGCTCAGTGGAAGTGAACTTGGGCATTCTGTGTGATGCCATGGTGTTTGTGGTGCTGGTGCGGTGTGTGATGTGTGATGTGCAGGGGGTTTGTGGTGCCGGTGTTTGGTGGTGGTGGTGGTGGTGGGTGTGATGTGTGCGTATCTGTGGTGTGCTGCTGTCCTTGCTGTGTCACTGTGTCCTCTCCTCTCCTCTCTGCTTTGCAATGTTGCAAGGGGTTGTGGTCTGTGGAGGGGCTGCTTTTGTACTTACCTGTTTGGGTGTGTCCTGATGGTCTGTTGTTTTCAGGTGTGTTGTGGCTGGTGTTCTGGGCTTTGTAGTTTATTTGTTTGTCCAGGGGTGGTGTGTATTCGGGATGTGTACTTTGTCTGTGTATTTGTACGTGGGTTGCTGTGTGGACTTGTTTGCCATGTTGTGTGTGTTTGTTTGAGTCCGCGGCTGTTTCTGTGCAGGGACGTGGCCGCCATGGCTTCTGCCGTGTCCATTTTCTCCAGTGTTGTTTACGCTGGCGGGCGGTGTATTTGTTGTTTTTCCGCGCTCATGTCGGTGCGATCGTAATTTCGCGTGCGGTGTCTCGACCGTGAGGGCGGGCGGTTTTGTGTTGTCGTGCGTCTTTCCGTCCGTGGCGGGCGGTTTGACTCCGACTCGGGCAAGGGCGGGCAGTGTTTGTGTTTTTTTTCCGCCGCTGGCGGTTTTCGGTTCGGGACATCATGATTGCTGGGTCGGTATTCAGACGGTGTAGGCGGGCGGATTTTTGCCGCTTTCATGGATGGCGGATTTTTTTACGCCCGGTATCGTAATGGGCCTTTAAATTATTTTAAAAAATTCTAACTTACACTTCACAATACAATAAATGCAACAGTAGGGAAAATGTTGGATAGCAAAATAATTAAATTTACTATTCCAACTCCAGTGAGTGCAACAGTGGGGAAAGTGTTGGATAACGGAGGGGTAAAAATTAATACTCCCACTCCAGTCAGACAAACAGTAGGGAAAGTGTTGGATAGCGGAGAGGAAAAAATTACTATTCCCACTCCAAAGAGTGCAACAGTAGGGAAAGTGTTCGATAGTGATAGGGCAAAAATTACTATTCCCACTTTAAATAGTGCAACAGTAGGGAAAGTGTGGGATAGCAGAGGGGTAAAAATTTCTATTCCCACTCCAGTGAGTGCAAAAGTAGGGTAAGTGTTGGATAGCGGAGGAATTAAATTTACTATTCCAACTCCAGTGAGTGCAACAGTAGGGAAAATGTTGGATAGCGGAGGGGTAAAAATTACTATTCCCACTCCAGTGAGTGCAACAGTAGGGAAAGTGCTGGATAGCGGAGGGGTAAAAATTACTATTACCACTCCAGTGAATGCAACAGTAGGGAAAGTGTTGCATAGCGGAGGGGTAAAAATTACTATTCCCACTCCAGTGAGTGTAATAGTAGGGAAAGTGTTGGATAGCCGAGGGGTAGAAATTACTATTTCCACTCCAGTGAGTGCAACAGTAGGGAAAGTGCTGGTTATCGGAGGGATAAAAATTACTATTCCCACTCCAGTGAGTGCAACAATAGGGAAAGTATTGGACAGCACAGGGGTAAAAATTACTATTCCCACTCCAGTGAGTGTAACAGTAGGAAAAGTGCTGGATAGCGGAGGGGTAAAAATTACTATTCCCACTCCAGTGAGTGCAACACTAGGGAAAGTATTGGAGAGCGGCGGGGTAAAAATTACTATTCCCACTCCAGTGAGTGCAACAGTAGGGAAAGTGTTGGATAGCGGAGTGGTAAACATTACTATTCCCACTCCAGTGAGTGCAACAGTAGGGAAAGTGTTGGATAGCAGAGAAACAAAAATTACTAATAACATTTAAACAATAGAAAAAATGTAAAAAATCATAAAAATAAATAAACAATATTAAAAATATACGATTAAATATATTAAACATATAAAAAGAACACATATAATAATATAAATTACATATAACAAAAAGCTACAAATATTATATAAAATAAATTAATAAATACATTTATAAACAATAATTATTTAAAAGGAGCAAATATAAACAAACAAAAAAATTATTTAAAACATAAATATATTTATTTTATTTCCTACCCTATAACACCACACCAATAAAAAAAACTTCAAACATTTTATTTAAATTTACTTCCATAATTAACATAATTAATAATTAATTAAAACATATTAATAATAAAAAATAATAAACATTCATTAAATACACATGCTTCAACACTATAATATCCACAACACACACCTAAAATTAATTACACAATTATCATGATTAGTTTCTAATTAACTAATTTAAATTAATTAACAACTAATTATTAATTCATCAATTACAAATAAATTACTTCCCACCCTTCCCACCATTTACACCTATAAACACCAAAAAACCCACCTAAAACAAATTACACAATGACCATAATTAATTACTAATTAATTATTTAAAATTAATTAACAACTAATTATTAATTCATCAATTAAAAATAAATTACTTCCCACCATTTACACCTATAAACACCACAACACACACCTAAAACTAATTATACAGTTACCATAGTTAATTGCAAATTAATTAATTAAAATTAATTAACAACAAATTATTAATTAATTCATAATAAATTACTTTACACATTTAACACTATAACATCTTAATTGAACAAATATTAATAAATAAAAAATATTCAATAAATTTAATATAATTAAATTACTTCCCACCCTATTCCCCTATAAACTCACAGCCTGCTACGGAACTAAAAACGCAAAATTCATGTAAAAAAATATTAATAACAACTAAAACTAATCTATATATTTTATATAATTAAATTACTTCCCACCCTATTCCCCTATAAACCCACAACCCGCTATGGAACTAAAAATGCAAAATTCAAATAAAAAAACAATTAATAACTACTAACATTTTAACACATATAATAAAAATACAAACAATTCTTATACAAAAAAAATACATCACATACATATAAAATATATACTAAAATACATAACATTAATAAAAAATAGATATTTTTAACAACTATATTTTTGCAAACTATATTAAACACTTCGATATTTTAAACATCAATATTACTTACCTAAAATCGATATTCTTGACCACGATATTTTGTCTGCCGATATTTCTGACCCACGATATTTTTACCTCGATATTTGTGCAAGTCGATATTTTTGCATCGATATTCTTTCTCTGCACCCATTTAGACACAATGTCATTTAGTACACTATTGTGTTAGACTAACATTTAAAGACACACCATGAGGAAGTGCGCAGGAGCCCTATTGAGGCATATGCTCAGCCTGACAAGACATGACTCATAGATCCACGATGTATGACAGGCACCGAGTAAGTTTTAGAGACCAGTGCATTTGAAAATATAATGAAATTAAGGAAAACATGATTCTGGTTGTCAGCACAATATAACTGAGACTAGAAGGGCAACTTAGAAGGTTAATGCACATGTTGTTGATGAGTGAACTTCAGTGCAGAGAAAGTGCATGACTCATCTGATTAGACTGTGCCACCAGAAGAGCGTGGGGAATGTGTCTGCCAGGCTGAGTGCTTGTCTTGAGCATCTTCCATGTTCTTAAGCTGGATGGGAAAGGAGGCAACTCGGCTACAGCAGCAGGCAGCGCTGATCCACATAGATCCTGTTCTGAGCTGTTAGAGAGCTCACCTGTGTCTTACTTTAACGGCTGACCAGTGTTGGCACTTTTAACAGTGCGCTTGGTCAGACCATGTCAAACAAACCTTAAGGAAGCACTAACCCGCACCTACCAGATACAAGTACATGCTGGCAAAATCTGAGAGGGTGCTGGGGGCCAGGAGAGAGATTGTGGAGCCATGTGATTTCTCCTCCCAGCATAGGCAAACGTCCTGTGCCACGTTCGCTGCCCACTCCGACCACCAGTGAGTCCTGTGTCTACTCAGGGGTCACGTACGCTGAGCGGTGCACTTGTCTGGCAGGCAGGACACAGAAAGAACAAACATTTGCAATGCGATCGGTCTCGCATGGAGCTATTGGCGTTGTAAATTATATCGTTTTTTACTTATTTTTTTGTTTGTAGTGGAGTGGATGTATGTTGTTTGTAGTGGAATTATGTGGTTTGAATTGGAATTGTTAGTTGTGGAATTGTGTGGGGTCGAATGGTGTGTTGTGTAGTGTATTTGTGTAGTGGAATTATGTGGTATGGTGAATAGTTAGGTGTGAGAGCTGTATAAAATAGATAGAAAGTAAGATTGTAAGGGATAAGTAACTTGTGTGTGAAGTGGTGAATAAACTGCAGATTGAGTAGTTTGCAAGCATGCCGTCCCTGGTGACCAACCGCTCTAGGTCTCCCCCTAGAAACGAGTAGCCTCCATCCATCTGTCCAAAATAAACGTAGACTGCACTTCAGTGCATAATTTATTGACGCAAAATAAACCTTAAAATTAACCATGACTAATATCATTAAATTCTAGAAGTATTCCATTCAACTGAATTGTATGTCTGTAATTTGCACGCACCCCGCGTGACCCAGTGACTACTAGTTTTCAAAAGAAAAACCAGTTTTTTAGCACTTACAGACAGGTAAGCCTAGCAGTACTGCTTTCCGCCATGTCACGAATCCCACAAGCGCACTGTGACTAAGAACCCATACTTGTGGCCGTGTGCGCTGCTGGAAAGTTGAGGTATTGGTACCCTTGTTTTTGCTAATAAATGATGCTTGGAAATGGGTTTGTGTCAGTTCTCTAACTTTTTCCACACATGTTTTCAGTCACAATGTGTAAGGTATGTGCATCATATGTGGCATATAATAGGATCTCTGAAATGATTGTACTTTCGTCTGTAGCATGCCATAAGTTACTTTCTTACAACCTATAGTTCGCATTCATAGCAGCCATTGAGCTGTGAGACTCACACAGCTTGGGGACATTAACCATGGAAAGGAAATCCATCATCAGAGAATGTTGAAATGTTAAACTCTGAGACTGGTGCCTCATGATGAGCTCGGGAAATTTAACCAAGGAAAGGAAGTCCATCGTCAGAGAATGTTGAAATGTTAAGCTCCAAGGCTCACATAGCATGGGCTCATGGGGATTAACCATGGAAAATAAGTCCATCATCAGAGAATGTTGAAATGTTGAGCTGTGACACTCACAAAGCAGTGACTAGCAGGCTCAACCGGGGCTGAGGAAAGGTATGCCTGCACTAGAGAATATTGAAATGTTGAGCTCTGTTCCTCACACTGTGGGAGCTGTGGTACTTCAATCAGGATTCCCAACAAAGGGCCACAGGTGAATGTTGAAAGTTCGAGCAGGGGGCGTGGTCTGGCCACCAAGGAAGATGGCCGCCTGTTGAGAGAGCTCCGCCGCAGGATGGGCCCCTGAAGGAAGCAGCGTTCTTTTCTCTGGGCAAGGGGGTCAGCCTTCACCATTCCCTGTAACCTTAGGACGCGCAGGCAAGTTTGGTCAGTTTCCCGGCTAAAAACAATGACTGGACTCACCTTAATTCGGTGACGACGCAGAGCCTTCATAGGCCTCAGTCCGCCTCACGTTCCTCGCCGCTCGCGTTTGCTGTGGCTGCGCCCCTTGTTGCTGTTGAGGCCGCGCCTCCTGCATTTGCCGGCGCATAGCAACGCCTCATGCAGGAATGGGAATTCTATTAAGAGGTGGTGCCGTCTACGCCATTCCAGCGGCAAATTCAGAGCTTTGTGGATTCATGCCAAGAATATTCACACCCTGTCATTAAGCCTCGCTATCTTTTATCTTTAAACCTACCTCACGCTCTTGGCAGAATCCCGCGCTTTTCCAAAACGGCTTACATGATTCATTACAGCGCTTGGGACTGCAGGAGGAGGTAAGCAACAAAATTAATTATAATTTACCCATCGCTTATATGTACACATTCTGCCTGGGATTATTTATGAGGTGACAAATTTAAAACACAGCATTCTCCCTCAGGAGATCTCTTTTTTGTATTTCCACCTCAATGACAGAATGAACTGAGACCAGGATACTAAAGGCAGTTTTGTGAGATTAACCCTCGCATATAAAGGTGCTCAGTTTTCATCACACTGACATTATCAGAACCTTTTGCCTGGCAATTATTTTATGAATGAATAAATCTCTTTTTCATTGGTCTATTAGTAGCATCTTTTGCAGTAGTGCCAGTATTTTTACAAGTATTGAGGGAAGGACTATCACTTAAATTAAACAACTTAAGAAACATTGGACTACTCTCTACAATAAAGATCTCTCTTACTTTGTGCATATATATCATTACGTCAATAGCTTCACCAAGTTTAACAAATTTGTCAAGGAGTATAAATACTACTGCTTAGAGCCACATTAAGACGAAGAAGACCAACTTTATATTACCTCAGCACATTAACCAAAAGTCAAGATCAAATGTCTGGCAATAAGCATGGAAATAAGCCCCCTAAACAACTTCTCTTTACAGATGTTCTTAAACAATCTAATAATATACCTGTAAAGGGAAGCACTTCTTCTGCAACTAACTCGCCTCAGGTCTTACCTACTGTTACTGATTCCATACCAACGGAAACCATGGAACGCATATTACATGAAATCTCAAGTGTCAGCCGTCGATTGGAAGGTATGGAT
Source organism: Calotriton arnoldi (assembly GCA_963921515.1). Taxonomy (NCBI): domain Eukaryota; kingdom Metazoa; phylum Chordata; class Amphibia; order Caudata; family Salamandridae; genus Calotriton; species Calotriton arnoldi. The sequence goes on along the minus strand of CAWUFW010005961.1, from coordinate 1,202,247 downwards.
GCCACTATGACATCTTTGGCTGAAGAGACCAAGTCAATTAGGGCAGACATTGCAGGTTTTAACACTAGAGTTGAAGCACTCGACTCACGAATAACGGTGATGGAAAGCCGTTTCGACTCATTACAAGGTAGAGACCAAGATCTTCTATTCCTTCGTAGCAAAATTGTGGATTTAGAAGACCGAAGCAGAAGAGATAACGTCCGCTTCTTTGGGTTTCCGGAGAATATCGAAGGTCAAAATGCCAGAGCTTTTCTTTGTGATATTCTTCCAAAATTGATTGGCACCTCTTTTAATTCACCTTTAGAAATTCAGCGAGCTCACCGAATTGGTCCCCCACGTAAAGAACCTACAGCACGTCCAAGACCGCTTATTGCCTGTTTCCTCAGACATGAGCAAGCAAGACAACTATTGACTGCAGCTCGTTTGCAAGGCTCATTTTCATAAGGAAACAAATGAACGATGGAAAGCTTTTCTCTCTATGAGACCTCAACTTCGACAACTAGATATCAAATATGGATTATTTGAACCCGCACGTTTTCGCATTACCAAGAATGGGGACTCAAAAGATTTTTATGATCCAGAAGACTTACAGAGATTTTTAGAATGTGTGAATCCACAAGATATGGATATACAACATGCGCAAAAAGATCAAATCCAACCAACTTTTAACCTTTCTCAAGAGTTGCCGGACAACAGAAGAAGAAATCCTGGCGACTCAAGACACAGCAGCAGAGATTCGGAAAGAATTAACTGCTCTCAAGAAGACAAAAACTCAGCTCTACAATCTGTTTCTACCTTTACACAAGAAACACACAAGAAACACACAAGAAACACACAGGGACAAATCTCGATCACCTCTTAAGTCCACCTCAGACGCGGACTGAATATGACGTTACTCAAATTAGCTGTCAATCAATACAGTTATTTAACTGTTATTGTTAGAAGTAGGCCTAAAATATGTTTCTAGTCCACTATTATTAGAATAAGCATTAAGAACAATATGCATAATATCACAAGAAATGATGCTCAAATTCTGTTCAGTTGAGTATCATCTTATTTAGATTCTACTATATCATACTATTCTAGGTTACAGTATATTTTAGTATACTATTTTATTCTATTTAATATTTATAATGATTGATGTTTCATGATTTCTATTTACCACTCTTGATGAAATTCCTCTACTTATATACATCTATTTATGCATATAATATATATTGCTTAAGCTTAGTCCATAAAAGTATTAGTTTCTTTTCATTGCTATAGTATATCTAATGCACTTAGTATCTTTATCATTGCCTTTTTTACCCTTTATAACTTGTAATTTATGTGATGCCTTATTTGGTACTTCTAAACATGTTAATGTGTTATCATAGGATATCATCCTAATTCGTACCATGTCATGCTATGTTTTATTTAGTCATCAGCATACACATTCAATATCACTTTCTGGGACGCATCTATTCAACTTTATTCCTACGTTCACCCTACTTATTATCTCATTATTTCTGATGGGGTCCTTCCTCACGGTGGTGCTCTAGTGAGCCCAGACCCGCGGTCAACAGTTTAGGATTTCTAGTATTTCTACACTAACAATCTACACTCTTCATTTTAATTACCTCTTACACCTCCCCTCTTCTCTCCCTTTTTCTTTCGTATTTCTTATCTTATAAACTACACCGCTTTCAATTAATTTTTCACTTAGATCTTCTATTATAACTTTTTCGTCAGTAGTTACTTAACCGGACTTTAATGTTTTTGTAGTGAGCCAGGGTACCTTTCTCTTTTTATTTTCTCGATTTTTCCCATTTTTCTATCCTCTTAAACTTGAATAAGACATTGGGCATTGTTTTATTTTACTCTCTGATATTTTTCCAACATGGTGAACACCCATCCTTTATGTGCATTGACATGGAATGTCCACGGTCTCACACATTACATTAAAAGGAAGAAAGTACTTTAGTACCTTCAATCAAAACATGTAGACGTGGCATTACTTCAGGAAACTCATTTAGACACACTAGAATCCGATAAACTATGTAGAGAGTGGGTGGGGAAGGTGATTCATAGCAGCGTTCATAAGGGTGACTCCACAGATACAGGCCCTATTCGCAAATGTGGAGAAGCAATTCTCATCTGCAAATCCCTTCCAGTCACAGTGTCCAAAACCTGGACGGATCCAGATGGACGCTATGTGCTTGCTAAGTTACGCATAGGAGATGCTCACATTTGTGTAGGATCAGTTTACGCTCGAACAGGATAAAAAAAAATCATTCCTTCTTCAACTGAACCGTCTACTAACAGAAATAGATGCCTCACAGTACGTCATTGGTGGTGACTGGAATCTAGCAAGAGAACCGATTCTGGATAAAACAGGCACATTAGATAAGGGAAATGCTGCAGATAGAGCTTTAATGGGTGACATCATAATGGATAATGGACTAGTTGATCACTGGCGTCTTAGCCATCTAACAGAGGCAGAATACACATTCTTTTTCCCCACTCATGGCACCTTCTCTCGCTTGGATTATTTTTTAACATCACAGAGAGTGGTCCAATTAGTTACAGAATCTCGCATTTTGGAAACCGCACTATCCGATCACTCTCCGGTCCTTTTATCCCTAGAACTAGGACTCTCTAGATCAGGACGTAAACCCTGGCGCATGAACATTCAAAGACATAGGACTCCTAAGGGTAAATTCCAGTTACAATCACACCTTCAAGACTACCTTTCCTCTAATCAGGGATCTGTGACTTCCAGCAAGATTATCTGGGCTGCAGCTAAAGCCACTATCAGGGGCCAGTTAATGCGGGATGCAGCACTTGCTAATAAACAAAATGCTGCACGACAAAAAGACCTAGAGCATGATATTCAATCTTATTCTCGTCTATATACAACAAACGCAACTTTGCAGAATCGCAAGTTACTTGAACAAGCCTGCATGGCATTAAATAGCCTTTTCACATCTAAAGCCGAATATGCTCTGCAGAGAATGAAAGGAAGGCATTATGAACAAGGGGAAAAGCCAGGGGGACTGCTAGTCACACAATTACGTCAAAGGGAAGCAGCTATGGCCATCCCTGCCATTAAAACAGCACAGGGTAATATGCTCACACGACCACAAGACATAGTAGATGAATTTGCCTCCTTTTACCAATCTCTTTACACTCCAGGTGCCCAAGTAGATTTGGATAAGATGTCCACTTTTCTTACAAGAGTGGAACTCCCCCGTCTTTCTGATGATGGTAGAGCTCTCCTTGAAGGTGAAATCCGTAAAGAAGAGATATCCCGTGCAATAGCTAATCTACCTTACCACAAGGCTCCTGGGGAAGATTGATTTCCAGCTGAATTTTATCGTTGGACAGGGCATAATATTATTGACACATTGCATTCCGCATTCCAAGAAGCGGATAGGGTATCCTCATTAGGACCTCTTTCTAACAAAGCACTCATTGCTGTACTGCCTAAACCTGGTAAAGATCCCTTGATATGTAGTAGTTATCGCCCCATTTCGTTATTAAATTGTGACATTAAATTATTTGCCAGTATTTTAGCGTCCCGTCTTCGTAAAGTTCTACCCTCCTTGATACACCAAACTCAAGTGGGATTTGTTCCAGGACGATCTTCTCGGAATCATCTTCGTACACTAGCCCATACCTTGTCTGCTAAGTCTCTCCCAAACGATGCACTGGCACTTTCATTAGACGCAGAAAAAGCGTTTGATCGCATTGAATGGGAATACCTTTTTAAAGTAATGGACCGTTTTGGATTAGGAGATCAATTCATTCACAAAGTACGTTTATTATATGACAACCCATCCGCTCAAGTAAATTGTGGTGGTTTTCTGTCTGAATCATTCCCGATTCATAGAGGAACACGTCAAGGTTGCCCTCTTTCCCCACTCCTTTTTCTCTTAGCTATGGAACCCTTAGCAGCCACAATTCGTCAATCAGATTGTTATTGTTATTGTTATTTAATCTTATAAGGCGCACAGCTACCACAAAGGTTTCACGGCGCCGCTTGACAGAGAAAGGAGAAAAGCTAAAAAGTTGCAGGATCTAATTAAAAGAATTACCCACAAATTATTGGTTAAACAACCAGGTTTTTAAATGTTTGCGAAAATTGCTAAGGATGTTTTCGTTCCTAAGAAGTGAAGGAAGAGAATTCCACAACTGAGGACCCAGGTAAGAAAAGGACCGTCCGCCCATACGAGACAGTCTGATCCTTGGAACTGAAAACTTCACCTGAGTAGAAGAGCGAAGAGAACGTGATGGTATATAGGGTTGGACAATGGCCTTTAGATATTGGGGGGCACTGCCAGACTTAACTTTAAACATGTAGCTCAGGGCTTTGAACTTCACATGCTTCTCCACCCTGAGCCAATGAAGATCACGGAGGGAACTTGAAACAGAGGTCCTTCTAGGGAGCTGGCAGAGCATTCTTGCCGCTGCGTTTTGCACCACCTGCAATCTACGTGTTACATCCTTATTTGCGCCCAGGTACAGGATGTTGCCGTAGTCCAGCCTAGATGTGATAAGGGCCTGGACTACAGTGCGTTGAGTAAAGCTAGGCAACATCCAAAGAATTTTCCTAAGCCATCTAAGGATGATAAAGCAGGTAGATGCCACCTTCACTGCTTGCTGCTTCATTGACAGTTGATCATCAATGATGACCCCCAGATTGCGAACTTGGGTGGCAGGCTGAGGAAAATTCCCATTTCAGACGGCCAGTGCTGAGGCCCCAAAGGTCCTTGTTCTTACCCAGAATTAGGACCTCTGTTTTTTCGCCATTAAGTTGTAGTGAATTAGCTTGCATCCATCCCGCTAATATTCCTCAGACCTATTTGAAGGGATGATGTCTTAGAAGTCCTATCCGCCGACAATGAGAAAATTAATTGGGTATCGTCGGCATAGGAAAAAATCGACAGCCCAGCTTCTTCAGCAATAGTTGCTAAAGGCTTAACATAAATGTTAAACAATAATGGGCTCAAAATGGACCCCTGAGGAACTCCATAAGGTGAAGAAAGAGTTTTTGATGCAGCATCAGAGGAAAAGATGAAATCACAGGCATCTTCCAATAGGAAATTCTAAACTTTATCTGTATGCAGATGATATTCTACTTACTCTTACCAATCTTCCCCGTTCCATACCGTCTCTTCTCCAAATTATAAATGATTTTTCCTCCTTTTCAGGTTATAAAATTAACTGGGATAAGAGTGAGGCATTGCCCATCTCAGATGGAATGACAAAAGCAGCTATACAAGGATTTCCCTTTCATTGGCAATCTTCACGCCTTAAATATTTAGGAGTATTAGTGAACAAATGTATTTATTTTTTATTTTAAGAGTTTTATATAGCGCTAGCCAGACACGAGGGTATCAGAGCGCTTTACAATATGAATCATAATGTAATCAAACACAGAAAGTAACGATAATAAACACATTGATGCGTGATGAGTCCAGTTCAAACACAAAGTAACAATAATAAACACCTTGATTCGTGACGAATCCAGTTCAGGGAGGGGGGACAGAGGAGCGAGACAAGAGGTAGGTAAGGTAGAGGTCTTCTTACCAAATTGATTGTCTGCTGCAATTGGCGAAGTTCGATGTTGAGCTTCAGCTATCCATTTGGAAGAGATTGGTTGAGGAGTAGGTCTTTGAGCTGGCTTTTGAATTTTAGAAAGGATGGGTTAGTCCTGATATGGACTGGGATGGAGTTCCAAATTTTAGGCGCATTTCCAGAGAAGGAGCGTGATAAAGCTTTTTGTTTGCGAGTTTTCGGAGGAATGAGAAGTAGAGTGTTAGTGCTCCTGAGGTTCCTTGTCTGACCGGCTTTGTTGAGTTTGGAGGCCAGGTAAGCAGGTTTACCGGTATGCAGGGCTTTGTGTGTGAGACAGGCGGTTCTGAAGCTGGCGCGCATATCGATTGGGAGCCATTCTAGCTCTCTGAGAGCAGGAGAGATGTGTTCGTATTTCTTTACTCCAGTGACCATCCTGCCTGCTACATTTAGAGTTGTTCTGAGGGGAACTAAGTCGGATTTTGCTGAGCCTGTGAGGGTTGTGTTCCCGTAGTCCATTCTGCACAGTACCACGGATTGAGTAGTTTGTTTGAGATCATTCGGAGGGATGAAGGGTTTTATTTTGTTGAGCAGTTTTAGGTTGAGAAAAGCACTCTTAGGGGTGTTCTTGATGTGTTTAACCATGTCTAAGTTTGGGTCCAGAGTGATTCCCAGTGATTTTATGGAGTCTGCCGGGGTGAGACTGCAGTTGAGAGCATCAATGGTTTTTAGCCATTCTGTGATTTGGGGGATCTGCTCTTTGTTGGATATGATAAGGATTTCCGTGTTATCTTGGTTGAGTTTCAGGTGGTTGAGGGATAGCCAGTGTTGGACTTCCTTTAGGGTGGTGTTTAGTCTCTGAATTTCACCAATGGAGGAAGTTTCTAGGAAGATCTGGGTATCGTCCGCATATAGGTGGAAGGGGATGTTGGCTTTTTTGAGTATATTGGTGAGGGGCTCCATGTAGATGTTGAACAGTGATGGGGAGAGAACTGATCCTTGCGGAACACCCCTGCTTATGGGGAGTAGGTCGGACGTGTAGTTTTTAATTTTTATTCTTTGGGTGCGGTTCTGCAGAAAGGAGGTAAACCACTGTAAGACCACCTCATCTGCTCCGACCCTTTCTCGCAGCACATTGATGAGCAGTTTTTGGTCTACCGTGTCGAAGGCAGCCGATAGGTCCAGGAGTATAAGTAGACAGCATCGGTCAGTGTCCAGTGATTTGTGAACATCATCTTTGATATTCAAGATCGCTGTCTCAGTGCTGCAACCTTTTCTGAAGCCCGATTGGTGTGGGTCTAGGATGTTGTTGCTGTCTATGTGTTGGGTGAGTTGCAGGAGAACACATCTTTCCAAGATTTTGGCTAAAAATGGGAGATTGGAGACAGGCCTGAAGTTATTGAGATCAATAGGGTCAGAGCCCGTTTTTTTTAATAATGGCGTGACTTGACCAATTTTGAGACAGTCTGGCATGACTCCGGTTCTTAAGGAGTTATTTATAATCTTGGTCCAGAGGGGGGCTAGTGTGAGTTTGAGCTTCTTAGCCAGTTGGGCAGGGATAGGGTCCGAGAAGTGTGACGAGGGTTTGGAACTGGTAATCAGTTTGATGATCTCTGCTTCTGAGATGGGATCGAAAGATTTCCAGTTGTACGGGGGTTGCCTGGGTGGGTTGTTGTCTTCTTCGTAGGGGAGCGGGCTTACGTTGGGCGATCGGCGGTTGTCTTCCAAGGAGAGCTCAATCTTGGAGATTTTCTCATTGAAGAAATTGGCAAAGATGTCACATAGTTCTTTGGAGGCCTTCACTGAGGATGAGGTGGGCTTGGATGTTTGTTGTCTAATGAGATTAAAGAGTTCTTTGGGCCGATTTTTGGCATTGTTTAGTGCATCACAGAAGAATGAGGATTTTTCATTCTTCATGTGTTTTTTATATTCCCTGCGTTCAGATTTGAGTGTGTCAAGGTGGATTATGGTCGGGTTGTTCCGCCAGAGTCTTTCTGCAGCTCTTAATTGTCTTCTTTCCGAATTTAGGTCTGTATTGAACCAAGATCTCGAGGGAATAGTCCTGGCTTTTTGTTTTCAAGGAGGCAATTTGGTCGAGAATGGAGGTCATTGTTGCATTGTAGTGCGAGGTAAGTTCTGTTGTCGAAAGGTCGCATGCGGTGGTGGGAAGGAGTGAGCTTACCCGTTCTTTCAGGTCGGCAAGGGGAATCTGTTTTAGATTTCTCACCCAGTGGGGGGATTCCTGTGTACGGGGTAGGTGGTGGATCGTCTGGTTGATGTGGAATAGTATGATATGGTGATCTGACCAGTCAACAGGAAGGATGTGGTCAATAGTGATTGTATCTTCGTGAGCTATGATGGCATCTAGAATTGCGCCCCTGTTATGGCTTTGCTCGGTGCAGTGTTGGGTAAGATTGTTGTTGCGTAGAAGTTCTTTCAGGGATTGGATCAAGGAGTTGTTTTCATCATTCCAATGTAGGTTGAGGTCACCTAGTATTATGTTGTTGGAGTCTAAGATAGAGCAGCGGGTTATCAGGTCGGAGAGGTGTTCTCCGAATGAAGGGGTATTGCCTGGGGGATGGTAGAGGAGATGGCAGTATAGTGTTTTGTTGTCACTCGTCTTAATGGTGGCGGTTAAATACTCAAAAGTGTTATATTTGAAGGAGTCCGATTCCGTTACGGAGATGTTGCTCTTGTGTATGATTGCAATACCCCGCCTCGGTGTTTCGTTCTGTCTTTATTGATGATTGAGAACCCCGGGGGGACGAGCATGTCCATGATTGGGGAGGAGGACTCATTTAACCAAGTTTCTGTAATGAACGTGATGTCTATGTCATTGGAGAGGATGGTTTCTGCCAGTTCTGTTGCATGCTTGGTGGCCGATCTACAATTTATGAGCATTCAGTTGGTCGTCCCCTTGTTGTCAAGTTTCTTCGTTGGGGGAGCCATTGGGATGTTAGTGAGGAAGGCTGGAGGCCTCGAAATCTAGGTAGGGTGCGGTCTCTTCCAAATCCCGTGATGACCTGGATTTTAGAGCAGGGGTTGACCATTGAAGATGTGTCGTAAGAGTTGGCAAGATCCCTCGCCTCTCTCATGGACATTGCTGCACTTGTTCTTTTGGGTCTCAGAGGCTCGTTCAGGAGGGGGGTTGTGTTCCCGCTGTGCCATTGAGCCTTGGGAGGCTTTGTGAGTTTAGTGTTAGTAGCGGTGGGTGTGGGGAAAGGGCGTTGGGTAGGCTCCAGAGGTGAGGAGAGGTACGATAGGATATTGTTGATGCCCTGTATTACAATCTCTAGTTGGTTTTCCAGTATCACCATTCTCTGTGTCATAATCGAAGAGGAGGGGGTAGTGGAGTTAAGGTTCAGGCTGTCCCGAGTGGGGCTGTCCAGAGATGGAGAGAGCTTGTCCGTGAGAGAGTGGTTCACATTGTAAGTGTTGCCTGAGTTGCCCTTGAGGGTGATCGTGGACATATGGCGTGGAAAATCATGTCGTGATTCAAGCGTCCGTTTCTTGAGTGCCGGTGATAGGTGATAGTTGGGAGTCAATGACTTAGGGTCAGTTACGCTAGTTGCTTGTTGGGAATAGTACAGTGGAGAGGGGGAGAGGTGGAGTTTGTCTGGGGTTGGAGAGTCTCGGCTGGGTCGTACTCCAGATTAGTTCTGGATGAGAGGTATGTGTTGTGCGAGTCAGGGGAGGTGGAGGGGGGAGAGGGTGGCATCGGGGGTAAGTTAGGGTTGGTGAGGTGTGTCATGGGATTGATTTGTGAATTCTCCAGGGGGGTAAGTCTGTTGGTGGCCAGGGGGTTGTTTGAGTGGGCATAGTGTAAATGGGTGAGGGCGTTATGTAGCGTGGGGAAGAGAGCGTGAAATGAGTCTAGGTTGTCATTGTTGGCTTGGATCAGTACTGTACCGTTGCTGTAAATGGTCGCAGAGGTGTAGCCGCTGCGCTTCGGGCGGTTTGAGATTGAGATCGTCAGTTTGCAGCTGAGAGGGGTGCTGGTTGTTTTGGATATGTGAAGGTGGGTTCTAAGAATGGTATTCCATTCTGCAGGGCTCTGGGTGTAAAAAATTAGATCCATTTTCTGCTGGCCTTTGGAGGAGCAGTGGTATATATCCACGAATAGTGTTTCCGGGTGTTGTCTAATCAGCTTGTGTTTGAAGTTTCTTTTCGCTCTGAGTGAGAGATTGGGGGAAATATGATGGAGAAAGAGTTTGGGCCATGGGGTTTCAGGTAGTTCGTTGTAGGGGCGCGGGGGAAAGTGGAGGTGACAGGTGTCATTTTGTTTCAGTTAGCAGGGTAGATTGCCCCTAGGCCTCTCCCCAGTCTATTGGTCTTAGAGGGGTAGAACTGGGAGGTGGGGGTGAATCTCGCTCTTCTCTTGTTAATCGAGCTAATGAGGGGCTGAGCCTCTCACTTGGGTTAGGCTTGTGGTTCTTCCAGTGAGTGGGTGTTTTGATCGTTTTCTCCGTCTAGTCTAGGATTGTTCCCCAGGAGAGGTCAGGCCAAGTACTGAGTTTGTGCTGCGGATCCGTTGCTGCCTTGAAGAGGTGTCGGGTGGGCTTACACCCGCCCTCCTTTGGTGACCTGGTGAGCCACCATCTAAGGGAATTGTGAGGCAGGATGATTTTGCAGGATAACCTTCTGGCTTTTTTATTCGGTAGTCCAGAAAGGCATTTGAGAAGGATAGTCTCTAAATCAAAGTATGCAAGCGTAAGTATCATCAAATGTCATGCTTCCCGCATCATCAGCTCTTCTTCCCCATGTGGTCCCTTCAGCTAGGATACACTGCCACCGACCTGAGAGGCTTTTTGTCATTTCTTCAGTTCTGAATGAGGGTATACCTACACAGTAGCCCCTAATTGGTAATTTGTCTTGGTGTGTCGCGACAGAGATCTGACTAGACTAGTATTTTGTCAAGGTCGCCAGGCACTTCTACAAAGCCCTTGGATGTTCCAGATCTGATTCTTGGTTGGTCAGGCCCCCAAGATTTCAGGAGACGTGAGTACCCCTCTCGTTAAAACTATTAACAGCTCTTCAAGCAACTCCTCTCAAATCACCCTCCTCATTTCCCGGTTGTGTTTTTTTCTTTTCAAGAGCCGCTCCTCGTGCTGTTAATGCGAAAAGCGCTTCGGAGGTATAAGGACTCGATGATCCACCATCTTAGCATCAGACAATTGTGTCCTGATGAGCGACCAATCTAGGTATCAGGCACCCAAGTTCTTCCGGGCCGCGGGTATTCCTCCAAAAGAAAAGAACTATTCACAGTTCCGCTCCTAGTACAAAGTATAAAGTAACAAGGTACCGCTCCTCGCGCAGTTATTAAGGAGAGCGCGTCAGAGGTAGATAAACTCGAGGAGCTGCCATCTTAGGGTCAGTCATCCGAGTTTTATTCAAAGACCTGCGCCTCTCCGTTACCGTGGCCGGCGCTTCAGAGGCGGATTGCTCATGTGGTCAATTGAGTAGACCCTTTCTCTTGGTTATTCCGGTACTCACTGGCGCTGTTTTTCTAGTCAGGGAGCCAGTTCCGTGTGGAGGCCACAGACGTCCATCCTAGGGTCAGGCAATCACGTCCTTGATACCATACCAAACAAAGGTTTGGAAGGTATGGTTATAGATAATCTAAACCCTTTATCTCTCAAATGCAGCGTGATTTTGAAAAATGGAAAATACTGGGACTTTCCCTTTGGGGTAGGGTCCAGGCTGTTAAAATGGTTACTCTTCCGCGTTTCATGTATATTCTGGGTATGCTCCCTCTTCAGATCCCCTTATCCACGCTTAGACTAATAGACTCAAAGATTAAAACTTTCATATGGGGCTCAGCTAAACCTCGCCTTGCTGTGGCAAAACTAAAAGCTCATCAATCGTATGGAGGAATTAGTCTCCCGTCGATAGAACATTATGCCCTTGCGTTGCATTTGTCTCAAGTATCTTATTTTGTACCAGGGATCATTGATGTCCCACAATGGGTTCACATAGAAAGACACCTTCTATCCACGGATTCAGGTCTCTCGCTTCTATATGGGAGCGGGACTAGTCGTCTTGATCCCAGAAATCCGATTTTATCAGCTATGCATAAATCTTGGCAATGAGCGCATCGGTTACTTGGTTCAAATCCTCGAATCCATAACAAGGCACCCTTGTGGAAAAATACAGGTATACGCATTAATGGCCGTACCTTATCCTGGCCTTTATGGGAAAACGCAGGTATTCACACTCCAGATCAACTTCTTCATAATGGCGACTTTAAATCATTTACACAATTAAAAGAGGATTTTAACATCCCCACACAGCAATCTTTAAAATATCTTCAACAGTGTTTGAGAAAACAATTAGGATCGCCACCCTGGATACTACAACACTCACCAATATTATCATATCTAAACACATGGGGAAAACATAAAGGAGTGACATCTGGTCTTTACAAAACTCTCACACTACACCTCTTTTCGCAACCCCTTTCTCAAAACCTTCACTTTAAATGGCAGAACCGCTTATTAAATTCATACTCAGATGATGAATGGGAACAGATATTGGAAAATCTACACAAAGGAACCCGCGAAGCAAGGCTTAAATTCTGTTTATTTAAAATTCTTCATGATTGGCATTGGTCACCTGCAAAATTTCACAAAGCTGGTCTCCTTTCACATACTAATTGTTGGAGATGCTCCAATCCTGGCTGTGCTACAACTCATGTTATATGCGAATGCCCAAACATACAATCTTTCTGGAATTATGTAGGCAAGGTTTTGTATTCCACTATGCCCTTATCTCTTCCACTTACATCTGCCAACATCCTCCTACATGATTTGCGAAACTCCCCAAAACTTTCAAAACCTCAACATCGCCTTTTTCATACCGTATTGGCTCCAGCTAAAATATGTATACTACGCCATTGGAAATCATCATCCCCACCTACACAGGAAGAATGGTTAGTAGCCATGATACAAACAGCATCACATGAACGAGTAATCTATAATCTACTTGATTAAACTGACATATTTCTTCAGAATTGGTCACCCTTGCTAAAATCGAAAGATGATGATATTAACAATATTTCTACCACTACCACTGCAACAAATTAGGGGAAACAACTCTGTATCTCAATACCTTTTTCTCTCCTCCTTTTTATCCTTCCCTGTCTCTAAGTACCCTGGCTCCATCCTCCACATCTTCCACATCTTTCTCACTTTCACATTATCCTATTATGCTTTACGTTATTCTCCTTTCTTCTCATTTACACTATTCTAATTCGTTCCATTATATCTCATCTATTTAATAATGCTTATTTAACAATTTTATAATTAGGTCATCTTCTTATGATAATACGCTTTGTCAAGATTATCAAGATGATCCAATGTATTACTTCTTGATTATTATTATATTTATTTGGTTAATAATGTATAATATATGAATTTCCTATTTATATCTCTTTCATATATGCTTATTCTCATTTCCCTTATATCTCCTCCTCCCTCCCCTTCTATTTATTTCCTTTCTTTTTCAACATACCTCTCGATTATCTCAATATTTAAAATTTTTAGTCATTTATGCAATTTTATCTATATTTAACATATGATTATTTATGTATTCCTCTTATATTTATATGTATTTCTTTATTACCAAATGTCATATATTTAATGCTGTTATTTATTCTTACAGAATTATTCATCTATTTATTCAAAATCTGCTGATATTTATTACTGTTCTACTGATGTATTTCTTTTTCTCTTTTTGCAAAACTTAATAAACAATGTCAACACAAAAGAAAGTTCAAGCAGTGTGTGTTACTGTATAGGCTTGGGACTTCAAACCTATCTGGGTGGAGAAGGGCATCCTGTGAATGTTGAAATGCAAGACCATGAGCCTAGCACACACATAGTCTTCCAAACAGCTAGTTTTCTTCCAAGTACAATTTCACAATGAAGCAATGGTGCCAGACTAAACACGAGTTGCCATATTCATGAGACACAATTTATAAAAAAATGTTTTAAAAAGAAGTCAAACTAGGGTCTTGTTGTGCAGGGTCTACCTAATGCATTTAAATGCTGTTAACGAGGCAGTCTTCGGCAGTCCCACAACCGTCTGAGCTTTTAGGTGCTTTATACTGACCTGAAGCATGTGGTAACGAGCACTGCATCTCAGAGAGGGGGCATGTGCCCTGCACCCCAGAGGCAGTCTGCACCTATGTGAGAGAGCACGTGCCTGTACTACGAAGAAGGTCTGCGCATCAGAAAAGGAGTTTCCGCCCTGTACCTTAGGGAGGGAGCCGGAGCCCTACACCTCAGAGAGGGAGCCTGCAACCAGAACCTCAGCGAGGAGCTTATACCTCAGAAGGTTTGTCCCTTTAGGGCACCTCAGAAAGGGAACCTGCATCCTGGGCCTCGAATGAGGGGAGTGCACCCTGCCAGGTATAAACAAAGTGTCTGCCCGGAGGCTCAGAGACATGTCGCAACTTAAAGAGGGAGCAAGTGCTCTGTACGTCAGAGATCAAGCGACCATGTTCTAGAACATGGGAAACTGAACCCTGTACCTCAGAAATGAACTCTGCTCCTCAGAGGCAGGCAGACCCTGCTCCAAAGACAGTAGCGTGTGTTCAGCACCTCAGAGAGAGCCAGCATTCTAGAGAGATAAGAGAGGGAGCCTGTGGCCTGCACCTCAGAGAGGAAGAGAGCACCATGCCTCTGCCTTAAGAGAATAGAACGTGGCTCAAAGAGGGGTCATGGGCCCTGGAGAGAAAGAATGGGCTTTTGACGGACAGAAATAGGGAGAGGATGGGGCATAACGGCCAGAGTTACCAACTTTGGAACTGGGGAACCCTGTTTGAGTTGTGGCATCGGCTCAAAATCCTGTGACTCTGGGCAAATCACGTAATCTCCCCGTGCCTGCCACAAATGAATGTGTCATTGTGTAAAGTTACTGGTGCTCATGTAAAGCGCTCTGATACCTTTCGCTGGAGTTCACGCTATATAAGAAAAGCTGCACAAAAAAAAACTTGGAACAGAGAGAGAAACAAGTGCATGTATATGAGAGGTAGAGAAAGAAACTGGGGGTGCAGTCTTACCAAATGAGTGATAGAGAGAAAGAGAGTGAGTATGTGTGTGTGAAAGAGAGAGAGACAAGTGTGTGAGAGATAGAGGGAAGAGAGATAAAGGAACGTGCTTGTGAGGTAAAAATGAGCATGTGCAAGAGAGGCAGAGAAAGAGCCTCAGTGTGAGACCTTCTACTACATACCTCAGTGAGGGAAGGTGCTGGAGTAAACAAGAGTCTGTTAGTGTTAGAAATGGGATTTTTGGTAGGCTAGGGCATGTGCCAAAGCCAGGCAGAAACCACCACTCTAGTCAGGATAAGGGAGTTACACTCCTAAAATAACCCCTGCTCACCCCCTTGGTAGCTTGGCACGAGCAGTCAGGCTTATCTTAGAGGCAGCGTGTAAAGCATTTGCACATAACCAACAGTAATACAGTGTAAGCACTACAAAAGGACACCACACCAGTATAGAAAAATATCCAATATTTCTATATACTTAAGACAAGACCACAAACGATAAAAATCCACAATACAGTACTTAAAAATCTTCAGTTATCAAAATATGCTTTAAAAACAGTTCCTTGATGTCGATAGCTCCGTCCGGGGCTATCACGGCGTCGTGAGCAAACAAATCCAAACAGTTCTGGCTGACTGCGGCGTCGCGGGCCAGCTACGGTGTCGGGAGGACCCGCAAACAGTACCTTTTAGAAATGCAGGGCGTCGGCGACCTCGCATTGAGCTTCCGAAAGCACGGCGTCCGCAGGCGTCGGTTCCGGAGGTCGGTGCAGGAGTTGTCGGGGCCCTCGAAGTCACACGCGTTGCAGATCGATCTCCTCTCTGTTGAAGTCAGGAGTGCTGGCGTTGGCAGGCGCCGGGTGCTGCGGTGCGAAGTGCAGCGTGCGGTGCCCTCAGGTCACGGTGCGAGCAGCGGCTCGGTGGTGGCGTCGGATGGCGTTGTCAGTGAGACCAGGGTCGCGGTGCGAGATGAAGGCGGTGCTTGTCACGGTGCTGGCAGGTCACGGTGCAAGCAGCGGCGGCGTCGTTGCTGAAGCGCTGTCGTCGGCTGACGAACTGGAGTCGATGGCGCCGGCAGGCTAAGGCTGCGGTGCGGGATGAGGGCGGTGCGTCGTGTAACTTTACGAGCGGTGCACTCGAACCACGGTGCAAGCAGCGGCATCGATTTCGGCGTGGAGCGGCATCGTCGGGGATACCAAGGCGTCGTCGTGAAGCGAGGCGGTGCGGAGTGCGGTGCCCACAGGTCGCGGTGCGAGCAGCGGCTTGGTGGCAGCGTCAGCAGGTGTCGTCGGTGAGACCAGGATCGCGGTGCGGCGTTGCAGCGGTGCCCTCTGAGGTGCCAAGGCGTCATCGTGCAGCGAGGCGGTGCGGAGTGCGGTGCCCACAGGTCGCGGTGCGAGCAGCGGCTCAGTGGCGGCATCAGCAGGCGTTGTCGGTGAGACCAGGGTCGCGGTGCGGCATTGCGGCGGTGCCCTCTGCCGTGCCTTCAGGACACGGAGTCGGCAGCGGCATCGTAGACGTCGTCAGGTTGCTTTTCTTCTGTTGCAGCACAAAACACACAGTCCCCAGTGCTGAGGGCAGAAGAACTTGAAGTCTTTGCTGTTCCTGAGACTTCTTGAACAGGGGGCAAGCTCTACCTCAAGCCCTTGGAGAAACTCACAAAAGTAGATTGCAGAAAGTCCAGTCCAGGCCTTTCACTGCCCAAGACAGAAGCAGCCACTGCAGGCCAACCCAGCAAAGCACACAGCAAAGTGGTAGTTCCTCCTCACAGCTTCTCCGGCTCTTCTTCTTGGCAGTCTTCTTGATCCAAAAGAGTTCTAAAGTTCAGGGGTCTGGGCCCCAATATTTATATCCCAAAATCCTTTGATCTCTTAGGCAGAGAGTGTCTGTGCCCAGCCAGAACCAGTTCTGCCTTCTCCGGTGTGATTTCCTGGCAGGAGGTGGAGACGGCATTGTCAGAGGCAGACCAGGCCCTTTGAGGTGCAAGGAAATCTCCTCCTCCTTCTCCCATCGCAGCCCAGGTCTATTCAGCCCTTTCCTGACCTACCTAGACTATCTAGAGCCACTCCTGCTCCCCAGCCTTCTGTCATCCAAAACCCAGACAGGCAATCCACATTCCAGCAGGGGCACACGGGATGACTGAGCAAGAAAATACCTACTTTCTAAAAGTGGTAATTTCAAACACAGAATGTAAAAATCACCTTCACTAAAAGATGCATCTTTAGATTCTGAGTTCAGGCATACTAAACTTTATTTTCCTACCTAATTCCCCGGGCCAGTTTTGTCTATAAGATGTTATAAACAACCTTCCCATTCTGTCCTATGGGGAACAGGTAGCTGTGATTCACTATCAGGACTTGCCACACACACCAGGGCATGTCCTACCTTTCACATACCCTGCACCCTGCCCACAGGGGTACCTTGGGCCTACCTTAGGGGTGGCTGACATGTAAGAAAAGGGAAGGTTAGAGACTGGCAAGTGTGTGTACTGGCCAAGTCGACATGGCAGTTACAAACTGCGCGCAGACTCTGCAATGGCAGGTCTGAGTTACCTTTTCAGGGCTACTCACATGGGTGGCACAATCAGTGCTGCAGGCCCACTAGTAGCATTTGATTTACAGGCCCTGGCACACTCAGTGCACTTTACTAGGGACTAACAAGTAAATCAAATATCCAATCATGGAAACACCAATCCATAACACACTTTACACGGGGAGCATATGCACTTTAGCACTGATTAGCAGTGGTAAAGTGCCCAGAGTCCTAAAACCAACACAAACAGGTCAGGAAAAAGTAGGAGGAAGAAGCAAAAAGTTTGGGGATAACCCTGCAAAAAGGGCCATTTCCAACAGAACCCCCTTCCAGCCTAAAGCCAGGGTAGACCAATCCATACCTCGATGGGCTTCCCTGCTTGGGGCGATAGAACAAGGAACCTGGCCCGCAACAGCAGGGTTTCCTTCCCGTTCTACGCCTTCCTGAACCTAGTTGGATCCCTCTATCCATACTCTCAGGGCCCACTAAGCTGACCCACGGGGAACCCTTCTCCTCACCTGTGGACCCCATCTGTGCAGCACCTAAACTTACTTTGCTCACAGATGTGTCCCAACAGGCAGACAGTACCCACATGGCCAACACAATGGTGTGGCCCAGTTCACCCCCGGGGTGTGACTCCTGTCCCCCTCCCAGGGGCAACTCTGTCCACTCAGGACAGCCAGCCACAGTGGCCACTGACAAATGTCAGTGATGAGAGCCGGGCCTTATGCCTTTCAGGCCACTCCAACCACTGTGGCATCAGAGAATGGGGGGCTGTAGCCCCAGGTGCCTGGCACCCTTTCTCCACTCTCACCTCTGCCAAGTCAGGTATGGCATCCTGACACTGGCCCACTAGCCCAGGTCCTCTACCCTGTGGCTGGACAGGAGACTGGGGTGGGCTCTCCCACACCTTCTCCTTCTCCCTGGGGCTCTGTACCCTCCCACCTGGAGCAGTACCCCCCTCCAGAATTGTCACGGCACCTGTGGCAGGTGTCCTGCACAATTCGCCCACCAGTTCAGGGGTGCTATCCTGCAACTGGTACACCAGCCCAGGGTCTGTACCCTGAGGCTGAACAAGGGACTGGGTGGGCTCCCCACACCCGGTCCTCCCCCTGGGGCTCTGTACCCTCCCAGCTGGAGTGGCACCCCCAGAAGACAAACTGGTAGGGGCACTGTTAGCAGTCGCCCCTTCCCCCAGGTCAGGGGGGACACCCTGAACCTGGTCCTCCAACCCAGGGTCTGTACCCTCAGGCTGCCCAGAGGTCTTGGGTGAGGCTCTCCTCCCCTTACCTCCCCTTCCGGGGTTCCGCACTCTCCTCCCAGGAGAATCACCCTCAGAACAAAAAACTGTCAGGACGCGGGAATCAGTCTTCCCAAACAATTCTCCCACCAGTTCAGGACCTCCCTCCAGCAACTGGTCTCCCAACCTAGGGTCTAAACCCTCAGGTTGCACCGGGGTCAGAGGCAAGGACTCCCTCCCTCTGCAACCTCTTCCAGAGTTCTGCACCCTCCCACCCGGAGTGGCACCCCTAGAAGATAAACCGGTCAGGACACTGTTTACAGTCGTCCTTCCCTCCAGGTCAGGCAGGACCTGAACCTGGCCTCCCAACCCAGGGACTAAACCCTGCGGCTGAGCACCTGCCCGGCGCACCAGGACTTCCTTGGGAGCACGCATGCCCCCCCTGAGGGTAACACATGACTCATGTGTTGTGTGACAGTCTGCCTGGCACAGATCTCCCGACCCCTGTCCATCTGACAGTGCGCGAAGATCCCCCAGGACAGAAGTGGTGTCACCATGGTCACTCCTAGGAGGCTCAGCCCTTCTGGCTGGCCCCTGACCCACTGGTTCTCCCACTGGGGAACGCATCCCCCTCTCACCCCTCCATCCGGACTTCTGCACCCTCCACTTAGGAACGGCACCGCCAGACACCAGAACTGCTGGAGCTCTGTTTACAGACACTCCACGTTCTCCTGACAGTAGGAGATCCCCCTGAACGGACGGCCTACCAGTACAGCCTAGGCTCCCCACCTGGTGTTCCGTCCTGGAACCACCCAGGCTCTGGGACCAGGTTTTGGGCACCTTGGGCCACAGCCCATTCCCACTCCTTCTCCGCGGAGACAGGACGTGAGTCCCTACACCCTTCCCACGACACCGGGACCTATCTGGGCTACCACCAACCTTTCCCACCACCCTCGGTTGGGAAATACCTAAGCCGCTTCCTTCCGGGTCACCCCCAGATACTTCTCCAGACCCTCTGGAATCCACGAAAAGGTCTGCCTCCAGTGCAAGCTCCCTGGGGTCAGAGAACTCACAATCCACTGGGTGTTGGCATAGCTCTGGAAAACAGGGACTTAAAATATGCTCTCCAACAATTGAATCACACAGCCCCACACATGTGTTAACCAAACTACCCTTCACCCATCCATCCAGTGCCTCAGACAAGTACCCCACATCATTCTCACAAGACTGGTGAGACAGTGTCTGACTGTTGCTGTCTCTTAACCCATACTCTTCTGGCTGGTCTCCGTACTCACTTACTAGGGCTTCTATCATGGGGGAACCCCTCTCCCTGCACCTCTCGTCTAGAGTCAGTAGAGTGTCCCTCCCACTACCAGGAAAATGGTCCCCTGTGCCAGCTCCCCAATCCACCTCAGGGACACTGCGCACCACTGGCGTACCCTCACAATCCTGAACCCCCTGGTGTATGTCAACCCCCTCCTTGAAACAGGGCCCCAAATCTGTGTGTGTGTACCTCATCCTCAGTACTGGACCTAACACTTTTGCTGCCACCATCTGGGCCGGGCCTAGCCCTACTGGCTTCCCAGTCCAGCTCTCTCATTTTAAACTCATGGTCTAACATCATCTTCCTTTCCTCCATGGCTATTCTTTTGTCTTCCCTCTCACTTTCCATCCTGAGTTTCTCCAACTCGAACTTCCTCGCTTCCCACCTGTCCTCCAGCTCCTCTGGGGACAGACTGCTGCTGCCTGGTTTAGAGGGTGCCCCCCCCTCCCAAAAGCACATCCACCCTTGGAATAGGCTCCTCTGCCTCCATGCCACGATCTCCAGACAGCTCACTAGCATATCTGGCTGCTACCCAGGCCCTCAGTGCCTTTTGTAGCTCCTCTTTTCTGGTGAGGCCCCTGATTTGGATTTTGAGGTTTTTGCAGATCGCCTTAAATTCCTTCACATTGTAGGTTTCTAACCTCTCCTCCTCAAAGACCACTTCCAAGGATGCAACAGATGATGCAATTGATTCCGGTATGATGAAATAGCAAGTTCAAAACTGGCAAGATCAAAAAATAGGCCAAAAAGAAAAAGAACCAGTATGTGGCACGTAATGGTCTGCGATATGGTAGTAGTGCACACCAATCACTGTAAGTCAAGTGCAAACGCAAGTCCTATCCTCACCGCTGACAACCAATGTTAGAAATTGGATTTTTGGTAGGCTAGGGCATGTGCCAAAGCCAGGCAGAAACTACCACTCTAGTCAGGATAAGGGAGTTACACTCCTAAAATAACCCCTGCTCACCCCCTTGGTAGCTTGGCACGAGCAGTCAGGCTTATCTTAGAGGCAGTGTGTAAAGCATTTGCACATAACCAACAGTAATACAGTGTAAGCACTACAAAAGAACACCACACCAGGTTAGAAAAATATCCAATATTTTTATATACTTAAGACAAGACCAAAAACAATAAAAATCCACAATACAGTACTTAAAAATCTTCCGTTATCAAAATATGCTTTAAAAACAGTTCCTTGATGTCGATAGCTCCGTCCGGGGCTATCACGGCGTCGTGAGCAAACAAATCCAAACAGTTCTGGCTGACCGCGGCGTCGCGGGCCAGCTATGGTGTCGGGAGGACCCGCAAACAGTACCTTTTAGAAATGCAGGGCGTCGGCGACCTCGTGTTGAGCTTCCAAAAGCACGGCGTCCGCAGGCGTCGGTTCCGGAGGTCGGTGCAGGAGTCGTCGGGGCCCTCGAAGTCACACGCGTTGCAGATGGATCTCCTCTCTGTTGAAGTCAGGAGCGCTGGCGTCGGCAGGCGCCGGGTGCTGCGGTGCGAAGTGCAGCGGTGCGGTGCCCTCAGGTCACGGTGCGAGCAACGGCTTGGTGGCGGCATCGGATGACGTCGCCGGTGAGACCAGGGTCGCGGTGCGAGATCAAGGCGGTGCTCGTCACGGTACTGGCAGGTCACGGTGCAAGCAGCGCCGTCGTCATTGCTGAAGCGCTGTCGTCGGCTGACGAACTGGAGTCGATGGCGCCGGTGTCGGTAGGCCAAGGCTGCGGTGCGGGATGAGGGCGGTGCATCGTGTAACTTTACTAGCGGTGCCCTCAAGCCACGGTGCAAGCAGCGGCATCGATTTCAGCGTAGAGCGGCGGCGTCGGGGATACCAAGGCGTCGTCGTGAAGCGAGGCGGTGCAGAGTGCGGTGCCCACAGGTTGCGGTGCGAGCAGCGGCTTGGTGGTGGCATCAGCAGGCGTCGTCGGAGAGACCAGGGTCGTGGTGCGGCATTGCAGTGGTGCCCTCTGCGGTGCCAAGGCGTCGTCGTGCAGCGAGGCGGTGCGGAGTGCGGTGCCCACAGGTCGCGGTGCGAGCAGCGGCTCGGTGGCGGCGTCAGCAGGCGTCTTCGGTGAGACCAGGGTCGCGGTGCGGCATTGCGGCGGTGCCCTCTGCCGTGCCTTCAGGACCCGGAGTTGGCAGCGGCGTCGTAGACGTCATCGGATTGCTTTTCTTCTGTTGCAGCACAAAACACACAGTCCCCAGTGCTGAGGGCAGAAGAACTTGAAGTCTTTGCTGTTCCTGAGACTTCTTGAACAGGGGGCAAGCTCTACCTCAAGCCCTTGGAGAAACTCACAAAAGTAGATTGCAGAAAGTCCAGTCCAGGCCTTTCACTGCCTAAGACAGAAGCAGCCACTGCAGGCCAACCCAGCAAAGCACACAGCAAAGTGGTAGTTCCTCCTCACAGCTTCTCCGGCTCTTCTTCTTTGCAGTCTTCTTGATCCAAAAGAGTTCTAAATTTCAGGGGTCTGGGCCCCAATATTTATATCCCAAAATCCTTTGATCTCTTAGGCAGAGAGTGTCTGTGCCCAGCCAGAACCAGTTCTGCCTTCTCTGGTGTGATTTCCTGGCAGGAGGTGGAGACGACATTGTCAGAGGCAGACCAGGCCCTTTGAGGTGCAAGGAAATCTCCTCCCCCTTCCCCCATCGCAGCCCAGGTCTATTCAGCCCTTTCCTTACCTACCTAGACTACCTGGAGCCACTCCTGCTCCCCAGCCTTCTGTCAACCAAAACCCAGACAGGCAATCCACATTCCAGCAGAGGCACACGGGATGACTGAGCAAGAAAATACATACTTTCTAAAAGTGGTATTTTCAAACACAGAATGTAAAAATCACCTTCACTAAAAGATGCATCTTTAGATTCTGAGTTCCGGCATACTAAACTTTATTTTCCTACCTAATTCCCCGGGCCAGTTTTGTCTATAAGATGTTATAAACAAACTTCCCATTCTGTCCTATGGGGAACAGGTAGCCTTGCAATAGTGAAAAACGAAATTGGCTGTGATTCACTATCAGGACATGCCACACACACCAGGGCATGTCCTACCTTTCACATACCCTGCACCCTACCCACAGGGGTACCTTGGGCCTACCTTAGGGGTGGCTGACATGTAAGAAAAGGGAAGGTTAGAGACTGGCAAGTGTGTGCACTGGCCAAGTCGACATGGCAGTTACAAACTGCGCGCAGACTCTGCAATGGCAGGTCTGAGTTACCTTTTCAGGGCTACTCACGTGGGTGGCACAATCAGTGCTGCAGGCCCACTAGTAGCATTTGATTTACAGGCCCTGGCACACTCAGTGCACTTTACTAGGGACTAACAAGTAAATCAAATATCCAAACATGGAAACACCAATCCATAACACAATTTACACGGAGAGCATATGCACTTTAGCACTGATTAGCAGTGGTAAAGTGCCCAGAGTCCTAAAACCAACACAAACAGGTCAGGAAAAAGTAGGAGGAAGAAGCAAAAAGTTTGGGGATAACCCTGCAAAAAGGGCCATTTCCAACAGTTAGTCTTCCAAGAGCACTTAAATGCCGCTGCACAGGTCTGTCTTGTGCCAAATGGTAGCGCCACCTTTCGCCTAAGAGGTTTTTTTCTTTGTCCATTTTTTTTAAAAATCTTTATTCGATCCATTAATAAACATATCATAAAAGTACAATAGCATAACAGATTTTATGATAAAACCATCCACATAAATACCAAAACATTTTAAAATGTTTTTTTTAATTTTTTTTAAAACAATTAAAATCAGATTAAAACCATAATTGATCCATCCTTAGAAATTCATTACGGCAAACTTCTTACCCTTCTATTTCTCCAGCAAGCCCATAAAAAGGTTGCTACCACAAAACAAACATAAGGGTTAGGCAAGGCTTTTAGAAAATACAGTGCAACTTTACATTGAGAGAACTTTTGACACCTTAAAATTGGGAGAAGGAACTTTTCCCTTTCGATACAATAAAATGGGCAAAAGAACAACAAGTGTAAATCAGACTGGGGGAGTGATTGTCACACGGGCACGGACCTAATTCTGAAAGCTTGAACCTTTTTTCTGGAAACCCCAGCATTAGTGGGATTAGGTTCAAGCGAAATCGCAACAGGATAAACCTATGCTGAGCCACTGTGACATAATTAAGATAGAAATAGCCTTCCCCCGGTCTGGGTAGGAGTCCATTATAGACTATGAGCGACTGTGAACTCCTGTTCTTTTTCCAGCGTTCAGCAGAGGCCTTTTGTATAAATAGATCAATTATTTCCCGTTTGGATACCTTAGTACATAATGAGGAATTCCTAAATAATTCTCCCTGCCCAATTGCATTTAGTTCAGCTTGAACATAACTAAGCCAGCCAATTCTGCTGTAACCCTCAAGCCTCAGACAGTCCCTGATTATGCGTTGCGTCAAATCAACAGTATCCCTACGCCAGATTGAAATCCACAAAAGGATAGGTGCTAACCTGATCGAATCACACATGTAAGGAAGGCCCAGTTCAAGATGTAAAATATAATTAGAGGTAGAGGGAGGTAGCGAGACCCTGGACTTAAAAAAGGCATCTTCTGCTTTCTGAAGCTGATCTATTTTGGCCATTCCCCAAACTCTCTGCCCCGTAGGTGGCAGCTGCCTTTGGCTTCGCTTGATATATGGTCTTAATCATTTCCAATGGGCTGGCTCCTAATTTTTTAGCAAAGCCTTTTATAGCTTGAAGGCCCCTTTCCATGCCCAGGGCTCTGGTTGCAACCAAGTTATTCCATGACTGTTTACTATCAAACAAAATCCCCAGATAAGGAAAAGAGTCAACCACCTCGATTTTCTTAGAGGCCAGATGGAAATATGGAGCCTTTGTGCCTCTCGGAGCTCCTGCTATGATGATGAACGATTTTGACTCGTTCACTCTAAGGTCAAGTGAAGACATAAATGAGGCATAGGAAGATAGCAATTTTTGAAGGGCTAGCCTTTCACATACCCTGCACCCTACCCACAGGGGTACCTTGGGCCTACCTTAGGGGTGGCTGACATGTAAGAAAAGGGAAGGTTAGAGACTGGCAAGTGTGTGCACTGGCCAAGTCGACATGGCAGTTACAAACTGCGCGCAGACTCTGCAATGGCAGGTCTGAGTTACCTTTTCAGGGCTACTCACGTGGGTGGCACAATCAGTGCTGCAGGCCCACTAGTAGCATTTGATTTACAGGCCCTGGCACACTCAGTGCACTTTACTAGGGACTAACAAGTAAATCAAATATCCAATCATGGAAACACCAATCCATAACACAATTTACACGGAGAGCATATGCACTTTAGCACTGATTAGCAGTGGTAAAGTGCCCAGAGTCCTAAAACCAACACAAACAGGTCAGGAAAAAGTAGGAGGAAGAAGCAAAAAGTTTGGGGATAACCCTGCAAAAAG
This sequence comes from Calotriton arnoldi, assembly GCA_963921515.1. Taxonomy (NCBI): domain Eukaryota; kingdom Metazoa; phylum Chordata; class Amphibia; order Caudata; family Salamandridae; genus Calotriton; species Calotriton arnoldi. The sequence goes on along the minus strand of CAWUFW010005961.1, from coordinate 1,177,143 downwards.
GGCCATTTCCAACAGTTAGTCTTCCAAGAGCACTTAAATGCCGCTGCACAGGTCTGTCTTGTGCCAAATGGTAGCGCCACCTTTCGCCTAAGAGGTTTTTTTCTTTGTCATTTTATTAAGATACCAAATGGAGAAAAACAGGGAAACGTGTGCTCTCAGCGTTCGACCCAAAACATCCCATCTTGCTAAATATGTTGTCTATGTGAGGAATTATTGGGTAATTTATATCCAACATCCGTGAGAAATTTGCAGAATTCAGCCTGTATCCAAAGCCTGTGTTAACATCTTTACAACTTCAGCAATGGTGAAAAAGACTGCAGATTATAGCTGTGGCACTCTGGACCCATTTACCACTAACTGTGCATGTCTGAAGTCATGAATATTAACACTTTTGTGGAGCCATGACCAGAACACGTACCGTAACTTACTTCCACTTGAAATCAGAAGCGCCGAGCGAAATGTACCAGGGTAGGTAAAGTGCCACGTTCAACTTGTGGCCATGCACCCGTGCATTGCACTAGCGCATAGAAGCCAGGGCGCTCTTTTAAAACACACATGAGTGCTTAAAATAATGATCTTTGACACAGGAATTGCCAGTGTAGGCAACATGTAGCTGCCACTATGTGATTCAAATAGGTGAAATCCCCCTGCCCACATAAATCCGAACGGGGCAAGCGTCCTGGTGGCATAAAAGCTGCCCAATGAGCAGTTCGGGACTTTCTGAATCATTTTGGGGTATTGAAAGCTCATCCGGGCATTATAATCTGGTCCTGCCCATTATTAATGTTCCGGGACATTATCGGCTGCGCCGCCTCAGCTGGAATGACAGAAAACCTCACCCAATGTAACCCATCCTGCGGTGGGGCAATGACTTCACCCCCCCCGCCCATATGCTCATCACAGATCACGTCAATCACTCTCGTATCTTCAAGCAAGGCTGCTGCTTGTTACAGCTAAGACTGCCTCCTACACACAACTGTTGATTCTATGCAGCAGGCATTTACAACAAGTGAGCGGTGTGAAAGGATGAGGCATAACATACAGGAGGGAGATGCTAAAGGCAACATTGACAACGTGGGTAATTAACAACAGGGGAGGGAACGCCCACATTGGCCTTAATCTAAGCTGCTTCCTGGGAACCCAGCACCTGCCCCAAATATAATGAGTGGATGTGGAGAGAGACCGGGGTTCGGGGGTAAGCAGATAAGGTACTCCCTGTCTTTTTTGGGTGTTCTTTTTCAGCCACCGCCATGACCTGTTGCCCCCACCCTTCCCCGTGTGCTGACAATGATAAAATTGAGACTGTATAATTTTTAAAAAACGGTGTACGGATAGGAGCAGAGCTTGCAACAGGAGCAGAGAACATGAACAGGCCTGTTTTCAATCATGCAGGGAGAGCAGCTGTGCGACCAGAGAGACTTCCCATACAGCCTGAAGAAACAAAAGAAAAAAGTAGTGCGCAGCAGCAGCCTAAATGCACATAAGTGAAAGGCTATAAGTCCTGGGGGCATTCTCTGTGGGAGGGAAAAAATCAAGGAAAGGTGGGACCAATGGGAACAAATACCCGCCTGAAAGCAAAGATTTTTAAAGGACACTGAAACAAACCAATGAGAAGCAGTGGGCGGGCTTTAAGCCCACCAACTGAATACAGCATGTCTGGAAGAGACAACGCAAACGCTGTCTAGGCTGGACCTAAAAAAACAATACAATGACATTAGAGCTGCTGCTTGGTTGGACCAATCTGCAGCAGCCAAACAACAGGTGTGGTGCCGGATCCACGTTTGGCACTTGCTGTTTGTTTATGTTGTTTTCAGTCCCTCTCTGTCACTGAATGATGCTGCCGCACCCTCTACCAGATCCACACGTATGTGTCCCGGAGAGGCCAGGCCTTTGTCAGGTTTTTGTCAAAGCTGTGCTCCAATATGTAATTATTGTGTCATGAAGACACAACAGTCTGAAGTCTGGTCCCTATAGCAACAAGTGAGTCCACAGCAGTAGGGCAATAGCTAAGTTATAGATTGTCTGGGTGGTCAGGCAATTTGGCAGTGAACAGCAAGAACCCAAGTGCCCCTGGGCTGCTTTTATTTATTCCTGTATCAGGGCTTTTTACCACATAAGTGTCAAGGAACTGTAAATGCATGACTAATGCATTTTAGTATGGTAATGCCGACCCCAGCACTAAAATTAGTTAGTCTAACCCCTGATGTGTGGTACTGGATAGGGCTGGCATACATTGTCTCCCCTGTGGGGACAAAATGGACAGTGTTTTTTGACCTGCCACCTATCAGACAGCGAACAACCTGCACCTGTGTGGTGCACGGGTCATGTACGCACTGATCGGCGAGGGAGCGGTACTGCGCTCCATGACCCCATAGGCCCCCACCGTTCCCTGATTCGGCATATTAAAGGCCAATACCTCAAGGCTTGTTCTCCTTGCTTCCCCTGATGGCTCCACATTGTGTGATGATGTACTTCCGCATGATTTAGCCTCCATGTTGGATGCGGCCCCTTTAAATGCTGCGTCCTGCATAGAAGCCGCACTTGGTTTCAAGCTTATATGGGAGACCCTACTCTCCATATTCTTGGTTTATTTTGGGCATTCTGCTACTTTGCTCTCCGCATCCAATCTTATTGGGTCAGTCTGGTTCCTGGATTCTCACTAATCGCCTTCCACTCACTCCTTGTCTCCAGCTCCCTGTTTCCCCCTCCCTGTAATCTCCATCCTGGAAACATCTTATTGCATCCTTCATTTTCCCACTTACCTGCACATCCATTTGGACACCTTTGGATCTCTGCAGGACGACCTCTGGATCTTTGCATCAGCTACAGAAGAAAGAATGAAACAGCCATTATTATTCAGGTCGGTGCACTGAGCCTGCAGCTCCAACTATTCACGTCTAGCCAAAAGAAAGACATTTGCAAGACATTGAGTGTTATGAATGAAACACTTTCAAGAAGGGTCTAAGAGCTGTGCACAGACCATGGACTATTATCCCAGGATTGGGAATTATTGAGCACAAACATCCCTACCTTTCGACTTTGACTTTGCTAGTGCCTTCTACTTGTGGTGCGAAATTCTTGCTTGAGCTACCTACTTTTAATTCTTAGGTGAGTTGTGTCAGCGGCATAGGGGATATTAGGTTAATTAAAATGTTTCCACTGCCACATCTAATGGTGTTCTTGTATTCCTTTTTTTAAAGCGCCAGTCGTAGGGAGATTGGGACTACTGGCTGAGATGCGTGTCTGCTGCGGTTCAAACCTGGGAGTGCATCTTCTCTTCCCCTTCACCATTCCCATTCCCATTCCCTTAACCCCCTGTTCCACTTGGACACAACCATCAGCACTTATTGTATTCTATGCTAAGGATTGTTTCTTGGTGGTATTGGGAGGAATATCTTCGCTCTGCCGTTTCCAAGTTTTCAGGTGAGTGGAGTCTTGACACCACCTTATGGTTTACTGAGCATTTTATACTTACTTTCACAAACAAATGTTGTGCATGACGGGCTTGCCCATGTAACTTAATCTTCACTGCATTTTATATAGTGTATTTACTCTTCATTATTATGACTTGGAGCAAAAACTCTTTCATTCCCCATCTGCGCAAATACATATATGGAAAGAACCCTTGCAAATTTGGCCATATATGTTTATTTCTGAAGAAACACCTATAAAATCCCTGAAGGAAAAATATTTCTGTGCATGGCATTTCAGCACTCCTGCCCCTTCCCACCATGAACAGCTCCCTAGACGCAATAATCCTACAACCATGTCTAGAAGTTTAGAGCTTGCTTTTTTTCCATATAAATGAATGAAATCTTAATAGTTCTACCACTGTTAGAGGCTCTCGTCCAATGTAACATGTTAAACACTGGGGCCCATTTACAAATACATTTCTTTCCATAAACGCCTGCCAGGAACTCATAAGGGTAGTCATGGCAGGTATAAATGCATTGACTACTGTGGATTTCTCCACCACTGGATGCAAAGTAACCTGCAGTCGAAAATCCCTCTTAAGGGGTGAAAAGGAGGCGCTCAGAACATAGGGGCTGATTATGATGGTGGTCGGACGAGCGTCCAACCGCCATTGTTGCAGGAATGGGACCGGGCTGACAGGTAGTCGGTGGTCCAGCCACCAAATTATGCGGTGCCTGCCACACTATGAAGGGATGTTTAGGGGGCACCACAGGTGCCCCCCACAGTCTATAGCAGTGGTCCACGGGGAACAGGGGCCCTGCTAAAGGCCCCAAAAAAGCATTTTTGCCAGCCTTTTCACGTCGGAAGAACCAACGTGAAATGGCAGGTGGAAAGGTGTATTGTAATCCCCACGGCTGAGAAGGCACCACCTCCATTGTGTGGAATGTGATCCGACCGACCGCTCGATGGGCTCCTTGAGCCCGACGGAAGCTGTCAGTCGGTCGGTCCCTGGGGCAATGCGGTCCGACCGACCGCATTGTAATGCGGCGGTCTGATCGCGGTTGCAGATGTCGGTGGGACCGACAGCACGTAGGTGTCAGTCCCACCGACATCGTAAGCGGCCCCATAGATTGCCTTAGATGTTTGTGATGCCACAAACATGTATATTTGTGGGCATTCCCAACACCACTCCGACCCCTTTCCACCCTGGAAATGGTAGATTGACTTCATCTAAGGGCAGGAGTTGTTCCCATTGCGAAGTGGGAAGATAAACAGATCAACCTCAGATTTGCTGGGGGTGACGGAGAAGCTGTACCCATGGGATTTAATGTGCCCCCCTTCCCCTCCCCTGCAGAAAGAAAAGGTAATTTGTATAAGGGGCCCCATTTTGTGTATGCGGAAATCTACCCTATCCAGAAATTTGCACAGCAGGAATAAGAACCCCTGCGAGCTGACATTCTAGGTAGTGTGCCTGGAAACCTGCTCCTGATGCAGCGTTCCAGGGGTAATAATGAGAATATCGGACAATTAAAAAAAAGCGGAGAAGTATTTCAGGCTGAGATGTAAATGCCGCTCGTACTTTTACGCTCTGATTGGTGAATCCAGCGCATCCTCTTTATACATACACTTTGATGCAGGTGTTCCTAAAAAATTCAATAGAAATTTCACAAATAAAACAGATTTGTGACTTTGCCATGTTTGCATACGTTGGTATGAAATTGTTCCAAACCAGATGTCCAAAGGACGCGAGGCCCATGTATATGCACGCTTCATTATATCATTTCCAATGCGCTGGGACCCAGTGACCTTTTCTGTTAGTGAATAGATCTGCTTTGCGTTTGTCCTTCCCTGTGAGGCGCCTCTAACGTCTTTCGACTCATTATTATTTCATTTTTCATTTTTCAATATCACAGAGGGCAGGAGATATAATCCCTGCAATCGTGCAACAATGGTCTCTTTGGAAACAGCCGATTCCTCCCACTCTCTGGTGAGACTCGATTTACTTATTCAGATGGGAGAGAACTGCAGTGCGGTCCTGTCAAGGCCAGCCTCTAGCCTGCAAACCCCCTTGTCTTGACAAGAATCAGAAAGACAGAAGTGTAATTGAGTAGTGAGGCAAATACTTGATTTTAGCACTACAGTTTCACCAGATTTACTGTTTTAACCAGTGATTGTCGTGGTTCAGAAATTAATCCATTAAACAAAATACAACTCATTTTGATGAACATGGTTTAGCTTTCCATATAGAATCGAATAAAACAAGAAATGTTTACCTTCAAAACAGTAGCACTCTGTTCACACAAATTTTGTGTGCTTTTATCATGCGGGGGCGTTTTACTTTAGTACATCAATCAGTGGCGGCTCCTCCACTAAGTCGGAGAAGCGTCTCCCCACTGCTTTTTAGCAGTGTAAATAAAGGAAACATAAAATGATAATAACTGGTTGTTATTATCATTTTATGTTTCCCTCCTGCGGCAGCTCTAAGTGCAGGCAGGGCTGCTCTGCTCTCAGAGCAGTGGTATAGAAAACAATGGTCCTAGACTGTTTTCTTAGGAAAGTATTCATTAAGTCAAAATCTATGAACATGGTACACATAGAACTCAAGTTACATCATAAGTGTACCCCAGTAGTTTCTCAATTCAATTTAGTATATCCTCAAAATGACACACAAGCACCATAAATAGCTTCAATAGTGACTGTTTAATCTCACAGTTATTATAACAGATCACTGTAGAGAATGTTTCAAAACAGAAAGAGAGGTTGCTCCAGGGAGTGTGGAAAAGGATTGTGCTCGTGAGAATAGAACAGATATATAGGGAGGAAATCAGAGAGTAATTAAAACAATCAATTACACATAGTAATGTCCTTAGTAAACTGGTTGTGGTTTTCGGTAACACCAGTTTTACAGTGGGGCCTGTCTCTCATGGATTTGAAAGTACCTTTCTGGTTCTTGATGTTGTACAGAGTATAATCATCTGTAAAGAGGCAGGGATGGGGTGAAGTAGGGTACAGGCCCACTAGGGGGAAGTGTCGATGTTTCGACCCTGGCGCATAGAGGGTGGTTTGCGTCCTCTGCAAGCGGGTCTTCCTCAGGACGGGGAGGGGGGGGGAACAACCTGTATCAAGGCAAAGTCAGGATTACAGCCCTTCGGGTGGCGGTCCGCATAATTTCAGCGGTGAATTTGAATAGGTTTTGAAAATTCAATGTGCAGAATTCAGGGCAGCAGTGTCTATTGAATCCTAACACTGGTGGAACAAGGCATCTCAGTAAGACTTCGTGGCGCAGTCCCGGTGATCAGCACTGTACTCCTCGCTCCTCGCTGTACTCCTCGAGTCAAAGACTCGAGGAGTACAGCGCTGATCACCGGGACTGCGCCACGAAGGCTTACTGAGATGCCTTGTTCCACCAGTGTTAGGATTCAATCGACACTGCTGCCCTGAATTCTGCACATTTAATTTTCAAAACCTATTCTAATTCACCGCTGAAATTATGCGGACCGCCACCCGAGGGCTGTAATCCTGACTTCGCCTTGATACAGGTTGTTCCCTCTCCCGTCCTGAGGAACCCGCCTGCAGAGGACGCAAACCAGCCTCTATGCGCCAGGGTCGAAACGTCGACACTTTCCCCTAGTGGGCCTGTACCCTACTTCACCCCATCCCTGCCTCTTTACAGATGATTATACTCTGTACAACATCAAGAACCAGAAAAGTACTTTCAAATCCATGAGAGACAGGCCCCACTGTAAAACTGGTGTTACCGAAAACCACGACCAGTTTACTAAGGACATTACTATGTGTAATTGATTGTTTTAATTACTCTCTGATTTCCCTCCCTATATATCTGTTCTATTCTCACGAGCACAATCCTTTTCCACACTCCCCTGGAGCAACCTCTTTTCTGTTTTGAAACATTCTCTACAGTGATCTGTTATAATAACTGTGAGATTAAACAGTCACTATTGAAGCTATTTATGGTGCTTGTGTGTCATTTTGAGGATATACTTAATTGAATTGAGAAACTACTGGGGTACCCTTATGATGTAACTTGAGTTCTATGTGTACCATGTTCATAGATTTTGACTTAATGAATACTTTCCTAAGAAAATTAGTATAGGACCATTGTTTTCTATACAGAGCATTACCCAGGTCCATGGACTAGTATGGGTCACCCCATTATTATGTAATGCTGCTCTCAGAGCAGGGCAGGAGATGAGTGGTTTGCCCACTCCAAGTGCGCATGAATGCTTGGCCGGCTGTCTCGAGCCGACCAAACATTCATGCGTACTTTGCATGTTTTCCAACTAGGCTGCGTTACAGCCTGGGTGGAGAACATGTCCAGGCCCCCAGTCCCTGGCTGAGCGCTGAACCACAGCGCTCAGACCAATCACAATGCTGAGCCTGGGAGCTGAGTGCTTCCTGCTTCCCTGTTCCGACCTGAAAAGACGACAGAGGAGAGACGAGGAGGGACGCGGCAATCGGGTACGTTTTTCTTATTTTTAGCACCCCCACCCCCGATCCGTGCCGGTCGCTACTGATATAACTATATTGAGATGCATTTATCAAAACTGTTTATAAATGCCTCTTACTATAGTGATGTAAACTGATGTACTAAAGTGAAACTATCCCACATGTTAAAGGCACAAAAGAGACTAGAGCACTTTCAAATATGTGAGTTCAGGATGTGAGCATCCTGAACTGACATATTTAAAGGTGCTCTAGTCTCTTGTGTGCTTTTGAAAAGCAGGAGCGTTTCACTTTAGTGCATCAGTTTATATTACTATATTGAGTGTCATTTATTAACACTTTTATTAAATGCCTTTCAATATAGTGATATCAACTGATGAACTAAAGTGAAACGCTCACATGTGTTAAAAGCATACAAGAGGCACCCCACCCCTTTCAAATTCCACCAGCCGCCACTGCTGTTCGGCGCCAACAGCAACATCACTTACAGTGTGTTTATACATTGTGAGAGTAATAAGTGTGCAACCGGTGCCAAAAGCAACATCACTCACAGTGTGTTTATACATTGTGATAGTAATAAGTGTGCAACCAAGTTGATGAGTGTTGGCTGCCCCAGCATGTTGGTTGCGGCATCGGCAATCAGGCGCGGGCATGCAAGGAGGTTGTGCGCTGGACTGTCCCCTGCATCAGTAGCCACACTGTGTTTATCTCCTCTGCTCACACACCCTGAAAGGAGACCACTGCAGAGCAGCGAGCAGGGGTCACCTCGCTCTGCATCAGCAGACGGGCCAACCTATATACGAAGTGGCTGATTACGAGTCTGGTGGTCCTCGGACTGCCAGACTCATGGTAGGGCGGAGGTGGCGGACTTGCGACCACCACATTGCAACCCTAGTGGTCGTGTCACCTTGGGACCGCCATTCCCTGGTGGTGGCGCAGTGGTCCAGAGGCATCTATATGCCTGGCGGCACCACCGTGGTACAGCCAAGCATATTAGGAGTTTCCTCTCCGCTAGGGTTTTCATGGCGGTTCCTCCCTCATGAATACCCTGGCAGAGAGGAAACATGGCCGCACGCCATGTGGATGCACACAGGGGGCACAACATGTGCCCCCCTGTGTGCATGCACAGAAGTCCCACCACAGCATGGACTTTTCAGTCCATGCAGTGCTGGAACTGTATTTGACGTTCCCATTGTGGTGCATATTTTATAGACACCGCCGTGGGAACGCCAAAGGAATCGCCCGCCAATGACTAAAAAAGTAATTATGCAGCGGGCAGTTCTCACACGGGTTAGGTGGTGTGGCGGCAGGGGCGGTCCCACCGCTGCACCGTCAAACTCGTAATCGGCCCCATAGCAGACGAGCTAGCATTTTGTGAACCCATACCGAGAAACACCTTCAATATGCAGGACTGAATTAGCATTGATGCCTGAATCCAGTAACATCTCTCACTTTCCAAAAATGCACAACTTCAGTTTATCATCTTTACCTAATGTTATACACACACAAACTCATGCTCGCATGCACTTCCACACACACACACACACACACACACACAGACACATCGGCCCCTTGCCCCACATTGCCTTTCATATGACAATATACTAGTACAGTGTGTTTCCATTGTGATTGAATACCTATTTTAATGCTTGTGCCCTCTTAGAACTCAAGGCTCATATAATTATGAATGCAATGTAACCTAATTAATATATATATAATATATATGTTTTATAAATCGCAATTCTGAACTGTGTACCTTCATGATGTGTGACTAGTAAAACAACATTACCAAATCTCAGCTAGGTGAAGGCACTACATCATCACATGCAGTATACAAAAGGGCCCATCCAACTTAGGTTTTTTGATTCAGGTTTTAGTTTTGGTTGGTTTTGATGGCTTTGGTCGATGTGAAGCAATTATGATATGTGAGTTACCAATTTTTTTCTTGGCTTCATGCTAGTACGCACATCTTAAATTGATTAAAAGTGCATAGGTCTCTAAACCCAAAGGTTAGTAGGTTGAGGTCTCATCAAAGAATTCCTTTTATAGTTACATATGCAATATGTTCCTGAATTTAATGATACTGTCTTCCTACCTCAGTGAGCAAAGTAGTTCACTCAACGGCCTCGCTATAATAACTGGCCTGGTGTGTATCCCTTACATTACTTCCTGTGTCAGGAAGATCTCACTGATGGCTCCCAGGATAACCTCTGGTGACAAATTGATATGCATCTTAATTCAGTTTCCTTCTGATCATCAAAATGCATAGTCCTTTTCTCACTGGAAACCAGTGCAGCCAAACTAGTTCTGGGGTAATATGATCTCTTTGACTTTATTTGGTAATCAATTATACCAATATGGGCTGGATTCTTTTGCTGTAATATATGTAACAACCAGTCGCGGTCGGTGCAGGTTAGAGCGGTGGGGCGGGGGGCCAGTCGACAGATGACGGAATAGGGAAAATAAAATACAAAAATTAAGAAAATCACTTAACTTCCGCTCGCCGCATCGCCAACTGGGCGATGCAGCCGAGCGCAAGGTAAGTGATTTTATTAATTTTTTATTTTATTTCCCTATTCCGTCAACTGTCGACTTCCCCTCCCTGCCCCGCCCCACTGCTCTTACCTTCACCAGCCATGAGTGGTAACAACATTGACTATAACAAATGGACCTGCACCAATATTGACTCCACAATATTGAAAATCTCTAAATCATCAAATAAGTATATATAGGGAAGTTTAGATTTAGTATTCTAGCTACACATCTACTTTCCTTGACAAACTCATGCAAGTCGATATTATTGAGTCAAAGTTGTTGTAGGTTGATAATTGTACATCAATAGCTAGACCTTAGACTCACTTGATAGAAAAGCCTGGCAGTCCTGCATCTAAGAAATTTGCATTGTCCACTCTTTGAAAAAGTGTGGGGTATAGGCAGGGTGGTTCTCTGTTGCATGTTACCAAAGCAGTTCCTAGGTGTTTCTTTCCATCCTGCTGACCCTTCCCATTGCAAAGAAATGATCTGCAATCTGCCTTTATCGACATCAGAAGATAAAAGAATGTTGAGCATCCCATCTCGGAAAATCACGCTACACCATACTGTTTCAGGCTGGTCACAGTTTCTCGGGCTGGCCTGATTATTCCTAGGCACTGAGTACCGTCCTGCTGACCCATAGAGGAATAAATACAACCCATGAAGAAGGAAGTTAATAGAAGAGCAGGCAAGGCAGTCAACCTGAGCAGATGCAACACAACCTTTGAAAGGACCAGATTCCAGCTACTCCTAATAGGCCAAAGGACCCAATACATTTTGAGCAGGGGTTCACATGGCTGAGTCAGGAGTGGGAATGGTAATTCCACCCCTCTTAACACCCCTTTCAAGAGTTTAACATTTTACCCAATGTGGTTAAGTTTGGAATGGGAACAATAAATTTGACATCCCCAAGTCCAACACTTTCCCCAGAGTGGTTAAATGTTGAGTGAGAAGAGAAAATATGCCCCCGAGTCCAACACTTTCCCTAAGGTGGCTAAATTTAAAGTGGGAATAGCCAATCTATATCCCAAAGTCCAACAGTTTTCCAATGTGCTTACGTTTTGAATGGGAATAGGTAGTGTTATCACCACAAAGTCATACAGTAATTAGACATATTGTTCTAATATTTATGTTGTTATTTCACAAATATTTTCTATAATGAAGTAAGACAGGGTTTATTTTAATAATTCTTGTTTTGAAATTATATATTTAATATGATGAAAAAAGTTTTCAACTTTATATAAGTAAAAAAATATATTTAATGTAATATATTTATATATATATTGCTACATATAGCCATACAATTTTCTTTTCATTATGTTAAAAAAAGTAAACATTTTTTATAATATATTTTCAACATATTTTCATTGTTTGTAATTTTGTTATACTGTAAGTAAATTAAGTTATATTTATATTACAGTAGTTTCACCTCTTCGATGCTAGGCCTTTCCCCCCTGTGCTAAGCCTTTTTTTAGGCTATTTGGGGTAGTTTGCGCTTAGACCCCTGTAACCTTTTGTCCACATAAGGTATTCACGCCAAATTTGCATCCTTTTCTTCCAACATCGTGAGGATTTTAAAGGTACCCAGGGGTTGTGGATTTCCCTGGAGGGGACCCAGAAACTTGCCAAAATACAGCAACATTTTCTTTTTTGGGGAAAAATGGGGGAAAAGTGCTGCAGAAGAAAGCATCTGTTTTTTCCCTGCAAATGGTATCAACAAAGGGTTTGTGGTGTTGAAATCACCATCTTCCAGGCTTTCAAGGACAGGCAGACTTTTGTCAGAAAACCAAAACTGTCTTTGCAGTTTTAGCATTTTACTTGGACATAGCCTATTTTTACTATGTTTTGTGCTTTCAACCTCCTTCCAGTTAGTGGTAGAAATGGATGTGAAGGCAATAATGGATCCCAGAAAGCTATACATTTCAGAAAAGTAGACAAAATTCAGAATTTAGCAAGGGCTCATTTGTGTAGATCCTTCATGGTTTTCCTATAGAAACTAAAAGTTGAAATAAACCAATATTGAAATTGAGTTGAAAAAAACTGCAGTTTGTGCCAATGTTTTCACCTGTAACTTCTTCTAATTATGGAAGATTTTTGAAAGCAATACACTGTAATGTCCGCTGAACCCTTCTGGTTGCGGTGATAAATAGGACTTGTAGTTTCACCAAAAACCCGAGGTACCCAGAGTCAATATCTGAGCTGCGCCTTGCAATGGGTTTTCATTGTGTACCAGATATATAGCAACTCATTTGGTAAAATATGAAGAATGAAAAATAGGTATTGTTAGAAATGTGATTTCTGGTTGGCTAGGGCTTGCGCCAAAGCCAGACAGAAACCACCACTCTAGTCAGGGCAAGGAAGTTACACGCTGAAGATAACCCCTGCTCACCCCCTTGGTAGCTTGGCACGAGCAGTCAGGCTTATCCCAGAGGCAATGTGTAAAGCGTTTGCGCAACACATACACAGCAGCAACCCACTAGGCACACCACAAAAGAAACTCCACACAAGGTTATATATAAAAATAGCCTTTGTATTATCCAAAACACATTAGAATAGTAATCAAACAATATACACCGTGCTAACTGGCCCTAGGCACTATTTACAGGGAATTATATGCACATGACAGGGCCAATTGGGCCACTGTCAGAACCATCACAAAGCACAAATAGTAAATGTAGAACACAACCAGTAACTACTGGCAAAACACTGTACTCAGCATTATATCCTGCAACATAAATCATATTATGCAATCAGCATCACATTAGGCGTAAAACACATTATGAGCCAACCTCATAAGTATAAATCACATTAGGCAATAAACATCAAGGGCATAATCACAGTATGCAATAACCTCATAAGCATAAATACATTCTGCAATAACCTCATAAGCATAAATCACATTAGAGGCATAAATCATGGTGCATAAATCACATTTATCCTAGGCACCACATAAATCACATTAGGGCCTGGCGCCCTACCAACCTAACACTGACCCCCTGGCCAACTGGCCTTCTCAGAGGGGCTCAAATGCCCTATGTCCAAAATGTCAGGGCGGGCTGCCAATGCAGCAGCATCAAAAGGGCGCAATTGCGCTGGGGCAGGGCAGGAGTGTATCTCACTCCTTTCTAATGGAATGAATAGAAATGCCCCCAAAGAAATGATCTGGCCTAAACGTTGCAGCTGCCGCTAACTGCGGTGCAGCTGTGGCCACAAACACAAGAGGCACTGGCACCTCTGTGCCCTCTGGACCCCCACTGGGGCCCTACGACAAATGTGGCCCAACGTTGCAGCTGCCCGCTACGGCGGCGCAGCTGTGCACAAATAGAGGCACTGGCACTTCGGTGCCCTCTGGACCCCCACTGGGGCCCTGAAAATAACGTGCCCCACGTTGGAGCGGCCCGTCCTCCTGCGGGTCCACTCAGAACAATCAGGCACCGGCAATGTGCCTCGAAGGGGGGCTTCGGTGCGGGGAGAGACTCAAGGCAGCTGCCCACTACCATCCGGGGCAGCTGCTACTGCGGGGGAACGAAGCCGCTCCTCCCCCCACCTCTTCCACAGCTCCTCACCTGGGACGGGCACCAGCAATGTGCCTCGGCCGGTCCCAGTTCTGGCCTCTCTATCCTCCGCTCTTCCTTTCCTTCACCCGGTCCCTCTCCTGGGACACGAGACTTCAGAGTGGAGCCCGCGAGGCTCTGGACGGCCCTCTGCGGCGGGCAGGACTTCCTTTCTCCCGGCCGGCCACGCCCCCAACCAGGCACGGCCACCCCGCTTCCGGGTCGGGCCGCGGCGGTGATCTCCTTCAGATCTCGGCGGCAATGCGGGGTAGGCTCCCGTTTAAGATAGAGGCAATTGCGGGGTGGGCACCCGCTTTTCTACAGAAGCACACAAGCGGGGTGGGCACCCGCCACCACAGCGGCAATGCGGGGTTGGCACCCGCTTTGTAAGAACGCATGAGAGCGGGGTGGGCTCCCGCTCCGATCGGTAAAATGCGGGGTGGGCACCCGCTGTTCAAAATGAGCGCATAAGCGGGGTGGGCACCCGCCAGTAAGCACAAAATGCGGGGTGGGCTCCCGCCATCTCCCACCAGCTCGGGGGAATCCATACGCCGGGATTCTCTCTAGATCATCACGGAGCACAGCGCTGCAGAGTCAAACAGAAATGCTCCTCTTTTCCCAACAGCCAAAAGCAAAGCGCTCACAAGGCGCTAGAGTCCAAAGCCCAGGGCAAAGTTCTAGGGGCACAAGGCTGGGCCCAGGGAGGCCAGCACACAGGGCCCTCCAGCAGGGAGGCAAGCCCTCTTGGCGGTTCCTCGTGGGCCCCCAACAGCAGCAAGCCGCAGCGAGTACAGGAACAGCACACAAAAAAGCACAACTCATGGGGTCACAGCCCCTATATTTATATTACATCAGGGCTTTGTCTGCTGAGCTCCGCCTTGCAATGGGTTTTCATTGTGTACCAGATATATAGCAACTCATTTGGTAAAATATGAAGAGTGAAAAATAGGTATTGTTAGAAATGGGATTTCTGGTTGGCTAGGGCTTGCGCCAAAGCCAGACAGAAACCACCACTCTAGTCAGGGCAAGGAAGTTACACGTTGAAGATAACCCCTGCTCACCCACTTGGTAGCTTGGCACGAGCAGTCAGGCTTATCCTAGAGGCAATGTGTAAAGCGTTTGCGCAACACACACAGCAGCAACCCACTAGGCACACCACAAAAGAAACTCCACACAAGGTTATATATAAAAATAGCCTTTGTATTACCCAAAACACATTAGAATAGTAATCACACAATATACACCGTGCCAACTGGCACTAGGCACTATTTACAGGGGATTATATACACATGACAGGGCCAATTGGGCCACTGTCAGAACCATCACAAAGCACAAATAGTAAATGTAGAACACAACCAGTAACTACTGGCAAAACACTGTACTCAGCATTATATCCTGCAACATAAATCATATTATGCAATCAGCATCACATTAGGCATAAAACACATTATGCGCCAACCTCATAAGTATAAATCACATTAGGCAATAAACATCAAGGGCATAATCACAGTATGCAATAACCTCATAAGCATAAATACATTCTGCAATAACCTCATAAGCATAAATCACATTAGAGGCATAAATCATGGTGCATAAATCACA
This sequence comes from Calotriton arnoldi, assembly GCA_963921515.1. NCBI lineage: Eukaryota > Metazoa > Chordata > Amphibia > Caudata > Salamandridae > Calotriton > Calotriton arnoldi. Next base: position 1,161,577 of record CAWUFW010005961.1, on the reverse strand, counting down.
TTTATCCTAGGCACCACATAAATCACATTAGGGCCTGGCGCCCTACCAACCTAACACTGACCCCCTGGCCAACTGGCCTTCTCAGAGGGGCTCAAATGCCCTATGTCCAAAATGTCAGGGCGGGCTGCCAATGCAGCAGCATCAAAAGGGCGCAATTGCGCTGGGGGAGGGCAGGAGTGTATCTCACTCCTTTCTAATGGAATGAATAGAAATGCCCCCAAAGAAATGATCTGGCCTAAACGTTGCAGCTGCTGCTAACTGCGGTGCAGCTGTGGCCACAAACACAAGAGGCACTGGCACCTCTGTGCCCTCTGGACCCCCCTGGGGCCCTACGACAAATGTGGCCCAACGTTGCAGCTGCCCGCTACGGCGGCGCAGCTGTGAGCACAAATAGAGGCACTGGCACTTCGGTGCCCTCTGGACCCCCACTGGGGCCCTGAAAATAATGTGCCCCACGTTGAAGCGGCCCGCTCTCCTGCGGGTCCACTCAGAACAATCAGGCACCGGCAATGTGCCTCGAAGGGGGGCTTCGGTGCGGGGAGAGACTCAAGGCAGCTGCCCACTACCTTCCGGGGCAGCTGTTACTGCGGGGGAACGAAGCCGCTCCTCCCCCCACCTCTCCCACAGCTCCTCACCTGGGACGGGCACCGGCAATGTGCCTCGGCTGGTCCCGGTTCTGGCCTCTCTATCCTCCGCTCTTCCTTTCCTTCACCCGGTCCCTCTCCTGGGACTTCAGAGTGGAGCCCGCGAGGCTCCGGACGGCCCTCTGTAGCGGGCGGGACTTCCTTTCTCCCGGCCGGCCACGCCCCCAACCAGGCACGGCCACCTGGCTTCCGGGTCGGGCCGCGGCGGTGATCTCCTTCGGATCTCAGCCGCAATGCGGGGTAGGCTCCCGTTTAAGATAGAGGCAATTGCGGGGTGGGCACCCGCTTTTCTACATAAGCACACAAGCGGGGTGGGCACCCGCCACCACAGCGGCAATGCGGGGTGGGCACCCGCTTTTTAAGAACGCATGAGAACGGGGTGGGCTCCCGCTCCGATCAATAAATGCGGGGTGGGCACCCGCTGTTCAAAATGAGCGCATAAGCGGGGTGGGCACCCGCCAGTAAGCACAAAATGCGGGGTGGGCTTCCGCCGTCTCCCAGCAGCTCGCGGGAATCCCTACGCCGGGATTCCCTCTAGATCATCATGCAGCACAGCGCTGCAGAGCCAAACAGAAATGCTCCTCTTTTCCCAACAGCCAAAAGCAAAGCGCTCACAAGGCGCTAGAGTCCAAAGTCCAGGGCAAAGTTCTAGGGGCACAAGGCTGGGCCCAGGGAGGCCAGCACACAGGGCCCTCCAGCAGGGAGGCAAGCCCTCGTGGCGGTTCCTCCTGGGCCCCCAACAGCAGCAAGCCCCAGCAAGTACAGGAACAGCACACAAAAAAGCACAACTCATGGGGTCACAGCCCCTATATTTATATTACATCAGGGCTTTGTCTGCCCTGGAACAGGGCTTGGGGGAACCAGCAAAAACTGGTTCGGGGGGAATTGGAGCACTTTGTTTACCAGGCTCCTCTTCCCCTTTGTCAGGTGGGGGCACGTCATCAGACACACCACAGGGGGGCGGAGCCAGCATTGTACAGGCTAGGCACAGACCTATTCAGGGACAGGGGACCACTCCTCCCACTACTCCAAATGCAGATGTCCCATTCAGCCTAGTGCTGACTCACCCTGCCCCTCCTGGAGCCACACACACCTCACCAGCCCCTGTCACTCACAAGCCAGACATGCAATTCACATCAGGCAGGCAGACACATAGCACACAGAAATGCCAACTTCTAAAAGTGGCATTTCTAGAATAGTTATAATAAATCTGCGCACACCATTGCGCACCATTTATTATTACCATTCCAAATATACTAAACTTGACCACGCTGCTCCTCTCATATCAGGAATTACCACTGAAACACTTATCAGGGAATCCCCAATGCATTCCTATGGGAGGGCAGCCCCACAGTAGTGAGAAACCAAAATGGCTGTTTGTCACTACCAGGACATGTCACACACTTAAGGTACATGTCCTATCTTTTACCTACAATGCACTCTGCCCATAGGGCTAGCTAGGGCCTACCTTAGGGGTGACTGACATGCAGTAAAAGGGGGGTCACAGACATGGCACACACTTTAGGTGCCACGTCACAGCGGCAGTAACACTGCGCGCACAGGCCCTGCAATGGCAGAGGCCTGAGATAGATTTGAAAGGCTACTTTGGTGGGTGGCGCAATCAGCGCTGCAAGCCCACCAGTAGCATTTAATTTACCCGCCCTGGGTATATGAGATACCACTTAATAAGGGACTGACAGGTAAATTAAATAGGCCAAACAGGTGTAGACCAATCTTACCATATGTAACACAGAGAGCACACGCACTTTACACTGGACAGCAGTGCTAAAGTGCCCAGAGTCCTAAAACCACCAACACCATGTCAGAAAAAAGGCTAGAAGAAAGGCAAAAAGTTTAGGGATGACCCTGCAAAAAGGGCCAAGTCCAACACAACCCCCTTCCAGCCAAAACGCAGGGTAGACCAATCACCACCTTGATGGGCTTCCCTGCTTTGGGCGCTAGAACACGGACGCGGGCCCGCAACTGCAGGGACACCTTCCGGTTCTACGCCACTCTGAACCCATGTGGTTCCCTCTGTAAAAGCTCTCAGGACCAACTAGGCTACCCCACTGGTACTCCCTAGTTGTCCACGGCCAGGACCAGGCCCTAGGCCACCCAGATGTCACTGGTCCTTGCCAATCCACAGAGTGGGGGACAGTAACCCCTGGCACATAGTAACCATTCTCCACTCTTCCTCTCAGTGTAGTTCCAAACTGCCACTGATCCTCCAACCTAGGGTCCGTACCCTCAGGCTGACCAGAAGTCACAGGCGAGGCTCTCCTCCCCCTACCTCTTCTTCTGGGGTCCCGCACTCTCCTCCTATGAGAGGCAACCTCAGAACACAACTCACCCACCAGTTCAGGACCTCTCTCCAGCAACTGGTCTACCAACCTGGGATCTAAACCCTCAGGTTGCACCGGGGTCAGAGGCGAGGACTCCCTCCCTCTGCACCCTCTTCCAGAGCCCTTGCACCCTCCCAACTGGAGTGGTACCCCTAGAAGCTACATCGGTCAGGACACTGATTACAGTTGTCCTTCCCTCCAGGTCAGGCCTACCCTGAACCTGGTTTCCCAACCCAGGGACGGAACCCTGCGGTTGAACAATTGCCCGCCGAACCAGGATTTCCTGGGGAGTACATATACCCTCCCCGAGGGTGACACATAACTCATGTGTCTTGTGACAGTCTGCCAGGCGCAGATCTCCCGACCCCTGTCCATCTGACAGTGTGTGACGATCTGCCAGGACAGAAGTGGTGTCACCATGGTCATTCATTGGTGACTCAGCCCTTCTGGCTGGCCCCTGACCCACTGGTTCTTCCACTGGGGACTCTTTCCCCCTCTCACCCCTCAATCTGGACTACAGCACCCTCCACTTAGGAGTGGCACTGCCAGACACCAGAACTGATGGAGGCCTGATTACAGACACTCCCAGTTCACCTGACACGGGGAGATCCCCCTTAACGGACGGTCCATCAGGACAGCCTAGGCTCCCTACCTGGTGTTCCCTTAAGGAACCATCCAGTCCTGGAGACTGAGGTTGGGGCTCGGGATACGGCCCAGTCTCACTCCTTCTCCTGCGAGACAGGAAGTGAGGCCTTTCAACCTCCTCATTATAAGGCTGGGCTACTCTGAACCTCTCCCACCACTCTGGGTTGGAAGATACCTGAACCACTCCTCTTAGGGTCCCTCCCCAATGCCTCTACAGACCCTTTGGCACTCACCCAGAGGTCTGCCTCCTGTGCAAGTTCCCTAGGATCAGAGAACTCACACCCCAACAGGTGTTGGCGCAACCCCCGAAAACAATGACTGAACATGTGCTCTCTGACAACCAGATTGAACAGCCCTTCAAAATCATTTGAAGTGCTAACCATCACCCAATCGTCCAGTGCATCACAACATTCATCCACAAACTCCCCCCAGGACTGGTGAGACAGTTTCTTACTGCCCCTGAATCTCAACCTGTACCCCTCTAACTGGGAACCAGGTACCATACTCTGGGAACTGGGAATGGGACTTCCTGCACTGGACCCCACCCTTACTGGTGAATCCAGACAACTAAAACTGCACTCAGGGGATAATTGACCCTCCAGAGCTAGTGTCTCTTTGCCAATTAAGTAACAACTGCAGGCCAACCCCAGAAATAGCAGTCTGCACAGGGGCAGTTAAACTCCTCCAGCTTGCGCTGCAGGCGAACCCCAGAAATAGCAGTCTGCACAAGAGCAGTCAGAAACTCCTTCATATTCTCTGGTTTCTGTCCTTGGCAAGATACACAACCCATAGTGCAACAAGAGAAAACATTTCAAAGAAATGATACTTTTAAGGAGAAAACAAAATTAGAAACAATAATCCCCAAACTTGTGATTATCTAAATGCAGACTTTTGTAGTGCAACCAGTTGTCGCTGTGGTACTGCGCAAACGCAAGTCCTATCCTCACCGCTGACAACCAATGTTAGAAATGGGATTTCTGGTTGGCTAGGGCTTGCGCCAAAGCCAGACAGAAACCACCACTCTAGTCAGGGCAAGGGAGTTACACGCTGAAGATAACCCCTGCTCACCCCCTTGGTAGCTTTGTTATGTTCCGTATAGAGGCCCTAATGTAGACCCGTTCATACATGCCCTAAAATGGACGTATTTGTATTTGCCCTAATACGGTTATATTCGTACTTGCCCTATTATGGTCAAAGCCGCATATGCCCTATTACGGTCATAACTGTACATGTCCTATTATAGTCATGATTCCTTATATAGGCATGATCTTTCACCTACATTGGTCCTCGCTAGTACACAACGAGCTCTGAGGGCTGAACGTTATCTATTCTGTGGTTTTGAATACAGCAGGGTTTTTCCCAAACACAGGCCCACACTGTACTCATCAATTATGCATGGCTCTCTAGGAATACACCACCTGCATAATATGTATGTACAAAGTTCACCCCTGACGTCTTCCTCAAGTCTAACAAGGGCCAATACAAACCATACGAAGCAACTAGAGTCTTCAGGGTATAAATACACCACATCTTACCCCGGTAAGACAGAGGGAACAGAGACTTCCATGCTGACACACTGACCAGAGACGCTGAGGCTCCTGCATGTAGTCGCTCCAGCTGACAGCGGTCTGACACAGCCCTTGCGGGTTGTCCAACTCGAGACCAGGACGGGGTCCCACACTCTCTCTATTCAGGTATGGGGGTTCGACTAAATCCTAGAAGGATTCTTGGTTCTTAGGCTTTTAGACCTACACACATATGCTAGGTACACTCAGGTACATCTAGTTAGGCATCGTAGGAGTACGCACACTTTCATAATGCTTTTTATATTCATGTATGTATTCATGATTATTGCAATATGGTAGAACTGTTCTATCCCTTCGCTTTTATCGTACTGCTGATAATATATCTCTGCTATTGTCTGCTGGTTGCCGCAGCACATATATTTTACACTAGAATAACAACTGTTCAATAAATACTTATTGAAACGCCCAGACTGTTTATTCTGTGAAACTCTCTGAGACAAACCGAATAAGTAAGCACGAGTGACTGAGCACAAAGTAGTATATTGTTTCCACGATTCTGAGGAATTTGGGTTGTCATGGTCTAAGGTTGCCAGAAACTCATCTCTCCCCGATAAGAGGAGATTCTAGTGGCACTGTGAGCTAGCTAATGCAAATCAGGCTAACATACGCGGTGGGGGTGCACAGAGTCAGTCTACCACCAAGCCCACAGTTTATGTTATCCAAACGCGCAGGTCCTGCATGGGTACTATAGGAACTACACGACATGGCGCCACCAACGTTGGTTTGGTACTTATTTAACAGTAGAATCTGAGTAGTTCAGTCGTGCTATTCTCAGAGAACCTACTCACAAAACCCCAGAGACGTCTGGAGTGGGTGGGCACAAAATCCGCCACAGCTGAGTAGTACGAAAATACTATTTATTGGCTGTTGGTTAATCAAGCTTGAAGGACATTTAGTTCCTAAATTGTGCATAACACCTCATCTTAGTTCCCTTTGAACACTTCTTCCTCTAAACATGCCTGGTTCAGGGGATGAGAGAGCTGACCTGAGAGGAGAAGATCCTAAAGGATGCAATACAGATTGCACCAAAATTCAGAAGGACAGTCACCCTAAGACTATTAGAAAATGGTGTACAAGCCAAGGGTGGCCTTGTTGTTTTCGTGATTGAGGCACACGAATCAAATAAAACAGAGGTATTCTATTCATGGGTTACACTCCCAGCAGCAAATGCAACAACAAATACATTTTACTACTATATAGAAGGAGATGCACCACGGGAATATTGTCCGTTTGAGGACATAGAGATTCCACTCACTTACCAGGAACATCATTACTGGTTTAATGGCGCCCTACCCCACGTACGAGAAAGAGTAAGATTAGGCCCGCTCGGAGGAGACGGGGCCACATGGCCAATACTAGCGGCTTACACACCGCATCCTGGCATTAACACAATCTTACTAGACTTACCAGACTTACTAATACAACACAAAGATTTAATCAAAATCTACAGAAACCTGACACAATTTGTCATGAGGACTTTAACAATCCAACCTGCACCAGCAGGTGCAGCAAACAGTACTCCGACTCAGGGTACAGGAAATAAAATTACTCCTCAAACATTACACGTAGTAATGGGCAAAATGCCCGCAAAACGCGAACAAATACCATTCTGGATAGCTCAGAAAATAACTCAGCTTGAGGCGGTATTCCCGAATACTACCACCTGTGATAAACACAGAATTCTAACAATCTGCTTGCCCATGGGGATCACACCACAAGTAGAGGACTGCACCTCTTGGGGTTCAGTCTTTGCTGCCATATATACCAGAACACATGGTATCCCGTCCTTAGCAGCAGTACCTGACGTATTGAGACAGATACAAAATGAGTATGGAGCAGAGCCTGCCCTTAACTTAGGGATGAAGTTACTAAATAACTTTGACCAGGTATCAGCCATAATACTAGCTAATATTAAAGGGAGGCAGCTTCAGTGGCGATCCGCCAGCGCCTAAGGGAGTTCAGTCCAGTAGGATCATCAACACGAACTACCCAAAATAATTGAAACTGCATATGCAGAACTAGGCAGAGACAGTTTAGGTGGGAAAGCATTAAAACCACAACTAGTGGGCAGTCCTGAAAAGGACACTACAAAGCAGACACCTACTTCTTCTAAAACGAAGTGGGAAAATAAAAAACAACAAAAGTCTAAAGACAGCAGATCTCAATCCAGAGGTAGGTCTCCTCAACAGGAGCCCTCTGAAAGGAGGTATAACCTCAGGAATAGGGATAATATAAAAAACCTGACAGGTATCAGGATACTGATACTCGTTCCTCTCGTTCCTTTCAGGGTTCATCAAAAAACTCTGAGAGGGAAGGACGGTCAGAACACAGACAAGAGGAGCGTACAAAGTCCAGAGACACGCAACGCGCTGCGGACTACGCACCTAAAATAGAAGATAAACAAAAATCAAAACCTCAGTTCAAAAAGAAGAAGGTAGCAGGCCTCAAGATCAGACATGCCCAGAATTCTGAGGACACAGCTTCTGAACGGGGAATGGGCTCTGACGATGCTAGACAGCGCGACAGAAGTAACGATAGCTCGCCAGAACCTGAAGGAATTTCTGGTGACAGCGGAGTTGAGTGAGTATATCACGGTGGAAACACCTGATACTCAGGTAAGTGTCCCACATAAGTTACATGAGATAACACTCCGGCTGGAGGGGGACAAGCCCAGGAAAATTAAAGGTCTCTTTTGGAAAAATCTGTCATCTGGTTATGACATTCTATTAGCTGAACAAGACTGGCCACCAGCATTCGTCATGGAGTGCCCTAGGGGAGAAACTGTAATTTTTCCAGCCTTTTCCGACCTCGTTCCCATATCACCTAAAACATGCATATGCGCAGGAGTGGGCGGTTGCCCTAGCTCCAGCATTGTACAAAAATCATGTTGGTTGGGATGAGGATTCAACCCACCACGTGATCCCGTTAAAAGTTTCCCCAAATGCTCAAAGGCAATACCCTATAAATCAGGAAGCTAAAAACAAGTCAGGGAGATCCTAGATCAACTTAGAATACCAGGGGTGATTGAAAATTGCACTTCACCTATGAACAACCCTTTGTTTCCCGTAATGAAACCTGACAACACATATTGTTTAGTTTTGGATTACAGGCATTTAAACACTTGCACAAAGACATTTGCAGTTCAAAATGCACACAGTGCCGCATTAATGAATAACACTGTGCGCAAAAGATACAAAACAACACTTGATATCTCAAATGGATTTTTCTGCCAAAATATAGCGCCTGAAAGCAGGTATTTGACCGCATTCAGTGCGTTAGGGTCCCAGCGACAATTTTGTCGACTAGCCCAAGGGAATAAAAATAGCCCCGTATTATTTTCAGCAAGAGTAACAGAGTTACTCCAAAATTTGGATGAAGAAGCATTGCCCTATGTGGATGATATTTATCTGATGAACGATGACTTACCGAGGCACTTGACCAGGGTGAGCACCATTATTATGGGATTCGCCTCTGAGGGCTATAAGTTTAATTTCAAGAAATCAAAAATTGCCCACCTCAGTGTCCTATTCTTAGGATATGAGCTGTCAAGTGAAGGGAAAAGCCTAGCAGCAAACTTTTTAGAAAAATGTGCGCTGCTTCAACCTCCAAAATCATTAAAGAATTTACAATCAATTCTGGGATTCCTAAATTTTGGTCAAACATACATTTTGGATTACGCAGAAAGAGTAAAACCTTTCTACGACTTAATAAAACCTGATTTTTCAGTCAGACAATGGACACAGGAACATACAAATATCCTGCGTTCCCTACAGGAAGACATGATAGCTTCTAAACATTTACAGACACGCGTAAACGTACGCAACTTAGTGATCCGAGTAATAGCGGGTCAATGCGGGTACACTTATTTGACTTTCAATGAAGGCGAAATGGTACCAATCGCATACAAATCACACCTGTACACAAACGCAGAGATGCGTTTCACTTCAACAGAAAAATCCTGACAGCAGTGCAGACCGCTGTAGCAAGAGAAAGAGCTCTGGCTCAGGGTAAACGCATAATTGTCGTGACCCCAGTACCAGCTTTAGAAGCTGTTACAAAAGCTAGCATTCCAAATGCGAAAGCCTTACATCCCAGATGGATACAATGGGCTAATTCTCTTACTGCAACGGATGTTGAATACAGATTTGATCCAAGTTTAAAAACACAAGCATTTCTGCAATACGAACAAGAATATCCTCTACCAAATGAAATTTTGCCTCTAGATCAGTATGAATATATTATTTACACTGACGGATCTGCTCAACCGGCCATAGGGAGTAAGCAAGCTTACAGCGCAGCGTGTGCGAATCGTTAAAGGTCGCATGCACGATGGAAAGTTCCATCCGAGTTGCACTAAAACGCAATCTCTAGGAGACTGCACGGCTAAGTTGGCAGAATTAAAAGCACTTATACTGGCACTGGTGAATACGGAACACGAATTCCCCACACTGATTGTATGTGATTCCTTTTACTGTGTACAGTCGTACAATTAATACTTACATCATTGGGAACAAAACGGGTTTAAAGACACAAAAGGTGGCATAATTAAGCATAAAATGCTATGGGAACAGGTAGTGGATTTGAGAAACGAACTACCAAGGGCTCACGTGATACATACACTGAATCATCAGCGTGATGGCGTTCACGTTGAAGGGATTTCATTGGCTGACGAAGCCGCAAAGGGGGCTGTTCGCACGGCTTCCGTAGCTGCAATCACTCATTCAAAAACAAGAATAGACAGCGAGATTAGGGTAGCTGTCAATGCTTCACGCAAAGGCAGCACAGCAGTACCTAAAAAATTTCCACTCAAGTACTCCTACAAGTTAGATGCACAAAACATTCCATATGCTCAGATTCCTGGAGTGGGGGATAGAGTAATACTAAATATGGATCGTAGGCAAGGTTTAATTGTGGCAGCACACGAAGGGACAGGTTCTGTACATTCGGGACTTAGGGCGACTGTTTCTTTATTGAAGCAACGCTACTGGTGGACTGTAATGAGGAGGCAGATAAGAGACTATGTCTGGAACTGCAACATCTGCAAGCAGATGAAAGGGTCCACCACAACACGTCCGGTACAGATACCATTATTAGACAGCATCAGGTTGTCTGTCCGTGTGCTTCTAGCTCAGGTGTCCTCAAGGTCTGGCCCCATCGCTCAGCTGATGCTCGAACTGTTATAAGAGATTTGCGAGTCTTTATCGGCACATACGCAGTTGGCACGTTACATTCTGACCGTGGCCCGGCGTTTAGCTCTCGGGCGTACAAAGAAGCCATGGTGGGAATGGGCGTAGCATTGCGGTACTCCTCTCCATATCATCCTGAGGGAAATTCCGTTGTGGAGAGGAAAAACCGTGACTTAAAGCAATCTTTAACAGCTAGGGTATTAGGCAAGGGCGGTAGATGGGTCGATCACCTTATATGGGGTACAACGAGCAATAAACAATCAGCCAAGAAGCTCTCTAAGGGGTGTCACTCCTTACGAGGTCCTATTTGGGACAAGAATGTGGGTACCTGATCTTGATTGTGAAGGCACAGTGGCGGATGAAAAACCATTTGATATCCATGATCGTTTGGCTGTTTTACAGGATCTAAATAAATCCAGAACACAACAAAGTAACGTGCTCCAGAAACAGACCGCCACTGAGGAATTCAAGGCAGTAACGGCAAGACCTGTCTGGATCCCAAAAATCGGGGATCTGGTCAGAGAAAAGATTGCAGACAAGAAAGAATTTGGGCCATCCTACAGAAAGCCTGTACTGGTGCTAGAAATCCAAGGCACAAGAACTGTACTTCTGCCGCCTCTTGCCGGAAAAAAGGAGGAAAGATTTGTCTCAATCGACTTAATCAAACCACACTATGTGGCCGAACCTAAACAGTAGGCCACGTGGACTCCACAGTAGCAGACGCCCTCCTCTCGCTACAATCCAAGAAGTTCAAACAGAAAGACTCATCACGTTTGAAGAGCCACCTATACGGAATGAAGGACTAAGCAACAATGCTATGGAACTCGTTCCACTTCAACAAGAAGAATCATCTTCAAATGAAAATCAACTTAACAACCAAGTTGCAATAAGACCGACTACAGACGTCTACGTCAACATGCCTCGTCAAGAGCAAAATCCGATTTCAACAAATCCTGATGCAATTCCAACAATTGATCGAACTGCTTCTGGCTATTTCATGAACTTTGATACGTTTTCACTGGATCCAAGCGAGCCGGAAACGACGCCAGCCAAAAAATCACTCAAACAGAAACTCACTGACTTTTTGAACTTTTTTAGAAAGACTTACCTGGTGTCACCTTGGATTGAACTATGGTATATCACTGGGATTTTATTTTTCTTTTCTGGCTAGGTTTAATTATAACTTTTAGTATGCTTATTAATGGACGATACCTCCAGCAGAGCTCTACAGCCCAAAGAGTCAATTTGATTTTACAAGCCACACCAGTCTTCACATCGTGAACCAAGAGACTTGTCTTCAGTGAACATCACAGCAGTTCCTATACCGGACGGTATAGTATGGGACAAGATTGATTATGATATATTCGGTCCGACTGAACTTTTAAAGCTTAAACATGTATTTAAAATTTCTTTAAGTGATATCATTACCTCCAGTACATTTTCTAATGATTGGGACACTGAAACTGTAAACAATATGATGTCTGATTTAGAAAAAACTGCAGCATTTCCGAACAATGAAATGTTAGAAGGTACTTCAGACTATGATACATTGTACTGTTACCAACATTATGGTCATCATTTCTTACACAAATCTATAACACCTAGAAATGTATTTGAATACCACCAGTGGGAACACTGCCCAACACCTCCAAAAGGTAGTTCACAAACCTTTGCACAGAAATTCACATACTTTTCAGGGTTTAATACATCTGACCCGAAGTCATTTTATTACAAAGTGGCAAAAACATCAGCACAGAAAATTATGTTGACTAACACCAAACAGATTTACTCTGCTTCCTTTATGGCCCAGTTGTCTACACAGGGTTGCGACCTATGGAAGGACACTATAGATTTAAAATCAATCTGGGGTTCTAGGGACTGGCAAGTCCAGGGAACAGAAGCGCTTTTTAGAGCATGCCTCATTCCACAGCAGATGATATTTCTAAATGAAACTGTGCAACAGACATCCTGTCTTGGACTAGCCAAGAACAAGGAACTGAACTCACCCGGGTTTCCTACACCATCACAGATGGGTGGGGGCAGAATTCAACTACACAAGGGGTAGGATTAGATGACATTCTCCAGTACAACAGATCAGATCCTGATTGGACGAAATGGCTGATTTGGCCCATTGACACAAACACCTGTCAACAGAGATTTATGAATACAACCGAAGGGTTTAGTATCCATAGGCCAGATGCACGCTATGTACAAAGACAACACCCAGGGGTAGTGACATCGTATAGTGTTGGGAAGTTGTGCCTTGATTGGCTAGAGACCTCAACACTCACAGAAGTGAAACATCACTTAACCTTACTCACACCTGATGTGGACCTTAGGGATTTCTTGCTAGGCCCAAGGAAAACACGTCAGAAACGTTTCATATATGCCGGCATTTATGCCTATTATAATGAAAACCGGAAAATATCCCAACAAGAGGCCGCAGAAAGAATACGGGAAATAGACCGTATTAACTTAGAAAAGGCATTAGCTGTAGTGGATAATGGGTTAACAACTTTGACCTCCAGGATTTACTCCTTAGGCAACATTGTGTCTTCGGCAATCGACATATTAGAACAAGATCTGGCCTTGTTACAACACGGGCAATCTCAGCTACGTTCTATTATGATGCTAAGCTGGACGCTACAATCTTTGCGTGCAGGCTATGTGCCCTGGCGTTTCATAAACACCACGTCTCTGTTTTCAGAATACAATCTGACTGATAAACAGACAGAAATGGCACAAAGGGGAGCCAAATATACAATGCTGCGTATTGAGAAACTGGAAAGGTTACCATTCACTGTAGCCGAATCACCATCAACTGAATGGCTAATTCATGGCCAAATCACTCTGCCGGTCACTACGTTTCAGTTTCAATATTGCCTTGAGCAAAGGCAGGCAGGCAAATATGAAAAGATGGGTAAGGGTTACATTAAGGAAACTTGGGAGTTACCATATAGAAGCTAAATAAGACAGAAAACTCTCTTGCGACTCCTGCATAGTTATGCTCAATTGTCTACTGTCATACGCGACATCTGCAACTGTAGCACAGTGCAAAAACGCGTAGCGGGCATTTTGCTTGCTCGCGGTCCTCAACGTCAAGTTGGCGACCGCGAGCGAGCAAAATGACATCCTGGCGAGACTTTTTCGCTCGTTCGCGATCAGCAACATCAAGTTGCCGATCGCGAGCGTGGAAAATAAATCTCCCGGCGAGATTCTCAATGCGGGGAGGTCAGGTTTCTCATTGCGAGTGGTCGCGACCGCTCGCGATGAGAAACTACCAGTCCGCGTTGAGAAAACTGCCGCTCGAATACAAATCTACTCGAGCGGCAGAAAACGACCGCTTGCACTGTGCAAGATGCCGTTGCAATGATTGCACAGTGCGGACAAGCATCCGGCACTGTGCAATCATTGGAAACAGCATTTCCTACCGCACTACGCAGTTCGCGTGAGTGCTACGCGTAGCTCGCGTAGTGCGCAGTGCACTGCAGTAGCTACGCAGTAGCGCTACTACGCGAACTACGCCCAGGGTTAGTTACCATATAGATATTGATGCCGGAATGGGGATCAAGAAGTGTATCTGAGTGGTACAAACTGCAAGAACGCTTTAAGCGGTTCTCTCATGTGTCAGGATATTTCACTACACAGAGCCTGTAGTGGTTCAGTAGCAAACCTATCGTGTCACATGACAGGGACCCCAGCGGCCATGATCACGCCGGTTTTCCAGCTGCTTCGAATGGGAGTTACTTGATGCTAAATGATCAAGGTTGCTGTGGGATGCTTCCGGGCGTCGCCTATCTGGTCACTCGTTAACTCCAGGGTTACTTGCTGTATGCAAGTATTGTTTCCGCCACTGAACACAGTCAGGGAGGCGCCGCTATGGCCTTCACTGACACGTTTCTTTCATACAATTTGATACTCTGAGCAGACTGCAAGCCATGCTTTTACAGCAAACCGTGCCCTTAACTCTCCGCTCGAGAAACCTATGAACTTCAAGTTGCAAGGACCTCGAGTGAGATACAGGCGCTCATACGTACAAACTGCCCCATTCATTTAGCAGAAATGGTGGGTCGTATCTTCAATATGTCTGATACAAGCGGTATCGTACACCTATTTAAGACCATAGGGTCAGGACTGTTGAGCACCTTTCAGACAGTCCTCGGAGTAATCCCAAATGTTATACACTCCGTATTGGGAAGCGTATTTGGAGGACTCCCGCTATCCTGTTGCTGATTGCAGGGGTCCTATTCATAATACTACTGCTACGCAATGGACGGCCCAATTCCAGAGGGAATGGCGAACATGCTCCATGGAGCGGAAATACCGTGAACGCATGGTACAACTTCTGGGCATTTCTTGCCTGCGAGAACTCAATGCCTCCTGGTTTCTATCCTTTCGACCAGTCTGGGTAGACTGCATCTTACCTGTTCTTCGATGCCTGTTTTGCGGAGAAGAATGCACGTTGGATCTTTGTCTAACATTTCCATCAGATGCGCCTCCGGACACGGATGCAATGCTGGACCCCATAAAGGCCCACGCTCTGCGTTGTCCCCAGCGCCTTCCGATTGTGATGAACGCATTCCTGGAGAATCCACAGGTGCCGTTTGCTCCTGCTGGGTTAGGTGACTCCTCCACAGGCACCCAGGTAACAATTGCCGCACAAGCTGCCGCAGCATCGACTGTTGGCAGTGCTACATACCATCTATGTGCGATTGACGTTCTCTGTGAGGCGTTGGATTTGTCGTCTGCAGTAGCTAACACGGATAATGTTGTGCTTCCCAGCCAGGACACCTAATCTCGAATTGGCTCATCGCGTCCTGGGAAAGAATTCGGCTTCTCCACTCGTTTTCATAATAAGCGAGCAAATTTGGAATATTTCCTAAATTGACACTTTTGCTTGAGAAAGCATGGCCTTCTTCCGCTTTGAGTGAAGCAACTTATATAGAGAAACAAAATAGACATTTCTTTTATTTAGTGGCAATTGGAAATAGCTGAATTGTAACATTTTTGAAATAAATTAACAATTTTGAAACCATGTTTTTACTTGCTTTTCAAATGTTTTTAAATTGTCCAGATTTTAAGTATGGTCATTATTATCCTATTCGGAAGTGGAGTGGGTGTTATGTTCCGTATAGAGGCCCTAATGTAGACCCGTTCATACATGCCCTAAAATGGACGTATTCGTATATGCCCTAATACGGTTATATTCGTACTTTCCCTATTATGGTCAAAGTCGCATATGCCCTATTACGGTCATAACTGTACATGTCCTATTATAGTCATGATTCCTTATATAAGCATGATCTTTCACCTACATTGGTCCTCGCTAGTACACAACGAGCTCTGAGGGCTGAACGTTATCTATCCTGTGGTTTTGAATACAGCAGGGTTTTTCCCAAACACAGGCCCACACTGTACTCATCAATTATGCATGGCTCTCTAGGAATACACCACCTGCATAATATGTATGTACAAAGTTCACCCCTGACGTCTTCCTCAAGTCTAACAAGGGCCAATATAAACCATACGAAGCAACTAGAGTCTTCAGGGTATAAATACACCACATCTTACCCCGGTAAGACAGAGGGAACCGAGACTTCCATGCTGACACACTGACCAGAGATGCTGAGGCTTCTGCATGCAGTCGCTCCAGCTGACAGCGGTCTGACACAGCCCTTGCGGGGTGTCCAACTCGAGACCAGGACGGGGTCCCACACTCTCTCTATTCAGGTATGGGGGTTCGACTAAATCCTAGAAGGATTCTTGGCTCTTAGGCTTTTAGACCTAAACACATATGCTAGGTGCACTCAGGTACATCTAGTTAGGCATCGTAGGAGTACGCGCACTTTCATAATGCATTTCATATACTCATGTATGTATTCATGATTATTGCAATATGGTAGAACTGTTCTATCCCTTTCGCTTTTATCGTACTGCTGATAATATATCTCTGCTATTGTCTGCTGATTGCCGCAGCACATATATTTTACACTAGAATAACAACTGTTCAATAAATACTTATTGAAACGCCCAGACTGTTTATTCTGTGTAACTCTCTGAGACAAACCGAATAAGTAAGCACGAGTGACTGAGCGAAAAGTAGTATATTGTTTCCACCATTCTGAGGAATTAGGGTTGTCATGGTCTAAGGTTGCCAGAAACTAATCTCTCCCCGATAAGAGGAGAATCTAGTGGCACTGTGAGCTAGCTAATGCAAATCAGGCTAACATACGCGGTGGGGGTGCACAGAGTCAGTCTAACACCAAGCCCTCAGTTTATGTTATCCAAACGCGCAGGTCCTGCATGGGTACTATAGGAACTACACGACAGTTTGGCACGAGCAGTCAGGCTTATCCCAGAGGCAATGTGTAAAGCGTTTGCGCAACACACACACAGCAGCAACCCACTAGGCACACCAGAAAAGAAACTCCACACAAGGTTATATATAAAAATAGCCTTTGTATTATCCAAAACACATTAGAATAGTAATCACACAATATACACCGTGCCAACTGGCACTAGGCACTATTTACAGGGGATTATATACACATGACAGGGCCAATTGGGCCACTGTCAGAACCATCACAAAGCACAAATAGTAAATGTAGAACACAACCAGTAACTACTGGCAAAACACTGTACTCAGCATTATATCCTGCAACATAAATCATATTATGCAATCAGCATCACAATAGGCGTAAAACACATTATGCGCCAACCTCATAAGTATAAATAACATTAGGCAATAAACATCACCAGCATAATCACAGTATGCAATAACCTCATAAGCATAAATACATTCTGCAATAACCTCATAGGCATAAATCACATTACAGGCATAAATCATGGTGCATAAATCACATTTATCCTAGGCACCACATAAATCACATTAGGGCCTGGCGCACTACCAACCTAACACTGACCCCCTGGCCTTCTCAGAGGGGCTCAAATGCCCTATGTCCAAAATGTCAGGGCGGGCTGCCAATGCAGCAGCATCAAAAGGGCGCAATTGCGCTGGGGCAGGGCAGGAGTGTATCTCACTCCTTTCTTATGGAATGAATAGAAATGCCCCCAAAGAATTGATCTGGCCTAAACGTTGCAGCTGCCGCTAATTGCGGTGCAGCTGTGGGCACAAACACAAGAGGCACTGGCAACTCTGTGCCCTCTGGACCCCCACTGGGGCCCTACGACAAATGTGGCCCAACGTTGCAGCTGCCCGCTACGGCGGTGCAGCTGTGAGCACAAATAGAGGCACTGGCACTTCGGTGCCCTCTGGACCCCCACTGGAGCCCTGAAAATAATGTGCCCCACGTTGGAGCGGCCCGCTCTCCTGCGGGTCCACTCAGAACAATCAGGCACCGACAATGTGCCTCGAAGGGGGGCTTCGGTGCGGGGAGAGACTCAAGGCAGCTGCCCACTACCATCCGGGGCAGCTGCTACTGCGGGGGAACGAAGCCGCTCCTCCCCCCACCTCTCCCATAGCTCCTCACCTGGGACAGGCACCGGCAATGTGCCTCGACCGGTCCCGGTTCTGGCCTCTCTATCCTCCGCTCTTCCTTTCCTTCACCCGGTCCCTCTCTTGGGACACGGGACTTCAGAGTGGAGCCCGCGAGGCTCCGGACGGCCCTCTGCGGCGGGCGGGACTTCCTTTCTCCCGGCCGGCCACGCCCCCAACCAGGCACGGCCACCTGGCTTCCGGGTCGGGCCGTGGCGGTGATCTCCTTCAGATCTCGGCGGCAATGCGAGGTAGGGTCCCGTTTAAGATAGAGGCAATTGCGGGGTGGGCACCCGCTTTCTACATAAGCACACAAGCGGGGTGGGCACCCGCTTTTTAAGAACGCATGAGAGCGGGGTGGGCTCCCCCTCCGATCGGTAAAATGCGGGGTGGGCACCCGCTGTTCAAAATGAGCGCATAAGCAGGGTGGGCACCCGCCAGTAAGCACAAAATGCGTGGTGGGCTCCCGCTGTCTCCCAGCAGCTCGGGGGAATCCCTACACCGGGATTCCCTCTAGATCATCACGCAGCACAGCGCTGCAGAGCCAAACAGAAATGCTCCTCTTTTTCCAACAGCCAAAAGCAAAGCACTCACAAGGCGCTAGAGTCCAAAGTCCAGGGCAAAGTTCTAGGGGCACAAGGCTGGGCCCAGGGAGGCCAGCACACAGGGCCCTCCAGCAGGGAGGCAAGCCTTCGTGGCGGTTCCTCCTGGGCCCCCAGCAGCAGCAAGCCCCAGCAAGTACAGGAACAGCACACAAAAAAGCACAACTCATGGGGTCACAGCCCCTATATTTATATTACATCAGGGCTTTGTCTGCCCTGGCACAGAGCTTGGGGAACCAGCAAAAACTGGTTCAGGGGGAATTAGAGCACTTTGTTTACCAGGCTCCTCTTCCCTTTGTCAGGTGGGGGCTCGTCATCAGACACACCACAGGGGGGCGGAGCCAGCATTGTACAGGCTAGGCACAGACCTATTCAGGGACAGGGGACCACTCCTCCCACTACTCCAAATGCAGATGTCTCATTCAGCCTAGTGCTGACTCACCCTGCCCCTCCTGGAGCCACACACATCTCACCAGCCCCTGTCACTCAAAAGCCAGACATGCAATTCACATCAGGCAGGCAGACACATAGCACACAGAAATGCCAACTTCTAAAGTGGCATTTCTAGAATAGTTATAATAAATCTGCGCACACCATTGCGCAGCATTTATTATTACCATTCTAAATATACTAAACTTGACCACGATGCTCCTCTCATATCAGGAATTACCACTGAAACACTTATCAGGGAATCCCCAATGCATTCCTATGGGAGGGCAGCCCCACAGTAGTGAGAAACCAAAATGGCTGTTTGTCACTACCAGGACATGTCACACACTTAAGGTACATGTCCTATCTTTTACCTACAATGCACCCTGCCCATAGGGCTAGCTAGGGCCTACCTTAGGGGTGACTGACATGCAGTAAAAGGGGGGTCACAGACATGGCACACACTTTAGATGCTACGTCACAGCGGCAGTAAAACTGCGCGCACAGGCCCTGCAATGGCAGAGGCCTGAGATAGGTTTGAAAGGCTACTTTGGTGGGTGGCGCAATCAGCACTGCAAGCCCACCAGTAGCATTTAATTTACCAGCCCTGGGTATAAGAGATACCACTTTACAAGGGACTGACAGGTAAATTAAATAGGCCAAACAGGTGTAGACCAATCTTACCATATGTAACACAGAGAGCACACGCACTTTACACTGGACAGCAGTGCTAAAGTGCCCAGAGTCCTAAAACCACCAACATCTTGTCAGAAAAAAGGCTAGGAGAAAGGCAAAAAGTTTCGGGATGACGCTGCAAAAAGGGCCAAGTCCAACAGGTATCAAGGACACCTATGTGTGTTTGAAATGGGAACAAAATATAGAGTTTAGAAGGAGTAGTTATTTGCACATCTCCACAATTGTGGGTACCCACACTAGCATGTGAATTATAGGACATTTTTCAAAGTGACTTCTTTTTTACACATTGTCTTACATTTGGAAGGCAGAAACACATAGAAATTCAATAGGTAATAACAGTTGCTCTACAATTCCGTGTTCCCCTAAGTCTCCCCATAAAAATGGTACATCACTTGTGTGGGTAGGCCTAGTGCCTGCAAAAGGAAACGGCCCGAAACCCAACATGGACATATCACATTTTTCCAGTGAAAACTGACCCTTTATCGCAATGTGCCTAGCTGTTGATTTTGGGCCCTAGCTCAGCTGGCACTAGGGGAAACCTAGCAAACCTGTACATTTTTTAAAACTAGACACCCAGGGGAATCTAGGATGAGGTGACTTGTGGGGCTCTCACCAGGTTCTGTTACTCAGAATCCCTTGCAAACCTCAAACTTTGTAAAAAAAGAACACATTTTCCTCACATTTCTGTGATGGAAAGTTCTGGAATCTGCATGGATCTACAAACTTCCACCCACGCCGCATTTCATAAAGTCTCCTGATTAAACTAGCACCTCACTTGTGTGGGTAGGCCTAGTGCCTGCAACAGGAACTGGCCCAAAACAAAAAGTGGACACATCACATTTTTCCACTGAAAACTGACCCTTTTTTGCAATGTACCTAGCTGTGGATTTTTAACACTAGCTCAGCCGGACCCTAGCAAACCTATGCATTTTGGAAAACTAGACACCAAGGGGAATCCAGGATGGGGTGATTTGTGTGACTCTCACCAGGTTCTGTTACCCAGAATCCCTTGCAAACCTCAACCTTTGTAAAAAAAAAAAACATTTTCCTCACATTTCTGTGATGGAAAGTTCTGGAATCTGTGTGGATCCACAAACTTCCACCCACCAAGCATTCCCAAAAGTCTCCTGATAAAAATGGCACTGCACTTGTGTGGGTAGGCCTAGTGCCCGTGACAGGAAACGGCCGGAAACGCAACATGGACATATCACATTTTTCCAGTGAAAACTGACCCTTTTAATGCAATGTGCTAGCTGTGGATTTTGAACCCTAGCTCGGCCGGCACCTAGGGAAACCTAGCATACCTATGTATTTGTGGAAACTAGACACCAAGGGGAATACAGGATGGGATGACTTGGGTTGGTCTTACCAGTTTCTGTTACCCAGAATCCCTTGCAAACCTCAAACTTTGTAAAAACAAACACATTTTCCTCACATTTCTGCGATGAAAAGTTCTGGAATCTGCATATATCCACAAACTTCCACTGACCCCGCATTCCCCAAAGTCTCCCGATAAAAATGGTACCTCACTTGTGTGGTTAGGCCTAGTACCCGCGATACGAAATGGCCCAAAACATAATGTGGACACATCACATTTTTCCAGTGAAAACTGAGCCTTTTTTTGCAATGGGCCTAGCTGTGGATTTTGAACTCTAGCTCAGCCTGCACCTAGGGAAACCTAGCAACCCACCTACATTTTTGAAAACTAGACACTGAGGGGAATCCAGGATGGGGTGACTTATGTGGATTTCACTAGATTCTGTTACTCAGAATCCCTTGCAAACCTCAACCTTTGTAAAAAAAAAAAACACATTTTCCTCACATTTCTGTGATGGAAAGTTCTGGAATCTGTGTGGGTCCACAAACTTCTACCCACTCCGCATTCCCCAAAGTGTCACAATAAAAATGTTACCTCACTTGTGTGGGTGGGCCAAGTGCCCGTGGGAGGGAGGGGCCCAAAACATATTGTGGAGACATCAAATTTGCCAATCACAAAACGACCTGGTATTGCGAGGGAGTCACCTCCGTTTTTGGTCGCGGGCTCAGCGGCCATCTAGGGAAACCTACTAAACCCAGACATTTCTGAAAACTAGACACCTAGGGGAGTCCAGGGAGGTGCGGCTTGCGTGGATCTCCCAACATTTTACTACCCAGAATCCCCTGCAAACCTCAAATCTAGCTAATAAAATCACATTTCCTCACTTTTCTGTGTGGGAAAGTTTTGGGATCACCGGGCCGCCACAAATTTTCTACCACCCAGCATTGCCCCAGGTCTCCCGATAAAAATGGTACCTCACTTGTGTGGGTGGGCCAAAATTACCTATCACAAAATGACCTGGTATTGGAAGGGGGGTCACCTGGGTTTTTGGCCCGGGACTCGGTGACCATCTAGGGAAACCTACCAAACCCACACATTTCTGAAAACTAGACACCCGGGGGAGTCTAGGGAGGTATGGCTCGCATGGACCCCCCACCAACATTTTCCTACCCAGAACCCCCTGTAAACGCCAAATTGAGCAGAAAAAATCAGATTCCTCTCACGTTTCTGTGTAGGAAAGTTGTGGGATCACCGGGCTGACACAAATTTCCTACCACCCAGCGTTTCTCCAGGTCACCCGATTAAAATGGTACCTCACTTGTGTGGGTGGGCCAAGTACCCACAGCAGGGCACAAAACGTATTGTGGAGACATCAAAATTACCAATCACAAAAAGACCTGATTTTGCAAAGGGGGCACCTGCGTTTTTGGTCCCGGGTTCGGCAGCCATCTAGGGAAACCTACCAAACCCACACATTTCTGAAAACTAGACACTCAGGAGAGTCCAGGGATGTGTGGCTTGCATGGATCCCCCCAACGTTCTCCTACCCAGAATCCCCTGCAAACCTCAAATTTAACTGAAAAAAATCACATTTACCTCACATTTCTGTGTGGGATCACCGTGCTGGCACAAATGTCCTAACACACAGTGTTCCCCTTGGTCTCCCGATAAAAATGATACCTCACTTGTGTGGGTGTACAACGCCGAATCACCTAAAAACGTTTTTTTTTAAAAAAATAGCGTTTAGAGTTCGCTGTGCTATTCCCTCATTCCCTGTGGGCCCGATTCACAAAAGTAATCTGAGACAAAATCCTAACTTTACTACTACTAAATCCCTTTTGTGAATACCGAAAGTCATAAAGTTAGATTTTCTCTCAGATTACCTTTGT
Organism: Calotriton arnoldi; assembly: GCA_963921515.1. NCBI lineage: Eukaryota > Metazoa > Chordata > Amphibia > Caudata > Salamandridae > Calotriton > Calotriton arnoldi. Next base: position 1,138,745 of record CAWUFW010005961.1, on the reverse strand, counting down.
GAATCGGGCCCTCTGTTTTTAGCCCTTCCCAGTCGCAGGCCCTTGGCCCCCCCACACAAGTGAGGTATCATTTTAAGAATGGGCAGCCAATAATCACAATTGTTCTACAATTAAGTTGGGTTTGCTAGTCAAATATGCCAGAAAGGACTGCGTTAGACTGGCTGTGAAAATAGACGAACAAAAAAAGAAATTAAAAGAAAAATGTGGTCGGAAGGAATTAGAAAACGACATGGCTAAATTGGAGATGAGACTAGAAAGAGTGGAAGAAGATATAAAAGTGAAAAAACAACAGAAATTTAAAAGAGATCAAGTAGATGATGATAAAGGCCAGATTTTAACCTATGCAAGGAAGTTTGATCATCTCCGTAATGCCACACAGAATAAAGCATCTATGGAACAATGAACCAGCAGCAACAATAGAGGAAACAATTCCTCAAGACAGCAAATGAGAGCAACGACTATGCAATCAGATGTAGGTGTCCCTTCCTGCACAAAAACAATCACCTCTACAACGCAGACACCCTTGCACCATGGCGCAAGGGTGCCTGCATTGGTGCATGGCAGCCCATTGTCCGCCAGTGCAGGGCAAAAGGACAGGAATGCATCGTACCTCATAGATACAGCATATTCCTACCCTTTCCCTTTAATGCAGGGCAGCACAGCAAGATTCCTTGCGGCGCTGCCCTGTGCCAAAACCTCGAAAATGAGGCCAATTATTTATAGCAAAGTCAAGCAACGCAGCGCACAAGTTGCGCTGCGTGACAGGGAAAGGGCAGAAAAATGCTGCATTTAAAAGAATACGGAGCATTCCTGCCTTTATCCCTGTGCTGACGCCATTTTGGCAGCCTTGCGCCAGCCCAGGCACGCTTGCACGATGGTGCAATGGGGCCTGTGTTGCAAGAAGAACTGTTTTTGTGCAGGATGGGGCACATTCCTGCACAAAAACAATCCCCTCAGGCATTTTCCTCTTTCTATTTGTGCTGCAGAATGCAGCACACATTGAAAGAGGAAGTAACAAGGAGAACTAAAGATATTTCTCCTCATTATGCCTCACCTGGGAAGGCACAGCATTTTGGCGCATTCCAAGGTTCCCATCTGGTAATGCGTCAAAATCCATGGATGTTGCGTGGGGACACCCATTTGAACGCATCCCTGGTGCAGAGTAACGCAAAGCAGAGATTTGCGCCGCATTGCTCTGGATTTATAAGGCCACTCAGGGCCACGCAAGCTGGCCTTACTTGGCTTCATAAATTGCGTTTTGGGCTTCCGGCGCGCATGCACCACGTTGAGTGGTGAAAGCATGATGCAACCCCACTCATAAATATGCCTCCGAGTAATTTCTGTTTAAAGCCTAAATTCGACTACACTGCTTCATCCAGTGAGAGTATCTTGCATTACAAAATGAGGCATCTTCCATAGATTCAAATACTTTTGCATTTTTCGATCCCTCAGGCTCGGATTCATCTGTAAGTTGAACCCAGCAATATTAAAGGCATGCACTTCATAATTGATTTATTCATTGTATTTATACAGCGATGCGAGCAGCTGGTACCCAAATCAAAGACCATTTCTTGGGAGGACACAAAACGCCAAACACAAGAAAGAATTCTTGGAAATAAGACAGATAAACGCGGATTGAATCTCATAACGGTAGGAAAGCATTTTAGAAATGTCAGTACAATTCAAACAATGCAAGGCTCAAAGCAACCACGGCAAACACAAAGGTAAAAGGCTTTCGAAAAAGGATTTACACCGGTTTAGGATAGGCTTAAGAGAGGTTTGCTTTTAGACATCTGCACCCTAACCATCTAATTATCTAAATTGGACAATCAGCTAGATAGGCTTAAAGTCTGTCAGACCTCTGTTTATTATGCTATGATGCCAGCAATTGTGCAGAATATTTCTACGGTCTTAAATAGCTTTATGTGATCGGACAAAGGTAGCCTGGTTGGAAATGGAATAAGCGACTGAGACAACGTCTCTATGGGCTTTGATGCTGTCTCGCATGCACGATGACATTAAGGAGTCTGTCTAAAATGGTCTGTTAAAGTTGGTCAATTTTAGATGTATCTGGAGAAGTTGGACAGATATACTCTGTTGGCTGGAACGTGGAAATGGCTGTTAGGAGCCAGGTGGTAGCCACCAATATCACACATCTGAATTCTGGACGATGAATGTGGTAAGATCTGTCTACAAGGTTGTGCTAAATGTTTCAGTGTTGCTTACCTTGGAGGGAAGTGGCCATGGTGGACACGTGATAGCTGGCCAAGTGATGCATCTGAGCTCCATTGGGTGTCTGACACGATACGCATAATGAGTTGTGCTGAATAATCTGCTGGAATGAAGCAGACAGTAGGAAAAGGTGGTCCATTTAACAGATTGATGCTTCAAGCAAACTGATTATATTGTTGATCCATTGCCACAGCACAGATGCAATGCGAGACATTACTTTATCATATTTGATCTCACACAAGGGCACATTTCCAATTTCTGGGTTGACTGGGAAGCAGAGAGGAGTGTGTTTTCTGGGCCGGGGGCATGTGTTCTATTGTTGCATTTATGAAGAACCTAAGAATCTTGGAGAAACGTTGGAGACAATCTCCATCCACCACCAATCTCTCTCTTTTACGTTCAGCAAGATCCAAATACCACAATCACATCTTCCGTGAAAAAGCACCACATTTCAGATCCCTCCTCGACTCAGCCAAAAATAGACCCAAAAAACTCTTTGACCTCATCAAAAAACCTAACTGCTCTCCCCCAACCATCAAGTCTGAGGATTCTACAAAGAAAGCAGCAGAATTCACTATATTCCTTGATGAAAAAGTAAAATCACTGGTGGATCAGGTCACTCACCCCACCCCCCTTGAGGAGCGAAAATCTTTAGTCACTTGGCAGAACTTTGCCGTCATATCGGAAGATGACCTCCTCAAATGCATCCGCGAAACCAATCCCTCCAACCATTCTTCTGACCCCATCCCAAGTGACATCGCCATTGATTTCTGCACCCATACTCTATCTTACTGGACCAGGCTGATTAATCTCTTCCTCAGTAAAGGCTCCCTTCCTGTTGCCCTCAAAACAGGACAGGTTACCCCTCTTCTAAAAAACCTCCGCTGATGCAAATGACCTCAACAACTTCCGCCCCATCACCAACCTCCTTTTCTTTAAAAAATCACAGAAAAATGTGTTGCGAAACAACTTTCCCTACATATCACGGACAATAATCTTCTTGACGTTTTCCAGTCTGGCTTCATTCAAAATTGCAGCACTGAAACAGCCCTGCTGCAAGTGATTGATGATGCGCTGCATATACTCGATTCTGGGAATCGTGTCTTCCTGATTCTTCTAGACCTCTCTGCAGCGTTTGACACTGTTAATCATAACACCCTCCTTAACACTCTTCAACAGAGAATGGGCTTGGAAGGCAAAGTGCTTAAATGGTTTACCTCATTCCTCACGGACAGATCCCAAATGATCAAGATAGCAAACAATCTTTCGTCTCCATTGGCGGTAGGTCAAGGCATCCCTCAAGGTTCTATCCTGGCACCCACTTTATTTAATCTCTACCTGGAACCATTAGGGAACCTCCTAAGTAAATCTGGGATCCACTACCATCTCTATGCGGATGACACTCAAATCTACCTCAAGGTGTCCTCCGCACACGACCTCCTCACTTCTCAACTCTACTCTCAACTCTATTCACAACTGGATGTTAGCTCACCAACTCAGTTCTAAATCCCTCCAAAACTGAATTCCTCCTCCTATCTACCTCTCTCTCCCTCCTCCTGTTCAACCTTGGATGGATCAGCTGAACTTTCTCAACAATAAGCCCATCATTGTCGACAGCGCTAAATCCTCGGGCGTCATACTGTAACAAAAGACTCAACCTAATTTCCCACATCAACTCTATTGCTAAGAATGCGCGCTACCAGCTGCGCCTTCTCTGGGGGATTCGACGGTTCTTCCCGGAGCAAGACCTAAAAACCATGGTCCAATCGCTGGTTCTCTCTAGACTGGATTATTGCAACTCTCTTCTGACTAGCCTCCCCAAATGCCACCTCTCCCCTCTCAAATACGTCCTCCACTCAGCAGCTCGCTTTATTTCGGGGTCCAAACGAAGTGCCCACATCACCCCTATCCTGTCTTCTCTTCGATGGCTTCCCATCGAGGCAAGATCTATTTACAAAACTGCCTGCATCACCCACAAAGCCTTGCACACTTCCTCCCCTCGTTACCTGGCGGATAAACTGAAAATCTCTGGAGGCTCTAGACCTTCTCGAAATGCGGAAAAGTTTCTGCTTGAGCCGCCCTCCTTCAAAAAGGAAAGATCGATGGCTCAATCCTTCGCAGGGAATGCCGTGAGAATCTGGAACTTGCTTCCTCCATTGCTCCGTGCCACCTCCTCTACCCGGATCTTCAAAGCTGACCTCAAATCTCTTCTCTTCCAAAGACACTTTCAGAACTAATACACTCACTTTCAGGCCCCTCAAGGAAGTTCGTCCTTCATTGTAAATTTGTAATATTTTCTTGTACATTCCTCATCCTAGTTTGCTGTGTTTGATATTGATGTCTTTGCCTTCTATGGTTTTACCTTACCTTCTTGCCTTCTGTTTATTTTTGTAACGTTTTAATCTGTATTATTTTCCTCATGTAACGCAACTGGTTCTATTGTACAGCGCTCTGACACCTTCGGGTAAAGTTTGCGCTATATAAAAATGCATTAAATAAATAAATAAATGAACAAGGTTCTTGTAAATACGCTCTTTTAGATATTGGTGTGTGGCATTTCTCGGCTGATACAACTGTTTTGAAGCACATGACAGTCAACAATACAGTGTACTTTGCCATATTGGATTTATGAGCAATGATTTTTCTAAAGAGGTGCGCCGGATGTTCGAGGGTTGTGTATCTTGGTGGTAAGGGCCCCTGGTAGCCACATGAAAGGTAACCAATTAACACAGCTGGTCAGACATACCAGTGCCGTCTTGGGTGCATGTAAAATGCTCTCTCTAATGCGTACTGTTGGGGCGGAAAAGTCCTTTGACAGTGAATGGCATGCACCCCAGCCCTGAGTGTCCCTTCTGCAATGACCTGGATCCATGGTACTGATGTTTGGTCATGGACGAAGACGGGTCATGCATGTATGAAATGACCTAGGCTGTCTCACGGATTGCATCCTTGTTAGACCGGGTGGGGCGCCAAAGAGCTACCCTCCAGTGGTAAAGGGCTACTGCCCTTACCTGGAGTTAAGTATCATGAGCACAGTGGTGATGGCACACTGTCTTTTAGTAATGATGAGCAGTAAAGTGAACAGGCCTTTTTACCTGTGTCACTGGAGTGGGACCTACCGGCTCACTCATGTAAAGTTCTGCTGCTGTGTGCCTAATTCACCCTTGGCCTACATCATGTTAGCATGCAACGCTGTGCAGCGAACATGTGTTTGTGAGTCTGCTGTAATGTATGTGTGCCTGTGAGTGGCACAATACATGGAGGCCTATGGGTCCATATTGGAAACCCAGGGCACATGCAAAGGTGGAGAAACCCCCAGGCAGCTTGGTGGGACACACACTGAAAAAGGGAGAGACAGGCATACCCCATGCCACGCTTAATACCTAGAGATTGAGAAGAGTGACTCTAACTAAGTGGCCCTAACAAAAGCCCAACACCTCATAGGAGGGTTCGAGATGGCAGAAACATGTTGACCTCTCACAAACACTTAGTTGAAGTTTAACTGTCCTTTTTTTTTAATCTATTCCGAGGGACATTATGACAGTAAATACCAGCCTTCTAGGAGGTAGTTTTAGCGCATATATATTTGCTCTCACACTCTGCAACTATCAACCATAGCTTTTAGCTCACACTAGGTTCCTAATCATGAAACTCCACAAAGGGCTCCTTCCATTCCAAGGAGGAACCCGATCATGAAGCATGCCACCCATGGGTAAGTGAGGGTTTTCATCCTTTAAACAATGAGGTAGTCAACATCTGAGAGACTGAGAGAGGTTCCGCACTTGGGGCGAAATTTCCACACTCTGGGTGGAATCTCCACACTTTGGTGGGGGCGGGGGAGGAATTCCGCCACAAGGGCCTGATTCACAGAACTAACTTACGTCAAAAACGTAAAGTTAGTACTTTTTGGTATTCACAGAATACACTTACTCATTTTGGCATTCACAGAAGCACTTACTCATTTCGGTATTCACAGAAGTTAGTAGTCCTAACTTTAGGACTCCTAAATGCCTTCTGCTGAATACCGAAATCTTAAAGCTAGGATTTTCTCAGTTTAGGAGTAGTAAAGTTAGGACTCCTAACTTTAGGACTCCTAAATGCCTTCTGTGAATACCGAAAGTCTTAAATGTTAGGATTGACTTTACTACTCCTAAACTGAGAAAAATCCTAACTTTAAGACTTTCGGTATTCAATCAGAAAGGCAATTCTAAAGTTAGGACTTACTAACTCACTACCCTAAACTGGAAGAAAATCCTAACTTTAAGACTTTCGGTATTCACAGAAGGCATTTAGGACTCCTAAAGTTAGAGTCCTAACTTTACTACTCCTGAACTGAGAAAAATCCTAACTCTTAAGACTTTGGAGTATTCACAGAAGGCATTTAGGAGTCCAAAGTTAGGACTACTAACTTCTGTGAATACCGAAATGAGTAAGTGCCTTCTGTGAATACCAAAATGAGTAACTGTATTCTGTGAATACCAAAAAGTACTAACTTTACGTTTTTGACGTAAGTTAGTTCTGTGAATCAGGCCCCAAGTGTGGAGATTCTGCCCTTAGTGCAGAACCTCCACCTCGAGTGCGGAACCTCCACAGTTGTAAAGATACTACTCGGAACGTACCTTTGTGAATACCGAAAAGTTGTAAAGTTAGACTTTTGGTCTAACTTTACCTTTGTGAATCGGGCCCCTAGTGTGCATTTCTCCCAGTTGCTTATTATCACAACACAAAAGCTGCACATGGTCTCAACACATCACAACCCATGACTGGGTGTGTGATTAGTAGTCAGTCTCTCAGATGTTGACAACCTTGTTGTTTAAAGGATGAAAACCCTCACCCACCCATGGGTGGCATGCTTCATCATCAGGTTCCTCCTTTGAATGGAAGGAGCCCTTAGTAAAGTTGGACTTTTGGTCTAACTACACCTTTGTGAATCGGGCCCTAGGTCTTTAAATTCTCCCTTTGACCCCCATTAGTGGATAAAGTTTCTTATTGGAAGCCCAGGGTCTTAAGAGAGGCATGTGGAGGTGGAGGAACACCCCCACTTGCTGGATTGCTGCATTTGTGAGAACTAAGTGGAACACATACTGGAGGAAGGTAGAGCCAGGCATTCCTGTGCACTGCAAGAGGGTTCTTTGATTCTGAAAAGGTCACTGGTCAGCGGGGCATGGGCACATCCCAGGAAGGAGATAGAGCTAATAAGGGGATCATAAATAGTAGGGCTAGGGGCCTGGTAACCTATATCTGTGAGGCTGATATTCAGGTGTGATCCACTTGTAACTCCCATGGACTCCGTGTGGGGCTATCCAGGTTGGAGTCGCTTCAGCTGTTACAGACTGCTTCCTGGGCAGAGGATAGGACAAAAGAGTGGGCACTTCAAAAGAGGACCCCCCCTCAACACAAACTTCAAAGCATGAGACACTAAATCACATCCGTGTCTGGAAATGAATTATAAAAAGGAGAGCTTGAGTCTCCCACATGGTCAACCATCAAGCAGTCAACCCTGGCTGTACCTCAACGTGGAGAAGCTCAGAAAAACTTCTATCCTGTGTGACCAGGACTGTGGATCAGGGTCTGCCGGTCTGCTAGTCTCCCAGCCGGGTGAGGGGAAATTACACAGGGAAATCTAGACCACCTGTCCATCTGCCTGCCTGCTGAGAACAGAGGACCTTGTGAGAAGGAGAGTGTCTTGAGGGAGCGAGATCCAGTTGGAGATCTTGGCAGGTGGAGCCCTAAAGCGAGAAGTGAGATGGTTTCTGCACTGATCAGGCCATCCACTCGTGCTGAACAAAGTCTGCAACTCCTTTTGCCAGGTGGGTCCACCGTGAAGATATAACTGCTGCTGCACCAAAAGGGCTGGCCACCAGTGTGCTGGTTGAATTCAGCGACTCTGTATGCAAGAGGGCCGTTGTGAAGATACTTGCTGCTACAACGATCGGGCCGTTTCCCGTGTGTGACCAAAGTCGGCGAACCCATATACCAAAGGTGGCTGCCATGAAGGTATTTGATGCTGCACTGATAGGGCTATCCGTGCATGTGCTGCCCAAAAGTTGGCGATCATGTATGCCAGAGGGGACCACTGTGAGGAACAAGGGACTTTGCTTGGTGCACCGTATGCCAAGAGGGAGGGCCGTTACTGTGTACAGCATGTGACCAGGAAGAGCAGCAGGTGCAGACCCGTGTGCCCAGAGCCCGTACTGAAGCATCACAAGCTGAGTGACTGCTCCTAACCTGACAACCATATCAGAGGTACTTACTTGATCATCAGATGAGCACTATGGAGACCAGCTGTCTTGCCTGCAGCAATGATACTACCACTCATCTCCGGCATCCACTCCAGTTCACCGCCACACTGGAGTTCTAAATGCTCTGCAGCGGTAGCGGGTAAGACTGATCGCCGGGCCAGAGAGCCAAGAGGGAGCTTGCTCTACCTCATAGTGCTACAGTGCTGGAGCAATTTAACTTCTAGAAAGCCATAGTGAAACTTATAAGACTCAGACTCATCGCACGACCTAACCTTAATGGGTTTTTTTAAAACTTCTTTATTTGTGCAGTTTTCATTACAAGCAACAAATCCATTGCACAAGCTATTTGAATGTACTGTAGGAAACGAGTCGACAAGTTCTGTATCACTTTTCCTCCCCTTCTACAACCCCTCCCCCCAATCAGGCTAAATTAATAACTAAACATGTACATGTAATGTCAACCATTTATATGCAGAGTACACACAATGGCAAGGAGGTCTACGATCGAACAGCATATCGGAAGTATGCACATCCTTGCCACTGCCCACGTTTCTTATTCAGGGCAGGTCCTGGGTAACCACCTGTACATCACTGTCCACCACCTTGAAAAATTGTTGACTTATATCTCTCCAAACTAAGGCCCTTATTTATGAGGGCTTGCACCGCCGTTGCATCACTTTTTTGTGACGCTGCAGTGGCGTAAACAATGCAACACACTCTGCCCTAATTAGAAAGTGACACATCTAGGAGGGTAGAGCTTGCCTGGCTGCACTGTAATCAACCTCTCGCAGCCGTCTGCTTTACCCTGCAGGAATTAGCGTAATCCATTGCCTAACAGAACTCTGTTGGAGCGCACCGAATTAAATGAAGCGCTCGCTACATAACAGTGCCCCCGAGATCGAAATCTAAGCCGCGGAGCCAGTTCTACCGACACCGCTGTGCCGACGACAAAGAGGCCTACCTGTTTGGTGATCAGCGAGGTACCAGACTGGCGGGAGCTGGGGCAAGCCCCTACCAAAGCAGAGACGACATCGGAACCGGGAGGCCCGCGTAGGGGGAGAGAACAAGCTGCAGTAGCAGTCGGCCGGAATCGTCCGGACGGCTGGTAGCTACGAACCCGGAGTCTGGCGGTGACGTAGTGCCGGGGAGGCCGGGACGGCCTGCACGCCCAGAGGCGCAGACAACCTCGCATCTCCACAAAAAAGGGGAAGAAGGTCAAGGCAACAAAAGTCCAGCACCAATTACAATGACGTACAGTGCCTACAATTTGTGATATAGCCTAGGTGCAAAAAACCCAAGACGTGACCTTCATACGTCCTGTGAAAGATGGGTACAACCCATCACACATAAAATTCTAACAAATCGGTTTAAGCACTCTAGAAACAAAAATGTGTGATAAATAACGGCTATGAGTGTCCAAATCTCAAACACAAATACAAGATCTGATCTTCCCAGAAAGCAAATCAGTAGTCCGTGCAATTTGATTGTAGTCAAAATTTCCTTTTATTCTTTCAGAAAGTTTCATAAAAACACTTCACGCTATGGACAAGACTGCCGACGGCGTTACGTCCCATTGGGACTTCTTCAGGGCTTAACAGGTAGTACATATACGGCAAGTATTCGTTTTCGTTAATTGAACCGGACGCCACTTACAGATCTCAGGGAGAAATCATTCCCACATACTTGAATTGCTAACATTGCAAAAGAATACTTGCCATATATGTACTACCTGTTAAGCCCTGAAGAAGTCCCAATGGGACGAAACGCGTCGGCAGTCTTGTCCATAGCGTGAAGTGTTTTTATGAAACTTTCTGAAAGAATAAAAGAATAAAAGGAAATTTTGACTACAATCAAATTGCACGGACTACTGATTTGCTTTCTGGGAAGATCAGATCTTGTATTTGTGTTTGAAATTTGGACACTCATAGCACGTTTATTTATCACACATTTTTTGTTTCTAGAGTGCGAAACCGATTTGTTAGAACCTCGCATCTCCCCTCATATGGCTGAGGCAGCCAGCTACGGCTGTGTTAGAGGTGTGGTAGGCAAGATCCCAGCTAGCGGTGAGTGGCCTCCCCCCGGTCTCCATAAACAGTCTCAAACCAGCACCCCAGGGAAACCTGCAGGCCGCGCAGCTCTGCAACACTGCCCCCGCCGCTACATAAATATAAAGCGAGTCACCCCGGGGAGGTACAGTCCTACATCGTGACTTGCCCGAAAGTGGAGGACGGGCGGTCGCCGAGGGTGGGTCATACAGACACTGATTACAGGCGCATGCTGGCCCCCCCCCTGGCCGAATTGAGTGTGCAGCTGAACAACCACCGCCCATCAGTCTCCCTGCCTTTGGCAACAAGCAAGCAAACAGTAATTGCGCCCGGACATAGGCCTACGCAGCGAGGGCTGGTGAGTCGTATCACCAAGGCACGATTTAACCTAGGAGGAACCAGAAATCTCAGAACAGGCGATAAACTAGCCGGGAATGCTACACGGAAACTGCTGAAAATTGCTAAGTACAGTACAGTTGCAGGAGAGACAAGCTAAACTCTCTAACATAAAGAATTTGCTTGGGGACGCAGTCCATAGGCGTAGGCCCAGAACACTCTGAAACATTTTAGCCAAAACAGTGAAGGCAAAATGGAGAAACCGGATAAAACACAGACGAATTAAAATCTGAACAGCGCAAATCCACACGATTAAGGGATGATGATACAGAAGCGGAGACTGAGGAGCGAGGCGCCTCAGGGTCGGAATTGGATGGGGACCTACGGAAAATACCAGAAACAATGCAGCAAAGCCTCACTTCAATAGATGGGAAAATAGACTCTCTTTCATATTGTATGGACTGCATGTCAGAGCGCGTAGATAAGCATGCTGAGAGAATAAACATGGTGGAACGCAGAGTATCGGAGGTGGAAGATCAACAAGCAGAAACCACGCAAGCCCAGAAACAAATGGGGAAACTATTAGATACATTACAATCCAAAGCTGAAGACCTCGAAGCAAGATCAAGGCGCAACAATTTACGCATAGTGGGCCTGCCGGAAACCACCTCGACCGGGAATATGGAACTGTTCGTGGAAAAACTACGGCAATGCTGAGGCGAGACACTTTTTCACCGATCTTCGTCATGGAGAGGGCACACCGGTCACTAGCACCTAAGCCTCCAGCAGGGGCTCCCCCGCGTCCACTCATAGCCCGAATACTGAACTACAGGTATAGAGATGCAGCCCTGCGCAAAGCAAGAGAGATACAGATACTTCGCTATGAGGGCGCCAAGTTATCCCTATATCCTGATTTCACACCTAAGGTGCAAGAGGCAAGACAGAGCTTTGCCCCTCTAAAGCGGAAATTGAAAAACCTGCAGATAGAATACGCAATGATCTACCCAGCTCGATTGAGGGTCACAATCGATGGCAAGACAAAGATTTATTCGGACCCGAGCAATTTACAGCAAACTCTTAAAAGCTACACTAAACCCAAGACCAACAGGCAAGCACCGGGTGTCAACGAGGAGCATGACCCCAGCCCCAGTCCACTGGATCAGCAGGACTGATAATTAGATGACATTAATTGTAGGTATGGTGGCCTGTAACAAAGACAGGCAGCAGGTAACAGACAGGTTGTATGATTAACTGTGATATCCTGCATCTAAAACCATAGAGTGGACAGATAAATACAGTAGGATACAAGGACATTGAACTACATGTAGGGTAGAACTGTATGCACTTGCATGGGATGCCTGTCCACATAGCATAGAAAAAGGTTATTCAATAGAGCATCCAGTGCCCTGATCATCTATGTGGGATTTTGTATGTGCAAATATAGACGATGGATAAACTAGATAGGATGGAGTGGCGGCCATGATGTAACCAGTGCTCAAGCAGGCTGTCGGGCTTTCACCGCCTTCATGTGTAATACACACCACGGGGGAATTGTTGGGATGTACTAATTGTGTATGTAAGGGTGGGATTGATAAAGATATGTCAAATGTTGGGGGACATGGCGGGGGAGGGGGATACGACACACTTGCAAGTAAGCAGCAGAAGTAGCCTGATTGAAATTACTCAGCGCAACATGAGATGCAGCATAGCCACAAAAAAGATTAGATGCATAGTATGAACAGGAGTGCAGAGCGTTACCTGATTTCGAGACAAAGTGGAACTCCAATAATATTTTATAACGTGGCATGTCAGAGGCCTAAATGACAAACGTAAAATTTGCAAAGTGATATTGTACCTACAAAGGCACCAAATAGATGTAGCGATACTGCAGGAAACACATTTAGCGCCCCACACGGGACTGCTAACACAGAGAAGAATGAAAGGATTTTGTGTGGTAGCCGGGTTCACATCGCATGCGCAAGGGGTCCTCATATGGGTCAGACAGGAGGCAAATATAAAAATAAACACACTAGACATCGACTCCGAGGGTAGATATGTAATAGCACACTGCCGCAAGGTCAGCTTTGATGTACGCGTTGTGGGAATATATGGGCCTAACTATGATGACCCCCAATTTTATTGCACATTACATAATAAACTCGTTAAGTACACCTCTATGCCCACCCTTTGGGGAGGCGATCTTAATTGTGTGCAATCCCCGGAACTAGATAGATCAAGGGGCCCTCCACGCAGGCCCTCCTTGGCCGCCAAGGCTATTGCTGCCATAGCTGAGACAAACGGGCTAATAGATGTTTGGCAGCACCGTTCTCCACAAGGGAGGGAGTATACACACTACTTCTCAGTACACGACATATACACACGTATAGACTACTGGTATGCCTAAAAAGACTTAATATCCTTCATAATGGAATGTGTACATTTGCCGCACACATATTCAGACCACTTCCCAGTTAAGTTACAACTTAAAATAGAAAATATACCACTTAGGGCACACGTGTGGCGTTTTCCACATTACTCACTTTTGGATACAGTAGTCAAAGAGGAACTTTCACAAGAGATAGACAACTACTTCAACAGTAATCTAGGTAGTGTCCCCAAAATGGCCACTATTTGGGAAGCCTTTAAGACTTACATCCGGGGGGTGACTATATCCAAACATGCTGGGGTGCTACGTTCCATTAGGAGTAGATTACAAAAACTGAGAACTGAGCTGGCAGAGCTAGAACGTGTGTCACCACAAAGCCATACCCCGAGGTGATAGCCTTGATTAGGGAAAAAATAGATGAATACAACATAGTAGCTCAAACTGAGGTGACACATTTGGGGAAATATGCCACTGCTAAATTGTACGGGGAAGGGGAAAGACCAAGCGCCACGCTTGCTGCGCTTACTAGGCCAGGTAGAGGCGCGAATGAGGTAATAGAAATACAAGATGAGGATGGCACGATGATAAGTAACGCAACACTAATAGCAGATAGATTTTGTAAATACTACACAGAACTCTACACTTCCTGCCCCACAAGCACGGAGGAAACAGCAGACAACTATTTAGCATACATTAAAATGAGCTGGCTGACCAATGCCAGCAGAAAGCGGCTTTTGGCGCCCTTACGCCTTACTGAAATCAGTGCTGCACTAACGGACATGCCCAATCACGGCCCCCGGTTCAGATGGCTTAACAGTAGCCTTCTATAAGGCCTATCAAGATCAATTAATACCCCATCTGGTAAACCTTTTTGAAGAAATGGCCAAAGATGGCATTATGCCCCCCACAATGAGAGAAGCCATCCTAATTGCACTGCTAAAACCTGGTAAGCCGGTAGAGCACTGTTCCTCATACAGACCACTGTCATTACTTAACATGGACACTAAGCTGTTTGCCAAGATTCTTGTGAATAGATTAGCACCCTTGCTCCCGGAACAATCTGGATTCGTACCCAGCCGATCCCTCACCAGTAACTTACGCACACTGTTCTGCACCATTACACGACTAGCTCCGTCCGTACGTTCTGCGGCGTTATTCTTGGATGCCGAGAAGGCATTTGATTCAGTGGATTGGCAGTTATTGATGGCAGTGCTCCATCGGATCGGGGTAGGAGAGGTGTTCATTAAGCTAGTCGAAGTCCTTTACACAGAACCCATGGCACGCGTGCGAGTGAGTGAATGGATTACTTTCCGCCCCCATAAAGATCACTAAAGGCACCAGACAAGGATGCCCACTCTCTCCTCTGTTAAATGCCTTAACAGCGGAGCTATTGGCTTGCGCACTGAGAGAGTACCATAGTCAACGTGGGATAAGATTTCCACAGTACAATCTAATAATAACTGCGTACGCTGATGACACCTTACTGTACGTTCGAGACCCAGCATAGAACCTGACTCCAAAGTTAAGAGAGGTAGAATAATTTGGTGCCACTCAGGTCTCAGTATAAATTGGAGCAAGTCACTTATATTTTCACTAATCACAAACACTATTCCGCACCAGATAGACTATCCACTGACATGGACCACAGACCCAATACGCTACCTTGGGGTACAAATCCATACCGATCCAGTAGTAGTAGTCCGAGACAATTATGGCCAGGCAATACAGAAGCTTGCGGAGATGATTGAGAGGTGGATCCGATTACCTCTGTCATTGCTAGTGAGTATATAGCTCATGAAAATGATTGCACTCCCATGTTTCCCATTTTATTTTGTGAACATCCCTATCCCATTACCGAAAACATTTTTCCACACGCTACGCTCCCTCATGATTAGACTCGCTTGGGCGGTGAAGCAACTGCGGGTACAATGGTAAACATTGACCAAACCATATTCAGCAGGTGGACTCAATGCTCCGGACCTCGAAATATACTACTGCGCAGCACAACAAATACATGCACTACACTGGATACATAGGCCCCAGGATACCCCACATTTATAGATAGAGAGAGAGATGAAGTTCACCCATTAACCTTACCACAATACCTACTATGTAAATTGCAGAGGAGATATCATGTCATAGACCCAGTAGGTACCACAAGACATCAATTGCGTAGGGCTGCTGACCTACAAAAGATCACACATCTTTATACCCCGAAACTGCCTATAGAATGGTGCGACTGGCTACAGACTCGACAGGAAAGGGCATTTATACATGCAATGCATGAGCTCAATATATGAATGAATGAATGAATGAATTTATATTTGTATAGCGCATGGCTACCCTGAGCCCTCCCAGCGCTGAGGACAGACGCAGATGGATACAAGGCAGAGAGTTAGAGCAAGTCCTTGAAGAGGCAGGTTTTCAGGAGTTTTCGAAACGCTAACAGGTTCGGCTCCTTCCGCAGATTTAAAGGAAGGGTGTTCCAGAGGTTAGAGGCGTTGAAAGAAAAGGAGCGCCCGCCCCATCTAGTTCTTCGTATTTTTTCCGGGACGGCAAGATAAGAGGAGCTGGAGTGAAGTTTTCTGGGAGGATGGTAGGGGATAATAAAGGAATGGGTAATGACCGGGCCATTCTTCCAGAAGGCCTTGTGAGCCAAGCACATGCCTTAAATTGTATCCTTGCCGTAATAGGGAGCCAGTGAAGGCTCCTCAATGCTGGTTTCGCAGATTGCCTACGAGGAATCTGAAGTAGCAAGCGAGCAGCACAGTTCTGGATCGTCTGGAGTTTATGAATAGTGAATTGAGGGGATCCCAAATAGAGGGCGTTCCCATAATCCAGGCGAGAAAGAATAAGAGCTTGGACCATGATCCTTCTCGCCTGGAAGGGAAGGAGGGAGAGGATCTTACGCAACATCCTCATCAGATCGTAACAGGTAGCTGAGAGCTTGGTGGCCTGATAGTTAAAGCTAAGAGAACAATCAAGCCACATACCAAGACTCTTGATCTGGACTTTTGGGTCTGGGGCAGGGCCAAGACAGTCCGGCCAGAGGAGGGCAGGGTTGAAGGAGGGTGAGTTGCTGAGGAGCATGAGCTCGGTCTTGTCCCCATTGAGCTTGAGGCATGAGAGTTCCATCCACTCGGCCACCGCCTCTAGGCAAGGACCTAGGGAGCTAGATGACCTCTCGGGGTGGTTTAATGCCACCACGAGCTGCGTGTCATCTGCATGGGTGATGATCTTTATGCCGAAAGGATGGGCAATCTCCGCCAAGGGTCTCATATAGATATTAAATAGCGTGGGGCTCAGGGAGGAACCCTGGGGAACCCCACAGCTAAGAGGCAACCGGTTGGACACAACATCTCCTTCAAACACTTGGAAAAAGCGGTCGATGAGAAAGGACTGGAACCAGGCTAAAGATGTGCCGGTCACTCCAAGATTCTTAAGTCGACAGGTCAAGATGTTATGATTGACAGTGTCGAATGCGGCACATGGAAGATGGGAGACTTCTTCTTGGAGGGGGTTGCTAAGACGTGGGAACAGTTACAGGTAGCAACAGACAAAGTAACACTGGTCACAAGATATCACTATCACCGGGCAAGGCAATCACTGTGCGCCGTTCTGGGGGACAACATGAAGGAACCGCAGGAATACACATCATTAACATAACTATTGTCTTGTGGATTGTTACCTGCCTTGTTATGTTGGCCTAGGCCTGGCTGCCATGCTGCTTTTCTTTGCGCACGTTACACTGAGCCGGGCCTTCCTCGCCCTTTGCTCGTGCCAAGTTCTTTTGCACTGTCTGCATTTTCTGTTGTTCACCTTTCTGGGCTCAGTCTGCACAAACATGTACAAGGTCGCATAACAATGTATCCTGGTTCTTCCTGATATGGCCAGTCTCGCGCACCCAGACATAACATTATGTGCAATTGCCATGAAGAATTTGATATGCTTTTAATACTGTGGTTTACTAGCGCTAAAACACACTTGGAGAAATCCCTTTCAGTGAGAAGAGCTATGATGTCCTGCTGATGTAATTCTGCATCTAGAGACTGAGGTATGGGGGTTCGCTAGTCAAAGCCCAGAGGTCTTCTATTATTATAATAAACTATCTTACTGCAAGGGGAGGGTGGTAATGTTATTTATACGTTTATCCACTGAGCTCTGAAATGCTTTCCCGTTTGTATTCTATGGAATTGTAACCATGCTGCTTATATTAGTCATATGCATTATGCTATTAGTACTGACACGTGTACTGTACATTAGAGCACGTAAGTTGGAATAAACATTTTAACCTATCCAGTGTCTCTTCCTACGCACCTTGTGGACAAGTACGAGTGAGTGGCGAAAGAGTGTTCTTGCTTCAGTGAGTCCTGAGATAAAGATACCGTGTTCTGGGTTGTCCAAACATTAGTACTTGAGTGCTAATGGGATGCTAAGCTAGTTGGGTTGGGGTTTTTGGGTGCTACGGTATATGGTGGCAAACCACTGTATTCCGGGGTCCCATTTTCCTGTGCATAGCTCTGTGTATGTGCAGAAACCTTATGACATGGCGCGACCACCGTGGGGCAGCTTATCTGCGAGACGCTTGAGTAGTGCTTGTGCTTGTCCACAAACCCCTCGCGTACGCTTCCGGAGGCGTATGTGACGGTGATACCTCCTATATTGAATGTTTTATAGGTTCTTTCAAGCTTGATATTATTAAAAAAGGTTAGTTAACAGACCCATTTTTGTGCTCCCTGTTAGGTTGTCGAATATAATTGTTTAGTCATGGCTGGTGTGGCGATAGCTGCACATAGTCGAGGAGCACTCCGAGACCACTTAGCTGTGTATGGAGTGCCCGATACAGGGGTCGAGTTGGTCTTTGTGGTTCAAGCCGATGCGGCTTATCACTTTGAAGTGTTTTACACTTGGATCACTTTTGAAGCGGTGGATGCAGGTGATAAGCTGTTTCATGAATATAAACCCACCGCTATTCCTGCTGCCTATCGACCCTATACTACTCTTGAAGTGCCTCTCACGGCTTGGCAGCACCGTGTTTGGTTCAATGGCGCCCTACCACAACCAACTACCGCAGTTCGTTTAGGCCCCTTATCAATTCAGGGGCCACTTGGCCTGTATTGGCCGGGTATACCCCGCATCCAAATTATCTGGCATTACCGCTTACGGAACTGCGCACTATGCATACCGAATTGGTGCGAGTGCATCGAGCCTTGGTGACATACGTTACAGGTAGCCTCCATGGAGCTGCTCCTGTAGTCGCAGGCCAACCAGCTATTGCAGCTGGAGTGACTATAAGTCCTGTCATGGTAAATTCTGTGATGGGCAAACGTCCACAAAATAAGGACGACTATCCTTACTGGCTTGCAGAAAAGTTCGATCAGATAGAAGCAGTGTTTCCACACACATCCCCAGTAGATAAACACCGCATCCTAACGATAAGTTTGCCAAAAGACATAATCCCCGATTTGACATCATGTGAAAACTGGGGTAAGGTATTCGCAGCAGTTTATTCAAAATGTTTTGGAACTCCTTCCATGACGGTTCTACCCTCTGTAATTAAAAAGTACAGGATGAACATGGCCCTGAAGCGGCTGTGGAATTAGGGATGAGACTAGTGGGAGTGTTTGATGTAGTAGCTGAGCTGATCCTTGGAAATGTCAAGGGCGATGCTATGAACTTTCAAGTAGCGAATGCTTTGGCTTTGGTCCCAGAGTTGGACAGGCCTCGCGAATTACCGAAAATAATAGCCCGGGCTTATAAAACAATTGGAAGAAATAGCCTAGGCAACAAGCCTTTTGTAAAAATGCAAACTCAATCGCAAACACAAGTTATACAAACAAAAAGTGCATCTGAGAAAGATGATAAACCGGTCTTCACTAAAAAGAGTTGGAGACAGAAAAAGCAGGGTAAGCAACAAAAGAAGCCGGGGTCGAGAGGCGCTTCCCCAGTTTCGGTTTCTTCTGAACGTACTTATGATTTACGTGATAGGTCAAGGATTAAATCACCAGAAAGGTTTCAGAGCTCTGATACGCGTTCTCCTCGTTCTTCACAGGCCCAGACGTCGTCACAGGCTGGTGGAGGAGGACGGCAAGATAGAGGAAGGGGCCGAGAGGCTCCCCAGGAGCGAGACCAACCTCGACAACAAGTCAGAGGGAAAGCAGAAGATTTTCATCTTCCTCGACCGCAATTTCAGAAGAAAAAGGTTGCCGCTGTCACAGCGAAATATGCCTCAGACCGTGAGAACGAGACTCCAGAATTGGACGTGGGCAGTGACCCTCCTAGACAGCGCCGCGGAAGTTACCATAGTGCGGGAGGCGCTACGTCCTCATATGGAGGCGACAGCAACTGAAACATTCGTTACTGTAGAGACAGCTGACACGAGAGTGGCACCCCCTGACAGACTATATAATATAGTTATACAAATTGAAGGTGACATACCGCGTGAAATAAAAGGGATTTTTGGGAAAATCTAACCTCTTCATATGACATTTTGTTAGCGGAGGTGGATTGGCCACCCCCATTCGTTTTAGCTGCACATAAAGGAGAGGAGGTAATCCTTCCAAGCTTTTCACGGCATGTCCCAAAAGACAAAGCTGAAGCACTTGCAGCTGAGTGGGCTGTGTACCTGGCACCAGCGTTATACCGCAACCATGTGGGATGGGATGAAGAGTCACCTCCCCATGCAATACCTTTGCGGTCACTACCGCAGCCACAACCCCAATATACCATCAAACGGCAGGCAAAAGGCCCCGTCTCCGAAATTCTGACACAGTTGGAATATCAGGGAGTAATTGAACCATGCGTATCACCTATGAACAATCCCCTTTTCGTGGTTTCTAAACCCGATGGATCGTACCGCTTAGTTTTGGATTACCGGCATTTAAATACTCATTGTCGGAACTTTGCGGTGCAAAATACACACAGTTCTGCGCTTGTAGACAGTCTTGTTCGTAAAAAATACAAAACGACACTTGACCTTTCAAACGGTTTCTACACGCACAACCTAGCCCCGGAGAGTGGTCAATGGACCGCATTCACATCCGGTGGCAAATTATTCCAGTTCCGGCGATTACCCATGGGCTATAAAAATAGTCCGGGTATATTCGCCGCCCGTGTTGTTTCTTTGTTAAATGACATTGATCAAGACGCATGTTCGTACGTTGATGACATCTATCTGACAGACGACGAGTTATATCAGCATCTGTCCCGTGTGGACCGCATTATTCTTGAATTTGCGGAGCAGGGTTACAAATTTAACTTTGCTAAGTCACACATTGCTGAATTTACTGTTCTGTTCTTGGGCTATGAGCTCAATAACGAAGGTAAGAGCTTAGCCCCCATTTCTTGGAAAAATGTGCACATTTGTGCCCCCCAAATACTCTGAAGAAGCTTCAGTCTTTGCTGGGTTTCCTGAACTTCGGGCGTACTTATATTCCCGAATATGCCCAGCGTATCAAGCCTTTGTATGCTTTGATACAACCAACTTATTCAAGGTCTTGCTGGCTGCCTGAGCATACCTCAATACTGCAGTCTTTGCAGACAGACCTATTGGAGTCTAAATATCTTTTGACTCGTGATAACCACACAAACCTGGTGATTAGAATAATTCCGGGGGCGGTGGGATTCACCTATTTAACCTTTAATGAAGGTGATACAGTACCTATCGCATACAAGTCACATCTGTACACTTCCGCTGAATTGCGCTTTACATCTGTTGAAAAAGTTCTGACTGCAGTGCAAATGGCGATTCTAAAAGAACGCGCACTGGCACAGGGAAAGCGGATTCTAGTGGTAACACCCTGTCCTGCCCTGGAGGCAGTAACAAAGGCAAGTGTACCGAACTCAAAAGCAATGCATCCCCGTTGGATACAATGGGCTACATCTTTGACGTCTTCTGACGTCACTTTTGTTTTTGATTCTTCTCTTCAGACTCAGGAGTTTTTGCAGTATGAATTCGTTCATCCTCCTCCTTTGTTTTTATTACCGCTTGAGGATTACAAATGTGTGATCTACACCGATGGTTCGGCGCAACCGGCCACTGGGTCCAAGCACGCTTATTCTGCTGCATGTGCTATTGTTGCAGGATCCTTTGTGGATGGCAAGTTCAAATCCACTGTAGTGCACACCGCACACTTGGGGATAGTACCGCACAATTGGCCGAGCTGCATGCATTACTACTTGCACTTGAGTTCGCTTCACAGGATGAGACCACTCTTATTGTATGTGATTCTTTTTACTGTGTACAATCTTACAATGACAATCTGTTTTTCTGGTCGAAAACTGACTACAAGGACGCAAAAGGGAGCACAATTAAGCATAAAATGCTTTGGGTTCGAGTGGCAGAATTGCAACAACGTCTGCCCCTCACACAGGTGGTTCACACCTTAGGCCATCAGCGGGTGGGCGCACACGCTATTGGTAACGATCTGGCAGATGAAGCTGCCCGTTCAGCAGTAGTCACGTGTTCAGTAGCAGCGGTTACCAGGTCCATGTCTAAAATAGACCCTGTTATTTTAGCAGCTATTGCTGCAACCAAGGAAGGTGATAATTACCCTACAGGTTTCCCTTCCAAGTATTCTTACAAATTAAGTCCCGATCAGGTTCCTTATGTAACTATACCTGACGTTGGAGATCGGCTGATCCCCAACGCGGACCGCAGGGAGTGCCTTGATATCAGCTGCACACGAAGGCATGGCTTCTGCTCATGCAGGTGTGTCAGCTACGGTTTCCATCTTGCAGCAGCGTTATTGGTGGCGTGGGTTATATAAAGACACCCGTGCTTTTGTGCTTTCTTGCGACGTTTGTCAACAGATTAAGCCTTCCACGGTAACACGTCCACCACAAACACCGCTCTGCATTGCTAACAGACCCTTTGGGTGTGTTTACTTGGATCACTGCGGTCCATTCTCATCAGACACTGCTTATAAATACATCTTAGTGGCAGTGGACTCGTGCACACGGTTTCTCTGGGTCTGGCCACAACGGAGTGCTGACGCCCGAAATGTGATCAGGGATTTGCGTGTCTTTGTGGGAATTTTCGCATGCGGCACCTTCCATTCGGACCAAGGTCCAGCGTTTGCCTCTAGGGCTTACAAGGATGCAATGGCTTCGCTTGGGGTGCGGGTGAAATTTTCGTCTCCGTATAGGCCTGAGGGCAACTCTATCGTTGAACGAATGAACCGTGACTTAAAGCAATCCTTAACAGCTAGGGTTATAGGTACTGGCAGGAACTGGCTGGCCCATTTGTATACCGTTCAGCGTGCACTTAATAATCTCCCTAGAAGACCTCTGGGTGGGCGGACCCCATACGAAATGCTCTTTGGCATAAGAATGTTTGTGCCTGACCTTGAGGGTCCAGACATCGCGGCGCAATCCGCCAAGTTTGATGTAGATAACCATTCTGCTATGTTACAGGACTTACAAGAAGCCCGAGACAAACTTGCAACTACACATTTACCTTCAGCCACAGATCCTGCGTTGCAGATTCCGGTAGCCGGCTGGCTTCCAAAGATTGGAGAACTGGTTCGAGAGAAGGTTGAAAACAAAAAGAATTTGGCCCCTCTTTTCGTGCACCGGTTCCAGTTCTTGGCCTGAAGGGAACACGTACAGTCATTTTACCACCGCTTCCTGGTCGCAAAGAGAACAGATACATCTCAGTTGAAAATGTCAAGCTACAGCGCCTGGCCGATCCTGAATAGTGTCACACCAGCGGTCTCTTGTCCTGCCATTTATCGGACATATGTTCATAGTCCATCTGCACGAACGATCGCTGATGCTGTAATTGAGATGGTTGATTTGCCTGAAACTATGATTGATCCCCAACTCTCCACCAATATCGACGAGGACGAGTATACATATCCTGCATCAGAATCGGTGGCACATCAACCAACAACGCCACTAAGCCCGACTCGTTATTCCTTTGATTCGGATTCCACATCTTCAAAAGTTCCATCCAAGTTCAGTATTTTTATATCCTGGTTTAGAGACAATTTTTGATTCCCCCCTGGACATACATCTGGTTGGTACTTTTCTTGATATTTTTGTTCATGTCCATTGGCTTTGTCACAGTGTTTTTCTACTAATCAATGGTCACTATTTACCTGAACGCTCTGCTGTAGACTATGTTTCTGGAACTTTGGCTCCTCATTCCTCGTCTCACATCATGAAGCGTGACCACACATTTGTGAACATTTCAGCCTTCCCAGTTGCTGATGGCATCGTATGGGATGCAGTGAACTATCAAATCCATGGTCCGACGGAAATCATTAATGTACCTAATGTCCTTCGTGTTTCAATGGGTGATGTAGTACAAAACAATATTCATTCTGATGATTGGGATGTGCATGCCGTTGAAGCATTGTTTGCCCGATTTAAAATATTATGCATCTTTTAATGCTGAAGATTTATATATGAATTCTGCTAATTATGCCGATTTGTATTGTTACCAACATTGGGGTAATCATTTTCTCCATAAGCCCAGTGCCCTGCGTAGTTCTGTTAACCATACCCAATGGGAACATTGTCCAAACCCCTTGCCAGGTAGCTCTCAAACTCTTCGAAATAAGTTTAATTATTTCACTGATTTTAATCGGTCGAACCCTGCATCCTATTATTTTAGACTAAATAACACATCAACTCAGAAAATTATGTTAACACACACCAAATTGCTTTATTCAGGTTCCTTTCTAAGTGCCTTAGCTGTGGGTGGTTATGAGTACTGGGATAATACAGTGGATTTAAAATCTATTTGGGGCTCCAAGCCATGGCAGGTACAGGGAACCGAGGCGTTGCATCGTGCGTGCCTCATCCCTACCCAAATTATGTTCCTAAATGCTTCCATCTATCAGACTACATGTTGGGGCTTAGCAACCACTAAACAATTGAATACGCCATCAATACCATCCCTGTCGAGTTTTCCAAATGAAAGCTCACGATTCAATCTGTCCCTCGTGTCCCTGCAGGCAATGTTACAAAATAATTCGTTTAATGTTTCTGAGCTGATTCAGTCACCCTGGTTAATATGGCCTATATCATCCAATGCATGTCAAATGCGTTTTCATGATACTGGTGCTAGCTACACACAGAATAGGCCTGATCCGAGGTTTACTGATGCCCGTACTGTCACTACATACTCTGTTGGTAAATTATGCAAACAATGGCTGCAACATTCGTCCCTTGATTCTGTTAAACAACATTTGTCCCTCCTTACAGGCAATATTGATCTGTCCGGACTTTGTTTTGGGACCTCTGGTTCCCGACCTAAGAGATTCATTTATGAAACGTATAATGAACTCTGGAAGCTATCACAAATGGAAGCTGCTTCCGTCTTCGGAAATAGATCAAGCAAATATGGAAAAGGTGCTTGCTGTTGTTGACAATAGTATTAATACCCTGTCTTCTCGTATTTACACTTTAGAGAATATTGTGTCCTCTGTTGTTGATATTGTACAAGATGATGTTTCTGTGTTATATCATGGTCAGAATCAATTGCGCTCAGTTATGCAGTTTGCATGGACTTTACAGACGCTTAAGTTAGGTAAAGTGCCTTGGCATTTCTTGAACACCTCTGCCTTATTTTTACCTTTTAACCTTAACTGATAAACAGCAATTTATGTCCATGAAAGATGCAACTTACAATCTATTACATACTCGAAAAGGTGGATCCATTGCCGTTTCTCTGTTGCAGAACTCGATTCTGCTGTATGGCTAGTCCATGGGGTTATAGCTTTACCATTTTCCTTGTTTGAATTTGACTCGTGCATGAAACATTATCCTGTGGGCCGTTACCGGCCATTAGGCAGTGCCTTTCCTGCATGAACTCTGGTCCTTGCCTTTCATGTATAAATGCCTTCGGGACGGCAAGGAAGTCTTTCTCACGAGGGAGTACTGCTGACTACCGACTATAGGTCATTCCGCTTATTTGTAAACACATTAAATTGCATGGCTCATGCAGCGTTTCCTCTCCCAATCTTGCTTGTGTGCTGAAAGGTATTCCTGCTCCTGTTATTTCTCCTACTTTCACTCTCTCCTTTCCAATGGTAGTTATTTACTTTTAAATAACGAAAACTGTTGTGGCCTGCAGGCTGGCATTCCTTACATTGTAACAGTTTCGCACAGGGTTGTCTGCTGCAAAAATGTGCTTTTTCCTCCCCTCATGGCAAGGTTGATATCTCTATTTGGCCTTCCATCCCTACCATGGAAGCAGATTTCAATAGACTGAGCAGAATAAAGGCACTATTATTAAACGAGGAAGTTATGCTTACGTCCGCCCGGGAGACATTCATTCTCCAGGTGCGAGTACCCACAGTGAAATACAGGCCCTTTTAAACACTAATCTCCCCCAACATTTCGGGGAGTTAATACATCGTATTTTTAACGCATCTAACACTGAAGGCCTAGTACACTTTTTTAAGGTCGTTGGTCGGGCTTGGTGTCCTCCTTCCAAACTATTTTGGTGTCATCCCGGCTTTCATACATTCTATATTTTCCAGTGTCTTTGGCGGTTTCCCATTGATCCTCGCTTAGCGGCTGGTGTCTTGCTCTTAATTTGCTTTCTGCGCAATGGCTGCTCCCCGATGGGACCTGCTCGATCCAGAACGCCTCCAGCTGCTCCGTGAGCGCCTTTTGGCCGGTTTTGGCGTCTTTGCCATTGGCGTACACTGAGTGTGTCATATACTCTTTCATTTCGCTTTGCGTATTTCACTTGCGTGCAACCTGTGATGACTTGTGTCCGCTGTCCTTTCACCTGGCCTCTGGATTATTGCCTTCCAACTCGTCATTGTCTGTTCCGGATTTTGTTCAGTTGATGGGTCCCTTAGAGGCCCATGAGCAGGACTGTTCCGTCGCTGGCTGTATGGCTGCAGTGCGGCTGCACTGGGGATTTTGGCGCAATGGGATATCTGGGCGGCTGCCCAGGATCTCCTACAACGAAGCTGTTTCAATTATCACGCAAGCTGTCCCGCATTGCTTCTGGATGCTCCCTTGCTGAGGAGCATTCCTGCTCTTTGAACTCATGGATTGGATGGCATCTATGTTTTTGACGAGTCCAATGATGAACTCTGGAGGGTATGGCTTTTTCTGCACTTACACTTTCATGGATTGACCTGCCCTTCGCCGCTTGGGCGCCTCCCTGTGCTCCAACGGCTGTGTTTTTCCTCTGATGGGCCTCTGTCCTGGCCGCCGGACTGTCCAGGAGGGTGTCTTGTGGATTGTTACCTGCCTTGTTATGTTGGCCTAGGCCTGGCTGCCATGCTGCTTTTCTTTGCGCACGTTACACTGAGCCGGGCCTTCCTCGCCCTTTGCTCGTGCCAAGTTCTTTTGCACTGTCTGCATTTTCTGTTGTTCACCTTTCTGGGCTCAGTCTGCACAAACATGTACAAGGTCGCATAACAATGTATCCTGGTTCTTCCTGATATGGCCAGTCTCGCGCACCCAGACATAACATTATGTGCAATTGCCATGAAGAATTTGATATGCTTTTAATACTGTGGTTTACTAGCGCTAAAACACACTTGGAGAAATCCCTTTCAGTGAGAAGAGCTATGATGTCCTGCTGATGTAATTCTGCATCTAGAGACTGAGGTATGGGGGTTCGCTAGTCAAAGCCCAGAGGTCTTCTATTATTATAATAAACTATCTTACTGCAAGGGAGGGTGGTAATGTTATTTATACGTTTATCCACTGAGCTCTGGAAATGCTTTCCCCGTTTGTATTCTATGGAATTGTAACCATGCTGCTTATATTAGTCATATGCATTATGCTATTAGTACTGACACGTGTACTGTACATTAGAGCACGTAAGTTGGAATAAACATTTTAACCTATCCAGTGTCTCTTCCTACGCACCTTGTGGACAAGTACGAGTGAGTGGCGAAAGAGTGTTCTTGCTTCAGTGAGTCCTGAGATAAAGATACCGTGTTCTGGGTTGTCCAAACATTAGTACTTGGGTGCTAATGGGATGCTAAGCTAGTTGGGTTGGGGTTTTTGGGTGCTACGGTATATGGTGGCAAACCACTGTATTCCGGGGTCCCATTTTCCTGTGCATAGCTCTGTGTATGTGCAGAAACCTTATGACACTATTACAGACTCCAATGCCGCAACGTGCTATCTCAATACTATATATGCTTATTAGGACTGGAACTAACCCCGCTCACACGAAGGTATTACAGGAGTGGCGTGACGAACTCGGCATAGATATAACAGAACAGCAATGGTTATACTGCTGCTCAAGCATGAAAGCAATTAGACACCGTCTAATTCATTTTAAATTCTTGCACAGAGTATACTACACACTGGTTAGATTGCAGAAATATGGATTGAGAGAAGATAGTAATTGTACCAGATGCTGGGCTACAGAAGCCACCATCACACATTTAGCGTGGGACTGCCACAGGATTCATAAATTTGGTCAGAGGTGCTGGCAGCTCTGCAAGACATGACTGAGACCACAATACCTGAGACACCACTAGTTGCCCTCCTAGGATACACCAAAGACCTATCCAAGGGCAATTGGAAATTGATAGCGCTTGGCATAGTAATAGCTAAAAGAAGACTAGCTATGAGATGGATGAAAGGCCCAATACCCACATTCACTGAGTGGTGCACAGACCTGTCCTTCTGTAATACACAATCAGATAATTACAATGCCCTAATACCTACACGCTGCAGATCAAAGAATATTTGGGGGCCATATCAGGCATACCTCACTCGCAGAGCAGCAGAGGAAGAGGAGATGGAGGGACATGACAAAGCAGGGATAGGTTAGATACACATGGTACTATTGGGCTAGTAGGAGATGGGACGCTGCCACAGAAACGTAAGGGGTCTTAAGTACACAACAAGTGGGTGCTCTGAAGTAGTAATGAAATTATTGATTATGGAACCACACTAAGGGATAAGTCAAAGGAAACTGCTCAAAATGTAATTACTGTGTAACTTAATCAGATCTACGCCGTGACAGAGTCACATTGTATACTATGTAATGCAGAATACTCTAGTTGGAAAAAGATTGTACACGAGAATGGCTACTGTTATAATGTATGTATACAGAAAACATGAAAAATAAAGTTTTTTTTTTAAAAGTGACGCATCTAGGCAGATGCGTCTCTTTATAAAGCCCTGCGCTGCATTATACCTGCGTCAGATATAATGTATGCAGGGTGGGCGTTCCCACGTACAAAAGCCTCGTAGGAGTGGCGCAGTGAAATCTATGAGATTTCACTGCACCACTCCTACAACTTGACTCCGTCACAATCCTTACGCTTGCTTCAAGCAGGCATAAGGAGTGATGCAGGGCCTTTTACATGGGATTCGCCCCATGTGTAATGACACATTGCTAGAGTTTCATCTGTTTACCGACACACTCCAGCAATGCGTCATAACTGCGCCACCAGATACGACAGGATTCCTGACAGAGCTGTGCAATCCCTGCAACATGGAGAGCCGTAGTGTAAATATGGGGCCTCCATGGTGTCGCAAACATTTATTTATTTTTTGTTATTATTTTATTAAGGAGTTTTATATAGCGCTGGCCATACCCGAAGGTATCGGAGCGCTTTACAACATTCGTAATGAGGAAATCACACAATCTAGCGGTAGTAAACATATTGGCTCATGGTGCATTTGAAGTCCCAGCGCGCTGTACAACATTAGAGCAATGAAGACATATAATATCCTGGTAGTGTGCACGTTGACTTGGGCCGAACCTCCTTTGGGGAGGGGGGGGATAGAGGGAGGGGTCGGGGAAGTGGGGGAGGTAGAAGTCTTAATGTCAAAGTATCTGTGTGCTGCAATGTGCAGGCTTGTGCGCTTCGGTGGCAGCTAACGATTCGGGAGAGAACGATTGAGGTAGAGGTCTTTGAGCTGCCTTTTGAATTTTAAAAAGGAGGGGGTAGTCCTGATATGGACTGGGATGGAGTTCCAGATTTTGGGTGCATTTCCAGCGAAGGACCGGGCTGCGGTTTTTTGTTTGCGTGTTTTCGGAGGGATGAGGAGTAGAGTGTTGGAACTCCTGAGGCTCCTTGTCTGACCGGCCTTCTTGAGTTTGGAGGCCAGGTAGGCGGGTTTCCCTGTGTGCAGGGCTTTGTGCGTGAGGCAGGCAGTTCTGAAGTTGGCACGCATTTCGACTGGGAGACATTTTAGCTCTCTGAGTGTGGGCGAGATGTGTTCATATTTCTTTACTCCGGTGACCATTCTGGCTGCTGCATTGAGAACTATTCTGAGGGGAGCTAAGTGGGATTTTGCTGTACCTGTGAGGGCTGTATTCCCATAGTCGAGTCTAGACAGCACCAGGGATTGAGTAGCTTGTTTGAGGTTCTTGGGCGGGATGAAGGGTTTTATTTTGTTGAGTAGCTTCAAGTTGAGGAAGGCGCTCTTTGCGGTGTTCTTGATGTGTTTGGCCATGTCTAGTTTTGGGTCCAGGGTGATTCCCAGCGATTTTACAGAGTCAGCCAGGGTGAGATTGCCGTTGAGAGCATCAATAGCTTTTAGCCATTCTACGATTTGGGGGTTCTCCTCTTTGTTAGAAATGAGGAGGGTTTCCGTTTTGTCTTGGTTGAGTTTCAGGTGATTTGTTGATAGCCAGTGTTGGACTTCTCTTAGAGTGTCATGGTCGTTATGAAAAGATTTGAATCGCTGTTTTTCGCAAGCGATGCAACACTTTTCATAAATGAGTCCCTAACAGGTTAACTTTCACATTATCATCCTGTATAGACATTTTGATGTGTGTGTATTTCTTCAGCTAATGACCATTCCAGGGTGTCCGTCACCCATAATGTGATACTGGGATGTCGTTCAATCAATCAATCAATCAGGGGGTTTGTAAAACGCGAGCTACTCACCCGGAACGGGTCTCAAGGCGCTCAGGGAAGAGGGGGGCGAAGGGGGGTTCCGCAGTTCCTGAGTTCCATCGAAGAGCCAGGCCTTGAGGTCCTTTAGGAACTTGGGGAGCGAAGGTGGAGAGGGAGTGAGTTCCATGCCTTGGCCGCGAGGAGGGAGAAGGAGCGCCCTCCTGTTCTGCTTTTCTTGATCCGAGGTAAAGTTGCGAGGGAGAGCTGGGCCGAGCGGAGAGAGTGCCGGGGGGCGTGGAACACGAGGCGGTGGTTCAGGTTGGCGGGTCCATCGTTGTGGAGGGCCTTGTGTGCATGGGTGAGAAGCTTGAAAGTGATTCCCTTCTCAACGAGGAGCCAATGTAGGGTCCGTAGGTGTTGGCTGATGTGGCAGTGGCATGGTAGGTTGAGGACTAGTCTGGCGGCGGCATTGTGGACTTTCTGGAGTTTGAAGGTGAGGTTCTTGTTGATACCAGCGTAGAGTGCGTTGCCGTAGTCCAGTCTGCTACTGATGAGGGCGTGAGTGACCATTTTCCTGTGTTCGGGGGTATCGAGTTGAAGGTCTTGCGGAATAGGCGGAGGGTGTGGTAGTAGGAGGAGGTGATGGTGTTGACCTGGCGGTCCATTTTGAGTTCAGAGTCCAGGATGATCCCGAGGTTGCGTGCGTAGTCCGTGGGGGCAGGGGGGGGTCCCCGAGGGCGGGGGCCATCAAGTGTCGAATGGCTGCGAGTGGGGCCATGTAGATGTTGAACAGGGTCAGGCTGATGGAGCATCCTTGTGGGACTCGGCAGGTGGTTGGAGTTGGTTTTGAAAGGAATGGAGGGAGTCTGACTCATTGCGTTCTGCCAGAGATGAAAGAGAGGATCCAGTCGAGGGCCTTGTCCCGGATTCCCACGTCGTGTAGTCTGCGGGATAGGGTGCGGTGGGAGACAGTGTGGAAGGCCGCGGAGAGGTCAAGGAGGATGAGGGCCGCAGTCTCCCCTCTGTCAAGGAGGACGCAGATGTCGTCTGTTGCTACGAGGAGTGTGGTTTCGGTGCTGTGGTTCTTCCTGAAGCCTGATTGGGATGGGTCGAGGATGTTTTCTTCGATGAAGGCGGCGAGTTGGCTATTGACGGCTTTTTCCATGACTTTGGCCGGATAAGGGAGTAGGGAGATCGGTCTGTAATTCTTGAGGTCGGTGGGGTCCGCTGAAGGTTTTTTCAGGAGAGGGTTGATCTCGGCGTGTGTGGTTCCAGTCGTCGGGGAAGGAGGCAGTCTCGAAGGAGTGGTTGATGATGCGTTGCAGTTCGGGGGCAATGATGTGAGCGACTTTGCTGTAGATGTGGTGGGGGCAGGGGTCCGTGGGGGCCCCAGAGTGGGTGGTCCTCAATATCCTCAGAGTGTCTTCGATGCTGAGGGTGGTCCAGCTGTTAAGTGTCGGTTGCGTGCTGCTGTGTGCGGTGGGAGGGGGTTCCTCGTGGGTGTTGTTGACGTCGAAGTTGTAATAGATGGTCTTGATTTTTTGATGGAAGAAAGTGCTGAGTCTGTTGCAGAGGTCCTGGGAGGAGGTGATGTCTGTGGACTCGCTGTTGGGTTGGGCGAACTCTTTGATGATGCCGAAAAGTTCCTTGCTGTTGTCAGCGTTGGTGGAGATTCTGTCCTTGAGTGCTTCTTTCCTGGAGAGTCTGATGAGCTTGTGGTGGGTAGCGGTAGCTGTTTTGAAGTTGTCGAGGTCTGTCGGGGTTTTGGAGTTCCTCCACAGTTTTTCGAGTCATCTGCAGGGGAGTCTGGAGTCTCGGAGTTCAGTGGAAAACCAGCTGGTTTTCTTGGCATGGGTCTTGGAGGTTTTCTTGAGGGGGCGATGGTGTTGGCGCAGTCTGTGATTCAGTTGTGTAGAGTGCGGGCGGCAGTGGTGGGGTCATCGTCTGTGGTGGTGGGAGCGGAGCTGCTGAGGGCGGTGGCGAGCTGGTCGTCGGAGATCTTGTTCCAATTCCTGCGTTGGAGCTGGTGCGGGCGTCTGCGGTGGATGTTGGATTTGAAGGTGAAATGGACGCAGCGGTGGTCCGTCCATGGGAGTTCGGAGGTGTGGCTGAAGGTGACGGAGTTCCCTGCTGTGAAAACGGGGTCGAGGATGTGCCCAGCTGAGTGTGTAGGTTTGGGTACGATCTGCTTGAGTCCGATGGTGTGGAGGTTGTCCAGAAGGGCGGCAGAGTTGGGGTCGAGGTGGAAGTTGAGGTCTCCTAGTAGCGTGAACTCGTTGGAGGTGATGGTATGCGGCGTGATGATGTATGTGATGGAGTCAGAGAAAGGAGTGAGGGGGCCGGGGGGTGTGTAGATGAGGGTGCCTCGGAGGGTGGAGGACGGGTTGGTCTGGATCTTGAAATGGAGGTGTTCCATCAGGTCTGTGGCCCGTCTGGATAGGTGCTCAGCCAGAGATTGGTCTTGTGAGCGATGGCGATGCTTCCTACGGGGGGGTTGGTGCAATCCTTCCGGGTAAACTTGTATCCTTCAGGGATGGCGATCACGATGTCTGGGCCGGAGGAGGCGTTCGTCCAGGTTTTGGTGAGGAAGGCGATGTCCGGCGGCGTTCGTCCAGGTTTCGGTGAGGAAGGCGATGTCCGGGGTTGTGCTGTCGAGGAGGTCCCAGATTTCCGTGGTGTGTTTGTGGAGGGAGCGGACGTTGAGGAAGATGCATCTCAGGGTTTGGGGTGCGGTGGAGTTGTTGCTGGAGGGATTGTTGTTCAAAGTAGTGGACACATGCATATACATTTGTTCCACTTTTAAAATGTGACCTTAAATGTGACCTTAAACGATAGCATAGAGTAACTATGTGACATACTCCATGTCGACATTTTAAGATGACTGTGCACGTTTTTTAATATAAATGTGCCTTTTGGATAATCCATAGTTCTATGTTGGCATCGATGATTTTTCGGCTGAATGTCTGAACTTGTAGGAATTTCCTCTTCAGACATTGATTTAGTCTTCCAAAACAGGATCGTGGGCACTCAAAGATGGCCGCCACCTTATATGTTAAAATGCGAGAACGAGACAGGTCGCTGTCTACGCTTCCGGGTCCCAGTTGTCCCGAGTAAATAAAAACCGCGTTGTCTCAAAACGCACGAGGTTGCTCTGCTCCAGCAATGATACGCGCTTGAGACTGTGATACATCTAATACTCACTCAGTAAGCTCGGTAATGGTTTTTGTAATGTCTTTGTTTCGGAGTATTTAAATAGAGTTAGGACTAAGGTGCATTTTCTTTGCCCTTATTAGATTCCACAGCGAGGTGTCTCAAAATTATACAACTCGGTTGGAGACTACCGTTTCGCTCGCATTGGTAAGCAATTTAATAGTATTGAGTGATTCCTAGTGTCTTTCACAAACTGACTTAGGCTCACAAGTTTGCTCTCCCTTGCTTTTCAACAGTCAAATAATGCGTATTGACTGACGCCCTCTAAACATTTAAATCGGACAGAAACAATCAGTCTTCTGTTAGAGGTAAGCCATCTCGAATGGCATGCAAACGACTATCGCGAACAATGCGTATTGACAAACACCTTTTTAACATTTAAATCGGACAGAAACAATTACTCTTTTGTTAGAGGAAAGCCATCTCGAGCGGTATTAAACGATTATAAACATTGCACTATCAGGGATGTTCGCTCTAAGGCAATAGAAGGCTGTCTTAAGAGTACAGCTTTGGCAAAATGTATTTTTATAAGATATACTTGATTTTAATGCAGAAGTCACGAGAATGTTATGAAAGATCTATAACATGGCGGTTTTGTCAATCATTTTCATTATTGATGGTGTAATCCCAATTGTTTAATACGAGATTTAAAATAGGTGACATAATGTAATGGCGCACATTTGCAATGTGAAGACAACTGACAGCCCCTTGACAACTGCAGGTATGTGTAATAACTGCGATTGATTTGTATTCTTTAGTTCTGCTTTTCCAGCAACAAATATACCGGCGATCCATGGTCCACAGAATATTGAGCTTTTATTCTTTGAGACAGATGGGATGTCGTTATTTTGAATATGTGCCCCATCCTCTCAATAATTAGAAGAAAACTGAATAATAACTTGTGAAGGTTGTTTTTTGAATTGATTTAACTTGTGTATCATGGCTACATGTTCGAAATAGCATTTTCTGGTTATGATTTTTATATTTTGATTATTCTTAAACAGATATTCTTTACAGTTGATATATCCATAGGAACCCTTTGGGTGTTTCTTATATTTCGATTCGCTTGGTCCCAACTGAATATTGGACCGTTGTGAAGTACGTTATAGACTTCTGTTATAAATTATCGTTGAGTTTCTTCGGTGACAGTGTATGTACCACTTATGATTTCCTAAGTCAGCTTCCACACAAGTATGTGATTTATCTTTATCTTACCTGCATTCTTGGGTTAAGGTTTAAGTAACACGTTATTGGCTATATAACTAGGCCTTTCCTTTCTTCTTTTTCTTGCACGGGTTGTCTTTTCTTTCTCCAAAAGATTCCATCATGGTAGATCCTTTTTTTTAAATTTAATTTTATACATTATGTTTACACAGGGGACTTTTAAAACAATTGACTTCATCGTCCTGAAGATGGTCTGACGGACAAATTTGCCACAACAGACCGAAACGTCAACTTACACATCTATTTCCCCAACATTTGTTGTATTTTAGGAACTGTTTTCTGTATCTTCAGATTCGTTACCTTCTGTATTATTTTTGTGTGGAATAGATGTTTACATACATGATTTGTAGGCTGTTTTGTATATCCTCAATCATGATGTTTAGTCATATCTGAATGTACCCTTTTTAATTTTACTTACATTAAAAATTGTGTACTTTTGAAAAAGAGATATTCCCGTGCTTATAAATTTTCTTTCTTCTAATGTTTATGTTTTGAATAACCTCATTTATGTACTGATTGTTCAAGGGTTCACTACCAATTGGGGTTGAACACAAAAGTAACTACTTTTATACTACATTTGAGTAAGAATTGTTTAACAATCTCTTCCACATTGTCAGCAGAATGGTGCCCACTTGCTGGGCCTCATTGAGAACTTCCAGGAGTTTCTCAGGTCAGATAGTTGGGGCGAAAAGGTCACAGCCCGCACAACGTCTTGCCCTTGGACATCGAGTGTAAAGTTTCTCTAAGTTCCTCTAGAGCAAGGTCAGCCTCAAGTCCTTCTATTAGGACCCCTTGAAGCTTAGGGAGACCAATGCTAACCACATAGCTTTGAACAGAGTTTGGAGTGCTGCAGTGCCCCCTCAGATAGCAGCTCTTAAGATGTGCAATGAAAGGCATCATTTATGACTCTTTGTGTAATTGCAGTTGTACCATCCGGGTGCTCCAAACAACACACTAATGGATTCTCCACCTCCTCCTTTAGCAGCCAGGCAAGTAGGCGGCCGGCTTGTCCCCCTCCTTGTGCAATCCCTGGTAATAAGATTTGAGTGTGAATTTGTCTAACCTATACCACATGTCCCTAGCACTGCGCTTTAAGTCCAACACCTCCAACGGGGCCTCTGGGGGTGCCGTTTCTCTCCACTGTGTATCAGTCAGCTTAC
Source organism: Calotriton arnoldi (assembly GCA_963921515.1). Classification (NCBI taxonomy): domain Eukaryota; kingdom Metazoa; phylum Chordata; class Amphibia; order Caudata; family Salamandridae; genus Calotriton; species Calotriton arnoldi. The sequence goes on along the minus strand of CAWUFW010005961.1, from coordinate 1,103,123 downwards.
CCTCCTGCCTCTCATTAATTTGCTCTTGTGGCTGTAGAGCTCCAGTTAGCACTCATATAGCCATCTATAGCAGGTGAGACGCAGTTCATCCTTCAAGACATCTGGTGGCAGTCTCCAAGTCGAGAGAGGGACCCGTGCCAACCTCCATGTATATTCCATTAGCATTGGGGAATGATCTGAGAGAAACCTACCCCGACATCCAGCAGATGCTAATTTATGCATGCCCAAATCAGCTACTGAAATACGATCCAGTCGGCTGTTTGTGTTATGAAACAGGGAATACAAATAAACAAACAGATTCTACCTATTTTAAAATATATCCTTCCTAATCTAGGAATTCTATAATGATGGTGGGAAAATGTGTTAACCCAAAGAGTTGTCGTGGGAAACACTATGGGGCATATTCTCAAGGACTTATCTCCGATTTATCAGCATTTTAGCGCTGCAAAAGTGGCGATGGACTCAGTGCCCCATTCTCAAGCTGGTGCAAACTGCCGATATCGCCAGTTTACTAGCGATAGCTGCCGCAAAAAACATCGCCACGGATGAGTGCGACAACTAACGCTAATGATATGCAGAGTAGGCGTTCCCGTGCAAAAACACACGAAAACACCACTTCGTGAGATTCACAACAACCAGCCAGATCTGCAATGCGAACCAAGAACACGCGATAAGGCGCGTTAGCAGCAGGGATTTAACACCTGCCTTTTGCTGGTGTTAAGCAGGACGACTACCTGCAGTATGAAAGGGAGCCCAGCCCAGAGCCACATCTGAAGACCAACACATGTCATGGAGCCAATGATCATGCAGCTCGGAGAACCAAGAGGGCCACAACACCCACCGCCACCACTCCCAGGCCCCCGGACCACTCACCCCGGATTACCACCTAGGCAGTGCAGGACAGCGGACTGACCCTAAACGCACCAGCCCCAGAGACTCAACGCCAGAGGAAGCCATTGGCCAACACAGGCTCAAAGGACAACCATCCACCGCATCCTGACCCACATTGCCCACAGGCTGACGGTACCAACACACTGGACAACCCACATCCCCCGCAGACAAAGCTGCTGGCTGTGCTGCACCTGTTGGCCCCTGGTACCTTCCAACCAACAACTGCCGAAGTCGGAGGAGTCTCACAGCCAGCCCCATCAAACTCCCTCACACATGTCATGGATGCATGTCCACAAAAGCAACGGCGGGCCCCTGTATCCGCACCACACGATAGTTCCAATTCGTACTGCACCTGCGCAACCAACGCCAGCCGTGCTAGATGCCTCCGTGCCCCATGCCCAAGATCGTAGTAACCGAAATGTGGGTGCGCCAAGTCATGAAGTCCAGTAGTCAACAGTAGTGTAAAACAGAACTTTATTACAAATACACAAACAAACAAAATGAAAAGCTCAGCCAACGCTGTTCCATTCCCAACGAGAACTTCAACAGGGCAACGTGTCTTCAGAAACCTGTGGGAGAAATGGTGACAATGGTCAAACTTCTGTATAGTCACATGCCTAATCTGGAACAGTGTACTGCACTTGGACAAACCGGAATGCTCACAGGCATGATAAACCATGATTGAGAAGACCGTAACAGAACTACGTGTGGCCGTAACCATCGTAGGCATGAAGAGGAAGGTAACGACCACACGAACTGAGGTTACGGTCACATCATGCAGGACTCATCATACCTGAAAGCATCACGGTGTGTGTCAGCTCGATACCCCTGCCCCTCACTCCCCCCACACTGCGCAGGAACATCTTGAGACCACGCAAGGGAACTACGCCATAGCTGGCGTCACGCACGTGTTGGGGGCAATTCACAGCACACGTGTATGACTAGTGCCCCCTGCCGACACAGCTCACAATCACCGCAACAGCAACCACACGCATGCCATCACTGTGCATACAGAAGTGGACCACCGTGGCCTGTCCACCAATGTCGTCGCAAGCTCCCCAGGCAGTGTGCATTATCCCCACATGTCCGCAAGTCCGCCACCAACCAGCGCTTTGAGGATGGCCCCCATGGCAATGCACTGCCCATCGGCAATTACCAACTGAACACACCACACACCGCAACTCCACAATCCCTCAAATCACAACTGTGGGAATGCACACGTCACCAATCCACCACCAAAGTGACTACTGGATGTGTCACAGTCTGCGCCACAACCTGCCCATAGGCCTACACACACGTGGCCGACCACCTTCAACGTGCACATTCACACTGGAGAAGAGGTGGCTACGTCCCAAACCAACCCACGCACATCATGTCATCGCATGCAGGGTCGTGTCAGCAAGGGCGGCGCCCCCCCACCCAGCCACGAGTCTGCCGCCGTGACCGGTGGTGCCTGCGCGATCCTGTGCGCCTGCTGCACCCCAGCCCTGGTCCCCAGACCGGTCCTCTACCCAGCGATGACTGGCCGCCCCTGTGCACCCAGGCCTCAATGCTCACCTGCCGCCACCGGCGTGTCACCAAGAGGGCCCACCACATGCCGGTGCATCCTCCTCAGCCGATCGCTGGATTCCGCGCCACAGGCCGCCAGCGCACCCTGCGGCACCGCACCACGGAGACATGTGTGTGCGGACTGCTGCCTGCGCGTACACTGCGGTCCAGCAGGGCACACTGTTCAATTTGAGTCTTGATTCGCTGGACGCCGTATCGAGGCCAACGCATTATCGCAGGCTGCACACCCGCTCAGCTCTTCAGGTGCCACTAACCGTGTGCAACGCAAGTCATCGTCACGTGGTGGTAGGCCCCTGCCAGCCGCAGTGCAGCGGGTGCCACTGACCCTGTGCAACGCAAGTCATCGTCACGTGGCGGTAGGCCCCTGCCAGCTGCAGTGCAGCGCGTGCCACCAACTCAGTGCACCGCAAGTCATCGTTCCGTGGCGGTAGGCCCGTGTCGGCCGCAGTGCAGCGGGTGCCACCAACTCAGTGCGCCACAAGTCATGGACCCTTCATGATTGGGTCGCGTGGTGCGGACGCCATCATGTCCTCTCCGGCAGTGGGGAATGTGACGTGCTAGGCCCCTTTTATTGGCAGGGTCACATGTCCTGTGACGCCTGTGCTGGATGGGTGTGGTGTGGGTGTGAACCAGCCCTCAGGGAGTGGCTGTGGCATGCTGACAACTAGACCAGTGATCAGCAGATCACTAAAGGGAAGACCTGGCACATGTAGCTTTGTCCCCCCCCCCTCTGAGCGTAAGCGGAGTGGACTGGCCTGGCGTATGGCAGGCCAGCGTAGGGGTGGGAACAATGAGCCCGGGGCTCTGGGCGTGCTTCAGTTCTGGGCTGGACAAGGAAGTAACTGATGCTTGTGTCTCTGTTGTAGTGTCTACGCCACGCGGACCGCAATCTGCAATGTTGCACCCTGTGACTCAAGTCCCACGACATGAGCAACATGGACGTAAGGGGGAATCACTGACCCTACATTCATCCATACTCTCATACTTGAATGATCAAAGGCATGACACATCTGTGCGATTCTGAATGTTTAATTCACATGCAGTGGAGTGTTGCAGCTGGAGCAGTACAGGGCCATGCAAACCCCACTTCACATTATTGGCCCGTGGAGGGCCAGCCAGAGTCCTTCAGGGAATGACAAGTACATCGGAAGAGGAAGAGTTCAGTCCGCAGTATGATCGCTGTGTCATTGGTAACCAAACAGAAAATGGCAGTCCATGTCGAGGTCCAAGGTGAGTGTCGTATAGTGTATCGGGGGACAGTGGAAGGTGATGATGCACAGGGCAGAACCAAGCAGAAACAGGCCATATGGCGGAGATGAATGCTACTGCCTCCTCCTTACCTGTAAGGTTGATACACCCGCATCTTCATTCTCTGATGTCACATGTGCCTCTCACGTGGGTGGTGGTGGATTGCCTGCCGCACTGTGAGGCACTGACACATCAGGGGGCGGAGATGTGGATCTAGAAGCAGCAGCAGCATTCATCTGCGCAAGGCCTTGAGGCAGCAATGCCATGACGATGTGCTGCAGGGCATGGAAGGTCCCAGCCACATCTCGCTGGTGTGCAGCCGTGGCAGCCATTCTTTCTGCCGTCATCCGCTCCATGTTCTCCATGAGCCCCCGCATCTGTCCCAACTCCCGGCTGACATCGCTGGAGCCACTCTGACTGGACAGTTGTTCTTGTCTCAGTCTCATGACTCCAGCGATGTCAGCCATGGATCGTTGGAGAGCATGGAGCGGACTGTGTGTGTCCGTTAGGGACTGTAAGTGGTCCCTGATGGTACTCAGACACCCATGTATGGCATCAAGTTTGGCTGCCATGAGGTCGAACCCCACCCGCAACTGATCAGCCATCTTCTCCTGGACCTCTAACACACGGCGTTGGAAGGCCATGTGTTGTTCGTGGGGGTCCTGGGAGACAGCCGGGGTGGTAGGTGCTTCCTGCTGTGTGGTCTGTGCAGGGGGTGGGGTCTCCTCGATGCAGCTGGGCTGCCCTGCTCCTGGAGGTGAGGTGCAGTAGCTGTCCATGAACTCTTGGAGGACGTCGGTGTCGAAGGCGTGGAGGTCCTCTTCGTCATCAGTGAAGAGCTGTTGGGTCTGCTCTGCAGGAGGTGTTGGTTCTCCCTCTGCAATGTGAAGGGGAGGTGCAGTTTGACATTGCGTTCACATGTATGTTGACGCATTGTACAAGTTTACATACAAACTGCATGACAATGTACATTGTGACTGGGAGGAGCTGCCTATTTGATGTGGGACAGTGGACATTTCGACAACATCACGGATGTGTGTTTGTACTTGTACATTATCATCTCACATTTCCCTGCTATGCCATATGTGATTGACCAGTTTCTACACACAAGCGGCACCAGTTGTGTCCTCTGTTCTGTTGTGAACGTGTTGCAGTTTGTACCACATTGTTGTTAATGTTGATGTGCTCTGAATGTCATGTGTGTGTGCTGCATTTTGAAAGAGTCGCCCCTCCAGCTCTGATTTGGCTGGCCCTTATCCCTTTCAGGCGGTGTGCCTTTGACTTCTATGCTTATACAGTGCTGAGATGTTGCATTCTTAGGTAAATTGTGCTCTTGGTGGGAGTTGGGACTCTGGGGCATGGTTTGTCTGCAGATGTGTTGTTGACGTCAGGGGTTGTTTGTGCACGTGGATGTGTTAGAGTGTGACCTGCTCCTTTACGGATGTGGTCCACACTCAGCCACCTCAGTGTGGTGGCGTGCACCATGTCATGATGATCGGACTGCAGCCATGCTAATCGTCATGCAGTGTCACTTGCATTGTCAGTGTGGCTCACGGACCCGCAGCTTTGCTGGGTTCAGCACATGTGCATGGGTTGGTTGTGAGATTGGTGATGTGTGGGAAGGGCCCCCTCTGGGCACATAGTCGACGGGGGCCTACTTGCTGTTTCTAGGAGTGCTGCAGTGTGCCAAGGGGATCAGGGACATGATCCAGAATCATTGTGGGTGTGCACTGTGCTCCGCTTGATTGTGCATGTGTGCCATTGTGCCCATCCCCCCCCGTTCTCCCAGTCCCTGGTGGTTACTCACCCTGTTGCTGTTGTGTCAGGTCATGTTGAGCAGTGTCCGGTCCCCCAAATCCTGCCACCGTCTCCCCACTGATGACTGTGGCCACCATTTCCTCCATCTCATCCAGCTCCTCCTGTGGCGCTGGACTCCCACCTCCAGTCTGCATTGCTGCCTTCTGGTTGTTGGCGAGTTTTTGCTTGGTCTTGCGCTTCACATCATTCCAGCGCCTCTTGAGCTCTTCCATTGTCCTCCTCAGCACTCCGACTGCATTCACCTTGTCCAGGATGGACTGCCATGCTGCATTTTTTGTTGCCAATGACACAGTGAAGGTGAAGAACAGTTGTTGATGGTGTTCTATCACCTCTGTGATCAGGATCCTGTTTTCCTGCGGACTGAACCGCGTCTTCCTCTTCTTCTTGTCCTTGCCCTTCCCTGTCCCCGAGGTCCCAGGCTGCTCCTCCTGGGGGCCTGTGGGGTTCTGGCCGTCCTCTGTACCTGCTCCGGCTGCCTCCATTGTGCTTCGCTGTAGTTTGGTTATTGTTTGTGTTTTTTTTTTTTTCTGCTTTTGTAGTGATTTTTCCCGCCTGACGTGTGTGATTTGCAGGCCTGGCGCTGCTTTTCGCTGATTGTCTTATCGCGGTTGGGCCCATCGCAACTTTTTTCGCGTTCGGGTTTGGATTTTCATTGCCGTCCCGGTAATGTTATTGCGGACATTTGAGGCATTATCGGGAGACTATCGCATGTTACCGCCGTGTTGGGAATACGACGTTAAACCGGAGTTATTTTCCCACGATAGGCGGCGATATGAAAACTTGCGTTCACCTATTTTGGCGATGTTTATCGCACGTTCTTGAGAATATCCCCCTATGTGTTTTTTTGATAACCCTCACACACCAAATGCTCATTTGGTGTCATGCTTCATCATTGGGTTCTTCCCGTCCCGCTGCGGGACGGGGCGTGCTGCGACCTACAAAGACGCGGGAGCACTTATTTGGTGAAAAACTATGTGTGGTGCTGATGTGGGAGTGGTAGGGTCAGAGGAAATAGTGGTGCAAGTTTAAAAGTTACCTGGCTAGTGGAAAAAATATATTTTATTACTTTCCCTGGCTGGTAGCATTAAAAAAGGGGAAGAGGAGGGGGTATACTATTATGAGATACCTCCTCACCGGTCAACATGTTTCAAAAGCCATCCCCCCGGCTTTCTCTTCAGGACCATATGTGATCCCTAGTCCACTCAAAACCTTGATTAATTAAATTTGTGTGCCACGGGAAGGTATTTATCTGGAGAGTGTGCAGCCTTGACGATTGTTTGACTACAGGCGCCCTCCCCTTCCGTGTCAAGCTCATGGAGCTATAGTTTTACAAGAGTAATAGTATTATTAGAAACAGATACCAATGAGGTATGGTTTGCATGCTTAAATAATTGGCATGAACTGTGGCTAAAAAAATTGTTAGGCACATGAATTTAACTGCGTCTTCGTAGGTCGCAGCACGCCCCGTCCCGCAGCGGGACGGGAAGAACCCAATGATGAAGCATGACACCAAATGAGCATTTGATGTGTGAGGGTTATCAAAAAACACATAGTGTTTCCCAGGACAACTCTTTGGGTTAACACATTTTCCCACCATCATTATAGAATTCCTAGATTAGGAAGGATATATTTTAAAATAGGTAGAATCTGTTTGTTTATTTGTATGATCTAGAGGAGGATGATTCTACCATTTTTCCTCTTCACTCCCTCTTTTGTTTTTTGACTATTATGAAACAGGGAATGACAGGAATATTCCTCGGATATCAGATGGAGGGCCCGCCTAACATCCACAAAGCCAGTGTTTATCATAAAATCAGTCACAGCCGCCATCATGCCCGGCTTAGTGTGCTGTTTCTATCCATTATACCATCCAAGACACAACTGAAATCTCAAGCCCAAGGAGCAGGTGTCCCCATATACTCTTGTCAGTAAAGCCTGCACTTTATACTAAAAGCCTACATCATCGTTGTTCGGTGTTAGGTATTAAGGGGCAGATTTACAAGAACTGGCGCATCTCTGCATATTAGCAGAGATGTGCCAGTTAATTTGCGACACGTAAAATAACCCTTGCGCCACCATGGATGCGTCACATTTGCAATGTGGCGCACCGTGGCGCAAGGATAGACAGATGCGTGACGCATCTTTTGGCGTAAGGGCAGCGCATTGCTGGAGTCGTGTCTCAAGCACGACGCAACTCCAGCAATGGTCAGGAATGCCTATTCCTATCATGCTGCGTCACTCCTTACGCCTGCTTCAAGCAGGCGCAAGGTTTTGACGCAGTGGCGTCGTAAAAGTGACTCAGTGAAATCTTGTAGATTTCACTGCGTCACTTTTACAAGGCTTTCTTGAGTCGGAACGCCCACCCTGCATACATTATACCTGACGCAGGTATAATGTAGCGCAGGGCTTTACAACGTGACGTATCTCCCTAGATGCGTCACGATGTAAATATGTCGCAACGTGGCGCATTGTTTATGACGACGCTGCGTCACAGAAGTGACGCAACGGCGGCGTAAAGTTGTCGCAAGGGGCTTGTAAATCTGTCCCTCAGTATGCAGACTTTCATTCCATCCATTGCACTAAAAAGCAGTATGTATCGATCTTCTATGTCTGCTTCAGAGTAGTTAAGCCTAAAAGGTATCTCTGGAGCTACTGACACACCTCTAGTGTACCCAGAGTATGTGGCCGAGTACAACAGCCGCCTCCACATTTTTGCAAGCTTCTGGATTTCCTCCTCTGTGAGATGGGTTTCTTGCAAGCTCACAACAGCAACCTTATTACATTTCAAGAAGGTGAGTACCTTTTATCGCTTCGTGCACCCGCTAAGAATGTTCATGGGCTAACCTTAATGTTACCTATGTAAATGGGAATAACCACTGCCAGTAGACTGGGAAGTGCGACTCAGGACCCTCCTCGGACAACGCTAGAGTGCCAGCCTTAGGAGGGCTGTATATATTGTCTGTGTATGTCGTATTTGACTTAGTGTTGGTATATAACTACTAGGTTTGTCATAAAAGCAAGCATCTGGCTGCATATTCATTTATTGGGGTTGCTGAATATATTTTGAGTCTTGAGCCTGTGTTTACCTTGCACCTACCACCCCTCTGAGAAGCCTTAGACTGCGGAGCAAGGAACAGACATTTAAGGGCAGAGTGTGGAAGAAAGGAGAGGCAAAATGGGGAAGAAATTCGACAAGAAGCAGGGCCACAAGGGCCAGAAGAGCGGGACTTGGGCCAACACAGACGGCAACTGAAACAAATGAAGAAAAAGCCTCACAAGGATGTAGGCATCTGAGGGTCAAACAGAATGGTAACAAGCATTGGCATAGCCAATAGGTCTCGCTTTTGGGACCTTATAAGTATTTAGTTATGCAGCACAATATCCTTGGTGCAACAACATCAACTGTTGCATGGCTAAACACGTATAAGGTCCCAAAGGCGAGATCTATTGGCTATGCCAATGCTTGTGACTATTGTCAGTGCAGAATAAGCCAAATGCGCTCAACGACCTCACTACCGGATGTCTAGGTGGCCGAAAAACAGCATCCAGATGTGCCCTGCAGTGTTCTGCAAAACACACAAACTTGTATCAGCAGGAGCTGCCTGACGAGTCATGCTGGGAGCTTGTGATCCGCAGACCCCTGCCTGTCTCCTGTTCTGACAGCACCCGGAGGTGGCCAGGCTGACGGACACAAGGCCTCCTCTGGGTGCAGTGAGGCAATGGGAGGAGCAATCAGGCGACCAAGAGCAACAGGGGAGAGAAGTACACGAGGGAGCCAGTTCAAAAGCACATGCACCCTCAAGGAGGGCTTCACTCAAAGGAAAGAATAGGTGCTTGAAAAGCCCAAAGTGGAAGCAGCGATGCCAGCTAATTAAAGCAACAGCAAAGAGGCAATGCTCCATAGGAGAGGCAAACACAACATCAACAAGTTGGGACACGGATAGGAAGCAGGCATGCAAGAGTGACAAGGAAAGCAGCCAAAAAACGCCTTGCAACAGACAGCGCATGCGCTATCTAGAGGCTCAACTTTAAGTTTTTTTGATATTTAAACGCAGGCCAATTTGGTACTGTATGTATACTTTTGAATTTTTGATTATTATTTGATTATTATTGTGTTTTGTGTGACACCAGGAGTGGGAACATCATTTCTCCTTTCTAGGTCCTGATGAAATGCCTTGGGGAGAGGCATGAAACTAGTCGACCAACAAAAGGGAATCAATAGGTATTAATGCCTAAAGTTTTTCCCCACACGTCCCCAGATTTCAGCATACCATTTTGGGGGTAGGAAATAAAATTGTTTTTGGACCCACTAATTTGGTATTTTTAACCGTTTTCTCTACTTTTGCAAAAAAAAACAAAAAAACGCTCCCTTCTAATTCATCATAAGTGGTTAGGTGTATAGGGACAACCAATCTTTTTACAATTCAGTGCTCCCACGTATTCATAGGTAGCAGCACACCCCTGATATGATAAACACCATCATTTTGATGCACAGGATTTATGAGCCAATTGTTCATAATAAATAATTTTGTATTGCGAAATACTATAGTGTCCGTCTACTGCTTCCAGGGGACAAAGAGTGGGTCTGCACACATATGAATATGTGTATATATATTTTCCCTGCAGATAAGAGTTCTTCTGACAGGCCTGTCCGACTCTAAATACTCTGAGTCTGGATGAGCCTACCTCGTCACAGATAAGAGTCAGAGACACCGGACTGTTCTCCATGAATGTGTGGTGTATGTGACACGCATTTCCCCCAGGGCAAGGGAGCTCTATCCCAGTGTGCATCCAGTAAATTTAGAAGTTCACAACAGGTTACAGAATTGTTGGTAAACAAACATTTTTTACATAAAGGTCAGTCTGGATGAAGTCCATACAATACGTTATATAAGATTAAGGTATCACCATGTAAACTGTAATTTCAGAACGAAGTAGAATGAAATGGAAAGTTATGAATTTCAGGGATATGGAATTCCTATAGCCCGACGCCTAGGAGATATTGTTTGGGGTCAAAGGCAACAAGTTCTCATGAGTATTTGGTCCTTGGGACAAGTAGGCCCAGCCCCTGCAGCACAAACCCTTTGGCTGCCAGTTTGCAGTACCACATTATGGATCAGGGAAGGGCACTGTCTGCAGTTAAGGTAATAGTTTTGTCCATATGTTAATGCTCTTCAAACTTGTATTTATGGTTCATTAATTGAAAGCCTTTATCATTAGGGTGAGCGCTTTAAGTACATGTTGTAAGCTCTGACTGCACTAATGACAGTGGTCCCACTATAACAATGTGTACACACGTTGTCAAAGTTTAGCAATATGAGGCTATGTATAATGCTCCCAGAATGCTCTCTGGTTTGATGCAAATATTTGCAGAACCCTGAAAGCAAGATTGATAATTTTTTGCTTTCAAAATAAAATGTTCATAAATAAAATGAAAGCTGGGAAAAAAACATTTCACTGAACTACTGTAAAATTTCAGGTACCCTTTCTTTGCAGCATCATTTAGTAACATGTGTTGATGCATGCTAGTATTTCCCAAACATATTCATAATGGAAGATCAGTGTAACCAGTTTCAATAAGATAATGGGAAACAAAATAAACAAGCATTGGCAAAGCCAGTAGGTCTGAAATTGGTGGTCAGCTTTTTAGTTTTGTCAATGTGTGAATTGTTTTGGCATGGTTTTTGTAAAACCTGATTGGTGTGGGAGCTGCCAGGCCCCCACCATTATAACAAACATTAGCAAAAGCAAAAATTGTTTTTGGTCTCAAAGCACACACTGCCACAGTAGTTACTGGCACTGAACAAAACTACTTTGTGTGACGATATGCTCCTTGTGAAAGAGCAGAATGCTGTCACTCACAGTGAAGCTAGCCGATACAGAGAGAGAGAGAGAATTTTAATAAATGCAAAAGGTCATTGTCAACGCCAGACCAAATTAGGGGCCCAATTATTAAAGCAAGTCTCAAAAGTGCACCCATGATATATGTCCTTGCATTAAGTGCAGCTCTGCGGGTTTCGTGAATTCCCAAGAATTTACAGAAGTAGGACAAGAAATAGTACTCCTAGAAAATATTTGTGATCTGCATTTTAGCATGAGCAAATATGCATGTGTATATTTGCTCATGCGAAAATCTGAGTGTTTGCAAGTTCACTTTCACTCCAACCACTTTTTTCCCCAACTCTGGAAGAAGGTTTACATCTGCCATTGTCAGGAGTAAATTTCCAACATTTCTCAGAATGGGAAAAGATTAGAGAAGAGTTATTGACAACACTTTAAAACATGCAAGTTAGTAGGTTTGCACAGACTCAAAAATGCATTCTAACCCAGCAACTATTGCTTACTACTACCTTCAGCCCCAGTATGTAGATCTGCGGAAACGTGGCAACAAAGGGAATGCAAGTATTCAACACTACTATGGTATGAGCCCTGACATTATCAGAGAGGCTATATCAGAGCTCTTATATAATGAGATTGCTGCCGTAATTTGTCGCTGCATTACATGGCACAAAAAGGACAAGTGGATTTTGTTACAGGACAAGTAGATTTATGATGCAACCTGCCCTATGGACAAGTACATATTTTAAATTCCACACACCTGATAATTTATATAATATATGGGATTTTTTGATGTATTGGTATCTTTGATAGCTTTCTTTCATCTAACACTTTATAGTCCTTTTTGCGTTCCTAAACAGGGTCTACGATATCCTGGCTAGTGAGTAGTTTGGTCTTGAGTGTCGCAGGGGGCATGCCCTTGTTTGAGAGGACATATATATCCAGGACACAGAGGATGGATTGCATACCTTGAACCCAGAAAACCTAGACTCCAAACCTACCTTTGGTAACTACATGTCATTCTGAAGACATTCCGTAATCCCTCTGTGAAATGTAAATACATTTATTTTATAAGCTGTACTGCTCCTTTAATATATTTCCACCCGCCTTCCCAACACATTTTGTTTTTTGCAATCCAAATTCAACATTTTTATGTATGGCACACAATGGTTGAGGCACTACGGGTGTAATAAAAATGTGCTTTGGACATACATGGCGCTAGAGTCATACTATATAAAACACTTGAAAGTGGCTATTGGGTCATGGAGAACAGATGGGTCCATGTCACCAAAGGCAGAATGCTTCAGTTCTGGAGTTTTCTTTTACCAGTCGTTGTTTTTAGGTGTGTACAATCAACTGAATCAAAACTACAACTGCCAAAATTCACTTGCTTGCTTAAAAAGCCAAAGGAGTGACGGACTGCATGCTTGGTGACATTGAGTTATCTAGGAGCCTTGTGTTGGATACTCGGAGTTCTCAATAGGTCATATAATCATTTAATGTTTTTTAATACAAAATCTCTTGGGTGACAGGTGGGACATGGGTTCTGGATTGGTATTTGGGGGTCCTGTTAGGTGGAACCTGGTCAGACTGATGGTCTGTTTGCTATCGTAAAAGTATGCATCACTGGTAAAACCTGGGTGAAACCTGCTGGATATGCATATTCATGACTGGTGGGCTCTAAGCGCAGGCAGATAAGAGATATCAGATAACATCCGATGAGCAGATGTTGGGACTAACTCCATAGAGTGGAGTGCCGCTGAAATTGTGGTTACTAAGTGGGTATGATGTCTACGTCCAGTGCTGGAGACGGGGTGATATTTGGCTGCTGGCTGATGTTTAGGCAATATCACTTTGCATTGTGTGAAGTGTACTTTCAGATCACCGGCATATACGTTCCTGCGAGATGACGTGGGAGCATTTTCCATCTAAAAACAGGTGAGTAATAATGGTAGGGTGTGTGGAAATCCGGCTAGATGGGTGTATAGTTCAATATACACGGTTAGCAAGTGGTGAATGGATAGAAATGCACGGTCAAAACTATAGACCTGTCAAAATGTAATAACGGCCTTGGAGATCGGACATCGAACTACTCGTCCAACATTAACTCCCTGTTGAAACGTGCTGGTCTGGTTGCACATTTTGAAGGAATGTAACGAGAAGCTGATCATAGTTTAAAAATGTACAATTTGGGTCGTTTAGCGAGGGATGGTGTCTGATGTATGGGTAACAACTGGGGGTGATGTCCTAGGATAGGTACCCATGGGTGCCATATGAGAGTTGGTGATGCAGCCTTACTTTGCTCTATGTTCCCCGGCAACAGGATGCTGACAGGAAGACGGTTCACACCCTGCCACAACTCTCCCCTTTCACTCACCTCGGGGGCCACATAAGATATAAAGGTGGGCTTAGCAGGTTTCGGGGCTCCCAATGCCCCCAACATTTCGCAGGAAGCCAGGTGTATAGATTACCTTTTCCGCCACTACTGCTTCAGCCCCGCCCAACACAACCCACAATAAACAGACGGACCGTCCCCGCACATGGACACAGAAGAGGGACAACAACGACAAAACTCCTGCCAGCCATTGATTGGAATAGAAAACGTCCTAAACGCCGAAGGAATCCGCAATACGGAACAAAAATAGCGGCCATCTTAAAGGTTTTAACTTCTACTGTCGAACACACAACAAAGCAATACCGCTGTTATTAACTCGCATAGTTTCTACAATTTCTTCGCATAGTGGAGTTATATTTTCTATTTCATTTATTCTCATAGTGTTTACCTCTGTTTTTAAATGCCATTTCATGTCTGATTCGAAATGTGTATTGCTTAGTGCTGCTTTATTGGGCAGCGTCTCAAGTAAGTAAGGAAAATAAAAGTGCAAGAACCTAATATTGTAGTTTACTCACGTCACATTAATAGATTTTGATTGGCTCCAAACCCTTTTCTGTTCTTCCTTGTGGAAAACTCGAGTGGGAGACTGTATTTAGCCTTCTAGAAACCAGCTAGAGGACGGGGCAAACTCTATACAAAAAGTGGTGCGCGCGCGCCACAGCGAGACATCTGTTTTGCATTATCGGGCACGATAATGCAAAACAGATGTCGGCCCTGCGCGCATAACCGCCCGAAAAAGGCCACGACGCACGAGCGTGTGGTCAGCTTTTGAAACCCCCTAACATAAAGTCTTCGCCTAGCAGCGCTTGCGCGCTACTCGAGGCTCGACCTAAAAAGGGGTGCATAGAGGACAAATTAGGGAGAATCTTGCAAGGAAAAAACACAAGTGATACAGGAACAGCACATGGAAAAGATAACAGAGCAGAAAGGTCACTTTGGTGGCTCTCGGGATCACAGTGTCATACCATTAATTACTTGAAATGGCTAACACACGAGATAACAGCTGTCTCGGGATTCAATCACAGAAGTTGGTCACTTGCGGCAACTTGCAAGACCTGGCAAGAAAGCTGGGTAGCTCCTGGAGTTTAGCATTCACTGGAAATCCGTGCACCGCAAGAAAGAGAGCATGTTTATTTCAGTTGAACAACATTGCATAGTATGCAAAGCTGCTGATGCATGACGTCATGGCCTGAAGGCACAACACTGTCTTGCAGCCTGAAGAGAGGAATGGTACTTGATGTTAACAGTAGGAACATAAAGCTGCTCATTAATGTGTCTGATACCACAGAACGCTGTGTCACACAGCTGTTTGTATTTTAGTTCATGCATGCAACTTTGTCAGAAAGTTCCAGGAAAGCCCATGGTTTAGCTGTTAGTGTCCATTCCCCGGCTAGCAACCTGGCCCAGGTGTCACAACTTTTTCGAGAGATCCTAGGGAGCCAGAGATGTTTTGAATGTGCAAACGTGCAGACTAAAGACTTACCAGGCTGTCTCGCAGATCATTGTAATGGTTAGCGTTCATAGGTTTTCTGTTCCGCTAGCCGGAACAGTGCCCACGTCATCCGCAGGCCAGGCGTGGCCTGCGGCGATCAATAAAAGGGGAGAGCCCGCTCGGGGGCGTTCTCCCAGCACTAGCCAACTATGTGTGTGTCCCTTAATTTCCAGTTAGCCCAATAAGTAATACTAGGCCTCAACTCACCTGTAGGGTCGGCGAGGACAGCACATTGGCGACGAGGGGGGCCGTGACCCTCGTTTCAGACGACTACCCCCGTTCAGCCCAGCTGCCGAAGTGCGCGACGTTCACTGCGCTGAGGTGCCGCGACCGCTGCGTCACCCAGGACGTGTGAGGTGTGTCTACAGAGCCTGGCGGGTGAGTGCTGCCCCGCTGTGTGGCCCAAGTGTCCCGCTGCCCAGGAGAGGCACCCCGCCACTACCCTGCTCCTGCCATCCAGCGTGCCGCCCTGCTCCGTACCGGCCGCATCGCCTGCAGAAGGGGCGTGGTCTCTGCGGGAGGAGTGTGCTGCAGCGCGTCGGCTGTCTCGCCTCAGGAACAGGAGACGAGCCCCTGCCCAGCGTGCACATGGGGGAAGCGTGTTTCGGCGCCAGGCGAGGCCCCAGACGAGCGTGCAGGCCCCAGGAAGCAAGGGGTGCCACTGCAAAGAGTGCAAGCGCCAGATAAAGAGGTCAGAATACACTCCAAGGGAAATAACAGGGGAGGAGCACAGTACAGACACACCTGCAGAGGAAGAGTGGGGAGGACAGTCCCAAAATCAAGGACAGAGGGGACACTGCCTACTGCTGAGGGGGCAAGAAGTGGAACAAAAAAAAATAAAAAAATAATAACAATAAGAAAGAGGGGCAGTGGAAGTGCACGCAGCAGACCAGCTACACCACTCAAAGGCTGCGTGACTGGGAGGGCAGTGTGGAGACACAGCACGCCGAGGAGAAACGCAAGAAGGCGGCCAACCAAGGGAAAGGGAGCCCGGACACAGGCCACTGCCATATTGAGAGCAGAAAAGCGGAGGGGAGTGAGAAAAACCCCCTCCCACAGGAAAGATGGGGGACGAAGACCAAGCACAGGCACCACCCAGATTCCCAGTCCAACACGCACTTACCGAGGTACTGCCACCTTTTAGTGAACTAGAAGATCCGGCCACAGCGTCCCCGAGGTGGAAAATCTGGATAGTACGCCTGAATAACTATTTCGTAGCCACCAGGGAGACCGACGGGGCAGCGAGACGGTCGCTACTTCTCCACTATGCCGGTGACTAAATATTCAAGCTGTTCAAACACTTGCCAAACACAGGCATTGCCACGGACTACGACGCCGCGGTGGGGGCACTAGATGCGCATTTCGACCCCCAACTTAATCCAGACTTTGAACGTTTCAAATTGCGCCAAGCCCGCAAATGGGAAGGGGAGTCGATTGATGCGTTCTACGCCCGCCTGCGTGAACTAGCCAGCACTTGCACGGAGGATGATCAACCAAAGGAGATAAGAGCCCAGATCATCCAAGGGTGCCGAGACAAGACACTCAGAGGCCTCATCCTGCGCCAGCCAAAAATCGCTCTGGAGGACATACTCATATTAGCAAGGACCCACGATCTGTCGGCGGCCAGGGCCAACGAAATGGACCAAGCCCTCACCAAGCCGCAAGGAAAACCGGAGACCATCAAAATGGAGCGGGCGGACGCCCTCCGAACAAGACCACGAAATGACACACCCAGGAAGACAAGGCCCGACGCATCCAAGACGCAGTGCGGGTACTGTGGGCATGAGCCACATGCAGCGGACTGCCCTGCGCAAGGCAAAACCTGTGCCAATTGTGGGATCCCCAACCACTTTGCAACAGTGTGCAGGAGGCGGAACCGAGGCCGCGACACCCGAGGACAAAAACAACCATCACGGACGGTACGACAACTTTCCCTAACCGACTGCACAGCAGGAGGAGCCACAAAGGACAAGCCGGAGGTACCAAGGACCAGAAGATCCATTCACAGAGGAGGATGAGGGGGAGACATACCTGATCTCGTTCGCACAGGAGCTCAAGCGTCGCCGAAGACCACAACCCACCTGCACAGTCAAGATCGCAGGCACAGAAGTAAAGGCGGTTATCGATACAGGAGCATCGGTAAACGTGATGGGCCTCCAGCAATATCGACACCTCCGACCTCGACCGCCGATCACCCCATCCCGGACTAAGATATTCGCCTACGGAAGCCAGACCACCTGCCACTCAGAGTGAAAATGTCCATCCCGATCAGGTCAAGTGACCAGGAAGTTACAGCCATTATTCACGTCATAGATCGCGAAGCAGACACCCTAATAAGCAGCCACATGGCGGAAGACCTAGGCCTGGTGTCATTTGCCAGAAGTGTCCAAGCCCATCAGGTTGATGAGCTGCTCGACCAATTCCCGGAACTCTTCCAAAGACTTGGAAGGCATTCAAGTGGATCCGAAGAAGTTGCATGCCATCCGCAGCGCTCCAGCCCCAACCACACCCACTGAAGTGAGTAGTTTCCTGGGCATGGCTACTTACTGCGGGAGGTTTATCCCCGATCTAGCAACCCGTGCTGAACTGTTGAGAGCCCTAACGAAGGCAGACGTCAAGTGGCACAGGGGACTGCGGGAAGAGGAGGCGTTTCAGAGCATCAAAGACGCGCCCCTAGGAGAGGCCACTCTCGCCTATTTCGATCCAGCGAAGAGGACAGAACTACTGGTAGACACCAGTCTGGTGGGGCTGGGAGCGGTGCTGGCCCAAGAACAGGAGCCAGGCCGATGGGCAGCCTTATCGTTTGCCAGCAAGTTGCTGACCCCCACTGAAGCAAGGTATGCCCAGATAGAGCGAGAGGCGCTCGCTATTAAGTGGGCCTGCAATCATTTCCACCTGTACCTGACAGGCCAGCCGTTCACTGTGGTAACCGACCACCAGCCTTTGGTTCCCCTCTTCAAAGGGTCAGCCCCCCATCCACCTCCACGGATTGAGCGATGGGCTGTACAACTTCAGCCATACCAAATGGAAGTTGTGTATAGACCCGGGGCGAAGAACCCTGCGGACTTTCTGTCCCGACATCCTGCACCACAGGAAGAAGCAGCCGACATCGAAGGGTCAGAACAATACATCAACATGATCTCAGCGGCGGCGTGTCCCCAGGCGATGACACTTGAGGAAATCAAGGAAGCTGCCGAACATGACACCATATACACACGGACTCTCCAAGCAGTCCAAGAAGGGTCATGGAGGAACTACCTTCAACAGACCAATACCTGGGCACCGGAAGACCGAGAAGCATTGACAAAGATATGGAGGGTGAGGAGCAAGCTGAGCGCCACGGAAGATGGAATACTGTTGAGAGGCTAGTGATACCGCAAGCTCTGAAACACAGAGCAACCCAACTGGCCCACGGAGGCCACCAAGGCACAACCAAAATGAAGGCGAGAATGAGAGAAAAGGTCTGGTTCCCAGAACTCGAGGCAATGGTTGAGGATCTAGTACGCCGTTGCCCGGCCTGCCAACTAACCAGTGCGCCAGAGAAACCGACCCCGGTGATCACAGAAGAGGCCTGCTCCCTCCCATGGTCGAAGGTGAGCATAGACTTCGGGAGTTTCCCCGGAGGGAAACACACGCTCGTCCTTGTGGATGCATTCTCGAAATATCCCATAGTGGAACCAGTCGTGTCGACCGCCTTCGCCCATGTGGCACCCACCCTGGAGAAAGTGTTTGCCACGTTTGGGTTTCCCCTTGAGATCCGGAGCGACAATGGGCCCCCTTTCCACGGGGCTGAGTTCGCCACCTTCCTGCGTCAGCGAGGGATCCACCACCGCTGCGTCACGCCTCAATGGCCCCAGGCCAATAGAGACATTGAGCCTTTTATGCGGACCTTAAACAAAATGCTCTGCATCGCGTTGGTGGAACAAGCGGATCCCAAGCAGTGTCTCCACAAGTTCCTCAGGGAATACCGGAGTACTCCACACTGCACCACGCTGCAGAGCCCGTGGTCCCTCATGTTCAAAGGCCCACAGAGAGATCTGATCCCTACGTGTCCAGGGTGGACACCCCCGCCTCTGGACGTCCAGGAAACCCAAGCAAGAAGAGAACGACAAAACTACTGAGCCAGTGCTCGACGCCATGCTGCACCCCAGTCACTCCGACCTGGGGCCACAGTCCTACTCAAAGACCGCCGGCCCGGAGGAAAGTTCCGGACCATCCATGAACCAGGTACCTGGACGGTCGTTGCCAGCCATGGAACCAAGGTGACGGCCCGAAAAGGGAGTGAGGAGATATCGCGAAACATCTCCTGGTTCAAAGAGGTCCCAGCCGAACCTTGGGAGTACGGCCCCCGGCTCTCACTAAGCCCAAGCCGGAGCGTTCCGAGCAGGGAAGAAGAAGACGGGAATAACGCAGCAGAGCCTGCTCCCCCAAGCACACCGCCTCCCAGCCGGCCAACACCCAGAGAACCACCCATACGAAGCCAACAACATCGTTACAGTCTACGGCCCAATCCTCGCCCTAACCAACGGCTCCAGGATTTTGCATGCTAAGACTGTAGAGACTGATGCAACCGAACTATGTATATTTACTGGTCTTTCTGACATTTCATTTTCAAGAACCAAGTTGGAGAGGGATGTAATGGTTAGTGTTCATGTGTTTTCTGTTCCCCCACGTCATCCGCAGGCCAGGCGTGGCCTGCGGGGATCAATAAAAGGGGAGAGCCCGCTCGGGGGCGTTCTTCCGGCACTAGTCAACTGTGTGTGTGTCCCTTAATTTCCAGTTAGCCCAATAAGTAATACTAGGCCTCACCTCACCTGTAGGGTCGGCGAGGACAGCACAATCATGATGTGCAAGCGTGTAAGTTAAAGTCTTATCTAGCTGTCTCGTAGAATCGTGAAGGCGCAGGGCCAGTTAGGTGCATGCGCACTACTGTTTCAGTGGGTTCTAGGGTGGCAGGTAGCACATAGGTTTGATGTAGTGTCCATTTCCTCATCGTCCCTCCCTCGCTTCCCTTCATTACATACATGAGGCATTCCAGCCTCACCAGACACCCATGCCACGTGAGTCTCGATCACCGATAAAAATCCACCTCCATCCTCCTGTTTTTGCTTTGTCTTACCTGATAGTTAGACGCGTGTACAACGCGCCGGCCGTGTGCGGGGCTGCGGTCGTTTTTCTTGTCGGATTTTGGAGGAATGCTGGTTGGACACAGCGGGCCCGGCCCTATCTGTGTGCTGGCCATGCGGCGCTGAGCCTAGGAGTCGCGGTGCGCTCCCTAGCCAGCGCGTCTGCTTGTGAGCCCGGATGACGGAGTTACTGGCTCACAGTGGCTGGGGCTGTGCTTCTCAGTCGGCAGCCGGCCTGGGAGGCTGCAGCGAATGGGGGACAGCGCGGCTCCTCTGCTGTCAGTTCCTCACTGAAATTACAGAAAGAGCCTCGCGTAAGGCCATTTTTTAATTCTTTTTCCATGCACTTGTGTACTTGGGGGATTGGTTGATTTCTTTTACACATTCCTTATTGGTTCTGGGAGATATTTCATTTTGTATCTCTAGTACTGATTGGTCTCTTGAGGGGGGTTTCTGCCTATATGAAGGACGCTACCTGCTCTGTATTCTTGATTATTATGATGGTGGGGAAGCGTGCATCCAAACGCAAGCATGTATTGTCCTCTTCTGAGGAGGATGAGCCGATTCCTGCTTGCCGAAGCAGGTCCAGGGGCCCTGCGGATCCTTTTGCTTTGCTCTCCGCCTCTGAAGTTCAAGCAATGATTGAAGCTGCTGTGGCCCGAGCTCTGGATGTCAGAGCTAATCCCAGGCGCAGGGGCTCTCGTTCAGCTATGGGTCCAGTGGACTCTCCCTCTGTGGACTCCTCGGCTTCAGAGGCTGACCGCCTTCTACCTCTACAGGGAGGTGTGTGTGTGTAGAGATATGTGTGCAGCATATTCAGGAGAATTTGGGGTTTGCGCCTTTCTCATCCCCTGAGGCAGAGGAAGGCATGTTCCCTCAGTATGTTAAGCTCCTCGTTTTTGCTATGCCATTTCATGGTTGAATCAAGGACTTGATCACTGGCGAATGGCGTGACCTGGAAAGCTCTTCGGTTTAGCGTTTTCTACAAAACCTGAAATCTCTGGAGGAGGGGGAGGACTGTCTTTCACACTCAGGTGGATGCCATTCTGGCCACTCTGATTGGTCGTACTGCGATTAATCCTGAGGATTGTTCTCCTTCTGATGCTACGGACAAAAAGATTGAGGGGCACTTAAGAAAGCTTTCTCCGCGGAGAATCTGACTTTGAAGGCTGGTATTTATTCTGCATATGCGGCTCAGTGTCTTGTTTCAGACTTTGAGAAGTTGGCCAGGCAAATTCAGGAGGAGACGGATTGTTCTGAGTTGCTGGTTCATATGGAGTAGCAGGCCAAGTTGCTGGCGGACATGTCTTCGGCTATTCTGAGGTCTTCTGCCATGGCGACTGGCTCCATGATGTTAGCTCGGAGGAATTTGTGGATGCGTCATTGGAAGGTGGACTTTTCCGAGAAGCCGTCTCTCCTGAAGATCCCGTTTGAGGGTAAATAACTGGAATAAGTTGGACAGCATGATTACCAAGGCTTTCAAGGATCGGAAGCATGCTCTACCATACAAAGGGAAGGCGTCTTCTTCTTCTTCTCATCGCTTTTGGGATCCACCTTCTTCCTCTTCTTCATTTCGTTCCTCCTGGAAGACCTCCAAGCCTTTTTCGGACCGTAGGAGGAAATTCCATCCGAAAAAGTTATTGCCCTTGGCAGGCGCCAAGGATCAGCACGATTCCTTCAAACGGAAGTCCTGACAACTATTGCAGGGAGGCGTCGATTCTTGTGGGCGGAAGGCTTTTGTGTTTTCTGGACGCCTGGAGTCGGGATGTGAGGGATCGTTGGGACTTGAACATTGTCAGGAGCGGCTATCGTACTGACTTTGTCACTCTGCCTCCCCGCTGAGGCACCATCCGTACTCCTTTCCCCAGGGATCCAGGGAAGAAGCAAGCTCTGCTGGAAGGGGTGCTGACTCTTCTGGAAAAGAAGGCGATTGTTCCAGTTCCCATGGAGGAGCAGGGACTGGATTGATATTTGATTATTTTTCTGGTTCGGAAGGTGTTCAGTGGTTTCAGGCCGGTTCTGGACCTGAAGAGGGTAAATGGGTGGGTCAAGACCATTGATTTCAAGATGCCGACTTTGCAGTCCAAAATTCCCTTGGTCAGTGTCTAGGACTTTATGACCTCCATAGACATCCAGGATGCTTACCTCCATGTTCCCATGGCTCTGGATCATCAGATATTTCTGAGGTTTGCGATAGGGGACTGGCACTTTCAGTTCGCTGGATTGCCATTCGGTCTGAAGTCCGCCCGAGGGTCTTCATGAAGCTGTTGGCTCCGTTGGTGGCATTGGCCGACCGTCAGGGGATCTTCCTTCATCCCTACCTCGATGACTGGTTGGTTCACGCTCCCTCGGGCCTGTTGGCTCGCAGTCACACGGGGGTGGTGCTGGACATTTTGAAGGTGCATGGTTTTCTGATCAATCTGGAAAATCCTGCCTTATTCCGGCCCAGGACTGTCTCTTTATTGGGGCAAGGTTTCATATCGGCTTGTAGTCACATTGCCCGAGGTGCAGGTGGCAAAGATCCTGTCACACATTCTGGGTCTTTTGTCCCAGCCCGTCCAGGTGGCTGCTTGTTGGCTCCAGGTTCAGGGGGATCTGGCTGTAACGGTGTTTCTGGTTCCCTGGGCTCGCTTTCATTTGCACAAGCTGATGGCTCACATCCTGGCGCAATGGTCTACCCATTGTCTTTCCCCCTTTTCTTTGATTCCTGTCTCCCCTCAGATCTGGGTGGACCTGGGTTGGTGGCTTGTCAGGGATCATGTTCTGAGGGGGTGTCTCTCTCCCCTCCTGCCCCCTTGATTGTCACGACGGATGCCAGTCTGTCGGGTTGGGGGGCCTGGATGGGGGTGCAGCAGGCCAAGGGCTCTTGGTCCCAGTCTCAGAGCCGGAGGTCTTCGAATTGGAGGGAGTTGGAGGCTGTCCGCAAGGCTCCGAGGGCCTTCTCTCGGTTTCTGAAGAATGCGGTCGTTCTGGTCAGGACGGACAATATTACGATGATGGCTTATTTGAACAGGCAGGGGGGACCTGGTCCCATTCTCTGGCTCTGGTGGCAGTGTTTGTTTCATTGGGCGGAGTCTCATCTGTGGGCGGTGTCTGTGATCCATATTCAGGGAGTCTCCAATACTCTGGCGGATGCTCTCAGCAGGCCCATTCCGTCGTCAGTGGATTTTTGCCTTCGTCAGCAGCGGTTTGTGGAGCCTACGGTGCGGTTGGGTGTCCCTGTGATAGACCTTTTCTGCGAGTGTTCTCAATGCCAAGGTGCCACTGTTTCGCTCTTGGAGCCGGGAGGGACGAGCTTGGGCTGTGGACGCTCATTCCTGCCAGTGGCCAAAGGGGCTTCTTTATGCTTTTCCTCCCTTGCCAATGCTTCTCAGGTTCCTTCTCAGGAAAAGGGGGTTGGGGGCGTCGGTCATTCTTGTTACCCCGGCTTGGCCCCAGGCCTCTTGGTTTCCTCTTCTTGTGGAGATGAGGAGAGAGGTGGATTGGTTGTTGCCCCCGACACCCTCACACTTGGTGTTCCCTGTGTTACAACACAATGTCCTGTCAAGGATCCGGTTGGCAGCCTGGAGGTTGAATGGATAGGTCTGCTGCATAAGGGGGTTCCAGCTAGTTTGACCTCGACTCTGCAGGCTGCTAGGTGCTCCTCTACCAATAAGTCTTACTTGCGTCACTGGCGTTCTTTCAGTAGGTGGTGTTGGGGTAAGGGTTTGGACCCTACTTCTTAAGCCTTGTTTTATGTTATGCTGTTTCTACAGGTGGGGGGCTTCATTGGGGTTAAAGGTTGCCTCCCTTAAGCGTCAATGGGCTGCGATTAAGGTTTTTCGGAGTTCTTGGAACAATCTGTCTAATCCCGATGGTTTGGCGGGGCGTCTTTTCAAGGGGTTGCGTAATGTTCTTCCTTCTCCTCAGAAGCACTTCCCTTTGTGTGATCTTTCTTTGGTTTTGGAGGCATTGATGGCTCCTCCGTTTGAACCCCTGGTCTTTGTGGATTTGCGTTTGTTGTCCCTTAAGACTTTCTTTTTGTTGGCTATTTCCTCCGCTCAGCGTTTGTGTGAACTGGGCGCTTTGTCTTTCAAGCATCCTTTTTAGGTCTCGGCCTGCACCAGCGCTTGCGCTGGTCTGGCCGAGAGTTTTAGTAAGCGGGTTTTGGAAGTGCAAACACTGGCTTTCGGCTGGCGACCAGCTTGAGTTCACGATGGCGTGCACGCGCAGCTGGCATCTGGGTTTCCTATCTCTTCCTCATTTCCTCGTCATGGCTCATTAACTCTCTGGACTCTGATGTTTCAATCGCAGCAGCAGCTCACATTACCAACTGAGGGCCCTGGACTACAGTCACATGAAAAACAACAGCGATTAGCATTGAAATGCAAGCTTTTTTTGTCTAGTTAGAAATATTGCTTCGGTGGGTTGATTTCACCTTATATCGCTATTTGTTATATATTGGGAGTCACAGCCTAATTACCAGTATTTTTGTCTCTCACTGTTTTTTTTTTTTTATATTTATTCGCGCAAAGCACAAAGCTATATTTAAGGTTACTTTTTCCGCGTCACTTCTTCACTCTATTTAAACTCCACACCCCCTACTCTTATTGTCTCTCTCCTTCTCTCTCTCTCCCCTCTCTAATTCTCTCTCTACTTAATTAACTCTCCCCTCTATCTTTTTTAGCCTTTCATTCTCTCACCCCTTTATCTGTTTCTCTTTCAAACTCCTTCATTCACTCTCTCTCCTCCTTCTTTCTCTCTCTCTATCCCGCTCCACTCTTTATTCTATGTACACCCTTTCTCTCTCACCACCCTCTCTAATTGGGCATTATATCTTCACTCTATCTCTCACTCGGCAACACCACAGCATCACTCAGCGCAACCACAGCATCAATCAGAGCCAGCACAGCATCAATCAGAGCCAGCACAGCATCACTCAGCACCAACACAACATCTCTCAACGCCATCACAACATCTCTCAACGCCATCACAGCATCACTCAACGCCATCACAGCATCACTCAGTGCAACCACAGCATCACTCAGTGCAACCACAGCATCACTCAGCACAACCACAGCATTACTCAGCACAACCACAGCATCACTTAGCGCCACAACAGCATCACTCAGCGCCACCACAGCATCACTCAGCACCACCATAGCTTTACTCAGCGACACCACATCATCACTCAGGGCCAACACTGCATCACTCAGCACCACCACAGGATGACTCAGCACCACCACAGCATCGCTCAGCACCACCACAGCATCGCTCAGCGCCACCACAGCATCGCTCAGCGCCACCACAGCATCGCTCAGCGCCACCACAGCATCGCTCAGCGCCGCCACAGCATCGCTCAGCGCCGCCACAGCATCGCTCAGCGCCGCCACAGTATCGCTCAGCGCCGCCACAGCATCGCTCAGCGCCGCCACAGCATCGCTCAGCGCCGCCACAGCATCGCTCAGCGCCGCCACAGCATCGCTCAGCACCGCCACTGCATCGCTCAGCACCGCCACTGCATCGCTCAGCACCGCCACTGCATCGCTCAGCACCGCCACTGCATCGCTCACCGCCACAACAGCATCACTCATGGCCACTACAGCATCACTCAGCGCCGCCACAGCATCACTCAGCGCCGCCACAGCATCACTCAGCGCCGCCACAGCATCACTCAGCGCCAAGACAATATCACTCAGCACCACCACAGCATCACTCAGCGCCAAGACAACATCACTTAGCACCACCACAGCATCACTCAGCACCACAGCAGTATCACTCAGCAACACCTGAGTATCATTCAGCATCGTCTCCGCACCAGTCACCACCACCACCACCACTACCACCTCAGCATCACTCAGCACCACCTCAGCCTGCTCTCGGAATCTGGCATCTGTTGATTCTCCCCTAGCGTCTCACCGCTGCTAGTGTTATAATACAGGTACTAGTTCCCAACCTTCACCCTCCGATTGTTTATGCCCCTCAAAAAAAAGCTTTAACAAACAACCATTGCCAGCATTGCAAGAACAAAAGAAAACTGAGGAAATTTTTTATTGTAAATACATTTTTTAATATGGTCGTTCAGTTTTACATAATGCCTTCTTGGTCATATATAAAGTAACAAAAATGCTTCTGACACTTTTTTATTATAACTTTTCAGCATGCCGCACAGCAGCCACACTTCTCTACAGCACAGCTTGAAGACATTGGCAAAGTCAATAGCTCTGGCTAAACACTTATAAGGCCCCAAAGGCGAGACCTATTGGCTATGCCAATGCTTGTTTGTAGGGTTTTTGAGGACAGAATCATTTTGAGGCCTGTCCTTTCCTTTAGTCCTAAAGTTGACTCCCAGTTCCATCGAGACCAGGAATTGATTTTGCCTTCCTTTTTTATGTTTAACTTTGTTTTATTGGTTTGCAGATAAGTGAAAAGACACATTACATACATCAGGTTATCCTATTTTCGGCCCCTGCGAGAGGCCCGGCTTGTCTGTGCAACATACAATAGCTAATAAAGTATAAAACTCCCTAACACCCCCCCCGTCCCCATGTCCCAACTCCCCCCTCCCCGAACCGGTGTGCTATGACGGATCCTTGGTATCTTGGTACATATAGAGCCCATGTGCGCCATGCCTCAGGAAGCTGCCTCAGGTTGTTGGATATCTGTTAGTCGCAAAAGGCAGAGGTATTTCGGGCAGGTGAATTCGTTGAATTCCAACGCTAGTAGGGATAGTAGGGGCCGCCATGTGGTAGCAAACGCGTCCGTAGATTGTGTAAGGCTAGCTTGGATTCTCTCCATACCTAAAGTGTACCACAGTTTGTGTAGCCACCCCGTATGAGTTGGTCTATTCCGTGTGCCCCATAAGGAGAGAATGTGTTGCACCGCTGCTCCCATAGCCAAGCCCATCTGCCTTCCCCTAAATGACTTCAGTGGGTACGTAAGCGAGTTGGGTAGCCCCAGCACGGTGTAGGCCGGGAAGCGTGGGACTTCTGTGTCAAATTGTTTGTCTATATCGTCTAGGACTGCCGTCCAGTATACAGTCACTTCCCTACAGTCCCATAACAGGTGAGTCCGTGTGCCCTCTTCGTCACATCCTCTCCAACATGTAGGGCTACGGTCGGGGTTTCCTTTATGCAGTCTGGCAGGTGTCAAATACCAATAAGTTACTACCTAGACCACTGCTTCCCTGCCTGCTGTGTTCCTAGCCGTGTGGTTCGCCCGAAAGTAGATGTCCCGCCATTCTTTTCCGGTCAGCTCTCTACCAAGCTCCCGCGCCCATCTCCTCTGTCCAGCCGAGGGTCCCGGACGAGCCGGGGGACGTATCAGCCCATAGAGTTCGGAGATCATCCTCTTATCCGAGGTTTTGGTTACGAGCCATTTCTCGTAGGCCGTCAGTTTTCTACTGACCATCAGGCGCACGTCTGGGTGTAATAGCCAGTGGCGAATTTGGAAATATTGGAATCTCTGCGGTCTCTGGACGTCGTAGGCCTGTGATATCTCTGAGAACTGGAGGAACCCCTCCAGGTCAAATAAATGCCCGGCTGACTTGCAAGTTGACGCCCTCCATTGTGGGAACGCTCGCTCTTTGAGCCCCGGTGGGAATTCCGGATTATCGAATATGGGAGTTAATGGCGAGGGGAAGGAGGTAAGTCCACGTTTAGTCGCCACCGTGTCCCACACTTGCATCACAGTGCGTGTGAATGGGGAGAGTGCAAGGTTCGGGGGCCTATCCGGGCGTTTGAGAAATGGCACTTTCCAGAGGGCTAGCTGTGCCAGCGCCCGATCTTGAAACAGCCACCTCTTTTCTGATTCCGGTCTGCTCCATTCTACCAGGTATCTGAGTTGCGACGCCCGGAAGTGGTCCAGTAGATTGGGAATTCCCAGCCCTCCTTCGTCCGGGGGACGGTGGGCTAGCTCTCTATTCATCCGCGGCCTCTTCCCGGCCCAGATGAAGTGTTGCACCGCACTTTGCAATTTATGAATGACGCCTTTGGGAGGCCAGGCTGGGATGGTCTGAAAGAAGTACAGCACTTGAGGCAAGATAGACATTTTGACTGCAGCGATACGGCCCAGGAGCGACAGAGGTTGTTTCTGCCATCTACGCAGATCCCCCTGAACTCGCGAGAGGAGATTGGAGTAGTTTAGGGCGATTGTTTGCCCTGTGGAGGGGGTCAGAACTGTCCCCAGGTATGGGATCTTGTCTTGAAGTTGGAGCTCCCTGAACTCTCCGTGTGTTACCCTTGGTGCCGTCTCATTGAGGCCAAGTGGCAATATCATGGATTTCCCCACATTGATCTTGAAACCGGAGACTTCACCAAAAGCCTGCAGTTCCCGAAGGAAAGCCGGGACAGAGCGCTTGGGTGTCTCTAGGGCTGCCAGGATATCGTCCGCATATAAGCTGATTGGGTGTTTCTCCCCTCCAAAGGGGATGCCGAGGATATCGGGGTTATCTCTTATCCGTTGTGCTAGGGGTTCAACATATAGCGCAAATAGAAGGGGCGACAACGGACATCCTTGCCTCGTACCCCTTTGAATGTCAAAGGGCTGGGAACTCGTTCCGTTGACCCGGATCGTGGCTGTGGTTTTGTCATAGCAGCTTGTTACCCATGCCCTAAATCGCTCACCTAAGCCGAAGTGCGCCAATGTCTTATCCATAAAACCCCAGTCTACCCTGTCGAATGCCTTTTCGGCATCTATCGACAATAAAAGGGCATCCGTCTTGTTGTGGAAGACTTTATCAATTATATGCATGATTCGTTTGGTGTTGTCGCTGCTTTGTCTATTGGGAATAAAACCGGATTGGTCTTGTTCGATGATGCCTGGCATGCGTGGGCCTAGTCTGGCTGCAAGAACCCCTGTGAACAATTTGAGGTCCAAGTTGAGTAAGGAGATCGGCCGGTATGAGCCGCATTGGGTAGTGTCCTTTCCGGGCTTGGGAAGGACAACTATATCTGCTGCAAGCATGTCTGCGAGAATAGATCCGGGGCCCTGGAACGAATTAAAAAGGCGAGTTAAAATCGGGGCGATGAGTGGACAGAACGCTTTATAGAACCCCGCCGAGAAGCCATCTGGCCCTGGAGCTTTCAGTGGTTTGAGTCGAGAAATAGCACCTATCACTTCTTCAATTCGAATTGGCGCGTCCAAAGCTTCTGCTCCCGCAGTGTTTAAGGCCGTGATAGCGGCGCGTTGAAGATATGACTCTCCATTCAGTTGTATTCGTGGATCTTTGCTATACAAGGAAGCAAAGAATTCTCTGAGAGTTTCAGCTATCTGATCGTCCAGTTCCACCACCTCCCCCCCGGAGTTCTGCTGGGCAGCAATTTTGGACCTCTGGGCGCGGGCTCTCAGTTTACTGCCAGGAGACGTCCCGTTCTATCTCCCCCTATGTAGTAAGAATGTTTGAGCCGCAAAGCCGCATATTCCGCCCTGTCGAGATCCAAGCTTGCCAGCTGCGCTCTGGCTGCTTTCAGTTTACGCCATATTCTAGGGGCACCTGTCCGGCTGTGTACTCGCTCCAGCTCCACCACATTGGCCGTAAGCTGTTCTCTCTTTTCTTTCCGGTCCCGAAACTCCGCCGCGGAGATAGCTATCAATTCTCCCCTCACGACCGCCTTGAGGGCCCCCCATAACGCTGAGACGTCTCTGGTGTATCGTTTGTCGCGAGGTAGTCAGTGATACATTTGTGCACCTGCTGGGATATCTCTTTGCGCAGCAGCAAATTTTCCCTTAGTCTCCACCTCCCCCTTGGTCCGTGAGTCGGGGGCACGTCTAATGTCACTATCACCGCATCGTGGTCTGAGAGTGCCGCTGGAGTAATGTCCACTGTATCCACTAGGGCATTGATTTCAGCCGACCCTATGAAGTGGTCCAGTCTGGCATATGTGTGGTGTGCGCTTGAGTAATAAGTGTACTGCTTACTATGGGTGTGGGCCTCCCGCCATATGTCTACCAGCCCCCTGTGAGCCAGCCATTCCCTCCCTTCCTCTGATAAGGCTCCTGTTTGGCCATAGCGTTGCCCGGATCTATCTTTCTCTGAGTCCATGACCAGGTTGAGATCGCCTCCCACTAATATCCTCCTGTCTTGGGGACTAAGAACCTCTGATATGGCTCCCTTAATGAACTTTTCTTGCCCTTCATTGGGGGGTGTAGATGAACCCCACCACTATGGCAGCCCCCCCCCACCCAAAGCCTGTAAGCCAACAACCTACCCTTTATTTCTGCTACCTTGTCTCCCACTTTGCCCCGGAACTTCTTAGCGAGCAAAATGGCTACCCCTGCCTTTTTATCTATGGTAGAGGAGTAAAATTGTTGGGGAAAGGCGCGGGACCTCATTCTGTGCCAATCCTTAGAGAGGAGATGGGTTTCCTGTAGAAGGCACACATCTGCCCCAGAGTGCTCCAGATAAGATATGATAGCTCGCCTTTTAACAGGGTTATTCAGACCCCTCACGTTGAGGGTTAGCACCTGAAGAACGTGTTGCGACATAGTGGGTTTACAAGTGGTGTTTGTGCTTGTGTCGTTGGTAGACTGCTCTTGCCTCGCATGTGTCTGTGCCCTTGTTCCATGTATCAATGGCTCTGTCTTCCGTCCATGCCCGCTCCCTAGCAGCACACCGGTTCCCCTTCCCTCCCTCCTCCCTAACCCCAACTCCCTCCCTTCAAATTTCCCTAGGTCGTGTCTTCCCCTTGTGTGGATCCTGTTCCGAAGGTGCGTCTTGCCCTCCCTCATGGTCCCCCTTTCCCCCTGTGTCCCCCCCTCCGCCTCCCTTCCCCGGGTCCCCCCCAGTTCCTCCCTAACCCCAACTAGACATACCCCAGGTTTGACCATAGTCCAATGTCCAACATTCCGTGACGCGGACATTTGGAAATGAAAAATCGGGGTGAATATGTGGTCCAAGTGCCCCGGGCCCCCCAGCCAGCTATATTTCAGTGCAATAACGTCCCCTTGTGCAGCTCAAAGTTTGTCCGGCGAGGTAGTATCCCTCGACACTGCTTCCAGGGCTGCCAGTCTTTCTTGTGTGATGGTGGTAGGATCTGGCCGTGCTTAAAGTTTAGGCGAGTGTCTGCGGCCTACTCTTTGCCATCCTCCCCCTGAGGATCGTTGTGTGCGGATGGGCGAGTCCTCCGAGTCCCGTTGTTCTAGGCCCAGGAGCGCGCACGTTTCATGAAGTGATCTCACTTGTTGTAGCTTGTCTCCCCACTTGAAAATCAAGCGAAATGGGTGGCCCCATGAGTAAGTCACTCCCTTGTCCTTCAAAAATGTCGTCACCTCCTTGAATGCTTTCCTCTTTTGTAAGGTAATGGAGGCCAGGTCCTGATATAGTGCTATGGGCTTACCCTGATATTTGAGGGTTGCTTACGTCTGGCTTCGCGTAGTATGCGTTCCTTAAGGGGAAATCTGGCAAGAAAGCTAGGATGTCCGGTGGAGGGGCTGGTGCCCGCCTTGCCATTCCCACCCTGTGTGCACGATCGATGCAAATGTCAAAGTCTGGTGACTCGTCCAGGATCTCCCTAAACAGGTCTTGGAGGTATCGGGCGACGTCTGACCCCTCTTCTTTCAGCGGGACCCCCCTAACGCGGATGTTGTTTCGGCGTGACCGATTTTCGAGGTCTTCTGCGTGGGCTTGCAAGTCTACCTGCTGATCCTTGAGTCGTATAAGTTTCTGCTGTAGTTGCTCTATCTCCTCGCCTTTGGATTGTTCACGCTCCTCGATGGCGGCAACTCGCTCCCCAATTTCGTCAACATTGCGTTGGATCTCTCTCACCTATCCTGCCACCTCTTGTTTAAGCGTTTGGAAATCCTCTCGCAGCGTATTGAAGAGAGTTTCTAGGAATGTTCGTGTGATTGGCGCTTCTACGTCGCCTTGTTCTGCTTGTGCTTTAGGGGCCGGGGAGGTTCGCCCTCCCTTCTCCCCGGACAGGGAGCCTTTGGCCAGCATCTCTTTCAATGTTCTTTCCCCCTTTTTCCGCACTGTGGACATTGTGGGGCTCCCGGTTGGTTGTTCTTCCACCTCCGCACTAGATCTACGTGCACTTCACGTGTGTATCACCTCTGGCTGCATGGGTGACGTTGAGTTAGGGTCGCTCAACTTCGCCTCACTCCTAAGCCCCGTGGTGTGGTTCTGTGCTCTCGTGTGCTGACCGTGGCCTCCAGTTGCTGTGGGCTGTGACTGTTATTCCTCCCGTTTGTGGGCAACCTGTTGCGTGCTGGCAGTGTGGTTCTCCTGCGCGGGTGCTCACTTGGCAGGGCCTATCTTGTCGTGGCTAGCTTGCAGCGATCAGGCCGGCAGGCCCGCCTCGGCCCTATCACCTGGGTCTGTTCTCTGAGTTCGGCTGTGGCGTTGTCGGCCTGCAGTGAAGCCCTGTAAGGGCAGCGATGGGCTCCTCACGATCTAGTACGCCGTGTGCGACCTTAAACCATGGAGGCGCCGAGTCGCGGAGGCCAGTCTGCGGTCCCGCCCGCGGTGTCCACTGTCGCCTGGGTAGGGACTGCCTCCACCCGACCCGCCTCGGGTGCGGTCTCTGCAGCTAATTTACTCGGGCTGGATTCAGCCCCCCCAGGGTCACTGCCGCTGCCTCCACCGAACCGAGGGGTTATCCCTCCTTTTCCGCTGCGCTGCGCTGTCCCACGCCGCTTGCCCCTGTTCTGCTGGGCCTGATCTAGGAGGTGGGCACCCTACGCATCCGCCGACGGCCTCCGCTGTTTATGTGGCCTGTGGCATGTCCTCTGGTCTTTGGTGTCTGGGCTGCGTTCGGCGTCGGTGCCCACAGGCCCACCTCTCCCCCGCTGCTGAGTGTTCGTCAAAGCTTTGGGCCTTGGCACTCACCTCCCGGCCGAGCCGCGAGGGCCTACAGGGCAGCTTGTCTCCGGTGGGGCCGGGCTCCTCGGGTCACCCACCGCTCCCCCGCCGTTACCTTCAGGCGCTGCTTCTTCCCTGGGTCGCGCAGGGGGCTCCGGGCTCGCGCTCAGTAAGGCCCTCAAGCCGGGCGCTCGATTTACACCGCCGGCCGAGCAGGGGCCGCCTCTCCGCTGCCGCTCCGTTCCTGCCTGTGCCTGGGGTGATTGTCGCTGCTGCGGGTACTCACTCGCCGTTCTGCCGGGCGCCCCCTTGGTGGACTGTCTCCGGATCCACCTGTGTCCCCGCTAGGGAGGAGTGCGTCTGTCCTTCCCGCTCAGTCTTTTTGCTGGGCCTCCGGCCCGAGCGCCACCTCCAGCCGCTGCCTGCTCGGCCTTACGAGGAGCCCACCAGCTGCACAAGACGCCCGCCGGAGCCCGCGGGGGTGTCGCCACACTCCCTCTGGTCGTGCCACCTGCTGTGGTGCACAACGGGGGGTATGCTGGGTTATTCGGCTGGTTACGGGGGCCAGGAGCGAGGAGCCTCCGGGTTGTGCGACCGCT
Source organism: Calotriton arnoldi (assembly GCA_963921515.1). Lineage (NCBI taxonomy): Eukaryota > Metazoa > Chordata > Amphibia > Caudata > Salamandridae > Calotriton > Calotriton arnoldi. Next base: position 1,069,369 of record CAWUFW010005961.1, on the reverse strand, counting down.
TAGATCGCCATCTTGGCCACACCCCTTGCCTTCCTTTTTTTAGTCTCCTTCTTCTGAGGCGGAATTGAGGTTGCATTCTTTGGATGTCAGGAGGGCTTTCCTGATTTATTTGGATAGGGGGGCTTCCCTTCGGATTTCCGATTCCCCGTTTTTGAATTTTGGTTCGGTAAATAGCGGGGTGCGTCCTTCCACTTCTTCCTCGAGTCTGTGGGTTCGGACTCTGATTTCTCTGGCCTACAAGGCTTCTGGTCAGGTTTCTCTCTTGGGGGGTCAGGGTCGCTCCACAAGGTCTATGGCTACCTCTCGTGCTGACGTGCAGGGGGCTTCCATTTATGAGATCAGCTGGTTGGCCACATGGGCTTCCCCTTAGACTTTTGCCTCTCATTACCGGATTGTGCAGGAGGTGGACAGGCTGAGGTTTTTGGGTCTACGGTATTGTCCGCTATGGTGCCTGAATAGCGGTCCTTTCCTTTTTGTCTGTATTATTTAATAAACATGTTTTTGTGCATTACCGATTTGGTTGTCCTGTTTGGCTTTGTACTTCTCATATATGTAATGAAGAGAAGCAAGGGAGGGACGATGAGGTAATGCTTCAATTACTTACCGGTAATTGCATTACTCTGAGTTTTCTTCCCTCACTTCTATTCATTACATGCCTCCCTCCCTGGTAGTCCAGGCCAACCTTTAATTGGTGTTGTGTATTACAGGAGGATGGAGGGGGATTTTTTATTGGTGATCGATAATCACGTGGTGTGGATGTCTGGGGAGGCAGGAATGCCTCATGTATGTAATGAATAGAAGTGAGGGACGAGGACTAAGAGTAATGCAATTACCGGTAAATAATTGAAGCATTTCCTGGCTAGCAACCTGGCCCAAGTGTCACAACTTTTTCAGGAGATCCGAGGGAGCCAGAGATGTTTTTAAGGTGCAAACGTGCAGGTTAAAATCTTATCAGGCTCTGTTGTGGAATTGTGAAGGCGCACAGCCAATTAACTGCATGAGCACAACTTTTTCAGAGGGTTCCCGGGATAGCCCATGGTTTTGATGTTAATGTCCGATCCCGGCTAACAACCTGGCCCAGGTGTCACAGCTTTTTTCGGGCGGTCCTAGAGGGCCTGGGATGATTCTGAAGTTCAAATGTGCAGGTTAAAGTCTCATTAGGCTGTCATGTAGGTCATGAAGTGCAAGCGTGCAGGTTAAAGTCTCATCAGGCTGTCTCATGGAAATGTGGAGGAGCGCAGTCAGATAGATGCACATGCACTTTTTTGGAAGGGTCCAGGGTACCAGCATAGGCCAAGGTTTTGATGAGAGTGTCTATTCCCCGGCTAGCAGCCTGGCCCAGTTTATCATAGTTTTGTCAAGAGAGTCCTCAAGACACCCAGGGCAGCCCAAGGCTTTAGTATTAATGACCATTCCCTGGCTGACAACAGTCATCACTGTTCCTCAATGCGCTTATATGTTTGTACATTTTTTGTTAAAATGTATTTTAAAAATTCATGAAGCGACAGTTTAATATGGGGTCGTCCACCTCTAGGCAAGATATGACAGTCCGCCTGCAAGTGTGGATCCCTTTGCATTTTAATGAGAGCTTGAGGAGAGGCCTCCTCTCCACGGCCATCTCAAGGCATATGAGGTTCAAGAGATTCTTTTAGTTTGAGCCGCATAAGCGACAGACTCTGCCGCCAGAGTGCTGCCATGCTGGTTTTTCTGCTAATGTGGGTGGGCGGCACTGCAACATTTTTAATTTCAGGTGAAGATTGTATGTGCAAGCTAATTACGTCGCTTGCTTTAACTTTGGGTAACTGCTAATGCCCATCCAGGCGTGTGCTCTTTTTGCGAGTTCTTTGTCCTTTAGGAGAGATTTTAGCCATTGCAGAGTTAACTAGTTTTGTAAAAGTACTGTATGAAAGTGGCAAAGCCCATAGGTTCCCAAGAAGCAAGTCTGCTAAAGATTGATCCAAGTATTCTTTAAAGCTGCTGCTGTGGTTACAGCTACCCCCGTTGTCGATTGCTAACCACAGAATGTTATTTAGTGTGTTGGGCATGTTTTAATTGAAAGCAGCACTTTACTATTGCGCCTTTCCGCCCGATTGATTGCCTTGTGAGGCCAAACTCCAACCGTATTTGGCTTGGAGAGGAACTCAGTGCTTACCACTCCTCTTTCCCCATCCCGTGTTTCAGCACTCTGTAGCAAACATGCAGGTGAGCAGGCAGAAAAAGGAGTTGGGATTCATATTATTTCCGCAGGATCTATCAAATAGCATCATAGGAGTTTTGCTCTGGATGGAGGGTAAATATTTAGCCGCCCCTGCCATATCCAATCAAAAGCAGAGGGAAAGTCACCAACTTTGCCCAAGGGCAGTGGCATATATATCCCAAGGTCGGACACGGACAGAAAATAGGTCCAGGCAGCAAAATAAAAGTGGCCCTGTTAGCAAATTGGATAGCTAAAAAAAGTGGCCCATTTTTGTAAATTGGAGCAGTTTTGAACTTGTAAAGACACGCTATATAAGTGTTCTACAAAGTATGGAAAACTGCATGGTTTTAAGCTTGCTGCAGGCAATGTTTATTTAAATATCAAGGAAATCAACAGTAAAAACCGACCCAGCAGACCATAAAACAGGCCCACAGCCAGAAAACACTGACCTGTCACACCAGCCCATTGAGCACTGCCCGATTGCCCTATAGACCAGTCCGACCCTGTATGCCCCCTCTCCCTCGTTGACTTAGCCGTGGGTGAGAAGTGACGAAAAACAGAGGATGTGGCAGATGTGCTGGCCGACTTCTCTGTGTCCTTCCAAATGCTTACTAAGGAGACCTCTGTTCCAAACTGAGAAGTCAGAGCTAGGACAGATGTGAGCAGGGTCAGCTTTTGGCTAGGGTGAGCTGGGCCCAAGGCACCTGAAGTTAGAGGAGCACACACATACCTGACCTCCCAAGCTGCCTTGAACGTTTTTATTTTAGGCCACCGGTTCAGCTCATTACCTTCAGTCTGTCTATAAAAATATTGTATTCTTTACTTTACCTTTCTGCACTCCCTCCTTCATGAACTCTCCCCTCCAGTTTAGCAACTGAATAAGTGATTAAGGTGAGGGGACGAGGGGCAAATACACGTTAAAAGGCTGGTCACAGCTCTGAGGAATTCAGGCAGGACATGACTTGTGATGATTGAAAGTCCTCCGCACTAGGATCACCAATGGGAGGAGGTAGATGGGGAACAGTTAGAGGAGGAGGATTAGGAGTGGTGCCAAATTCAGTTTCGCCCTGGGCGCTGTCTGAAGAAAGGCCGGCCCTGGATATCAGCTATTTCACTCTTACGTGGTTCAGAGCATTTGTTGGGCCACTAAGGAGCACGGCATAGCACAACTACCTGTACTCGCTCTTCACAAATGTGAGCAGAGGTCAGGAGCAGCTGACCCATTCCGCTATGACAAGCAAAATGCTGTAGGTCACAGAAGAGTGGAGCAGCTCACAGCTGCCACTTCACTCTGTTTACAGTTGCGACAAGATGAAGGGGCAACTAACATCAGCAGCGGTTTCTTCGTGAGGGGGCATCGCCCCCCCCCCTGCCCGCAGAGGCGCTACACGTGAAAAATAAAATGGCAATGAAATGATTTCATTGCCATTTTATTTTTCATGTTTAGCAGTGCAGCAGCCTGCATTAGTGGGGGCGTGTCCTCCTCTGCTGCCGATTGGCAGCATTAGAGGACTGGAGGCGCAGGTTGGACCCTCCAAAGTGTGCATGTCACTTTGGCCGGCTCTCTTGAGCTGGCAAAAGTGACATGCGCATTTGCAGCTCTCCACTCAGCTGTCTTGGGTGGAGACCAAGCACAGGCCTAAAGGCGCATCCAGCCAGGATGCTCCATCCAATCCTGGCGCTGCTCTCATGCTGGTGAGAGAAGCACCAGGATTGGTTAGTGGAACTGCCTGGAGCCCGCGGAGCCGACGGAAAAGGGACCGAAGAGGACTTTGGACGTGCAGCAGGCAAGGTAAGTGACTTTATTTTTTATTATTTGCCACTCGCCTTGTCTGCCTGCACGCGCCCACCGACTCCTTAGTTGCCCGCTCGCACCACCGGTGCACAAACGTGCCAGCCGCCCATGGTGAACATGCTGCTCCCTGGCTTCCAAATATGCTATAGGAGAGCAAGGTATTTATCTAACAGTTGTCCTAGCATAGGAGATGGGCAGTTCACAGCTTTGCCAGTGCTCTGTTCACAAAAAGAAAAAGAATAAAGTGCCAGGACAATCGTAGGAGCAGCCCCACTCTGAAGTGGCCCACAGAAATTGGCACATCTGCCCCATCTTTTTTTATTATTCCCTCTAAACTTGACCAAGGGCAGGGTGGCACACACCACCCAGGTGATTGGGTAATAAAAAAAAAAACAGCGCTTATGAGGAGAGTAGAGGAGGGAGTCAGGCGTAGGACACACTACCTCATTATTGGTCAAGGCATGAGTAGATAAATAAACAACATCTATCCTTAGTCAAGCTTAGCAGGGGCAAAGGGACACTAATTCAGACTTCTAGTTAAAGCAGAGACACATAAATGCATACCCTCCACTAAGGAAGGGAGGAGGGGCATTGTGCACCTAATGCGCACCTCCCATTGGCCAAGGCAGGAGCAGGGGGTAGATGGGTTAAGGGAATTCCAACAAATGGTAATGTTTTGGTGGTGTCAAGCCCCCTCCCATGCCAATGGTCATGAAAGATGAGAATGCATATGTACCTTAACTTTAGAATTTTGGTCTTATTAGTTCTTGCTGCTTAGCTTCTGTCAGCGTATTAGTAACTTCCCATTCATTATATTTAATTGGGTAATTTATGTATTTATTTTTTAGGCATAGGGTATGATAAAAGGTAGTGTGACAGATCAATGCAGTCTCATCTGCCTGCTTCCTTACCCTCCACAAGAACTTCAAGTGGCTTCCCATTGACACCAGATGCACCATCACACAAGACCTGGTCACCAGCCGACTGGACTACAGAAACTCACTCTATGCTGGAATCAGAGTGCACCTCCTCAAGAGCCTGCAGATGATACAGAATGCATCGGCCAGACTCATCCTAGACCTCCCCGAGCGGACTCACACTATCCTCCATCTCAAGAAGTTCTACTGGCTCCACATCCAGAAGAAATGCCAGTTCAAGATCCTGATCCACGCCTTCAAAGCCCTTCACAACCATGGACTAGCATACATCAGCCACCAACTCTACTTCCATCTTTCCTCAAGACACCTGCGCTCTGCCTCACCCACATCCCCCGCAGCATCAGTGGAGGACGCTCCGTCTCCTACCTCGTCACGAAGTCTTGGAACGACATCCCACTTCACCTACGGACCCCATCCTCTCTGTTGCAATTCAGAAAAGGACTCAGACCTGGTTGTTCGACAGAGCCCTGGCAGCAGTATTCTCAACGCATGGATACTTTCACGGGTGAATAGCCCTGCTTTACAAATTTAGTTTGATTGATTGTGTTCTTTTATATATTGTACATGCTTCTGTGATGTTAACTGCAGGATTAACATAGCATCTGCTCAGCATTTTTTTCTTAGAGCTGCGTGAGGGTGAAAAACATACTTGGTCAACTTAGATCAGTGGTTCTTAACCTTTAGTCTTCTGTGGACCCCCAATGAATCACTACTGAGAGCCGGTGACCCTCGCCTAAGCAATTTCTATGATCTGACCCGCAAAACAATACACAAAAATTTAGAAACTTATAATTAAAACAAATGCATAAATTCTGAAATATTGTATTTGATTTACAAACAAAAAGAATTTGAAAATCAAAATTACCAACTCAGAGGGTCCGCGACTGCTTAGAAAAAATAATATTAACACATTAATAAAGTGTACAAATAAAAAAGCAAAATGTACAATTAAAAATGTTCAAACGTTCTGTAAATGTGAAGAAAGTTGCAATTGTAGGATAAAGTTAGTATCCTCAGATTGATTCGTGGGAGCAGTAAAGTGCATCAAGCAAAATATATTATGGATGATGGGTGGTCTCAATTGCATTAAGAAAAGCCCCAACCTTCCTATTAACATTGTTATTATATCGGTTTGTGAATTAAATAAAATATTTCATCATTTGGGTATTTGTTTGATGAATGCTTGTTTCTGTATTTTTTGTGTATTGTTTTGAGGTTCAAATCATTGGCTTCTGCTAATGACTTTGTGGGGGTCCTCGGATTCCAATAATGATTCAGCGTGGGTCCCCAGGTTCCAGTAATGTTTAATTAGGGTCCACAGAAGTCAAATGGTTAATAACCACTGTCTAGCATATTATTTTATCTTTTGTACTCCCAATGCATGTTCTCTTTTTGTCAGCACATACCCAGTGCTGCACTGCTCCAACAAATCATGGATATCAACTTAATTTTTAGCATCCAATTTTAACTTCCTTTATATTTACAGAGAGTTTTAAAACTTTCAATTCTGCTTTATGCATATATTTTTTTTAATCTGCCAATCAGACCACAGTTTAAGAACCTGTCTTTTAGCATTTGATGTTTTGTGAATTTTATACTTTGACTGATCTTTACAGATACTAGGCTTTTGTGCCACTTTAAAGGTGAACTGCACGTTGGCTGTATTCTTAGCAAAAAAATGTTTGTGCAATATGGATCATTTACCTTCTGAGCTATTTTAGAAGAGAGAGAGCAAATACCTCAAAGCCTTTCCAGAGAGGACATGACAATCCAGACATTATTGGGTAGAGTGTTTATTTTCTATCATGAAAGCCAACCATTTGACTCTTCCTGCTCATCGCCCCCTTTTTTAGTTCGAGCCTAGGCAGCACTTGCGCTGTCTTTGAGACATGTTGTATACACTTGTGGGCTCACACCCCGCCCATCGTTGTCATTTGTTTCCTCCTACACAGCAGCGCCTAACTACTGGTATCTTTCCACTTCGTTGCTTTTCTGTTCATGTATGGGACTTTTTTTTGTTTCTTTCCTGCTCGTCTTTGTTGAAGCTTCCCTTTTGGTGGGTTCCTTGTGGCTGTAAATCATGTTCTTATTTCGTCACATTTGCTGAGAATTCAAAGAGGAGATTAAATGTCAAACGCTGTTTTTAGAGGGTGGCTGTTCCGTGCCCCAAACCGCCCCCCCCTCTCACACTGCTTGTCCCCTCCTATGACACATATTTTGCACAATCCACATTTTTCATTGCCCCTTCCAGAAAATGAGAAATCCTCCACGCTCTGAAGATCTCTTGTGGCGTGAATGCATTGTGAGTCCTTCTTTTGTGTCCAACAACCTTGTATGCAAATGACCAGAGGCTTCTTAAAGGGAACTGGCCCACCTCTACTCCTTGCGTGCCCCAGCCACTATCTGCACCACGCTGCCTCTGTTCCGTTTACTGCACCAGCTTCCGCATGTCAGATAAACTGCCCTTCAAAGTCGGTGAGTTTAACACCGCTCGTTGTGTTTTTTAACACAGTGGGGCACGTCATTGCACCTCTGTGGCATTATGCTGCTGAATTGGTTGTCTGCTGTAATTGGTGTGCCTTTTCACCGCTCTAGTTCTCTTTATACACTCCCCACTTTTCTTCCATTGCCCTGTTTTCCATAAGCTGTCCGGCAATGCCCCCCCTCACATAGAGCAGAGCCCCCTCCCTGGCTGCGTTCTACCAACAGACAGGGGGCAGAGACACAGACACTGGCCGCTGGTGCCACCGTCTTTGGAACCCCTCCTGTCACAGTCAGTAGTGTCCCCTGGCATCCCGCCATGTCTCTCCTCTTACACAAGGCATGCTCCGGTCTTCTGCTCCACCCCCTCTGCCACTCCTCGGCCAATCGCCAAACAGTTACTCGCCCAGAGACAGTGCTGGAAAGTCACCTTTAGACATGATAGTGCTTGGAAAAGTTAACCTGTGTAAGAAGCTAAAATATTTGGAAAGCATCATCCTTTCATTGCCTGGCCTGCTCAAGAACCAACATAGATTACTGCCATACTAAAAAAAAAATGCCTACACCAGCACAATCGTGCACACCATTCAACTGGGCTCTTACTGCACATTCCCCGTGAACAGCCGGCAGCTGGGATGTGAGGTGGTGTTGAAGCCAGCCATGACCCTACAGCTACACTCTGGCCAGGTAACCTATGTTAGCTGTTTGTGGTTATACGCAATCATAGCTGATGGTTGAAAAACCTGCCTGTGCATTGAAGTAAAAGGTAACAAATCAAAAAATGATAATATAAAAGAATTGTGAAAGGCCGGGTCAATTTTTTTAATCAATAAATCCAACTTCAGAAGGCGATTGGGTGAAATATTTTATTACTAACTTTATTCATATGATGAGTCTTCAAACACATTGTGTAATCACGGGAAACAAAGTCAACATTTCAATCTAGTTATAAATTTGACTACGTAATTATCAGAACTTGGCCGCATACTGCCCTAGCAAACCCCGGTCACAGAGCCCTGCGGCAGACCGCTACTGGAGGCACCAGATTAACAGTTCCGAGTAGCCATCCAGATATAGCTGGGTAATGCCAGACTTCTGTTCTAGTGGAGGCACTTCCCTGAAGCACGACTGTGTTACATCAAAGTGCTGACGTCACCCACCCCTGCTACCTAAAGCTTACATAATTGGGGAGAGGGAGAGAGTTCTACTTTCTAATATTATGCATATCCGCAAAATGACTTCAGCTGATCTACATATGGACATTCCACTGAGTCAATGCCTAAAGCCATATGGCTCAGTCCAGAAAATAGCCAAAGAAGTCTAATCCAAAGCCTCTTTTTAGGTCAAGCCTAGGCAGCACTTGCGCTGTCTCTTCGAGGCATGTTGTATACACTTTGTGGGCTTACAGCCCGCCCATTGCTTTATATTTGTGAGTTTGAGTGTCCTTTAAAAAGGCTTGCTTGCTAGTGTTTAATCTTTACTCTTTGTCCCTCCTTTTATTAATTTGTTTCCTCCCAAGGAGAAGCACCTTATATCCCTGGCGGCACAGCACCCAGGATAATGTGCTGTATGGCTACACACTTATAAGGTCCAGTAGGTGAATCCTATTGGCTAGGCCAATGCTCGTTTGTCAAGTCATCTTTTCTGTGCAGTGTAGGAAGAATAGGAACAACAGGTTAATCTGGTTTGCAAGGTCTGAAGTTTCCAGGTGCAGTGAGAATCTCATAAGCATTGCATACACTCAAGTTTCTACCTGAGAAGGCAGTAAAGGTGGCGATAATGGAAGTAGCAGAGCAAGCAACATGAACTGCGGGTGTACACAGGTACATGGGACTCCATGTAGGGTTGAGCCAATCTTCTGTGAATTGGATACATCTTGCATTGAAATGAGTTCAAGAAATCCATGGAGATCTGTGCCATACGTCTTTGTGAAAGCCTCTGTTGTCTTTCCTCTAATGGTGAAATCCACTGTCATCACCATGTTCATTGCCGTTTCCCACCGTGATTTCATGATTATCTACTTCACTTTCAGTGTCTTCATTTAAACATGTTACTTACCTTCCATGCGTTCTTATAGATAAAATCTCTTCCTGCAGAATTCTAAAATGAACCTTGAAACCCTTAAAACCATCATCAGACCAGATCCAGACAATTTTTGCAACAATGTTCATTTACCCCTGCCGGGTTGCATTGTGCAACTCTGGCATAGAACTGTGAGTTGCCCACTGGAAGTGAAGGAAGCCGATCTATACATGTCACAGATGCCACTCACATCAGATTTAAAAATCACCCCCCTCACCTCAGCCTCAAAATAGAGAGAGACATGATTAAAGGAAAAAAATACAAGAAAAGTGCTAATAATTCACACCCTGATAAAAGGAGAGGCAGGCAGATGTTGAGGAATCTGCATGAAGATTATCAGTTAGATAGTTAGTTATTTGTCTTGTGGCTTTTTTGTCTATATTTGTCAGATAAACTACTCCTAATCAGTATCAAGGAGGTGTAGCCAAGAATTGGAGTGTCATTAAACTGTAGCTTTGGAGAATCAGCCTGCTAAACAATTACTCACATTAGATTTAAGTCAGTAAAGCCTTTTGAAAAATTTAAAGGACCAAATGGAAGCTCTATGGATTGCAGCTTCTCGGTAGTGGGAGTGAGCTCTGGTACACTATGAATCATCTTTATTAGCCAGATTCTTGTGTACAGATGGTGGCCATCCAGAAGATGTCTAAGCATCACATGAACTCCACCAAAGCTTCTATTGCGTTCCTGATTACAGCAGCAAAAGATGCTGAACCAAAAGGATTTTGGAATCTGGTGTATCCTTTTTTTTTTTATCCCTAGCACTTAATTTTTTCCATTATGGTCTCCAACACTCGTCTTTGCTTGTTTCAGAATAAGCTCGGTTGCTGGCAGTCCTGAGGCACCAGGGTATGTGGTGCTCTATATAGCAGCGTTGCCACTCCTAATGGATGCAGAATACCCCCGGCACCACTAAACTAACATTGTTAAAATATTTTCCAGATGCAGTCCAAATCCTTGGAATGTGATGTAGCCTTAGAGGGGAGGAAAAATAGCTTGTAATGTTTTACAAGAGCAGAGCTTTCACAACACATTCTACATTAATGTGAAGAGGATGTGTATAATAAAAAAGACTAACAAGGTCTCCCAGAAAGGCTTCTTTTAGATAAAAAAAAAAAAAACTTTAAATAGAGAATGTTTGTTTTCCTATCTCTGCTGCTCAATGTCAAACAAAGCAAACACAAGGAGATGGACAGAGCGCTGAAACTATTCACTCACCCCCAGTCACAGATCTGGGTTGAATCCATCATCGTTCTTTAGCTCACTTCACCACCCCAGTTCAGACACAGCTATATGCAAATCAGTCTTGACCCTGTGCCTCATGGGAACAGTCCAGCCCGAACTGCCAAGCCATGTCTTCCCTGGGCCGGAAACAAGCATCCTGGGACCGGTTTCGGGGTAACACCCCATATCAGCCAAGCAAGCTTGAATCCAGTGGCAAAGTGAGCAAGGGACCCACGTCTGGGCACACCCTGCCAACTCAGGGCGAACAAAGCAAACACAAGGAGATGATGGACGGAGCGCTGAAACTTTTCAGACACTCACCCCCAGTCACAGATCTTGGTTGAATCCATCATCGTTCTTTAGCTCACTTCGCCACCCAAGTTCAGACACAGCTATATGCGTGTTACCCCTTAACTGGTCCCAGGATGCTTGTTTCTGGTCCAGTGAGGACCTGGCCTGGCAGTTTGGGCTGGACTGTTCCAATCAGGCACAGGGTCAAGACTGATTTGCATATGGCTGGGTCCAAACTGGGGTGGCGAAGTGAGCTAAAGAACGATGATGGATTCAAACCAGATCTGTGACTGGGGGGTGAGTGTCTGAAAAGTTTCAGCACTCCGTCCATCATCTCCTTGTGTTTGCGATGTCATAAACAGGCATCAGTACCAGAGGAGTGCAAGCTGTAAATAATTACTCTCGACTTCCAACAAAGGAGAAGGCTAAGAGACTAAAACCTATATAAAGACTGCACCCCCAGAGTAAATTGACCCATGAGAGAAATAAATCCTGAAAACAAGTGACTTGTCAATATCTGTTGCTGAGATGATGATGATGCAGCAGGTTTCCAACCAAAGTCCTCTAAATATTCTCTAACCTACAGTGTGGAGAAGAAAATCAGAAAAAGGCCTCCAAAGAATATAGATTAAACTATCCTTCATATTGGACTTGTTAAAAGACTCTCATTAGACCGGTCAGCCTTAGAGTGGTCTTCCCCTAAACGATTTTGCCTTCACTCCTCCTGTTTTGCTGAACTTGTTTTCGTAGGCCTTTGCACACTTTATCACTGCTAACCAGTGCTTGTGCTCCCTCCTCTAAACATGGGGAAATTGCCAACCAACCAATTGCCACATTTAATTTACTTGTAAGTCCCTAGTAAAGTGGTACTACAGGTACCTAGGGTCTGTAAATTAAATGCTAATGGTGGGTCTGCAGCACTGATTGTGCCACCCACTTAGGTAGCCTTTCAAACATGGCCCAGGCTTGACAGTGCAGACTGTATGTGCAGTTTTAAACTGCCATTTCAACCTGGCAAAATGATTTTTTTACCAGGCATAAACCTTCCTTTTAAATGCACTCAAGTGACCCCTGGGGTAGACCCTAAACAGCCCATAGGGCACGGTGCATTGTATTTAAAACGGAGATGCACTTTAAAGTTTTACATGTCCTGAAAGTGAAAAACTCTCAAATTTGTTTTTCACACCTGTCCTAAAAGTGAAAAACTCTCAAATTTGTTTTTCACTATTGCAAAGCCAAATCTCCCATAGGATAATATTGAGTTACTTTATCATATTTAATAAGTGATAACCTTTGATTGCGAGCAGCTAGGAAAGTCATGTTTGGTGTCTGAAGAATTCTAACTTAATACACCCCCCCACCCAACCCCCCTCCACCCAGGGAGGCAGGAATTTCCAGTCACATCTGTAGGGGGAAACTTCAGAGGCTTCTCCCACTTCAAAGTTGGCACTAGGTATAAATATTGGACCCTCAAACCCAACTCTTCAGTACATTCCTGGACCTGTGGATACTACAGAAGGACACCCTGTTCACACCAAGATCTTGTTGGCCATGCCAACCGCCAACGCGAAGCACCAGTGAGCCAGACTCTTCGCGCTACAGCAACCGCCAGTGACGACGGCAACATAAGATCTACACTTTGCCCGACAACACGAATCTCCAGCAACGACCATCCATGACGCCATGCCTGCTCTTTTTGCTACAGCGATCACACACTGCGCTGTGCTCTCTCTCTGCTCCTCGCAGCCTCCTCCACTGTGAAGTGGACTCATTGCGTCAGACTTCGAGAAGATAACTTTTTCAGTGGGACTAACCTGGTCCCTGTATCCAGCCAGAGCTCCATCGCGGTTGGCCTGAACTTGTGACTTTCACCAGGTCTTGCATGACCAGATAACCACGAATGGCACTTTGTGTTTTAGGCACTATTCTCGTCTTAAATCTTTGAAATGGCACATCTCCGGTTGGACTTCTGCAGTTTTGGTGTCAAACAGTTTAATACATTTTACTCTACTTTTCTAAATTGGCGAGGGTTGTTTCTTGTGATGTATTTTGACTTTATTACGGTTTACGTGCTGCATATATACTTTACACATTGCCTTGAAGTTAAGCCCGACTGCTTTTGTGCCACGCTACCAGAGGCTAATTTGGATCTGCGTGTTTTTCAACCTGACCAGGATTGTGGTTGTTGCTTGAATAGGGTTTCACCCCGCTCAGCCAATAACCCAATTTCTCACAGCACAAATTTAGAGAGTAGGACACATAGAACATAATATTAAATATGTATTTAATACTTTCCATGGTTAGAATATCAAAGACTCCCACCCCTATTATGTGGAACATGTCCAAAAATATTTTTGTCAATGTTCACTATAATTACTTCTACAATGTATTTCTTATGGCTTTGGTGGCTGTTTTAACATTGCAGATTTGACCATTACATCACTAAAATCCCCCTTATGTTTGAGTCACTCTCTAGAAGTGGTGAGACTCTTATTCAGTGAGCACAGGCACAACTAGAGAAAACATAGTTGGGGGTATATATATATATATATATATATATATATATATATATAAAACAAAAAACATTTTATTAAGTTTCTCATAACACATTACCCTTGGTGTTCATCAGGTCTATTTTTCGTGAATAGCTTCGTATTTATTGCGGTGTACATCCCTTCAGGTCACACAATATAACAATATGTTATCATACAGTTTGACTCATTTAACGCAACGGGGACATTTTAACACATTCTCAGGGAGGAAAAAGAACACTTTGGCCGTATTATTGCAGTACAAATTCTACCACACTATTTCTAGACCAAGGCTTCCATATCATTTGTCTGGCTTGGAGATCCAACAACGATATAAAAGAGACGCATTACATTATTTATCATAGATACTCGTCATTTTTGATGGTGGGTGACTTGTCCCTCGACAAAGTGGAGCTTATTAAAAAGATCCAGCTGCACTGAGGACCCTCCAAATACAAATCTAGGTTTCTTACTATAAATGTAACATGCAGTATCCAATTCAATAGAAATAGGACACTTCAATAATGCGTGGAGTTCTGTCTTGAGCAAGTCTTTTTGAGACAAAATAAGTTACCAGCTTTTTTTTTTAATCCAAATTTGAAGTAGTACTGCTAAGATTAGTCCCTTGTTTTGAATGAATAGCCACAAAAATCAAACTGCTACTATATCTAAAGGTTGAGTAACAAACTGTTACTAGAACCCCAACTCTGCACTCAACCTTGTATTTTTAAAGTACGAGTAAAATCTGCATTGCAGGTATGACGTTTTTATTTATCAAAATGAATCTGTGGGTGAGGCTATAGTTCTGGGATGTAGTGATTCACATGTAGCAAGGTACACTGGGCATGACCGGCTTCCGTCCAAATCTTTTGGCCTTTCTAGTTACAGAGTGATATACGATTGATTTTACCCTAATCCAGCCAGTGTTTCAGAGGTGATGCTTACATGCGAGTGACTGGTCCCAGCTCTATTAATCTTTAAATGACATGTTACTTAACCTAAACCAGTCCTACTGGCCTTTCAGAAGCAATCTTGTCACATTAATAACCATTACAGGCACCTACTGGTCATTTACAGCTAATACTGACATTTGACTAATAATTCCTCAAGCCAGTGGTATTGAAAACAAGTGATTAACGTTCATTCAAATCAGAGAAGATCCCGACATGTCACTTTGGTACAGCCAAGTAGCCCCATCCACTGTTGGACACCTTCAGAATGTACCAGCTTTTTGTAACCAGTACCACACTACCTTCTGGGGCTTGCAGGTATGCATGTTCCACATACGAGTCCTGACTCTCAATTTCATCATTTCAAGTGTTGTTGCTAATAAGTGGGAGCAGGCTGCAGATATCACTGGACATGATGTAGATGACTATATTACTGATCCCCGCCCCCCCCATTCCCCAACCCTACCAACTTTGTAGAGGCTGGCTAACCAGTAATATATTGTTACAAAAAAAAAAACAAAAAAAAAAAAAACAGTAAAAGCAGACACATTCAGTTTATTGTGGTGATAAAAGCCAAAGCTAAAATCATTGATGCTGATCACAAATAAAAACCAAATTTATTCTTACAAGTAAGATTTATGTTCTGTATTGTATTTACATAGGCCGTGACAAAACAAAAGATCAGAAAACATTGGTCATTTGAGACTATAATTCTAAAAAAAAAAAAAAAAAAAAAAAACCATCAAACATCCATCCAAGATTTGGTTGGGAAAGGACAAGCTAACAAACTCACCAACACTAGTTTCTGCCCTCCCCCCATTTTAACAAATAAATATTTTGTTTCATACAAAAATCAGAGTTTGGTAACATATATTGACACTTTTTAAATGTATAAAAATAACCCTCCGCACCACCAGCTGTCTTGCAGTAGTACTATAAAAACATGTTACTTTTCCCATGTGAAAACCTGGTGTTTAACTCCCTGGATTTTCTCACTAGAGCTTTCTTCTGAGCGTCATCAAACTTATTCACTTGGAGATCTTGGTCACGATCAAACGGCCTTCTCTGTTGAGGCTTATTTTTTTCTTCCTTCGCTTTCTGCTTTAACTTCTTATTATGAATATCCATCAGAGATTCTGATCTTTTCGAATCCTAAAAGAAAAACACTCTTCAGTTTTCTCAAGCAGCATTATTGCAGTTAATATAAATCAGAATGTATTATGTCCCCTCTGCAATGGAAATAAGGATTCACAAGTGTCCCTACCAATGAAGCAATGGTGCCATTTGATATCAAGCATTTGAAAGACAAAACAAAGAATTTATTCAAAGTCCCTCTCACCATAATACAACCACCCTCCCTGGTTCCATTAGAGAACCACAAATGAAATCACCATTGGCAACTCAAATGTATACAATCCAAAGCATCAATATCTACCACTGATGAGAAGTTAAGATGCTTTTGTTCTGAGACCTGGAGAAGTCAAAGTTGAAGGATTCGTTGGTACAGACACATTCGGAACAAAATTCACCATTTCAAGAATCTGGAGATCCATGGTGGCTGTAAACTGCATGCTATAGGAAACTCCTCCTTTCGCTGAAATCAAAATCTATTCTAATGGCGCTATCATGATCAATGCCAACAACAGGAACTGGAGTTCATTTGAAGATACTTTCTATACCTTGTTCAAGATTAAAGATACAATTCTGGACCTACCTCCCTTCAGGGAATAAAACCTGAACAATTCTTATTCACTGTCAACCCTTTCCCTGCCTTACCAAACACTTAATTAAAACCTAACACTCTCCTTAAACTACATCTCATTAACACACGCTCTGTCAACAAACATTCCTGAAAAACAGAGCACTTCTTAATTGAATGTAGATGCCACACGCTTAGGATGATGCAATCTTGGTCAGACCACTCTTCAATCACCCTCCTAACCAATCCCAGGTATTAACCACCTCTCACAAGACCAGAAACAACGTCATTCCCAATAAGGCCATTAAACAACACAAGTGAAGGTAATGTCAACACTCTTTCTAAGTAGCAGACATAAACTCGCCTATCTGCTTCAACCTAAAGTCTTAGTTCACCTTTCTTCATGAAAAGATATTGCGCGTTCTGGACAAGTTAGCACCTCATCTACTCTTTTAAAAAAAAAAAAAAAAAAAAAAAAAGGTGCAACATCAAATCTATTAACCAATGACTGGACTGAAATGAAAACAAAATGCTGGAATTAAGACAACAAATTGCATACCTCATTGTCAGGAACAGAAACTCATCTGCGGTATTCACAGGAGGGGATGACAAGGTAGTAAGGTGTGCAAAAGGACCCACCTTCGCAAAGGCTTCAATAAAGCCTTACACCTGAGAAACAATCGTTAACATCTTCGAGCAAATTCCAATTCGGAAGTGCTGAAAAACCCACCACCAAGAAACATTTCAAAGCCCTGGTAAACTTGCTTAATGCCGAGATCTCTAATGTACGTGCAGCAATCACTAATAATTAGGCCTGGGCGGTAAATTCCGTTCCGCTCGCGGAATTTGGGTAATTTTGCGTTCCGCGTAGAACGCGGAATTACCAAAAATTCCGCGATCCGCGGCTTCGCGGAATTTTTGGCTTGTTCGCGCTTTCAAAATGCGTGTTCGCGAGATATTTCTCCCGAGCATGCAAGCAGCGTTCGCGAACAGGAAAAAGCATCGCGAGCAGGCGGAACAAGCAATTCCGCATGTTCGCGAACTTTTGCGTGCTCGCGGAGATTTTTTACCGTTTCGCGGAC
The DNA here is from genome assembly GCA_963921515.1 of Calotriton arnoldi. Taxonomy (NCBI): domain Eukaryota; kingdom Metazoa; phylum Chordata; class Amphibia; order Caudata; family Salamandridae; genus Calotriton; species Calotriton arnoldi. The sequence continues at coordinate 1,052,099 of CAWUFW010005961.1, read as the reverse complement.
CTTTGCGTAGCGCGACTACGCAAATTCCACCCACCCCTACTAATAATACAGCAGTCATCTCATTAACTGCTTAAACTATCCACGCTACAACTGTGCCTCCGACCATCTTTCTCTTACTTTAACACTTTCTAGAAACTCAAATTACTTGCCTGGACAAAAAACAAACAAAATCTTTAACATCCCCGTCACACCAACCCCAGGTACTTTCTTGAAGAAAGTTCTCCTTTACCTGGTAACTGAAGACACAAACATATTAAACGCTTCTCTCTCTCAGACTTTTAGGTGCACACAATCAACACCCTCCTCCGTAAAAAGTGTATTGCAGACAATGTCACACACATTCCTCTCACAAGCAAAGTTTTTTATGGTTAAGTCACATGACAACTGCAAGTGTATGTGTAGCAGAAACTAAACATGAACAATCACTAATTTGGATTCAGATGCTTTCAAGAAAAATATTCAGTGCGGGCAAACACTTAAGAAGACCACCTGATCACCCTTGATCATGGCTAGCAAACAACCTTGATCCTCTTTGATAGCTCAGCTGTCGACAACACAGTTTACCACACTATCCTGCAGGCTTAAAGGATAGGCAGCGAATCTCGGGGACAGCTCATGAATGAATTGGCTTGTTTCTTTCCTCATACATTGAGTAAACAAATATGTATCAGATCGTCTGGTTCATCACTGTAAAAAGGTCTTCCCTCTCCACACTACCTTGCCATATATATTTGCAGAAGTTGACTCAAGTACTAGACTTTCAGTGGGTACAATTCGAGCTACTTAGACAAATTTCCCCTTGGGAATAATATATAAGCCAACTTAGGCACTCTGATGTCTCAAGCTACACAGCCTTTCAACTGGCATCCAAAATCATGCATTTGTCATGAAGAGTACCACACCAGATTGTTAAAAAAATACATAGGATTTTAATAATGCAAGTCTCTATCATATAAAAATTGTGATCAATTGTTTTCCTCTCTATATTCAACATTAAGGTTACATTAAAAACAGTTAAAAACATATAGTCCATTCCAACTGAATATAAACAATTGTGCACAAACATAAATCACTGTTTTTCAAAAACAAAACAGCACAACAACACAAGGCAGAATAATTAAGACAAATCAATTTGTCTATTGAGGCAGATGTCAACATCTATTACTAACAATAGGGATCACTGATTATATCAATTTATCATGCAGAGTTTCCCGATGTGTAGCGGATTCTGCAATTATATACGCTGACTTGCATATTGTTCCCATGGGAATTATTTTCCAAGTCACTGTTTAGTGGCACCCAGTCCCCTTGTAGTGTGGGGTTCCTCTTGTTAGAGAAAGTGTACGATTCCAGTTAAACACAGAAGATACCCAGTTTCTCATGCACCTAGAGAATCGGGCAGAGCAGCAGGCTAGCACGAAGGAGTGCGAAGGAAACCAACGTCCAACTCTCTCTCCTTCATAAAATCGTTCTGCTACTCCAAACAATCACTGAGTAGGGAGTAGAGTGGAGTGGCATAGAGTGTCGTGGAATATTGGAGAGCAGAATGGAGTGGCGTAGGGGGTGTTGCGTAAAGTGTTGTAGAGTAGAGTGGATAGAGCGGAGTAGATTGGCTTAGATTGCAGTGGCAAAGAGTGGAGTAGTGTCACAGAGTGGAGTACAGTGTTGTAGAAAGGAAAGGCACAGTGGAGTAGAGAGTAGTGACAGTGTCATAGAGTGGAGTGGAATAGAGCGTCAGAGTGGAGAAGAGCGATGTGGAGTGGCATAGAGTGGAGTATTGTGGAGTCTATTATCGTAGAGTGGAGCAGATTGACCTAGAGTTAAGTGGCATAAAGCACAGTGGTGCAGAGTAGACTGGCGTAGAGTGCAATGACTTAGAGTAGAGTGACTTAGAGTACAGTGGCGTAGAACAGAGTGGCATAGAGTGGAGGGGTGCTGGGTAGAGTGGGGGGAACAGGGTGGAGTAGACTGGCGTAGAGTGCAGTGGCGCAGAGTGGACTGTGCAGGATAGAGTGCAGAGGTGTAGAGTGGCGTAGAGTACAGTGGTGCAGAGCAGATTAGAGTGCAGTGGCATAGAGTGCAGTAGGATAGAGTTGAGTAGAGTGCAGTGGTGTAGAGTAGCAGAGTTCAGTGGTAGAGAATGCAGTCTTGCAGAGTAGAGTGTCGGACAGTGCAGTGGCGTATAGTAGAGTGCTGCAGAAAGTAGTGGCGTACAGTACAGTGCTGCAGAACAGAGTAGCATAGAATGCAGTGATGGAGAGCGCAATGGCGTAGAGTGCAGCGGCATTGAGTACAGTGGTGCAGAGTGCAGTGGCGTAGAGTGCTGCAGAGTGGAGTGGCGTAGAATAGAGTGGACTGGTATAGAGTGCATTGGTGTAATGTTGCAGAGTATAGTGACGTAGAGTGCAACGGCATAGAATTTAGCAGCGTTCAGTGTGGCGTCGTAGAATGCAATGGTGTAGATTAGAGTCGTTCATAGTAGAGTGGAGTGGTGCACAGTAGAGTGAAGTGGAGTGACCTAAACTGGAGTGGTGTAGACCACAGTGGCGAAGAGTGAAGTGGTGCATAGTAGAGAAGAGAGCATTGACACGGAGTATAGCGTGTAGAGTAGAGAGGGGTAGAGTGAAGTAAAGTAGAGTGAAGTAGCGTAGAGTGCAGTAATGCACAGTAGATTAGAGTGGCGTAGAATGTAGTGGTGTAGAGTGCATTGCATAGAGTGCAGTAGAATGGCGTAGAATAGAATGGTGCAGAGAAGAGCGCAGTGGCAGAGAGTAGAGTGTCAGAGTGCAGTGGCGTAGATTGGTGCAAAGTAAGGAGCAGTGGAGCAGAGTAGTGCAGTGTTCATTGGCGGAGAGTGCAATGGTGTAGAGCAGAGTGGCATAGAGTGCAGTGGTGTAGAATGCAGTGGCGTAGAATTTGTAGAGTATAGTGGTGTAAAGAGCAGTGATCGAGTGTATTGGTTTTGAGTAAAGTGGTATAGAGTGCAGTGGCGTGGAGTGGTGCTGGGTAGATTTCAGTGGCATGGAGTGACAGAGTGGAATGGCGCAGAGTGGAATAGAGTGGGGTAGAGTGCAGTGGCATAGAGTAGATTGTTCCAGAGTAGAGTGTAGTGGTGCAGAGTGCAGTGTCAGAGTGGGGCAGAGTAGAGTGGGGCAGAGTAGAGCAGAGTGGCGTAGAGTGCAATGACAGAGTACAATGGTGTAGAGAGCAGTGGTGTAGAGTGTTGCAGAGTAGATTACAGTGCTGTAGAGTGCAGTGGTGCAGACTAGATTGCCATAGAGTCCAGTAGTGTAGAGTGCTTTGGTTTTGAGTAAAGTGGTGTTGAGTCCATTGGCATAGAATGCAGTGGTTAGAATAGAATGCAGTGGCGAGTGACAGAGTAGAGTGGAATGGTGCAGCGTAGATTGCAATGGCAGAGTACAGTGGTGTAGAATAAAGTGTAGTGGCATAGACTGCAATGGCACACAGTAGATTGTTTCAGGATAGAGTGAAGGGGCGCAGAATCGATTGGTGCATAGTAGAGTGGAGTGGTGCAGGGTAGAGTGCAGTGGTAGAGAGTGCAGTGGTGCAGAGTAGAATAGAGTGGCGTAGAGTGGATTGGCATAGAGTGCACTGTGAAGAGTGGTAGAGAGTAGAGTACAGTGGCGTAGAGTGCAGTGGCGTAGAGTGCAGTGTTGCAGAGTAGAGTGGCGCAGAGGCACATAATAGAATGACGCGGAGAGGTGTAGAGTGAAGTGGCGTACAGTGGAGTGGTGCAGCGTAGAGTGGAGTGGTGCAGCGTAGAGTGCAGTGGCATGGAGTGGTGCGGAGTGGAGTGGGATGGGGTAAGTGGAGTTTACAAGGTGTGCACTGCCATTACAGACAACACATCCTTTACTGAAATGGCCATTACATTTGCACAGACATACAGTTTTACTGATAAAAGTATACAGAGCACAAACGATAATGTCTGGAAATGTCATCACCTAGTGCATTGATTTGTTTTGATCGTATTAAAATATTTGCTTCCATCACAATTCAGAATTAACAAAAAAATGAAAATGTACTTCATTTCTACCAAACCTCGAGTAGCAAGCATGATCGCCACAAAAATCCTCACCTCAAGTCTGAGGTAGAAAAGCAAACACCAAGCTCTCTGGAAGACCGAGCCTGACATTAGACCTTTGTCTTTGAATGCACAGCTAATGTGACCCAATAAGAGCAAGATTTAAGGGCCGGTTTACAGAAAGGGGGCACTCAGAAGGATACAGTGAAAATGGTATGGGCCACGGAAGGGACAAACTCAAGCTGGACAGTCTAAAGCAAATATAGCCAGCAAATAGAAAACAAGCAAATGTGAGTTACAAACCACAAAGTCAATGTTAAGCAATGGCAAGAATGCATTCCCAGGGAAGCTTTCCGAATGTTCCCAAGATGTCGTTAGCAGTCAAAGAGCTGCGCTGTCTGGTAGGCTTTGACCTAAAAAGCAATAGGTCTGGAAAGTGTTGTGGAGATTCGTCAAACGGGGGCAAAGTTATCAGTGAGCAAAAATCAGAGGAATCGCTATACCTGGGAATCCTAACTACGGAGAGGAGATCTATATATTTATATACATTTTATTCCTAGGCAGAAAGAGAAGGCAAATGATGCTTAGATCTCGGTTTTCTCAAGGAGTATTTCCCATAATGCTACAGACAGTTCTAAAAATATACAGGCTTTTTTTTAACTCTGATTTATAATAGAACACCAGCACATATTATGTGTTGTGCACAGCATTTATTTTCGCCTATCTGAGTGACTAATTTCCACACCCGTCAGCATGCACTGGATATTTCTTCGGTATCAGCAATTGTTGCAGTTCCCCCACTCACAATCATCATTATCCAATAGTATTAAGGTTGAGTAGGACCTGCATCTGGAAACCACATGTATCTAGTGCATGCAGATTATTTGCCTCCGGGTGTAAAACTGTCAGTGGAGTACACAAATACTTAAAAATCTGGCATCAAAACCTAGCGCCACAACGAGTCAGTAAAATGAAGATTTGATTTGATTTTCTTAAGCAGGACAGTTATACAAAGGTCATCCAGCGCTAATGTCCCTGTAGTGATCCAAGTGCATCCAAAACCAAAGAGAATCATGGTGAAGAGCCCTGTCTTCAACAGTTTCTGAAACAGTTTCCAAGAGGACAGTAGGTTATAACTCCATTTGAGTTCCATCAGGAATTTATTCCACAGAATATGGGCCGTGCAAATTTGCATTTCATACTTACATTGTATGTTGACACCTTCTCAGCCAATCGTTTGTCTCTTTGCGAAATTGGCAATGCCTCTTCAACTTTAGTGATTGGGGTCTTTCCTTCTTGTTTCTCCTTTACAAAACAAAGGATTACATTAATTGAAGGTCATGCTGAATATAGTCAGATGGGGCCATGCAATATAATATACAAGGAGATCAACGACTAAATCCAGGAAGTTCTATTAAAATGGATAGCAATAATAAATTTAAAGTCAAATGTCCTAAATCATTGTACATTCTCCCAATGGACACTTGTAAAATTACCATTCTTTCCCAATCAACCATATGTATCATTGCTTTGCTGTCTTTTTAAATGATTCAGGAGGACCATCATTCCACCCACTGAATGCGTGTGCTTACTCATGCGATAATTAGTTTCCACTCCACACTGAATGGTTAAAAAAAAAAATGAACTCATGGGGTATGGGGTTTCACACCAGCACAAATGGAGAGGACGTGGGCTCGATGTATTAAGGGTCAGGCCATGAACCAGTCAGTTGTTTATGATCTGGACTTCATTTTTCTATCCAACTGACGGACTAATGAGCCCCTTCGCAAAATGCACATTCGCGTGAGGCACAAAGCCTCCTGTCTTAATATTTATGAGGGAGAGTACGCTTTGCGAACCCCGTAAAAATGCCATCCAATGCTAAAATGGAGGCCTGCGTGGGGCAGCAGACTTCCATCCAAGCATTCGCATGGCTTGCATTTGAATTTTATTTCAAAGCAGCCTCAGCGACTTAAAAGGACAGAGAAGGTGCTAGAGGTAATCCCATCACTACCCCGAGGCCATCTACAACCACTCACACTGTAGAAACCAGCCCACAGGGACACCTGCCACACTGTAACTTGGTAACTGCCTCAAGTCGGCTGTTGGTATCTATTCCGTGATGACGCCTCTTTCATACACCCCTCCTCTTTGCGATTCGTGATGGATTGCAAAAGGCATTTTGCGAGTCAGAAAAGCTCCACATTGTGTGCTTGCAGAGACTCTTCATTTGCAATTATAAACTTTTCCACTGCAAAATCAGTTGTACAAGGAGCCCGTAATCACTCCTGCATCTTGCGGCATGCGCTGTAATGGCAGTGCATGGCTCTGTATCAACAGCTTTAAGAAACACGTTCCTGTCCTGTGACTAAGTGTCAGGTTACACACAAGAGTAAAACAAAGTCCGACTAAGCGGAGGGTTGATTGGCCTCTTCTGATTTACAGCAACACGGTGTGGCAAATCAGAAAATGGATCAAACTCATTTTATTTTCGCATTAAGTGTCGCAAACACTATTTACTAACCATATATAACCAAGTCAAATGATTTATTAAAAACCCATAACCCTATGAAAGGGGCAACCCAGACTGAGAAAGTGCAACGGTGTCACACCAACGGTAGTGGGTGATATATAAATATGGATAAAGGCACATTAGAGAAAAAGCCTGTAATCGAGTGACAGAGTGCATCATGGAGTGCACAGTCAGGCCTTGGGTGCTCTGCACTCAGACCTAAGGCACAACACAGAAAGAGAATTGACAAGGTCGCAAGCACCTTGCTTAAAGGCAGCTGTGAGAGGTATAGACGGAGGAAGGAGCTAACATGGTATGCTGCTAAAGTTGTAACTGCTCTCTGACATCACCACTGTGTGAATTTTGTGGCAGGAGTTTACTGGACACTGGAATCTAAAAGCTCTGAATCCTAGTCCAGTGCCGTCTGTGACCAGCTCTACGAGCAGTCGCACCCACCTACCTGTGATTTAAAAGACAGCTTTTTATTTTGTCTACAAACGCTTCTAAAGTTTCGACGGCACTGTGCACTTTGATATTACCTCTGCATGGGGTTAGGGGGCACTAGGAGATTCTGAGGCCAGGTCTGGTGTTCACTGCAACCCACCGCTGTGACCAGCCACGTCCAATCGCTTGCTCTATTTATTCTGAAGTTCTCCTGATATGGGGGCATCAGGGCAAAGTATGCTAAGTGCATCCCATTCACAATCAAATACTGCTACTTTTTAATGCCTAGTGTGTTGAACGCAGAGAATGGCGCACTATTGGATTCTTTTGAAGAGTAAGATATTTGTATAAACGCTGTCAAGAAAGAACATTTTTTTATTCTTATTTTAACTAGTGAGCCTGCTCTTGTACGGACCGAGGCAGATTTAGTGTGTTGTTCCTCAGTGAAATCACATTCAAATAAAGTTTCTCAAACACATTCTGGTAGTGAATGGGTTCAATGAATTTACTAAAGGTGAATCAAACTTACTATCAAATAGTTCTGATTATTCATTTGTGCTATCACAAGTTGCTTTACAGGACCTCGTTTAACCAGAGATAGGACTTTGGAGGTTGTGGTCACCTATGATAATGGAGGCAATGCTACTGGATTTCTGTTGATCTAGGTCTAATTATTCTGATGAAGGGAATGGAGAAAGGAATGCCTAAGAACCAAAAGGTAAAGGAAAATTCACAACGTATTAGTGTGTTGAATGTTTTGCCTATTTCTGCCCCTGAGCCACCCTCAAAGTAGATTTGCTTTTTTTGTCTTTGTTAGGTTCATCATGGTCGAAGGCTTTATATATTATATAATACGTAACAAGGCTGATTTGTCTCAAAATAAATTTGAAAAACATTATATAAGGCGTGTTCACAAACCTCTTTAGGAGGGAGGAGCTGCAGACAATCCAGCAATAGCATCTAACAGTCTGCAAAGGATGGACTTTCTCATCTACTATCCTGTCTCTACTAGCTTATTGCCTTGGGAACAGCAAAATAACAGAAGAGATCCAGCTGCCTATGAACAGATTGCAGACTGGAAAAATATGAGCAAGTAAGCACATGCTCCATTAGAAAGGCTCTTAATTTGGGCATGATTTGGTGCCATCAGCCAGGACCCTCAAAGAAGAGATTCCATCAAATATTGTTGCATAGTGCGCTGTCAATTTCTATACTTTATACCTACTGTCCCTTCATATAAATAACCATTTTTAAATCTGCAAGCACACTTTTACATATATTCTGCACTAAAAAGGGGCTTTAACATTTAATGAAGCTTTTAAGAATAAAAATGTGTGGATTTCTAGTGTGAATGTGCATCTTTTAGGAAAAAGAGTGCCAGATACCCACTAGAGATATAAATGCATTCCTGACAGTCTGTCAGCATCTGATTGTTGCCCAATACACATTATCTCCAGGTAATTTGTGGGAGATGTTTGGGTCACAACCTGTCTGTTCTTCATGCTTAAGCAGGAAAGTTGATACATATCTGTGCTTCCCTAAAGGGCAAGGAAGATCAAATGGGCTGTGGTCACAAAATAACTTGTAAAAATATAATTTGCAGCTGGTATTGAATCCATTACATTGATGGCAATCACCTTGATTGCAGAGAGAAACCCCCCTTTCACTACAGAATTCTTTAACAGAAATTAGATTAAATTAGTAGGCCTGTCCTGATCACCCCACAGCCTGTGAATCTCCTTACTTGCTTGTCTTTGAATGTCCATTGGTTGGACCTACCCTGTCATTCTTGCACCAAGTGGAGGTGGACATAGTACAATGAGGCTGACCTGACCCGGACTCTTGTACCCCAATGTTAATGTTCTGTGGGAATGTTGGGCTCCATTGGCATGGGAGCCCTAGGGTCTTCAGTTTGGGTCCTGGGGTGTTCCATACCGCGATAGATGCTCCTAGTTATTGGCAGTATCGGGGAGGGGGTTCATCCAGTTTCAAGTTTTGCTGTTTTCAGATTTTTTTCCTTCGCAGGCGCTCATTCCGGCCCTCATTAGGTAGGCCAGTATCTTTAGACCCAAGGGGCTCATTACGATGGCGTAACGATCGCCACCGCCAGGCCGGCGGTGGCGACCGTTACGCCATCGTAACGTGAAATACCCCGTGCCATATTATGATGGTGGTGGGTATCGCGGCGGATGCAAAGTCAGTCCGCCGCTTTTCCGCCGGTCGGCAATCGTTACGATTGCCGGCCGGGCGGAGCTGGACCACTAATATGGTGGCGGTGCGGTGCCTAGCAGGCACGGCCAGCCATATTAGGATGTGGGTGGTTGAAAGGCTGGCGGGGATTGGTTTTGGGGGCCGTTGCGGGCCCCAGAGAGGGATGGTGCATTTGGGGGGTACCCATGGTACCCCCCTGCAGTTCCCTGCCACGTGGTGCACGAAAATGCTGTGCATGCCCTTTTACCATTGCGGAAGGTGCTGCAACCAGCAGCACCGTCCGCAATGGTAAAAGGACAGGATGCGCCCGCCAGTATGGCGGGCGCATCCTAATTGGGCCGGTGGGACCGCCGCACGTCTGGCGGTCGGTCCCATCGCCTTTATATTGGCGGGCGGACTGAGGTCCGCCATCATAATGAGCCCCCAAGTTCGCCATATGGCCACGCAGCAATTTGCCTCTCCTGTGGGTGACCTCCCGTAGTATCGTGGAATGTTGGCGGGCTGCTTAATAAAATCAAGCGGGGGGCTGTCCTTCGTCAAGCTAAACGATATGGCGCTGACATCCTTCTCCTGCAAGAGACTCATCTTTTAGGCAACATGGCTCACTGTTAGGCCAGGTTTGGGTTCCAGCAGGTCTATCACGTGGGTTTCACTAGGTGCTACCGAGGAACAGCTATCCTCATTCACTGACGCATCCCCTTCATTCATAGCAAACACTGGGTGGATCCCGGGGGTCGATATGTCCTCCTGTCCGGCACACTCTACGGGGAACCACTTAACATAGATAGTGTATACGCACCTCCGCCTTTAGGTAACACGTTTGTCGAGTGTATCACTCGCCAGTGGAGTGATCTCTGCTCCCTCCAAAGAAGCCCTCTGGGAAGCTTGAAAACTACAATTAGAGGGGTTGATATCAGTTACAGGACGAATGACAAACGCAATCGCTCCGCTCAGCGGACGGAGTTGGAAACCCAGTACACATCCCTTGAGGCGCAGTACGCGCAGGCTCCCAGCCCAACACTCCAGCGTAACCTATCCCTCATGCATCAACAGTTGCACCAGCACCTCATGGAGGAGGCGAAAGAGATCTGGTTTGCGTCTCAACACCGGATATACCAGTGGGGGGATAAATCTAGCAAGATGTTACACAGGCTATGTCAGTCCGATCGTGCCCCGGCCACAGAGGGCAGGACGGTGTTTTACGCTCATCCCCCGCAGAAGTCGTTACAGAATTCGCGCATCATTTCTCTATGCTATATACTCGGAGGGAGCAGCTCTCCGAGGGTCTCATAGCCGAGTTCCTTCGAGACCCGGTGCTTCGCGGCTTTTAATGGCCAAGATCGCAGCTAGATCGTATTGCCTTATACGCAGACAACGTCTTATTTTTCCTGACGGATCCCTGGATCTCGGGCCGAGAATCTTACAGATTCTCCGTGTCTTCGGACAGACCACTGGACTCCATACTAACCCTTCCAAATCTGTGCTATTCCCGGTATGCGGACAACAAGGCAGAGGTACCTGGGCATCTCAGCTTCAGCATGCTACCGATGGTTTCCAATATCTCAAAATATTTATGTCCCCTTGCCCTACAACCTCATGGGCGCGCAATATTAACCCGCTCCTGGCCGGCCTCCGGGGAGAGACGTCCGTATGGTCCACCCTGCCCCTCTCGTTGTATGGGCGCTTGGCTATTTTTAAAATGGTCGCGCTCCCCAGAGTGCTTTATCGACTCCAAAACTTCCCGTATCATATACCAAGGTCTTGGTTTGCGCAAATAAATGCCATACTCAACAAATTCTTATGGGGTGGGGGTGCAGTTAGGGTGGCGTTGCAGACCTGTGTGCAATCTACATACTGCGGCGGCATAGCGGCCGCAGATGTGTACTCTTATTACGCGGAATCCCACCTCCTGGTTATTAATGACTGGTGGTATAATACACCTGCAGACCCGGCATATGCCCTTGAACATACGGCAATGGAGGGGGTTCCCCTCCTTCGGCTGCTGTACACCGCACAGTCCCTAGATCCTCTTTCTCATGCCAGCAGAACGACAACGGCTGTGGAGGTATACTGTCCGGAGCATGGGGTGGCATGGGCGTCTGACCCAGACAACGCCATTGTGGCATTGAACACTTGTACGCCAGGTGGCCACGTTGCAGGGGTTCCGTCAGTGGGATCAAATTGGCATCTCCACATTAGGGGACATTTTGAAGGGCACCACTCTAAAATCCTTGACACAACTGCAAAAAGAGTTCCATCTTCATAAATCTCAGTTTTATAAGTATCTCCGATTGCGTCATGCTCTCACCCCATTGCTTGTTAATCTAGCTGATCTCCTGGAGTTCCACCCTTTAGAGGGTCGTCTTCTTAAGGGCGATTTGGGCGCACACAAAATTTGGCAGATATATCAAACATTGACCACGCACTCCATTACGACCCTTCACAAGACTAGGAGGGCATGGGAAGAAGATATTCCAGAACTCACAGATGATGATTGGGCGGAGGCTATTGCCAGTCCCCGGGGTGCCGCTGTGTCCTCCAGGTACCGTCTTATCCAATTCAAGTATGTTCATCGTGTGTATTACACACGCCTCAGTCTTTGGAGGATGGGGGCCATAGCATCTCCCCAGTGCCTCCGTTGTGACAGGGAGGAGGGGTCGTTCTTCCACACGGTATGGAGCTGCGTTGCCATACAGCCCTTTTGGCGCAAAGTTTTAGCCTGCCTTAAGGAGGTGTTGTCTTGGGACCTCCCACTTGACCCGAGGTTGTTGCCACTCCACAGCACAGATGACATCGGAGGGAACCGCTATAAACAACACTTACTCTTCCTTGCACTCACAATCGCTAAACGCGATATTGCCCAGCAATGGAAAGGAACCTCCCCACCGACAATAGGAAAATGGCGGAAGGAACTAGACAACTGCATGGGTGCGGAGATAGCAGTCTTTCAGGCACGGGGTTGCGCTCAAAAACATAGGAAAATCTGGTCGAGATGGGCCACATACCGGGGCATAGACCTTGATAGCAGCTTCCACGAGAGGTTTTGGGCCATGATGTATGACATTGGGTTCTTCTTTTTAAGTTGCCCATCGGTAATCATATATGCTTGCCAGTTGGGGTGGGGTGGGAATGCCTGCGTACAGTTTTGTTTTTCACTCTCATTTTTGCGTATACACAATGTACCCAATGATGTTGGCCTATCTGGCGACTTGTCAGTATGTTGTCTCACGATGGTATATGTCGGGCAATTGCCCAAGAGGTACTATAAAATCATAATAAAATAGGTTTTCAAAAAAAATAAATTAGTAGGCCTGTGTGGAGTAAGCAGTGTTCCGCTATGCGGAACTCCGCAAAGTGACCAAAAAACTCCACCACGCTACGCGGCGAAGTGCATTTGGTCATGCCATTCGCATTGATTTTCAGTGCTGGGTGTTTGTCCTGCACTGTAAAATAAGCGCGAATGGCACTATGTGCAGTGCAAGAGGGCGCTGCTTCCCTTCTTGCAGCTCGAGTAGATTTTCTACCAGAGTGGCAGCTTTCTCAACGCGAGCGGTTGCGACCATACACGACTGCCAGCGTTGAGCAATCTGACCGCCTGCGTTGAAAAATCTCGCTGGGAGGAGTAATTTCCGCGCTTGCCAACTTGACGTTGGGGAGCACGGAAAAAAACTCAGCAGAGCGTAGTTTTTCAGATCCGCGTGCTCCGCAGAGTGCGGAAAACTCCACAAACTCCGCGGAATGGAGTTCACCACCCAGGCCTAGAAATTAATTACATAGTTCCTGTGGCAAGGTTATTGACTGCAAACCTAAAGTATTCTCATGTCAATCTCAAATTATCCTCTGGTGTTCCATGGGGAAAGAGTGGTCACCAACACCCCCAACTTTGATGAGGATGAAATCCCCAATTTGAATAAATTATTATGACCCCTGAGCAACCCAATGTCCAAATGTCAGTAGATAAGTACAGTAGTGTTTCTTTTACTTTATTTCCTCTTCTTAACAAGAGATTAGATGATTTCAATACATTCTGTAGTCACTTTGGTCAATCCAGTAGCTAACACGTGTTTCGTCATTAGGTACATAAACCTCTGACTTCACCAGGGCTGTTCTTACGTATATCTCACTGTGAAATAATGCTGTTGTATACATATGTCAGTCCTCAAACGTCCTCCTAGACCAGTCATAAAGAAGTAGTAGTCTTCCTCCTTATACATGCATTTTCATTCCTATTAAGAACATATCAACAACCTGTTTTCCTGGTTTCCATAGCGTGAGGAGAGTACGCCGGATCGCACACATAGTAGGAGTACTCTCCATGTACAAGGAGGAAGACTACTACTTCTTTATGACTGGTCTACGAGGACGTTTGAGCACTGGCATATGTATACAACAACATGATTGTACAGTGAGATATACGTAAGAACAGCCCTGATGAAGTCAGAGGTTTATGTACCTAATGGCGAAACACGTGTTGGCTACTGGATTGACCAAAGTGACTACAGAATGTATTGAAATCATCTAATCTCGTGTGAAGAAGAGGAAATAAAAAGACAAAGAAACACTACTGTATTTGTGTACTGACATAATTGGACATTGGGTTGCTCAGGGGTCATATTAATCTAGAAATGAGTTACTTACCTGTAACTCCAGTTCTCCAACATTGACATCTTTTATTTATTCACATGCTTGAATCATTCCCTGTTGTCAGGCTGGTAGTCCCCGGTACAAAAAAAATAGCAGTATACAGTTTAAAATATACAGCATACAGTATATAGTGCAAAAACGCCATAGGCCTGAAACAACATAGTAGGTTTAGTAACACATCCACCTCATTTGAAAGAACGCAAACTTCAGTCAATGAGGTGGAAGCTTAAGCTCTCTTACTCCCCCCTAGAGGCCACCATAGCTCAGATTTCAAATCACAAATGTGAATAATAAAAATAGAATGAGCCTTTGACCAGAGAGGAGGGAGGGTTGATTGTGAATATATAAAAGATATCAATGTTGGAGAACTAGAGTTACAGGTAATTAACTAATTTCTTCTCCAACATTGGATCTTTTATATATTCACATGCTTGAATCAGAATAGCAAGCAGGAAACATCAGAAAATATAGGTGGTAAGCAGGCTCACCTTTAATGAAACTGGTTCCTCACGATTGCTGCGTCAGCTTCTGCGTCCACGTCCATGTCTAGGTAGTATTGCTTTGCTCCTCCAGGTAGCTGCATAACAGAAGTCCTTGAAGGGCACCCCAGCATAGAGTGGCGCAGTTGAAGCCATGCTCCTGGTGGAATGCGCCCTCACTTTTCCATGGAAAGGACGATTGGCCTTGGCATGACAGAAAGCGATGCAGGCTAAGAGCCAGTGGCTATACCCTGTTTGGACAGGACTTGACCTTTTCTTGATTGACTAAACGACACAAACAGTTTGCCTGATGTGCGTATGCCCTTTGTCTTGTAAATATAAAATCTGAGACATCTCCATATGTCCAAAGAATGTAACTATCTTTCGGCAGTTGTAGATGGATTTGGGAAGAAAGATTTAAGAATGACAGGCTCATTTAGGTGAATATCAGTTGGAACCTTTGGAATAAATTTCGGATTGGTTCTGAGAATCACCCTGTCTTTCAAGAACCAAAAAAAGGTTCTGCGATTGTAAATGCTTGAAACTCTCCCACTCTCCTGGTAGAAGTTAGAGCTAGGAGAAGAGATGTTCTCCAAGTAGCACATTTTAAGTTCCTCCTTGCTTGGCTATGTATAACATGGATGTTGTGTTGTCTGTTCTGACTACGACTGGTTGACCTGCCAATCTGGGGAGGAATCCTTGCAAACCTAGTCGCATGGCATGGAGTTCCAACACATTGATGTGGAGCCTCTTCTCTGTATCTGACCAGAGGCCTCTAGTTGAATGCTCTTGCAGGTGGGCTCCTCATCTATCTATGGATGCATCTGTGGTATTAACCTTTCAGTTATTGGCAGAAAAAGACCTGCATGTAGGTTTGTTGGAATCCTCCACTACACTAGAGCTTGTTTCAAGCGCCTTGTGACACGGACCATATCTTCCCATGAACCTTCTATCTGCTTCCATTGCAAATCCAGTTCTTGCTGAATAGGTCTCATACAGAGCCTGCCAAACGGAGTGAGGCCTATACATGATGCAATCAGGCCTAACAGGGACTTGTATTACCTCACTGTGATTGTTTTCCAGAATTAGTCCTGGGCAATTTGTATCACCCATATGTCTAATGTTAATTTCAACCCTGCGGGAGCGAAAAGGGAAATTCTTCCCCCACAACTTCTGAGGACCAGATGGAACAGGGGGTACAAGCTGGGAGTCAAGTTCTTATATGATTGTCAATGGATCGTGTGTGAAGAACCTCTCTTTCTTCCTGCAGACCTCCTGTAAGACTGACTTTGGTTCCGATTGAAGGAGGAACCTTGATCGTATCCAGAATGCCGTTGCGGATAATATGAACGTCTCTGACCTCCATACTGATTAAATCCTGCTCTGAAATTGTGTGATCTTCGTGAGCCATGAAAACTAGATATTTCAAATCTGCAATGCTGCAAAATACCTAATGCCTTTGCTGTGTTTTTAAGGCCTTGCAAAGCCTCATCAACATGTCTACCAAAAAAGAGTAAGTCCATCAAAGGCATATCCAGGATTTTAGATTGGAAGTCAGTATGGAAGGCTGTGAATTTTAACCAGCCTTGTCTCCCTGGCACAGTACCTCCTGCCAACTGGTGAAATCCTGTATTCGAGGCATTCGTTTCTGCGTCAATAATGAAAGAAGAGGTCAGTTCTCCTTCCTTTAGGATACTTCTCACCGTTTCCTGTTATCATCAGGAATAAGTTTCAGTAATGGAGCAATGTCATGCCACATCTGGTGATCATAATGACCGAGAATAGCTAGGGCACTGGCCGTCTTAATTGAGGTTGCTGCCTTAGAGGAATTCTTCGACCCAGATTGTCAATGTGTTTGCTATCCTTGTTCAGCGGACTAGATGATGGCATTATTGGGGACTTGGTTCTTCTTTGAGCCGCTGAAGAAATTATTGAAAACGGTCTAGAATGACCAGTGAGACAAGCGAAGCTGAAACCGGGGCCTTATATTTTTTCTCCAGAAGAGGTATCACCGGTGGAACAGTCGCTGGTATCTTCTTTTATTTTAAAACTTCTGACCAGACATAATCAAGAATGGGTATGGACTTAACATTTTCGAGGTTGGTATTTAAAATCATAAGGAAAGCACGGCTGGTCTACAAACGTAATTAATTGGTAAATTGAATTTCCTGGCACCTCTTTCAATCAAAGAATGACATTTAGAGATATAATCTGATGAATCCAGTGGAGCTGCCCCATCATTTCCACAATGGACAATGAACTCTCACCCATTATCATCTCTCCCATCACAGTCTGCTGGCAGCTCTCCTTCCTCTCCCTTCCATTGCAGGATACGTAGAACCATTAGAATAAGCATCATCCTTGTCTTCTCCATGAACCGATTCCCTTGGCTTTGGAGGAGGCGATGACTGCCTAAGTGGTGAAACTGGTAAAGGAGGTAAAACTGGTAAAGGAAACTGGTTGAGGAGGTGGGAGGATGGGTAGAGCAGGTAACCCCATATTAGGATTATTAGATGGTTCTTGCTGTAATAATTTATTGAAAGTATCCATCATCTGTTGCAACGTGGTAAGAAAGTCATTGGCACTTGGACCATCTCTGGCTGTTTATAATATCTATGTGGTTTCTGCCTCGTATCAATTAGAGTACTCTCAGTCTTGTATTGCTTTTAAACATATTCGTTGTGGGACTCATCGTCATCCATTGCTTCTTCTTCAAAATCTGAAACATATCTCACATCTAATTGTGTTGAACAGTAAGCGGTCAGTGAGGCATAATTGCGAGCCTCTTTTTCCTGATCTTACTGCAATACCTGAACTGGAGATAAATCGGTCACCCTTAATGGTGAAAAAACATTTCCTCCCATATTTTACATTGACTGTGTAGTTCCCAACTGTGATTTTATCGTCGACGGTATGGTCAAAGGTTTCTTTGTCGTTGATGGGATGCTCGCTGTCGACGGGATGCTAGTTGTCGACAGTGGAGTTGAATCAAATGTATAATCTACTTACTTGCAGAGGCTTACAACCAGCGAACTTCATCCTCTAGCCCGTCATTGTGTCATTCACATTTTGTGTCCACCCACTACATCATACAGCATGGGGCATTGGGTCAGCCTACTTCAGCCATGTGAGTAATGGCATTCTGTGTTTCACAAAGCACATCCACACACAAAGTAGTTCTCTTAAGTGTCAAGGTCTACTATGGTGATGTGTGGTTTTTGAGACAAAAAACAGTTTTGCTTTTAGTAATTTTTTTAATTTTTTCTTAGATTGGCGAAGGCCCAGCAGCTTTGTCAACAATAATGTTTAACAAATATAAAACAAGCATTGACAAATCTAAAAGTCTGACAGGAATCACCAGATCTATGGAGTTTGCCAATGCTCGCAAACATGTGCATGCCACCTTAGATGGAGGCATTTTTAATTTCTATCACCTTTTTATGTCTATTGCATAGGTTTGTAAGAAAATAAAAACACATCAGAGGCTTGCAAGGATGGATTTGCTGGCCTGAAAATGCTTTGTTTTCATTTTCTAATTGAAATGGACTAGACCTGAATATCGGTCTCAGATGTTCACATTATCTGTCCGATTCTTTAGTCACCAACTTATGCAATTCCACAATTACCCAAATGTCAATTATTTTTGATTGCTGCCAAAATATGTGTGATTTTACTGTTGGATATTTGGCTATTATTTCTAAGACATTTATTGCAAACAACTTCTCTGGGAAGGCATGCAAGGTTTAAGAAGGATAAGTTACTTACCTGTAATCCTGGTTCTCTTCCAGGGGTATACTCATCAAAGTCATAAGCACTGAATAATCTCCGCCCACGTGCGGGAACCCGGAGCATATATAAAAATACATATATATGTGTATGTAGTAGAAAAGGAGTACATAGTACGAAATAACACACACATATACATGTATTACATAAAAAATATGCAGCCTCAAACATATCCAATAGGCTAAGAAGCCAGAATTACATGTATTTCTCTAGTATGAAAATGCCATATAAACATATAATGTAAGAGAAGGACATGTACAGTAAGAGCATTCCGCAAAAACCTTTTATTTTCATCAAGAAAACAGTAATGCCAGGCAATTAGCCCAAATAAGGCTGCATAAATAAATAACATCCCTGTACAGAAAAGGAAAAACTGGCACCTCGCCTTTAAGGCCTCAGAGACTCTGAGCACTATGCCTTTAAGACCTCCAGGAGCCCCTGCTCCCATCATGCACCACAGGTGACAGTTAGGTCAGTTCTTTTGTACGGTATAAGAAACCTGTAGGAACCTGCATCAAAGATGCAAGAATACTCGAGTAAACTGTCAATGCTCGTCCGGGGAGGAGAGGGCGGGTTGCTTATGACTTTGATGAGTATACCCCTGGAAGAGAACCAGGATTACAGGTAAGTAACTTATCCTTCTCTTCCAGGGGATACTCATCAATAGTCATAAGCACTGAATAGAGTAGCAAGCCCATACCCACTTCCGTGCGGACGAGCAAAACACAGAGAACTCAATTAAGATACACATTTTAAACAGTATTTGCAAACAAGTTTCTCAGCGAGGCCTGCCCAACCCGAGCATCTGCCTGCGTGTCAGCATCTAAACAGTAGTGGCGAGTAAAGGTATGAACTGATCGCCAAGTAGCTGCTTTACAAATCTCTGCCATGGGGACATTCCTCAGGAGAGCCGTGGTAGAAGCTTTCCCCCTAGTGGAATGTGCCTTAGGCTTCCCCGGAAGGGATTTGTTGGCCAATTGGTATGACAGTAGAATACAAGAAACTATCCATCTAGAAATGGATCTCTTGGAAGCTGCAGAACCTGTATTAACAGGACCATAGTTAATAAACAAACGTTCCGAATTCCTCAGTGTCTTTGTTTTGTCCAAATAAAACTTCAGAACCCTCTTGAGATCTAGTGAGTGAAGAGATCTTTCCGGAGGATTCGGAAAAAAAATAGGTAATGTGATAGTCTGGTTAATATGGAAGTCCGAGACCACTTTAGGCAAAAAGCTAGGATGAGTTCTGAGAACTACTCTGTTAGCGTGAAACACAGTATAAGGTTCCTTACAGCAAAGAGCCTGGATCTCACTGACCCTGCGAGCAGAAGTAATGGCCACCAGGAACGCGGCTTTCCATGTTAAATGCTGTAAGGAAGCTTTATGAATAGGCTCGAAAGGAGACCCCATCAACTTTGTTAACACAATGTTAAGCTCCCAAGGAGGAGAGGGAGACCTGACTGGTGGATAAACCTTTTTAAGCCCTCAAGGAAATCCTTTACCACCGGAATTCTAAACAAAGAAGCCTGGTGGGGGACTTCCTATAGGCTGTGATTGCTGCAAGGTGGACTTTGATAGAAGAGAACTGAAGACCAGATCTAGCCAAATGCAGCAAATAGGGTAAAATCACCTGTTCCTGACCCCGGATGGGATCATGTCCATTGTCCACACACCATAGAAAGAACCGCTTCCACTTAAAGGCATATGATTTCCTCGTGGAAGGTCTTTTCGCTTCTTTGAGAATAGCCATACAGTCTGGATTCAATTGTAGGTGTCCATATTGTATGACTTCAGGAGCCATGCTGTCAACCGGAGGGAGGACAGGTTGGGATGGAATACTCTCCCTGCCTGTTTGGATAGGAGATCCGGGCGGCATGGCAACCTCTTGTGTGGTACTTCCGATAGTTGAAGGAGGTCCGGAAACCACCACTGGCGAGGCCACTCCGGGGCTATTAGGATCATCCTGGAGGTGGTCCTGTACAGCTTGTTGATTACAACTGGTATCAACGGAATCGGTGGAAAGGCGTACAGTAAGCTCTGAGACCATTCGATCAAAGGGCATTCCCTCGAGATCCTTGTTGGGGACACCTGGATGCGAAGGCGGGGCATTTTGCGTTTACCGCGTCTGCAAACAGGTCGATGTCTGGCGTTCCCCAATCTCAAAAGATGCTTTGAGCGACTTCGTTGTTGAGAACCCAATCGTGGGCTTCGACGAAGTCTCTGCTGAGGAAGTCCGCCTGGGAGTTGAGAGAGCCCGGTAGATGAATGGCTACTATTGACAGGTCTCTCGCTAGAAGCCAGTTCCATATGGTTTGAGACTCTATGGAGAGTGTCCTTGATCGGGTACCTCCTGTTTGTTCAAATAATACATCGTCGTTGTATTGTCCATTTGGATCAGAATGGAGCGAGACTTGAACGACGGAACCAGGGACTTGAGTGCTAGATGTACTGCTCTCAGTTCTAGCAGGTTGATGTGGTAGCTCTTTTCGGAGTCGGACCATAGACCTTGTACTTGCAGAGGGCCCATATGAGCACCCCAACCCTGGAGAGAGGCGTCCGTGACTAAAGTCTGGTTTGGAGGGTCCTGATGGAAAGGGACTCCCTTCATCAGGTGCGATCGCTTCATCCACCACCGGATGGAGTCTTTGGCTGATTGATGGAGAATTACCTGATCCTCCCAGCGCCCTGATACTTGCATCCACTGGTCCTCCAAACATTGTTGTAGTGGACGCATGTGTAATCGTGCGTTTGGTACTATAAAGATGCACGATGCCATCGATCCCAGTAGTGATGACACCTGTCGAACTGTTGGGAGATGCGTGTGAAGAAGAGTCAGACATTTTCCTTGGATTGATGACAATCTCTCCTCCGAAGGACACACGCTTGCTTTTTTGGTGTCCAGGAAGGAGCCTAGGTAATGGATCTTTTGCGTTGGATTTAGTATGGATTTCTTGAAATTGACGTGAAGGCCCAAGTTGTGGAGAAGCTGAAGGCAGCACGTGAGATGATCCTGCAGCAGAGTTGGAGATGAGCTCTTCAGGAGCCAGTCGTCCAGGTAAGGATATATGAATATTTTCTGCTTGCGGAGAAAAGCGGCCACCACAGCCATACATTTGGAGAATGTTCAGGGAGCTGATTTGAGCCCGAACGGGAGAACTGAGTACTGGTAATGTTGAAAAGACACTCGAAGCGTAGAAATTTGCGATGTTTCTTTGAGATTGGTACGTGTGAAGTATGCATCCTGCAAGTCGATGGAGCACATCCAATCCTCTTGATGAAGCTGTGGGAAAATTTGATGGAGTGCCAACATTCGAAATTTTCTCTGCGAATGTGTTTGTTCAACAGTCTCAAGTCCAGAATAGGTCTGTATTCTGTGGCGGGGCCTCTTTTTCTTACAAGGAAGTAACGAGAGTAGACTCCTTGATTTCTTTGAGGAGCGGGGACTTTTTCTATAGCTCCTTTCTTCACTAAGGTGTTTATCTCCTTTTGTAACAATCGTTTGTTGTGGTGAGAAATGCCTCTTGGAGGTATTGATGGAGGAGGAGTTATGAATCTGAGAAGATAGCCATTCTGAACAATGTTGATGACCCATTTGTCTTTTGTTATACGTCTCCACTCCTCCAGATGTAATGAAACACTTCCTCCCACCGGAGTGGACAACAGCTTTGGAGGAAGACACATCTCATTGCTTTTGTGGCTGCTTTGGTACTGTTGACTGTTGTTTGTTTCCACCTCTGCCACGTCCAGGTCTGCGTTGCTGGAACTGGGATCTTTGTTGCGTCTGACCTTGGTTCTGCGATGACCAGTTAGATGATTGACCTCGCTGTTGAAAAGAGCGTTTATCATAGGGGCGAAAACGACGACGAAATTCTTTCTTCTTTTCGAGGCCTACAGCCTTGAGAGTATCCAACTCAGTTTTCATTTTTGCCATTTCGTCGTCAGCATGTGAACCAAACAACGATGATCCATTAAAGGGCAGATTGGCTATCTTTCTTTGAGCATCGGGCTTGAGACCTGTGAGTCGAAGCCAGGCTGATCTTCGGGAACAAACGCCATGTGCGTACCCATGAGCTGCCAAATCTGCAGAGTCGGCCGCTGTACTAATGATCTGATTAGCAACCAGGCCCCCTTCCTGTACAATCTCTAGAAAGTCTTTTGATCCTCTTTGGGTAATCTGTCTGTGAATCTCGTCAGAGAGTCCCATAAAGACCGGTCATATCGTCCCAGTAGAGCGGCTGCACTAGCCACTCTCATAACGGATCCTGATGTATTGCACATTCGCCGTCCCAAAGAATCCATGTTTTTGCTATCCTTCTCTGGAGGAGCAGATGACAGAGGTATTTGCATGTGCTTTTCTGGCGGCGGCGACTATAAGAGAATCCGGTGGCGGGTCAGACCGCAGAAATAAAGGATCTTGGTCTGGGGCCTTATACTTTTTTGAAATCCTTGCGGGACCCGAGCCCACTGTGGCAGGTGTCAAAAAAGTCTTCATCGCAGGCTCTAATAATCCTGGTACCAAAGGTAGAAGAGGCTTTGCAGAAGCTCGATGGTGCAAAGTTTCGAATATAACAGATGTAGAAACCTGAGGCACAGTCATGGTTATATTCAACTTGCTGGCACCTCTACAGAGAACCTCGTTGAATGTCCCCATATCGTCAACAGGAGAAACTCTGGATGGTGGGGTTGACGATATAGTAGGGGAATAGTCTCTATACGATGACCTTGTTGATGAGGTCGTTGTAGGAGACCTCTGTCTTTTCCTTGGCGTATGTGATCGGCGGGGTTCTGAGCGTTCTTTTGAACGTGAATGCCGTCTTAATGGAGATCTGGAACGTCTCGGGGACCTACCAGCGGAAGATCTGGCGGATTCCGTGGGAGGAAGTCTTTCAGTAGATTTGGGTTTGTTCTTCCAGTGCCTAATGTCCTCCAACCATCTGGGTGACATATTGATGGGAGGAGATTTGTCTCTCGCCGGAGAGCCCTCCGGTGTAACCTGAATTATAGTTATACCAGGCGAGGAAGAAGCTTCCCTCGACGTCGACCGTGATTTTGAAGATGATTTTTCTAAACCTTCAGCTGGAATAACTTGCTTGTCCCTCGACGTCGAACGCCTCGACGTCGAACCAGAATGAGCCACCATCGACGACGACCGTGGAGGTGAAACTCTTGACGGTGGAGATCTATGGGACGAAGCCCTCGACGTCGGTCTCTTCGACGACGACCGCTGGTGTTCATGCGGTGTCTTCGACGTCGACCCTGCCCTCGGCGTAGACCGCTGACGGGTCCGAGAGGGTGAGTTGTAGAGACTCGACGCCGACCTTCGAGAAGGTGGCGGAGATCTCGACGTCGACCTCTGAAATAATGTCGACGGACGTTTCGAGCGTCGACCGAGGTCTATCATGCTTCGAGCCCGAAACATGTCTCGACGTCGACTTACTTTTCGACGGCGTACTCCTCGACGGCGATTTTGCCTTCGACGTCGATCTCTATGTCGGTCTCACTCTCGACGGCGATCTTGCCTTCGACGTCGATCTCGATCTCACTTGGGTCATAGCTCTCGACGTCGACTTACTTCTCGACGGCGATCTTGTCTTCGACGCCGACCCGACTTGTTTGGTTGGTCTCGACGTCGACGACATGCTATGATGTTTTTCTTACTTCCAGCTTTTGGTGAAGTAGATTTTCGCCGTTTCCTTGGAGAAGAGGGCCCTCCAGATGGATGATGACTTTCTGGGCCACTTTTCTTCCCTTTCACCATCAAGGCTAGAAGTCTGATCTTCTCTCTGTCTTTCAATGTTCGACTTGAAAGTTGACGACAGTGGTAGCATGTCTCTGTGTTGTGAGAAGAAGGAAGACACACGACACAGACTGAATGAGGATCGGATTTGGCCATCTTCTTCCCACAGGAAGGACATTTATCGAATAAAGGTGGCATATCTGACTAAAAAGAATGTCAATTAGTCAGAAAAAGACTGATATTAAAACCAGTAAAAAGAAATATTGTTAGAATATTGTTAGAAATATAAATTCTGACTGGAAAAGTCAAAATCAGTTAAGCTCAAGCTCCAGGTTCCTCACAGAAGGAGCCGGAAAAAGAACTGACCTAACTGTCACCTGTGGTGCATGATGGGAGCAGGGGCTCCTGGAGGTCTTAAAGGCATAGTGCTCAGAGTCTCTGAGGCCTTAAAGGCGAGGTGCCAGTTTTTCCTTTTCTGTACAGGGATGTTATTTATTTATGCAGCCTTATTTGGGCTAATTGCCTGGCATTACTGTTTTCTTGATGAAAATAAAAGGTTTTTTTGCGGAATGCTCTTACTGTACATGTCCTTCTCTTACATTATATGTTTATATGGCATTTTCATACTAGAGAAATACATGTAATTCTGGCTTCTTAGCCTATTGGATATGTTTGAGGCTGCATATTTTTTATGTAATACATGTATATGTGTGTGTTATTTCGTACTATGTACTCCTTTTCTACTACATACACATATATATGTATTTTTATATATGCTCCGGGTTCCCGCACGTGGGCGGAGATTATTCAGTGCTTATGACTTTGATGAGTATCCCCTGGAAGAGAATGAATGTTAGAAAAAGATTTAATGAAACTTTTCGAACCCTTG
Source organism: Calotriton arnoldi (assembly GCA_963921515.1). Lineage (NCBI taxonomy): Eukaryota > Metazoa > Chordata > Amphibia > Caudata > Salamandridae > Calotriton > Calotriton arnoldi. The sequence goes on along the minus strand of CAWUFW010005961.1, from coordinate 1,027,353 downwards.
CAATAGATTCTTTATCTGAAGCTTAAATTCATAAGATATTAAAAGTTAATATGTAGGCCTACTGTCAGGCTGAAGCCAAAGCTAAATGGAATTGTAATGAAAAACAATGTGCAATTTTATATTTGAGTCTGTTTAATGACTGACTCCAATAGATTTTCGTCTTCAGTCAAGCTCTAGTTCCTTTGTACGGTCACGTGTAGAACTTGACAATATGATCTCATGCTCATTGACCTGCCACAATTATATTGTTTCACTGTACAGCAATACTTCTGGGATTATAGATATAGCAATGAGTTGGATGGGGAGAACTATTGAGACTTAAAACTGAAGCTAAATCTTCTAAGGCTCCAGGACCCAATGGAATACGTACTGCATTAATTAAATAGAAGTAGTCCTTTTGGAGGCAGTATTTCTGCTTCTTTTTTCACAAAGGAACAACTGATCCCTACTGTCCGAACTGGGTTTAGAACAGGACACCGCAACAGCTGAGAGCTCCAATCTTGATGACTGCACTGGCATCATCTACCTGACAAAGGCTGCACCATTTTGTGGACGGCTGAGCGACCTTCGATCAGGTAGACAGGGAAATGCTTTGCAGCAAACTGTACAAAATGGGGATACATCCATCATTGTAGAAACTAATTTTAGCCTTGCACACTGACACTCGAGTGCTGCTCCAGGCTGACTACAAAGGTACTTTACCAAATCGGAACCCAAATGGCATCACAGAGGGCAGCATTTAGGTCCCAGGTCTATTTATTCTCTTCTTTTCTGATCTTGCATATCATCTATGACCTGCTCACTTCTTTCCTCCTTGCTTTGGTTCAACACATCACCCTACAAGCCTACGTACACAAGTTAGTTCCTATTGACCAGACTCCCACTGGTTGCACAGTGAAACAAATATTTTGATCATGAACGGCAAACTGACAAAAGGTTTTGAACTTTGGAAAAGCTTGCTGTCTGTATTCTGGATTTGCAGAAAGGGTGAAGTAGTGTCCAAGTATAAGTATCTTGGTCTCATCTTTCATAGTAAAGAAGCTGGAAAGCACGTATTAATATCAGGAGGATCTGTCTGAGAATACGCTCAGTTTTACACTTGTTGTGGATAGTCTGGGTTTATTTTAACATGCGTTTGATTCGTCTTTGTCAATCACCCTGCAAAAGTGCTTGATAAAATCAAGTGCGATATTTTACATAATTTATGAGTGATCATAATTCCTCCTACTCCTCAATGCATGATGAGACTCATATTGGGTATCTCTGCAGTATCTATATGTTCCGACAAAGCATAAACAGAAAACCTAGATCAAGCCCACTCCTTCCTCACGCTGTTTTGATCTGGAATAAACTTTGATCCACTAAAATGCCATTAAAAAAAGCTTTTTGTACTTACTTTATCCATTCAGATATTTGGGGTTTCGATGTTATGCACACATAAAGCTGAAGAAGATAATCTACTAAGAAATCTTAACACAGAGCTACAATGAAGATGTAAAGTACCTTGAACAACTTAAGACCGGCTGTTTTTTAAGAGAGTATTATGGCTCAGTTACCTTTCAACCATGTATGTTTGCTAGTTTTAAATCCTCGTAGTCGAGATTTGAAAAATCTTTCAGTAGATTGCGCCTGTGCCTATGTGAACCGTAAGTGTGGGCTTTAGTCACTTGAAAGAGAAACTTAATCCAATATTATCACAATATACCCAGTACTCCTGCAATTGAGAAAACTTTATCTATTCTTGTGGTTTAAAGAAAAAAGAACACACAACTGCCTTGAAGCATTGCAAGTGTGTTTGGAAGATTCCTCCAATATTGTTGTCTACAGAGTGATAACAAATTTGTCTCAGAAGCAATTAAAATTCTTGAGAAAAATAAGTTGCAGGAGAGGTATGTCAAATTACAATGGTGACTAACTTAAAATGTTAGTTTCTGTATTTGGTGGCCAGCATTTTGGAATATAGAAACTAGGGATTATATGAGAATGATGAATGTTAATGTGAAAGTTTAACCTATGTTCCGATAGGCTGTCTGCGATATTAAGCATCAAGTATGCATTTTAGATATATTATATGATTTTAAATTTATGTTTTATGACTTTTTAAGTATAAGGTTAAATTGTAATAATCTTGATTTCTAATAAAAATAACAAACTTGACAGCAACAGCTGATTCTCTAACTGAAGGCCCGACTGAATAAAATCTAATGGCGCGGGAACCACAATTTCTTAATCTCTTTGGTGTAAGACATGTTCCAGTTCTCTAGCCTGAACCCTAGACACCCTTAGAGTCTGGCAAATGTGACGACAAGAACGCGAACGTGTTCAAAGATTACACAGGAAAAAAAAAAAGGAAAAAGTTTGGGGAGTGGGATAACTTAGTACCATTAATGCATACATTATTAACATAAAAACATTATTTATTAATAATCTCAACTTGTAACTTCTCTAACACTAGAAAGCTGCTGGGTACAATACTCACTTTAGCTTTTTTCTCCCTCTCTTCTGGAGTATCTGTCCAAATAGATCGGTCCCCTGACTTTTCGTTAGTCCGTCTCTTGAAAGTTCTTGGGCCAAGCCCAAAGTTTGTTAGTTCTGGGGGCAGCTCTGTCATCCAGGACTCTCTTTTAACTTGCTGGGATTCATCCTTCAGGAAAAAATGGAACATGGAATGTGTGCTTTCATTTGCTTGTTACATTTTCATGGAAAAACACACAAAAGGCAACATGAGCTCTACAAGAGCTGATCCAGGTCATGTACAAATAAAGAATAAATTGAGATGGTGAGTCTGACCCAAACACACGTGCTGGCAGATGCTCTGTGAATAATTATTTTCACAAACTAGCTATTCTGTGTTCTCATAACAATGGCAGGTGGCATGGCCAGAAAGAACTTTCAAAGACAATCTGTGACTACAAAATCCGATATATTAAGAAATTCATACACAGATTTATATGGCTGCATTATATGTATACATTACCTTCATATAATTGAGGAGATCTAGATCTATATCATGGCTGTAGTCTCTCTCCCACTCCCAACCTGTGCGAAGGGGGGGGCATGTAAAGGGGACAGAGACATATGTTTGGGGAGATGTGTGGGGGGACAAGTGTGTGAGAGAGATAGCAAGTGACTGCTTTTTAAATAGAGAAGTGCTACACTTTCAGACTAGTAATGTGGTCTGTTTAGTGCACAGCAGAGGAAAAGGTAGGTGGCTTTTGGAAATAATAAACATCCATCAGACTAGGGGTGAGATAGTCAAACTACAGGTATTTTTTTCTTCTCAAAGGTCTTGGCTCACTACCATTCTCAGACAATGCTTACTATGGTTGGTTGGGTGTATTTATAGTTGTGTGTGTGTATGTATGTATGTATGAATACTCATGCCAGTCACTGCTTTAAATAGTATATGCTTGAATTAGCTGATAGCAGAGGGGTAGGCAGGGAGCTGTTGGGTATCCGAGACATCCACAAGATTAAGAGTAACATAACCATAAGGGTGCTTGACTCTACCCAAACATCCATGAGCAAAGGAAAGACCACATCGAGCTACTAATGGTTTAAGCAAAGGAAGTACCTTAAGGCCTTGTGGCTAAATTGTGTACTGCCAGGTGAGAAAGCATCCATAGTATAATGCTCACACAATGTATTTAGTCTGGTCCATGTGACCACCTTGTATATCTCTGAAAGGAACAATTCTACAACATATTCTACTCGCCATTTTGGCTTTGGTGAGACGCGCATAGATGTTCAATAGAAGTAACATCCATTGTAATGAATGACAAGAGTGATGTGGGGCCCATCACCATCAAGTAAATGTTAAGATGCGTCATAAAGGCATCTGTGTTGGCCCACACACATGCCTAAAAACTGGTTAGTGGATTGCACAGTTGAACTCCCAACCAACCAGGGTAGTCTAGGCAGCTGCTGAGGCTTTGTATGTTCGGACTGATCATTCCTGCAATGAGAGAATAGAAGGAACATGTTCTGGGAAATGTCCCACTCCAGAACTCTATTGCCACTGAGGAATGGTGGTTTTGGCAGCAGCTTTTCCAGAGTATTGGCAACAGTCAACGATAAGCATGCTTGACATAATATATGGCTTAGAGGTCAGAGATTACGAGGGGTGAGAGAACCAAGAGTACCATTCCAAGTGGCTTCTGGAGGCCCTGAGGAGGCACTGTATGCTCCCGGGCCTCCAGATCGTGCTCCCCGGGATCACAAAATGCATGGTAACATGACAACAGCATTCCCCCCGTAACCTTAAAATCCTCTCTTGGAACGTAAATGAACTGGGGGACAGAATTAAAAGAGGGGTTGTACTACAGTACCTGAAGCAACAGGCACCGGATATTGCACTATTGCAAGAAACCAACATACAAGGGACCTCCTACTGCGCACTAAATGGATGGGGCTATAAACTGGTAGCCCATGCCGGTTATGCCAGAGGATCAAGGGGAGTTGGAATTCTTCTGCGTAAATCCCTCCCTTTTAAAATACAAACTGTTAAACACGACCCACTGGGACGATTTGTAACCCTGTCAGGATATTGGGAGGGCAGGCCATTGAATATTATGTCCCTCTATATACCTTCAAGACTGCATTCTCCCACTCTCGCAGATCTTTGGTCACATATAGTCAACCTACCCGAGGGAGAACTACTTACAGGGGGAGACTGTAATGCGGCCATTAGCGGAGAACGGGATCGATGGCCAGCCAAACAAAGGGAAGCTCATTGGAAGGCCCTAGAAGAATTTCTGAGGGCTATGGGCCTGGTTGATGTGTGGAGGGTGCATAATCCCACAGCCCGCCAGTATACTTTTCACTCTGGGGTTCATGTAAGTCTGTCCCATATAGACTATATATTTGGAATAGCAGACCAGCTCTCAATGTTCGGAGGGGGGGGGGGGCTCACCTCCCGAGGGGTATCTCGGACCACTCTCCACTTATTGCACTGTATGGTGGTGCACCTTCCTCAAGGGACAGCAGATGACACTTAATCCTTGGTACTTGAAAATACCGATTATAAGTGAGGCCTTAGCTGAAGCGACCACTAATTATTTCAACGAAAACGAGGGGTCGGTGGACTCAGCCCAAATAATGTGGGAGGTATACAAGGCAGTAATCAGAGGGCAGGAGATCTCTTCAATAGCTGGTCATAAAAAAGAAAAACAGAAACAACTGGTAGCAATAGAAGAGAAGATTCGGAAATTAGAATCAGAGCTAATATTGACAGATTCCCCAGACATTAAAAACAGATTACAGATAAAACAGAAAGAATATAAAGATATTGCTGAAAAAGCAACAAGAGCACAACATCGAGCAACTCAACACAGAATATACGAAGTGGGAGATAAGGCGGGTAAGCTGCTAGCGTTGTTAGAGAAACGGGAAAAGGCAACCAGATGGGTGTTCGAAATTACACTAGATGGGGGGGACCCCATTTAGAGACAGGCAGGAAATAGCGGAGGCCTTCGCAACATATTTCAGTCACCTATATATGCCATCAGTGATGTCCACTCAGATTGGGGCCCCAAGAGCTGCTGTCCTCCTTAGATGAGACAGATAGGGAAAGTCTGGAGTCAGAACTGACCGAAAAAGAGGTGGTACAGCCAATTGGGGCTCTAAAGGCAGGAAAAGCAATGGGCCCTAGTGGCCTACCAATTGAATTATACAAATTAATAGCATCCACAATCGCTCCATACCTGGTGCGGATGTATCAAGAAAGCGTAACACGAAGTACCCTACCTGAAAGTCAGAAACTCGCCAATATCGTCGTAATACACAAAAGCGGGAAAACCGCCCGAAAAATGTAATTCATACAGGCCCATATACCTGCTGAACGCAGAAGTTAAGATTCTCGCCAAAATCCTCGCAACTCGATTGTCTCCCCTGTTGCATAAATTAGTCCACCCCGATCAATCGGGTTTCATGCCGGGTAGAAATACAGCACTCAACCTGTGGCGCCTCCATGGAGTACTTGGGAGGGCTGGGAACATTAGGGAAGAGGCTGTTATAATGTCATTAGACACCAAAATGGCATTTGACATGATTGAGTGGCCCTTTTTATTCGCGGCCTTGGAGAGATTCGGATTTGGCGAAAATTTCTTATCGTGGATACGGCTTCTCTACTCCGAACCCCTAGCACAAGTCATAGTAAATGGGAAAAGGTCATCGATTTGCAAATTGCATAGGGGGACAAGGAAGGGCTGCCCACTCTCACCATTAGTATTTGCATTGGTGTTAGAGCCGCTGGCAATACGGATTAGAGGTGATCCACTCATAAGGGGACTCAAATGGACAGAGGATTGGGAGGATAGAATCTCCCTGTATGCAGATGATATACTACTCTATCTAGCTAACCCCTACTCCTCCATACATAAAGTACGGCATATATTTACCCGGTTTTAAAAATACTCAGGCTATACTATAATATACGCTAATATATGTCCTTTGAGGTCCTGGCATCAACCTCCCCAGGGTCTGCACGGCTTGGAGAGTTAACTGAACGGTTTGGATACTTGGGAATCTATGTCACCACAAACCGGGCAGTCTTTTACGATCATAATTTAGCTTCCCCCCTTACGTAGACTACAGGAAGACGTGCAACATTGGAAGACACTTCCCCTGTCATTACTGGGCAAAGTCTCCCTATATAAAATAATGGCGCTCCCTCGTCTTGTTTATATCCTACACAACACTCCATATCCCGTCCCATCAAAGTATCTCCAAGCTATAGAATCAGAGATCCGTACACTCCTCTGGGAAAATGGTATCCCCCGAATAGCACTGCCCAAACTGACAAAGAGCTGGTATGATGGAGGCATCGCCCTCCCGGCAATTCAATATTACTATTGGGCAGCTCAACTTACAGTAACGAATCACTGGGTACATTTGCCACAAACAGAACCAGCTTATAGGATGGACAGACATAATATGGAACCCGGGAACTATCACAGAGCGATCTATGGTGGGAAACAGAGTGCACCACGATACACACCAACGTCGACAATAATTACGCTATGGGACACCGCGTCTGCGGCACTGGGGTGGAAAGATAAGATAACTATGGCTACTCCACTCTGGGAGTCAGTACACTTTGGACTGTTAGCAAAACAACCTGGTTTTGAAATATGGGACCTCATCAGTCTCTCCAAGGTCGGTGACTTGTGGGCGCGAGGGAAGACTATACCCATTACAGACCTTCAAAGGGACTATGAACTTGACTCAGGAGAAACGTTTCGATACCTCCAGGTACGACGCGCATTGCAACGAGCCATTCCTAGCGGCACAGAGCTCCCGGCCTCCTCCCCCCTAAAAGATAGGCTCTTGGATGACTATTTAAAAGAGAAAACAATATCACTAACATATAGGAAGATACTAAACAATTCACCTGACACCCTAGGGAAAATACGTGCCAAATGGGTGGATGACATCGGAGACATGAGCAACGAGGAGTGGCAGGAGGCGCTGGCGTCCCCTCGGGAGGTGGCCATACGCTCTCGATTTAGATTAATACAATTAAAGATCTTACATAGAGTACAATACTAGTTAAAATGGGCATCTCCAGCTCGCCACTGTGCCCCAGGATGTGTGGTCAGGTGGGAACTTTTATACATCAATGGTGGGACTGCCCAATAATCCGGAAATACTGGGACAAAATAATATCAAGAATGCTAACACTGTGTGGGAAGGAAGTAGTGGCCTCGCCCCAATGGGGTCTCCTAAATATCTGGGAGAAAACGACCTCACGGCTAGAGAAAGAACCTGGGTCGCCCTAGGTTTGATGGTTGCAAAACGCAACATCGCAAGGACATGGAAAGAGGGTGAATGGACCTAGATATCGAGACTGGGAGGCCGATATGGATTGGTGTATGCAGGCGGAAAGGGTGGTTTATGAAGGAAGAGGCTGTCCCCAAAAGTGGTCAAAGATCTGGGGGGGGGGGGGGGGGAAATGGAACAAAAGCAGGGGGATGATATGCATGCCGGTCGATGGATTTTCTCCACATGGGGGGGCAGAGAAGCACCAGATATACAATCGATAATTGTGGTAATATTAAAACTGATGTCTGTCTTGCAATGTGTAAGAATCGGAACTGTTAACATGTACTGAATCAAAGGTTGTTTATTGTATTCGCTTTGCGACCAATTTTCAATAAAAAGAATTTTTTTTTTTAAAAAGAGTACCATTCCTGCAACTGATAGGAAGATGCGCCAGATCAAGCATCCGGAATTGTGTATGCAGCTTAGCATGGTGGAACATCCCCATGCAGGATCCTTACAGCCACAGAAGCTGTAAGAACAAACACTTTCATGGAGCTGTGCTCTCTTAAATGATTCATGGCGTCTTGATGGTTGATACCCTTTCTTGGGAAGGAAGGCTCTTGCCAGACTCATGTCTATAACAACTCCTCTGTGACCCAATTCCTTCTTGGTAGCATGACAGACTATTTTGGATGTTCACAGTGAATCCAAGATTGAACAGAGCAGAGGCCAGTGGGGAAGTCCCAGCACCATTAGGCAGCTGCTCAGGTATATACTTTCTGCAGTTTCTGAAAGGATGCTACTGTAACCAGGGGTTTTGTAAAAACTAAGGAGCAGTGTTAAGTCAAATGGGAGCATCTTTAACTGGTGTTGCTGCTACCCATTCCTCTGAACACCAAACAGTTAAACGTATCAATTTACTGTAGTTCCTGCAGACAGACACATAAAATTATGCTCTACAGTAAAGTGGATCACATAACATATTGTGAAATTCTTGAAGTAAGCAGAACAAGGTTGAGAGGTGTAAACACGAAGTTTATTCCTTCATAAGAAGATCCCATCCAACATAAACTGCAGCTGGCATCAACTGCCTCCAACTTCCCAAGCCAGTCTCGAGGACTATGACATGTGGAAGTTCTAATGACATGTACAACATTCCAGAGCAGCAGAGACAGCATTAAAACATGTACACTAATGAATAGTACAGAATACCACACACCTCCCATCCTTAAAACAAACAATGAACCCACAAGAAAAGATTAAAAAAATAAAAATAAAAAAAAACAACTTAAATATAATCCTTAAGGTAAGCAGGAGGCCTTACAATTCTACTAGAACGTCTGATGTTACCCCTGCCATTTTGCTCTCCATGACTCTCAGATCTAGAAAAACAAGGAGAAGTGGAAGCACCCACATTTTTTTTCTTAAATATGACAACCCTGTTGAGATTCCAAATACGATGATCTTCTGTTCTAATAGCATTTGGAACACTTTAATCACCAACAAGGGTTTAGAAAACTTAGAAGAATTGGCAGACCGACCAGGACGCTTAACCATTACCCAATCCCCCACTTCAACTTCTGTTTTCTTTACAGCCTTTCTTTTGTCAAAGAGAATTTTCCTTTAAGCAGCTTTCAAATCTTCATTCCCTTCTACATCGTTCTCCACACAGCATTTTCCCATGGATACCTCATACCTATTTACCCAAGATCGCTCAAGGCATGTATTAGGTAATCTACCACGGAAAAATTGAAAGGGTGTTTTACCAGTAGTGCTATGAGGCGTAAACCTGTACTCCTCAACTTTTTAAGAACCTCCTTTCTCCAGTCCAAAGAATTCAATTTCGCTAAAGAGATAGTTTCTTTGAGCACCCTATTGAACCTCTCGACCATTCCATTTGATTCAGGATGATAAAGAGCACAAGTTTTGTGATTAATGCCTCTGGACGCTAAAAACGTCTCCATTTCCTTTGAAATAAGTTGCACACCATTATCAGTCAAGATCGACTCCGGTGCCCCTTCTCTAGATAAAAGTTCCTCCAAGCATTTAATGACATGTGCAGAGTCAACACAAGAGGTAAAGCACAAGTTACTAACTTGTGTAACGATATATCTGTAAGAGACAGTAGTTAGTGACAGATTCCTTACCTTAGAATATCCCCAGGCGTCAGGCTGGATCCGGAAAGTTTTTTGCGTAGCAGTACCCTTGCGCGTCGGTAGGCGGCGTCGTGCGGCTCCGCGTCAGTCGTCGGCATCGCCGGGATGACGTCGCGGGCAGTGCTAGACGCCGCCCCTGCGCGCTGACGTTAGTTCTGTACACGACTTTCCGCGCCAGGAACGCAGAGCCATGCAAGAAGCTGACATTGGTGTCTGAAAAATACTAGGGCCCTGAAAGGGATGTCCTTAACCCTAGAAATCAGTTCGCAGAACGGGGGAGGATGGGTGGGGCAGTAGGGAATCTGTCACTAACTACTGTCTCTTACAGATATATCGTTACACAAGTTAGTAACTTGTGCATCTGAAAGAGACACGTTAGTGACAGATTCCTTACCTTAGAATAGATACCCCAGCAATACCAATCCCGGTGGTGGGTCTGCGAACAAAGATCAGACAAGGAAGTCTCGGAGAACAGAACGGCCAAAGAAGCCGTCTCTCCGGACTTGGCTGTCAAGGCAGTAATGCTTGGTAAACGTGTGCAAAGAAGCCCACGTAGCTGCCTGACAAATGTCCTGTAAAGGGACACCACGTCCTAAAGCCGTGGTGGCGGCTGTCGCCCTGGTGGAATGGGCACGCAACCCAACAGGGGGCTCCTTTTTAGCCAAAGAATAACAGGCCTTGATACACAAGACGACCCAGCGGGAGATGGTCCGCTTGTGTACCGCCCGACCTTTTTTGGCGCCCACGTAGCCAACAAAGAGCTGGTCGTCCACCCGGAACTGTTGTGTGCGATTTAGATAAAAAGAAATCGCACGTTTTGGGTCCAGACGGTGGAGCCTCTCTTCCTCTCTAGAAGGATGCGGAGGCGGAAAGAAGGTGGGCAAAGTGATGGTCTGCCCAATGTGGAAAGCAGTAACCACCTTTGGCAAGAAGGACGGACGAGTCCTGAGAACAACCTTGTCTGGATGTACAGACAGAAAGGGAGGCTTGCAAGAAAGAGCCTGGAGCTCACTCACCCGCCGAGCGGAGGTGATGGCTACCAGAAAGGCTGTCTTCAGAGTCAGAAGACGAAGAGGACAGTTATGCAGAGGCTCAAAGGGAGCGCACATTAAGAAGGTAAGAACCAAATTCAAGTCCCACAGAGGCATTATAAACGGAACAGGAGGAAAGAGGTGAGTAATGCCTTTAAGAAACCGGTTAACAACAGGGGACTTAAAAAGAGGGCTGATCAGGAAGCCTGAGGAAGGCCGAGATTGCACAAAGATAGCCCTTGATGGTACCCAGGGCAGAACCCTGTTGGGCCAGAGAAAGAAGGAACAGAAGAACCTCAGAAAGAGGGGCAGAAAGGGGATTCACAGCCTTTGCTGTGCACCATGCCACAAACTTGTTCCACCTGCAGGCGTATACCACCTTAGTGGAGGGACGCCTGGCTGCCAGAATCACATCACAAACTTCGGGAGGCAAGTCGAAAGGAATCAACTGCCGCCGCTCAATCTCCACGCAAGCAGGTGTAGACTGGACAGGTTCGGGTGGAGGACCGTCCCCTGCTGCTGCGACAGAAGATCCTCCCGAAGAGGCAGACGAATCGGGGGATAGCTCGGGATACCAAACTCTTCGAGCCCAGTCCGGAGCCACAAGGATGACTTGGGCCCAGTCGCGCCGAATCTTCTTCAACACTCTGGGTAGAAGTGGTATAGGCAGAAAGGCGTACAACAGACCGCAACTCCACTCGCGACGAAAAGCGTCGCCGAGCGAGTGCCGCCTTGGAAATTCCAACGCGCAGAACTGATGACATTGCGCGTTCTCTTCGGTGGCGAATAGATCTAACCAAGGCTCTCCCCACTGTAGAAAGAGTCCTTGCGCCACTTCCGAGTGAAGACGCCATTCGTGATCCATCATGCACCTGCGGCTGAGTTCGTCCGCCCTGGCGTTCAGGGAACCTGCCAGGTGTTGAACCATCAGGGATATGCCCTGATGTTCCAGCCATGTCCAGAGGCGCAGAGCCTCCTGACATAGGGTCCATGACCCCACCCCGCCTTGTTTGTTGCAGTACCACGTGGCGGTGGTGTTGTCTGTGAACACCTGCACTACCGTCCCTTTGACAGAGGGAAGGAATGCCTTGAGTGCAAGTCGGATCGCCCAGAGCGCCAGAAGGTTGATATGGAGCCGGGACTCCGCCGGAGACCAGAGGCCTCTGATCTCCGCCTCTCCCATGTGACCGCCCCATCCCAGCAGGGACACGTCCGTCACAACTGTGTGCTCTGGTTGGGGAAGGGAGAGGGATCTGCCCCTGACCCATTGCCGGTTCGAGAGCCACCACTGCAACTGTCTTGCAGTCCCCTCCGAGATCTGGACGTGATCGGACAGGTTGCCCTGGTGCTGCGCCCACTGGTACTTCAGGTCCCACTGCAGAGCCCGCATATGCCATCTGGAATGATCGACAAGCAGGATGCAGGAGGCCATGAGGCCCAGCAGCCTCAGGGTCATCCGTACCGAAATCCAGGATAGAGGCTGAAAGATCGGAATCATAGCCTGAATATCCCGGACTCGCTGTTCGGGAGAATAGGCCCGAAACTGCATCGTGTCCAGAACTGCTCCGATGCAAAGGAGCTGTGGAGAAGGAATCAGATGCGACTTCGGCACGTTGATGGAGAACCCCAGCGAGTGCAGGAGTTCGGCCGTAGTCTGGTGGTGGGAGACGACTGCCTGGGACGAGCCCGCCTTCTGCAGCCAGTCGTCGAGATAGGGGAAGACTGGAACCCCTGCCCCGCGCAGATGAGCTGCGACCACCGCCATCACTTTCGTGAACACCCGAGGGGCGCTGGTAAGGCCAAAAGGGAGCACGGTTAACTGAAAATGCTCGAGGCCCACCGTGAACCGCAGGTAATGCCGGTGGGCCGGCAGGACGGGGATATGAAAATATGCGTCCTGCAAGTCCAACGCTTACCAACCAATCTCCAGGGTCGAGGGCAGTCAAGACCTGAGCTAGGGTGAGCATCTTGAACTTCTCCTTCCGGAGGAAGCGATTTACGTTCCGGAGGTCCAAGATAGGACGCATGTCCTCCTTGTCCTTTTGGGCACCAGAAAGTAGTGGGAGTAGCAACCACGACCTACTTCTGGGGTCGGAACGCGCTCGATGGCCCTCTTGGCCAAGAGGGCTGCAACTTCCTTCTGAAGAAGCACCAAGTGATCCCCTGACATGCGGTGGAATTGAGGTGGCATGGCTGGGGGGGTGGTCTCGAAGGGGAGGGAGTAGCCCCTTCGGACAATGTCCAAGACCCACCTGTCCGAGGTGATGGCACGCCAGTGGTGAAGGTGATGGCGGACCCTGCCCCCTACTGGCGTGCTGTGCACCTGAAAGGAAGGACTAGGAGGACTAGAAGGACTAGGAGGACTAGGAGGACTAGGAGGACTAGGAGGACTTGGAGGCCGCGGACAGGGCGGGTTTGGTGGCCTGACCCGCACGCTGGTTGCCTGACCCGCCACGGCGGGAGCCACGTCCTCGGCCACGCAAAGACGCTTGCTGCGCGGGCCAGTGGCTGGGCAGCGGACGTGACTGGGCGCCCCTTCCGTGGCCACGAAAGGGGCGAAAAGCAGATGGCTGCGGAGGGCGTACAGCAGAAAGGCCCAGGGACTTGCCCGTAGCCCGTGAGTCCTTAAAGCGCTCCAGCGCATGGTCTGCCTTGTTCCCAAAAGACCGACCCCATCAAAGGGCATGTCCATAAGAGTGTTTTGGACATCACCCGAGAAACCAGTGGTTCTCAGCCAGGCGTGACGGCGCAGCGCCACTGTCGTCGCAATCGATCTGCCCAGCGAGTCGGCGGTATCAAGGCCACATCTGATGGTGTATTTAGCCGCATCTCTTCCTTCCGCAATGGCGCGGGAAAGCAGTGTCTGGACCTCCTCAGAACACTGGGGCAAAGCTTGCGCCACCGAGTCCCACAGAGAATGGGAATATCGGCCCAAAAGGCAAGCGGTGTTGACAGACCGCAAGCCAGCACTGAAGGAAGAAAAGACCTTCTTCCCAAATTGATCCAGGCGTTTGGATTCCCTATCCGGAGGAGCGGTAGGGAAGGCGCTTTGGGAAGCAGAGGCTTGGACAACCAAGCTATCAGGAGAGGAACAGGGGGTCGCCCGGAGCGGGGCGATGGCGTCGGGCCACGTTCCTATCCACAGGAGCCCCTGTGGCGGGCTTGGACCAGGTGCCCAAAAGAACGTCGGAAAGCGCGTCATTAAACGGCAGCAGTGGCTCCGAGGAGCTAGCCGCCGGCTGAAGCACTTCCGTCAGGAGGTTAGTCCTGAAAGCCACCGTAGACAGTTGGAGGTGTAAGGCCCCAGCTGCTCTACGCAACACCGTTGCAAAATTTGCTCCCTCCTCCGTTACCACGGAAGGAGGAGAGAGCATGCCAGAGTCAGGGGAGGTGTCCAGACCATTGGCATCCCAAAGTTCCTCAGCCCAGTCCTGTTCGAACTCACACTGCTGTGTGAGAGGGTCATCCGACCCCTCCCAGTTCTCTTCGTCCTCCTCAGGTTCAAAATAAGGCGAAGGAGGGACACGCGGGACCCAAGGTCTCATCGGCGTCTGAGCCGGCGTCGAGCGACGTCGGTCCGGCGCCGTGTCCGGATCCGGAGAGAACCGGGGAACGACGCCGCCCGGAGCCCCGGGCGGCGTCGGGAACGGCACCGGAGACATCGGCGCAGGTGTAGTTAGGTCAACCGACGTCGATGGGGGTTGCGGCAGCACCGGAGCCGGGATCGAGGCCGGGACCAAGGCTGGTGTGACAGGCGGCGCAGGGACCTGAGTCGCCGGCGGCGCCGGGGAAACCCCATCAGGGCCCGCGGGGCCCGAAGGCGCACCGGGGGGACCTTGAGGCCCGAAGAGGCGGGCCATGGCCGACAGGAATTCCTGCATCTCGGCCGGAGTCGCCCCCGAACCCGGGAAGGGCGGGTAATGCGGGGGCGGCTCCACAGGCACTCCCGGACCCGCGGGGACGGTGCCGACAGGAGCCTCAGCCGAGTCGCGAGACCGGCGAGGCGAAGCCGTTTAGCGAGGACGCTTCTTAGACTTTTTATGCTTCGACTTACCGGAGGAGTGCGAAGACTTGGACCCCGACGACCGATGAGGACTCCGCGACCGGCCCCTCGACCGCTCACGTGACCGGGGCTTGGTGTGGCGCGGAGCCGACTGCCGGACCTCGAGGAGCTTTCGAGACCGCTCTCGCAAAGCCTTCGGGTGCAAGGCCCGGCAGTCGGGGCACGACTTCGTGTCGTGGTCGCGGCAGTAGAGACACTAAGTGCGGGTCTGTGATCGACATCATGCGACCACAGGCGTCGCAGGGCTTGAAGCCGGGTATCCCTACCGACACCTTCGGAGTCGAGAGACTCGTTGAGAAAAACAGTGAAAAAAATCACCCAAAATTTTGTCAAAAAATGACTAGGGCACTGCTCTTCCCGGATCTGCGCTTACTGGCGCGGAAAAAGAAGAACTGACGTCAGCGCGCAGGGGCGGCGTCTAAGTACTGCCCGCGACGTCATCCCAGCGATCCCGATGACGGGCGCGGAGCCGCACGACGTCGCCTACCGACGTGCAAGGGTACTGCTACGCAAAAAACTTTCCGGATCCAGCCTGACGCCTGGGGATATTCTAAGGTAAGGAATCCGTCACTAACGGGTCTCTTTCAGATAAAAACATCAGGCCAACGAGAATACATGTCTATAACACCCACAAGAAAAACTTGCAGATCCTTACAATGAACAGGTCCCAATATGTCTAAAGCATTATCTTGCCATGGACGTGAGGGACGTCTTCTTAAAACCATGGGTTGAATCCGCGGACACTTCTATTTGTCACACATAGCACAGGGAAGACAATCGCTCCACCTGCTTGTCCATTCCCAGCCACCAATAACTCATGCACAATCTTTCCTTGGTTTTAGTTATGCCTAAATGAGTCTCATGTGCCAATTCAATCAGCTCCTTCCTAAGACTATCTGGTGGAACTAATCTTGTCCCTCGAAACAGGCCATTCTTAACACTCAATTCCTCACGCAGACACCAAAAAGGTTTCGTAATCTCAGATCCTAAATTCCTATTCTTCCAACCTTTTTGTAATAGAGACATAACCTCCTTCAATATGGGGTCAATAGAGGTCTCTTCACACCACCTCTCTTCTGAAATGATACCATCTTCCAAGACACACACCCAATCTTTTCCTTCATCCATCTCCTCTTCATCATCCAAGATAGGCGTTTCCTTAGGAGTGAGGCGCGACAACACATCGGCAACCCCATTATCAACACCAGGAATGTACTTCATAGAAAAACAAAACTCTTGTAAACTAATCACCCATTTTGTGATTCTGCTAGAAATCAAATCAAGGCTTTTCTTATTAAAGATCTCAACCAAAGGTTTATGATCAGTGTCAATCTCAAATTTCACACCCCACAAAAACATTTTCAACTTCCTTATAGCCCAGTAAACAGCAAGGGACTCCCTCTCTACCACAGAATACCTAGTTTCAGCATCTCTCAAACCTCTTGGTAAAAACATTATAGTTTGTAATCCATTAGGACCATATTGCTGCAAGACTGCAACCAGACCTCTTTCACTTGCATCCGTTGTAAGAATAGGTTTGATCTTAGGGTCAAAACTCTTAAGGCAAGGTGCAGAACACAAACATTCCTTAATTTTGACAAATTCCTTCTCACACAGCTCTGACCAAACAAAATTAACACCTTTCCTTAAAAGATTTCTCATAGCCATACTTAAATCAACAAAGGTTATTTACAAATTTAGCATAGTATTCTACCATGCCAAGGAATTTCATCAATTTATCCTTGCTAGAAGGAGAACACATGTTTTGAATCGTTGACACTAACTCACACTTAGGTTTAATCCCATCTCCAGTGATATTGTGACCAAGATAATTGATAGAATCTGACCGGAATTTACATTTTTCAACTTTAATAGTAAGACCACACTCACATAATTTCCTAAAACAACTTTTAAGCGAGCATCATGCTCAATTTCATTTTTCCCAAAAATCAAGATGTCATCTTGATATATACGGACACCCTCCACACCTTTAAGTACCGTCTCCACAGCACGGAAAAGGCAGACACCAGACCAAAGGGCATCCTAATAAATCTAAACGTTTCGAATGGAGTAATGAACGCTGTAAAGTCTCTGCAAGATTCCTCCAATTCAATCTGATGATACGCAGAGGTAAGGTCAATTGTACTAAAAACCTTTGCCCCCCCCAAAGCGAAACCAACAACTCAATATTTGGAAGGGGATATCTATCCACAATCACATTCTTATTAAGCTGCCTCAAATCAATGCAGAGACGTAAATCCCCATTAGGTTTTCTGGCAGCGACCACAGGTGCAAGCCATTCCGTGCCCTCCACTTCTTCGATGGTTCCACAACTTTTAAGTTTACTAATCTCCTCTCGCATATCCTCCCTCACAGCAATTAGCACATTCCTCAGTTTACAACAAACTGGTTGTGCATCTTTCTTTAATTTGATTTTATGTTGGTACCCTTGCAAACAACCTAAATCCTTTTTAAAAACATTGGGAAACTCTCTCTTTAAAGCATCCAGAAAATCATGTTCAACTGACACTTCCATAGTACTCTCCCTATCTCGAATCTGAATGGGAGGATCAGAATTGGGGTCCAGGAAAACCCCCAAATCACCTTGGTGAATCCAACTGATGATACCATCACCTTTTTTTTTTAAACATAAATTTTCCCTGAAACCATCCTGCCTCTATATTCAATGAATCCAACAAAATAACCATGCAATTTGATGGGTTCTCCTCCATATGCAAATGGTGTAATGTCAGGTTTCTTCATAACGGTTTTGTTTTTCAGTTTAAAAAAAAATAAAAATCATTAGAGACAATGGTGATTTTAGCACCAGAATCAAACAAAACACGTGTAGGTTCCTCTTCTACAGCTATAGAATCAAATGGACAGGATTTAACAGTACTTCTAGTTTCAACTTGCACAACTATTTGTCTACACACAAGTCCTCATCAATTGCTTGACAGATATTTTCATCATATACATCTATTGTTTTAATTTTAGGCACAAATTTGCTCCTACACACTATAGCAAAGTGGCCTTTCTTCTTGCATTTGCTACGTTTGACTTAATGCAGGTCATTTTTTATCATTAGCAAGATGACCTGCTTTTCCACACCTATAGCATTTTAATAATAATTCATTTTAATTCAAAAACTTTACCTTTTTGTACCTCTTTATCAATCTGACTCTTCTCTTGCAAATATTTACTTTACCATTTGTACTTTTAACATCTTTATCACACTCTTTTTTCATGACAGCAACACATTTTAAAGAATGCTCAATTCTTTTTGCTAGCCAAAGCACCTCTTCCAGAGTTGGTTCATGTCTTAACCACAACTCCTCCCTTACCTTTTCCATATTACATCCAAACATATACTGATCACGAATACGCTCTTCAAGTAAATTGTCAAATTTGCACGATGAAGCAAGTTTTCTAAGATCTGTAACATAACCTTCCACAGATTCTTCATCTCTTTGAGTTCTGTTCGCAAATTGATATCTTTCTAGGATGATGCTCACTTTAGGCAAGTAATGTTTATCCAACTTCTTAATGCTTATCTCATACTCATTTAAGTCTTCTGCATCCATGGCCAGTAAATCTGGAAGATGATCGAAAACATCTTGTCCTTCCGAACCTAAACAATGGAGAAGTAGTGACGTCTTACTCTCTGGCACCACAAACCTTAGCATATCTTTCGAAAACTTCTTTCCATTTTTGCCATTTAATCTGTGGAACTCCTGGACTTGACAAGAAAAACGGTGGCGCAGTGACGTTTTGCATATTCACACACAATCAAGCAATTGAATTAAGAAATTATAACAATAGAATCATACTAAACACTACACAAGTTCATAAATGATACAAGAGTAAAAATTCCTAATATGAAAATTCCTGCAATGTACTGCAAAATTAACATAAAACAAATAATAAATTGTTCTTTAATAATGAGTGCATCACAGGGATAACACCACATAAATAAAAACATTGGGCATAAATAAATAAAGAGCAAAGAGCGTGTCAGAGATGACACATACCTAAGAAAAATTTCAAGGTAACAGCAATAGTGTGCGTATCACTCAAATGACACGCTTCCTTTATATCTACAAAATACTAGTGTGCGTGTCACTGAATTTGTGCACACTTATCTTCTTTCACTTGAAATAGATAAATATGAATGCAAGCAACATGTAAGCTTGACAGTGTGCGTATCACTGAGATGACACGCTGAACATATATGGCAAAAGTGAGCGTGTCACTGAATGGTAAACAACCATGAAAGAACCGATCCATGAACACTCTTCAATATTTTAAAACTTGATAGTGTGCGCATCACTGAGATAACACGGAGTACATATGTGGCAAAGTGAGCTTGTCACTGAATATGGCAAAAGTGAGCATGTCACTGAATTATACCCAACCATCAAAGATCCGATCCTCGATTATTCTTCCATATGTATTTAAACTTAAATAGTGTACGTATCACTGAAATGACACGCTGAACATATGTGGCAAAAGTGAGCGTGTCACTGAATATCACACAATCATCAGGGATCCGATCCTTGAATATACTTCAAACACCCTCGCTGAAGTGTAAATATGAGCCAATTAAATCAAATGGCTCACAAACCAATGAAGTGCCTTTTAACAAACGGAGGCGGCGTCATCATCGTCGGCGTCTTCGTTGGAAATGAAACAGACTAGAATACAGAGGGTGAAGCCAAAGAAATCTGATTTCGAAAGGATAATGCACTTCTATCCTCTCGCTGAACACAACAGCCTCGCAAGTGAAGACACAAGAGTTCGGAAATAGAGCAGCATGCGACACGGTGAGTCAACTGACGAACACCTCAAATAGCTATTTAATGCTCACGCAGCCTCTAACGCAGCTTATCACACTCCGGTGATAATAGGTAAAACAGTTTAAGGCTGCTTAACAAATTTAAATAAATAGCAGTTTAAAAGAATTGCGCTAGCTGGCAAAAGTTAACTGCACACCAATTTCGAACGCACGCATCCAACGGCAAATAAAATAACTGCGCAATACTGCTGTTAATCCAATACTCCCACGACGTTATCCTTCTAGAAGTTTAAAAAATGGTGACTCTTAAATACTTTTGAACAGTCTCAAGCCACGCACGATAATTTAGTTTAGTACTGACAGCGCAAACGCCATATACAACATAAGAGAGGCATCGCAGCCAATTACTCTTAATCATAAGCGTTTCTCTTGAGTCAGTTTTCTTTAAATTAACGCATTAATCTTATTAATTTGCCAAGCGCATAAAAGTCTAAATAGGATGTCTCTCACCAAAAGTTGCTTGAAGCTAAACCGACATCCACGTGTTGAGATCTTCTTTATGAATATGAATTAAAACGCTTGCTGACTACGCCAGTGTGAAATTCTTGCAGTAAGCAGAACAAGGTTGAGAGGTGTTAACACAAAGTTTATTCCTTCATAAGAAGATCCCATCCATCATAAACTGCAGCTGGCATCAACTGCCTGAAACTTCCCAAGCCAGTCTCGAGGACTATGACATGTGGAAGTTCTAACGACATGTACAACATTCCAGAGCAGCAGAGACAGCATTAAAACATGTACACTATTCATTATAACATGTACACTAATGAAAAGTACAGAATACCACACATATCCCTGCAGATTTGAGAAGAGCACAGTCCCTAAGCACATAAGAAAAGGAGCCTTTCCATCTTGTGCAAAACAAAAACAAAGGCAGAGACCCTAATAGGTAGGAGATGTAAGAACAGCAGAGCACAGCTGATGTGACGACCAAGGTCACAAAGGAATTGTTGGTGATCAAAATCAAGTTGCAGCAGTGGCAGAAAAGGTGCCCCCTCCATCCTAGTGGGCAACTATGGCTTGTCACCTTTCAGTATATGTTGTATGTGGAGGGAGAAAGCCATGGTCACATAACCCTTTGTCCACGTAAGCATCCATTGTTTTCTTGTGACACTTCGCTTCTGAACTCAGCATCCTTCCTGTTCTCAACTACACAGAGGGTGAGGTGGAAAGGGTGAGGTGGGGGAACTTGAATGTTAATAAAGTATGAAAAACTAGCGACGGATGTGTATCTGCATGGGGCCTAGTAGAATGCGTTAAGGGGTGGGGAGTGGTGTGGCAATGTATACAGATGCAAAGATTTTTCTTAACAGTTTTAGTCCAATCACTAAGTTGCAGGCTACCAGTTCAAAATACGATATATCCAGAGCCTTGTACATTTTTCAGCATTCACACAAATGACCAATACATATTACTACCTTTATCAGCAAGATATAAAGCTGTTGCAGTTACCTGTATCTGTACAGAGTACAGGGGTTAATACTGAGTCCATGGCTATCTCAGAGGTAAGTTAGACATCATCATATTAAAGCGGTATTTGGTGGTTTATCTGGTATTACTCCAAATACACCTCCACACCACTCCAACAACGACAAAGTTAATTTGTGTTACTTTTTTAGCTACTAATGATCAACTACAATATTCAATTAGTAGTGTAAAAACACTAATGCCCATTCTAAAAAACATGTCACAGTAAATGATTTGTTCACTGGATCTTAAAAACTGGTTTAATATTTCAACTCAATGGCGCTCACTTTCTAGACTTCAATGGTATAAATTGCTTAAGTGCCCCTACCAAGAGTAGAATAGGTCATCTTGTAAATGTCTCTAATCGTTGCAGAATAGGATCAATCCTCTGAGCTACATTACTGGCATTTATAAGAGTATCAATTTTGTTCTATGAATTTATAGAAAACTCACAATTTGAACAGAGAAAAAAAAACAGGCAAATGGGCATTTTCTCCATTTTACTCGTGCCCAATGTAGCTGCCATCCAAATGCGCTGAAAGATGTCTGTATCCCTCAACAATGGCTCCCAAAGAAAGTGGAATTTTGGTGAGCACAAAAAAAAAAACTGCGAGGTGGCGCACTTAAAGGGCAACGTTTTTTAAACAGTAACTCATATGTATCGAAAAATCAAAAAGCTGAAATGATTTTTAAATCAATCATACTCCTTAATACACTTGCAAACACTGCATGATGAAACCAAGACTGCAAGGTACATACATCGTCACCTGAAGTAAGCTTTTTTTTCATCTTCTGTGCTCTGCGTACAAAATCCTCAGCCACAGAATGATCAACTGGACTTTTTGCAGGAGAAGGGCCGATGCCTCCACTTTCCTCCTCACTGCTGTCCTCCGTCTAAAGAAAAACACATTCAAACAGTTTATGGTAAACAAGGAATTTGTAAATCAAATAACAATCCTATTTTATTTTTTTAACAATTCATTATTCAGATTTCAAAGTTTTACAGGGATTAACTGCCAACATCCCATGAAGTATACATACAGTAAAAAAAGAATACCATAGACACCATGGTCAGAAAAAGCAGCAGAACAATTGGGCAAAAAACAAATTCACAGACATGAGTAGAGGAGCATATACCGCTGCAAAAGGAGGGGGACTACCCCCCTTCCAAACAGGGTGCCTCACCAGACAGCCTGCCAACCTCTTAAGAATGACCCCCCCGGTCACACTGGTACCACCCCACCTAAATACAAACCCATCAATCCTATGCTTCCGTAACCACTTTCCGAAACAACCAGACACACGCTAAGACCCAGCAGCCAGCCAGGACGTCCCCCCCTATGAACATCTGTGGACAAAGCTAAGCCCAGAAACACCCCTCCATTAGGACCAAGTGCCAGCCCACAGCAGGTCAACCCCTCCAGGGAGAGGGAGGGCCAGGGGCCCTGGCACCTGCAAAATGGGCAACAGACCCCGCACGCCCATAAGCCGGGATTAGGGCTCACTCAGCCGCAGTAAGGGGGCCGACACCTCCTCCAAGACAAAGTAACAAGCTACAGGAGGTAGCCCATAAACCAGGTAGAGACCAGGGCAATGGTGTGAAACATACAACAGTGTCTCAGAGGGTATTATTTATCAGGCAATTTCTATGGGAGCACAAGTAGTTGCTATGAGCTCAGAAGGAAAAACAGGGAGACAATAATTTGCAGAGACAAAGAGAAACTTTTGTATATATGGTCATATATTTAAAAGGTAAAGAAAGCACGGTGTTACATTAAATGGCATGTAACCTGTGTTATACTGTGCACAAGTGCTCGTGATATGGTGAAAGGCGCAAGTGACACGTGAGGAAGTATGTACAGCGGGTAGGTGGCGCAAAACAAAACAAATTATATACAAGGTGTATTCGTAGTAATACCCATACAGTAAATGCAAATGAATACAGAGTGATTTAAATGGGCAAACACGAGAAAGGCGCCGTAAATTTCGCTGTAAAAGTCTACGGCGATTCGGCCTATGTGCAATGTTAGGTCACCATCAGGACCAGGTTACAGATAATTACATAACAGTGTATTAGTACATCGAATGGAGCCCCTGGATGTGGTTGGTCCAGGTGGAAGGGGGAGGAGAGGGGGGGGAACTGCAGGGAGGGCAGCAGAATGGTAGGAAGCATCAGGGCGTGTCCATTGGAAGAACTGGTGTTTCATACGAGGGACCGATTGCTGCTGGCCAAGGTGGGCGCATGGAGAATAATCCTCAGGAGGGAAGAGCTGCAGTCGAAGCAGCGGTGGGATTGGAGGCATCAAGGCGCGTCCATTAGACTGATTCAGGTCGTGTTGAATGCAGGGATCCAGTAGCGGCGGGCTTGGCGAGCATGGAGTAAATCCCTGGGGTACTAAGGGTACATGCGGTAATAAAGTAAGACAAAGACATAGGGTGCATGGAATGTTTGAATCGACAGCAGAGAATGGGGGTAGGTGCAAGGGAGTGGAAATAGAAGGTTAGCACCAAAGGTGGGCGGAAGGAAGTGAAGATATATTCAATGTTAGTGCTTTGTGGAGTACCAACAAGTTTCCTCACTCAGGACAGTCTCAATGCATTTCGGTGCTATAAGCAAAGCTTCATTATCTGCACCCAAAATGTTCACGGCACTCCATGGTGGAGAATATCCATCATGCAATATGCACTAAATGTGAAGTGCGTCCCGACGAGAAAATTACTCAGAAAGCGGCGATCGCATATTACATGGTGGATATTCTCCACCACAGAGTGCTAGTCTGATTTGGACTCGTACGTCTATCTTCGATATTTGGTTATGACATCATCTATATGATTAATACTATTCTACTGCCTATTGGACATTTGATTCTATTTGCTTCTTTGCTTGGACTGTTCTTTCAGTTCCATCCAGATGCCATAATTGGCATATGCCTTTGGCAAGTGCCCTTAACCAAGGTGCACCTTTGTGATTGGCACAGGCGCCTTATAATCTTACTGCCCTGAAGAAGTCCAATGTTTAAATGGACGAAACGCGTTGGCTGATGTTTTTTTTTATGAATGGAAAATACCTCAATGAAAGAAGAAATTAACATATGGATCGCATTTACATTGTTATTTATATAGAAGTGCCATATTTGATTGTAACAATTGGTCGCTCGTTTTTCATTATATATATATATATATATATATATATATATATATATATATATATATATATATATATATATATATATATATATATATATATGTTTGCTTATCTGTGGTACAGCTCAGACTCCGCTTTGTTGTTTCATATCTCCTTCTGAAGGGGGGCACCCTTGGACAGGAGGTGCATACGTTGAAGTGCACCCAAAGATGTTCAATATTATTCGATACAAAAGGCTTTGGTGATTAACAGTACGGGTGCTGTATATGTGCTTTGGTCCACTGTCCATACTGTAAGTTTTCAATCCCTGGTACACTTAGTTTTTTTGTGGTTTTTATCTTAAATTTTTTCAGTAATGTCTTAAGCTCTTATTGAGAAAATTCGCTTTTCAGGGCGACGTTAATCCACCTTCAAATATTAAACAGCGCAGATATCCGTTTTACTATATGTAGTTTACTATATTCGCAGTAGAAAACCAATAGAGGAGAGGCTATAGGGCTGTTTGGCTGCTGTTGGTCCTGTATTATATTTGATGAACTGTTGTATTTTTAGTGGTTTTATCTATTGTATTGAACTAAGATTGGTATTTTGTGACAATGAGTGTACGGTTTTAACTTGTGCTTTTATGATCTTTTTAAGATTGAATAAAGACTTACTGAATTGATTGCGTTATCTAAATCTGTGCACTATTGTAGGATTTTTAAAAAACGCACTGTACCTACCCTGGGGTGCAAAAAAGCAACAAAAAAAAAAAGAGCTCTGGAACTCCTGGCAGATGCAGGGTGAAGCCCTTTCATACAGAAAGGGTAAGGCTGGCGTAGGAATTAAAAATTCGATCTAATACAGATTAGTATTTAAATCGAGGAGGGAAATGACTACCTTAACTGATGATCAATGACATCAACAATTGTAGAACCAGAGGCACCAAAATAATATCTTTACAGTTTCCAAATTACCGAGTCTGTGGTCAATACTGAGCCTTTTTAAAGATTGGGATACACTTTTGCTTACATGTTCGTTTGGGAGCCACTAATCTGATAGCCTCAACAAGAGCTTGTCCAGAAAACAAGAGTTTATTTTACTGATAACACTTGAACATAATGTCTGTATGGAGGGAATCAGACTGGCCCACTGAAAACAGGGTGTATTTGTGAAGGTCTCCAAAAGTCTGCATGGAGCAGTCCGAAGGAATAAATATTCAGCCCAACATGGAAGATAGATTGATGCTATATCTGCAGACTGTCTCTAAACACCATTTCTCTACCAACAGTGCAGTGGCTGGGTCTTCAAAGAAGTCCTGATCCTGCCCTGGTTTTCTCGCTTCACCTATGCTTTTTTTTTTTCCACAACACATTTTATTGGGTTTTTGCCAACAATTTTGCCCGGCCGGGTCATATACATATACATGTAGAGAGAATGTGGCCTAACGCACAAGTTACTTACCTTCGGTAACGATATATCTGTGAGAAACATTAGTTAGTTATAGATTCCTTACCTTAGAATTACCCCCAGGCGTCAGACTGGATCCGGAAAGTTCTCATCAGCAGTACCTCTGCGCATCGGAAGGTGGCGTCGGTCGCCTCCGCGTTAGTCGTAGTCGCCGGGATGACGTCGCAGCAGCTACTTAGACGCCGCCCTCGCGCGCTGACGTCAGTTCTGTACACGACTTTCCGCGCCAGAAACGCAGAGCCATGCAAGACACTAACCACTGGTGCACAAAACTAGGGCCCTGAAAGGATGTCCTTAACCCTAGAAATCAGTTCGCAGAACGGGGAGGATGGGTGGGGCGGTAAGGAATCCATAACTAACTAATGTTTCTTACAGATATATCGTTACCGAAGGTAAGTAACTTGTGCATCTGAAAGAAACACGTTAGGTATAGATTCCTTGCCTTAGAATAGATACCCCAGCAATACCAACCCCGGTGGTGGGTCTGCGAACCAAGAGCACACCAGAAAATCCTGGAGAACAGAACGGCCAAAGAAGCCGTCTCTCCGGACTTGGCTGTCCAGGCAGTAGTGTTTGGTGAACGTGTGCAGCGATGCCCACGTGGCCGCCTGACAGATGTCATTCAGAGGAACTCCTCTTCCCAAGGCAGTAGTGGCTGCCGTCGTCCTGGTGGAGGGAGCGCGCAGCCCGACTGGAGGCTCCTTTTTAGCCAGAGAGTAACAAGCCTTAATACACAACACGACCCATCGAGAAATGGTGTGTTTGTGTACGGCCCAACCCTTCTTTAGGCCCACGTAGCCAACAAAAAGTTGATCATCCACCCGGAACCGTTTCGTGCGATCCAGATAGAAGGAGAGCGCACGTTTTGGGTCCAGACGGTGGAGCCTCTCTTCCTCCTTCGAAGGATGCGGAAAGAAGGTGGGTAAAGTAATGGTCTGCCCAATGTGGAAGGCAGTGACCACCTTAGGAAGGAAGGATGGACGGGTTCGGAGAACCACCTTGTCCGGATGAACAGACAGGAAAGGAGGTTTTGAAGAAAGGGCCTGGAGCTCACTCACCCTTCTAGCAGTGATGGCTTAAGCAGTCTTAAGAGTCAAGAGCCGTAAGGGACAGCTTTGAAGCGGCTCAAAGGGAGCGCACATTAAATAAGTTAGTACAAGATTCAAGTCCCACTGAGGCATACCTAAGGGGATTGGAGGAAAAAGATGTGTTAAGCCTTTTAAGAGACGGTTAACTACCGGGGACTTGAAAAGAGAAGGCTGATCTGGCAGCCAAAGGAAGGCAGAGATGGCTGACAGATAGCCCTTGACAGTGCCCAGAGCAGAGCCCTGCTGGGCTAAAGAGAGAAGGAACAAGAGTACTTCAGAAAGAGGGGCAGAAAGGGGATCCACAGCCTTTGCTGTGCACCATGCCACAAATGTGTTCCACCGGCAGGCGTATACCGTCTTAGTGGAGGGACGCCTGGCTGCCAAGATTACGTCACAGACTTCGGGAGGCAGGTCAAAAGACGTCAACTGCCGCCACTCAATCTCCATGCAAGGAGGTGGAGACTGGACAGGTTCGGGTGGAGGACCGTCCCCTGCTGCTGCGACAGAAGATATTCCCGAAGAGGCAGTCTGATCGGAGGATCGATGGCCATGTTGAGCAGCTCGGGATACCAGACTCTTCGTGCCCAATCCGGAACCACAAGAATGACTTGGGCCCAGTCGCGCCTGATCTTCTTCAGCACTCTGGGCAGAAGTGGTATAGGCGGAAAGGCGTACAACAGACCGCAACTCCACTCGTGACGAAAGGCGTCGCATAGCGAGTGCCGCCTTGGAAATTCCAACGCGCAGAATTGCTGACATTGCGCGTTCTCTTCGGTGGCGAATAGATCCAATTGTTGAAAGAGACCTTGCACCACCTCCGAGTGGAGACGCCATTCGTGATCCATCATGCACCTGCGGCTGAGTTCGTCCGCCCTGGCGTTCAGGGAACCTGCCAGGTGTTGAACCACCAGGGATATGCCCTGACGTTCCAGCCATGTCCAGAGGCGGAGGGCCTCTTGACAGAGGGTCCACGACCCCACCCCGCCCTGTTTGTTGCAGTACCACATGGCGGTGGTGTTGTCCGTGTACACCTGCACTACTCTTCCCCGGACAGAGGGAAGGAATGTCTTGAGTGCAAGACGAATCGCCCGGAGCTCCAGAAGGTTGATGTGGAGCCCGGACCCCGCCGGAGACCAGAGGCCTCTGATCTCCGCCTCTCCCATGTGGCCGCCCCATCCCAGAAGGGACGCGTCCGTCACCACAGTGTGGTCTGGTTAGGGAAGGGAGAGGGATCTGCCATTGACCCAATCCTGGTTCGTGAGCCACCACTGCAGTTGACGTGCAGTGCCCTCCGAGATCATGACGCAATCGGACAGATTCCCCTGATGCTGCGCCCACTGGAACTTCAGGTCCCATTGCAGAGCCCGCATATGCCACCTGGCATAATCGACCAGCAGGATGCAGGAGGCCATGAGGCCCAGCAGCCTCAGAGTCACTCTGACCGAAACCCGGGATAGAGGCTGAAAGATCGGAATCATAGCCTGAATAGCCCGGACTCGCTGCTCGGGAGGATAGACCCGAAACTGCGTCGTGTCCAGAACCGCTCCGATGAAGAGGAGCTTCTGAGAGGGAATCAGGTGTGACTTCGGCACATTGATGGAGAACCCCAGCGAATGCAGGAGGTCGGCCGTAGTCTGGAGGTGGGAGACAACTGCCTGGGGCGAGCCCGCCTTCAACAGCCAGTCGTCGAGATAGGGGGAAGACTGAAACCCCCGATCTGCGCAGATGAGCTGCGACCACCGCCATCACTTTCGTGAACACCCGAGGGGCGCAGGTAAGGCCAAAGGGGAGCACGGTAAATTGAAAATGCTCGTGGTCTACCGTGAACCGTAGGTAACGCCGGTGGGCCGGCAGGACCGGGATGTAAAAATAAGCGTCCTGCAAGTCCAACGCTACCATCCAGTCTTGCGGGTCGAGGGCAGACAAGACCTGAGCAAGCGTCAACATCTTGAACTTCTCCTTCCGGAGGAAGCGGTTGACGTCCCTGAGATCCAAGATAGGACGCAGGCCCTTGTCCTTCTTGGGGACCAGAAAGTAGTGGGAGTAACAACCACGACCTACTTCTGGGACAGGAACGCGCTCGATGGCTCCCTTGGCCAAGAGAGCCGTAACTTCCTGCTGGAGAAGGGCCAGATGATCCTCCGACATGCGGTGGTATCTTGGTGGCATGGCTGGAGGGGTAGTCTTGAAGGGGAGGAGTAGCCCCTTCGGACTACTTGCAAACCCACCTGTCTGACGTGATGGTGCGCCAGTGGGGGAGGTGATGGCGAATCCTGCCGCCCACTGATGTTTGATGGGCCTGAAAGTTCGGACTAGGAGGGTTTGGAGGCTGCTGCGGAGGGGGGGTTGGTGGACTGGCCCGCCCGCTGGCCCCCGGAACCACAACGGTTGTTCCCACATCCCCGGCCGCGCGAAGGTTGGGTAACTTGCTGCGGCCTATGGCTCTGGGTGGGACGTAGCAGGGCACCCCTTCCGTAGCCACGAAAGGGGCGAAAAGCAGACTGCGCAGGGCGGGTGCAGAGGCCCAAGGACCTGGCCATAGCCCGTGAGTCCTTGAAACGCTCTAGAGCGTTGTCTGCTTTGTCACCAAAAAGGCAACGGCCATCAAAGGGCATGTCCATCAAGGTGTTCTGGACATCCCCTGAAAAGCCAGTCGATCTCATTCAGGCGTAGCGATGAAGCGCTACCGACGTTGAAATGGTCCTGCCCAGAGAGTCGGCAGTGCCACAACGTATGGCAAACTTTGCTGCATCCCTCCCGGCGGCCACAGCCTGGGAGAGCACTGCCCGGGCCTCCTCCGGACACTGAGGCAGCACCTGCGCCACCGTATCCCACACGGAGTGGGAATAACGGCCCAAGAGACATGCGGTGTTTACCGACCGCAGTCCTAAGCTGACGGAAGAGAAAATCTTCTTCCCAAGGTGGTCCAGCTTCTTGGATTCCCTTTCCGGGGGAGCGGTAGGGAATGCGCTTTTGGAAGTGGAGGCTTGGACTACCAAGCTCTCCGGGGTGGGGTGTTGGGAGAGGAAAGTGGGGTCGCCCGGAGCCGGCCAATCATCCTGTCCACGGGAGCCCCCGTGTTGGGCCTGGACCAGGTGCCCAAAAGGACGTCGTGAGGGCCTCATTGAACGGCAGCAAGGGCTCCGAAGAGCTCGCAGCCGGTTGAAGCACCTCCGTCAGGAGGTTAGTCCTGACCGCCACCGTAGGAAGCTCGAGGTTGAGAGCCTCGGCCGCCCTACGCAACACCACTGCGTACGACGCTCCCTCCTCCGTAGCCACGGTAGGAGGCGACAACATGCCAAGGTCAGGGGAGGTGTCAAGACCACTGGCATCCCCCAGTTCCTCTCTCCAGTCCTGTTCACTGTCCAACTGGTCAGTCAGAGGGTCACCTGACCCCTCCCAGTCCTCCTCCTCATCCTCTGGTTGCCACTCAGGTTGAAAAGGGGCCCCAGGAGTGAACAGGGGCACAAAAACCCCTCTTGGCGCCGGATCCGGCGTTGGGCGACGTCGGTCCGGCTCCGTGTCCATGTCAGGATGGAGGCCGGGGTCGACGCTGGCCGGGGGGCCGACCGGCGTCGGACGCGGTAGTGGTGCCGTCGGAAGCGGCGCCGGTGGAGGCGTAACGAGGTCAACCGGCGCCGATCCGGATCCAACGGGGGCCTGCGGCACCGGGACCGGAGCCGCCGGCAGAGAAGGCCTAGACCCCCCCCAACCGAGTCCGTGGGGCCCAAAGGCGCGCCAGCGGAGTCGGTCCGCCCAAAGATGGCATGCATCGCCTCGTAGAACGTACGAAGCTGTGCGGGAGTCGCTCCGGGTCCCGGAAAGGGAGGGAAACGCGGAGTCGACTCTTCGGGCTCCGCGCGCGGGAGGGGGCACCACCCGCGTGCCTCGTCGGATCGGCCGACCGACGAGGAGAAGTCGAAGAGCGCCGATGCTGCTTCGACTTCTTCTTATGCTTCGACTTACCCGACCCAGAGTGCGAAGACTTCAAAGATTTTGAACCGGAATGGTGATGGCTCAGCGACCGGTCCCTCGACCTCCCTCTCGACCGGGACCTCGAACGGCGCGGAGCCGACTGCCTGTGCTCAAGCAGCTTTCGGGACCGCTCCCGCAAAGCCTTCAGCGTCATCGACCGGCAGTCGGAGCACGACTTGGGGTCGTGGTCGCGCTCCAGGCAAAAAAGACACGTCGGTGACGGATCCGCACCGCATCATGCGATGACAGGAACCGCAGGCCTTGAAACCGGGCATCCCTCGTGCACCTTCGGAGTCGAAGACTCGAAAAAGAAGTCGACAAAAGTCGAGAAAAAGTTAGTCAAAAATTGACTGAGGTACCGCTCTTCCCGGATCTGCGCTGGCTGGCGTGGAAAAAGAAAGAACTGACGTCAGCGCGCGAAGGAGGCGTCTAAGTAGATGCTGCAACGTCATCCCGGCGACCACGATGCAGACGACGGACGAGGACGCCTGGGGGTAATTCTAAGGTAAGGAATCTATAACTAACGTGTTTCTTTCAGATGGCTAGGGTGGTCGACCTCGGAGCTGGGGAACCGGGTTCGAGTCTCGGCAGGGACGCTCAACATTCTGTGATTCTGGGCAAATCACTTAATCTCCCCGTGCCTAACAAAAATTAATGCGTCTGTATGTAACGTAACTGGTGCTCATGTAAAGCGCTCTGATACCTCCGGGTCTAGTTAGCGCTATATAAAACTCCACAAAAAACCCCCCAAAAAAAACACTATGCCAGAGGATGAAGTGCGGTTCTTTATTCCAAAAGAAAACCAAGGTAAACATATAAAACACAAACACATGCAGTCAGCCCCTGGCACCACCCCTCCGATGCAGCTACCAAAGTCTTAAGAGGTTGCGGTCTGAGAGTTCCTCACAACGTCATGCGTGTCCTGGCCATATTATCTGAATTCGGCATCTAATTGTTGTTCAGTAGTGCACACCGGCTCTAAAAACAAGCCCCCAATAATGCCCCCACCCCTGCTAAATCTTAGGATGTTTTTGGGTGCAATCCCCTTGTCTGGAATACCGCACCTCAAGCCCCATATAAAGTCCATCCTCTGCTTCCAGATACTCAGATGCTGCAGTGCAACCGCCTTCAATTGTCGTGCAATGTCCCTTTTCGCCAATGTGAGGCCAAGAAATAATAGGTGGCGTTTGTAGCGGTTTCCGCCTATGCCCTCGGTACTATGGAGAAGGAGCAGTTTTGGGGCAAACGGAACATCCCCTGCAAGTATCTCGGCTAAACAGGACACCACATCCCTCCAGAAGCCGATCAGAACACTACAGTCCCACACCATGTCCCACACCATGTGCAAGAATGTACCCTCCTTAGCCCCAAACTGCAAACACTAAGGAGATCCTATAAGGCCCATGCACCACAGGTGGTGTGTCAAAGTATGCTCTATGGAGGTTTTCGAATTGAAAGCAAACGGGCATATATTGCCGCAATACGGGGGGGGGGGGTAAAGAGTCCAGAGCTTCCACTCAGTCGTCATTTATGTCACCTAGATCTGTTTGCCACGCCGCCTGGAGGGTAGATAGCGCAGTGGAGCCGTTTGTAAACGGAGTCTGGTAGATTTTGGAGGTCTTATGGACTAAGTCGTCCATCAGGAGCTTACCCTCGAGCGGATTGCAGTCTGGGAGGTTCGTAAGGGCGCAAATAGATGTGGACAACGCATGACGCAGCTGCAAATATTTATAAAATGGACTATGGTGCATTAGGAATTAAGACTGGAGCTCTTGAAAGGATTTGAGTACAAGGCCCGCATGACGTCGTCCAATGTGGAGATGCCTATATGATTCCACTCTTGAAAGCCCCTCAACCCCGCCACCTGGGGAATGAGAGTACCTTGCCATAGCGGCAACTCTCGCGTCAGGCGCCTCCACCAACCCATCCTGTGAAGGGATTGCCTCCACATCTGCACCACCACTCTAGTTGCGGGGGGGAAGGGCACCAACGTCCGATCCACTATACAGTAAGTCTAGTAGTCCATTACCCACCGCTCCACTGCGTCGGCCGGTTCGTCACGCAAACTGTACCCCCAGTCATTAAGAACCTGCAGGTGAGAAGCAGCATCCTATGATTGAATATCGGCAGCGGCAATGCCTCCACATTAAGTAGACCGGAAGCAGGTTCGAAGGGCCACGCACGAAGCGCCCCCACCCCAGTAATGCATTTATCTGTCTGAACCATGCAGGGTGAACGGGTAATTCTGCAGCTGGTACAAAAGACGGGGCAATTAGATCATCCTAAAAATGGCTATTCGGCCATATAGGAATAGATGCAGTGGAGACCAGGATTTGACCTCGGTCCTAACCCGCCAAGCATTGGGGCCAGATTACGATCCCATGAGACAGCCAGGACATGCGAGAAGAACACCCCAAGATATTGAAACTAATCAACCACCAGGGACAACCCCTTCACCCATCCACGTTCAAGACGACCCTCCCAAAGGCACTA
The DNA here is from genome assembly GCA_963921515.1 of Calotriton arnoldi. Lineage (NCBI taxonomy): Eukaryota > Metazoa > Chordata > Amphibia > Caudata > Salamandridae > Calotriton > Calotriton arnoldi. The sequence continues at coordinate 993,870 of CAWUFW010005961.1, read as the reverse complement.
GCATGGACTTGCCAACATTCATGTATTGCCCAGAGGTCTCGCCAAATACCTGCATAATTTTCAAGATACGAGGTCCCGAAACTGCATGGTCTGTCATGAAGAACAAGACAGTTCTATTCTGTCCGATACTCCCAAAGACCTTTCAAATCCCCGCTCCTGGGCGTACACCGTAACCCAGCAGCCAATGGCTCCTGGCCAGAACGAACAATAGGCAGCCTTTTCTGGTGCCACACCGAATGGGGAACAGGGCAGAGAACGCACCCGCCACAGGAAGTGAGGCAGTCAAATCTGTGTATAACAACCGGACATATGACAGGAATCTGGGTCCAAAATTAAGGCGCTGAAGGAGCGCAAACAGATATTTCCAACTCACGGAATCGAAAGCTTTGTCAATGTCTGCCAATAATAGCACTGCAGGTCGACCCAAATGATCTGCTAAGGCCATGGCATTACGGGTGCGTCGTATGTTATGGCGAGTGGCATGGTAGGGCAATAAAACCTGGCTGGTGTGGATCAATTAGATCCAGCACGAAGGGCATCAGTCTATTAGCCAGGGTCTTTGCAAGGAGTTTGACCTCGATGTTTAGGAGAGATATCGGGCAATAAGAAGAAAGGCCGGCCCTCAGGCAGACACTCGGGCTTCGGAAACACAACAATCTCGGCGTGCCTCCAGTCTGGGGGCACATGCAGCTCTTTAAGCGCAACCTGAATCGTCCCCAACAAATGAGTCTCTACTTGCTGCATACAGGCTCTTTGAAATTCACTAGGGAACCCATTGGGGCCAGGAGCTTTCAAGGGGCGCAGCTCCACGAGGGCCGTGGTTAATTTCTCCAAAGTAAGTGGCTCGTAAAGCTGCACCCTGGCAGATGCAGATAAATATTTGAGGCAGGGCAGCTAATGAAATCATCAAATTGAGCTACCGTCATGACACCCCCTTTCAGAATATAGGGCCTGATAATACCCCGCAAAACTTCTAGCCACCTCGTCAGACAACAGACCAGCCTGTCCATCAAGAAGAGTTGGGACCGGGGCTATCGCAAGGGGCGCCTGGCAGAGCCTGTGTAGCATTTTACTAGATTTGTCGCCCCCTTGGTAGATACGACTCTGGGAAGCCCGCCATGCACACTTGGCTTCCTCTAAAAGCACCCGTTGATAATTGTTGGGCCAAGCCTAACTGCCTTCTCGCCGCTCCACCACCCTCGCCACTGCCACGCTCCTCGAGATCCAAGATCCTCGCCTCCAGCTGCGACAACTCCTGAGCAAAAACTGATATCTACGCATAAGGGTAGGTTTCATTTCTTCCACAGAACGATTTGGATGAGGCGGTCTCAAGGTTGAGGGAGGAGTACTTTACTACGGCGCAATGCATGTGAGCCCTGTATAGGAAGTTTCTCGTGTGCAAAGATGAAAGTCGCCATTGAAAGGGGGGGGGGGAGGGGCGCTGCGGGCCTACATGAAGCCACGGTGCTACCAGGGAATGATCCAACAACTGTCTAAGCAGAATGTCTACCTCAGATACTCCATGTGTAAGGCCAGCCGGCACCAACAGGCGGTCCAGCCGGGAGAAGGAACCATGAACCAGCCGTATAATAAGTACATTCTGCCTCTGCGGGATGATAGGCCGCCATGCGTCCGCCTATTCCACCTCCTCCACCAAAGACTGCAACTTGGACCCACGTGCATACACCATCTCCATCTGCTCGCCATCTATACCTCTCTGGGAACATTAAATCATTCCAATATCTGCCAATAACAGCCAAGCCACCCATCAATTTACCCCAGAGGCCTATGAAGTGGTCTATGAAAGAGTGTCCAAGAGGCAGGGAGGGGCATAGACACTACCAATGAACAGGGATTTCCCATACACTATACTAGCCACAAACACATATCTGCCCTGTGTATAGACCCGTGATTTAAGGGAGTGAAAGGGGACTCTGCAGTGAATAAGAATGGCCGTGCCCCGTTATTCCCTCACAAAACCGGAATGGAACCCAACTCAAGCCAGACACAGGACCTTAGACCTAAGAAGATGAGTCTCCTGCAGGAGAAGAATGTCAGCCTGTAGCCGTTTGGCCTGTTGGAGTACTGCCTCATGGTCTACCTTGCCCAAAACACCGCAGACATTCCATGTTATGACACAGAGCCGTCCTGTAGGACTGGCAAGGTCTGTATCAGCAATCTGCAATAGAATTAGTCAATCTAACTGCAGACGGGGCTAAGGACGAGTGTGTACCAGACCTGTGCATTACAAACTTGAACCAAACCTTAAAACAAATCCCCCCTAACCTCCCCAATACCTTACAACCTTTGAAGTATCTGTCGCGGAGAGAGCCCAGAGCTGACCTCAACGGGGGCCAAAAGCCTGGCTCGTCCAATGGATCCCCATATCTCACTAGCAACTGGAGAGCCTTAGTCTGAGGCCAACCAAAGGTGCAGCCTGTAGTAATAAGTCTTCATCGCAGACACATGTGAAAGTATGCTTAAGCTACCATCAGATGCAGTGGCGGCCATGGGAGCCGCAGCAGGCCAGGAACCGGACCCTCAGGCTGCAGAGATCCCTCAACGTTTGTCTCGATGCTTTGATCGACATGACGAGTGGGACCCGTTTCGGCGTTTCTCTTTAGGTTTTGCTTGCTGCAAACAACGATCGCTTGAAGATTAATCAGAGTCCAGGCGCGAAAGAGTGTAAGGCCTAATGGTAACAGTCTCGTCCGTCCACGCAAAGATTTCCTCGGGGTATCAAAGAACAGGTTTTGAGAGTTAAACACCACTCGCATGCAGGCATGGAAAAGACGCATATAAGAGAGTTTAAGATAACAAAGGTGTTTCTTTGCTGCAACAAAGGACTGGCGCAGTTGCTGGACCATTTACGTATAGTCCAGGAATATCATAATGCCGTGGGACTCGAAAAGCAGCACTTCTTGACTCCGTGCAAATTTCGGGATAGCGTCCCTGTCGTGGAGATGAAGAATTTTGGCGGTAACCGGCCATGGCAGTGGAAATGGTATGAGCAATTCTCTGGTCACAGCTGCAGCCTGCCTGTCAGCCCCGGGGCGCAGCCACGAGGCCGGCACCCAGGATCCGCGATGTTGCGCCCCCACCACACAGTCCTCCTATACACTCCCACCTCTGGAGTGCAAATGGGAAAATCTGAGGTTCGAGTCGGGCAGGAAAGTGAAGGATATTAGTAGCGGCTGCTGGAGCGCGTCTAAAGCGCATCCGCCATGTTGGATCGCTATGTCTTCACCTCTGCTTTTGATTCATTTTTCATGAAGGCAAGTAAAACTATAACGCAAATATTTACTGATTCAATATTAGTTTGTATACATCTTAACACTTTAACTGGAGAACGAAATTCAGCTTGGATTATAATTCCCATTGAACCCTTTTACTTACCTCAGAACTGCTTTCAGAGAGGCCATCATCATCATCCTCGCCATCACTATCCTGATTTTGTTTTATAAATCCTGGTGGTAAGGCAGGACCAATCACAACTCTGCATGAAAAACATACCTGTGATTAACAGTGTTACAAACAAACAAAAAAAAAGTAAGCAAAACACCACTGAAATACACGTTTACAAGTATTTTTAAAAGCAGAAACTTTCTTCGCTCTTCTTGTCAAATTGAGCTGTCTGAGAATTTAGGATCTAGAAGTGCAGGAGTCTCGAACAGCACAAAGAAAGAATACTATTCATCTAAAAAATACTGACTAGGTGAAGATCTGCAATTGTATTGACCACTGAGTTATCAAAGTCATCATGAAGGAACATGAATTTAGTAGGAGTGGGTGTAACTCGCGTAGTTCTGTTTAGCGTATTTATTCAGAATTACAAAAGAATTTCGCAAGATTATGATTTAATTATGCAAGAAGAATAATTCTGCGTTTAGCGCTACTCCTTAGCGCAAATATGCCCCTCAAGTCCAAAATGGACGCAAGGATGCATTTTGACCGAAGTAATAGAGCTAGATACAACAGAACATGAATAGCAAGCATGAGCAGCTGCTTGCTAAGTGTGCCCTTGCGGTAGGACTCCCCCAACCCCCAAATGACTTTTAATTACGCATGGAGCAGTAATCGCGTAATTATCATTAATGCTGCGTCAAAAAGTAACGCAGAGTTACAGAAATTTCTCAGATTACTTCAGCGTAATATAAATTCTGCCGAGGCCAAGTAATTAGGGCAGCTGCTTAACCAAGCACACCAATACAGTTAGGAACTGGGCAATGTTATACTGAGAGAGTGGATTTAGGAGGGTAGAAAGGGCAGTCGGTGGACGGGTTTCATCTGTCAAAGCTGGAAAAGGATCACATCAGTTTATGCCCATTGCAATGGAAATTTGTATGTGGTGCAAAGTCTTATAACTAAAATAGGACATTCCGTATCCGATTCAACATTCCAATCTGGCGAGTAAATTGATCTGTGCAGTCTGCAGTCGGATGAACTCTTGCTGAGGAATAATGTCAATCAGATATATAATGCTCCCATCTGTGTCACCACCTTTCTCAGAGGATTACACCAAACTGGTTCAGCTGCAGTTAAAAAAAAAAAAAAAAAAGTTTTTATGAACTAAGCATTCCATGGAGACTGGTGTGAAGAGCTTTCGATGTGGCAGAAGAAAGCAGAGCTTATCAAAAGTTGAATGAAATGGCAGTTCAGCGGGCGCAGGACAGGCGAAGCTTTCAATTCAATGCTGCTACAGCACGAACCAAATTATTCAGCACATCTGATGTGATCCGGATAGGTGCTGACAAACGAATATTTCATCTGCAAAACCTTTTCGTACAAACGAACCGATCGACAGGAGGTGGGGGTTAAGAAAAGGTACCAGACTACACATTTAGGATTAGCTGCAGAGCTCTATCTTTATCTGTTAAATTCCTTCCAAGGGAACACTTTTCAGATGGATGTCGCAAAAGTGTTGGTGTGCCCAGTGGGGGATGGAAGAAAGAATAATAAATTTGCAGTCACTGACTTTTACAGTTAAGTGAAGGAAAAAGACAAGTATTCAGAGTTGCCCAGCCTGCGTCTTCCTAGGCTAGTACTGGAGTTGTAGCCTGTGCTCCTAGTTGCCGTTATGGTAACCCTTGCATATCAAAGCTCTCTGTAATGTATGTATTTAGCTTGTGCTGTAGAGTGCGCCACACAGACATTACAGCAGTTAATTTAAATGTCAGAGGTTGTGGTAGAGGCTACAAAGACCACTTAAGTAGATTTGCCTTGAATGAACTAGGAGTAAGCATGCAACGCCCTTTGGGCTAAAAGGTTTTTTAACAGGGTAAGAGGAAAGGTTGGATGCAGAACAAGCAAAAACATTTTGGCTTGTGATGTCGATAATCGTCGAACCATTCCTGTCTTCACGCTTTGTACCCTTAAATCCTATAGGAAATTTGGTAGTAAATCAATGGCGGTCGATAAAGTCTTCATTATGAGTGGCATTATTTCACACAAAGTGTGAACTCAGGGTTGATTTATTCTACACGGCATTCTGAGTGAGCCGGTATCTATTGAAATTACTGGGTCTGCAAATTTTGGACCTAGTACCCGGGTCTATAAACTCCAGACCTAATCATTCTGGGCATGGAGACACCAGTAATTAAACTGTTTGATAGCTTTGTGGAATTCTGCGTTTATATAATTCTGTACTCATTGAATATGACTTTGTACGACACACACCCTCACCATGGATAAGTCTTAAATACATTTAAAGTGTTTTTGTCTCCTAGGGCTGATACAGTTTTTACCATTTTTAATGGACACATGCAAAATATATTGTGTGCATGTCAAGAGTAAATAAATTAGGTGTAACAGTTTTGAGCCGATACTCTGTGAATTAGCTCATATATGGATAGTGCTAAAAAACCGACAGAAAAAAAATACATTGTTTGAACTGTGAAATAGTTTGTCATTGTTCATTAAACTTCACCTATGTAAGCATACATGCGTCCCAGAAAGCTATTACAATTTGGAGAACTTTAGTTAAAATTTCAATAATTATAACAATTACTTAATTTTAATGAATAAGTGTGTGTATATTGCGCAGATGAAAAAAACTAGTCACTGAGCATTAGGATTTCACAATGCCACAATGTGGTTCAGGTAGAGTGAATATCAACCATAAATCCTTCATTAGGGAGTCCCTCAAATGTAATTTCTCCTACTTCTGAATGGGTCACCGTCTTCCTTCATTTATCACCTCCTTTTTTTTTTTTTTTAAAGACTTTAATGAGTTTTTCAACAAAAGACTCAGGAGGGTCACAGATAAACATAGGACTCTGTAGGATGGAACTCACAGCCATACGAAACAGAACCATATGCACATAAGCCCTGAAAAAGCCCCCACCCACTCCAGAAGGACATCAAGCATCAAATACAACAATACAGCTCCATCTCTACATTCGATCATTTACATTTTGAACATACTGTTGAAGTTCATCATCCAGTAATTGACCAGCCAAGTGGACCGGCTCAAATACAATGCCTCGATGTGATGTAGCTCAGATTTCATCTGGAGTCAGGCATTGCTTTATTGTTGTGTTACAGACTGCATTTTAATATGGCACTTTTGGTGCATGCAAAGTGAAAGACATGAAATAGAAAACACACAAGATGATGGACGGAATGCTGCACATTGGCAAACATTCACCCCCAGTCACAGATCTGGGTTTAATCCATCGTTATTTTGCTTCACCACGCCACCCCAGTTCAGACATAGCCATATGCAAATCAGTCTTGACCCTGTGCCTCATGGGAACAGTCCAGACCGAACTGGCCTGGTCAAAATGCTTTCAGTCTGAAATGCTTGTGCTAAATTAACATGTGTTTTTGCAGTGTAGAGAAACTCGTGATTTCAGTTTCCTCTTAGCTTTGAAGATAAGCATGGAATGTGTTCTCTCCTCCCAGCTCCTTTTCCTTGTAATCAACACTCCCTGTTCCCGTCTCAAGAGACTTTGGCTTTGTTGCATATTTAGACAATGCATATTCAGTTCATAACACATCTTCTTATAATGTGTATTAATCAACCATGCACCAACACTACACATGGGGCAAACGCATTTTGCATGAAAAGCTATTTAAAACATTAGAGCATGTTGCTATGAGTATGTATTAACTGTTTGCGCTTTGAAAATTTGCACTAGAGCATGTTTATGCTATGTTGTACATTGCACATTTTTGCATGTTGTGCACAAATGATAGAAAAACTGCTTTAAACTAATAGCTTTTGCTAGGTAATAACTAATACAGGGTACTAGTATGGGGGAGGTAAACATAATGGGTTTTATTTAATAAATTAATATTCTTTTGTGTTTGTTTTTGTTTTGGGCCCACTATAAAATGGCTGCCTAGGAATCCAGCATGGCTGAGAATTGTTAGCAGTGTGCTGAATGAGAGACGCATGCGCAGAGCCAGCTGCATGAACTGCCAAGTGCCTCAAGTGAAGACACATGGGTCAAGGCCACAATGAACTGTACACTCTTGTCACCGTGTCAATGTAACAGTGTTTGGGAGAGCGTCATCCCTGCGTGCGATGTGAAAGCAAGACGGAAATGGACTGATACACTTTTCCGCATAAATGTTGCAATATTGTATAATTATTGATGGTGATACATATGACTGTATTAAGCCTTAACGCTTCCATTGTCAGAACCGGTATGGGTTGGATTTGCAATGAGAACAGGATGATGAGACCCCTATGTCACCTGTGCTAACCAATCACAGTGCGAGTTTCTACTGAAACTGCAACATTATTAGTATAGTCAGCCAAGAATTAGAGTATAAATAATGACCCCTTAGGGGGCGTGTCAGCCTTAGACGCCTTAGAAGTCTTAGAGGGAGGAGAGGAGAAGAAGCAGATCTGACACAGACATCATATGGGTTAGGTACGTGAACGTCGCTGGTGCAGCCTGGGAGGAGATTGCGTCCGAGGAGAGGGAGGGAGGAGGGGTTCTTGCTCATATTTTTTTCAGAGAGTCCTTGCACGTCATATTTTTGGCAAGGCAGATCACATTCCTCTGTGGTCTTGTGAAGGGAGGGCAGCCTCTCTGTGAGACACAGAGAGACAGATTGAACAGACCAGGGTAGAGAAAGCAGCTGATGGAACAGGTTTAGATTTAGATGCTAAAACTCTAAGTTTATGCTTTGACTAACTAGTTCTGAAAATATTTGTCTTATGCATTTATTTCTCTTTATGGGAGATTTTTGCCAATTATTAATTATTGATTAGCCTTGCAAAACTCACTCTTGAATTATATTTTTCCTGAAACTCTTTAAAGAGTTCTGACTGACATAGAATTAGGGGTTTTTCCTCCTTTATGGAGTGCTTTGTATGCAACCTATAATATGTTTTGTATTAATTCTATTTTTCCTGTTTTTTCAATTCTGTAACCTGATTGATATTTGACTAATGAATAAAGGGTCAGAGAAACTTAACTTTTGACTAGAAAATAAAACCCTTTAAAATACTCACAACTCTCATTATTGGCTTAAATATTAATTGCATTTTGATTTTTCATGTTTACGTAAAGTCTCCTGAAGGTGATACACGGTGGCAAAGGTCCATCACCTTTAAAGCGGTAAACTAGAGGTAAATTATGTTTTGCATTGAGAAATTACCGTGAAATTACCGCTGGATCAGTTTCTGGTAGCAGAGGTAAGGTTAACACCATCACCAAAAAGGAGCATAGTTTAGTTTAAAGCCTAAATAGCGCTAGAAAATAATTGCCCAAGTTAGATAAATGTCCAGATTGTCAAAAGAAAGTCCTGTTCCAATGCTCAGAACTTGAAGACTGGCAAAGCAAAACTGGAAGGTAATGCAAGAAGGCGATTTCTGGAATGGTGTGAGTATCAATAGGGTTGTGAAATGTTAATGTGCTAGAAGGTATGTTTTGTTCTTGAAGTGTTGAAAAAATAGTAAGGGTTTTGACTGTTGGTTAAATTTTGCTCATTTTGACTTGATGGTTTTATTGATTATATTGGTAATTTCATAGGACAGAATTTTTGATTATTGATTATATGTTCTTAACATGAAAAGTTAGTGTCTTGTTTTATGTTGTCTGGAAAATTCCCGGGGAATGAATAGCGGGTGGTGACAGAAGCCACACTGCAGTGAGGTTACTCGTCTGTTGGAATAACACTGAGAAGCTAGGTAGGGCTGGCAGTGTTAAAGTAGGGATTATTTTCTGTGTAAAAGTGAGAGTGATTGATAGCAAAGAGTTCGCTAGTGAAACTTTGGTGTTATATCACCTAGAAAGGGTAACACTGAAGGAGTAGCAGGTTCTTCCAAGCTTGAGTGAAGGGTAAACGGAAGGGATTTACTCGCAGTGTTTGAAGAGTAAACGGAAGTTCTTACTTTGTGAAGAGTAAGCGGAATGTGTTACTAGCAGTGAAAAGAAATCTATCCTTTATTTAGTGGAACAGAGAGTAGCGAATGTTTTTATGTTGTTACTAACAGAATTTTGATTAAGAAAACTCAGAAAAATATTGCAGTAAGATTTTGTGGAAGGTCAGTAGTAGGAGTTAAACTGACTGAAATTGAAACTGACAGCATTGGAGAAAAGAAATTGCATTGAACTATTGCAGAAATGAAAATGTTTGAAGGTTTAAAGAAACTGTTGGGAGGTAAAGTGAAAAATTCGTTTTTAATTGGTGATGCTCCTGAAGGAACACCCGTGCATTTTAGGTCTACCAATTTGAGACAAAATTCAGGTATGTGGGTTCACCAATGGTGCAAGATTACTGAAAAAAAGGGTCCTTTGAGGTTTCCAAAATATGGTACTTTTGAATTGAAAATTATTGACAAATTAAGGGAAGTGTTATGTGAAATAAAGACACCATCTAGAGCTTCACAATTTGAGGCTTTAAGCATGTGGGAAAAGGCAGCAAGAGACCAAGCAAGTGAGGATAAAAAGGTAAAGCATCAGATACAGGAGAAGGAAATTAAAGATGACAAAAAGCTTCAAATAAATAGGGATTCAGGGGATGAAATAATGGATGCATTGTTAACTAAGTGTTCACCAACTTATGTGGTTCCATTAAAAATACTGAAAATAGTGTACGAGTAAGTACTACAGTGGCTACTGCTTCTGTTGAACAGAGAGAAATACAGATTGAGAGAAATGTGCAGATATTTCAGATTGACCCACTACCTGTTGATTCAGCACTGACAGTGATCTCTCCAGGTGTTACTGCTTCAAATGTGACTGATTCAGTACAAATATTACAAACTGCAGATGCACAGGCAATGCCTAGAAAAATTGTGACTTTCCCAATTAATATGGTCCCTACTCAAAAAGTTCAAAGAGCTGCAGAAGGAGTGATTTTGTCAGGGTTTATTTCAGAAACTCAGAATTCACAGATTATTGAACAGAAACTACCCCAGACAGTTCAAGCACTGAAAGGTGGGGGGAAAATGGTCTTTACAACATCTGCAGCCCAGGATAAAATGAATATATTTGAAGATGGGATTTTTCAAACCTGCTTTGAGGAAGCAGCAGTGATTAAAAAGAGAGAGCATGGGGGAACAAATTAACTCAGACCCTGAAAAAGAGAAACAGCTTAGGGTCTTAAAATCAACATTTGAACATGAAGAAATTACCAGTCCCTGCTGTTTAAATCATGAAAATGTGAACCAGTGTCAGGAGAAAGAATTAATTTCCCTGAGTAAGGAAACCGCTACATGTGCAGTAACTACACATGATAGACTGACTGATTTGGCTCAAAAATATGAAATTGATGTTACAGGAAGTTTTCCATTTCAGAAAAGTTTCAGGGTACATATGAATGAACTTTTAAACAGGAACAGGGGTGGGAGCACACCGCTTCACCCCCCAGCAAGGTTCGCCCCTGGCATTCTGGTAAATGCAGTCTCATGTTGCTTGCTTTACTGTAGTATTCCAAGTGTTTCGCCAAACGAATTTCGTTGCGCGCGCTGCATCACCAAATGCGATGCAGCGCAACAAAATTAGTTTTATTTATTTATATGTTTACTTACCTCTAATAGGCCGTAATCCGTAGTTTACTACCCCCCCACCCTGCCCCTCTCCCGCCCCACGTCAGCGCCCGGCAGCACTCCCACCACGGGCCGCTACTGGTCAGGACCCACCACGCTGCCCTCAAAGATATCAACCACATGCCCTCCTGACATCTTGATGAGGGTACACTTCTTCCACCAGAAAAAAGAAGTACTGTTTGCAGCAAGAGAATACCACAACTTCACGTTCAATGTCCATATAATTCTCTTTTTCCAGGACCCATCAATCATCACTCTACAAAAAAAGAGGTTTTTGGACAATAGTTGAATATTTATCAAAAACTGCTCACAGATTGTGCATCCTCTTTCTACTGATAGTTAGATGGGCAGAAAACTGTCCAGATGTTCTTGATAAATAAAGGCAGCCTAATATTGCATCTACCTGAAAAGGCCAACTATTCCAAGGCAAAACACTCAATCAATCAATCAGGTGCTTGTTAAGCGCGACTACTCACCTGTAGGGGTCTCAAGGCGCTGGGGGGGGTTCGCAGGTTCCAGTCCATCAAGGAGGGGGGTCTGTCGAAGAGCCAGATTTTGAGGTTTCTTGCGAAGATGGGGAGCGATGTTGTCTGTCTGAGGTGGAGTGGAAGGTCGTTCTAGGCTCTGGCCGCGAGGAAGAAGGAGCGGCCTCCCGATCTGGTCTTTCTTGTGCGGGGGACCACAGCGTAGGAGAGCTGGGCTGATCGTAGGGTCCTTTGGGGTGCGTGGAATTTGAGTCGGCTGTTCAGGTATGCTGGTCCGGTGTCGTGGAGGGCCTTGTGAGCGTGGGTGAGCATCTTGAAGGGGACTCTAGCTTCGAAGGGGTGCCAGTGGAGCGTGCGCAGGTGCTGGGAGATGTGGCAGTGTCTTGGCAAGTTGAGGACCAGTCTTGCGGCGGCGTTTTGGATGTTCTGTAGCTTGCGGGTGAGGTTTTTGTTTATTCCGGCGTAGAGTGCGTTGCCGTAGTCGAGTCTGCTGGTGACCGGGGCGTGAGTGACGGTCTTTCTGTGTTCGAGGGGGATCCATTTGAAGGTCTTACGTAGGAGGCGGAGGGTGTGGAAGCAGGAGGACGAGACGGAGTTGATCTGGCGGTCCATTTTGAGCTCTGAGTCCAGGAGGATTCCCAGGCTGCGTGCGTGGTCCGTGGGGGTGGGCGGGCTTCCAGGGGCGGGGGGCCACCAGGTGTCGTTCCAGGCGTCGGGGTTTGGGCCCATGATGAGTACTTCCGTTTTGTTGGTGTTTAGTTGTAGGCAGCTGTTTTTCATCCATTTGGCGACGGCTTCCATGCCTTCTCGAAAGTTGTGTCTGGCGGTGTTGGGTTCGTTGGATAGGGAGAGGATGAGTTGGGTGTCGTCTGCGTATGACACAATGTTGAGTCCGTAGGTTCTGACGATGGGGGCGAGCGGAGCCATGTAGACGTTGAAGAGCGTAGGGAGGACCCCTGGGGGACTCCGCAGGTGGTTGGTGTAGGGTCCGAGAGGAAAGGGGGGAGTCTGACCCGCTGCGTTCTGTCGGAGAGGAAGGAGCGGATCCAGTCAAGGGCCTTGTCTTGGATCCCTGCGTCGTGGAGTCTGCGTATTAGGGTGCGGTGAGAGACTGTCGAACGCCGCTGAGAGGTCGAGGAGGATGAGGACTGCCGTTTCTCCTTTGTCCAGTAGGGTGCGGATGTCGTCTGTTGCGGCGAGGAGGGCGGTTTCCGTACTGTGGTTTTTTCTGAAGCCGGATTGGGAGGAGTCGAGGATGTTGTGCTCTTCGATGAATGTGGCGAGTTGGCTGTTGATGGCTTTCTCGATGACTTTCGCTGGGAACGGAAGCAGGGAGATGGGTCTGTAGTTTTTGAGGTCGGTGGGGTCCGCCGAGGGTTTCTTCAGGAGGGGGTTGATCTCGGCGTGCTTCCAGTCGCCGGGGAACGAGGCGGTTGCCAGGGAGCGGGTGATGGTGTGACAGAGCATGGGTGCGATGGTGTCGGCGGCTCTGTTGAAAATGTGGTGGGGGCAGGGGTCCGTGGGGGCCCCGGAGTGGATTGACTTCATCGTCTTCAGTGTGTCTTCGGTGGTGAGGGCTGTCCAGTTGTCGATCGTTGGCTTCAGGGTGTCGGGGGTGGTTGGTGAGGGTTCAGTGTGTTGGTTGTCTTCGTCGAAGTGGTCGTAGATGCTCTTGATTTTGTGGTGGAAAAAGGTGCTGAGTTTGTTGCAGAGGTCTTGTGAGGGAGGGATGTTGGTGGACTCGCTGGTGGGTTGGGCGAACTCCTTGATGTTGAAGAGTTCTTTGCTGTTGTGTGCGTGAGTGGAGATTCTGTCTTCAATCGCTTTTTTCCTCGTTTTGTCTGATGAGTTGGTGGTGAGCGTTGGTGGCGGCTCTGAAGTTGTTGTGGGCTTCTGTGGATTTGGTGTTCCTCCAGGCCTTTTCGAGGCGGCGGCAAGTGCGTCTGGACTCTCGAAGTTCGGTGGTAAACCATGTAGCTTTCTTGGCGTGGGTGTTGTTGTTTTTCTTGAGGGGGGCTATGGTGTTGGCGCTGTCGGAGATCCATCTGTGCAGGGTTCGGGCTGCGGTGTTGGGATCGTCGTTTTCCGCGATGGTTGGGGTGGAGTTGCTGACTGATGAGGTTAGCTGGTTGCTTGAGTACCATGACCTCGTAATCAGAAAGTGCAGGGACAATTGTCAAAAGGAAAAAGAGGAACAAGAAGCTGACTGCATCCATCACTGAAAGAGAGAAGAAAGAGGCAATAGAACACCTTAGAAAGGTGATATCACTCCAGTATTCAATGAAGAACTGCGAGTGTTTCCGAAAGAGATGGTGGTGATTCATAAAGACGTCTAAGGTAACGCTAGAGAAGAGGTCTGTTCGTGTCAGACGAAGTGGTGCCTGGGGGAGGGGGGGCGGGAGGTGGCGAGGGGTCATGTACTACTCTTATTTCTAACTACATAGCAACGATCACTCTCCACTTAGGATAAATCAGGTTACAGATTTGAAGCAGGGTCTAATGTCTACATTTAGGATATTAGGACGGTATGTTTTCTACTTGGCGCTTTGTTAATGCTGTCAGTTAGAGTTACATTTCTACTGGGGAATTTATAAGAATGGGTAGGTTATTGATCCTGAGAACTCACTACATAAAACAAAAAAAGCCCACACACGACCAGCAGATAATCATTAAACTTCTTCAACAGCTAAACCGAGTGGAAGTGGCCCACCAATGCTCTCCAAGATGAATTACAAAAAGTCTGCCAAAAAGAACTGGGAGACCTAAGGTAACATTGATTTGATTTACTGTCATAGGTCTAAATTGTCCTATCAATTGAGACACTACACTCAATACTCTTAGGCACATGAAAAGAGATGAAATCTTCCTTCAAGAAACATTCACTACTTGAAGACACAATGATAATACAATCAAAATCCTTTCTGAGACAAAATTTTGTTTCAGCAAAATCCAAAATGAAGGGGGTAGGTATCCTCTTCAGTAACAGAACAGATTTTGCACTACAAACACCCTCAGTTAAAAAGAAGGCAGATGGTTCTTAGTAAAAGGCATCGTAAGGGGGAATCCAATATCCTTAGCAGAGATTTATGAACTAAACAAGGGCCAAGAGCATTCATGAAGGACAAATGAAAAAAGTCCTAGATCTGGCACAATACCTACTAGTCATGGGAGGGGGCTTGAACCTTATTTTGGAAGGATAATTCAATAAAAATCAACCTACTTAGCAAGAGAGGGGAGCCATTGACTCTCCGAATTGTGATTAAAGATGATATGGAGATTTTGTCACCATCATGGTAGAGAATATTCGCATGACTCAGCTGCACACTGATCCTACTTCAGGATTGATAGGATTCTCCTAGATGGAGAGTTCTGCTTAGATACAAATGAAGCTGAACAGTGTGCAATCTCTTTATCTGACCATGTTCCCATAAAATGCGTACTAGAATGGGAGAGTAGGGAACAATGAAAGAACCCAGTGTGGCATCTAGACAGAACTCATTACTAATGGACCTGGTGGCTTGGCAGAAAATTATTACACAAATAAAAGAATAATAGCTCTTCATGGCAAGGGGGATTGTCAACTATCTGTAGCATGGAATGCACTGAAGGCAGTAATACGAGGCACCCGAATTGTAGAGGCAAGCAGATTAGCAGAATATAAACTAGCCTATATCAAGCAGTGGTATTGGGTGGAAGGCAATAAGGCAGGCAGCATGCTTGGAGTGAAACTAAGCTGCACACAAACCCAGAACACTCTATATGCAATACAGGACAGGCAAGGGAACCTGAAAATGAAAGTCCACAAAATTCTCAAGGTATTTTGAGGCTATTCTCAAAATCTATGTAAGGCTGAGATGCAAACTGCACTTCCATAACAGGCATCTTTAAAAAACTACCACCAAATCCAATCCCCTCTGAATGGCAAGAAGCCCTGCAACAACCAATAGCACTGAAAAGGTAATTACAGCATTGTCTCAGCTCTGGGACCTGACTTGTTTCCCCATCCTTTTATAGGAAATGTTGTCCAAGCCTGCTACACTTATTCACCAGGGTCCTAAATTATACAGCCGATTCAGGAACCATGACCCCTCCATGACGAATATAGCATGTTACTACGCATGCCATTACATCGTGTTCTATTACAACGCGGTCGTTACAACGACCGCGTTGTTAGAACGCGATACCTTTACATCGCAAGTCATTTGATCGACTTGCTGTAGGGGCGCGCTGGACTTAGGAATAGTATAATTTACTATTCCAACTCCAGCGTGCGCAACAGTAGGGAAGGTGTTGGAATAGTAAATTATACTATTCCTTAGGTTAGAGCGCCCCCTACAGCAAGTCAATCTAACGACTTGCAATGTAAAGGTATCGCGTTCTAACAACGCGGTCGTTGTAACGACCGCGTTGTAAAAGGAACGCGATGTAAGGGCAGCGTTGTAAACGCTGTTTCCCCTCCATGACAGAACCAGTAATGTCAGTTATACTTAAGCCGGGGAAAACCAACTAAACAGTTTGATCCTACCGCTCTTACTCAGTCCTCAATGTGGATGCAAAATTTACACCAAACATTTCTAATAGATTAGAATCTCTAATGCCCCATCTCACTTACCCAGTACAGGTGGGCTTTGCTTTACTTTTAACAAGGCAAATGACAGAGCACACCAAAAAAGAAAAACACCACACACAATTGAAATGATCAGTATGGCCCATAAACCAGGGAGGTCAGTATTGTTGATCTCCTCCTCCCTTTATGCAGAAAAGCCTTAAATGTGGTTGTTTGCCACTTTCTCTGAGAAACAATACAGAGTACTAGGAGCTTAAGGTACAATTAGGGTACTTGCACAATACATCAACCAGATGGCACATATAGGACTCAACGGATAAATTTGGTGAAAATTCACATTGATTGAGGAATGAGACAGGGATGCCCGTGCTTTTCCCTCCTCTTTGCACTTTATCAAAACCGTAAGGGCAAAGAGTTTACTGAGAAAACCAACCGAGAGGAGCATGTTTAGGACTATATGAATTAAAAACATCTGTATTCACTGATCACATTCTAGTTTATATGACAAATCCAAAAGAGTCCATGCCAGATCTGATCTCAATACTGCAAAGCTGTAGTAACATATCTGGCTTTAAGATTAACTCCAATATATTGGAAACATTATTGACCAATATTCCTGCAGAAACATAATCATGGTTGGAAACACAATACCTATTTACAAAGTGTTCCAAAAACCATAAAATACTTGGGGATAAACACCGCAACGTACTTGTCAAGTTCCCCATACTGTTGAGAAATATCACTGCTGATCCACAAAAATGGGATATGTTGGTCCTCTCCTGGCTGGGTAGACTTTGCAATTAAGATCACGATCCTATCCAAAATATTACTTTTATTTCAAACAATTCCGCTAGTGATAGCCTGACAGCTCCTAAAACAGATACCAAGCCTTTGTGCTAACTTTGTGGGAGGAGAAAAGAAATTTAGCATTTCTAGAAAAACGGTGGCTAGCTTCCAGATTCATCAAACTCTTGATTTCGATAAAAAACCATAAAAGATACAACCATACAAGACAAGCATCATGCATTCTGGCTTAAGAGTCGACATTCAAGTAGATAATAAAAGGAGATGCAATTAAATCAATAAGCAAAGTTAAAAACACAATAACCGCATACAGGAAATAAGAAGACAAGACAATTATCAAATAATTCATGGCTTTGGGGCCGCCAACAAGCCAGAGGTTAATCTACTTAATGGATAGGACCCTTGTCTAAAGTGCAAGTGCATTCAAAAGGTTTTGTGGCAGACCCTGAATTTACATTCCAAAATCTAACGCCACAAGATTCATATAGGTATAATAAAAACACCATTGTACAAGATATAACAACGAGGACAGAGTTTAAAATTTGTTAATTATAAACAATAAAACAGCTATTTACAATCTAAAAATAGTGGCCACTTTAGGAGTGGATCTTGTGTAGGCTGGACATCACGTTTATAGCTTTCTGAGGTAGGTAAGGGGGCTGACAGCGCCCTCCTTCTAATCGCCCAAAAGTGGCCCAAACATTTTGCAGTTGCGCAAGCAAATAAAGGTCTTGCATCTGATTTCAGTATGCACAGGGCCACTTTGGAATCTCGAGTCCCAAGTTGTCTGCAAACTGGGGCTAGCCATTTGCCCCTGGGTTTCGCATAAGCTGTGCAAACAAAAAGAACATGGCCTATAGATTCATGTAGGCAGGGGCAACAAGGGCAGCCCTTAGGCTGAGCTTTGTTGGTCAGCCAAGAGTTTGTAAAAGCATTAATTGGCAAAGTGCCATGCCTGAATTGAATATAAATCTTCCTGTCGGCTGGCACCTTAATAATATCGAGGTAGCTTTCTAAGGAGCGGCAGACTTTCAAGTCTGCGAATTCATCTGCTAGTCTGCCCTGGTTGCTTTTGGAATATGCATTCTGCTCAACCCAGGCCCAATATAGTCATTTAACCTGACCTCTGGTATGGGTTGGTGGGCAGCCAATACTATGCTCAGACATAACAATGCTGGACAGAAGGTGATTTACATGTTTGATTCACCCAATTTGGTTTGTGGTATCCAGGGTGCAAACCTCATTAAAAGCTGCGGCATAAAGTGCCAATTCAGGAGTGGAGACCATTCTATGCCAAAATAACAGGGGGCGAAGCCTTGCTAGATCACTAATGGGCTTAATACCCAAATCAAGCTTTAGTGGAAAAATAGGGGTGCTTTGTGAGAGTGATACCAAATTTCT
Organism: Calotriton arnoldi; assembly: GCA_963921515.1. Taxonomy (NCBI): domain Eukaryota; kingdom Metazoa; phylum Chordata; class Amphibia; order Caudata; family Salamandridae; genus Calotriton; species Calotriton arnoldi. The sequence goes on along the minus strand of CAWUFW010005961.1, from coordinate 975,605 downwards.
AAGAAACTTGTTCTCTGCTGCAGAGAGGTCACTTGCAATTACCATGCCCCACAACTCGGCCCCATCAATGGCACTGCTCACAGCCTTGCAACTATATAGTTTCTGTGCAGGTGCTATTGGCTTGGTGTAAGAGAGACAATGCTCCTTCCTCAGAGCCCCGGTTACCTGGGTAAATTTGAGGAAGGCCTTCTTAAGATGGAACTTCCAGGCTATACCCTCCAATAGCTTGATTCCCAGGTAATCGAAGGAGCTGACTCTCTCGAGGAGCATTGTCCAAGAACAGATTTCCCTTGAAGGACTTATGGCTAGCTTCCCATTAAGCAGGGACAACTTGGGATCCTGAATATCAAGTGGTACTAACAGGTGACAGGTCTACAGTATTTCTTGGAATGGTCTAAATCAGAAACAGAAAAGCACTGGTGTTTTAACTACCATAATTTAGCATGTAGACCACTCTGGGAGATAGCATGGCTCCACCTCAGGAATAGACGCAAATCCGGTGGAGGTGTTAATGTTTTTCTGGCCTTGGTTGCCTAGTCTAATTGTTTGATTTCTAACAAACATTTTAAAACTGGAACCTGAGACTATCTGTAAAGAAATCTAAGGGTAGATGACTTTAGAAGCAGATATTTATGGTTGCTATACTTCAAATTATCTCCTAGCAACAACACCCTCATCAATGATGTGAGGCACATTAGCTAGTACACTATTTTAGAAGTAAAGTCAACTAAAAGGTAATGTCATTATTTATAAGGACTTAGTATTGTTCGAAATAATTCTTTTTTAATGTTAATTATAATAATCACAAACAAATATGATTAGCATTAATAACCCTAAATGAGGACACTTAGCACCCCTAGGAAAATCCTTGACATACCGTTCTGGGGACTCTGCCTGCGTTTTAAATCCAGGTGGAAGGGCTGGTCCAAAAAAGCCATAGTTATCGTCTTCATTGGCTATCTCCTGCTTCCTTTTTAAAAAAAAATAAAAAAGTATGAATCATTATACAATCATTAATTTAAACATTAAATGTCATTTTCTCCCCTTATTGAAAACCACAAATGTTGATATGGGTAGCGGCGATTGTACATTGCTAATCTGCACATTGCTAATCAGAACGATGGATTAAACCCAGATCTTTGTGACTGGGGGTGAATGTTTGCATTGTTCAGCATTCCATCCATCATTTGTTTCTTTTCCTAATCTATTGCCAAGGGTAATCTGTTATAATTTTGCATAAGCTATCACCGACTTAACCGTAGGCCACGCTTTTTATTCAATTCAAAACTTAATATATCAAAGTGAGAAAGAAACTCTATAAACAAATAACGCACGTAATCACCAGATTAATCCAACAAGACTGTTGACAACCTTGGAGATAGAGAGAAAACATAACATGACCAAAAACCAATACAAAATCGAGCTCAGTACTGCTGAGAAACAGATTCCATTAATTTTCATGAGGTGATAAAATACATTTTCCTCATGACACTTTGTACTTTTCTCTGCCTTCACAGTCTCAAAATACTTAGCCAGGGTTATAGCAAACATTATACATTTCTCATCTTTTTATTTGTAAGATATTACGATCAAATGAGTTCAGTTCCTTTTAGTAGAATTCTGCTTTTGAAATATTTTATAAGTGTCTTTTATTTGTTTATATATCACAAAATGCATTCAGTGGCAACAGCCATGTAGTGTGAGGATTGATGTGGTTGAGAATTTTCAACAAACTAATTTAACGTATCTATGCTCTTGACTCTGGATAAGGCATCTGCGACTCACATGAAACATTCAGACATAACTTTCTTTACTGGATATAGTCATTCCGTTTAAAAGACAAGGCACTGAATTTCCAAACTTTTTTTTTTTTGCCTCAAGGCACCAGAATGACAATTTACATTTTTTGTTTTATTACTCGTTCCACAACGGAGTCGGATGATAAAATTTTTTCGTTTGTACTAAATTACATTTTTAATCATTATCACAACCTTTTGTCATGAATGGACTAACCTGCGTTTCAGACAAGGGCCATTTTCACCATCAGAGTTTTGACTGACTTCTTCACGTAGAGGAGAACAATCTTCCCCACTATCATCTGATGTTCCTGAGCTGTGACTGGGTTTAAAGCCAGGAGGCAACGCAGGCCCTGAAACTGCACAAGTTAAGACACATACATCCTTTTAAAGACGATGGTTAAAGGCATATTATAATTTTGCAAATATCATGAAAATTGTCCCCATATACAGCAGTTAGGTTCGCTGGTCCACTTGTTAATCTCAATTTCCAGTTATAGTTGTAAAGTGGTAATTAACTACTACATATACTTTAAAAACTCTCAAAAACAACCTATCTTGATCATTATGCAATTGTTTAGCAGAAAGCTTTAACTTGTGCCGTTATTTTATTCCATTAAGAATTTACACATTTCAAGTTTCAAAAAAGTTTAAAAGCAAATGTTAAAAACCCTGCAGCAAGTACTCAAACATTGACTTACAGAATATGTGATAACACCCTGCGTGTCCACCTGTTAGGTGAGGGGGTGGGTAGGGGGACGTTTTCGGATTTATTGTTTGAGGTGTTTCCATGATGTCATGTAAGGGAATCCGTTCCGTGCATTTTTCACTGATGGAATACGAATACAATTTCACTGAACCAAAAACAAACAAAAAAAAAAAAACCTGCAGCGCACACGGGCTTAATCTGCCTCATACGCAAAATGACTACTAAAAAGTTAAAACGTGAAGATTAACTAGCATTAATCTTAAATAGCTCTTCTTTTGCACAGTAAGAAAAGGGCAAAAGGAATGCAACTTGAACCAGATCATGAATGGAAGCATGCCTGCTTGAAATATTATCCACAATCTGCAGTCCATCTTGAATTTAAAATGTAGAAAAAAAAGAAGAACACATCGTATTATCATACAGTTTGAAGACGTTAAAACGTGCATACTATTCAGTGATATCCAATACAGTCACTGATGTCAGCACTGTTAGTGATGAACCAAGAGCATAGAATATGGCCAATACAGCTATAGCTATAGCTATAGCTATAGGACAAGTTATAGGTAAACAGACAAAAAAAACAAGCAAACAAAACAATTGTTGTAAAGACTACATACGATTTCCAGAGTCAACACTTCCTGGGCCCAAAGGGGGAAGCGGTGCCCGTAAAGGTAAGGAAGAGACACCTAGGAGCAGGTGACTTACTGGAGATAAAGGTGTCTGTGACTCTCTCCTCAGGAGCCACCCTGCAGCTCCCAACCCTAGAAGCTGCTGGCCCAGTGATGGTGTAAGGTAGGCAAGCAGCCACATTTAGATTAACATGTTGGACTGTGTGCATAGAGCTCAGTGTGTGTGGGAAATGGCTCAAGGGGCGTATTTGTGTAAACATAAAACTGATCACCATATTTCTACCACTTTTAACATTTCTAAATTGCAAAATGCAAGAATGCTGTGAGGAAAAGAGCACTGAGTTTAAGAGATTTCAAATCACCCACCATGCAAAGTGTGAGGAGCGCGTCCAGTGCTGTGTTTACCTTTTGCATTCTGCTGCTTGCATTTTACATGCACTATTATAAAAACCTAACTTAGTCTAGATCTGAAATAACTTGCTCTATGTCTAGCTTGGCTTTTTAAAGTTTTACATATGTCAAGCAAGCTGCACCCAAACTAACTGGGTGTCAGTTCCGTCCGCTGTGCTATGTAACAAGGAGCTTAATAAGAACAGCATGGCTGAACATTTTCTGGATCATCCAGAACAAAGCCTGTGAATAGGCTTGCTAGACCCCTGGCACAGAGGACTTGGTCAACGCGCCAACACGAGACAGAAGACAGTTTGACTGTAACCCCCTCCCCCCATGCAACCCAATGAGTAATATGTGCTTCAGGTAACAATCAAATATTTTTAAAAAAATCACAGGGATAATTAGTGCAATCCAAATCCTCTTTCATACTAGAAAGCCACACAAGAACACCAGGAAACATTGGTTATATTTTAATTAGTTATTTTAAAAACAAAATGCTATTCTAGCACACAATATGTGTAATAACCATCATAAAAACAAACAGAATAGTTGCTGCAGCATTTAAAAATTTAATGTGAACAGCAGAACATATTTACTATACTGGTCATTTAACTTTATATCAACCTCATCATCATATCTTTGGCTTACTAAGCTAAACTCCGCACCAAAATGAAAAGACTAATTCGAGCTTCAGTAGATGGTTCACGCTCTCATACCACATTCAAACTATAAGCCTACTGTTCAGTATAATAGCATAGCCATAGTCTGCTATGCTCTTCTTCACTAGAAGGCAGGTTGATAAGCACGGCAAGGGAAGGCTAATTGCGCCTCTTGATAGCTTTCAGCATGTTTGGCCTGTCTCGTCTCAGTCATCGAGCACAAATGTTCCCCTCTAGCTCTTCACATTCTGTTCCCAACTTATATAACATTATTTGGTCATTTTTGAAACTTTTGGAATGAGTAATCAACAGAACAGGCCTGAAGCCCTTTTACTTATTTTTCATTATGTGAAACCATACCCTTTATATAGGAAAGCGCCACTTTTTGCATGGTTACCCCCTAACTTTTTGCCAGATACATGATGCCAACTTGACTGACTGTACCCTGGGTCCCTGCCAATCAGGCTCCCAGGGCCTGTGTTCTTTCCAAAAACTGGAACTTTGTCTCCACAATTGGCACACCTCTGGGCCACATGTAAATCCCTTGTAAAAGGTACCCCTGGTACCCAGGGCCTTGAGACCAGAGAGGGCCTTCGAGGGCAGCAGCATGTATTGTGCTACCCTCAGACACCCCTCACCTTAACACCCACACACTGCCATTGCAGGCTGCGTGTTTTGGTGCAGATCAAATTGAAGAGTCGACATGGCACACATCCCTGTGTGCCATGCCCACCAACACTGTAGGTGGGATGGGTAAGTCACCCTTCTAGCACGCCTTATAGCCCTAAAGGCAGGGTGCACCATACCAGAGGTGCAGGCATAGCTGCAGGAGCATTATGCCCCTACAGTCTCGGTTCCATTCGCAGACATTGTAAGTGCAGTGGAGCCATTTTGAGTGCATGGGCTGGGAGTTTGTCAACACGAACTCCACAGCTCCGTGATGGCTTTACTGAAGACTGGAAAGGTTGGTACCAAACTTCTCAGCTCATTAAACCCACACTGATGCCAGTTCTTGGATTTAATGCAAAATGCACTCAGAGGGCATATTGGACATGCCCCCTGAAAAACGACCAGCTCTGGTGTGGTTCCTACCAGGCTACCAGCCATCTGCCACCACCAGACAGGTTTCCTGGACCCCTATGTAGAGAGCCCTCCACTCTCAGGGTCCTGAAACAAAGCACATCCTGGGCAGAGGTGTCATGCCTCCTCCCCCAGGATGGGCAGGGTCCAAGAAAGGGAAGCTTCAAAGGCTTGCCGCCTTTACTAGCTATCCCCAGCCTCTGCTGCCATCAGCAGCTGGCTCCCACCGGTTCTGACCCCCACTTTGGGCTGGAGAATTGGCAGGAAAACATAGGAAGGGAGGTGTGCACACTTTGGCCAACCCCACTTCTCAGGTGGGAGAGGCGAAGTGAAGCCCATACATCAGTCCACTCAATCTTGAAGATAAGAGGACTCCCCCAATCAGGATGAGGCATATGCCCCCTCCCACTGGTGGGTGACATAAGGAGGGGCGTAGACACTCCAGGGAAGGGACCCATTGGTCCCGACATGCACTCCCCTGTAACACCCCTAAATTTAGTATTTAGGGGCACCCCTGAACCTTGCTCCTTAGATTTGATGACCTAAGAAGAAGGACCGAAGAGCCATGCAGCAGTGGAGAAGAAGACAACGACTGACTAGGCCCCAGCCTTACTGGCCTGTCTGCTCCTGCAGCTACCCTGCTTTAAGAAACCGGTGTGTCCTGCAGCCAGCATCCTCAAGAAACCCGGAGGACCTGTTCTGTGTTTGACAGAGACACCAGTCTCCCGTGGACACCGGATTTGTCCAGCAAAGAAACTAAACACCAGTCTCCGGATCCAGGCGGATCCGCAACACTGAACCCCTTTGCACCAGACGCCCACGGCCCAAGTTCAAGTGACTCACCTCTCCTGTGAAGTCTCCCTGGCGATCCGGACCTTGTCTGCATCGGTGGCGGACGTCTACAGGACCCCTCGCAATGCCTACAGCCTCTGTTCGAAGAGTCCCCCCCCCCGACCGTGACTGGAACCAGCTGAAAAAACCTGACACCAAAAGGCACCGCTACATCCTCCGCCCCGACCTTGGAGAGCCCAGAAGACGGTGCCCAAGTGACCCCCAGCTATCCAACTTACCTGTTCAGCCGTCGGTCGCCTTCGTCCAGCCTTCTGCTCCAAGCCTGCAGCCTCATTCCAAAACCGACGATCTCCAATGGAAAGCATTGGGAGCCCGACGCCGATTTGCACCCTGCACCAGTCCGCCCCTGTGCCGCTGGTGGTGTAGCTTTGGTGCCCCCTCCCTTCTCACTTCAACCCCCTGGGCATTAGCCTTAAGACTGCGAATACCTACTTGCAAACCAAACCGTGCCTCTTCGAGGTACTCCTCGGCTCCATTGGATAACATTGGGCCCAATGACCTCTGCACCAGGCCGCCCCAGTGCCGCTGGTGGTGCAGTACCTACCTGGTCTTGAACCTTGCCCTGTGTTGTCCTACACCCCCAAAGCCTGGGGAAGTAAGTCAAGTACTTACCTGCAAATTGTTTAACATTGCTTTCCTCCACAGGATTGCATTGTAAGTCTATCTGTTGCATTGAACTGTAACTGTATCACTGCCAAAGCCTACCACTGTACTTGATTGACATTTGCAGAAAGCATTCTTAATACTGTAAAGTATATAATTGCATTTACAAAACATTACTGCATTCTTGAACAGTATTATTTCTTTTTAAGCACTGTGAAACTTACCTGCACCAAGTGATTCTTGGTTCTATTAATAAAAGTAACCACTTTTTATACAAACCAATTGGTCTGGATTCAGTCTTGGAGTGTGTGACATCATTTCATGCCTGAGTGGGTATAATAAATGCTTAACACTACCCTCTGATAAGCCTAACTGCTCAGCCCAGGTAAATTAAGAAGAGTAAGGTATTATCTACTTTAACAACTGCCATACCTTTGGGGACCAACTGGACTCTCTGCACACTAAACATCGTTTTGGTATAGTATATACAGAGCCAGCTTCCTACACTTTAAATAATAATTGTAAACAAGAAATGCAATTATCACTTTCCATGCAACTTTGCCATAACTCATCAAGTATTTTAGAACAGAAAAGGCAATTCAGGGGGCCGTGGCTTACGCGCCGAGATAAGATGGCGGTGGACCGATAAGTTCCGTTTCCTCACGGAGCTTTCGAATCATTTTTCGGCCGCTTTAAGACCATGCCCAGTGCTCCCCAAGCTGTTCTCATGCTGTTTGATGGTGCGGCGTTCCTGCGAGCCAACGGGAGCATCTAGTGTCTCGTCCTTTCACTGCTGCATTCACAACGAAGATTTCTCTTCACACACGAGCGGCCGCCATTTTGTCAGCACGCCGCTCGTTTCAATCTTCTAAGCTCCAGTAATGTTCATAACGCTTGGGTGAGCCTGCTTTTACTTCACTCACCAATATTTCTACATCTTTGGCCATTTATAATCTTGTACTGGAAACCCTGAACCAATACCGTTTCTGCTGGCTTTACGATATGTCCATTTTTCTTGAGGACTTCTACAATAGAATGCTTCATCTCTAACCTGCTTTGAGCCTCAGCCCCCTAGCTCACATACTATGATGCACTGTTGTTACGCCTAATGACCATGTAGCATTGTGATCTTGGTGCACGCGCTCTTTATGTGTCTGAGCCAGAAAACATGTAGATGTGATTACATAAGCTGTGGGGCGTTCTCTCAGGTCTTCTGCTCCCTGTTTCCTTGCATGTTTGCAAGCCAGTGGGAATCATAACCTCTCTGCTCCACAACCTTCTATGTAGATGTGTCCCTGCCACATATAATCAATCGCCTTTTTCTGCATTATAAAGTGTGAATTCGTGCGCAAATATACTGAACTTCCTTTTATCAGTCACCTATTATATGGGTAGGCTCTCTACTTCTAAAAAGCTCTCTCATCGACCAGTGTACGTCATTAAGATGGCCAGCGACCCTCTCAATCTTACTAATGCATTGTCCTCTGGTTTTAAACCTAAAAGAGCCGAAAATGATCCTGCATCTCTGATCCAGTCATCTTCTAATCCGGTCTTGGATACCATTCTAGACGAAGTACGTGCCCTTAAACCGTTCATGAACACTGCCAATGAAAAACTGCAACAAAGTGAATACCGTTGGATCACTATGGAAAGCAAAATGCTCGAAATGGAACAGTGCGTCGGCCACCTTCAGGACATGGCTACTAAAATACCCATGCTGGAACAAGAAATTCAAAAGCTCAAGCTCCACACTGAAGACCTTGAAAATCGCAATAGAAGGAATAATCTTCGCCTCTAATGGTTTCCCAGAGAATGTTGGACATTTTTACCAGATCTTCTCAATCTACAGTCTTCTGCTCCTCTTAATATTCAGCGGGCACATCGTTTAGGTCTTCTTCAACCGCAATCTACCAGACATTGTGGTATTATAATGCTCTTCTTGGAATTCACCGATCTCATGCATGTCTTAAAATCTGCCAGAGAAAAACTTTGCCTTGTTTGGTCTGGTCAGAACATTTTCATTTCTCAGGATAATTCCACTGCAACCAATGCTAGGCGTAAAGAGTTCCTAGCTCTTCGTCATCAACTGAGATCTCTGAACATCCGCTTTGGCATACTACATCCCGGTCTCTGCAAAACTACATACGAAGGTGTCTCTAGCTCGTTTGAAGATCCGACTAAACTAAAATTGTTTCTGCAAACCATCACCAAGCTATCTATGGACACAAATACACAATGTCCTTAAACTGTTATATTGATTATATTGCATGGTTTCTTGTTTCCTGTTATTCTCTTTAATTCTGTTCTTCAATATGGTTTATATGGCCTGTATTGCTCTACTCTATTTTCTTCCTCCGTTGTTGTTCTTGCTTCTGGGTGCTGACATGCATGGTTCTTATTTCTTTCTCTCTTTATTTCAGATCTGGCTTTATGTCCTTGATCTGTTCCTTTGTCTCTTCATCTCCTTCACTCTTCTCTTAGTCTCTATTTCTCTCTATTCCCCTTTCCTTTTTCCCCTTTTTTATTTTCCTTTTCCTGCATCTATAATTGCAGGAGTGTCTGTTTTTCTTATTTATTTTTCTGATAGTACCTTCATGTTATTACATTTTTGCCAAATGGTGTCTTGTTGTTTCCATTGTTGTTTTGCAGTTCGTCATCATTGTTCCTGTACTCCTGTTTATATTCATCAACATGTTTAATGTTGTCTCATGGAACGTTCGTGGTCTGGGTCATCCTGTTAAATGTGAAAGTACCCTTTGACATTTATCGAAAATTAATTGTCAGATTGCTCTTTAACAGGAAACTCATAATGATGTTGAATCACTTAAACTTAAGCGTCAATGGGTGGGTCAGGATTTTTTTTTCTTCCTGTTGTTAACCAAAAGGGTGGGGTTGCCATTTTATGTCACAAAACTTTAAAAATTCAAATTCTATCAACTGAATGTGATACGAGTGGACGATGGGTATTAACGCCACTATCTGTACAGGTCACTTTTTTCAATATTTATGGGCCGGTTAAGTTTGATCCGGATTTTTGGCATAGAATTAAAATAAAACTGTCCTCCATTACTAATCCTCATATTATTGTTGCTAGCGATTTCAATGATTGGCTAGACCCTTTTTCAGACAGGAAATCTAAATGTAAATTCAAACAAGACAAATCGCCCAAAGCATTTCAATCGGCTATTACCACTCATCCACTCTATGATGTATGGATAACTAGTAATCCTGACACATGAGTATACATTCTATTCAAATGTTCATCAAACTATGTCTCAAATTGATTATATTTTGGTCTCAAAATCTTTACTCCCTTCCATCCAGTCCTCTGAGATTGGCTCAATTTTTATTTCTGATAATGCCCCTGTTTTATCCCCTTTTGATTTTTCCCTTACTAGTCCCAAACATGCTCGATGGAGATTTAACAACTCCTTACTATCTGACCAAAATTTTATTTTAGAAGCCATCTCCTTTATAAAAGAATGTTTTCTATTTAACAAACCTAATGATACTTCCGTCCACAACATCTGGGATGCTTTTAAAGCCTTTACCATTGCTTACACTGCTAGAAAGAAAAAGTTGTTGAGTTTCCAATACCTTTCCACCCTCAAACATATTAAGACTCTTGAACACACTTATTTTACTTCTAAATCTCCTTCTCACCTTCGAGACCCTATTAAAGCTAAATTCAATCTGAACAAGCTGGCAACCATTGATGCTTGCAATATACTTCTTAAAATAAAATCCAAGTATCATGGGAGTCAGAATAAAGCTGGTAAAATGTTGGCTAATTATTTAAAAGTCAAATCGGAAAAGAAAACTATCGGACCTATTCGAAATGGCCTTACCAATAACTTATTAAATTCTGATTCAGTCCTCGTTAATGCTTTTCAGTCCTATTATAATTCATTATACACGGAAGATACCCATCCCTCTGAACACCATACCCAATCATTCTTTTACGTTCTCCCATCTCCTCCCCAATTGCCGGACCCTATGGCTCTCCTTGAAAAAGATCCAAAATCTTCTGAAGAGTTGTATGCCATCAAATCTCTGAGGAGAGCTAAAGCCCCTGGACCTGATGCTTTTTCCGTTGAACTTATTTCTTTTTTCATCTACTTTTGCACCACATCTACTTGAGCGGTTTACCTCCTTCCTATTGAAATCTAAATCTGAATGCTCCTTTTTAGATGCGCTCATTGTAATCATTCCCAAACCTGGTAAAGATCACACTTTGTGTCTAAATTACCGCCCTCTCTCTTTAATTAACTATGATAGCAAAATGTTTGCAAAAATTCTTGCCTCTAGATTAGACGATGTTATACCTCTTCTTATTAAACCTGACCAGTCTGGTTTCATTAAAGGGAGGCTTACCTCAGATAATGCTAGGATGTGCTCCAATATCTGGACATTAGGGAGAAGATATCTTGATCCTCTCGCTGCACTATCCCTTGATGCTGAAAAAGCATATGACCGTATAAATTGGCAATGTATGTTTAAAACTCTTCATTGGTTCGGTTTTGGCCCCAAATTCATTTAGTTTATCAAGCTATTATACTCCGAACCACGTGCTTGTGTTTCTGTCAATGGATTTCTATCCCCTTATTTTAACTTACATAGAGGTACTAGACAAAGTTGTCCCTTTCTCCTCTTATTTCTTCTCTGTCTCGAACCTTTTCTTGAATGCATTCGCCATAAACCTTTGATAACAGGCTTCAAATATAATTCCTATGAAACTAAATTATCTGCTTATGCAGACGATATTCTGGTATACCAATCGAATCCCTTAACTTCCCCACCTCCCTTTCTGCAGAAGATTGATTTATAGTCTAAAATATCTGGCTATAAATTGAATTTTTCTAAAACTGAGATTTTACCTTTAAACTCTTTATATCAATTTTATGTGGTGCCCATCGGAGATGAAATACCTAGGTGTCTGGTTTTCACCTACCATCCCTCAAACTCTTGTCCACAATTTTAGTGCAGTAAAACTTGAGATTCAAAACTCGCTTTCCTCCTGATCTCCTCTCCACCTATCCTGGTGGGGTAGATTGGATACTGGTAAAATGAGGATTGTAGCTCTTATTCTTTTTTTGCTTTCTAGGTTACCCTCTAAAATTCCTAATTATTATTTTAACCACATTTATTCTCTCTGTACCAAATTTCTCTGGAACAATAAACTCGCCTGTATTGCCTTATCCAAATTAATTAAACCAAAAAATGAAGAGGGCATACGCTATCCTCATTTTAAGCTAGATCATACTGCTTTTTAAATAGACAAATTTAGGCTTTAGACAGAAAATATCAAGACTCCCCCTTACCCAGCTGGATAAATTTTGAACGCTCCCTATTAAATTAATTTTCTTTTTATGATATTAGCTTTATGTCCAACTGTACTTTTATATCCAATCACCCTATCTTAAAATATTTCCAACATCTATTGCAGTCACTGTTCACTTCTGGCTCTAACTTCTATCAAACTTTTCTTGCCTCCTCTATTTGGTACAATAAATTCATTCAGTTTCGCCATAAATCATTCTATTTAAAGCTTCGGAAAGAAAAGGATATCCCATATGTTCACCAACTAATATCCCCAAATTCTGTTATACCCTTCACTACATTGCAAGAACGCTATGATCTATCTTCTTCTTGCTTACCCCAATACTCCCAATTACCACAGGTACTTCAATCGTTTTTATTAGCCAAAAACTTTCCTGCTGACTCTACTCCGTTTTCTCCCTTGACTCCTCTGTACAATATCTCTTCTGACTCCAATCCTAAAGCCCCTTTCATATATAAACTTTTATCTGCTCCTATTTCCGATAGACTAAAATCCTCAATTGAAACAGCATGGGAACAAGACCTTCCGATGCCCCTCTCGACTCAACAATGCGATAAATTATGGCATAACATTTTTACTACCTCCAAAGCTGCCAGTATCACTCATCCCCTATTTTTCTTAAATAATAGAGTGGTTTGTACACCCATTTTTATCCATAAAATCAATCCTTCCACCTCACCTCTTTGCTGGTCACGTCTTTCATCTAATGCCACACTACTTCACTTAATATATTATTGCCCTAACGTTCTTAACTTTTGGAAATCCGCTTGGTCTAAATGTTCCAAGATATTTCAATGTTGTATTCCATTATCAATTCAAAATGTGTTTCTTGGATCCCAGTCTGTTGGTTTCCAGGATACTTACTCGAAGTTAAGGTTATTTGATCTTTTTATTGCTCTTGCTTTTAAAGTTATCCTTACTTGTTGGGAAGATAATTCTAAAATATGTACATTAACATGGTGGAATTTTATTTGCGATGAGCATAGAATTTCTACTGTTTCATCTTCATTGTTATCTCAGAAAATCAAATCTGATTTACTCTGGTTACCCTTTACTACTTTTTTTATCTCCACACTCATCTTTACCCTAATTTCTATTTGCCTTTTTCCCTCTCTCTCTTTTCTTCCCCTATTCCTTCCCCTCTTTCTTTCTTCTTTCTAGCTCTCAAAATATAAACATGACTAATGTTAGATAATTAATCTATTCGCTTTTTATTTACTTTATAACATAAGATTGTATTTTACAGCTTTTTAACGTGACAGTATCATAATTATCGTATTATCTTTAAGATATGTCTTTTTACTATGTTATCTTTCTTCCCTATGCTGCTTGTAATCTTGGTACTCTCTTTTTAATCCCAATAAAAATTATTAAAAAATAAAATAAAAAGGCAATTCAGATGAATTACTACTAATTATCACGCTTCAATGAAAAAATGACATTTAACAAACGTCTTCTATATTGGTCACTCAAAAATGGGAGTAATAATGTATTCTGGTGCAGCGTGCTGCCTGGTGTAAATCAATTCAACTCCTTGTCACGGACATTAAGATATATAATTGCAATTCCAACAGAATATAATTAACATGCAGTACCTAGTCTATGCCCTGGTAATAGTTATAACAGAAATAAGATGCTTTAGCCCTACGGAAGTCTCTCTAATACTATGTATCGTCAGGAAAGAATGTGTCGCTCCCCCATTTGCCATGAAGGTGTAACTTGTATGGGGCGTTAACAATGTATCCCTTCTACACTAGAGGGATTCATCTGGCCTCTACCAGAACAAGGTCCAAAACCTTTTTTGCAGATGCCTCTGTAGCTTTTAGGGAGGGTTCTGACAAGCAATCATTACTCCTTTCTGCCAAAACAAATACACTGCTTGATAAAGACATTTGCACTATTCATAATAACGTGTTAAAATGAAACATACAGAAAACAAAAAACACTTCTTAACAAAAAATGGCACATGCCTCAGATTCCCACTTAATGTTGAAAGAACATATGCAAGGTATTTCCCTCGAAAATGTTATCCCGAAGAAAGCCCATACCTTTCCATTGTACAAACAGTTCAGCACTCTCCCACGGTCTATGAATCACTTTGAAAAAAGAATTCCAGCACTTTCAGAAATTGAAGGCACCCATATCAATTTGACAGTCTTACAAGGCACAAGGTTACAAAAGCACACTGAAGAACACTGCAGCCCTCTTCTGACTGAGCCCATGGAAGGAGTTATGTTTATTTCTTTACAAAAGTATTAACAGATGTATTTTGTGATATCAATGTATGCAATTATGATCTTAGGGCTACATGACTCTGCAACAGATAGTGAGATCTTTATAACACGGACTCAGACAACCACCTTGTTATTGCAAAATCCTGGCAGGAAAACTAATTCATTATAAGCAATACAATGAGGATGCTTTAAAATAACTGCAGTTCATACATACCCATTCATAACCGAAAGCCCTTCAGTAAGAGATTTAAACAGTCTCGCTCTCCCTTGGACACCAACTTCCAACACCTCTTATATTTTATCAAAACAACGTCACCCTCAGTTCACCTTACACGCGTGAGACTGCCTGTCCTTTGTAAAGTACAGTGCGTATCAACAGTATTGACAGTGTTAGCAGGAAGTTAGCATTCTCTAATGTCTGGGGTCGGGGAGCAAAAACTGGTGACGTTTAGGACTCCTCTCTTAAGAGAAAACCTGCACTTCTTTGATTTTGTGAGTATTGCCTATATCACTATGGGGAAGAAAACTCACAAACCACTATTTACTTCCATGCTCTCAGCCTACCTCATTCTTACTAACCTATCTCTGCCTGTTCTTGTGGTATTCTCATCTGTCATCTGTGCTCTGGTTACAGAGCACACGGGGAAGTTCTCTCTCCGGCCAGTACACTCCAACTGCACTACCCCCCCCCCCCCGAAGCTAAAAAGCCCAAACTTCGACCCTATTTGCCAGTTAGAGGGAAGATCCTCATAATAAAACAGTTTTCTTCATCAGCCAGCAGGGGCACTTCTGCCTCATAAATCGACCATTTCACACCTCTCCCGCCAAAGGCCCATGCCAATGTAACATTCTTGATGCCAACCTTAAGACACATGATTGTACTAGCTAGTCCTAAGAACACAATCCCAACTCTAACCTTAGAGACTGAATCTGCCAGAGTTACCATAAGTCTTTTTAAACAGAGGCTTTCGAGAAGTTCCCAATTTACTCTTGCATTGAGGGCCTGTAATTCTGCTCCTTATAGCTTGAGGTATTAGTTTCTATATAATGGCTGTTTTTAATGATTTTACCAAGAGGCCACCAAATGAAGTGTCAAACCCTTTAAGTGTGTTAGTTGTGGAAAGAAAGGGCATTTTAATGTGGTAAATGTTTGTAGCAGTGCAAATTATCAGCAAAATGAAGAACATGGTATTAATTAAATTAATAGGCACTGAGCTGTTTGAGCAAAACATCATTAAGGAACCAGACAAATTTCTTTTCCCGCTTTCAAAAGATCAAAAGTTTAGCCTTCTTTATGTTAATAGTTAATCGATTGATATCACCGTATTTACTAACAGCTTTGATTTATTTTGTAAGCCCACTGGTGTTTAGTCTACTAGGACGAAATGGTCTGCTTACAAAAGACACACCTTGTTTGGAGGAGGGTGAATTTGTCTTCGATAATAAAGCTAGATAGATCGGAAGTAAAAAGAATGAAAAGTAGGGGTGCTAGGACATAATCCTGCCAGTAAGCCATTTGGTAGAGGAATTTTTCAGATACAAATTCCACTCCCATCAAATCCATCTGCACCCAGTTTATAGTCTGCAACTGCTGAATCATAAATAACATGTATTGAGGATTATAATGCTAAAGCTTATTCCGTAATATATCACGGCTGACCAGGTTAAAAGAGGGCTGGAAATCCACAAAGCAAGCATCATCATTTTCCAACTGTTGCAATGGATCCCCTGGGCACTGACCTAAGTACTATAAAGTGATCAACTATGGAATAATTTTACTAAAAACCACACTGTTCTCTAGGTATAATGCCCGAGCTAAACCCCTAATTCTCAAGAACTTTTATGAAGGTTTTTGCATAGATCTTGGATATGGTATCAAGTAAATAGCGCATTCTATTATTGGCTACCCCCCCACCCCTTCGCACACTACCTTTCTTATGAATCAACTTGATGATTGCACCCCGCCATGAGTCGGGATCTCCCCACAAGATGGAACTCATTAACAAGCATTGGCATAGCCAATAGGTCTCGCCTTTGGGGCCTTCTAAGTGTTTAGACAGAGCTATTGGCTTTGTTAACGTTTTTAAAATGTGTTGTAGAGCATTGTGAATGTTGTGCAGCACGTTTAAAAGTTATAAGTTATAATAAAAAAAGTGTTAACCATTTTTGTCACCTTATATATAACCTAGAAAACATTATATACAACTTAAGTACCCTAATAAAAACCAGAATTAACACCAAAAATGTGTTCTAGTTTTTTTGTTTATGCAATGCTGTCAATTTTTCCCTGCCTGTTCTAATGCTTTTTTGTTATAGTTTTTAGGTCTCGCCCTGAGCCAGCGCTTGCGCTGGTCTGGGCGAGACATTTAATCAGTGGGCTTTCAGAAATGCGACCACAGCTTTTTGTGTGGCATTCTGCGCGCGTTTAAGCGCACAGGCACGAGCGCCATCGGGCTTTCCTCTCGCTCGCGACTCGCTCGGCCTCTCTGTCTTGCTCGCCCCTCCCCCACCCCCACCAGAGCTGCCATCTGGCTTTCTCTGCACGCACCACTCGCGTGCTTGTTTTCTTTCACTTTCGCGGCCCCGTCACTTTCGCGGCCGCGCGGCCAATGCTTGTTTTTTTTACATCCGAAAGAGCACTACCTGCAAGCGTTCGTGTTTCCTTTCCCTTAATCACCGCAGTGCCGCTTCACGGCCGCTGCGCTTCATCTTTCACACAAGACCACTTTAATTTTTCCCGCGTATTTCCCGATTAGCGTGCACATAAGTACATGTGACAATGTGCTAGTTCTGCCATCCTTCCTTATTAAACATTTAAAATGGTGGTTTTCCTTGCATTACAACCAAAATAAACATGGAGAGAAAGGAGGAATTTCCATTTGTGAGAGCTGACTCTGCTCTGCCATTCCACGATGCGCTGCACCACACGTTAACTGCGACCACTGCACAATGTCGGCAACAAAAGGCAGAACCACTTCTCCTTTAAGCATAGCGAGTCTGCGCTGCTTCTTTGACCATGGCCGGGGCTTCAATCAACATGCAAGCGAGAAGTCACTTTTTAATTTTTTTTTTTTTTTTTACAGTTAGATGTCTTCGGAGGATCCCACCCATGTGTCAAGGAGGGGGTTGCATCACTGAGATATTATTTGTTTAAACGTTTGTTTGGGGGAAGCAGTCCCACTGTGGTGTACAGCACGTTGTTTATGTTAACTTTTTGGAGTGGGAAATGGAGAAGTAAAGCAGGAGCAAGTATAATGAGGATATCTCCCTACCCCCTTGGCTCTTTCCATTGTCCCATCTTACGGATTCCTGGCATTCCCGGGTTTCTGAGTGACGTACCAAGACCGGAAGTGAAGACTTCTTGTAACAGTACATCTTCCCTTTTGTTTAGAATAGTATTGCAGACCTGCCTTGCTCCAGGCATGGAGCTTCGCAAGCTGTTTTCTCTGTGGACAGGGCTGACCTGGGAGACACTCAAGTTTAAACTATGTGTATGTATATCTGTGGCTATGTTGCTAAGCATGTACCCATGTGTATGCGAGTCTGCATACAAATTAGAACAAAAATAGATATACAAGTGTGTAAATAGCGCTATTTTTGGGGGGGGAGTTTTTATAGCGTGAACTCGACCCGAAGGTATCAGAGCGCTTTACATAACCACCAGTTGAGTTACAGACTGACGCATTCATTTTGGTAGGCACGGGGAGATAAAGGGGCCGATTCAGATCTCGGTCGGAGGCGCACCCAACACCATTCGGTCGGGAAAAAAGCCATGCGAAAGCCTGTTGCCCGACCGATCCGTACAGCACACCGAACGAGTAAGTACGATGCGCACAACAGCAAAGAATCCGGCCGAGCCGTACTCACCCAAACCAGGTCCTGTTCCCCGACCGAGGCGAATCCGGAAACGCAGAATCGAGTCGCACGGAAGGGAAAATGCAGCTCCGTCCGGCCGAACGAGTACGATGCGCTTTCCGTACGCGCCGAACCCGTCGCTACGCACGGCACGTCAAAGCATCCGGGCGAGGCGCACATAAGCTCCGATTCGCGCCACAACACGATCCACGGCTCCGAGACGAACACGCCAGCGACGAGGACGACGCGAAGCGACGAGGACGACACGAAGCAACGAGAAGGATGAACGACACGAACCAACCATGAATCCCTTCGTCCCGATCATACCAATATTCTACATTTACTACCGGAACAGGCACGGACGCGTACGGCGCAGAAGGTAAGCCAGACACCAACCACAAAACACATACAACACATCACACACACACACACACACACACAGAGGGATGCAGAATATACTTACACCAGCAACAGCAGCACCATAGGGGCGGGATGCCCATCACCAATGCCACATATGCACACAGGGGCCTGAATGCGCACCACCACCCCTACCCAGGGGGGGCTGGATGCCTACCACTACTACCACCCTCACCCAGGGGGGCTGGATGCCTACCACCACCCTTAGCCAGGGGGGGCAGGATGCCTACCACTACTACCACCCTTACCCAGGGGGGCAGGATGCCTACCACTACTACCACCCTCACCCAGGGGGGCTGGATGCCTACCACTACTACCACCCTCACCCAGGGGGCTGGATGCCTACCACTACTACCACCCTTAGCCAGGGGGGCTGGATGCCTACCACTACTACCACCCTTACCCAGGGGGCAGGATGCCTACCACTACTACCACCCTTAGCCAGGGGGGCTGGATGCCTACCACTACTACCACCCTTACCCAGGGGGGCAGGATGCCTACCACTACTACCACCCTTAGCCAGGGGGGCAGGATGCCTACCACTACTACCACCCTTAGCCAGGGGGCTGGATGCCTACCACTACTACCACCCTTACCCAGGGGGGCAGGATGCCTACCACTACTACCACCCTTACCCAGGGGGCAGGATGCCTACCACTACTATCACCCTCAGCCAGGGGGGGCTGGATGCCTACCACCACCCTCAGCCAGGGGGGGCAGGATGCCTACCACCACCCTTACCCAGGGGGGGCAGGATGCCTACCACCACCCTTACCCAGGGGGGGCAGGATGCCTACCACTACTACCACCCTTACCCAGGGGGGGCATGATGCCTACCACTACTACCACCCTTACCCAGGGGGGGCTGGATGCCTACCACTACTACCCCCCCCATGGGGGGCAGGATGCCTACCACTACTACCACCCTTAGCCAGGGGGGGCAGGATGCCTACCACTACTACCACCCTTACCCAGGGGGGCAGGATGCCTACCACTACTACCACCCTTACCCAGGGGGGCTGGATGCCTACCACTACTACCACCCTCACCCAGGGGGGGCTGGATGCCTACCACCACCCTTACCCAGGGGGGGGGGCTGGATGCCTACCACTACTACCACCCTTACCCAGGGGGGGCAGGATGCCTACCACTACTACCACCCTTACCCAGGGGGGGCAGGATGCCTACCACTACTACCACCCTTAGCCAGGGGGCTGGATGCCTACCACCACCCTTAGCCAGGGGGGCAGGATGCCTACCACTACTACCACCCTTACCCAGGGTGGGCAATATGCCTACCACTACTACCACCCTTAGCCAGGGGGGGCTGGATGCCTACCACCACCCTCAGCCAGGGGGGGGCAGGATGCCTACCACCACTACCACCCTCACCCAGGGGGGGCAGGATGCCTACCACTACTACCACCCTCACCCAGGGGGGCTGTATGCCTACCACCACCCTTAGCCAGGGGGACAGGATGCCTACCACTACTACCACCCTTAGCCAGGGGGCTGGATGCCTACCACTACTACCACCCTCACCCATGGGGGCTGGATGCCTACCACCACCCTTAGCCAGGGGGCAGGATGCCTACCACTACTACCACCCCCACTCATAGGATGGACAATGCATGACACAACCAGCACACCACAACCTAGGGAATGCAAGAAGAAGACATCCCCCCAACACCATGACAAGCGTGTGTAGACTGTGTCAAATGCCTACAACACCGAACATGACTTTGAACATACAATGTGACCCCCTAGCACATGTGCCACACATATATGTGTGTGGCACCCACAATGCAAGCAGGCCATGACCATTGTGGCAATGGGGTCCAAACCCCCATCATCACAGTGACCAAAATGTAAGTGTGGGGTCCATAGCTGAAGCACATTTCGAACATTGTGGCAATGGGGTCCAAACCCCCATCATCACAGTGACCAAAATGTAAGTGTGGGGTCCATAGCTGAAGCACATTTCGAACATTGTGACCAAAAGGTAAGTGTTGACAAAGAAAGAGGTGCAACTGCCAAACTGCATGGATGATTCCTGGTCACAGAACAACAAACACATCAGTGTCAAAGTAGTGTATGTGTCCCATTGCAACATAAATTGGGTGAGCCAAATCCTGCAGTGCAAATAAGACATACCTTTGGCCATGTGCAGACAAACACCCATGGGTGCTGACACCGTCAACAATCATCAATGACACAATGACATAAGTGACCATCAGAATGCAGACCCACATATTTGCACCAATGGGCACACACATGCAGATACCCTGTGGAGACTGCAGATGTGAGGTGAACAGATACCATACCATGGCAGCAATGGGACACACAAACCATGATCATTGTGCTGACCGATGACCTAGGAGTCCCAGGGACAGCAGGGGAAACCCACCAAACTACATACAGCCAATGGCACACCCAAGATATGCCAATGCAGTGGTGCAGATGCACAAACAGGCAGACCCACACTGCACATCATACACAACAGGTGAGGGGGTGCCAGTGTCCCCAGGCAACCACACAACACATGAGGAGACCTGAATACCAATCATACAGATGTGCATACAGTGCCACACAAAGGTAACTCATGGATCCAAATCCCCTATGTGGGCAAGCAGGCATTGTCAGATGAGAGGGAGCACAAATCACACATGTCACAAAGGCACGTAGGGACAGCAACTGACACAGCAAGACACAGACACACCACAGCACCACCCCAGGGCCCCCACAATGTGGTGACCCTGGGCTGCATTACAATCCCACTGTGATGACAAAGCTAAATGTGGTTCACACTGTGAACCACAGTCATGTGTCCTGAGCAACTAACTACCATCACACCTACACAAGCACAAATCAAACAGCATGGCCAGTAAGCCAAGGCCAACATTGAGGCAGGGGCCTAGCCGGGCAACAACTCTCATCTGCACACACTCAACACCACACCCTCGACCTCCAACAATGTGCAGCAGTGAAGCACACATGCACTGGTGACATTGCACATGCACCCATGACTATTCCAGGGTGGTGGGTGGGAACCAAGGTGCAGAAACACATCACACATGGCCACTCAACAAGACTCCTGAATGTCTGACACACTGCACACTACGCTGTACATGGACATGACGGCAATACCACACCAACCAATGGGATCCCAGCCACAGTCACACACCAATGAAGAAGCCAAGGTCACCCACAAAGAACACACATAGACAACAACCAACATTGCAGCCCGGACCCTGAGGAGTGCCAGCAGTCACACACACAATGTGTCACAATCACTGAAAGATAACACAAACTGGAAATCACATGACAGGGGCAAACAACAAGTGCCAAGGGGAAACCTGACTGTGACCCATCTGCGTCTGCACACAAACTCAGCCCTGACAGCAAACACACCTATGGGTGACACCCTGATGACCAGTAATGTGCCATGCACCCACATCACAGAGAACCCAGGGAGAAGACTTTGGGGGAGCATAGCTCAACTGAGCTAGCATCACAAACAGGTACAACACTATGGATCACAGCATGCACAGCTAAACGGAAGTGAACACACAGACATGCACATACAACACACACCTTGGGCGCAGGCAATGTCACAGGAGTACACACTGCCATGAGGGGACTCCACTCCTGTGGGAGGACAGCTGTGCCATATGTTGCCTCAGTAGGGCCCCATCATGTCAGCTGAGCACTTGGTCACACAATCAACAATTAGCACCAAATGAGGGCTCCCGTCACATCAGCCTGGTCATGGAAGTGCCAACGGAATCATCAGCACAGATCCAACACACTTGTATAGCAATGTTGCACTGACAACACAGATGAGTCCTTCCCCATTGATGCCCAAACCTGCATGTCCACTGGAGATGGCCACACGGTCAGGGAAGTAGACGAATTGAACAATGGCAGGCACAACAGATGTGCAGGGGTGGAAGCCACAGATGTGAAATTGCCAATCTAAGTAGGAAATCCCATTGCCAAATACTGAACACATGACACCCTCAGATGCTGCTATGGATGACATGGATACACCACAGGATAGGACACATTCCCCTGGACCACATGGGTTCCTGCACAGTAACACTTCATTATCATGAGACCAAATATCACCATCACTGCAGCAAGGGCATGGTTAGCATCATCAACATCATGTACATCAGAAGCAAAAGCACTAGAGAACAGAAAGTTGCTTTATTCAGCATATGTGGCATTAAAAGTAGAAGTCCAGTAGAACATAAACAAAGGCCAATGGCCAGTCCATCAACAAAGTCACAAGTGGGTGACAGTGGCTGATGCCACCCTACACATGCCTGCACAAAACCAGGGACAATCCACTAGGAGGGGCAACCGGGGGTAGGCCAGGCACCGCAGGGACAGGATCAGGGCTCACCAGGAGGAAGCAGGGAAGGGGTGGTGGGTGCTGGAGAGCCACTGACAACTGCAGTGGAGGTGTCGGACATGGTGTGTGCCGGCACAACTGGGGGCATGGCTCAGATGTTGTGGGTGCCGGCACGACTGCAGTGGACCCTGCAGATGGAGTGGACAGGTCCGCCACTGCAGTGCCCAAGTCAGACAGGGTGGTAGTGGACTCCACTGCAGTGCCTACCACCAGGGGAGGAGAATGGGGAACAGGCAAGGTGGGCTGGACAGAGGGGGAGGACACCTCACCACATCAGTGGCACAGACAAGCGCAGCGGGGTGTGGTGCCGGGAGAGCAAGTGGCAGGGGGAGAAGGCCGGAGCCTCTTGGGGATGGTATATCTGTGGGTGGGGGAACCTGGGGCAGGGTGTGGTGGGGCACCTGTGGAGTGGGGGCCTGAGGGATGGAGGAAGGAGACCTGGTGCTTGAGCTGCAGGGCGGCGGCGGGGTCTTGCTCTTACCACTCCGGGGGACTTGCGGGTGGGGGCCTCAGTCTGTCTGCGCCTGGGGGAGGGTGTCCGGGGGCGAGGGGCACTCTGCTCCGTGTGGGGGCTTCCTCTTCACCCTGGATGCTGGAGCAGCTGGATCGGAGGGGAAGAGGCCGAGGTCACTGAGGAAGAGGCGTTGGGTCTTTGGGGTTGCAGGTGAGGCAAGGGAGGGTGCTTTGGAGGGAGAGGCAACTGAGGACTGCGCAGTGCCCATGGATGCGTGTGTGTGTACCAGGGCCCCATCCCCTGTGAGTCTGGTTTCAGTCCCCTGACTGTGCGTGCGTGTGCGTTTTGTTTGTGGCGTGTGTGTCTGTGTGCTGGACGTGTGTGTGCTGGTGTGTGCCTGTGCCGGTGTGTGTGCTTGGGACGGGTAAGGTGCTGGGGAGTGTGGATGGAGCAGAGGCAGGAGGGGTGAGGGACTGTCTGAGGAGGGACACTGCTGCCGTCAGGGAGGAGTCCATGGACCTATTGCCCCTCTGTAGGTCAGACATGCCCGATGAGATGCCCTCCATGAACGACACCAGCTGAGTCAACAGTGCGGTGTGCGCATGGAGGACACTCAGCATGGCTGTCTGCCCTACATGGAGCTGGCGAAGGAGGTACACAGACTCCTCACTCAGGGCAGCAGGGGACACAGGGGCAGGGGTGCGGTGCCTGGCCCAAAGGAGACACGCTCCCGAACATGGGAGCCTCCACGGACCTGGGGAATGGGAGCCGATGGGAGGGCGGTGGTGGTGCTGGTGGTGGTGGCGGGGACAGCAACACTAGCTGGGGTGTGGTGGCTGCTGACACCCGCCTCCACAAGGGAGTCATCCTCCGAGTTGCTCTGGTCCTCAGCTGAGGTGGATGGTGCTGAGGACTCCTCGGTGTGGCTCCCTCGCCCTCCGTGCCACTGGGTCCCTCCGACCACTCCTCGGCTGCTGACCCAGTCTGGCTCTCTGGCTCCTCCTGGTCCGTGGAGCTGTCCCCTTCCGTGGCCGTGGATGTATCTGCAAACAATGGGGAAACAGACAGACATCAGTCACCTGCACCAAACGCACACACCACTGTGAGCACAGCACATTACAGAGCAAGCCCTGGCATCATTAGTTGTACATTGCTAAAAGTGCCCTAACTGAACAGGAGAAGCCAATTGTCAGTCTGATGCTAAGCATGGCACTCACATCCCACATGGCCTTGCACCCATCTGTCTGGTGTCTGTTGGATTGCAACACCCCATTGTGGACACATGCACCAAGTACACAGTAGTTGGACAGTGCAGAGGACACGGTGTGGCATGTGGACATGCACACATCACAGCTCTTGCCACTGAGTCAGTACAGGTTTCCGGATGAAAGGGATGCCCAGAGTCAAATAGGAAATGCATGTGATGCATACCAGCGACAGACACCATGATGCACCCATGTCCTGATAGCCATCGCCACAATGGTGTGCATGTAGCACATGTCACTCCCTTGCAGGACCACCAATAAGTTGACACATGCCATGGCAGAGGCATGACTGCTAAGTCATACATCACTGTCTCAGTGATGTATGACTTGGCAGCCAGACAACAACACTCTGCACTGTGTCACAATAGTAGGTCATGGGGAATGCAAGTCCTGGAGCTGCACAAGTGCACATGTACATCCCCCACACAACACATCATCTTAACCCTCATCTGTCCAGGTCATACCTATTGGACATATGGGAGACCTGTGACACTACCCTCTGAACCTGAGCCCCTCACAATTTGCTGTGAATGGGGAACAGCTGCCTGAACTTCACATTCGCATACCCCAGTCTGCACGGGCAGCTGATCAAACACCTATGTGACACACAAGTATCGTCTCCTATGGTCACATCTCCAGGGGCATGCTGAGCCCCTACCAAGAAACACCCCAGCAGTCCTGGCAACTAATCCACAGCACACTGACACAGAGGCAGACACCTGAGGGGTCAAATCACTGCGCACAATGTGTCAGCTGATACACGGGAGTGGGAGTACAGAGTGCATTGCATGGCCTGGAGTAGGCATGACTGTCCTGCTCCACATGAATGAGGGATGTGCCCTGGACAGTGGATAGCTGGCTATGTATGTGTGACACACGTAATCTGCACACTCCTGGGGCCCAAACATTGTTCCCACCCGCTGCATGGGCGTGTGCCACATACCCCAGGCACATGTGGTGGCTCAGCTCAGCAAGTGGACCGCATATCAAAGCAACACGCAGATCACATGTCCGAACACAGGCGTTGTGTGAACAATGGACCCACCCATGATGCCCACAACAGAGTTAGGGAAACAGATGCTGTCCCCCACCTTTAGTGAAGCAAACTGCAAGGACACAGTCCCAGGTGACACAATTCCCTGAATGTAAGGGCCACACCTGGGTATCAGATGAGCAGTGGGCAGTGCACAATAGAGGGACATGGCTCTTGGACAACATGACTGCTGCACTGTGGCAGTTGAACCAGGCCAGAGGAGGGCACAAAGCATGTAATACAGAGTTCACAGTGCAGTCTTTGACTCACCCCCTCCTTGCTGCTGTCTGGCCTTCAGCTGCCCATCCAGGTCTGGAAACACCACCGCCAGGATCTGGAGCATGTGGGGGTCAGGGTCCGTGTTCCGCCCCTCCTGCGAGGAGGCGACAGCTTCAGCTGGACCCGTGCAATCCTCCGGGTCCAGACCCGAAGGTCCTGCCACCTCTTCTGGCAGTTGCGGATCCGGCGCTTGTAGACCCCCACGGACCGGACGGCTCGGACGATGTCCTTCCAGATCTCCTGCTTCCGATGGGCATTAACCTGTCAGGATGACAAAGTGAAAAGGCCATTACTACACATGCAACATATCCGTGCATGACACAGTTGTATATACATGTCTCAATCACAGGGGCACATGATGTACACAGGCAGTGCAAAGCTGCCCATGGACAGTTTGCCAGACGTCACTACATGGTATCATTGCATGGGAAGTAAAACCTTGTTCAAATGCACTGTCACTGCACCATACCTGTCCAGTGCATGTCACTACACACTATGGGGGTGACAACTACACAGTGAGCCTGCTAGCCAGTGGCGTGCAGACTTCCAGCCTTGCTAGTCAGACAAAATGCACATTCAGAAAGGCAGTGCACAGAACACTCACCTGCTCCCCTGGTGTCCCATACAGCTTGCTGTACTGTGGAAGTAGGCTGTCCAGCAGGGCCTGGTTCTCTTCAAGGCTGAAGGCTGGGGCTCTCTCCACAGTACGTGCCATTGCAGGGTCCAGAGGGGCAGAGACAGCAGCAGTGCAGTGGCAGATGTCGTCCTGGAGCATGTAGTGCAGGCAAGTGAGCTCTCAGGGGAACAGCCAGCAATATATATATGTGCTGGAGAGGCAGATACTGTCCCATGTGTCCAAAGTGATAGGTCCAAGTCGTTTGCATCTTCTGAATCTGGCCAATCCATGGAATAGCAGCACCAAAACACACCCACAGCATCCTTCAAATCTTCAACTTCATGACATACATGATTTTGCAACATTGTTGTGGGTGACCAACTGATTTTCCAGCAACCGACTCGCTCGAAATTCAAAACGCGTCCGTTGCCAGGCAAGCCCATTGTCAATGGGTGCGCACCGATCGGTCCATTGCGGTACAACGCGTACAGGGGTACAACGCTGCACTCGCACACATTGAATGCAATGGGCCGG
Organism: Calotriton arnoldi; assembly: GCA_963921515.1. NCBI lineage: Eukaryota > Metazoa > Chordata > Amphibia > Caudata > Salamandridae > Calotriton > Calotriton arnoldi. The sequence continues at coordinate 948,439 of CAWUFW010005961.1, read as the reverse complement.
CCGGAGGCACCGATCGGTCCATTGCAGTTCAACGCGTACAGGGGTACAACGCTGTACCGCACACATTCAATGCAATGGGCCGGCCGAAGGCACCGATCGGTCCATTGCAGTTCAACGCGTACAGGGGTACAACGCTGCACTCCGCACACATTGAATGCAATGGGCCGGCCGGAGGCACCGATCGGTCCATTGCAGTACAACGCGTACAGGGGTACAACGCGTACTCGCACTCATTGAATGCAATGGGCCGGCCGGAGGCACCGATCGGTCCATTGCAGTACAACACGCACAGGGGTATAACGCTGCATCCGCACACATTGAATGCAATGGGCTGGCCGGAGGCACCGATCGGTCCATTGCAGTTCAACGCTGCATAGGGGTACAACGCTGCACCGCGACACATTGAATGCAATGGGCCGGCCGGAGGCACCGATCGGTCCATTGCAGTACAACGCGTACAGGGGTACAACGCGTACAGGGGTACAACGCGCACCGCACACATTGAATGCAATGGGCCGGCCGGGGCACCGATCGGTCCATTGCAGTACAACGCGTACAGGGGTACAACGCGTGCACCGCACACATTGAAAGCAATGGGCCGGCCGGAGGCACCGATCGGTCCATTGCAGTACAACGCATCACTGTACATGTGATTGGCATATGTCAGCATGCCTGTCTCAGATGGACATATGCCAGCCACAGATAGCTCCCAGGGAGTGAGGGGCACACTCTACATCACGGCAGCCTGTCCAAACTTTATCATAAGGCATGTAAGGCTGCATTTCCTATTGTGTGTATGTTGGTGTACATGTTGTCCTGAGGGTGTCACCTGTGGGCAGCCACCCCCAGGCTGTGCACGTGTTCATGGGGACAGGATCCTGGGTGTTACGTGTACATGACCACTGTGATGTGCAACTGTTCATATCTGTGCATGTGCCATGGTCACATTTCACGGTGGTGTATGTGTATGTCATGTCACATACCCCGCGAGTCCCATGTGGGACGGTATGTTTGAGCCAGGGTGTCCCAGTGGCACAATAGTGATGGTCCTCCACAGTCTTTGTGCATGTAGTGTTTACAATGTCTCTGATTTCATGTGCACAATGGGAGACAGTCTCCACATCCAGGTTGTGTGTGCGTGGACTTTGATGTTGTGCATGTGTGTGTGTCACAGACGTCCATGTCTGTCCTGCCGTGGCAAGTGGGGCCACTAACTGTGGGGGTCATGGTTGTTTTGCTGTGGTGTATACATGATACTCCATGTAATGCCAGTGTCCATGTGGCAATACAGGGTCCCTGGGAATGTACCTGTCGTTGAGCTGTGGTGCCTGGGGCACATCTGTCCTCACATGTCACTGTGGGGGTTATTGTGACACGGCAGCAGGAGATGGGAACTGTGACACGGCCTCATGATATCCAATGGGCCAACCTGGGACTAATTGATGCCACCTGTTGGACCGTGTTGACAGATGTTGGCCATGTATGTACCATACATGTCCTTCCGGAACTGCACACTTCATGTAGTTGTGCCTCATAATGATGTATGTTGGGATCTTGAGTGTGTTCAATGCCGCATATGTGGGGTGACTGACAATCTTGCTTACTTCTCCTCTGCACTGCAGGGCTCCTGCAGTCCATCGACCATTCCCAGACCTGGCAACGATGGTGGAACGGGACAGCATCCGACGGTACCGCTTCACCAGGCAGCTGATTGAGGATTTGGCAGTGCAGTTGTCCCCACATTTGCAGCCTGGCCGGCCGTATCCTACAGCGCTGACCCCCAAGGTGAAGGTGATGGCAGCCCTACACTTCTTTGCCTTCCAACATACTGTGGCGACTGCTGGTGCGATGTCACAGACCATGTTGAGCCGTGTGCTCCGCGATGTTTTGGCGGCAATGTTGCTATTCCTGAACCGGTACATCTATTTCCCTAGACTGCGACGACTCACTGACGTGAAGTGTGACTTTTATGCCCTGGGGAGGATGCCGCATGTCATTGGCTCCATTGATGGGACACATGTGGCTTTGGTACCACCACAGGCCCAGGAGCAGGCCTACAGGAACCGCAAGCACTACCACTCGGTCAATGCACTGGTGGTGTGTCTTGCAGACATGACCATCACACACGTGTGTGCCCGTTTCCCTGGTTCAGCACACGATGCCTTTGTGATGAGGAGTAGTCGCATCCCCCGGATGATGGCACAGATGCAGAACCAGCGTGCCTGGCTTGTCGGTGTGCACTGACTTTGTGCCATTGTGTGTGATCTGATCTGTAGTATTCCGCCCACTTTTCCAAGTCAGCTAATGTGCACTTGTCTGTCCGTAGGTGACTCGGGATACCCCAACATGCCGTGGTTGCTGACACCCTCAGGAACCCTGTGACACCAGCCCAGATGCGCTACAATGAGGCACATGGTCGGACCAGGAGAGTGATTGAGCGGACATTTGGTCTCCTGAAGAGCCGCTTCCGCTGCCTGGACAAGACCGGAGGGTCCCTCCCATATGCCCCTGCGAAAGTGTGCAAGATTATCATCGTCTGCTGCATGCTCCACAACCTGGCAGTGCGGAAGGAGTTGCCTCTCATCCAGGATGACAATGACCAACATCCGCCACCTGTGGAGGATCCTGGCCTGGACCACGATGCCAGTGACGATGATGATGATGATGATGAGGTGATGTCCGCACACAGCTCATCACCAACTTCTTTAGCTGAATGTGAGTATCCTGAGGTGTCATGTCAATGATGTGAGTTGGCATGATGTGTGGGTGGTGCTCTGGTGCTGTTGGAGTGTGTCCATGGGCTACTTGACTGGATGTGTGTTGCGATGTGTGGTGACAGGTGGGCTGTACTCCCCAACAGTGTTGACATGCTAACTTGGTTCTGGGTGGGTATCTTGTAACATGTATTGTGCATGAGTTTTGCTGTTCTGTCCTGTACTCCATTGCTTTTGAGTGCGTGTCATTTCTGTCCTTCACAGGGTACTTTCAGATTCGTTTGGTCAACTGTGTCCACCGACGACGTGATTGCACTTCCAGGCTGGTAGCTGTTGTGTCCCTACAGGTGATGTGCGCCACACCCATGGACTTCTTTCCGTCTACAGTTGTTGACTGTGTGCCCGCTGCCAGGTGGGATTACCTTGCATCTGTAGTGGTTACGACATGTTGCAACTGTGTAATAAACCTGTGCTTCACTTTGTGATGTGCGTTGTCTGTGGTCACACATTTGACTGCCATTTGCTTACTGCACCTGTGGGCTACTTGACTACAACTGGGAATGGGTGTGGTGTCTGTGCATTGCACCGTCTTCCCTGGCAACATCAGTGTAGGCAATGAGTCAGATGGCCTAGGTGTGTATGTGTTGTGTAGCCCTGGTGGTGTGTCTCCCTCATATGTGTCACGTTGCCTTTACTCACATGCCTGTGTTGTCCTTGCTGTTGCAGTTCGCATACACAGTGTAATTTTGCAGTTCATCATCCCCATAACAGCACCCACGTTGGAATCACGACAGAGGCAAGTATGGTGTATTAGTGTGTTTATTGTGATACATTTGTGTTAATAGTGCATAGGATGGGTAGTGCTGTACATAAATCTTGCAATCCGAAGTTCCTAAGTGAATTGAAAGTCCTGGTAGACAGGATCCCCAGTATCGGGGCCACAGTTGTCTGACACATTGGTCCAACTTGTACTCCCCATGCAATGTGTGGGAGTAGTGTTGCCGTCAACAGTGTGAACAGTCTGTGCACAAAGGCGAACATCCAGAACAGGTTCAGGCTTCCTGTGAGTTGCGCTTGGCCATCGGCCTCTCACTTTTCCCTCCTCGGACGACCCCTCTTCTTGGGGGGGCCTCAAGTACAGGCTGCTGCGGTGCAGGGGACTCTCCGCCAGAGTCATCCTCCCTCCCTGTGGCAGTTGCAGTTTGTTCGGCACCAGATGTTGTTGGCACACAGGGAGGTGTGGACTGGTTGCTGTTCATCTGGCGGAGGCATTGTAAAATGTCCCTGTGCACCGCCGTCATCTCATGCAGTCCATCCCACTTGGACTCCACGCGGGACATGTGTGAGTCCACGCGGGACATGTGTGAGTCCAAGCGGGCATGATGGGCAGCCTGCTGCTGTTTAATGTCTCTGAGGAGCCCCACTACCTGGCTGAGCTCTCCGGTGCTGGACTGGTACGCATCAGCTATGCGTACCAGTTGTGGGTCATCATGCACACCAGCAACGTCTGCAAGCAGCGACCTTCTGTCTCCCACCCCTCCCACCACCCCTGCTGACATGTGCAGTGTGTGCAGTGGCACGCACAGATAACCCTGGTCCACCTTGGGGGTTGGTGGTGGTGGTGGTGGTGGTGTCCATGGCCCCAGGTTGGTCCAGGGTCCCTGTGCTGGTGTTGCTCCTTGTTCTGTCCATGTCGGCAGGGATGGTATTTGTGGTGACAGTCGTTGGAGGGGTGGGTGCAGGGGTGCAGCTGGTGGTCCTGCTGGTGCTGCAGCTGGTGGTCCTGCTGGTGCTGCATGTTGACTTGCACCGGATGTGCCAGGTTGGTCTTCATCGTCCGAGGAGGACAGAGGCTGTACGACGCCAGTGAGCTCCGCATCCTCTTGAGACTGGGACTGGGACCTCAGCGTCTGCTGCTGTGTCCCCATCATCACCTGTTTTTGGGAGACACAAACAATGTATGTTATGTTTCTGCAGGCATCAATGGTTGACACACATGACAGTTGTGACTGTGCCTCTGGGTGCGGGCCTGTACATTGCATTGTCCTAAGTCGTCACAGTCAGGGGTTGATATTGGTGTGGCACATTGTCCTGCATTATTTGGGCATTTCTATGTATTTTTTGGGGTGTGAACATGGTCTGCATTGGTTGTGTTTGGTTGACAGCCGGCCCTCCTTCCCACCCACCCAGCCAGTCAGTTATCCCACCATGGAACGTGCTTGCGTTGCAGGGAGTGGAAGTTGTCTCTCAGGATGTCAGTCAGTGGTGTCCTGCTGTTTGTTGGTGCACAGTTGGCAGCAGGGCCTTGTGCTCCCCACAGCAGTAGCCAGTGTCAGCCATCTTGTGAGTCCTTCTCCACTCCCTGTGATGTGAGCATGGTTCAGGGTGGTGTTGATGGGACAGTTGTGGGGGTGACCAATATCAGTGACTACGACTCCCATCATGCTATTTCCTCCACCCCCCTTCCCAGCATGCCCATGCTTCCTTCCTTTTGACTCTGCTTCCCTGTGGGGTGGGCTGGCTGTGCTGACAGGATGGCTGGGAGTGTTGTCCTGGAAGTTGTTTGGCTAGAAGTCCCAAGAGTGGCCCTGTGCTTCACACATAATGATCCCAGGGTGGTGGTTCTTTGTGGGATCTTGTGTTAGGATGGGGGCATTGCATTCTACCAGGTGGGTTCTGTGGAGTTTGTGTTGGGGTGTGTGTGAGGGGAGGTGCTTGTGACTATGGTCAGTGCTGCAAGTCCTCCTTCCCACCCAGCTAGCCAGATATCCCACCATGGAACGTGCTTGCATTGCAGGGAGTGGAAGTTGTCTCTCAGGATGTCAGTCAGTGGTGTCCTGCTGTTTGTTGGTGCACAGTTGGCAGCAGGGCCTTGTGCTCCCCACAGCAGTAGCCAGTGTCAGCCATCTTGTGAGTCCTTCTCCACTCCCTGTGATGTGAGCATGGTTCAGGGTGGTGTTGATGGGACAGTTGTGGGGGTGAGCTATGTCTGTGACTACGACTCCCATCATGCTATTGCCTCCACCCCACTTCCCAGCATTCCCATACTTACTTGCTTTTGTGGGGAGTTCAGTGTGTGTGGGTGTGAGAGCAATGGCAAGATGGCTGACAGTGGTGTCCTGCTGTTGGTTGGTGTGCAGTACCCAGCATGCCCTTGTGCTCCCACGACACAGCAACAGTGTCAGACATCTTTGATGGCCCTTTCCACTCTCTGTGGGATGTGCATGCGTGAGTGTGAGCTTGCTGGGCCATGTGGTGGGGGATGTAGAGCTGTGACTACGACTCCCATCATGCTATTGCCTCCTCCCCCTTCCCAGCATGCCCATGCTTCCTTCCTTTTGACTCTGCTTCCCTGTGGGGTGGGCTGGCTGTGCTGACAGGATGGCTGGGAGTGTTGTCCTGGCAGTTGTTTGGCTAGAAGTCCCAAGAGTGGCCCTGTGCTTCACACAACATAACCCAGGGTGGTGGTTCTTTGTGGGATCTTGTGTTAGGATGGGGGCATTGCATTCTACCAGGTGGGTTCTGTGGAGTTTGTGTTGGGGTGTGTGTGAGGAGGTGCTTGTGACTATGGTCAGTGCTGCAAGTCCTCCTTCCCACCCAGCTAGCCAGATATCCCACCATGGAACGTGCTTGCATTGCAGGGAGTGGAAGTTGTCTCTCAGGATGTCAGTCAGTGGTGTCCTGCTGTTTGTTGGTGCACAGTTGCCAGCAGGGCCTTGTGCTCCCCACAGCAGTTGCCAGTGTCAGCCATCTTGTGAGTCCTTCTCCACTCCCTGTGATGTGCGCATGGTTCATGGTGGTGTTGATGGGACAGTTGTGGGGGGCAATATGTGTGACTGCGACTCCCATGATGCTATTGGCTACACTGACTTGGCCAGCATACACAGAATTCCTTCCTTTGAGTGGTCTTCACTGTGTGTTGGTGTTGTTGTGGTGGTGGCTACATGTCTGGATGTGTTTGTTAGTTCTATTTGTGCCACTGCCTAGCTGTAGTTGTAGTTGTGTTTGTACATGTGTTGGCACAGTTGGATGTGACTTTTTTGATGGCATGTGTTGTGTTTATCTGACTGACATACACATTTTGGGATGATTCTGTTCTGGTTGCTGTGTAATTGCTATGAGTGCATGGTTTGACTCTCCCCTTGACAGTGATGTGTGTGTTTTGTGGCAGTATAATGTGTACATTTGTTGTGTACTCACCAGGCTCTGGGATGTCCTCTAGTCCATATACGCTCACTGGCGGAAGGATGGCCCGCACCTTCTCCTCCCAGGGCCTGAGGTATATTGGCTTGGCAGGAGGGCCACTGCCGGTGTATTGGCTGTTGATGTAGTCTTTCTTCAGCAGGTCCCGTATCCTCCTGCGCACGTCATACCACCTGTTCTGGATGTTGGTCTTTGTGCGCAGACATGGTGATTGTGCGTTCACCCTGTTGATGATCCTCTCCCACATCTTGGTTTTCTGGGAGATGGGGGTCTGTTGGACCAGTGTGCCAAACAGCTGTGGCTCTACCCTGAGGATCTCTGCCTCACCATGACTTCCAATTCACAATCTAGGAACTTGGGATTCTTCTTGGGGGCATGGTGATGGGTGGTGATGGTGAGTGATGTGTGTGTTGGTGTGCAGGTGAGGGTGTGTGAGTGTGTGTTTTGCTGGGTGTATGTGAGGTAGGTATTTGTTGGTGTGCTGATGGTGTGTGGCTTGTGTGAGGGATGAGCTGTGGGTGTGTGGTTGCTTTCTCTTGGGTGCTGGCAGTGGAATGGCATTTGCAAAGGCTCATGGTTGTGATTTGTGTCCTTTATATGGGTGGAGTTGTGGGTGTGTCTTTGTTCTCTGTCCCCACCCCCCAGTATTTATTGGCTTCGTAATTGCTTGTTTGGCCTTTTTTTAGGTGATTTTTCCTTTGTACTGTCTGTGTATGTTGGAAACGCTCTTGTGACCGAGTCGGACCCTGCATTTGTCTCGCACGGTCTTCTCCGCTTCGCTCACGCTGTGTTTGTGCAGTTTTCTATGTTGCGTACGCATCGGTCGCGGTGTTTTGTGTTGCTTCGGCTCGGTTTTGTATGCGTGTCGGTCGTGGCGGCTTGTCCTCCGTCCGACTCGCTCGTGGTTTTCGCGCCTTGCATCGTACTTTGCGGTTTGGAGTTCGCGTGTACGTTTCGGTCGGATTTGTTCCGGGTGCGTGTCGGTCGGTTGGATTCGCGTGTTTTTCCGGCCGGATTGCTGTTTTCCGTGCGGCTCGGTCGGTCGACTTGGGTTCGGTACGTGTCGGTCGGATTTTTCACGCCTTGCATCGTACTTGGCGTGTCGGGCGCCACAGGTACGTGTCGGTCGGTATTATTTCCGGATCCGAGTCGGTCGGTGCTTTTTCCGGCCCGAATCGGAATCGACCCCTAAGTGATTTGCCCAGAATCACAGGATTTTGAGTGTCCCCGCCGAGACTCGGACCTGGTTCCTCAGCTTCGAGGTCGACAGCTCTAGCCGTTAGGCCACATCCTCTTACTAGCATGGGCCATCTTGGTGAGTTACCGTTTCTGTGATACTGGGGCTGAGCAACTATTGATGTTTGGGGGTGACGGGGTGTGGGGGGCATGTTTCACATTCATTTAGTGAAAGTCAGCATAAGGGCGCTGGCCAAACTGATTTCCAGGCACTTTTAATAACAAAGCCGCACGCCCTGCCAGTTCCTAACATGCCAAACTGATTTCCAGGCACTTTTAACAAAATAGCCGCACACCCAGCCAGTTCCTAACATTTTTGCTCCTGGATAAGTAGTAATGGTACTCGAGGGTTCAAGCTTTTTGTGGAAGTTGTTGTACTTGCCTCGATTGAAAAGTCACCTCCTTGCTTCAGGGGAGGTCGGTAAAATTGATGACTTAGGACACTGGTGGAGTCGAGCATTCTAATTCTGTTATACACACACAATTCAAAACCACCCAGCATATTTACACTACACATAATAACACTCAGCACAACTTCATTCAACTTTACATAATAACATTCTACTCACTCCCACATAAATACACCCCACATAAAACCAACCTATACCACATAGCAACAATCAACATAAATGCACTCCACACCATGCCACATAATTACGATCAGCATAATTTCACTCAACGCCACACAGTTGTACGCCACACAAACTCAACACGTTTCCATTACACACCACATAATTCAAGAAACCACATAATACCAAAAAACACAATTAAACACACATATACATACAATCCACACCACATAACTCCACATCACAAACTTAAACAGCACACCACAAAATTAAACTCCACTACATAATACTCCACAACACAAAATACCATACCACATAATTACTCTCCATAACACACAATCCCACTCCACATAATTCCTATGCACTAAATACCACAATTTCATACCACATATTTCCACTGCACAACATACCACATAATTCCACTACACACCCCATACATTCACTCCAAAACACATAAGTAAAAAACATTTACAATGCCAATAGCACTACACTCTACTCTAATTTACAAACCGTCACTCAACACCCCTTTACACCAAAACCCTTTAGCCATACTACATAGCAACAACACAAATCTACTACAAAAAAAAAAAAAAAGACAATGTCACAACAAGCACAGCTATCAACTGTCCAAACACTATACATCGGAAACAGAAATGCTTATAACAATTTTTTATTACAACTTTTCAGCATGCTAGACAGCAGCCACATTGCTCTACAACATAACGTTAACACATTGGCAAAGCCACTAGCTATAGCTAAACACTTAAAAGGTCCCAAAGGCGAGACCTATTGGCTATGCCAATGCTTGTTTTGTTAGGTGGGGGCAGTTCATCATAGTAACATAACATAACATGTATTTGTAAAGCGCACTTTCACCCGCAAAGGGGCATCTTGGCGCTGAACAACAGACGTCTTTTGGTTACCCAACTCAATAGTACTCATTTTCTAGACCTCAGAAAGGATGAAAGGCTGAGTGAATTTGCCGGGATTTGGACCCGTGACCATGAGGTCGAACACAGTCACCTGCAGTGAGCACAAATACATGTAAAACACAGGAAGCATGGTGTAAGTTGAGCACAGTGCATGTGTGTATTGCACAGAATAAGTGTAGAACACAGAATATACACCACACATGGAGCACATGGCAATATGTTGTACCATGTGTTGTGTTTGTGCCGTTTTATTTTAGGAGTTGTGTCCAATTTTATATATTTTTTGCGATATATAATTTTTGTTATTAATTTTTGTCTATGTCCTAAAGTGTATATATTTATGTTATATGTTACAGCCCTGACGAAGTTCCACACACTGTAAAGTGGGAACGAAACGCGTTGGCTGTCTGTCGTAAAAGAAAAACGAAATAAAGAATAAAAAGTTGAAGAACAAACCAACACCAGATTGTGCTACTTAGTTTTGCGGTGCACCTTCAAATGAATGTATTATGCGTTAATCTGTGAAACAGTGACACTGAAGGGTGACGAGTGTCGAAGTGTGCACGACTAAAAACCACAAACAAAGGGCACAGTCACTAGTGCGGTGCGATTGCTTTGGGTCCGTCATCCGGTTGGCTTTATCTGTTAAAATTTAAAATTGGACCCCACTGCACTCACAAACTGCCCATTACATCTGCTGTGGCATAAAGGAAAATGCCCAGATTTAATGATAGAAGGGAAGAATTAGCCCAAGACTTGTTTGGACTAAACTCAGTTACCCCTCCCACTGCCGAGAATGTGCAAAAAAAACTAAGTCTACGCGCACTTTTTTATAAAGCTAGAGCGTTTAAAATAGCAAGAATTAGGCAGGTGGTGGGATGGGGTAACACTACAGCAGTGCATTGACAATAAAAAGCTCCTCGTGGGCTACGAATCCTGATTTTCCCAACATTTGAAGATCTAAGTGCAGATCTACTAAAAGAATGGGAGACAAATTTAGAAGGAGCATCATTAGTAATGATGCAGATACTCATTAGGCACGCCATAGATAAGGGTGCCAAATTATTATTAGAAATTGAGGCAGTGGAAAAGGAGATAGATAAAATCGATAACAAGGACCTAGTAGAAAAGAATTATGAGATCCTAAAAAACGTTATTGAAAGTCATCAACAATATTTAAAAGAAAAAAAGTTACGGAAAATCAGGCGAGATGATAGGGATTATCGAGAAGGCAGAATTTATACATTCGCTAAAAAATACAATGCAATACAGGCACCAGAAAGTAAAAAAAGAGACAGAGAAGAGGAGGATGAGTTGAGAACAGGAAGTAGTACATCAATTTCTTCCCAAAGTAGTATAGCCTCAAATAGCAACACAAGCGAGGTCCCTTTAGAGGAAGGAACATCCTCTTTCGAGAGGGAAATGGTAAAGCTAAGAATTGGCAACAACCAACGGAAAAAACAGTCAATAAGAAAACAAGGAGAGGGGGTAAACGATACCAGAAAAGTAGAAAAGGGTGGACATACAGAAACAGAGAGAAAGGCAACGAGATCGAAAAAGAACTATTAGTGTGCACTGAATTGGAAAATATAAATGTTGTAACAAATGAGAATGTACTATGTAATGATTTGGAAATTGTTAACTTGTCACAGAAAATCATGGATGCAGATGAAATTAGTCTTTTGAGTAAAGGTTTGGGTTTCTGCCCGACGCAAAAAGGTGACCCAACCAATGTTCATGTAGATCTGTTCAATTTTGTGAGAAACTTGAAATTAAAAGATTACTTCTACACACAAAAACCTGACTCTGTTATATCTACCTGTGACAGCCCAACAAAATCACATACCATCGCTGATGTCCGCAATGTACAACTTCTTTTGTCACTAGAGGAGGGGGAAGAGGTAGAGATGCAAAAAGTATTAGAACATCTCAACATTAGGGAAGATTTGACCAGGGACAGTGGACTAAGACCAAAATCTAAATTTATTCCCAACAACTCTTATCATCAAAACATTGACATATTCCATGCAAAGGTAACAGCGGATCTGTATATGCTTGAGGGTCCTGCTAAATATATGAGACAAACACGTCAGAATTTAACGAAGGGAGAAAGGATAGCCCTTAGCAATTTAGAAAATGATGACAGTATAGTCATCAGAAAAGCTGACAAGGGCAACAACATTGTAGTGATGGACAAACAAGACTACATGAGTGAAATAGATCGCCAACTAAAAGATACCTCATGCTACACACAGGTAAAAGGGAATCCCACGAGTAAACTATCTTCACTCATTAATTTAAAACTAAGTGAGTGGAAAGACATAGGCCTTTTAAGCGATTCGGAATTTAGATTCATGAAAGCGGATCAACCTAGGTTTCCATGCATTTATGTGTTGCCAAAAGTGCACAAAAAGGCCCCATTTCTCCAGGAAGGCCAATCATTTCGGGATCAGTTCAGCTACAGAGAAAATGTCTGAATTTGTAGACAACAAATTTCAGAAACACATGTCAAATTTACCATCCTACATCAAAGATAGTAAAGACATCTTACTAAAATTTAATGACTTTACATGGTCAGATGACCTGTGTTTCGTTACACTGGACGTAGTTAGCCTCTATACTTGCATTGAACACATTTTTGGGCTTCAAGCAACACGATCATATCTAGATAAAGAAAATGCTGAGCAGTACGAACACAACTGCATGATACTAGAAATGATCGAATTGATTTTGACTAACAATTATTTCCTACACGATGAACAATGGTACCATCAGGAACGTGGAAATGCCATGGGGACCAAATTTGCACCATCGTACGCATGCCTGTTCATGGGGTGGTACGAGCAGAAACATGCATGGGGCAGAAACGCCTCCGCCTGGACACAGAATATAGTGTTCTGGGGGAGGTATATCGACGATATTATTTGCCTCTGGTCCGGTGCCACCGAAACCCTGCTAGAATACTTTAATTATCTTAATGACAACCCATACAACATTAAGTTGACAATAAACCATCACAGAACTGAGATTGATTTTTTAGATTTACATTTTTATGTAAAAAATGGAAGAATTGAAAGTAGCCTTTATCGGAAAGACACAGCATGCAACGGAGTGCTTCATGCAACCAGTGCGCATGCAAGATCAGTAATTAAGAATATTCCCTTTGGTGAGATAAGAGTAAGAAGGAATTGCTCAGAGAATGTGTCTTTTAAAGCAAATGTGGAAGTAGTAAGTGCCCGTTTTTTTAAAAAGAGGGTACAAACCGCAAGATGTTAAAATAGCCGAAACAAAAGTGAAAAATATAAACAGAGAAACCACACTCGAGGTTAGGCCCAAAAAACAATGTGCCACTCATGAAGTAAAACCCAGATTTGTCACCCAATACACAATCCATAGCGATAGAATTTTCAGAATTTTGAAAAAACATTGGCATGTTCTGCTAGAAGTTCCCAATTTCAGACAACTATTGCCAAAAAACCCATAAATTACGTTTAGAAAGGGGCTTACACTAAAAGACAAATTATGCCCAAGCTATATAACAACATCTAAAACGTTGGGTACATAGCTACCATCGAAACCGGCTGGTTTCTTTACTTGTGAAGCATGTATCATATGCCCTTTTGGTAAAAATAAAATTAAGGACTTTATGTACAACGGCCACAAAAGATATAAGATCAAGGAATTCATTAATTACAACACTACATATGTCATTTATGTATTGGGTTGTGCATGTGGATTAATTTACGTGGGGAGCACTACACGTAGTCTAAAAATGTGAATCCAGGAACATCGTAGAGTCATTATTAACAGCGATCCAAGATACCCTATGACAGAGCATTTTAAGGAAGTTCACGAATCAGACTGCTCTTTCTGGTTTCATGGGATTGAATATGTTAAAATAGACAAAAGAGGGGGGACAGAGAACTCACCCTTAGACAAAAAGAAGCCAAATGGATATGTAGACTACGAGCTATAAGCAATGGCCACAACACTGATAATGAATTTCACTACTTTTTGAACTAATTAGGCTTTCTATAAATTAACAAGATGTTTTTTAAAATAATGTGTACATTTGCTAGAAGAACAATAGTTAAATTGAATCACATTTTTATACAAATGTATGAATTTTATGTACTGAACATTACTTAATTGATTGTATAAAAATGATAAAAACTTCTCCCCTTATATGTGCATTTAAAAGTAATATGTTCAGTTTTTTAGAGGTTTTTCTTTAAAAAAAACAAATTCTATCCCTTATGCGTGTGTTTTTTCCTTTTCCTTTTCTTTCTTTGTAGCGAAAGAGGACCGCGTTGTTCACAATGCCTCCTTCCAATTTGCTAAAGTTTCTTAATAAAAAGTTAATTCTCTGACAACATAGTAAAGAAAACACTTAAGTTCTGATCTAATATTGTATGGATCCCTTCAAATACTAGTATATGTTAACAAAGAATAGTCTTATTCCATGTATATTAGTCTGTGCGCGTTTTTTGATGCACATCATAGATCTATACATAAAATACCGTATGGCCTGGATCTTTATTGAAGGGGAATGACCATTCAAATATGGCGGCCAAATGTACCGCCTTATCTTCGAACTTCCAAGATGGCCCCTGTTTACTGCGTTTATTTATAATTCTGTTATTAATGTATCTTTATAAATTCAAAAAAACTATTATGGCCACTAGAACTCTTCGAAGCTGTTTGTCCGTTGTAACTTGGCCCTCTTTTTATTATCTTTCCTTTTACTACTTTTCTATGATCCTAACTTAGCACTCTTCATACTCCCAAAATGGCCACTACCTAATCCCCCCGAAAAAAAAACTATTTTTAGTATTTATTACATGTATATCAGTTTGTGTACGTTTGTGCGCGGTTTTTTGGCACACATCATATAGATTTATATAAAACATCGTATGGCTAGGATCTTTTTTGAAGGGGAGTGACCATTCAAATATGGCTGCTAAATTCACCGCCTTTTATTCGAATTTCCAAGATGGCCCCTGTTTATTGCGTTATTTACAAACTTCGCTATAAATATATTTCTATATTTCAATAAAAACTAATATGGCCGCTAGATTACTTCAAAGCCGATGGTTCGTTGCAACTTGGCCCTCTTCTCATTTTCTCACCTCTTACTACCTTTATATGATCGTAACTTAACACCTTTCATACTTCCAAAATGGCCACTACCTAATCCCCCCGTAAAAATAATTCGTTTAGCGTCTTATCGAACCAGGTGTGTTCATTTGACGTCCAATTAGTACCCTTTAAATAGAATTCCGGGCGGGTAAACTCTGTCACACACAAGAATCCAAGGAACTGACGATCGGTCTGCTTATCGAGGTATGTGGGAAGATAGCTAAGGGGCATTGCTAAGATTAAGATTGCAAGCGTTATTTTGGAGACAAGCACGAGTTGGTATTGCAGTTAGAACTCTAAAGTGTATTAATATTTCAACCAGTACATATTAAGGTAGTTTGTTTTGGACTTAACATATTGTAATACGACCTTTTTTACAACAAAAAGTAAATGCCCGGAACTAAATGAAGTTATTTCCTTTTGGTAAACAAACCGTTAGATGTTTTGAATTGAGCAAGTTATTTTGCGCGTAATATATTGTAATACGACTTTTTTCTGCAATATAATGCGAAAGCCCATAATGAAGGGATTTTTTCTAGCAGTAACAAATACACCAGAATTTTAGGCATCAGTGTATAACAAGGCTGAATATAGGAGTTATGATCTTTAGCGTGTGTGCTCAGTTTATTGCGGATCTGTGACATCCACTATATATGGTTGTTAGGTAGGATTTTTAAGTGATTTATCGTATTAGGTTCTATGCCTCAAATGAGTCGTTTGCGCGTAAAATGTAATAAGGCTGAGACCAGTTCTTACGATCTCTAGCATAGGCATACAATTTGTTTTTTTGGATCTGTGATTTTCGGTTTTGATTCTTGAAAGTTTCTTTTTGGGGGCTAGGTGAGATTGAATAGGAAGTCCAATTTACATAGTTATCACACACAAGGACATAAGCTTCTAAGTTACTACAGAAGAGAATGCTGTTACACTTTTACTGAATGTTTATAAGCGTTCGCCAACATTTGACTAAATAGGCTTCAACCTTTCTGGCACAGCTGGTCTCTTTCCTCCTTAAAATATTTGGCTGTACGTGCATTGTGAAAACGTAATAAAGTCACCTTCTTAGGAAAGTTGACGTATAAATGAGATCGGTTTTTAAATGAAAAAATACAAAATTGTCATTTCAGGCGGCAGGTCTTACTTTGGGTAAACCCATTAATCCCGGGATTCCCTATGGTCATCCGTCAAACTACGTTTCCGAATGTATTTTATTCAAGGTGAGGCGTACAATCAAAGAGCCTCCCTGCTCATTTATTCTTCTTGTTTTTTTCTTTAATCTAAACCCTCTATTTTTAGCACTTTTTCTTAAATTTCTCTTCTTCACATTATTAGATCATCCTCTTAGATATCTAGTAATATGTTAAATAAATTTCGTGTGCTCGTTTTGATTTTGAATACTATTGAATTTGATTAAATTTGGCTAATGCATGGTTATTTCATGAAGGTCACTTAATTCAGATTACTTGTATCTAATTTTTGTTATAAACTACCTACTGTCTTCTCTATTTCTTTTTGATTATTTCGTTGTAAATATATATATATATTTTTTTGACTAAAGGAAACCCGGAACAATGGTTTTGAGAATAACTTTATATGTCTGTATGTTTGTGCTGTTTTATTTTAGGAGTTGTGTCCAATTTTATATATTTTTTGCGATATATAATTTTTGTTATTAATTTTTGTCTATGTCCTAAAGTGTATATATTTATGTTATATGTTACAGCCCTGACGAAGTTCCACACACTGTAAAGTGGGAACGAAACGCGTTGGCTGTCTGTCGTAAAAGAAAAACGAAATAAAGAATAAAAAGTTGAAGAACAAACCAACACCAGATTGTGCTACTTATTTTTGCGGTGCACCTTCAAATGAATGTAGTAAACTTTTATTCTTTATTTGAACAAAATGATCACAGAATCCTGACTTAAGCATGGAGAGGAAGATGGCCAAAGTGGCACTCTCTTCACATGCTTGGCGAGAAACTCTGTAGTAATATTAATAACTGTATTAAAAAATCATTGGCTGTTTGTCCCAGACCAATGGCTGAAAAGGTATGATTCCATTTAAGCATTTGACACAGACTTAGGACAGCCAAACAATTTAAAGTGTGTTGATACAAAGTTCTGTACTGAGGAGGACATTGGTGGGCAGTTCTCCTGTTGGAGGAAATGTGAGAGTTCAGACAGAACAGAGTCAGCTACTTTTTCCTGCATTTCCTTTTTCGGCACAGGCTTTGAACTTAGAATTATTAGGTTGCTAGTTGACATTATGAGAGAGCTACGACAACCATTTTGGTTCAGTTCTGTTGGCTGTAGAGATAAAATCTAGATGGAGATACTAATAACACCGCCTCAACCTGCAATATGGCGGTATGCACTCCTATAATCTTTCTGGTATCTTTGTAGGTTTATGTTCAAAAACATGTTATTGTAATAAAAGCCACATAATGCACTAAACTGAAACATTTGCAAATATTTTAAAAAGCAGACTTCTGGCATTTACATCAATAGACTTTACTTAGCTTGTTTTGCACATTAGGTCTTAAGACCAAGGCAGATCCCCTAGTTCAGTTGCAGGTTGTTTCTCCCTACGAAATTTGCTCCCTTGCTCACTTCCACAGGACACAAGTGGTGGCACATTTTAAATTTTGGCAGTGAAGTCATCTTTGGTAATATTTAGCCCAGACAGCGCCATCACTAGAAGAATGCTATGCTAATTGCACAGATGAAATAATTCTCTGTATTGACATATTTTACTCACTGTTCTGAAACGCTAATTGCTTAAGAGACAGAAACACACTATGAACAAAAGTCAACATGGCAACAAAGAAGTCTTTAACATTTAAAAGAATATAACTATTGAGGAGAGGTTTGTTTGGCTGTGCACTCAAAAAGTTAATCCTCAACTCAATCATAAGATGATCCAGGTGATGCCATTAGTCAGTCATTTGTTCATATGGGCTCAGCGTAGCTGAAATTCAGACAGCGGTGCTCAAGAGAGAGGTATGATAAATCAATAGTAAAACCAGTCAGACTCCCATCCTTACTTAAGAAACAAGCATTTGCAATGCAATAGGTCTCGCATTTGCGTAGAGTTTAGCAACTGGCATTGTAAATGACAATGCATTTTATTTATGTGTTGTTTTTTAAAACATAAATAAAAAGCATTGTCATTTACAATGCAAATAGCTTAAACTATCACAAATGCAAGACCTATTCAGATTGTTTCAGAGCAGATTGGCATAGTGTGCACCAGTGAAGAGTACAGTGGTGTAGAGTAGTGTGGGGGTAGAGTGCATTGGCATAGAGTAGAGAGGCGTTGAGTGAAGCGGCAGTGTGGAGTAGCGCAAAGTAGAATGCAGTGTTGTGGAGTTAAGTAGAGTGGGGTAAAGTGGAGTATGCATGGTGTGGTAGCACACTGCCATTACAGACAACACATTGTCAATTGAGAGAAACTCATTGCAGAAAATAGTGCTTACAGACTAAAGACAACGTACCTTGTAACAACCGAACTAAAAGGGCCATCCTCATGGGAGGTTACAAATGAAGACAATGAGGTACTTAGGAGGGACTAACAGGTCTAATAACGAATCAGAAGCCAGCATTTACGAAAGGACAATGACACAAGCCAATGACAAATATGGGCAGAGAGCAGGCGGGGCTCCAAGAACGTAGTCCACTACAGCATGGCTCGCAGAGCAGCGCATGCGCTGCCCAGGCTCGACCCAAAAGTGGGGCACAGGGGCTCATTGTCCCTGCTAGCATTACGGCAGAGTGCACCTTAGCGGCAAGAAGTGGGAGGTAAGGGTGCGGCAAAATGCAGGAATCCATTTATTCTCAGAAAGGGAAGACGACCTGTCATGATTGAAGTGATGGCCTGGCATTTTGTGGAAGGGGTGAAAAAACAGAAGAGGAGATGGTCCCCATACAGGGCCACAGCTATCATTAATGCAGCTGCTGCAGTTGCATTGTGGCCCAAGAGTGTAAGAGGATCTAAGCACCCAATAATGAACAGTGTTTTTGTTTGATGCATTTGTTCCGTTAGAAGTCTTAAATTTGTAGTGGATTATGACCTACAGGAAAGAGCCCATGAAATCTCAATCCCCTACCCATTGTGATGAGCCATGCCACTCCCCAATTTGACAAAGAGGGGGACTCTGTGTTAAAAAAATAATGTTTTAAGACCTCTGCCCTATAGGGACCGGGATTTAAGCCAAATGCCCTGCGTCATTCCCTCCTAGACCAGAGCCCATGTAGGGGTTCTCCTTCGCCCCACTTAAAACCCCGGCGTTGTTCCTTTTGCATACACGAAGCTAAACTGAGTTAGTTATACGTGACCTAAAAGAAAGAAAAGAAAAAAAAACTTTCAACACTTGACTTCTAAGACGCGTTTGGGGGGGGACGAACTACGTGCACCCGGAAGCACACACTGGTCCAAATTTCAGCTTGCCCCATTTAAAAGGGCAAACATCGGGAAGTCGCCAGATGCAGCATAGGACAGATGTGGGATGGTGTGCAGGCAACCGCACAGCCGGTGGACACAGTACTCTGGTGGAGATTTAACAAGAAGGTAAAGGATGTTACGGTGCGAGGATACGGACATCCGGGGCAGAAAGACGTGCCGCACAGCGTTTCCCTGCGTGTTGTTTGCAGTGCGACATTGACTGGAGAGCAGAAAGACAAGGTCTGAAAAATAAATCGCTAACCTTGACGCGTTCAGATTCTAGCTTTGTTCAAGCTCTCGACATTGCGGCTCTGAAGCTTTGATTCAAGCTTTGATTCAAGCTCTCGACATTGCGGCTCTGAAGCCCGCGAGACGCCGTGCGTGTGCACGTCTGCTGTCCGGCGCCGGGCACAGCTGTGAAGCACACGAGTCAAATAGACGCCGTGCGTGTGCACGTCTGCTGTCCGGCGCCGGGCACAGCTGTGAAGCACATGAGTCAAAGAGACGCCGTGCGTGTGCACGTCTGCTGTCCGGCGCCGGGCACAGCTGTGAAGCACACGAGTTAAAGAGATGCCGTGCGCGTGCCCATGTGCTGTCCCGGACTGCTGATAGACACGCCGTGAGCGTGCATATCGGCTGTCTGGGAAAGTGCACATCTCCTGTCCCCCTTCCAAACTAAGTCGACGACAATATATCTCGCTAGCGAGCAGCTTCGCTGCGTCGCTAGGCGAGACCTAAAAACAGGCATTTTGCGTATTGTGTATTACTTTGCCATGTCCATTTCTATTACCTACTTACTGCGATTGAAACCCTTTCACATCAAGCAGTAGGCATGTGTGGGGAAAAGGCCTTGTAAATACTGAAGTTGTAATAAACTGGCTTTGAGAAGTGAATCAATAGTCGCAAAAATTACCACAAAAGTGTAGGACGTTCATTAAAAAAATCCATAAAATGGTAGGTTTGTTGCAAGCATGTTTGTTTTTTAAGATAATTACAAAAGAGTTAAATCAACAAGTGGAATTGCATTGCAATTGTAAATAAAAGAGCTTAAAATTAAAAATGATCCTTTTCTCACGAAAAAAAAAAAAAAAAAAGAAGAAGTTGCTTGAGGTGACCTTCCTTCTAGGCGAGATATATATATCTATATCTCCATATGTATTTTCATGAACTCAAGGCATCAGACTTGGGGATTTAAAATGGGTGATGCCTAAAACTACTGGAGATTCAAGACCTAGAACATCGCACAGGCTGCAATACGAGTGAGCCTCCTAATGCAGAAGGAGCAACTTGTAGGAAAACATCAACAAGAAACAAGCATTGGCATAGCCAATAGGTCTCGCTTTTGGGACCTTATAAGTATTTAGTTATGCAGCACAATATCCTTGGTGCAACAACATCAACTGTTGCATGGCTAAACACGTATAAGGTCCCAAAGGCGAGACCTATTGGCTATGCCAATGCTTGTGACTATTGTGTCAGTGCAGAATACGCCAAATGCGCTCAACGACCTCACTACCGGATGTCTAGGTGGCCGAAAAACAGCATCCAGATGTGCCCTGCAGTGTTCGGCAAAACACACAAACTTGTATCAGCAGGAGCTGCCTGACGAGTCATGCTGGGAGCTTGTGATCCGCAGACCCCCTGCCCGTCTCCTGTTCTGACAGCACCCGGAGGTGGCCAGGCTGACGGACACAAGGCCTCCTCTGGGGCGTGCCAGCATGCCCGAGCACTCCTGATCCCCCACGCACACGCACAGGCAGTACTTGTGTGCACTGACGGCCAAGCGTGGTCATGCTACTGTCCGGACGTCCTCTCCTGCGTGGGAGTAAATGGTTAACATTGTACGGTGCGCACAGTGGGCTATTGTTCGCCAGCGCTTGGAGTTCGGGAGATAGGATTCCTTAAAATGTTTAAATAGTCCACACGAACAACTAGGATGTCAGTAATGAGAGGGTATGTCTGGTAGAAACTGTCTCCATCCTCAGCAGGACTGGAGTAGAGGGAGGCAGGACCCCCCCCCCCCCCCAACAGCCTCCACCCCACTGACTGCCTTATGCCCCTCCTGGCATGGGTGGGGTCTGCAGGGCGAGACCCCTGACCCCTGAAAGTGCACCCACCAGGGCAGGAAGGAGAAATGTGTTAAGAAGCAGAAACCGGTGGGAGGAGGAGCCTTAAATTAGATCAATAATGCGCTTTTTATCGATTTACATTAGGAGTAAAGATGAGAATAGGAAAGATGGGGGAGGGAGCGAGGGAAAGTGGATTCAGAGAAGGTAGAGGGGGCAATGGGACAGGAGAGGGGCAAGGGTAGAGGAGAGAAGCTAAGGGATGAGAGATGGGAATAAGGGGAGCGAGGGACGAGTGTGGGGGAGAGAGGGACACACACACACACAGTGGAACCGAGGGGAGCAGAAACACGGAGCGGCAGGAAAGACCCAGAAACAAAGAGTAGAAGGAGAGACACGAAGAAACAATCGGAAAACTGGAAAAGAGTCGGCGATAGAGAGCAAGAAACAGAAGGAAAGAAAGAGGAAGACAGAGTGACAAGGGCGGGACCTCGGAAGAATGAGAGAGGGAGGGGAGAGAGAAAGAGAGAGAGAGAGCTAGGGAGAGAGAGAGAGAGAGAGAGAGAGAGACAAGGGACGGACCTCGGGAGGGGGTGGGGGGGGTGAGGAGAGAGGGGGGGAAACGGTGAAAGAGGGAGGGACTACAGAAGAATGGCAGAGAGGACCATGAGGCGGGGGAGGTGGGGTCTGGGTGGAGTGGGTTGTAGAGAGAGGAAGACAAAATTAAGAAATCGAGTGAAAGCAGAAATAGAGAATAAACAAGAGAGTATACGCGTTGGGGGTGGGGCGAGAGGGATGAGAGAAAGACGCATGGACATGTGTGCGGTGAGATGGGGGAAACACTGCCTGTAAAGCTCCAGCAGAATGTGTAAATAGATGAATAAACCAGAACCACACTAAAGTGAATGAATCGAGATAATTTGTAAACAAGCCCGGCTTTGAAAATGGCGATTAGTACATCTCTATAAGTTTATCAAACCCCCTTTGAGGAGGTACCTTTAATATTTTGTTTAGTTCAAACAATAGCCTATCCTTCATGGAACCATAGCTATTCATCATAACCTAGTCACCTGCACGGAGCACCACACCCACATCTCACAAAAGGCCCTAACTATACACCATATGCCCAGACACTGACATGCTTCCAAGGCCTAAACGAGGCCAGCCCACATAGGACTCCTGATATTATTCAATCAGGCCCACTTTGGGAAGAAACAAAATAGTGCAGCAATACTTTGGCCTTGGGAAAAGCTTGTGGGGAAAATGCCCCTTGCAAACCACGTGTTGGCTGTCATGTTGCATAACTAAACACAATTGAAAGCACCTATTACTGAATGGCTCTCTGCATGAAACGGACTGTGTGAGCTTCAAAAAGTGGGCCTGATTACTTTACCTACGATCGCTTGAAAGTGGAGTGTTGAGGTCACACCCAGAAAATCAAAACACCTCGAAAACCAAATTCTAATGGGTTATCTCCATTACAGCAAAATCCAGAGACCTTATTTTTCTGCTGACAGTATATCATACGCAGTTCACTAGCTGCACCCATAGCCCTGCTGCACGCGTGGTCCACTCTTTACACCCCTCGCAGCGCACAGCGGCCATGAAGCACACCTTATCTGTGCAACACACCTTTGCGTTGCGAGGATGTGGCTAAACAGCCATCTTTGGAACTGTGGAAGCAGGTTCAAGTCTTGGAGATGGCTCAGCATCTTGTGATTTTGAGCAAATCACTTAATCTCCCATGCCATAAAACAAAAAAGAAAAAAAATGAATGTGACCTTGTGTAGTGAGGTCGTGTAAAAAGCTCCTATACTTTCGGCTCGAGTTCCCGCTATATAAAACTGCAAAAAGCACACCCTGAGTCAAAGCCTCCCCTAGGAGCACAGTAAATGTAGCCTCGCACGCCCTTAGCAAAGACTCAGGCCTTGAATTTCTGCGAGGTGTTGCGCGGCTCGATCATTGTGCCATCGGGACCATGTGTTGTTGATTTGACGCAGCGGTGGAGGCTGAAATGGCATCGTGCTCTGGTGGTTGCACAGCGCTTTTTGCTCTAATGGTCTGCCATATGCCGAGGAGCCATAAAATTGTCCTGCGTCCTAGAACTTAGCTGTGGAAGTCTGGGATCTGAGCTAATAACTTGCAGCGCGAGACTTGAGGATTGTGGTCGCTGGCTGCGGGCGCGCGCAGCTGCGCACTAAGTGCCCGGGCTAGTCCGCCTTTAGTGTTTATGCCCTGTTATATACTGGACCCCTCTGCTAACCTAGGTTCAGGGCAGGGATCGTCACTATGCAGCACTGAGAGGGGCCTGACACGATGAGTTTAATGTAGATTAATGTTTGAATTAGTTCGCGTTTTCTGTTAATTAAATCAGCATTGCCATGTGCTGCCTGCTTCTGAGGGTCGTCGCTGACGGGTTGCCCGCGCTCGGCACTTACAGGCCAAGTGCGTGGTTCTCGCTGCGGACACTCGAGGGCCGTGTGTGCATGTCGTGTGTGCATGTGGCGTGTTGTGCATGTGGGTGCTAGAATGGCTGGGGTAAGCTCTTGAAGGCAATGGAAGGTGCGCTTGTCAGGCTGAGCCGATGAGAGGTTGAGGCTGGGCAGTGGTTGCGAAAGTGAAAGCACATATGTTTCAAATTAACGCAGACGCGGCGGGGGAGGTGCGGAGGAGCGTTGAGCGAGCACTGAAAGCTGGCCACTGAAAGGACGAGCGGGGAGGAGGTGGGGGCGACGCAAGTGGTGCGCGCGCGCCACAGCGAGACATCTGTTTTGCATTATCGGGCACGATAATGCAAAACAGATGTCTGCCGCGCGCGTAACCGCAGGGAAAAGGCCATGACGCACGAGCGTCTGGTCAGCTTTTCAAACCCCCTAACATAAAGTCTTGCCAGAGCAGCGCTTGCGCGCTACTCGAGGCTCGACCTAAAAATTACAATTATACCACGGTTATTGTTGAGCAAAGTGAAAGTAAAAGCACTGAGGACACCATGGCCTTGAATAGGATGGGATTTACCACAGATGCAACCATACAGAGTGGGTGCAGATCTACATCAAAATTCTGCCCTCAACTACCACCTGGCAATAAGATAGATCTATTTTACGAACTGGTAGTGGATGATTTTAATGGATTGAGGAAGAAGTGGTGCAATAACAAGAGCAAGGGAAACTTCTCAACGAAGGATTGGCATGATGTTTCCATATTAAAGAAAAATGCTGCACTGGTCATCAAATCTTCGGATAAAGGAGGAAACAGTGTTAATGGATCGTGAAGCATATCTGATGGAAACGAAATATCAATTGGATAACACAACTAATTATAAATGCCTCCCCTAAATCCAATGACAATCATAGAGATAGAATTTCTTCAGAAATTGGAACTATGGTACAAAAATGATCTACTTGACTGGGATGAATATCAGTATCCAAGTACATACCACCCCAAGACAGTCACTATATACTTCCTCCCAAAAGTCCTTAAGGATTTGAGAACACCAAAGGGCAGACAGTTTGTCAGCTATTGGAGAACTGCTCAAGATACTTGGACCTATTCCTACAGCTCTACGTCACTGGCTTACCATCCTATTTAAGGGATTCCACTGACTGCTTGAAAAAACTGGATGGGATATCATGGAAACCAGAATACATTATGGTCATGCTTGATGTGGTGTCTTTGTACACCTTGATAAACCATGCTGACGGCATTCGAGTGTGTGAATATTTTTGAGGGATCGATCAATTGATTACTTGGAACACACACAGATGGTGATTACATGTTGAGAAACTGGCTCACACATAATGAGTAGATATATGTAACAACAAGGGATAGCCTCGGGCACCTCCTTCGCCCACACCTACGCAAATTTGTTCATGGGGTGGTGGGAGAAGGATGTGGCCTGGGCTGATGAGAATGACCAATATATGGAAAATGTTGTATTATGGACACAATGCATCGATGATCTGTTCGTCCTATGGGAAGGAGAGAGAGAGAGAGAGAGATCACAATTGGACAGCTTCATAGAAAACTGAATTCCAAGGAAGTAAATATTCAGCTAACACCCACAATCAGTGAAACCCATTGTGATTTCTTGGATATAGAATTGGATGCTAGAGACGAGTGGATAACCAAAATACACAAAAAGGCTATACCACAAACTTAA
Organism: Calotriton arnoldi; assembly: GCA_963921515.1. Taxonomy (NCBI): domain Eukaryota; kingdom Metazoa; phylum Chordata; class Amphibia; order Caudata; family Salamandridae; genus Calotriton; species Calotriton arnoldi. Next base: position 922,981 of record CAWUFW010005961.1, on the reverse strand, counting down.
TTCTCAACGCTAATAGTGGCCACCCTGCGGTTTTAAAATGGAGCATTCTATAGGGCCAAATTTGAGGGTGAAAATAATTTGCTCAACGAAGGATGAAAATGAAATACCCAAAATGAATGGAAGATTCACCATTGAGGTTACCCACCCAATTCCCTAAAGGAAGCGAAGGAGAGAGTTGTTAAAAGAATTTTTTTTAAATTTAAAAAAGAAAAGAAAAAAAAAAAAAAAAAGAACAATTTCTGTACCAATAGAACACTGAACCAACTAGGAAAGACGGTAGGGTAAAAAGGCTCTTTCTAGAATTCGATCCAGCTCAGTCCAGCATCAAGAAAATCCTACCAAAAAGTTGGCATATATTGGAAAAGGATGAATATGTCAAGGGAGTCACTAGCACGGGCCCCCGAATAACATCTAAAAAACACAAGATCATTGGGGGACATTCTTACACAAAGGTTTTATGATGCCGGAAAAGAAAGGAATTTGCCATCAAACAAAGGTGAATGGTTCTATAAAATGCAATTCCTGAAAAGCCTGCCAATATCGACTAAACCAAAAAACATAATCAGACATATGAGGGTCGCATTGTTACAATTCAGGACCGAATAATATGGGACACTGACTTTGTAGTATATGTATTGAAGTGTGACTGCAACAAACTATATATTGGCAGCACAATCAACAGACTGAGGATCAGGATATTGAAACACATGTGAGCGATAAAGATTGGGGACAGGAGTTACCACATGGCCTGTCATTTTGAAAAACACCAAGATCGATCATTGGCAGGCTTCAAAGTGAATGGAATAAACCATGTAAAGATGAACGCACGAGGAAGTAATAGGCAAAAGGAATAGAGAAGAGAGGAATCCAGGCTATTTGTGACACTGGGCACGAAGACCACTTGGGGTCACAACACTGATGCAGAATAGCATGTGCATTTATAATCCTGCTTTCATTTGTTGTTTGTATTTCTCTGCTCTCCTCGATGCAGCATTCTTCAACTGTCTCAGTAAGAGTCATGGCTACAGTGATTTGTTGCATTTTTGATCATGTCACCTTATGGTTGGTCTGTTTACCCTTATGAATTTAGGGAGCATTCGACTGATGTTGCGAACATTGGCTTAAAAATGTATGCTTGATGTACAATTACAATTGGTTCAGCACAGGTGTTGATATGTAGCACTTTAACCCCTCTATGACACTCCCTCTGCAGCTCCCTCACGAGACATTCATAATGAATGGTTATTTAAATACTCCGTAATATGGCTCTGTGAAAATGATACACCGTCCCACTTAAATCCACTTCAAGCCAGTGATTAGGGGTATACATATGCCCAATTGATCCTGGATATCGTCTCATATACACTATGGATACTTACATATCACCATAAATTTCTGCACAAGGAGTGTGACATACCCAGAGTTATTGACCGAGGTCTCATGTGTGTGATGTATTGATCATGGAATCTTGCCCTCATACACTTGGCCATTGACATTACAGTTCTTGATAGTTGGACATGGAATTGGAATCCATTGTTCATGGTTATATCAAGCACGCCACTTTATTATACAACAGGAATGATCATGGATCCCTCCGATCATACACTTTGGGCATTGACTCCTTTGCCCGTATAACTGCACTGAGCACATATCACTTTATCATAAATTGAATAGTAAGCCCTTTAGTAAGATCTAGTTTTATAAATTTGTACAATTGCACTAATAATTGTTTTTTTCTTGAACGTCTCTAGAATTATATGAGAAGATGAAAAATTAACATATGAAATAGTAATCTGCAGTAGGTGCTTTTCTAATTATGAAACCAGAGTTGAATGTCTTTTTTTTATATAAAATGGAATTATGGTGGATACCTATGCACTCCATTATTTCATGGGATAATACCTTAGTACAAGAGAATGGAAAGTATCTGTCTCTTTACTAAAATTCAGACAACTGTAACAACCAATAGAGGGAAAAAGAAAATACAGTTGTACAGTCTTGAAACACATGTATCAGATAAGGTTTGGGCTTGTACAATATATATGAATGGGAATGTGCAATAAGTATGAAGAAAGAGCATGGGTGATTTTATAATGGAATATGACTATTTAGAGCATTGAGTATGGGGGTATACCAATGTAAATGTATGATTACACTATGTATGATGACGCACAAGTGAAGACAATATTCGAATATACATCACATATGCAGTGGATGGGTCTGGACTTTTGCAATATATGGAAAGGAACAGCATAAGTCACTTTATTACGTATGGGAATATACCAACGAATATGTATTGCTATATTACGAAATACATTATAAGTGAGAAACAACATCTGCAATATAGAAATATAAAATGCATAGAACTGAGCGCGAGGGCGCAACGGTAATTGAAAAGTTTAAAAACATTAATAGAGCGGGATTTTAAAGTTTTGCTTGGAAATGTATGTGACAAAATGAATGTTAACTGGGCAGAATCGAAGTGGACTCCTATGCCGCCGTATCGCGCGTTGGTAGAGTAACGACAGAAGGGAGTGTGTGTGTGTATATGTGTGTATATATATATATATATATATATATATATATATATATATATATATATAAATAATCTACTGGCGGTCGCCAGTAGATAGTTATAGTTAGGACCTATTTTCCATAGGAAATCCGCGACATTCTATTTGAAATAACTCTTGCGTCGGTTGACGAATCTTCGCGAAATTTTCAAACTTTATGGCCCGCTCCGGTCCGCTCCTACCCTGAAAGTCTCAGGGTGATTCGTCAAGCGGGGGCCGAGAAAAAGGGGGGTCCCAAAACGTGTTTTCCCCATTCATTTTCCCATAGGAAACTTTAGACACGGCTACAGCCCGAACTGCTGAACGGAATTACACCAAATTTGGCAAAGAGGTAGTTCTTGGTTCAAAAAGAACCCTTTTGTTAAATGGTGTAAATCCGTTCAGTAGTTGCTGAGAAAATCAAAAGTAAAAACACATATATATCTGGGCGGAGCCTAACCACACATGTCATCGTGAGATCTGATTGGCTGTCAGCACTTCATCCTGGAATTGCTGGCAGCCATCTTGGGACCAATATAAATGATAGTACCCCATTGAAATGCATTGTAGTGAATCGAAGATTTTGAGGGTTACCAAAAGGAGAACTATAAAGGGTGATAACAGACTTTAGTTACATTAGAATTCATTGGTTGATGGTACCATACTAATTTCAGGAATTGTGGTGTGTTCTAAGGTGATTTTACCCTGTGAAAAACCTTCTGCTGGGATATCATGAATCATGTTTGAGAGAAAACTATTTTCACATGCTTGTCCCATACAGTTTTGGAAGGTGCCCCAGAATCTAAAATGAGAGCATATTTTCTGTAAATTCACATTATCTTTCTCAGTCATGTGAGAATGAAGTCTGACATTCTCAGTAAAACATGTACATCCAACAAGGGCAGAGACTGTCAGTTGATTCCTTTGTGTTCTACTGCAGCTTCCCAGAGTGTTCTAAAGAACAACTAGAGTGCTAACAGCCTTACTTATGACAAAAGTATGGCACACCTGAAGCCATCTTGATTGGAATAAACCGGTAACACTTAAAACATTTAATTTAAAAAGGAACAAAATGAGGGGGTTCATTTTGCCATAGAAATTATGGTTAGTGCTGTAGAAAGAAAAATTAGGACATGTTTTAAGTGAGATCTCAAATATCTTCCTGTTATATTTCAACAGGAGCAGCCTGTCAGTTGATGCCTTTGTGTTCTACTGCAGCTTCCCAGAGTGTTCTAAAGAACAACTAGAGTGCTAACAGCCTTACTTATGACAAAAGTATGGCACACCTGAAGCCATCTTGATTGGAATAAACTGGTAACACTTAAAACATTTAATTTAAAAAGGAACAAAATGAGGGGGTTCATTTTGCCATAGAAATTATGGTTAGTGCTGCAAAAAGAAAATGTAGTGCATGTTTTAAGTGAGATCTCAAATCCTCTTCTATTTCATTAGAAAATTCTGACATGCAGACTGAAACAATCACTTTCAATACCAGCAGTAGACTTCCAGTTAACTCCTTGGTGAGCAGTAGCTTTACTACAGTGATCTAATAAACAACTAGAGTAATAACATTCTGAATTTATGGCAAATGTGTGACACATCTGAATGCCTTCTTGATGGAATCAAAGTAAAAAACTGAAAGTATTTCCTACTGAGGAGACTGCAGTAAATGAGGAAATTAGGAAACTTCATAACAAAGAAGTCTTCCAAGATGGCCACCAGTGAAAAAAGAGCCCAAATGTAGCACAAATATTACCCAGATGTAGCCCACATATAGCCCAATGACAAAAGTGTGCAAAACACTTTTTATTTTTAGTTTTTTGCAGTTTTATGTAGTGCAGACTGGTCAGGTATTGGAGCGTTGCATCTTAAAACATGACCCCCCTACACTACAAAAACACCACTGCACTACCCTAAACCCTAAAACACTACCCCAACACCACTGCACTAACCTAAATCCTAAAACACTACCCCCAGCACGACCCCTACACTACCCAAACACCACTGCACTACCCTAAAACATGACCCCCTACACTACACAAACACCACTGCACTACCCTAAACCCTAAAACACTACCCCCAGCACGACCCCCTACACTACACAAGCACCACTGCACTACCCTAAACCCTAAAACACTGCCCCCAGCACGACCCCCTACACTACACAAACACCACTGCACTACCTTAAACCCTAAAACACTACCCCCAGCACGACCCCCTACACTGCCCGAACACCACTGCTCTGCCCTAAACCCTGAAACACATACCCTAGCACGACCCCCTACACTGCCTGAACACCACTGCACTGCCCTAAACCCTGAAACACCACCCCCTTCACGGCCCCCTACACTGCCCGAACACCACTGCACTGCCCTAAACCCTGAAATACCACCCCCAGCATGACCCCTACACTGCCCGAACACCACTGCAATACCCTGAAACACTACACCCAGCAAGACCTCCTACACTGCCCGAACACCACTGCACTGCCCTAAACCCTGAAACACTACCCCCAGCAAGACCCCCTACACTGCCCGAACACCACTGCCCTAAACCCTGAAACACCACCCCCAGCACGACCCCCTACACTGCCCGAACACCACTGCTCTGCCCTAAACCCTGAAACACATACCCTAGCACGACCCTCTACACTGCCTGAACACCACTGCACTGCCCTAAACCCTGAAACACCACCCCCTTCACGACCCCCTACACTGCCCGAACACCACTGCACTGCCCTAAACCCTGAAATACCACCCCCAGCATGACCCTTACACTGCCCGAACACCACTGCAATGCCCTAAACCCTGAAACACTACCCCCAGCAAGACCCCCTACACTGCCCGAACACCACTGCCCTAAACCCTGAAACACCACCCCCAGCACGACCCCCTACACTGCCCGAACACCACTGCACTAAACCCTGAAACACGACCCCCTGCATGACCCCCTACACTGCCCGAACACTACTGCACTGCCCTAAACCCTGAAACACCATCCCCAGCACGACCCCCTACACTGCACAAACACCACTGCACTAAACCCTGAAACACTACCCCCAGCAAGACCCCCTACACTGCCCGAACACCACTGCACTGCCCTAAACCCTGAAACACCACCCCCAGCACGACCCCCTACACTGCCCGAACACCACTGCACTGCCCTAAACCCTGAAACATCAACCCCAGCAAGACCCCCTACACTGCCTGAACACCACTGCCCTATACCCTGAAACACCACCCCCTACACTGCACGAACACCACTGCACTGCCCTAAACCCTGAAACACCACCTCCAGCAAAAAACCCCTACACTGCCTGAACACCATTGCTCTGCCCTAAATCCTGAAACACCACCCCCTGCACGACCCCCTACACTGCCCGAACACCACTGCACTGCCCTAAACCCTGAAACACCAGCCCCAGCAAGACCCCCTACACTGCCCGAACACCACTGCACTGCCCTAAACCCTGAAACACCAGCCCCAGCAAGACCCCCTACACTGCCCGAACACCACTGCACTGCCCTAAACCCTGAAACACCAGTCCCAGCATGACCCCCTACACTGCCCGAACACCACTGCACTGCCCTAAATCCTGAAACACCAGCCCCAGCACGACCACCTACACTGCCCGAACACCACTGCACTGCCCTAAACCCTGAAACACCAGCCACAGCACAACCCCCTACACTGCCCGAACACCACTGCACTGCCCTAAACCCTGAAACACCAGCCCCAGCACGACCCCCTACACTGCCCAAACACCACTGCACTGCCCTAAACCCTAGAACACTACCCCCAGCACGACCCCCTACACTACCCGAACACCACTGCACTACCCTAAACCCTCAAATACTACCCCCAGCACAACCCCCTACACTACCCAAACACGACTGCACTGCCCTAAACCCTCAAACACTCCCCCAGCACGACCCCCTACACTACCCGAACACCACTGCACTGCCCTAAACCCTAAAACACTCCCCCAGCATGACCCCCTACACTACCCGAACACCACTGCACTGCCCTAAACCCTAAAACACTACCCCCGCATGACCCCCTACACTACCCAAACACCAATGCACTACCCTAATCCCTAAAACACTACCCCCGCATGACCCCCTACACTACCCTAAACCCTAAAACACTACCCTCGCATGACTCCCTACACTACCCAAAGACCACTGCACTACCCTAAAACACGACCTCCTACACTACACAAACACCACTGCACTACCCTAAACCCTAAAACACTACCCCCTACACTACACAAACCATTGCACTACCCTAAACCCTACCCCCAGCAGTACCCCCTACACTACCCAAACACCACTGCACTACCCTAAATCACTACCCCCAGCACGACCCCTACACTACCCAAACACCACTGCACTACCCTAAACCCTAAAACACTACCCCCAGCACGACCCCCTACACTACCCAAACACCACTGCACTACCCTAAACCCTAAAACACTCCCCCAACACGACTCCCTACACTACCCAAACACCACTGCCCTACCCTAAATCTACCCCCAGCATGACCCCCTACACTACACAAACACCACTGCACTACCCTAAACCCTAAAACACTACCCCCAGCACGACCCTCTTCACTACCTAAACACAACTGCACAATTTGTTACAGGCGTTGCAACGCAGGCCTGTGGTGCTTACTGGAAGTACCTAGTGGGCTAGTTGGGCCCCAGGGACCCTCAGGATTCAAGGTGACCTAATCCCCCAACTTAAAACGCACCACGGGGCGCGTTTGCACAGTGGTGAAGGGAGGGGGCGGGGCCTCAGGTGACATGTGCGCAAACACGCCCTGTGGTGCGTTTAAGTTGGGGAATTAATTCCCTTTGAATCCTGATGGACCCTGGGGCCAACTAGCCCACCAGGTACCTTCAGTAAGCACAACAGAGTTGCGTTGCAGAGAGGTGAAAAAGGTGCGTGGCCTCGGAACGCCTCTCTGCAACTCAGCTCTGTGGTCCTAACTGTAAGTACCTGGGGGCTAGTTGGGCCCCAGGGACCCTCAGAATTCAAGGGGACTTAATCCCGCAACTTAAAACGCGCCACGGGGTGCGTTTGCACACGTCACCTCAGGCCCCCCTCCCTTCACCACTGTGCAAACGCGCCCTGTAGCGCGTTTTAAGAGGTAGTTTTAATCCCCTGCCCTATTATGTACTAGGGACTTGCAGAGGAGGTCATGCTAATCACAGGGGTACCCCAACGCATAGTGTTCCCTAGTGTATGTAGGTGTTTTCACTGTATTCTAAGTGTCTTTTAGCATAGCACTGGCTCTGGTTAGAGTCAGTTACCACCAGTACCCGTCTGAAAAAGTTGTGGGCACAGGATGATTTTGCAACAAGGCCTCTTTCTGCTCCTCTGTTGGTTCTTTCTGCACATCTTTTGCTTCTTTCTGTGCGTTTTTTCTTCTTTCTTCACATGTCCTACCTCTGTAGGCATAGTTAGAAACTAGCATTTAAAAAAACCTTTGAAATTCACTGAAAAAACCATAGGTTTCAGACACGTTATAGTTAGAAATTAGCATTTAAAAACCTTTGAAATTCACTGAAAAACCATAGGTTTTAGGGACAGTTATAGTTAGTTGGACATTTCACTCGTACAAAACCATAGAAATTCCCCCGTTATAGTTAGTTCAGCTAACTATAACTCGCGCCCCCGCAATGCACTGCTGATGACGTCACATATTACATCACTCATGACATGGTCAGTGACATCACTGATGACATCACTGATGACATCTCAAATGACATCATCCATGTGATAATTTCATGCATCTTCTCACACCCTAATATAACTTTTGATACACCCACTCTAAATTACAGACTGCCATTCTCAAAACCATAGACACTCCAACTCCAAAAACTACATACCCACTCACTGATTCTTAAGTCTACACACACATCCACTCACTCACCCGTACAGTCACTCATACTTAGTCACTCAGTACAGGACTATCATATGCACTCATACACCTATATAAACACTCACACACCGCCACTCATCCATAGAGGTACTCACACACCTAGTCAGTCATGCAAAAACGTAATCACACACCCATTTACTCACCTATACAGTTATACACACACCAGCTCACTTACTCATACAAATACTAGCACATTCTTACACTCTTATACAATCACTGATACAAGTACACACTCATCCATACAGCCACTCTCACAATCACACATTCTCACTTATAGCCATTTATATACTCCAACACACATATATACTGCCTTTCACATATGTAGTTACTCACACATGTACCACTGAGATATACATTCAATCACTAACACACCCATACACACACTCACCCACCCATACAGTCCATCACAGATGCACTCTTGAAACCATGCACCCAGTGAATCACCAACTCACACATCTATGCACAGAGTCACACACACCCCACCCACACAAACACTCAGGCACCCATACAGATACTCAGACAATCAATCAATAACCCATGTAGACACTCATGTAGCTATTCAGAAAGCCATGCAGCCGCTTACAAACCGACAGACAGACGGATACAGACATTCACACAGTTTAGTCACTAACCCATGCATTCAGTAAGATACATTTAATCACTCACTTGTAGAGTCAGTCACTCACGTACTAAATCAACCATTCAGACACTTATACACCCACTCATTCTTCAATACGCCTTTCCCAATATATATTAAACATATTTAACTTTACAGAAACACACAGTCACTGGATGATGTCATCAGTGATGTCATTTGAGATGTCATCAGTGATGTCATCAGTGATGTCACTGACCATGTCATGAGTGATGTAATATGTGACGTCATCAGCAGTGCATTGCGAGGCGCGAGTTATAGTTAGCTGAACTAACTATAACGGGGGAATTTCTATGGTTTTGTACGAGTGAAATGTCCAACTAACTATAACTGTCCCTAAAACCTATGGTTTTTTCAGTGAATTTCAAAGGTTTTTTAAATGCTAATTTCTAACTATAACGTGTCTGAAAACTATGGTTTTTTCATTGAATATATATATATATATATATATATATAACACATTAACAAAGTTCTGAAACATTATTGACAAAATAGGAACAAAAATGTAAGGTTGGTGAACATAAAAAAATGACGTGAAAATTGGTGTGAATTTGTGGTTTGAACACATATTGTGCATTGATTTGCTCATATAGGTTTGGAGATTTCCCCTCAAACTGCCCCTTTGCTTACCGGTTGGGGGCTGGCTAAAAGAAACATTGAAGAGATAATTAAGAAAAGGGACGGGTAAGGCAATATCCTTGTTTCTTTCCAGATCACTCAATTTGTGCTTACAGCCCATATCATCTACTTGGATATCTAGTGGCTACGCTATGCAGTCCTCTATATTTTGTAATGAAAAAACAGAACAGCACCCTGCTAATGGAAGAACTGTAACTGTAACCAGTTTAGGCATAAACAACAACAGAAATCCTGATTGAGGTTCGAATTTATAATGAAAGCAAAACAAGAGTGTGAAACCCAGCATGAACTGCGGCCAATGTGGAATTTATGCATCTGTCCAATGAAAGTCCCCAAACTGAGAGCAAGCCTGATATGGCTTTCTGTGCTCTGGTTCCTTTGGCAATCTTTGCATTGCCTATACTGAGGTGCATTGGCACTATTGAAAAAGTTCAGGATGGTAAGACAAATGAGACCAGCGATGCCAACAAACGGATTTCTGCGTTACGTACATTTAACTTTGTACTACAGAAAGGAACATAGATGCATGTTTAATCCATGTTTTTTCTGGACTGGGCTACACTAATTTGCAGCTAATAATTGCCTTTTTTTAATGGAACATGCTTGGATTGCTTAACTTAATGCTAGAAGGATTTTTATATGGTAGTACCTTTTTATTCTGTTATTTGTTTCATGAGATAGTTTTACTGACAAGATTATACTAATTTAGCTCTCGAAATACAACGGCGCACACAGTGTTGTGCTTTCTAATACTAGAGAAAGGAGATGAAAAATCATGTACCAGAAGTAGACTATAGGACTTGTAAACAAATATGGACAAAATACAACCCCACCGTGTCTCACATAGCTGCAACATTTAGAAACACTTTAAAGCTTGCCCTGTTGTATCGCAACATATATCTAAGGAATCAAGTGGGGATATAAAGGTTCAGTAAAAAATGTCACACGTTTGTCTCCTTTAATAAAAGGAAATGTTCATCATTTTATGCTAAATGTATATACACCTTATATAATCTACTTGAATCGAATTAGACACTGACTTTTTTTCAACCACTATTTGGTCATTTTGGGACCGTTTCAGTTGCACTGCGACATGGTTTTGTGGTCACTAAATGCTTTCCCTTTAGAATGGTACTCTATAGCCCAATGTTAGAACTGTTTTTTTACGACTGGGCAAATTGATCACCTAGAAGTCTATTTTCACAGTGAAGTAGCCTTCGACTCCTCTTTGACGTGAGGGGTAGCTTTGCTTTCAAGGGCCAAGCCTGTTGTGCACGCTGAATAACTTAAATATTACTACTGTTGCCAGAAGCCTTGAACATCTGTGCAACTGGAAGGATCGCACTGCTGCCTGAAACCCGAACCTCTATGATCTCTGTTACCTGAAGAATACATCTGTTGTCAAAGGCCCCTAACTTGGTGGGACCGTTTGCTCAGCCAGCAGCGCTCATGTAACCATAAGGGATAGTTTTGATGTCAGCGGCTGAGTAATTTGTGCAGTAAGAGGGGTAGATCTGCTATTAGATCCCTTGGCCTGTAAGATACGCACGAGTTTGCAGCAGCTTAGCAATCACAGTACTGAAATATAAAACTGATGCAGTACAAGGAATTGCTTTGCTGGCATATGCTTCAAGTTGTATGCTTCCTGTAAAATGAAGTATAGCTCTGAAGTGAAAGAAACGAGTTAGTGAAGTAATTTATAAGCGAAGTGATCTTTTTGATGTTCAAAGCCTAAGCTTGAAGTCTGTATAAATTATAGGATAGCTTTGCGGTCTGAAGTTCTAACCTGCACAACTCTAAATCTAGTCCTTCAAGATTCTGAGTAGCTGAAGGATTGCTGCGAGCGCATAAATGATTGCTTTTCTTTGCAAAGCTTAAGCTTACTAACATCTGTATAAACTGGGCAATCAAAAGCTTCACTGTGTAAGATTTGTGTATTCTGATTGGTGGCGTTTTGCTATAAAATTACAGCATATCTCTGCTAATTCCAAATATCAATACGCAAAAAACAGTATTCAGGATGTTTATGCACTGTATTCTGTTAACAGGTTTCTGAAAAGCTGATATAAAAGACCCTTTTGCTTAAATTTAATAATATCCCTTAATATCTACCTTTCTAGTGTTCCTTTTGTTCCTATTAGTTGGCATTCTAGTCGGTCTTCAATGCCTATGGGAGACTATTATAGATGGATTTAAACTTCTTTATCCTGAAACTCGCAAGTGGAAATAGAAGTGCAATTTCAGATACATATTAAGTTGAACTGTTCTGAATTAGGGGTCCCAGTTTATGGTACAAGCCATACAGTGGAAAGCAGACTGAAACCTGACATGCAACAGCATCAGAAAGGTCACATACCATTTCATTCAAGTGCAAGTAGGATATCCTGCCCTGCTTTTTGACTGCGTTCTGGTACTTTGTTTTTTCTGCATTAGTGTTGTCGGAATACCAACACCCAAGGTAAAAGTAAAGACATCACTAGTTACTCGCAAATGACATAGGAAACGAAACATATTTCCATTACATTTTTTTATTCAATGTAAATCATAAAGTGTTATGCTCTGGGCTTGAAAATGCTACACATCTGCAAAAGCCAAATGCAGAAATGGCATACATGGACACCAAATAATTCTTACATGGACAACAAATAGTTCTTTGCAAAGCCATATTAAGGAATGGTAAAGGAGACAATTGCCCAGGGACGCCCCATTCTGCCCCCACCCTAGTAAAGTGATTGGGAAGGAACAGTGAGAAGTCCCTCTATAAATATTGGGTGCATAATTAAGCAGTTTGTGTCTATTTCATTTCCACCACCAGAAGATAGTCATGACACAGATTGGATTATGGTTGACTAGATGGCAGGTGCCCTAAACTTCTGCTCTGTGTGAAGTGCGTATGTCCAAACAGCCAAACCTGAGCGCCGGCAGCAGTGCTTGCAATATGTTTCTATCGTAATTCACTGTTAAAGTGCCTGCTGCAGAAAAAAAGTGTGTTTGTAGTGTGTGTGCCACCACATGCTCAAATCCAATTGGAATAACTCAGTAACATCTACTACTCCACGGTTAGGTGGGGTGGTCTACTGCAGCCAGCTAAGGGGACAGGTCAGCCACTTCTGTTTTCTTTTCATTGTCACACTCTCTCCATAAATGCCGGACCAGTAGGGCTGGGGAGGACGTAGAGCATTAGACCCATGTTACAAACTTCTCCAGCTGTACAGGTATTAACGGTTGTTACAGAGTTCAGCTTCAGAAGCAGATCAGCAAAATGAAAATTAACCAATTCTGGGACCAATCTCTGCCACTTCGAAAGTAGCTTGTGCTTATCGCGGGACTTCTGCCGCTGATCAGGCCCTTCAGCTTTCTACGATTTTGCATTTTGTAAAATAAACGTTAAATTAGCTGTGAAGCCTGATCCCTGAGATTTAACAAACATTTGCTGCAGAGAAACTTTGCAGTCCGCTGACAGTGGCAAAGGTCAAGGAAGAGTATTATAAAATTGCCAGAGCTTTCTCTGTGTTTTCTAATCTTATGATTCTTGCATGGGAATGACCATGTACCACCCATTGCATTATTCCATTGGCACAAAGTAGAGCTAAATAGGGCAAAGCACTACTTTGTGTTACTCTAAAGTTACTTTCCAGAGCAAATCATGGACTGCACACTGGTAAGTAAATTCCAAAGTCAACACCTTGCAGCGGGTTTACATCACAAAAGTGATGCACACATGTGCTAAGTGTTGATTAAACTTCGGCCTCTGTATTTCCATTTACCAACTTGCTTTTATCTTTCTTCAAATTGAGGAAACAAGAGTGCTACCTTTGTCTAGTAGGAATTAGGTTGGAGCTCACAGACATTCAAGTGTTGAAACTTTTCACCTTAAAAGGGCTATTCTGCCCTTGTGTATTTCTTTTATGGATTACACAGAGATTGGGATGCGAGCTTCATCCGTTCAATTTTATTTTACTCCTATAGTTTGTGCATAGTCAAGGTAAGGGAACTCACCAGTGAGATCATGACTGTTAAACTATATGTATGGGGCATCCAGTTTGCGAAATCGATTGGCCCAGGCTTTAGTCCTTTACAATCATTTTTCATGCCTTCACGTCACACTGTGTGCATTATGGAGGGTCATTGAGTGTTGCTTTGAATGTCCCACTGCCCATATTATGCTCCTCCAGCCAGATATAGCTTAGTCAGCATTGGGTTGGACAGATAAGCTATCCTGCTATGAGACGAAGGCTAGTAGCACTTCATTACACTGACTTGCAACGTTTTGTTTTTTTTTGCTTTACAGCTCAAGCTTCTTCCCTGTGAGGTGTCACACTATCAGATTTGGCCAATTTTTGTACCCATCACCTTCATTTGTTCAGAGGGGGGGCTGGGCTGATGGAGTTTTCCACAACATGGTCAAAACATAGTTTCCGAAGTAGAAGGGCCAGGCCTACAAATCTGGTATCGGCTTTTTTAGCCTTGGGTCACATGAAGTGTCCCAATACGCAGCTTCAGAGTGTGCCCAGGTTCAGTCTCCACGCTGAGGCCTCAAGCTATTCAGTTAAACTGTCTGAATATAGTCTAAGTTCAGGGCATCTCCATACCATGGGATACAATCCAGTGTCAATAATCATCTAGAGCATGTCAAGGGATTGTCTCATATCTTATGTAGTTTTTTGTGAGTTAACTTAGTGTGAAGTAGGAAATGTTATTGTGTATACTTAAGGTAAGAATATCTTAATACTTTGTTTGTATATTGTAATATGTGTCCCCATTCTTTGTCGTCAAGGTCCCTATTCAAGTCAATTGCCCATTTTCCTTTCTGGTCATTTAAGTTAGTTTTGGTCATGTTTGTTAGTGCTTTGCAGAACGAATCACAGGTCTTTTCTATGATCTATTGTGTATATGAATTGTAACAACTCATGTGTTTGTGGCTCAGTGTCTATCCCGTTGCACTCTCAATAGCCTCTTACAGATACAAGTGCCTGGATGGAACTGGCTTATCTCGTCAAAAGACTGGTGACATTTCAGCTCAGAAACCAATATGTTAAACTTCTTTCTTTTTTTGTCCATCTGGGTTATTCAGTGACCATGGCCCACTAGAACATCTTCTACACACATACTCCAGTCAGCTGGGCATTGTGCAGTTATTTCTAACAGGCACAGTTCAGCTTCTAATGCAGGCAGACAAGCCATCTTCTTCTAATGCAGGCAGACAAGCTATCTTTTTATCCTGCAGTCACAGCAGCAATTTCATATGGGATTCATTCACTTCGGCCAGTCCAGAAGGACAGTATCACCTCAGCAGGGCTAAGGCCTTATGGAGTTTACTTTCATGTACTGATGTACAGGCCACCTCTTAGTACAGACAACACCAAATTACGGCTCATGTGTTTGTCCTTCTCTGGTGGCAGTCGTACAGTTTAAATCAGCTAAAAAACCAAGTGTCAGAGGTCTAAACAGTATCAACTGGTCTTGGTGGTTTGTAGATCAAACAAAATTCTCCATCTGCTGCCATTTCCTGGAAGACCAGCAATAATACTGGAAGATGGGTGTGTTTCAATAAGGAAGTATGTTACCATAATATCGTAGCCAAAATATAGTCAGAAACAATTAATCCCCAAGTATAGCTTACTAAAATATCATCCAACTAGAGTTAATAGAAACTTTACAGCCAATGGCACAATAATATTATAAACAGTAATTAAGACAGAATGCTTTGCTGCAAGTAGTATGTCAGAATATTGTTAACAAAAATATTATCAAATAAAAACAAAGGGCTAGTGACCTCCCACAATTCTGTAGGGAGAAAAGGTTTTGGGGACATTGGCCTGGTAAGGAGAATTGCCAGGCTGAAAAAAAAGCCAGCATTCCCAAAAGAGAGTGACCATCTTCGCACACATGGTTGAAATGGAACCACAATGTACGCTTTCTTGTGTAAACCATATACACATCAATATGAGATTTCTACATATGTCAACACATGTTGAAGGCAAGCAAACAAATTTATGAGGACTTCTTGAATGATCTTTAAAGTAGGGAATGCCTCTGGGTATCCTCCACTAACAGATATAGAAACAAAAGCCTATGCCCCTCGACTATGAAGCCACTGGCACCACTTTCAGTCACAGCATAGTCCAAGTTGAAGAGGCAGTAACTACAGCAAGGAGGAGTACAGATAAGGTGAAACTGGTCACCCAAGTGCCGCATGGATGGCAAACACCAACGTAAAAGATGGTGCTCTTCCAATAGATTAACATAACTTTTTAGTTCATCCGAGGAAAACAAAGGGATAGCTAGAAACAAATGGATACAGCAGGGAGGTACAGCTTTTCTAAGCTGTGCAAAGGACCTTTATCCTAGCACCTTTATTTCTAAAATTGACACAGTCTTTTTTGGTGGTGGGGGGCGGAGAAACATGTCAGGTATATGGTTCTTTGAGGATGGCTTGTGGGCAGGACGATGCCTGGAATGGCCCTTTGGGAGTGATGGAGCAGGGTTTCACAAAAATGAAACCTGCTCGAATTAACACACCCACAATACGTACTAACAGTGTGCAGTGATAGTTTAACTTACACATCACATGAACACGAGGGAAAAAAGCTTTGCGCATGCGTGTACTAATGTAAACTGATGCATGAAAAAACTACGCCGCATACTACAATGCGTTTCGAAAGAAACAGAATTAATGCATGTTTAAGCTGCATTTTATATTCCGCATCTTGCTTTAAAAACAATGAATAACGTTGCTTTTGCCTTAAGCTTCTGCTAGGAAAACATGTAACAGGGGATAGTGCAAAGGTGGGTGGTAAACAGTGAAAAGTGCATTTCTATGTAATTAATGAATGTTTATGTTCTATTTGCCGTAGTGAGCTGAAATGGGCCTCCATTATTATTAAGTTAGCCGGATAAAGGAGGGGCTAGAGCAAGAGCGAAAATGTCATGACAGAGCAGCCAGAAGTGCTGAGTGCTGTAAAGAAGGGACAAAAAGTTCAAGGATACCCAGCACTGAATGCATTGTTCGTCTGCCAAAGGATGTGACCGACCGTGGGACTAAAGACTGCTTCTGCGGACATTGTTGAAAAAGATGTGCAAAATTGTTGAAATGTATCATATAATAAATCGTGTGAACGAGTCAGTTATTGAGTAATGAGAAAGGATGTAGGACTATGTTCATGTAAAATTAATGAATGAAATCACAGTGGTGTGACAGACCACCTCCTAAGTCCACCAATGAACTGTCGAGTTTCGGGAAATGTTTCAACTGATGTGGGACAGACGTGTAGGTTTTAGGGTATAACTGGGGTGCCTTTGGGGGTGTAGTTTAGGTCTTTAGGGGATGCTGAGGAGAGAAGGGTGATGCGTCGCTGATCGTCGGTTTGCAGAGAGGCCTATCTGTTCCTGATCTCTCTTAATCTATCCACTCCTTCATGTGCATAATCAATATTGATGATGAGAATGACACTGTTTGCATCTGCTGATTAATTTTCTCTCCCTCTTGTGAATTCATTGGTTTGCACTTGTAACCGTATGCAATTGAGCATTGATGATTTTCTTCAATTTGAGATAAACTTTATTAATCTTACCACGAGTCTGTGATTATTTAGCTAACTAGATAGTTAGTTAGATAAGTGCTATCATTACCATCAACTACTCAACTAATTGGTCTATCGACCGAGAGGAAAGAGAGTTGATATACAGGTCTAAGTTATGTATTTAGACTTCTTAACATGAACCTGTGATGTAAATAAAATTTCCATTGTCATTAAAACTAGACCCCCCCCAGCCCATCAGGGACTTGGGTGAATGTGTATGGGCCATTGCATGAATTATTGATGAGTATCGATCCCTGATTAGGTGTCGCGCTGGATCAGGAGGGATTACCCGATTGGGCTAGCCCCAAAAAAATGTATAGATGAAAAAACAGTAACATTTTAATGACTGTATTTGTTGTAAAAATTCTGCAATTAATATAAATATGTGCTGCACAATTTCCATTTCTGTGCCGCAAAATTCCAAAAATCAATGCTAAAATATCCTGGGGCGAGGGGGGGTTGCCTGATGCCATCAGTGCTACTGCCAGGTGGTGATAAAATATGTCCCTCGCTGATTGATGCAAAAGCTCTGTCAAGACTCTTTTGAACTTGGACCTGAAATGACCATGCTGTACTTTTTACAGAAAGCAGTATTATTTTCACAAGTGTACCTCACACTGATGAGTTTCAGGAACTGCAGTATCTATATTCAGGGCCACTAGAATAAATGCGGTAAGGGAGGACCAAATTATGCGGCAGGGATTACTAAAGTGTGTGTAATGACATGTATAAGAGCGTGTAAATGTGTGTAAGTGCGTGTGTGTAAGTGTGTGCGTTTGCTGCTGCCCCTTCTGTACTTATTTAGAAAATGCTTCACTTTTTTTGAGAGATCTTCTGCTAACTGTGCCACATCTGATCTGAGTGCGAGGGAAGTTTGCAGTACTCTGCATGTGTTACGGCTGTAATGCATGCGAAGGAAATTCATTCTACTATTATCTATGACGTAACATTTCTGCATGCGAGTAAAAGTTTTACTACTGCTGGCCAGCGTTTCACCTTTTCTGTGTGCATATGTTCTTTATGCCTTGTTGGTGAATAAAAATCACAATGCTGGCCCTCTTCTGGCGCTGCTCCACTCTGGTCTCTGCACAGTTGTTTAGCAAAAGACTCTTCTGAGATTTTCCGAGTGGGAATAAGCCTGTCAGTCTTTGCCAGTTGTGCTATCCTGGTGTTCCATGGGAAAAAGGGGTGCAGAGGGTTTTCAGAATTGCACAACAGTTGAAGTGTAGTTCAGGGACAGAGTTTCACTATGATAGTCTTGAGGACATTTCACTCATGGTTGTTAGGGTAAAACATTCAAGAACCGCCCTCAGTTTATACAAGAGAACAGGAGCAGGCTTTTCTTCACAATGTCTGCTAAATTTAGTACAGTTATAAAGCAATGCAGTCCAATAATGAGTAGGCCTGGGCGTAAAATTCTGCTCCGCACACGGAATTTGGGAACAGAATTTATTTTTGGATGACGCGCTCGAACCGGGTTTTTGCGTGAGCTGGCGAGTGCGATGAGTCTTGCCGAGCGCTCGCGAGTGCCAGTGAGATTTGCTAGATGCCCGAAAGCACCAGCGAAACTTGCCAACCAACCGGGAGCGCTAGTGAGACTTGCCGACCACTAGCGCGGCTTTAGGCCGTGCCTCCAACACCCAGCACCTTTTTTAAACAGCGAGCGCAAGAGAGCGCCAGTGACTGGGCTGCATCCTCGAGCAGATTTTCTCTCTGTGGTGTTGCCCGCACGCATTTTTGATTCGAGAACGCATGTCGCATTTCTGAACGTCAAAAACGTAGCGCGAACGGGCGCCCTGAGCAGCTCTACTGCAGAATTCCGCAAAAGTTTTGGGGGCACTCCGCGGAATTACGCGTAGCAGAACTCCACGGGCTCTGCCCAGGCCTAATAATGAGGCACAAAATGCAGATGTATAAAAAGGAAAATGTCCTCCTTTGGTCTAAGGTAGAAAGAAACAGGGAGCAACACCGGATACACCCTCACTGCAGCACACAATCCAACAAGTGACTTGCATCTTCACAAAATTCTTACATTCTTCACTTCCAACCTCCTTACATTCCACAGTCCAAGCGCATGCCCATAAGCCACTACAAACCTCTCTCCTTTCAACCAACACCACAATGCATGAGCTACAATACTAACACCACAATCATCCATATAAACATAGACACATGCAACCAACTAGTACATATATACACCCAATTACGTAAAATGCACTCGTCCCAACGCAGAGTATGAACAAAATACCATACACATACAACAATACTTTGAATGTACTCACCACAACTCAAAGTCCTGCAACCGTTTGGGTAGACAATGTTCTCTCATCCTATGTTTTCACTGGATCCTGGACCGCTGACTACTGGAGTGACACTAGGACATTCATCTACAACTTCCAAATAGGCATTCCATAAACCATCAGACTCGTACAGTCCTCCACCACATGCTACAGGTGTACCACCGCCTGCCACAGACTTACAACCACCCCATCCCTTTGATCAATGAAATACCATAATCCTCTTTACACCCTTCGTAGTGTCTCAACCCAGAATTTCTCTTAACTTTACAGCACCGACACCCTTCTAAGGTCCTAAACCTCATTTCCAAAGGGACAGACCCTCGCAACACTTCAATCACTGTTGGGGTCTGGACCAATGTGGTAACCCCTTTTTTCTACAAAATCTTTTTTCATGGTCCAAACATATTGCCCTACTCATATGTTAGAATTCTTAGGTGACTGCTGTTATGCTGACACATTTTCAGCTTTTCCTTCTTTCATCTTTTTAACTTCCTTCTCTTTCATCTCAATATCATCCTGAAATGAAATCTCCTCCTGATCACCCAAGGCTCTAACTTTGTATTTGCGAATACAGCCCCTCAACAACTAAAATATTAACTTGCCCGTCTCAAAACTGGGAGTTATTTAGTAGAACAAAACAGCCTGCAATGATTTTCTCAAAGAAATCTCAGGTTTCTTTCTACAGGTTGTAGAGTAAGTGATGTATATGACACTACCAACTCGACCTTACCCTTCCTGAGCCAACACCACTTCAAGGATATGCCTTCTGGCGTCCACCATAATCACACACTCAGTAGCCATAATGAAGAATTTCAAACACGGTGCAATTTCAATTTCTTCTTTGACTAACTTAAAGCAATCACTTGGCCCCAAATATACTTGCCATTCATTTTCAATAATTTACCTAGGTGGTCCACTTTTCAAGCAGAAGGATCTCCAAATTGTGAATACAATTCCACAAGTCTATAAAACTTGTTAATTGGTCACTTGATTGTGGTACAGGTGGGTAGAGAATGGCAACCACATGTCCTTTTTTCGGCTAGACTTCTGGACGTCATTCTCAAACCACATGTACCTGTTCTCCTTTGGCTTTCCCAAATACTAATATATTGTTTCGAAAGACGCTGGTACCTTGAAGCCCTTTCAATATTTTGGTCATCTCCCTTAGGAATCCAGCTGATGCACTTGTTAATTCAAAGGGTATCCTCTTGGATTAGAAAGACCTCTTTGCTGTGATGAATTCTGTGTGATGCCTGGAATCAAAACAATGCAGAGGTCATCCAACAAGCATTTCTTGCAAATTCAGAAGGTGACACATCAACTCATACAGCCTTGTACAAGAATCTTAAATACACACGGGCTCCCCTATTCCCCCGAAGGCCAGCGAGGTGTTGCAGCAAGAAGCGGGGCAGCAACGAGCCCCCTCCATGCCGCCTGACCCCAAGATGGCGGACAAAGCGCCCCAACAAATAGAACGCCCACGCAGCAGACTGGGGGGGGCAACAGATGAAAGAGCGGTCACAAGTAGGAGTCCCCCAAGACCTCTGAGGAAGCACCGTGGAGACCAGACGTGAGGGAATTACAGGTCCATAACCAATGCCTGACCCTAAGATGGCCGCCTCTGGGGACATCTGAAATGTATAGCTGCCACTCTCTCACGACAGTGAAGCCCGAATGCGCACAGCATAGAACCCGGAGAGGAAGCGCCATTAGTCATAGATACCTGGCCTGGATGCCCCAGCAAGCAGTGGGGCCAGAGAGCTCCTCGCATCTGCATTGCACAACACCCCCCCTGAGCGAAAGACTAAAATGGGAACCGGCTGATTTTAACTCCAAGGTCAGAATCCCTTGCCTGACCTCAAGATGGCTGCCACAGTGGTCCCTACCCAGACCACGACAGTGGACATCAACCAGACATCGAACACATCCCCTTCCGGCCTACCCATCAGGATACTGAATCTGTGAATCTACCTCTGACCGTGGAGACCTAGCTTTTTGGGCGATGCGCGGTGGAGCTACTTGATAGCTAAAGAGGAGATGGGCGGTGGACTACCCCCTCGGCCGTCACCTACCCAGCCGGACTTTGGGCAGACCTTACTGCGTCTCTCCGTTGTATTCTCCCTCCTACCCCTTTACTCCACCCCCTTTACGCTCCCTTTATCCCTCCTCTTTACTCTTTAATTGTTTTCCTGTTGAGACCTAGCTGTTTGGCTGATGCGCGGTGGAGCTACTTGATAGCTAAAGAAGAGATGGGCTGTGGACTTCCCCCTCGGCCGTCACCTACCCAGCCGGACTTTGGGCAGACTCTCCTTCGTCTCTCCATCCTCTCTACCTCCTACCCCTTTACCCTTCTAAACTCCATTTATTTTGTCTTCTACGCGCTTGAAACGTTTGCCTAGTAACTCATGTAACTTGTAACTGATGTAACTTTGTAATTTTGTGGAACTTTATGTAAAGCGCTCTGATACCTCCGGGTCTAGCAAGCGCTATATAAAACTCAAACAAATAAATAAAAAACTTTAAGTCACCTGTGTCTTTAATGGAAATAAACACCGGTGACATCCAATTGGAACTATCAACAGGTTCTACGGTGTCCTTCTCACACAATTCTTTCAATATTTCCTTCAACTTTGCTCTGTCACTTTAGGGAACATTACATAACCTATAGCCTTATCCTTTAGCATGATTTTAAGATTGAACCCTCTCAATTTTCCAAACTTATCACAAAAAAATAATCAGGAAATTCAGATTCCAACCATTCACACTTCCCTCCACATTCACTGCATCCCCACTTTCTCCGTTAACTGCATAAACGGGGGAAAGGTTGAAGTGCTCTCAGATCTACCTTCATTCCACATTCTTTGTGGGCCAGCCCAAAATGATTTCCCATTTGACAGCTATGTACAACTCCCCTCAAGGTCTTCTTCCATGAAACTTTAAATCTGTCCATGTCAATCCATCCATAGGGACCTTATGACCAAGGTACTTATCAACTTTCTATTAAGCTACATTTTTTCCAACAACCTACAGCTCAGGATGGTGTACCAGGAACACAAATCTACCATTTTTACAACACTGTTTAACCATTGGTCAACAACTCGCACATAGGAAATACTTTACCTCTCGATTCCATTCCACCACTGACACTTGTACATAAAACCATGCAGGTCTCACTAGAAGCACCTTCTTCATTAACCACACACCAACACAATTCACCTGTTTACCAAAGTTTAAACACATTTGACCAAAGTGGGCCCTTTTCTTACCATACTTATCCTTTGCTGAGCAATACGTTACCAGCACCTGGAGACCCTCATGGGTGAGTACGGCACTTTACAAAACCCTGATTGATGAATTGAATTTACCAAATGACTGGCCGCACTACACCTGTAGCATTTGTATTTTCATCTAAAGGAACAAAATTTGTCTCCAACTTATCTTTCTCTTCCTTGCCACTTTTAGTTTTCTAGCCTCTTGTACATACTTTTCCAACAACTCAATACTATTTGCTGCCTCGAACGCAGCTTTGAATGTTGTCTTGTTCAGAGGCGACAACCTTTCTTGGGTATTTTTTTTAATTTAGTCTTCTTTAACATTTGATCTTGTAAGACCTGGTCATACGTTATATGTTCAGTTGCACATTACTGCCAGTGCTCTAAGAGCAGCCACAAACTGATCAATTTACTCACTCCCCCCCCCCCCCCGACATTGTGAATGAAACATATACCTCTTTAACACTGTATTTATTTTCTTTCCCTATCTTTCACCCATTTGATCCAAGGCTATTTGTTAAACATCAGTGTTCCCTGTCTTCCCTAGGGGTAATATGATTTTAAACTATCTTAGAATCATAGCCCCCAAACAATGTTTCAACAAAGCCAACTGTCTTTGAGGTTTGCACGCTCCTTCTTCCAGGACCTTCATGTATGCCTGGAAGAAGTCAAACCACATCTGCTCAATGGGTTGCTGGTTAGGTTAAGCCACAAAGGGTGGAGGTGATTGGATACTAGATATATTAGCATAGAACAACAAAAGTAGCCACTGTGGTCCACACAAAATATTTAACTAAAACAAAGAACATAGATACCATCTCCAATATTATCCAGGAAAATTACGGTTATGAATAAAATCCAACAAGTATGTGCTGTGTGTGATTAAAACTTCCTTTTATTTATTTTTAAGGTGGTTATCAATAATACCATCAACGTAAGATACAGACCAATGAAGTTCAACTTATTTGTTAATCACTTATTTGCAGTTTTTTGTATTCACATTGCTATGTGCGACTGTAGGGCGGTAATAACCCCAGTACACGAATGCTTCGCCTCAAATGCGTGACGTTGTGTACAAGAGTCAGGCATAGCTATGTGGGAAACAGCCTGTAGGTGCAAGGCAATGAAAGCAATGCCAGAAACACCCTCACTGCTGCACGCAATCCACCTACTGACTCACATTTTACCAACCTTGTTATATTTCGCACTCCACACTCCAAGCACATGCCCGTGAGCCAACACACCATAAGTTCCGATTATTTTGTCACTGCAGTTCCTATGCCTCCTAGCATCCAGGACGCCTAGCCCTACTTAACTGCCCACAAAACTATTTGTGCATAAAATTAAAGAGAAAATAAGTGCTTGCATGGATCAATTTCCGAAATGTTATGTTTGTCATTATAAGAGCTTGAATTATCTGACAATGGTAATACATTCAAAGTTGCTCTGAACAGGGACCCCAAATATGGTATGCCAGGAACGTATATCCCCAAAACGTTACTGGCTCTTTGGGTAAAGCTCTGATAGAGCTTGAATGTTATCATTCATTTAATCTCTATGAATTCACCCTGAAAAAATAAATGATTTATGACAATTTACGGATATGACAAATGTGTGTTGAGATATCATGTTTAGAGAACATGAACGAAATTAAGATGATTTAGATACTGCATCGTAAAAGCATGCAGAATGTTAGACGTAGATTTGTATTGACACCTAACCATAGATGAAACTAATGAGAAGTAAATAAAGCTATTGGTATATGTTTACTTTATGCATAAATGAACAAATTACAGACAAACGATAATATGAATATCCTTATATGTCTATGAATAAAGTTGTTTTAGATATTAAGAAAATGGACAGTAACATTAGAATGTGTAATGTGAGAGCAATGATATTGATGAGAAAAACAATTGCCATAATATTTTGTGCTTCGTAAAAGGTTTATTTTAGATATGCTTTCAAATATAATGAGAGATGTATTAAAATTGCAACGCGAGGAGAGATTTGCCTAACTAACATGTGAAATAATAATGAGGTGTTAGAAAAAAAATTATATCCGTATTTTATACCTACATAATGTAATCGTGAGTCATTAACATGACTAATTGAAGAACTAATGTACTGTATTCAATGATGTGAAATTCATATTTTAGCATAAACTCAGCGCGCACAGGCTGCATTCCATATGGGCCTCAAAACTTCTTTCCCTTCCTAGCATGAACTAATGAACTGAATAGTCTGAAGCCTATGAGAACTTTGTGTAAAGTTTCTACTTGTGCCTTAACACTCAATAATTCCTTTCTCGATTCTAGCTTATTTGACCGGACTTGCAACAATTTGTTACTTCCTAGAGTAGATGCTTGGGAAAGGACTGACAAAGAATGAGAGCATGGACTCGCCTACTTCCTAGATGTAGTAACCAATCAGATGAATAAAAAACAGTGGTCTTATGGAAAATGCCAAGTAATGGATTACTTAATCTTCCGGATTTGTATACATTACCTACTACATCATCTCATCCTATTGCAACTGATCAATGGGACAGCATGGTCTGATCAAACTGGTGATGACAAGGGGTGTCAACCAGAAATCAATGGAGTATGATTACCTAAAGTGCGGACACAGGCGGTTCCTATCTTGCCCACCTTCTCGACCCACCTTGTGTTAGAGACTGATGATTTGGACTTCCAAAAACTTACGTGAACTGGGACAATTACTGCGTTTGCTGCCGGCTGGTATGCTTGCTTAAGTGGAACCTATCCGGCTGGGAAGTTTCCCAACAACAGCTGTGGCATTTGATGCTGCACTGCAGACAGGGGCAAACTAGCCTGTTTATGAACTCACTGGCAATTACTAAACTTACATCTATAGGGTTTGTATGAGGGCTATATGCTTTAAAGACTCATTTCTCAGGATATAATCTTCCTCTGCAGAGGAAGGATTCCCTTTAAACTGGATTCTTACAGCTTTATTAATGCTTATTAAAAGTCGTAAATCAAACTGACATGACATTTTCTTTAAAAATGCAATCAAGATACCGAGAAAAAAATTCTGCTGATTGTTTCATTCGTTTGTTGTGGTCCTGTTATCCGTTTCCAAATTAATTTAACCTGAACATTTTATGCCTGAACAAGACCATTTGGTAATGAATAGATGCTAACAGGCGCGCAACGCCCATTGGGCTAAAAGGGCTTCATCCTGCACTCATGTGACACTTCACTCACCTGTCCCCCTCACTGCTCAATCTGCAATCTCACTCAAACAAGCCCATCACTAACCATGCATTCATTCGTCCCACTCTGCACTTACATCCGCACCCAAATTCATATGGT
The DNA here is from genome assembly GCA_963921515.1 of Calotriton arnoldi. Taxonomy (NCBI): domain Eukaryota; kingdom Metazoa; phylum Chordata; class Amphibia; order Caudata; family Salamandridae; genus Calotriton; species Calotriton arnoldi. The sequence continues at coordinate 896,693 of CAWUFW010005961.1, read as the reverse complement.
CACCTCACTCACCCTGCAGTCACTCCTCTTACCCTACTATAACACTGTCTCGTCGCTCATTGTGCACTCATATGGGCACTCCTGCCACCCACACAGCGCAGAGGGTTAAAGTGACGCTACAAAAAGAATGTCTACCATTGCAGATCACATAACTGAGTGCGAGTAAACTAGGAGTAGCGATATAAAAAAAATGAAGTGTTTGTCAGAAAGGTGCTATAGAGTTTTGAGGTGCATTGTTGGTGAGTGGCAGTGAGGGAATTCATGGAAAAGGAGGAAATGGGAGAGGGGCGCCAAAAAAAGACTGTTGCACCCTGTGCGACTAGGGCCAACCCTGGCTGGGAGTTTTAGCCCCTCCCCCCCAATTTTGGGTCTAGTTGCGCCCCTGGATGCTATTATCTTACTTCAGATCCTCATAAGAAAATGTAGTTCATTCCCTTAATATTCTAGTCCCTTTCCGCACAGAACAAGATCCATCGGAGGACTTGAGAGGAACAGGAAATGGTAGCCGAGGTTATTCTGTGGAAATTTATTCAGTAGTAAAAAGTAGTCCAAGGGTCAACACGTTTACGCTACAACAGCTCTAAGCATTTGCGCTTCCCACGAGAGGAAATACTAATAGGTAACGTTATGTGCTGAGCCCAACCCGCGGCCCCCACCACCATCTTGCCTCTTACCCTGGTTCGCTTCATCCGGATCCCTGTCACGAGTCCTAAAGCCAGGGGGCAAAGCGGGACCGATAAGCTCTCGAGACATTGTCAATTTGAGGAAATCAAGGATATCAGAAACATCAAACGCATGCGTACTCCCGTAACAACAGAATTTGCGACAGGCCACGCCCATTCACGGGAAAGACGTTGTACCTTCGCTCCAATACTAGTCTACGGCTCGCCACGGCACCGAAATAGATAACAGACAACAACGCCGGAGTTGTCAGTTGACGATAGACAACCTCTGGGCCATATTTGTAAACCTAGATGGTAGCTTTAATTTCTTGAAGAAATATGGTTACTCACCTAAATAAATATTAGCCACGCGGCTTTTGATGTATCCATTTCAAAATGTTGAAAATTATCTTAACAGCGATTTCTCAAAGCTGTAGTATTCATTTTTAGATAAAAGAGTTTAAAGTACGGAGAAGAGAAATTACACTTCCCGTTCAGTTTCTAACAACATATTTAATTACTGTGTACTTTATTTGAGAGTTTATTTTAAATTGTTTTCCTTAGAAGTTTGAGGATTCACTTCTTCTCCGAGTTGGTCTCCTTTGCTCAACTCGAAGGCTGTCGTGTTAGTTCCTTCTCTATGTTGGCAGCCCCACATGCTGTGTTGCAGTGACGCGAGTTTCCTGCGCCTGTCCATGTGCAACAAGCTGTAGCAGCACTTTGCAGGACTTAGTAGATACCGGTACCGTTACCATGGAACCCTTCATGCTGTATCCACCCCCCGATTTTAGCTCTCCTCCTCCCGGTTTTCTTCCTCCACCCCCTAGTTTCAGCTCCCCGCTTCCTGGCTTCTGTTCCCCACCACCACCTCCACCCCCACCTCCTCCTCCTGAGCCCCCTTCGGTGCTGCGTCCTCCTACCTTTCTACCCCAAGCGTCCCTTTGGGGGTTAGGAGATTGCGGTTTCTCCAATGCCTCAGGTGAAGACTGGTACAAAAGCCACCAGGCTTCATCGGCGAATCTGCAGAATTGGCACAACCAGCAACTGCTTAACCAGCAAATCCAGCACCACTGGCAGCAACACAACAGGCGCGACAAGAACCAGCAGACGCAGGGCCAGTCTCCAGGTTAGTACCACACTTGCACTGACAGCCCGCCTCATTAGTTCTATTAATGAAAGGGTCGTTGTGAGGAAATGTGGTTTATTATATGGTGTGGTTATGAGACATCCCCTTGTAATAAACTCACAACCCTGTCTTGGGTTCAGTCAAAAACGTTTGTCAAACCTTAGTTCAACCCTGGCTGGTTGTAGCTTCGAACAGTCAACTTAAACAAAGGTACAACTGTAAAGCATTTAAGCAGAGCCAAAACAACTAAATAAAGATACACGATTCTCAAGAAATCCAACACCAATTTGTTACAATAGACTGTATTTTAATGAATTTATATAAATACTTAAAGAAACAGTAAGTCACTACTTTTCACTCAACTGTGAACAAGCGCTGGCAAATTCAACTAATTTGACACTTAGGAATTTTTTTCACAAAAACGTTTGTCAAAGTTGAATCTGGTCACTTCCAGTTACTTTGGGTGACTAACTCCGGCAGGGTGCAGGTCAGGGGAGCTAACAAAGTCCCACAGAACAGTTCCCTCAAAGAGGAAGTAGTCTCCAGCGATAGTAGCAACTTGCCATTGGCTTCTATGGAAGTCAATGGCAAGTGGTCCTGATGCAAGGGATATAGGATGCTGTGTGGTCGATGGGGGGGAAGGGGCTACTATTCAGACCATGGTCGTTGTGGGCGACTTTGATTACAAGGTTTGACGTCTCTCAAAGTCCTCTTTGATCCAGCAAAAGTCCTGTTGCCACTGAGCTACTAGTCTCCGGTCTCAGTAAAACCAGTGTTCCCCTAATCTGGCGATAACTCTCCTTCTGGGTGACCAAAGTGCATTCCGACGACTCTCCCGGGCCCTGCAGACTCGGGCGCAACATTTGAACGTCTGGACTCTGTCTCCACTGCTGCAGTGAAGGTTGATCCAGGATACCAACACGCCCAGGCAGGCTCCTCCAGCTTTTGTGGCCCTGGTTCTGGAAGTCAGCCAAATGACTCTTGAGTTCTCTGCTTCTGTTTGGGCTCGGACACCACAGGCACAGTCCTTTCTTTGCTAGCCCAAGGAGCAGCAGGTGCAGTCCAACTTCAGTGCAGCCTTTCTTTGCCAAATCCAAGGTCAACCGGGCACAAATAGTTTTGCAGGCAGTTAAGTAGGGATAGGCATCCTGATGCTAAGCCTCTTCTCCAGTACAGTTGATACCTGCAGTCTAAGGTCAATGTGTATCTCCTTTATGCCCAGATAGTGCCCTCAGGGGATGGCCGGTCACTAGCGAATAAGCTTCTTGGATCCCCCCTTTGTGATGACAACTTCCTGTGAAGTGTCACATCTAGCTATCCCAGAGTGCTCTATTTTGCTCACTCCCAAGATGGCTAAATCCTTCTCGCGGTGTGTGGCGCTTGGTAGCTCACCGTAGAGGTCTTGGTACTTGAGGGCTAGGTGCACACAGAAAAACTCGTTTGACCAAGGTTTTCCCCTCACTGTACCCAACACCCTTCTGTCTGCCTAAACAAAGGAGTAGCTCCTCTTGGTGTGTGCTCACCATTTTCACTTCAAAGGCGGCTTCCCCTTTCAAGCTCGCCTTTTGGGCTCACACCTTGTGTGGCTTTTTTTGCCAGGAGGATATAATACCTCCTTCCCTCGCAGGCACTTTGTAAACTTTCCTGGGAGTCATTAACACTCTTCCTCAGGAGGCTAGAAGGCTGTCTGGAGGATGTGCAGCCATAAATGGGAACTTGAAAACCTTTGGCAGAAAAGTGGCAACTTACTGAAGTTGCACTTTGCCCTCCAGTGATGTTAAAGTGGATTTATCCATTTAATCAGATTTAATACACTGTTTCTTTTGATACCTTGAAGTAGCAACTTTAGTAGTCCATTCAGAAGTTATCAGGGCTGAGATGCCAGCTTGTAACTCTGAACTCTCCAATGGGGCTACTTGCCTTTCAACAGTAAAAATGACAATGTTGGTTTTTACTGTCCGGGCCTTAAAAACAAGAAACTACAGGTCCACCCTAATAATATAACGCACCCTGCTTTTAGGGCTCAGTAAGCCTGCCTTAGGGGTGACTTACAAATATTTAAAAAAGGAAGGCTTGGGCTTTGCCATGGCAAAGTCGAGTTAGCAATGGAAAACTGTTCTCCCAGCCAGCAGCAGCAGGCATTCAAGTCATTCTTATGCCTTGTCACACTCATTGTGGCACAACTAGTCCTGCAGTGCACAAGCAACACTTTAATTTACAGTCCCTAGGTACCCCTCGTACCAAATACTAGGGACTTACAAGTAAACCAAATGATGTCAATTGAGGATAAGCCAATTAAACATGTATCTTTTAAGGTTGAGAGCACATGCGTTGAGTCCTGATTAGCAGTGCTCAGGACATTTTAGAGTCGTTACACCAGTGCCTAGTGGTCCATATGGGGGCGAGAGGTAAGGGAGGGATGAACCTGGAAAAAACTAGGTTTTCTCACAGTCGTCTCAATTTTAGGGGACCCTTTTTCACTGACTACAAGATTTTGTTTATTAAATATTTTCAGACACGCTGTATGTGTTTCAAGGGGTTTGCCATCAGTAGCCCATGCAATGATTAGCTTGTTATAGTGTGTCAGCCCTACTGTTTGGAGTGAACCCATCTAATACTCTGCTTCTTCACTAATGCTGCCTTTAATTTTATATTTTTTTATCAACTGCGATCAGGCCCTGAAGCATTTATCTGTTTTATTTTAAGCAACCAGACATTGCAGTTTGCTTATGAAATTGACCTTGAAAGTCCAGTGTATTATTCACAAAGGCATAAACAGAAAAACTCCAGCATTCATACAAACGAAAATTAAGAAGTACAGAAAAAGATACTGCACTCCAGGCCAACATACAAAAGACATTGGTGGCACTTTCTTCTCAGTCCAAGGACAGAAGATATGAAACTCACTTCCAGTGAGGATAAGGTCCATCAAAGGTCACCTACAATATAGGAAGTTGGTTAAGATGTTGTCGGTAGAGGGTAGGGTCATTATACAAGAGTCTAGAGCTACTCAAATAGGAGTTATGTTCTTTATTTCATGTTTGTCCCTTAGGTTATAGCCACAGCCTGATGGCTCCTATTCTGACTTAATCCAACGGTAAACAACTCCAAGCCTTCATACAGATAGCAACAGTCTATGCGTCTTCGTCTTCTCACAGTATCTATGCTCAACATTCTACAGTGTGCCCTCTCAGCCCATGTGAACACAGACGCGTCACATCACTACATCATCCCCTTTCCCTCCATACAGGACAAACCAGACATTGCAGTCCGTATATTCTTTCCTTCCACACAGGACAAACGTCAAATTAATGCAACAGTGACCCAGAGACAAAAAGACAAACTCGTACACTTCGCAACACACACACGTCCACAAAGATAATACACTCCATCACACTCACTCACTTTCACATACACAAAAGTGCATCCTAGCACTCCGACATGCCCAACATCCAGTCATACTTGTTGACAAAAACCAACTTGACCACTTACGAATGGAAGAAAATACCTACATTTTTACCCAGAATCGCGCCTTCTGGCAACTGCATAAACATCAGCGAAATGTGTCTTGCACAATGCTAACAGCCTGCAGTACATGCAGATTAAAACTTCTGAAAACATAACATTCAAACACCGGTGTAGTCTGGTAGTATCACCCCATCACCAATCCACAATAGTACATGCCAGGATAGGGAAGCACCCTGACTGATCCCCATTTGACTCAACTGAAAAATTATAGCATACTTTAATGATAACCTGTGGACTGACATATATGACCTACAAGATCAACCACCGCAAATCATTGTTAATTTATTACTGAAACATACCCCCCATGACCTGCATCATTGTATTTCTAATAGCATGATTGTCGCACAGGTCTGAAACCCATGTGAAGCAAACCAAATAACCACACAAAATATTTCTTCTTATAAAAATGCTATCTAGCTAGTCACCAGTACTAAGTATAAACCAATACTAATACTACCCCCAATTTACTAACCACTAATAATTACTAACATAAATAAGGAAGAAAAAAAAACTTAAATACTCCTCTTTTAATTTTGATCAACGTAAATATACACCAAACACCAATTGTTTTCTCCCTTCACATTATCGTCGAATAAGATAACTAAACAGTAAATTCTAGCCATACTACTGTAATTATGTACACAGATTCCAATCTCTAACACTGTGTCTCCCTACTATTAATACTCGCTAAAACAACTAAACACCAAATACTAATCACATCTCCCCACTAACGTTGGCTTCCCAATAATGTTGCATGAAACCCATCTGCAAAGAGCTTCAGTGCCAGGTATGGGGTAATAAGTAGAGGTGGATGAGCCAAGAAATTTATAGGGAGTGTATAACCAGAGCTAAGCCAAGGGTCAGGCTTGACTCTACGTGCCGTGCACTTGCTGGCCTGTGAAAATATTTGACATGTACAAATATAAAGTGCCTTCAAAATTCAAACAAATGCATTTCTTTAACACGCAGAAGTGTTTTACCTTAGTACATCAGATTATATCACTACATTGAGAGACATTTATTAAAAGTGATAGGTTTTAAACATGAACTTAGAAACATTCATGCCTCCCACCACGAAGACCGTACTAACGCGCAAGAGGCAAGTAATTTGTCAAGTGCGTCTGATAAGTGGCCTAAATTCCTATTACACATGGAGCTGCGTGATTGTGTGTGAAATCAAACACAAGGTTTTTGTACAGCACTCCTTCTGAACACACTTATTTGAAGGTGCTCTCATATGTGATCATAATAGGAGGCTTAGTGAAATAAAATATTTGTCAGGGATCACATAATTCTGTGACGCGAGGAAGCCCGGATTGATCTCAGGTTTTGTACTCCCATCAAGTGAACTTCAGCCACTAAAAGGTATCTCTTTCTTGCCCCTGTTTTACATGAAAGGTTACCACTTTGTGTTTAATTCTTTGATGTAAGGGTGGCAGAAGCCACGCAATGGGCTTGGTTTGTTTTGGGCTTGAGGGTCCAGGAGGACTTCGAGCTGAGCCGGGTATGTGGCTTGAGCTTTCATTAGTTCCCACACCTCTCATAGCAAACACTGTATAAATACCTAGACCATACCAGTTGAAAGCATTGCCAGATAATCTAGTGCCTAGAAGGCAGAGTCCAATTATGTGTGACATGCAGCAGCTTTGTAGGAGTAGAACTGGGTGCCAGCTGGACAATGCTTTAATTTTGCTTTAGGGCGAGTTATATTCAGGCCAGATTACTAATTTGTATGATTTGCATGTCTAGATTTTGACTGCAAGCTGTCTTTGCAAGCTGTATTTGCTTTTACTCTGGAGAACACTCTAGAGCTATGTACAGATATGTGGTGTGGCATTTCTAGAGCTCACTGCAAGCTGAAAAGCAACAGAGTGCTCTACATGGAGCAAGCCCCAATGGGGGCACATAGGGTGGGGAGGGGAAAGAGGGAGGAAATAGTGGAAAGGATGAGAATTCATCCTATCTGAGGTAGTGTTCCTTGAATGGGTTAGTGTTTGGTTTCTTCCTGAATTGTAGAAGGATTGGTGCTTTTCTGAAGTCGAGATCCTGGGGGTGTAGGCTGAGAAGGCTTGTTTTATTGTTTTCTTCTTCTTGCAGTGTTTAGCCTTTAATCCGGAGATCTCCAAGTTCCTCGTCTGGCACTAACCTCCAGATTAGTTTGTCAGCTAGGCAGACAGGGGTCTTTGTGTAGAGTGCCTTGTAAGTAATGCAGCTGATTATTGATGGTGATCCGGGCTTCCGCAAGTGTAGATCCTTTACAGTGAGGCTAATGTGGTTGAATTTCTTCAACCCCTTGATAAGCCTTGCTGTTGCATGAAGGATGCCTTTCGGGGATGCAAGAGTGATCTCTGGGATGCTTTTGAACAGGCCTTGCCTCCATCTAGGTAGAAGAGGACTAAGGCTTAATTTGGCATAGTGAAGTCTTCTCCTGGGAGAAAAGGTTTCACTTTTTTCAGAAGAAAGTTGGAACCAGACTGCTTTGGTCTTCATCGCAATGTGCTCTTTCAATGAGCAGTTCAAGTTGAGGTGAATCTGCAGGTGTTGGCCTGTTCTGTCAGTTGAGGTGTGAAACCCATTAAGTTGAAGACGGAGAGGAATGACGGAATCAGAGAATGGTGATATTGGCAAACCGGAGGAATTTGGTGTTTGTGGGTATCAATAAGAGGTAGTTTAACATCCATGTCTGGATGTGTTGGGTGTCATTAATAGACTGGTATATCTTTGTTACTTTATGGAAGGCTGGCTCCCAGCGGTTCCATATAAAGGTTGATAATGATGGAATGGAGCCTTTAGGGACTCCATAGGTGACAGGGAGAGTCCCGGATCTTGGCAGGATTATGCCAGTGAAGCTTAGCCAGAAGCTGCAGTGTCTGTGATGTATTTTCAGAATGGTGAGCTGACTGAAAGTTGGGTGTGAGGAAATTGAGGAAATTGAAAGAAAAGAATAGAGTTAAGGCTTTATTTAGAGGTTGGTGGACAGGATACTCTGTCTCAAATGTGGTGGATGTCCTGTACCACATATAACAATTGTATTATCGCCAACCGCACTTGTAATAAGACGGATGGAATATCCGCGTCATGTTTGTGACTTAGTGACCCATCTGCCTAACTCTTAATCAGATCTGAATACTAAAGTGAGCTACAGGCAACTTCAGTTGAGAAGCCATCATGTGAGTTGGTCCCAGGATAGAATTTTCCTATTAGGAGCTTTGGTATAGTTGTGTTATAATCTTATTTACCAACTAGAATTCCAGGTCTTTGGTGTTCTGTCCCTGCCGTAGCTGCAGCAGTTATAACAGTTGAAAGCAAGTCTGTGGACGAAGCACTTTGATAAACCTATTAGTCTACCTCAGATCATTTTAAGTGTTATTTTACACCTTCACATAAAACCTACCTGGGACTCTATCATGTTAGTTTGTGTGATAGGTCTTCTGTTCCAGAATTATGTCCTGATTTGAATGGAACCCAAACCTTATTTAAATGTAGCCCTGTCAGGGTTGGAGGTGGACTGAGCGATTAATAAACTAACAGATAATTCACCAGGATCCCACTTAGAATGACATTATTGGAAAGTTCAATACCAGGCACTCAGACAGAGGAACAAGCAGATAGGAAGGAATTCATGCATATGGGTCTGAATGAGTGTATTCGCTGTGTTCACAGAAGAAATTCTGAGTACCTAGATGGTAGGCTTAGTAGCAGTGCCTCCTGTTTCTTGGTGAAAGTGGACATTAAGGATGTATGTGCATACAGGAGAAACGTTTTTTGTTTGGAAGAAGTTCCCTTTATTTAGCTGACGGGGATTTTAACCAGAAGATGCCAATCAAATAGCATCAGAACTATGTAGAGTTATAGGGTCCCTAAGCCTATTAGGTAATGCTTTTCACTAGCTTGTTCAGCAGAAAGCATTGTTTATACCAGCATCTGCTGCTGAGTGCACAGGCTGGAACAGCATTTGTTTAAAAATTGACAGTGTGATATGTTGCTGTGATGTAAGGGAGGTTACAGATTGGAATGTTGGTTTTTTCAAAGGGGGGTTCTCATAGTCAGTTGGCTCCAGGTCACTTTTGGCTGAGGTGTGTGGATTAAAGGCCAAGCATATTGCTTCCTTAAGAGTGCGCAGGTTTCCTTTCACACTGGCGACGTGCTGGGAACATGCACACCTCTTCATGGCTGGAGTGAGAATGTGTGCACTGCAGTTCAGTAGGAGCATGGAACATCCTGTGTGCAGAACCAACGGATCTGGTGTTCATTGGAGTGGGTAGTAAATGTAGGAAGCAGCAGTGTGGTTAGGACTAGCTGCTTTATCTTCATCGTATTGCTCACTCTGTTAGAAAATCATAGGCTTGTTGAGTGAACTTGTCTTCATTGCGAGGTTATCAAGGCAAACCCATTGCCAAGAATCAAGGAGAATGGCTGGATGAAGAGTCATCATGTGTGTCTGCACCCGACCTCTTCAAGGCTGGACCTGATTAATGAACGTAGTGCATGGGATGTCCAATGTCATGCGTCTGTGTATGTGTGTATGCTTCCAACCATTTTATTAGAGTGGGAAATGAAACTAGGCCTGGATTAACAGGTATGGGCAAATGATGTTCGCTTAATAGAACCCTTTGCTGAGTGGAATAATAAAAAAATAAAAAAACAGCACTCCGTGTCAAATACTGCTTCAATGTTGGCTATCTGGTGGACTATTTGTGAAGCAAGGTGTTTTATGATAGGTCCATTTGAATTTAGTTTTCGTTAGACACTCACGAATATCTGGGCATCTGGATGGTGCAGCATAGTTCTGTAAAGAACATTTTCCTTTCCCTGCACAGATAATGTAGACCGGTACGCCTTTTGAATGTGACGTCGCTTTCTCAGGTGGAAACTATAAACTGACATTAATTCATTTAAATTTAAAAGTTTTACAAACATTGTACTATTCTTTTTTTACCTTTAAAATACATTACATTTTGGAGGGGGGCGTGTTAAGGACTGCCAGGATTAGATTTCCCACAAGTCTCAAGGAGAGAGGGTGTGGTTGTGGTGGTGGGGAGCCCTCGTGTTTGCATCATCACTTTGTGCAAAATGCACCCTTATTCTTCCGCAGCGCAGGACGTTAAATCTTGTGGGGGCACGTTAAGGACTAAGCAAACACAAGGAGATGATGGACGGAGTGCTGAAACTTTTCAGACACTCACCCCCAGTCACAGATCTGGGTAGAATCCATCACCATTCTTTAGCTCACTTCGCCACCCCAGCTCAGACACGGCTATATGCAAATCAGTCTTGACCCTGCGCCTCATGGGAACAGTCCAGCCCGAACTGCCAAGCCATGTCTTTCCTGGACCGGAAACAAGCATCCTGGGACCGGTTTCGGGGTAACACCCCTGATCAGCCAGGCTAGCTTGAATCCAGTGGTAAAGTGAGCAAGGGACCCACGTCTGGGCATACCCTGCCAACTTAGGGAGAACAAAGCAAACACAAGGAGATGATGGACGGAGTGCTGAAACTTTTCCGACACTCACCCCCAGTCACAGATCTGGGTTGACTCCATCATCATTCTTTAGCTCACTTCGCCACCCCAGTTCAGACACAGCTATATGGAAATCAGTCTTGACCCTGTGCCTCATGGGAACAGTCCAGCCCAAACTGCCAAGCCATGTCTTCCCTGGACCGGAAACAAGCATCCTAAGACCGGTTTCGGGGTAAATCCCCTCATCAGCCAGGCTAGCTTGAATCCAGTGGCAAAGTGAGCAAGGGACCCACGTCTGGGCATACCCTGCCAACTTAGGGAGAACAAAGCAAACACAAGGAGATGATGGACGGAGTGCTGAAACTTTTCCGACACTCACCCCCAGTCACAGATCTAGGTTGAATCCATCCTCATTCTTTAGCTCACTTCGCCACCCCAGTTCAGACACAGCTATATGCAAATCAGTCTTGACCCTGTGCCTCATGGGAACAGTCCAGCCTGAACTGCCAGGACTTGATTTCCCACTAGTCTTGAGGAGAGAGAGCGTGGTGGTGGTAAACCCTCCTCTTTGCAACATCACTTAGTGCTTAAAAGCGCCCTAAATCTCCTGCAGCGTGGGACGTTAAATCTTGTGGGGGCACGTTAAGGACTGCCAGGACTTGATTTCCCACAAGTCTCCAGGAGAGAGGGTGTGGTTGTGGTGAGCCCTCCTCTTTGCAACATCTCTTAGTGCTTAAAGCGCCCTTAATCTTCTCCAGCGCAGGACGTTAAAACTTGTGGGGGCACGTTAAGGACTGCCGGGACTCTACAGGACTCGATTTCCCACAAGTCTTGGTAATAGTGAGCCCTCTTTGCATCATCACTTAGCTCTTAAAAGTGCCCTTAATCTCCAAAAGCACTGGACGCACCTGGGCGAAACTTGGAAGAGGTTGAGCCACCCTCCTTGGCTTCACCTTTTGGAAAGGTACTGTGCACCGCCCGAGGATACGTGCAGTGTTTTCCCCCTGTGTAGTACTTAATTAGCTCACGGTAGGGGGTGTCTACCTTTTTTTGTTTTTTTGTTTTGAGCGCTTAATGTGCACTTACTGTAAGTTTATGATTCGAATTAACGTCCTTTGTACTGACACGTGTTGCTATTTAATATTGTTTGCCTGTTATGCAAGGATAAGGCTCTTTTCTTTTTAAGTTGAGGACTCATAACATTGGTAAGATGTGCGTTTTTTGGGTCAACTTATCGTTTATTATTATTTTTAATCCAAACTCTGAACTAGTAGCCGAGTTTACCATTAAGCGGCACTCTCAATTGGTGTAACCCCTTTCTGGATACCCCCCTCTTGTTGAGGTTGTGCGTTACATCTGAAGTATATTCTTACATTATCAGAAATTGGCTCTGCCGAAATGGGAAGCTGCTGATAAATTACTAGAATTGGAGAACGTAAAAAAAGCAGCCAAGACACTCAACTAAAAACTGCACCCTTGATGAAATAGATGTACTGATTGATGAGGTCGAGGGCCTTCTGTCTACAAAGAAAAAGGAAAAGATGACAGGAAAGAGTAGCAAGGGAAATACTAAATCCTATCTAATTAACAAACCACCTACAACTTTAAAAAAACAAACGCTGTAGCCCATATAGACTCAACTCTGATAACTGTAGCCAGCCAACCTATTTCTCTACTTGTACAAGAAAGGGGCATTGACATAAATGCAAGTAAACTTGTCAATTTGAAATGCGAGAATACGTTTGAAATTCTAGGCAACATAGATGAAGATAGACTTGTGCCCAGTCGGCTATCCTGCTATCCCCAATAATACCGCTGCTACACAACACCTAAGGGATGATACCAAAGCACAAATAACCATACTAAAAGGAGAGATAATGGGTTCAAAAGACTGTATCAACAAGCTGTCAAAGGTTTAAATGATAAAATGGAAAACTTGACTACTTTACTTACAAATGTAATCCTCAATTTGCACCAGCTCATGGGAATCCAAAAGCATCAAGCCCTCTTTCAATCAATATTCCAAACATTATTGTACAGCCTGGAAGAATAATAGGCTACCAAGTAGCAGACATTTTTTGACCTACAACTTACACCAATAGAGCGTCAGGTAGGGCACTACCGACCAGTTTGAATTTGGGGTCGAGCATCCTGTCCAACTCGGGGGATGAATTAAAACATTTTCCTTATAGCCTGGGCACAAATCCACCGCCACAGGGTTTCACATCTAATCCCTCCTGTTAGTATGCATACTCCTATACATCAAGCCAAAGGCACAAATTTTAGGAATGTTAGGGATAGTACAGGCAGAGTGATATATATGTGATAAACGTGCCAAAACTACCCGGTAATGTCAAAGAAACAAAGGAGTCCTTGACTAATAAAGTAATCCACTGGCTTCATAAAATCCGTAATTGTACATCAGTCATAAGGGATTACATAATAGATGTAGATCTCCACACTGATAAACAGTCAGCCCTTGACCACGTAGGCATACGGCTTGTGAGCCATGAACTTGTTGATTGGCTTATTGCTTTGGAACATAGATTGAGGTGCAACAGCGGGTCCTGCATAGGTCTGAAGGTTAACCGTCCGCAGCATATGTTAGCAATTCAAAATCCCAAACCATTTATGCCCTGCTTTCACCCAAGCCCAGTCCCAGAATTTTCTGCTCATTCTATTAATCTTTCTGAAGTAGGCTATCTTGTAAATACAACAATGAATTAGGAACACAGCCTAAGGAATAATTGACTTCATTATACAAAGTCCATCCTACATGTATTGAGGGGTCAGCTATGGGAACTACGGGAAAGGTTCACCCGCCCTCAGCTTGCTTATTAACAACAGTAGAAGAGGCTATACACCTCGGAAAGTTTATCCAACCTCTGCTGGGGTTAAGTACCCATACAGACGTTCCCATAAAATTACTATCCTGGAGCATAGCAGGGCTAAAAGCCAAACTGAATGATCCTGAATGGGCACATTTATTGACCAACACCACATTGTGCTACTCCAGGAGACATGGGCCACAGAACCAGTGTTCAGGACAGGGTATCTTTCTTTTTTTAATATATCTAAGGTAGGAAGAACCTCTGGAGGTTTGTTAATATGGTTGAAAATGGATTTGTATAGCAGGGCAAAGACAATAGTGACTCACAGAAAAGATTTATTGGGCATTGCCTTATCTCCCAGTAGCCCTAACAAATTTAGACACATTGCAATTATCAACATCTACATAGGTTCACTCCTGGACAATTTGCAGTCTGGTACCATTGACAGATTGCTCGTTTTTTTTGCACATCTGGGTGAGGAGAGGAGACTGTTAAGAGTGTTTGGGAACAGTGATAGGATGCCATTTGTTTTGTTAAATATTTGTACAACGGAGGGTGGGAAGATAGAGGGATGTGGGTGAAAGTACATAAGGTATATACAGATATGGGAAGTTGTACTTAGCAAAGATACCTCGAACACTGGATAGTGTCTGATGGTTTATTAAACAGAGGTAAAACCCCACACCGCAGTCCTGCCAGGCACAACTGGCCAGATCACCCCATAGAACCCTCCTATGTCTTAATAGAATGTATAGGTGTCACAATGAGCTGCAGCCCAAGCCTAGCTGAGACTGCCTAAGTACATTACACCACATCTCCCTACCGTGTACAACACATGGACATATCATAAAAAACGAATCATACATAACACACACACACACACAACAACAACGGACACACATATAAAACTCATTTCTTAAGAATGAAGAAAATCTCTTTGAACACAACTCAACTGATTTCTAACTTATGCGCAGCAAAACAAGTGGTTTTACTCACAGACCAAATCACCCAAACAGCCTGGCGGCCTTCTTCTCCTTACCTCCCTCCTGGCTTGTGCTACACCCATTGTCTCATCTCCGCTTCTCATCAATGGCTCATCTCTTCTATCCAGTAGGCTAGGAGCTTCCTGAAACATGCTACTACTTTGTTCATTTGTGAAATCCCTGTCATTCATCAGTAACCATGGTGAACATGGGCCACATAGACCTCCCCTCTCCATTGAACTTTCTTCCACACTTGCTTGTCTGGTACAGAGCCACACGCCTGAGATACCATGTTTGACCATTTTCTAATGTGACCCAATTACCTCCAACAGCCTTCTCTCTGAAGGGCCCCCTGAATTTGGTCAAACACTTTGCACTGACACAGGGCTTCAACATCACCCAATCTCCGACATCAATAACCGTTTTTCCCCATTTCCCTCAGCACACCCAATTGTGGGACCTTTATATGACACCTCACGCATCCAAGAGGGTACCAGCTTTGTCGCAAGTTGTCTGCCTCGCATCATTTCAAAAGGAATTCTTCCCGTGTTGGTATTGACAGTGGTGCGATAAGCCCACAACATGTCCTTAACCGCATCCTTCACTAACAAGCCTGCACTACATGCTAATTGCATAGTGCCCTACACAAGTATATTAATCCTTTCAAATAACCCATTCCCTTGTGGGTTATGCCAAGAGGAACATGTGTCTCACACCTAGAGTGTCCAAGAAATATTTAATCCCTAGTGAAGTAAGTTGGGTGCCATTATCTGTCAGCAATACAGAGAGAATCCCCTCCCACCTAAACACTTCACCTAGCAAGTGAATAGTGGAAGCTGTGGTGAACCCATTCATAAACACAACCTCTACCCACTTTGATTTGGCATCCACTAAAACTGCCGCAAATGTTTCTTGTTCTGGGAGAAAATCAAACGGTTTAATGAAATCCAGGCATACCTTCTCCCAGACCTCCCTTGCCTCTGATGCTTGTTGTTCTTCCCGTAAATCCCCTAAACCCACTCGAAGGCATTTTTCAGAATCTTTACAGGCTTCACACCTCTCTACCCACTCCTTAACTTGGCTGTCCATGAGAGGCCACCAATATCTCTCCCTCAATCATTTGATGGTCAATGTCTGACCCAAGTGCCCCTCATGTGCCAAATTAATCAACCTAGGTCTAAGTGCAGTGAGTTGCCCAAGCCTTTCTTTTCTCACAATCAAGCCATGGATAATTCATCAACAATCTTGAGGAATGGCCTCACTCCCTCAGTAAGGTACTGTCTCTCCTCACACTCCTTTGACTAGCTCCACTACCTGTTTAAGAGTGCCATCCTGTTCTATCGCCTTGACCCAATCTTTTTTGGCAATAGAGTTTCCAAACTCCTCTGTGACATCGTCCAAACTGCCCACCATTTCCTCTGTGGTCAACTCGTTTACCTCGGCCGGTCTATCTGGAAACCTGGACAGACAATCGGCCACCCGGTTTTTCCAACCAGGGACGTACTCCACACTGCACTCAAACTCTTGCAATCTAACAGCTAACCTTGCTAATCTTCCTGAACAGTTCTTGATACCTCCTGGGCCCAATACTTTGAGAAGTGGTTTATGGTCCGTTCTTAGAAGAAACATACTATCCCACAAAAACACTCTGAAGTAATTTGTGGCCCAGGCAGCTGCCAATGCCTCATGTTCAATAACAGAGTAGTTGCCCTCAGCCTCCGTCAATGAGCGCGAGGCAAATGCTATGGTTTTCTCCTCCTTGCCATGCAGTTGTGCTAAGACTGCCCATATACCCACAGCACTGGCATCAACCGTGACAACTGTTTTCAGTCCGCTTTGATATGGCGACAACATACCAGCGTGTGCTGTGTCATTCTTGACCAGGGAAAAAGCTGCTAGTTGTTCTCCCCATAAAAATGTCTTCCCTTTCCTTAACAGTTCTCTCAAAGGTTCAGTTTTATAAGCAAAGTCCTGTACAAATTTAGAATAATACTCCACTAGTCCCATGAAGGATCTAAGTGTTTCCCTATCATGTGGAACCTGAGCATTTACTATGGCACTAACCAAATTCACTTATCAGGTATCCTAATTATTCTACTTCTTGCATAACAAATGTACATTTTTCTTTTCGCAAGGTTAACCCCACCTTCCTAATGCGGGCCAATACTTCAATCAACATTTGCTTATGCTCCTCAACATTCCCCCCCAAACACTAAGATAGCATCTTGAAACACGTTGGCCTTGTCAGGTCATGAAAGTACATAAGACACTGAAAAACACTCGCAGTGGAACCCAAAAGGAAGCCTGCAAAATTGAAAAGTGCCCTCATTTGTAATAAATGATGTGAGATGTTTGGAGTGCACATTAAGTTTAATTTGATGATACGCTCTCCTCAAGTCAACTTTTGAAATGTTTTTTATACCAGACATCATGAGAATTAATTCATTAATGTTCGGCAACAGAAAGTTGTTCATGACAACATTCTCATTTAAGCTGCATAAGTCGACACAAAACCAGAGAGATCCATCAGCCTTCTTGGTAATGACTACAGGAGATAGCCACTCCGCTGCCTCGACAGGCTCTATCACTTTATCTTGCAGGAGTTGCTGAAATATTTCCTTCATCTTTCCTTTCGCTGCCATAGGTACCCTCCTGGCAACATGTTTCACAAGAACTGAGTTCTTCTTGAATGTGATCTCATGCTCATAGTTCTTAGCCTCTCCCAATCTGTTCTCAAAAACTTCTTTGTGTACCCCAAGATGTCCTTCAATCCTACAGCATCAATCACCATCACTTGATCCTCAGCTCGCGGATTTACCATTATATTAATGTCATACTGATGTGTCCAGCCGAGAATGGGTGTACCTTCCCTGGCCACATAGATCTTTCCTGTTGTTTGCTTTCTTGTGAATTTAATTTGTGCAGTCATGAATCCTATGATGGCTCCCTGATATCCTTTCAAAATGACATCCGATGCCACTACTCTCCTGACCACGTAGCGTTCAATAACATTTGTGGAACTATCGTATATAGTTAACCTGTGTCCACCATCAAGGACACCATCTTTCCATTAATATCGAATGCGGCTACTGAACGTGTTCTCCTTTCAATATCTTCTACTTCCCTCACAGTACTCTCATCCTATACCATAAGAACCCTGTATGCAGATTGATCTTCTTCTACTATTGCATCTTTCTTCTCAGCTGACTTACACATGCATTTAAGATGCCCCTTCTTGCCACACTTACGACACTCCCTGCCAACAGCAAAACACTGTTTAGAATCCGCCATGTGATTACTATTTCAACACGTGTGGCAGACGTTAGATCCAAATTTTCCTTGTGTGTTTGTTGGAACAGATCGCCTCGAAATGCTGTTTCTGGAAAAACCACTTCCAGCCACCTGAGTTTTATTCTCTACTACATTGACGCCCCCAGTATCATCCCCCAGTACTGCCACGTCATTTGCTTTGCAGTCTATGCCTGCAATCTTCATTTCACACATGTATTTTTCAGATTCTTCTACAACTTTGGCAATGGCTATTGCATCTCTGAGCGCGGGATTACTTGCAGCCCATAATCTTTCTTGTATTTTTTTTACTGTTACATTGTACAATTAACTGATTGCTGATCATTTCTTCTGTCATTGGACCGAATTGGCATTTAGCAGACAACTCTCTTACCGTGCAACAAAGTAGTCGATGGATTCATTGGTATTTTGTGTTTGTGTGTAAAATTTAAGATGGCGTATCACCACAGTAACTTGCTTTGCAAACCTAGTTTGTAATCGTAATGTTGCTTCCTTGTAGCTATCCTTCATTGTACCCCCATGAGTATTCCCTACAGCAGGCAGGTATTTGAAAACATGTTGGACTTCTTTACCGAAAGATCCCACTAGCAATGCTTTTTTTCCTTATTGCTGAAAACCTGGACCCATCTGGTGCTAGCAGGTAATTTTCAAAACAGTGAATCTAGTCCTCCCACTCAATAAGGGGCTGTCCTGGCAACATTAAACAAGCATTTGCAATGCAATCGGTCTTGCATTTGTGAAAATTAGAGCTGTTGACGTAAATGACAATGCTTTTTGCTATGTTTATGGAGTGGATGTATGTGGTGTGGAGCGGAATTATGTGGGTTGGATTGAAATTGTTAGTTGTGGAATTGTGTGGCGTGGAATAGTGTGCAGAGGGGATTTGTGTATTGGAATTATGTGGCATGGTGAGCAGTGGAATTATGCAGTAATTATGTGGTATTGAGTGTGCTGGAATTATATAGCGTGGGATTGTGTGTAATCACTGGATGTTAAACAAGCCTCCCACTAATTAAAAAAAAACAAAAACATTTTTTTTATATTCCAAGAATCATGTGCGCTTACTACACACCTCCTTTGCATTTGTAAAAGGATCATCTGCAGTATACCCCAAGTAATATTTTGTTGTATTGAAAGGGACTAAGACATTAAAGTAAAGTTACAAAATAAAATGACACTTAAACAAATACCCCGTCTACACACTGTACAAGTTGCTCAGTGCAGTAAGTTATTTTACCAGAAGTTTTACTGAGCTCGTTGGCACACAGAGTTAATAACTGCCAAGTGGCTGAACGCCATGCAGCATCCCCTCAGCCAGTTATGGTTGTTTGTGTTTGCACTGGACAAGCACATAATCAAAAAGGTAAACACAAAACTACAAATCCCACAATGCAGTGTTCCTGGCCCCCCCAAAAAATGGGACGAGGTAAATTGAAAAACAGTTTCCGTCATTTCCCACTTAGCATATTTTCATTACAAGGAAATTACATAAGATTAGCAAGACAGTTCCGAGCTGCTTGCAGCTGGAGATACCACTGTTTACCTAGATGTATGTATTTTCTTGTTTACCTTCCAGCCACTGCAGCATTGTGTTTTCATAAATAGGAACCTTCGAAAACGGGGGCGTGGCTTGGACTTCAGACCTAATGGCTGCCTGATCCCGTCGCTCTGCACAATGCGTAGACTCATATGCTTCCTTCCACGCGCTCTGGAACCTAACCATCACGTCCGCACCAGGATTCGGACCAACGTGTTACGGGGCATGAATTGCGCCCATCACCGGACGTAGGTTTAACCCAGAAACCTTTAAAATTGCCGCCAGAGATCTTATCGCCAGCCCTTGCCTAACGGGCCCAAAATGGCAGCCGCTTAGTGCCGCAACAATACCGCCGGAGCCCCGACACAGCGCTTATACAGCAAGTCTTAGCCTTAGACCATCAAGGAAATACGACATCAACGAATATCAGGACCAGCTGGCCATTAAAAGAACCTGGATTACCTTTCCACCGGGGACAACTGCTTTTCCGTGACCACTATCTCAACGGACCCAAAATGGCGACCTTCCACCCACTGCTTGCACTCCGCAGCTAGGGCGGCCTACAACCGGGCAGAAACCCCTCCCTGAGCGGCTCCCAGTGCAGCTTAGACCATCACCGGTTCTCTGCCAGCATTTAAGGTACGCCTCTCTTGCTCCCAGCTTCACCAATGCGGGCAGTGCGGACGCGTTGGTGACTACCGATGGCAATGCCTGACTTTAAAATGGCGGCCCCTATATAAAACTGCGCATTTTGCCGATTTCTTTTGCGGCGCCACTGTTCGTGGATTTGGAAGTGTAATAACAGTTGCCACAAGAACTTTAAATAGAGAAATTATGGAATTTTAAGGTGCTAATAGGAGTTTAAGGAATTCGAGGAGCTAACAGTCCCCTTAGCTTCATCAGGGACCTGAGACCATCCTCGCTGCTGATTTCTGTGCGTACGGCCGGTGCTATTTATACCGCCGGAGACACTGTGTGACCCTCTGTCCGACCCCCCACTGTGGTGCTGTGCGCTTCGCTGACGGCTGAGATTCTATACAAGCTATAACATCTGGGTAAATGGTGCAAGTATTTGCCCCGCTGTGTCTCTTACTGTGTCTACTGCAGTGACCCCTGCGTCTCCCTCAGCGATAAAGCGACAGCTGCTCTTACCCATAAACTGCAGCTAAATACAGCGGTTTCAGCCAAATAAGAACTGGAATGAGGCTAAGTTCTGTCAAAAAAGTGCCAAACTAGTACCAAAATTGTGCACAGTTACCAATGCCCATAGGCCATTCCATCTTCCGCTACAGTATTCAGCTCTATATGAACTTACCTGCCTGTACTTACCGATCTGGTCTTCAAGAGATTTCAGGTTGCTCTGCTCCCAGTTGGTATCTTCATGCTGCATCCAATCTGACCTTCATCGCTATCTCCAGCAAGAATCCAACTCCAAACCGGCCTCCAAATCACTCCAGGTGTCTCTGAGAACTGCTACTCATCCCTCCTTAACGGTGCCTAAACTGTAATAAGTTCCACAGTAAACAACTCCTTAATAAGTACCCGCAAAATAACTGCAAGATCCAGATAGGTCCGCTGGAGCCCTACTACCGGCTATTCCTACTACTCAGCCGACTCTACCACCGCCAATCATCACTTTAAGCTATCACCCTAAGTCATATCAAATACCATGGCAGAAAAAGACCCCAAAACGCAATACAAACGCTCCAAAGGTGAACCTGTGATATCTGATTCGCCCATCAAAGCCAAAGCAGACATGAACAGCACAATGGAAATGATCCTCAAGAAACTAGCAGATGTCCATGACTTCGCGAAATCAACCAAACAGAACACGGACGCCATGCAATTAGAACTGACCACAATTCGTGCTGACATGAACACAATCAACTCTAAAATCACCGCTGCAGAACAAAGAATAAATGATGTGGAAGATTCTTCGTCCTGAACCAGCAAAGAGATGAAATCACTACTTGCTGTCACCAATGGCTTGAAAAGTCAAGCAGCCGAGTTGGAGGATAGAAAAAGGAGGGGCAAAATTAGAATTTTTTGCATTCCAGAAGGCTCAGAAGACTCAGCGGAATCATGTATTGCTTTTTTGGAGAACTGGATCCCCCAAATTACGGGCATTAAATTCCACAACGCTCTAGAACTTGACCGAGCACACAGAATTCCGACATACAACTCAACAACGAGGAAAACAACCCGGCTAATCATCTGCAAACCCCTAAGGTACCAACACACAGAAGCCATCCTCAGCTTTGCACGTAAAAATCGCCAGATAACCTGGAATGGTCAAAAAATAACTTTCACACAAGATTATTCAAAACCTACCGTGGATACAAGAAAAGGCTTTCTGCTTCTGAGAGACAGGCTACGTGACAAAAACATCCAATTTTAATTTTCAGGTCCTGCTAAATTTAAGATCATAGAGAATGGTAGATTTCACCTCTTCACGGACCCGACTGAACTCTCAAACTACTTGGACTGCCCTTCCACGCAAGACATGGACCATTCGATCTCTTGCTCCAATAAGAGGAAAACTTGATATCCTTTTTTCCAATATGCCGATAAGCTTCACATATTGTCCGATGCTGGCAACTCACTATTATGTCACCTAACATTAGTGGGCTGGTAGAGTCGCGGAGCGTTTTGCCACTTTTCTGGGCATTTTAACATTGCGCTTTTTTAAATTATGAAAAGCATTTGTTTTAACTGCTGTTTTTAATTTAAACTGTTGTCTGAAATTGAATTTGTTTGTTCTTACCTTTCTTGCACTGCACTTTGGGACGGATACTCCTCCCCTCCCTTCACGCTACTTTCCGGGGCTGATTTCCGGGGTTAAAGGCTAGAGACGCCATTTTGGCAGTGCGTGCTCTAGTTGCTATGGGAGGCGGGACTATAAAAGATGCACGAGGCGCGTGCGCGCCGCCAAGGCGCGCCTAAGGCAAGCCCGTCTGCGCCAGTCAGCGTCCCGGAAGCGGCCAGCGACGGCCATTATGTGCGTTCCATTCCTCAGCCTTCTGCTGCACTTCAAAGGTATAGTAGGGCTGAGCTGTGCATGCTCCGCACTCCTCATTGCCAGTGCCTCCCTTGGGAGGTTCTGGAGAATCCTGACACTATTTGTGAGTTGTGTAATTTTTCATTGTGTACCGCTACCACAGACACTCCCGCCCTAGAGCTCCCGGGTGGGGACAGTCAGGCGGGCCCCTCTATCCAGGCAGCCCTAATTAATGCTCGCTCTTTGGCCTGCCACTTTCAGGATGTTTGGGACCTTGTCGAGGACGAGTCTCTGGTTCTGCTTTTTATTACGGAGACGTGGCTCCACGAGTTCTCCAACCCTATTATAGAACTAGCCATACCCAGGGGTTTCAAAGTGTCCCAGGTCGACCGCATAACGGGCAGAGGAGGTGGGGTTGCGGTGGTGTATAGGGATAAGTGGTCCCTTCAACGGGGTGATATTGTGAGCATTGGAGATGGGGAGGCCTTGGATTTTTCCCTGACCATCTCCCCCCAATTTACACTGTGTGGTATTTTGGTCTATAGACCTCCGGATCCCGCAGGCACCTTTCTTAAAGCACTGGATGATATTATTATCCCTCGCTCACTTCATTTCTCCCACTTTTTACTTCTTGGTGATTTGAACATCCATCTGGACTGTGCTGAGGAAGGGATACGCGGGAGTTCGCTAACGCACTTCACCTAGCCCAGCTATCCCAAGGGTTACTTCCCCCACCCATTGTGGAGGTCACATCCTGGACACTATTTGTTCTAACTTTCCGATTTTTGTTAAACCTCCTTTTCAAGTAACCTGGACTGATCATGCTGTTATCCCTTTCTCCTGGTCTCTTAAGGATCCTCTCCCCCCTAAAAAGCCCACCCAGTACAGACCGGCACCCAAAATCAACCCAGATGCCTTCAGATTAGCTTTGGCAGTGTCAAAGCCAGACTTAGCCCAAGATCTGGAGGAAGCTTGGGAAAACTTTAATAGCTGGATTGCTCAGGCGGTCGAGCTTTCTTCCCCCTCCCTTCCCCCCAGGCGAGCCAGAGACTCCCTTTTGAAACCTTGGTTCTCTGAGGAGCTCAAAACACAGAAGCGCGCATGTAAAAAACTAGAGCGGAGCTGGCGTCAAACCTACTGCCCCCTGGCAAAAGGGCTGTTGAGGAAAGCTCAAAAACTGTACTATGCTGCCATATTGCAGGCCAAGAGCCTGCACTATGCTGAGAGAATTGCTCTTTCAAAAAACAATGCTAAAGAAATCTTCTCCATTGTACAGAGTTTCCTGGCACCTACTGCTGAAAGTACCACTCTCCCTACTTCGGTTGCTTGGTGTGAGAAACTATCGAGCTTTTTCATCGACAAAATTCTGGCAATTAAGGAAAACTTTAAGGCGCCCTCGACTTCGACTTCATCAGTCGAGTGCTCTGCCCCCTCAGCCGTATTAGGGGGACCGCATGGAACTTCGGCTTTCTCTGCCTTCTCCCCCATTACTTTGCAAAATTCTTTGGCAATTTTAAAATCACTTAAATCTGGTTCCCCGTCCGATCCCTGTGTAGCCAGGCTGTTGGCCTCAGTAGCTGAGACAGTCAACCTTGAGGTTAACACTCTGATTAATCTATCCTTGAGGACAGCCACTGTGCCTCTGACGTGAAAGCAAGCCAAACTCTTGCCTTTGCTAAAAAAGCCTTCTCTTGATCCTCTGATCCCTACAAGCTACAGGCCAATCTCGCTACTTCCAGCCGTGGCCAAAGTCTGTGAGAAGGCGGTAAATAAACAACTTACCTCCTTTGTGGAAGACGAAGGCTTGTTTCATCCAGCCCAATCAGGATTTAGGGCCAGTTATAGTACTGTGTCTGCCCTGGTTGAAATGACTGAGGCCATCAGACAGTGTTTGGACGCTGGCGGCAGAGCTGCTCTGATTTTATTAGACCTCTCTGCGGCATTTGACACCGTCCCTCACTCACTGCTTATGGCCCGCCTGTCTGACATTGGGGTGACAGGTTCCGCGCTGAGCTGGGTTGGTTCATTTTTGGACCAACGCTCTCAGCAAGTATGGATGCCCCCGTTTTCTTCTTCGCCACAAGCTCTGTCCACTGGAGTCCCTCAGGGCTCCACTCTGAGCCCTCTCCTTTTTAATATATATATGACTCCTCTGATTTATCTGGCAGAGGAGCTGGGTGCCAAGATCATCGCCTATGCTGATGATACCCAGCTCCTCTTCACTTGGAGTAAAGATGACTCTTCTCCTGCTCAGGCCAGAGCTTGCCTGTCGGCCGTTTTTAAATGGCTTCATGCTGCGGAGCTTAAGTGCAACGAGGACAAGTCTGAAATCCTCTTGTACGGTACCTTTTCCTCTCAGTCTAAAGAATCCCTTTGGCCGGCCGAATATCCTCTACCCAATTCAGATGGCCAACCTGTAAAAAATCTGGGGATTTGGTTTAATGAGGATCTTCGGTTTACTACTCAGATTAAAAAATTAGCAGGACAATGTTTTGGTGCCTTAAGATCACTTAGGAAGTTTCTGCCACTTCTACCTCGGCCTGCTAAAGAGATGGTCACCCGCGCCCTAATACTGTCGCGTATTGATTACGCGAACGCACTTTATGTGGGCGTTCCTGGGTACCAGTTGAAAAAACTCCAGTCTATCCAGAATGCCGCAGCCAGGGTTTTACTGAAGATCAAGCATACAGCAACATTTGCGTGATCTCCACTGGCTGCCGGTTGCGGAAAGAGTGAGATTTAAAGCCCTTACCATGGTGCATGCAGCCCTGTATCAGTCCGGCCCAGGCTATCTCAGGAAGCGTTTTAAATTCTACGTGCCCTCAGGAAACCTGCATTCTATGGCACAGTTCCTGGCAGTGATTCCACGTTTCCGCCGGGTGAGAATGGGTGGCAGCTCTTTAGCCTATAAGGCTGCCGTGGCTTGGAACGCATTCCCTTTGGAACTTCGTTGTATCCAAGATGCTAAGCTGTTCAGGAAACGGCTGAAAACACTGCTCTTTGTATAAACTCCTCTGTCTGACTCCCACTCTCTAGCAAGGTACCGCGTCGGGACACTCCTGAGTAGCCGCGCGCGATATAAATGCTTATAACATAACATAACTAACATGGTTGCCATCGTGAAGTTACTGTTTTATATTGATTTGATTAGCATTAGAATCGAGTGCATTAGCTAGTAAGATTCTGGATGGGATTCCTGACTGCACTCAATTATTCTTTTGTCTAATCAACCCAGAAGGGTTTCTATTATATAGATATGCCGTGGATTGTTTAGTTCCAGTTAGAACGGTTCTAGTACATAATACACTTAAGAAGGTTGCTACTATATAGATGCTATATTATACTATATAATGTATTATTTCTCCAAGTTGTCAGAGCGACGCTCCTGCCGGCGCACCTCCATCTAACGATGTTTTCAGGGTTAGGAAGGGGTGGCAGGGGGGTGAAGGGTGGGAATCGGGTTTTTTGGAGTCTAATTTGGGTATTCTCAGTTGTTTTACTACTCGCTTTCTTCTTATTGTTTTCTTCTTTATCCTTATTATCTTTCTTGACATGCTGCATATTGTACTCACTGCTACATTTTACCCACACTCGACAAGAGTTCCTGCTTACTGCTTATCCTATATATGATGGTAGCGCTACTGCATTATCAACACTCAACACAAGTCGTCCACACACATCTAGCCTCCATATGATGACTTATGATAATAGTCTCCTTGGTACGCCTGTCAATCATTGTACCCTGCATAAGACCGGATCAATCGACCACCGCCTTCACATGTAATGACACAAAATAAGACATATAACATTACGGAAGAACTTAACGTCGTCTCCTTAAATGTGAAAGGGCTTAACCATCCAATCAAACGCCGGAAAATTATTGATTACCTAGCAAAATATAAAGGCGATATTATATTATTACAGGAAACGAAATTATCTGGGGAGGACGCTGCTTTTATTAAACACAATTGGATATCACATGTCATGCTCGCCGGCGGACCATAAAAAGAAAGAGTAATCACTCTTAGCAAAAAATCTAACATATCCCTCAAATCACACTTTCATGATGATGACGTCAGAGTATTGGTTACACGTCTGAAAAAAGGGGACGACTCTATACACGTTGTAAACATATACGGCCCTAACACGGACGAACCCAATTTCTGGGAGAATGTATCAAAAATCATAGAGAATCTTCCCCAGGATGATCTTATCATAGTGGTTGGTGATTTTAATCTCCTTTGGACCCTATAATAGACCGCCAATCCACTTGCAAATACCACGTCACAAGATCTCACGGTATTGTACAAAAATGATGTACTAAATTTAATCTCAAAGATTCTTGGCGTCTTCAACACCCAGACTCTAGGGACTACACTTTTTACTCAGCCCCACATAACTCATACACTAGAATTGACTACATACTTATCTCGGGATCATTCACACACCTAATAGACCAGACAAATATCTCGCCGAATTTAGTGTCAGACCACTCATGTATCAGTGCTAAATTAGCCGGCAGCCACAATAATCCTTTGCCCAAAAGATGGCGCTTTAATAATGATGTCCTAGCAGATCCTAACGATAAAAAGAAAATTGAAGATGCGATCACAGACTACCTTAATCATAATGACCTTCCTGAAACAAACGTTGGCACCCTCTGGGACGCACTGAAGGCAACCATTAGGGCAGTCCTCATAGAGATTAAAACAAAAATCAATAAAAAAATTAATGCTGAATTAGTCAATTTGGAACGTGATATAAAACTCCTAGAGACTTTACATGCCAACTCGCTAAATAATATTATTCTCAACCAACTAACACAAAAGAAATATGAATACAATAAAATTCTGAGTAGACGAGCAGGGGTATGGATAAATAAATTCAAAGGCCTCAAACTCTGCGAAGCCAACAGAGCAGGTAAAATGCTAGCTTCCTACCTTAAACATAAACAGAACCAAAACACTATCTCATCAATCAAAGACACTAACAACCAAACGCACACAAAACAGAGACATTTTAAACACCTTTAAATCCTTCTATGAAGACTTGTACCGGAACGATCAAGAGTTTAACTTAGAAGGGTGCACTCAATACCTGAACAATTTGAACCTCCCCAAACTAAACGAAAAAGACAAACAGGCTCTAGGGAAACCAATAAGCGAATTAGAAGTGTTGAATTCTATTAAATCATTGAAAGACAACAAGGCCCTAGGACCTGACTGCTTCACAGCCACATTTTATAAAACATTTGCGGTGCTACTACAACCTACCATGTTAAACGTGTTTGCTAACATAGCTAATAAAGGAAGTATAACAAACTCCATGACAGAGGCCAACATCATAGGTATCCCTAAAGAAGGGAAAGATCCCCTATTACCAAAAAATTACAGACCAATATCTCACATCAATGACGATTGTAAAATTTACGCAAAACTTTTAGCCTCAAGACTCAATGCAGTCCTCCTACATTTAATAAGTAACTCCCAAGTAGGCTTTCTTAAAAACCGCAAGTCGAACGACAACACCAGTTTGCTATGTCATGTTCTAGAAAATGCGGCTTTTAAACCAGATCCATCGCAATCACCCTGGACGCAGAAAAGGCGTTTGACAGGGTTTCATGGTCCTTCTTAGAACATTGCATGCATTCATTTGACTTGGGTGACCCCTACATAAACTTGGTCATGGCCCTTTACTCGAAACCTACTGCACGTATTGCAATTAACGGTTCCCTTTCTTATTCTCTCACTCTCCAGCAGGCACAAGGCAAGGCTGCCCACTTTCTCCATCCCTATTCCTACTAGCATTAGAGCCCTTAATACAAGACATCAAACAGAATACAGACATTAAAGGAGTAGGTTTTAATAGTACTCGAGTTAAATTAGCCGCTTATGCGGATGATATCCTAATAGTAACAGGAGACCCAGGTCCCTCAATTAACGCTCTGATGCTAACGATAGGGAATTACTCTACTCATTCAGGGTACAAACTAAACAGGGACAAATCTTAGGTAAAACCCTTAAACGTTCACTGCACCAGAGAGATTCTAGGCAACTCAGGTCTTGCGTGGCAACCGGGATATATAAAATACTTGGGTATAGAATTTGGTGGCAATATTATTGACACGCTACAGCATAATAGAAAATACTACGCTAGAGAAAATGAAGAAACTTCTAGACACTTGGTCTCCAAAATTTATCACTTGGTGGGGCAGAATCGAAACAATAAAGTTGATGATTACACCCCTAATCAACAATCTAATCAACGTGCTCCCTCTCACCTTAACAGAAGACTTCCACCATAAACTTGATATACTCTTATCAAAATTTATATGGCAAGGCAAGAAAGCTAGAATAGGACTTAAAAAACTAAGGCTGGATAAATCTCTTGGGGGAGTTAATCTAGCCGATTTTAAAACATACCAAACAGCTTTCCTAGCAAAACAAGGCTCCTACTGGCTCTCGCCTCCCATCAATTATACCCCTGTATGGCTAGAAGTTGAAAAATCTATTCTTGATAACCTTAACCCTCTGGCCCTGCTCACCTCTAGCCACGTAAATCTACTTAGATCAAAGTCTATTTTTAAAAATACAAAAGCAGCGTTACTAAAATTGGATAAGAAACTCAACTCATCCATAAAACATTCCAAGATGGAATCCATATGGAACAATCGTAACATTCTGTACAAAGGCAAACCTTTACACTATGATGCTTGGATTAACGAAGGGATCTTCTTCCCCCAACAGCTTGAAAGCTCCTCATACCCAATTACCTTTAAGGAACTCCAAGCTAATTATAATTTAGATGATATGGAATTTTACAATTTTTTAAAAGTCAGAGCAGCATTATCAAAGGCCAAATTACATAATTCACCTCCATCTCTGCCAAACTTCAGTAACGAAGATCAACAAACTAGGCCACCAAGTATCACTTATTTACAAACTACTTCGCCCAAAAAACTCGACTCTCAATAGCAACCTTATTACCTTCTGGGAGCTTCATTCCTCTAATCCTCTACCGAGTCTAAATGGCCTCAAATATGGAGCTCGACTACCCGTAATAAAATATCTCCGGTCCTGTCTCAAACAAAATTATGGCTGCTTCATAAAGGATTCTAGACACCTGCTTGACTACACTCACAACATCTTCGCGATGACCCTTTATGCTGGAATTGTAAAGAAGAAACAGGCGACTTAGCTCACCTTATCTTACACTGCAATGCTGTGTCAACATATTGGGACAACGTATTTGATTTTCTATCGAAACTATTCAATTGCCAACTAAAAAGAGAATTCTCCACTTTGACGACTGGCTTTCTTGGTATGGATACATTAAACAATACAGACAAGGCCCTCTTGGACCTCCTATTCAAATCCGCAGTAAAAATTGTCCTGACAAATTGGAAAGACACACATAAAGCATCATTCAAATGAACTGGATCACACACCTCAGAGGCGCAGACAATATCGCTCTTCAAACTCTCCCTGGAAACCCTCTACCAGACACATGTGGGACACATTAAATGCATACTTCACCACACACAAGCCACCATGATTAGCATACAGACACTATCCGTAGGTTAATTCCCTTTCTACCTCCATAGGACTCTTAAGTCAAGACACGAACCTTGACGCAATACCCAACATAAGCATGGTTCTTATTTCTTTCCTTTCTTTATTTTTTCTTTATTTCCTTATTTCCTTATCTCACGGATTATTTGAAGAATATTCATCAGTGTACAGTTTCTTGTTTCATCCAGTACAATGTAATCCATGCTTCTTGTCTACCGCTTGTGAAAATAATTTCTGTTCATCATACTGCGGAAGCTGCTATGTTTTTACCTAACTGATGGATCACATTAATTTTATACCTTTGTACACCGTATGCCGTTTCTTTGTGTTTCTCTATTTGAAAATACCTAAGAAAATCATTTGAAATCGGGAACCTTCGAAAACAACTGACTCATGTAGAAAGGGAAATATACGGCCTTCCCCCGCTATTCGTGCTTGAGGCTGCATTGTCTGGTTAATGGGAGTGTTCTTTTTATATGTCTCCGACATTCCTGCTGGTGTGAGGAATGGAGCAGTAAAGGAAACTCCCTTGGTTACGCCGCCGATACCTCACAAGGAAAGAAACATGCTGAAAAGACTGGTACGGCTGGGTCGATTAAATACACAAAGAAATATACTCACTGCAGCTTATTACACTAAGCAAAAAATAAATATAGATAAACAGGTGGAAATGGTAAAAAAAAAATACCATAACACCAGGAGCTCCTATCCATAACATAGGGACTGCAAGTGTTATGGAGTTCATCCAGGTGTGTGTTCTTCGGTGATCAATATTGGGGGATAAACCAAGAATGCTCCAGACAGGAAAAAAATACCTTCCAAGCACAGACCAAATTCTCCAGTAAAACCATCCTCATTCGGAAATCTCTCTGCCCTATAACGTGATGCTATCTAAAATGATTCATGAACACCATATGCATGTGCTACCCAGAGTGTCCCTGGACTCGACTTTAGGGCACACACGGTATTGTGGCACTATCTCAACAAGTGTCTTGAACCATCACAAGAAACCAGGGCGCTGAGGCTAAAAACGCAGTGACTCGCAGTAAGAATGCACCCCAAGCTAAAAATCCTTGTGAGTCACGAATTCTATTTCACATTCGTCATTAAATGCATCACTAACACATGCGTAGAAAGGAGCCTTGTAAAATAAAAGCGAACATATATTTAAACATTCTGAAACTTTGGAAAAGCAATGTTGGGAGAGAGTTCACAACCTGCAAAAAGCACCCAGGGGAAAGATTGCAATGTGGCTCGGGGACTAATGCAAAACAAGAAGAAGCGACCTCTGAGGGGTGTTGTGGGCGGGCATGCACTGTTGTGGGAGGGGTCAGGTGGAGTGGGAAAGTGCACAGGGAGATTAACATCAGCTAAATGAAGCTCACAGCTTTCAGTGCATAAGAGCATTGGCAACAAAAAAGCAGCACACAGGGCAGATACTGACTGCTGGTATGAGCACAGCATGCCTGCCAAGTATCACGCATCAGGTGTGACGCTCACGCATTTCAGTGTGGTGTTCCGCATCACCGCACTGAAATGCATTGTCACGCATTTAATGCCGCTCGCCTGTGCGCCGGCTCTGCTGCTCCGAGACGTGCTGCCAGCAGCTGCTTGCTGGGAAGTTCATAAATAGTTAAAGATTTCTGCTCTCAGCTCTGGAGTGGCTGAGAGTGCAATGTAACAAATCTGCCCAGCCAGGCTGCCGGATATTAATTCCTGCGGCGCCGCGCGGTGACACACTGCTACAATGTCTCATTTACATTATTGCGATTTCCCCGCGTGCGGCTCTGGCTGTCAGCCTGACTTCACGGGGCCCCGTCAGGTTGTCTGCTAGTATTTGCCTGCGCCGCGGTGGACCGTCGTCATATCCTGTCTGTCTGAGCGGGGAGACCGGAGTTCAGTTTGTTTAGGGAGGGAGACGGCTGGTTGCTGAATTTGCCGCCCGCAAACCATTCATGGCTCTCGCAGCTTCCTGCTGCAGCTTGCACCGGCCCGAGCCTGGCCGCAGTGTGCTGTCAGCTGCTGCACCCTGCCAAATTCAAGTCTTGCCGCAGCCGAGGGACACAGAGGAAGGAGTCAGTGACCCGCGAGCTCCACTCTGAGCTGCGCTTGCTGTGAGCCTGAGTGAGTCTGATGGGCAGAGGGGAGGGGGCGCACGCACGTTTGCCATTCCCAATGGAGTCGAGTGAGAGAAGTTGCAACCAGACTCTGCGGAGGCGGGCAGTCGGCCCGTAAACCGGAATTCCGTGCTCTCCTCACAAGTAAGTGTGAGACCATCTTAGTGTCAAATTTTCTTTTTAACGCTTGCCTCGGAAAATATGTAGATTAAATGGAGCGTTTCCTCTGCATGTTCTTGCGTCCTGACAGTTTATGGATGCAAGAAACTAATTACTGAAGTTTCCTGAGCACATTTTAACTGCCTGCACTGAGAGAGAGCTGTTCTTATTTGTTTAAATTATGGGGTCAGTCTGCTGCTCCATGTATGTAGCTGCTGGTTTCCCAATTGCTGCACACTGCAACGGCTAATACTTCACTCTGGTTTTCGTCCTTCTGTTGTGGCCTGGGTCCCACATAGGACAGAGAGGCCCTGGAATCTACACTAATTCTCTGCATGCTGACTTGACTGATTGCCGGCAGTAAGGAGGACCCAGGGGGGCCAGTGTGCGTGAAGGCTGCTAGGGCATCTGTGTTTTAGTAGTTAAGCTAACTTGCTATGGATGCTCTTGAGAAATAACATTGATGCTTCAATCAATCTGAGTTGCCTGCGCCCCCTGTCCTGTGGTGTGCTGAGTCAGAAAACTTTGCAGTCATGCAGCCTGACGCTGCTCTGCTCAGTTTTCAGCCGCCTACCGTTAGTACACTTTAGTTCAGTGACTTCTTAGTTTCTCGTTGCTCAAATGGGTGTAATTTCTGATATTATTTGTATGTCTAAATTGCTTAATGCTCTCGTGAGAAAGTGTCACTCATAGTCGTTAAAATGTCACTCATAATTACACTGAAATTGTGAAAATGTCACACTTAGCAATCTGAAACCTTGGCAGCTATGGCACAGACCCCTCCACGATAAATCGCTGCATCTAAGAAGTAAACCTGCAGCCTCACGGCACCTCCTCACGGTCACTGACCTCGCCAAAGCCAAAATATACTGGTCGTTTGCTCAGCTTCGCTGCTGCAACCACGTGAAAGGCAAGCTTCACAAAGATGACGTTATGCCCTGGCCTTCGCTTGTACAAAAGGGCCTAAATGTTCCCCCTCTGACATAACGACATTGATGGCGCCTCACTCGAATCACATGCAAAGGGTGGAGGAGGAAAACTCTGGGTCTGTGTTAGGGGTGGGGGGGAGGACTCTACGCGAATCAGGAGGCAAAAAGAAATAGTTAATGACAGCGGCCAACTTTGAAGCTCCCAGGTGGGCTCCTGTGGTGGCAATAAAAATGAAGCGGCGGGTGCTTAACAAAACGAAAGGCAGGCATTAGCTGAGCTTTGATGCTTAGTAAGCGCGTGGACAAGATGCATACAGAAAGGGTTGGGGGAGGGAAACGCTGTGTTTGGACTCGGAGGGTGGGAGTAAGGCTTCTAATGTGAACCAGGAGGGGGAAAGCAATAGAGCATGAAAGGGGCAGACTTTGAATCTCCGACTCTAATGTGAGCGTGCTGAAGAAAGAAAAGGAAGCCATCCGCTTAGGAGGAGCTGCTAGAGGACAGCTAAAACAAGCATTTGTGGCACTCGAGCAATCGTAACAGTAAGCAAATAAAAAATAATTAATTGCTTGCATTCCAAGCCAGCCTGGGAGCTGCCTTCGGGAAGACTACAAAAGGATGACAGCCACATGAAAGGAACTGGGAGAGTGATTGCTGCAATAAAATGTAAGCAGCTATGTCTGAGCACCCACAGTGTAACACGAGGTAGAAAACATAATAAAATAGTCCCCCAAGGAGCAGATAAACGGAACAAAGCGTAATTATATTGTACGAGGTCCCTGCTCCTTGGAGGAAAAAGGAGGGACAAAGAGGCAGGACTGGCCAGTAGTAAGCAAGGATTTTTAAAGGACATTGAAACCAACAAATGAGAAGCAAGGAATGGCATTTGGCCCACAGAGATATATGTATACTAAAGTATACAAGAGGTCGTACGCTTACGCTCGACCTAAAAAGGAGGTGGAGTTACAATTGCTTTACTCCAATCCATTTTGACAGATCTGCGTTACTTGTAAAGACCACTAGATGGCGGTGTTGTCCAAGGATAACCACACCAGGATCAGAGACTCACTGAAAAGTATGTAACTTGTGGTGACCAATTAAAAGGAAGAATACAAACAGACATTGAAACTAGCTCCTGCTGACCAATAAGTGACTTAGTATTATGTAACATCCAATCACCAGTTGATCAGTTCCTACAGTGCAAACTGGTGATTGATATCATGATCACTCGTGGCTGCACATGAGTTCCAGAAACAAAACGTGGGCAAAGCGTGACAGAAATGGTATTCTCCTTGTTTTTTTTGTTTTTTTTTTACTGAAATCTCCCTTTGCTATGGAGTGTGTATTGACCGCCATCTACATTTCCGGCGTCTTTGATACTAGACACCCGTTCATAGACTGCTTGTGTGTCTCGTTCAGTACATGCGCTGCACCGGTTCAACTTTTAACTCGCTCGCGCTTTATGCCTAACGTGGTCTGTGCCCCCAATTAGCTGCGTGTAATGCAGCATGTCTTCAGCCCTTTGGCCCGAATTTCAGTTGTACGTCTTGCACATCTCCGTCAGTGCACGCACTGCACCAGGTGCATGTAACACAGCGCGTCTTCAATCCTTTCGGCCCGAATTCCCATTGCGGTCAAAGGCACTTAACCCACAGGCTTGCGCACCAGCTCACTCGCGGTCATAGCGACTTGGTTAGCTGCCTCGCGCACAGGCTGACGTGCGGTCTCTTGGCCTAGATCAGCTGCTTCGCGTACCGGCTGTCACGCTGTCATGTCTCGCACCCTTCACAGTAGGGACCGTTTTATAAACCACTCTTTCTTTAACTCCTATTCGTCAGTCACTACTGTAAAACCTGACGCGACAGTGGCCAGGTAAGGCCGATGCAGCGCAATGAAGGGGACATACACACTTTAGGTAGTGGTATCAGGAGATGACCCACGTGCGGGCTCCCACCTTTTATTTTAACCCCGCAGGCCTCGCCTGGCCTGCGAATGACGTGGTGGCAGTTCCGGCTAACGAGCCGAAACACAGGACTGCTAAACATTACATCCCTCTCCAACTTGGATCTTAACGATAAAACTTCAAAACGTCTCACAACATAGTCAGCTCTGCTGGTAACAGTCCTTCGTGTATCAACACGCAAAATCCATGAAGACGCCGGGTTAGAGGCGAGGATTGGGCCAGAGGCTGTGACGATGTTGCTGGCCTCGGATGGACGGCTCACTTGCCGGCAGTCTGTTCTGGGGTGAGCTAGGAGGCAGGGGTCCGGAAGAGGCAGACTCAGGGATGCCATCATTGTCTTCTTCTTGCTCTGAAGTGTCACTGCCTGGGTTTGGTGGATGTCGAGGGTCAGGCTCGGGAGACTCTGCTGGTGTGAAAGGCAGCGAGTCTTCTAAGACCCTCAATTCTACCCGGTGCAGGGTTCCACCTCTAATTCACTTTGGGTTCGCTATCAAAATAATGAGGCAAGCGCTGGAAACTGGAAGACAAGAAAAAGGTTTATTTCTCATGAGGAGATCACGTCAACTGAGACACCGGGATGTCTGAGGGAGGTGCTCTGCTGATATCTCCTTTGGCTCTTCCTTTTATACAGGTTTGACACAATGCATTTGTTTCGTCAACATGGTTACACAAGCTTGGGGTCCCGCCCGGGCAGGTTGTCACACAAGCCCAACAGTAATTCTCTTCCCACCCAGGTCAAACAGACAATCTTATCTTGCAGCTGGACCTTGCTTCAGGGTCTAAAACATGTGAGACTGGCCAGATCTAAGAGTCCGTTCTGTTGATAAAAACAGGTCCCATTGTTGGTAACAACAAGTCTTGCTGTTTGCAGTGCAATAAATCATGTTGCAAGAGTCTTTTTGGTGTTTGGAACCTGTTTGTGTAACTAGGTGCAGTGAGGGGTAGTGTCCAAAGGTTTGCCTGTAAACAGAGATAAGAGGAAAAACGAGTTTGTGGCAGCAAGTGGCGCTGAGGTTTGTTGCGGCAATAGAGTTTATAGCCCCCAGCACACGTACCAGGTCGGTCAGAGGGATGCTAGTAAGGGCAGGGTGAAACAAAGGTGACCAACAGAGTACAAAATGGCTGTGATAGATCAAAATGACTGCAACTTATGTGCACATAGAATTCCACCAGACAAGATGGCGCAGGTAATGTTCATGACTGTTGTTTTGCTTTTAACAGTGGCCCCTTTGAACATAACTAGCCAGCTTGTCAGTCTATTTCGATCTCCATAATGTCCCGTATCTCTTGATCATACATTACTCTCATTTTTGTTAGCTGAGTGTCCATAGTCTTAGGGTGCAAGGTAGTTATGCAAAGAGAACACAAAGGTGGTATACAGTGTATACCCAAACAACAACCACATATTGTCAATACTGGGACCAAGAGAATCATTGATATTTTCCAACCCCACTCCTTCAAGATGCCCCAAAGCCAACTTCCAATTGTCCAAGTCTCTGATCCTTGATGAATTTCTGAAGATAGTCTATGGAGATGTTCGATTGCTTAATAGACAGAAGGTGAATTATCAGGCTGCGTCGAGGAACTGTGATGAGGCAGAGTCTGCTTGATCAATGTCTTTAGAACGCTTTTCTCGATGATGCTCTGCAGGGGCTGTGTAGGTTGGTGGCAAAACAAAGGCGATGTAGCACGTGCCCCCCAGTTTCTTGGGAACCAGGTGTAGGCTTTGGTTCCACAAACAAAGTACATATTGGGTGATGCAACAAGCGCTGGGGGTTGGCAGTGTTCAAAGTCCTTACAATGCTACAGGTGCTGTGACCCACATTCTTAGTCCCACGGCCTTCAATGCATACAAGGCCAGAGACGTTCGCCACAGATAGGGCCACAGTCAGTGTTGCAGCAGTTCTTTTCTTCAGGTAGGAAAATGTGGCTCTGTTAGGATTATTGAACACTTGCATTTCCACTCGTTCTTTGGAGGGGACATTAATCTGGAATGTCGCATTGAAGGTGTGAGGGCAGAAGGGGGCGGCTGTCCTTCCTGTTTTGTTTCGCCAGAACTCGTTGTAGAACTGGGCGATTGTTCCGTCGGAAGTGGCATTGTCTTTGTAACTTTCTTGTAGGAGCATCATCCAGGCAAGGCAAGATCCGTGAATAGAAAAGGGCGAAGGGATGAAAGGGATGGAATGTTCAGTGGCATGTGGTAACAGCCCACAGACCCAACAGTTGGTAGCATTGGTGGCAAGATTGTGCTGGTGCAACATATGCACGAAAGAATTATTCCAGAATTCTTTGCGTCGTTCTCGGAGATGTGGCGGTAGTGATACCAGGTAGTGTTCTTTCTTGGTGGTTGGTTGCATGGTGGGTGACAATGTTCTG
Organism: Calotriton arnoldi; assembly: GCA_963921515.1. Taxonomy (NCBI): domain Eukaryota; kingdom Metazoa; phylum Chordata; class Amphibia; order Caudata; family Salamandridae; genus Calotriton; species Calotriton arnoldi. Next base: position 859,145 of record CAWUFW010005961.1, on the reverse strand, counting down.
TATGCAGGTGCATTCTCTTCAATGATCCAGAGTGCGACCATTAGCAGGAGACAGGTGAGAAATGCGGCTACAAGTGCAATTGTCTTTATGCTGTGCAGGTTAGCAGTCTTGGTGTCTTTGTGGTGGTTTTGCAGGTGTTCAGTTTCTTCCATCATCTTCGAGGAGCTCAACAACTGTTAGGACCACAGACTTTTGTCTGGCGCTTTCCTGGTAGCGTTGTTTGACTGTGCTACCGATCTGAGACCTTGACTTAGTTGGTGGCCTGGTCGTTGGAGCTCCCTCCTTTCGTCGATCTTAGGTTGTACCCTTTCCTGGATGGCACCGTGGGGTCGGGAAATTCTGATAGTTCGAGGGTGTCTTCTTGTGGGTAGCAACTCAGAGGTGGTCGGTCTCTCGCGAGTACTTCCTCTTGCACCTCCACCCCTTCACAGGTTGCCAGGGTTGGAGGGACTCGTTTGAGCGTGCAGCCAGTTTCGTTTTCCTTCCACTCGGAGGGCAGTTCGGGTGGTGATCAGGACTTGCCAGGGGCCCGTCCACCTAGGCTCCAGATTCTTCGTTCTTTGGAAGTTGCGAATCAATACATGGTCGCCTGGCTTTATTTCCTGTCCCGGGCCCCTGGATACGTCAGGCAAGGCTTGCTGCACCTGTTGGTGGATAATTGTTAGCTCGTTTGTTAATTTATGCAAGTAATCCGACATTAATATGTTCGGGACATCGTTAATGGAGGTGGGTCTTGGTGCCGCCCAAATGCTCATAGGCCTGCCGAAGACCACCTCATACGGGGTCAGTCGGTGTTTGGTTGGGGTGGAGCGCATCGATAACGATGCCAATGGGAGGGCGTCGGGCCATTTCAACCCGGTCGTGGCAACTATTTTGGCTAGTTTTAGTTTCAACGTTGCATTGTGTCTCTCTACCAGGCCCGCTGATTGGGGGTGGAAGACGGCATGGAACTTTTGTTTTACCCTCAACCCTCTCAGTATGTTCTGTATCACCTCGGCTACGAAGTGGGGGCCGTTGTTGCTCCATAAAATTCTGCAAAGGCCGTATCGGGGGAAGAATTCTTTCAGCAATACTTTTGCAGTGGCTAAGGCGGTATTGTCGCGGGTGGGATATGCCTCCACCCATTTGCTAAAAGCGCACACAACCACCAGGACATATTTTAGACCAAGGCATCTCTCTAGTTTAATGTAATCCATTTGAAGGATTTCAAAGGGGTGGTCAGGGACTCCAAACCCTCCCCGTGGTACTACTGTCCCCTTCCCTGGGTTGTGTTGTAGGCAGACTATACATTGTTGTACTAGGCGTTTTGCAGATTCTGCTATCTTGACGTTATGCCATACTCTGGTGACTAGTTCAATCATGGGGTGGAGCCTATGTGTGCTGGTAAATGTGCCATGGTCAATATGGGGATGAGGTAGGCATTGGGTAACAGCCATTTATTTCCGTCTTTAGTTCTCCAGCAATCTTCCTCGTCTTTTAGTCCCACCTTTTCCCACTCGGTCAATTCGTCTTGTGTGCCTGTAGTCTGTATGTCCCTTACAGTGGTCCTAGCGTCAGTCCATCGATCAGCTTGTGACCTGGTCACATACATTCGTGTCGTAGTTCTGTCTCCTGCCGTGGCTCGGGCAGTAACGTCTGCTAGTGCATTTCCCTGTCCAATGAGATCAGTCACTTTCCTATGTGCTTGGCATTTTATCACTGCTAACTTCTTGGGGAGGAGGACTGCTTGCGTCAAGGCGGAGACTAAATCTCCATGCAGGATGGGTGTACCGTGTGAAGTCAGGAACCCTCTTTCTTTCCATAAGATCCCAAAATGGTGAACCACCCGAAGGCATATTGGCTGTCGGTGTATATGTTAACTGTCGTGTCAGTCGCTAAGATACATGCTCGTGTGAGGGCAATGAGTTCTGCAGCCTGGGCTGAACGTTGGGGAATACGGGCTGTTTCCAGAACGGTTCGGGCTGTGGTGACAGCGTATGCAGCTGAGGTGGTGCCGTCGGGGAGTTTGATGCACGAACCATCCACCCATAGTTCTCCATCTGGTTCTAGAAAGGCGGTGTCTCTGAGATCTATTCTACTCTTGTTTGTTCATCGGTTAGTGTCACACAGTCGTGTAGTGGAGTCACGCTAGGATCATTTTCGGGTAGGGGTAACAGTGTGGCTGGATTGAGGGTGGTGCATCGCTTTAGGGTAATGTGCGGTGCTAGCAGGGTCAACTCATATCCTGTCAGTCGGGCGCTAGTCAAGTGTTGGGTTTTGGTCTGGTTTAGTAGTGTGTCGACTGCATGGGGTACTAAAACAGTGACTGGATTGGAGAGTACTATTCCTTCGCTCTGGCGTATCGATACTGCTGCAGCTGCCACAGCGCGCAGGCACGCTGGCAGCGCTCTGGCTACTGGATCGAGGGTGGCAGAGAAATATGCACAAGGGCGTTGTTTGTGACAAATTGATTGTTTTAGGACAGACAATGCACATCCTCCCCTCTCGTGCGTGTAGAGGAAGAATGGTTTGGAGTAATCCAGGGTTCCTAGGACAGGCGCTGAACAAAGGGCATTGCGTAGTTCTTTAAAGGCTGACTGGCATTCGGGGGTCCAGGGGAGAGGTGAGGGGGATGTCTTTAGCTAGGAGGGAGAGAAGGGGTTTGACAATGAGGCTAAAGTTCGGTAACCACTGTCGGCAAAATGAGGTGAGACCTATCAAAGAGCGGACTTGTTTCTGATCTTTGGGGACAGGGGTGTCTAGAATTGTTTGGATCCTGTCAGGCGTGAGTTTCCTCCCTTCTTTGGATAAAGGTGACCCAAATAGGTCACTTGTGATTTACAGAACTGCAATTTCTTTCGGGAGACCTTGTGACCATTCTCAGCAAGAAAATGGAGTAGTTTGATGGTGGCTGTGACGGCTATTGGTATGGTGTCCGCTGCTAGAAGGATGTCGTCTACATATCGGTCGGGACAAAGGGTTGGTGGAGGGCGTACCGTCAAATCCTATTGAGGTCACATGTGAGCCTGACAAGGGTGCCCTTGGAATCAGTCGTTTGGATAGTGCACTACGTGTTGCTCCCGTGTCTACCAGAAATGGCGACTTTGTGCCCAGGACCTCAGCGGTAACATAAGGGCCTTGCTGATCAACATAGAGCTCGACTGGATCCCTCCCTTGCCCCTGGCTGTCCTATGCAAAGTCGTACGTATTGTCATAATCTGTCTGTTGGTACTGATTCTGTTTGGGATGGTCAAATGTGTTCACTCTTCCTGGCCTTTCCTCGCTTGCTTCACTCGCGACCCTCTCCCACGTCCCCTTCCTCTCTGACCACTTGCTATTTCCCTCGCCCCTCTGCCCCTACCGGCTCCTAACAAAGCCGGGCATTGGATTTTCCAGTGTCCATAAAGTGGCTCCGGATGTCTGGTGGCTTCTACACAGTGCCTGTAAACAATGACCCTACAGTATTAATTCACCAGGCATTTGAGGCCAATGAGGTGTAACATGATATAAAAGAAGTCTGTGTAGAGTGCACATTCACCAAGAGGGTGTTTTGGCGCTATTGACAGTTGGCGAGTGCCTGGTGACACTGAAAGGCTGAGTGGATGAGCTGGGATTTATTCTCACTCTTTTACTGATTTCATTCTGTTCCTCAGTTGCTCCGCTTTTCAGTAATTGTCATAATACAGAAACTTTGCACTGGTGCCGAACAAGAGAGAAACGTATTTTGCACCATTTTAGCATCCTTTCTGGCAGCAGTATTGGGCTTAGTGATTTCACAACATTTCTACTGTATTTACATAACGAGAAACACAAAAGTACACTTTTTTTTTTTTTAAGCAGATATGCTTCAGAAATTGTGCAAAATATTTCTGTTCCAGTTGTATTTTTTTTTTTTTAAAAGGGCCATTTGTATACCAGGATGTTTAATAAAATCTTCATTAAACATAAATAATTATTTTAGCGATAGATGTGGAAGCCATAGATCTCTGATATGGAATGCAGTAATATTTATGCATTTATGCCTCGTGACTAGGTGCAGACCTCCAGGTTATACGCCTAAAAACCAGCCGATGCCCTCCCGCGTTTATCTCTGCATTATTGTCTACGGTTTTTACGATCTGTAAACAGGTTGTACGTTTTTTTTTTTAGTTTTGTTGTTATGAGTATGTCTTCGACTTACTACCTAACCGTAGTAATATCTGATCCCAGGCGCTCCAAAGCTATCTAGTGGTGGCTAATAATAGTGCTTTACAAGTACTCTATTATAAAAAACCACAAATAAATAATTTTAAAAACAATTCTTTGTTCCAGCCCATAGAAATTTTCATACGAACCAAATAACGCAAAAGTGTTCTTTTTTTTTACCACTGCATAGTTTCTAAAGTTGTCAAATGCTGGTGTGACACTTTGTGTGCTGGGTGTTTGAACCCTGTACTTATAATGATAAATGTAAAACTACAAAACCCAGAATGCAAAGCGCGGACGGCCAAAAGACCAGACCTGGCTGACGGTGCTTGGCTACAATGGGTTTATGTAATATGAGCTCGAGGGCACGTGCTCGGGCTGGGGCGTGCCTTCATCATGCCGTTGTTGGTGCATCAGAACAGCTGCAGAGGGCGAGTGGTCACTAATTGTTGAGCCAGATCATAACCCCTGGCAGTGGCAAGTGATTCAGTGGGCACATTTCATCGCACCGCCTGGGGCAGCAGCTGTGAGGTGCAGTATCTGACCCCAGCAGTGAACTCTCAGTGGCTCATGTGAGAGGAATGTTAGTTCTGCCTCCGTTTCAGGAGCCGGGCTCCCCTTACATAGCAAAACCAAAAGGGGCTCCCCTTACAGGCACCTGCGGCAGAGACCAAACACTCCGAGGTGGAAGCCTGCTGCAGAGTGAAACCAGGGGGCAGCAGATGCCAGGTGGGCGAGGGCAGCCGAGGCGTGACTGCAGCGTCATAGATGGTGCTTTGCAGCCTTGTATACTGAGATAATTCGAGTCTTTGAAGAGTCTCTGTGGTACAGATCTAATGACTGGGAACATGTTAAAAAGTCATGAAAAATTGATGTGTGTTGTGAAGAAACAGTTTTTGTAGCCAGTGTTAGTGCCTCAGCGCAGAAATACAGACTTTATTTTATATCCACATACTCTGATCAGAAAGAAGGCCCCATGCGAAGCCCACCTTCATTCTATATCCTTTGATGAGGCATTTGGTGTGGGTGACTCGGTGGGAGCAGAGGCGGTGGAGACTGAGGCGATCGTGCCATCTCGGGCTATACTTTGGTGGTCCTGGCGTTGTACAACGGGATGAGTAGGGGCGTAAGGGGGTGGCATGTATATGATTGGGGGACCTAACAATAAATCATCATCTACCCTTTGTTTTGCTGGTAACTTGGGGTAAAGAGTCGAGGCGTTCTAACAGGGCATTGACCTGATATTTTTGATTCTTTTTATCGATTTCCTTTTCTTTTAGTTTTTTCTTTTAATCTTTTACAGGCTTGGTAAGCTGATTTTCGCGTTTCTTTATCTTGTCTAGCTTCGTCCCTTTTCTCTTTTTGAGCTGCCTCTTTTCGCCATAAACCAAAACTGTCAAACATGGCTGGTCTAGTTTTCTTTTTGTCGAGAGCTAATTCTAACGTTTCTATTTTAGCGGGATCGAAAGATCCCGTCAGTGGCCACTGATTTACCCGGTCCTTCCTAGTGTATTTATGCCATAGTTTGCTATAAGCTACGGTGGCTAATCCATACTTTACGTACATGTCCTTGTTAGGGGTGCCTTCCGGCGGTGCCGGCTGACTGACCTCTAACGAACGGTCGGGTCCAAAACAATTACAATCAAACAATCTAGAGAAAACAGGCATGACGTATTTATGGGTCAAAAATGAATATCTCAATCAATCAATTTAGACAAAAAGTCTGCACTACCTGTCCTTTGCTGCCTGCAAAGAGAGCGAATATTCCTATTCTTCGTTGTTTGCAAGCAGGGAAATGTCGCAAATAACTCAATATAAAAAAAAAGGAATACTAGTATTTCAATCAAACTATTCAATCAATCAATTTAAGTCGTTTTTTCACGACCTTACCCGGACCGTATGGACAGTTCTTCGTCTTCCCCTTCCAGCGCCTGGTTGTCCTCTCACTCCAACAATCAATGCGTCGTTCCTCTAAGGTCCCAGTTAGGACCGCAGGTCACTCGAGAGAGGTCCGTTCGGAACCGGTGAAGTTCAGTCGATCGGCAGCCAGACAAGGGTCTTCTCAGGCAGGTATACCCCAATCGTTTAGTCGTTCACTCCGTCGTTAGGACCTCTCTACCGGATCCAAGCGTCGTTGATGGGCCCCACGTTGGGCGCCAATTTGTGAAAGGCAGCGAGTCTTCTAAGACCCTCAATGCTGCCCGGTGCAGGGTTCCACCTCTAATTCACTTTGGGTTCGCTATCAAAATAATGAGGCAAGTGCTGGTAACTGGAAGACAAGAAAAAGGTTTATTTCTCATGAGGAGATCACGTCAACTGAGACACCGGGATGTCTGAGGGAGGTGCTCTGCTGATATCTCCTTTGGCTCTTCCTTTTATACAGGTTTGATACAATGCATTTGTTTCGTCAACATGGTTACACAAGCTTGGGGTCCCGCCCCGGGCAGGTTGTCACACAAGCCCAACAGTAATTCTCTTCCCACCCAGGTCAAACAGACAATCTCATCTTGCAGCTGGACCTTGCTTCAGGGTCTAAAACATGTGAGACTGGCCAGATCTAAGAGTCCATTCTGTTGATAAAAACAGGTCCCATTGTTGGTAACAACAAGTCTTGCTGTTTGCAGTGCAATAAATCATGTTGCAAGAGTCTATTTGGTGTTTGGAACCTGTTTGTGTAACTAGGTGCAGTGAGGGGTAGAGTGTCCAAAGGTTTGCCTGTAAACAGAGATGAGAGGAAAAACGAGTTTGTGGCAGCAAGTGGCGCTGAGGTTTGTTGCTGCAATAGAGTTTATAGCCCCCAGCACACGTACCAGGTCGGTCAGAGGGATGCTAGTAAGGGCAGGGTGAAACAAAGGTGACCAACAGAGTACAAAATGGCTGTGATAGATCAAAATGACTGCAACTTATGTGCACATAGAATTCCACCAGACAAGATGGCGCAGGTAATGTTCATGACTGTTGTTTTGCTTTTAACACTGGGACCTCCTTGAACCAAGATATATTACGAGATATTTCCTCACTCCCTCGTCGGGCAGTTACCATGGTTCCGTTACTGGTAACAACTGTCCAGGTACCTGGTTCATGGATTGTCTGGAACTTGCCTCCTGGTCGGCGGTCTTTTAGTAGGACTGTGGCACCCGGTAGGAGTGACCGGGGTGCGGCGTGACGTCGGGCGCTTGCCCAGTGGTTCTGCCGTTCCCGCCTTGCCTGGGTTTCCTCGACGTCCGGGGTTGGGGATGTCCATCCTGGACATGTAGGGATCAAGTCTCTCCGTGGCCCTCTGAACATGAGGGACCAAGGGCTCCGTAGTGTGGTACAGTGTGGGGTGCTCCGGTATTCCCTGAGAAACTCGTGGAGGCGCCGCTCTGGATCGGCTTGTTCCACACTGGCAATGCGTAGCATTTTGTTTAGAGTTCTCATAAAGCGTTCTACGTCCCCGTTGGCTTGAGAGCATTGGGGCGTGACGCAACGGTGATGGATCCCTCATTGACCGAGGAATGTAGCAAACTCGGCCCCATGGAACGGTGGCCCATTGTCACTCCGAATTTCCGTGGGGAACCCAAAAGTGGCAAACACTTTCTCCAGGACGGGGGCCACATGAGCAAAAGAGGTAGACACGACCAGTTCTACCACAGTATATTTCGAAAACCCATCCACGAGGACGAGCGTGTGTTTCCCTCCGGGGAAACTCCCAAAGTCTATGCTCACTTTTGACCACGGGATGGTGCAGGCCACTTCTGTGATAACAGGGGTCGGCCTCTCAGGAGCGCTGGTCACTTGACAGGCTGGGCACCGGTGCACTAAATCTTCAACCATCGCCTCAAGTTCTGGGAACCAGACCTTCTCTCTCATTCGTGCTTTCATCTTGGTCATCCCTTGGTGCCCCCTGTGGGCCAGTTGTGTCGCTTGTTGCCTCAGAGCCAGCGGTATTACCAGCCTCGGGCCTCGTAGGAGCATTCTATCCACTGTGGCACTCAATTCGTTCCTTACTCTCCATATCTTTGTCAGCTCTCCTCGGTCTTCCGGCGCCCACGTATTTGCTTGTTGAAGGTAGTTCTTCCACAACCCTTCTTGGACTGCTCGGAGAGTCCGGAGGTATATGTGGTCTTGCTCGGCGGCCTTCTTGATGTCTTCGAGCGTCATCGCCAGGGGGCACGCCGCTGCGGAGATCATCTTTACATATTGTTCTGACCCTTCGAGGTCATCGTCGTCTTCTTGGGGTGCTGGGTGTCGGGACAGGAAGTCCGCCGGGTTCTTGGCCCCATGCCTTGATACTACTTCCATCTGGTAGGGCTGGAGTTGCACGGCCCACCGCTCGATCCGGGGAGGTGGATGAGGGGCTGACCCCTTGAAGAGGGGAACCAGCGGCTGGTGGTCAGTCACCACGGTGAAAGGCTGGCCCGTCTGGTATAGATGGAAATGGTTGCAAGCCCACTTTATGCAAGTGCTTCTCGTTCGATCTGGGCGTACCTCATTTCCGTGGGGGTCAGGGACTTGCTGGCGAACGATAGGGCCGCCCACCGACCTGGTTCCTGTTCCTGGGCAAGCACTGCCCCCAGCCCCACTGGACTGGCATCCACCAGTAGCTCTGTCCGCCTCGCCGGGTCAAAGTATGCGAGGGTGGATTCTCCGAGTAGCGCATACTTGATGCTCTGGAAGGCCTCCTCTTCCCGTGGCCCCCATTGCCATTTGGCGTCCGTTTTTGTCAGAGCCCTCAGCGGCTCAGCGTGGGTCGGAAGATTGGGGATGAATCTCCCGCAATATGTAGCCATGCCAAGGAAACTTCGCACTTCCGTGGGGGTAGTTGGAGCTGGAGCGCTCCGGATAGCTTGCGACTTCTTCGGATCCACCTGGATACCTTGCTGGTTGAACACATACCCGAAGAATTCCAGAGAGGGTTGGAAGAACAGACACTTCTCTCTGTGGTGTGTCACTCCGTGTTCACTGAGGCGACGCAGAGTATTCTGCAGGTGTTTGTGATGGTCAGCGGCCATGACAGAGTGGATCAGGATGTCGTTGCTGACGTTTATCACCCCTGGCAGCCCGAACAACATCTCACGGATGGTATTCTGGAATACCTCAGCGGCTGAGGATATTCCGAAGTTCAATCGTCTATACCGACGCAGCCCCAGGTGAGTACTAAATGTGGTAATGTAGCGACTTTCTTCCTCTAGAGGCAGTTGGTGGTACCCTGCATTCAGATCGATCTTTGAGAACCACCTCGAGCCGTTATCATCCACGATTATGTCATCCATGGTCGGCGTGATGTGACGGTCCCTTTTGATGGCTCGGTTAGGTAACCTCATGTCGATGCAGAGGCGGATGGCACCTGGCTGTTTAGGTTTTTCCGCGATCACCATCGGGGAAACCCAGGGTGTCGGCCCGAGACCTTTCCAATCACTCCTTGTCTTTCCAGGTCTTCTAGTTCCTTTTCCACTAAGGGCCGCAGGTGAAAAGGGATCCGCTGGTGTCGAAGTGCGACCGGGGTGACAGACTTGTCGATATGCAGCTTGATAGGTTCGCACTTGATGCACCCAAGTCCCTGGAACAGTTCTGGGAACTGGTCTAAAATCTCGTCGACCTGGTGTGCCTGGACACTCCGGGCAAATGACACTAAGCCTAGGTCTTCCCCTGTGTGGCTGCTGATTAGAGTGTCCGCTTCGCGGTCTATGACGTGGATTATGGTTGTAACCTCCTGGTCGTTTGACCTGACTGGGACAGATATCTTCCCTTTTAGCGGTAGAGGGGTTTGGCTTCTATAGGCAAATATCCTTTTCCGGGACGCCGTGATCGGTGGGCGAGGTTGGAGGCGCCGGTATTGCTGAAGACCCATCACGTTGACGGACGCCCCGGTGTCGATGATTGCTTTCACCTCTGATCCCACGATGTTAACCACACAGGTGGGTTGTGGCCTCCTGCGACGCTTGAGCTCCCGTGTAAACGAGATTAGGTATGTTTCTTCTTCATCCTCGTCCGTGGAGGAATCTACCGGCCCTTGGTACCTTCGGCTTGTTCTTGGTGCCTCTTCCCTCTGCGCGACGTCCGTTGTGGACAGATGTCGTACTGCTCGTGTGGGTGGTCTTTGTCCTCGTGTATCACTGCCTCGGTTCCGTCTCCTGCACACTGCCGTGAAGTGGTTGGGAATCCTGCAGTTCACGCAGGTTTTCCCTTGCGCGGGGCAGTCTTTCGCTGCATGTGGCTCATGCCCGCAGTATCCACACCGTGCTTTGGACGTCTCGGGTCTTGTCTTCTTCGGTGTGTCGCTTCGTGCTTTTGTGCGGAGGGCGTCGACCCGCTCTGTCTTGATGGTCTCAGGCCTTCCTTGTGGCTTGGTGAGAGCCTGGTCCATCTGGTTGGCTCTGGCCGCTGATAGATCATGGGTCCTCGCCAGTATGAGGATATCTTCCAGCGTGATTCTTGGCTGGCGTAGGATGAGTCCTCTGAGCATCTGGTCTCTGCACCCCTGGATCATCTGGGCTCTTATCTCTTTGGGTTGATCATCCTCCGTACATGTGCTGGCCAGTTCGCGTAGGCGGGCGTAGAATGCGTAAATCGACTCCCTTTCCCTGTGGCGGGCTTGGCGCAGTTTGAATCGTTCAAAATCGGGGTTCAGTTGGGGGTCAAAGTGTGCATCCAAAGCCGCAACTGCCGCGTTGTAGTCCGTTGCGATGCCTGTATTTGGTAAGTGCTTGAAGAGCTTGAATATTTCATCTCCGCCTAGTGGAGAAGTAGCGACCTCTTCACCGCCCCGTCGGTCTCCCTTGTGGCTACAAGATAGTTATTCAGGCGTTCGATCCAGATCTTCCACCTCGGGGACGCGGTGGCTGGGTCCTCTAGTTCACTGAAGGGTGGCAGTACCCAAGTAAGTGCGTGTTGCACTCGCAGTCTTTGTTGGGGTTGGTCTTCATCGCCCATGCTGTTTGTGAATGGGAGCCTTTCTTTGTACCTTTAGGGTGTCCCCCGCTGTATTCCCTCTTGCGTGGGTGGCCACGTGGCCTTTCTTTGGCGTGCTGCGTCAGTGGTCTGATGTGAACTGTCTTGTCCACCTTGTTTTACTTTATTGTCCACTTTCCACCTCTGATGTGGGGCAATTGTCTTCTGTGTACTCTGTCCCCTTCCTTTAATTTCCTTTGCAGCCCTTCTCTGTCCTCAGGGGTTGCACCTGTGCCCTGCTGTATTTTTTTTTTTTAACACTTGTATTTGAGAGTGCATTTTTATATATTTATTTTTATTTTTATTTTTTTAAAGATTTTTCCAGTTAACACAATATTGTCATAACAGCCATACGAAGCATGTCAAGCATAGTACAGTACATATGAATACTCTGCATACTGCCTAGATTAAACCAATATATCTTTTGCACAATGTAGTAGCACAACAATGTCCTCATATTTGTATACATTAACAATTTGTTTTGAATAGATCAGGATTTTCTCGTAAATAGAAGGTGAGAGGTTCCCAGAAGTCGGATGGCTTGGCGGTAGTTGGCAATTCCTCAGCATATAATAAAAAGTTATCCCTACATTAAAGAGTGTCTGTAATCCATAGTTTTATTGTAGGTGCATGTTTACTATCCCAGTGCATGGCTACTCTCCGCTTTGCCATTAAGAGCATTATTGCAAGTAGTTTTTTCTTTTGGGATTTCATAGGTAGTCGATGATTTAATAAACATAGTTGTGGTGTGCAACTGATTGTGCACGACATTATTTTACCCAGTAAACAAATCACTTGTTCCCAGTATTGTCTAATTCTGTCACAAGTCCACGCTAGGTGAATGAAGTCAGCCTGATCTTGCCCACACCGTTTGCAATGCGCCCTGTCTCGTAATCCATATTTATATAGCTTAAGTGGGGTATGGTACGCTTGGTGTAGGTATTTATAATGAATAATCCTGAGATTTCCGTTTGGCGTTAATAGTGTAGTTAGAGAGCAGCAAGCTTTCCAGTCATCATCGGTTAATGGCGCTTCCAATAGGGTATTCCATTTGTCCCGTGCCTTATGTGTGTTTGCATTTATCTCTGCTTGTATTTGGTTGTAAAGTTGTGTCACCATGTGAGCATGATGTGTTGTGGTGATCAGCTGTTGTAGCGAGTTTAATGTGGGTGGCTCATCTGGGTATGTGGGATAAAGGACCCTGATAGCTGCTCGCAATCTGTGATACGCGAACTTGAACAGCATTGACTGATTGGTGATGTATGTAAGGTCATCTGGCGTGAGAAAGGTGCCATTGGGGTAAATGTCTCCCATTTTTGTGATACCAGCTTGCGCTAGAAGTGTCATGCTGCTTTTTTCTTGCGTGACTGACAAGTTCGGGTGTTGTGCAAGTGGGATGTTTGGTGCATAAATGGGGGTTTTCTTAGTAAATAGACTAATTCGTTGCCATGCATCAGAGGTAGTCCGGACTGTATTTATCTCATTTTTAGATAGATGTGGTCGATGGTGTACTAATATACTGGCTAGGGCGATAGGGTTAGCATCGCCATCTTCTACTGCTAGATGTGGCAGGAGCTGAGCCGGGTGATACCAGTAGTATGCGTATTGTGCTTGGGCACATAAATAGTATAGATATAAATCGGGCAGTGCGAACCCGCCTGCGGCATAGGGGAGTACTAGTGTATCAATACTAATCCGTGCTTGTTTACCCGCCCATATTAATTTAATAAGCATTGTGCGCATCCTTTTAAATGTTGGAGGGGGTATCGGAATATTTGTAAATAGATAGAGCAGCTTAGGTAAGATCACCATTTTCACTAGGGATATTCTATCCGCCACGGAGAGGGGTAGTGTTATCCACCTTGTGATTTGTGTTTCCCCTTTATCAATTGCGGTACCATAATTATATCTAATGACCAGTTCTGGATCTCGGTGAATCCATATGCCTAGGTATTTTACTGGGTCTGTTTGCCAAACTAATGGGAATTCTGTCTGTGGTGCTTGGGTGTTTTCTGTTAGTGGTATTATCGCCGATTTGCTCCAGTTTATTTGAAGTCCGGATTGCCGTCCAAATTGTATATATTCTCTCAGTAGCGGATCTAAGTTCGTGTCGGGGTCCCTGAGGTGTAGCACCATGTCATCTGCATATAGGGATATGCCAATGGGCCGTAACGGAAAATTTGGTGCCGTGTGTCTGTACTGTTGACGTAGTTTACAAGCTAGGGGTTCCAGTGCAATTGAGAACAATAATGGGGATAGTGGGCAGCCTTGTCGGGTATCCCTTTGTATTGATATGGGCTCAGATATGTGTCTGTTTACTTTAATGCGGGCTGTGGGTTTATTGTACAGCAATTGAATCCAATTAATAAACACGGGTGGGAGCCCTATTCTCTGTAATATTGTGAACATATATGTCCATTCAACAGAGTCAAACGCTTTTGCTGCGTCGAGAAGTACAGCTACTGCTTGCAAGTCTGGGTTGAGTTGATGTAATAGCGCAAAGATGGTGCGTAGATTATGTGCAGTCGAACGGGCAGGAATAAAACCGGATTGATCTGGTAAAACTATAGTCGACATTAAGGGTTGGAGTCGTGTGGCGATGATTTTTGCTAATATTTTAATATCTGTATTTATCAGAGATAAGGGTCTATATGACTCAGTTTTGTCGGGATTTTTATCTGGTTTTAGTAGGGCGACTATAAGGGCCTCTCGTAGAGTGGGTGGGAAGGTTTTATTTTCATAGGCTTCATCATACATTTCAATCAGATAGGGGCTCAGTAATTCAGAATATGCTTTATAGAATTCCCCCGTGTATCCATCAGGGCCGGGCGATTTACCATTAGGTAAGGCTTTAATAGCTGATTGTACTTCTTCTACTGTTATGGGTTGTGCCAAATAATCGCGTTGGGCATCTGAAAGCCATACCAGTGCTATGTCCTCCAGATAGCGCAAAATTTCAGGAGTAAGTGCGGTGTTCTGTGATTTATATAAAGCGCCGTAAGTGTCCATGAAGGCATGCAATATGCCCTCCGTGTCGTAGTGCATTTTCTCATTATCGTCCTCTATTTGTAGAACAGTATACTGCTTGTGCTCTGTGTGGATCTGTTGTGCTAGAAGTCGGCCTGGTCTGCCACCCTCACCAATTCTACGTGCCGTATGACGCTTCGTAATGTATTTTATTTCTTCATCTGCCAAAGTGTTATAATTGCTTATTTCCGTCCTAATCTCACTGAGGGTCTGTGCATTGTGAGTAGTGTCATAGTCAGCTTCTAGTTGCTTAATCTTTGTTTCACTTCGCTGTAATTGTGTGCGGATATCTTTCAATATACCAGCATTTGTACTAATACATATGCCTCTTACTGTCGTTTTAAACGCTTCCCATAACGTTCCTGCCCTGTTCACTGAGCCTTTATTCAGGTCGAAGAAGTCTATTATGGCAGTATAGATTGTGTCTTTGTATAGTGGATCTAATAAGGCCATGGCGTTAAAGCGCCATACAAATGGGGGGGGGATGTAGGTGGGCACCTGCAGTGATAATAGGACGGGCTTGTGATCTGAAAGAGTCTTGGGTAAGTGGTAAATAGTCTGGACCCAAGTGCAAGCCTGTTCAGTAAGGAGCCAGTAGTCGAGTCTTGCCCAGCTATTATGTACTGTAGATGAGTGAGTGCTTTCCAGCACAGTGGGATTACGCATTCTCCAGATATCATTTATTCGGAATTCTGTCATACAGTTCAACATCGCTGCCACAGCGCGGGGGTGATGTTCCACCGTGTGTTGGGACCTATCTTGTGCTTCGTCTAATGCCATATTTAAGTCCCCGCCCCATATTAATTCTACAGCGGGCAGATCTCGAAGTTTGGATCTTAGGTTCTCTATAAAATCAGGATCGTCCACGTTTGGCGCATATATATTGATGAGGCCTACTTTCGTTCCTCTTAGTATCCCTGTAATAATAACATATCTCCCCTGAGGGTCTGTGTATGTGTTATCCAGTATAAACTGAGTACCTTTTTTATGAGGATCATCACCCCACGGGCATACGATGAGTAGGACGATGATGCCACTAGCTCAGCCCATCTTGTTCCAAATTTGTCTGCTTTCTGGTGGAGTAGGTGTGTTTCTTGGAGAAATGCTATATCTGTGTGGTCTATCTAGGTATGCAAATACCTGTCTAATTTTCCTGGGATTGTTCAATCCTCTCACATTCCATGTCAGTAATTTCAAAGTTGTAGTTTTAGCCATGAGTTACGATTATGTGTCTATGAATGAATAGGTATACAACAAACTGTCGTCATTTTTTTCAGCAGGGAGAACAACTACAATCCAGAGTGCACTACACCCACCCGCATATGTATAGAAATTAGATTCGCATAAAACTGTTAACATTACATTATCCCGTGCAACCCCTCCCCCCACCCACTTCGCCATCCCAATCATGGTGAAGACAGCCCCAATTAACTAACAGAGAAGGAGAAAAAAAAAAAAAAAGGAGAAAACAAGATTCTAATAATTCCCCTCTAACCTAGGGTGTTTCGTGGTAGGGGAGTTAACTGTGTGGTATACACAAGGGTGGCGGAAACTGCCCACCATAGACCCCAATGACAGGCACTGGGGGATCGAGTCAACCATCCTATAGTTTCCTAGCAGACCATTGTGTCAACTATAACCATTTCATTAACAGATCACTTGTTTAAGATGAAGAACAGTAAATAGTGTGCTTTCCAGAATTGTGTCTGACACACCGCCATGTAACAATACATTCTAGGATATCTAGCATTCTACAGTTTCATCGGTAGTGGAAAGACTTATCTGTGTTCTCATGCAAGATTCACAATAGTCGGTAGCCCAGTGTCACGATTCAGAAAAAAAATAGCCAAAGGAGGTCCATATCTTATTCCACATCTGAAGCGTTGTCCTGTTCAGCTTGCGTCCCTCTCGGAGATTTCCGTCGGGTAGCCTGTGGGTGTGTGAGCTGTAGGTATTTAAGCACTTCCTTGGGCTCACTAAAAATCTTACTTTTCCCATTGTCTGTGATTCTCAAGCGGGCTGGGTATATCATAGCATATGGAATATTTTGCTCGCTGAGTCTCTTTTTCGCGTCCAGAAATTTCTTCCTTGCTTCTTGGACTTGCGAGGTGAAGTCTGGATATATTGATATTGTCATTCCTTCGTGGCTCAGTGTCCCTAGCTCCCTGGCTTTGCGAAGTGCCGCATCTCTGTCTCTATAGTTGAGTATTTTTGCAATTATAGGGCGCGGCCTTTCCCCTGGCGGTGGCTGTGGTGCCAGTGATCTGTGTGCCCTTTCCACAATAAATACTTCTGAAAAGGTGTCTCTTCCAAGTATAGCTGTTAGAAGTGTCTCAACATAGCGCTCCATATTACCTGTACGTGTTGATTCTGCCACCCCCATCAAGCGCAGGTTGTTTCGGCGCGATCGCGCTTCCAAATCCTCTGTCTTTGCGAGCAGAGCAGTCATTGTCTTGTCCATTTTTGCTTGTTTTAATTCTAATTGGTTTTGAGCATCTTCTGTGTCCGATATACGGCGCTCCGCCATATCAATGCGCTCGGTATGTTTGTCCAGTCGCTCTGACATACGATCAACACGATACGTCAGGGTGTCTATTTTACTATCAATATTTGAGAGTGTTGACTGGATTGCAGCAAACATTGCTTGAAAATCCACAGGCGTATCTGTGCCAGATGCAATAGCTTGAGTTTGGCTGCCCATGAGACCATCAGTACTGTTTTCTGCCGTTTTCTTAGCAGTTTCAAATTGTAATTTAGGTTGATTTTTATCGAGTTTTCCCATGATTGCGCTAATCCTGGAGTGACTTTGAGGGTTTTGGCGTCTTATCGAGCAACCCAGCAGGGCGTGCCCTATCGTTGTTGAATTACACAGGTATCGCTGTATGTTGCCTCAGATTTACCTCTGGTGAGGTCCGGTGATTTATACAGGAACTCTCGGCAACAGGAATGAGCGTTGTGGCCTCTGCCTCAGTCCGTGATAACCCGAAGAAGCAGGGCAGCGGTTATCCTACCCCAGCCCGCACCAGCAGGCCCGTCTGCGTCCGTGCCTTTCTTCGTTTTATGTGTGGCTTTATTGTTTCTGCGACAGGGGTGCAGTCGGCTTTATCAGCAGATTATAGTGCTTTCAGATGTTGCAGCGTGGTTATCTGTTATGCGTGGCGCTCCATCACGTGCCAGTGGGATATCTGCTTCTGTTGTTATTCTCTCTGGAGGCAGTCGTATTATTGCGTTGGGTCAGTCAGCAGGCCACGTTCTCCCACAGCTGCCGCAGCCTCCCTTGTCCCCTACCGTGCCATATGTTGCATATGCGGCGTGCAATGTAATGTCAGTTATGATCCACTACTGGCGTTGGTTTAATAACAGTTAATGGGGAGGGAGATATTATTGCACAAGTTCTGGAGATATCAAGCAGGATTATGTGGTGCGGGAAAACGCGTTGCACACAGCGTGTCTCATATGTCGCCTTCCGTGGGTTGCACTGTGCCGTATGTTTCTAGGCCCACACATCAGGACATTTCAATCTGCTGCAGATCCGACTACAGTCCCGCCATGCGTGCCTGCAGTAGATTGGGGGGCGGCAGACGGAGAGGCAGGCCGCGCCCCGCGACGGGCCGAGCCGGGGCACCGAGGATGTTTAGGCCCCACACAGCGATCCCCGCAAGTCGGTCCGGCAGGGATATTACCCGGCAATGCCTCCGGTCATGTATGTCGCTCTTACCGGGCGGTCGCTCACCTCTCGTGGGGTACAGATAACGGTGTCCAGATCGGTGAAGCGCTGGTGTGTCCGGCTATATCCTTTCCGCACGTAGGCCTCTATCTCCGTCACTGCGCACGGAGCTTGCGTACAGGTCGCGTCCCCCTACGCGCCTCCGCAGCCGCAGAACTGCCCCTCGGTCAGGTTTGGTATGGAGGTATTCGCCGTGTTACTGGTGATATTCGGCTATGGAAGCATCATCGGAGCAGGGACGCCGCAGCCAGCTGTTCTTGCGATCTGTAATTTTAAGGATTTGGTCGGCTATAGAGGCAGGATCATTGCAGGATAGTGACTCGATCGGAGGAGCACGCTCACAACGCGGCCATCTCCTGGCGTGGCTAACTCCGCCCCCGTGCCCTGCTGTATTTCATGTGCTCCTCCCTCTGCCTGGCTGTTGAAACGTCCCCCTCTTGCCTTGCAGAGTCTCTGCAGCTTGCTGCCTTGTGCAGATCGTCCAGGTGTCCTGGGGAGCACTGCTCACTCCCTCGTGGACCTCTCTGAAGGAGGCAGGCACCCTGGCTGATCGCGCTCCTCACCTTTCAGCAGCAGGCACGTGCGCCGCGTCCCGCCGCGGTTCTCCAGCACGCTCCTCTCGCGTGCGCGCAGGCAGGGGCTCGACGACACCGCCCCAGGCGTGGCAGGCGATGATCGGGTCGGTGCCGCCTCCACAGCAGACGCACCCGTTGCGCTGGAGGCGCAGTGGCCAGTCTTTCCCAGGCAGCCCACCGAAGGCTGGGCCGGCTGCAGGGATCTGCCGGGTGTAGTTTCCTGTGTGGTCGGATTAGCGGGGCACCGCCGCGGGGAAGCACACACCCGCGGGCGCAGACGCCGCAACTCCCGTGGTCCAGGGAGAGCGACGGGTCGCGGCTCCACAGCACGGCAGCAGCTGGGTGGACGAGAGGGTCACGGCCCCCACTCGTCGCCAATGTAAAAACCTGACGCGACAGTGGCCAGGTAAGGCCGACGCAGCGCAATGAAGGAGACATACACACTTTAGGTAGTGTTATCAGGGGATGACCCACGTCCGGGCTCCCCCCTTTTATTTTAACCCCGCAGGCCACGCCTGGCCTGCGGATGACGTGGTGGCAGTTCCGGCTAACAAGCCGAAACTCAGGACTGTTAAACATTACAACTACCACGATGAGAATGCCTTATAAGTAATAAGGTGAATCTGACCTGTCACTGTCATAAATCCTCAAAGATCCACTGAACATCCACTGGCCTTACTGCTCGCTTGGGTTCATGGTTGGGGTTTCCTTTGCCTCTGGAACCTGACCTCTTGATGCCTGGCCACATCGCCGCCCAAAAATTTACTAATCAAAGATACCTCAAACTACGTAGTGTATGATGATTTATTAAACAGAGGTAAAACCCCACATTGTAGTCCTGCCAGGCACAACTGGTGAGCCAACTGCCAGATCACCCCATAGAACCCTCCTATGTCATAATTGAATGTATAGGTGTCACAGTGAGCTGCAGCCCCAGCCTAGCTGAGACTGCCTACGTACATTACAACAGAAGTGTTGTGCATGGCTCCTTGTTAACTTACTATACAGATCTGATCCATGGGATCAGTTGAGCAGAGGAAGATCATTTGTGGAAGTAGGCATATACAACATGAAATTATACATGGGCTACTGTCAGTAATATGCAGTTTCCAAATCCAGTATTTCAAATGCTATCAGAGACAACTGAAGCTTCTCTCTAGATTCTTTAATGTCAGTTGGAATGCTTCATTATTGACAGCTGGTTATCTGTAGTTCTGTTTATTATTTTAGATATGGCAGAACCTTTTGCCTTTGTTTTTAGGGTTTCCTAATTTAAAAAGTAATGAAGGATTGTCTTGCAACGGCCATCCAAGTCCTATTTGCAGTGCACGTGTTATTTTATAAAAGGTAATGTCTTTCTATTAGAACAGGGATATCTGACCTAGCTTTAAGTGCCATGTATCAACGCAAGTTTTTAAGCCAATCCGCATCAGCTATATATACATCGAACTCCTCTACATAGTTGTTGGTGGTTCTGGAATCTGCTGTGTGTGGACCTCTTAAATCTTACATTGTCCAGCCTTTTGTTAAGGCTTTTATCATTTTGCCTTGTGTACATGCACACTGAGGGTTGAACAAGCATGTGTAAAATACGAGAATATCCCAGTTTCATTATTTGGATTCAATCTTGTCTTCTAGTTCTACCAACAGAGTCTTGGAGTGAAAGCGTGAGGATTGACAATATGTTCATAATATGTTTACATCGCTATTCATTTTGGCACTAAAAGGATTTCTAGTTACTATGACAACAGCTTGATGTCTCACACTGTACTCTGCTGAGAGTGCACAGAGATATCTCCGTAGGGCAGAATTTGAGGTTGTCAGTCAGTTGATTAAAAAACGTTTACACTTTTTTATTATTATTATTTTAGATGACCAAGCATATTTTACCCAAGGAAGGCAGGCAGAAGATGCAGCACATGCTTTCTCCAATGCTGATCAAGGTTGGACAAGGAAGAAAAAGGTATTATCCATTACTACCATACAAAACACCAGGTTTTTATTACCTGCTAGTTGTTTTTGAATATTGTGTAAGTCTCTGGTGGTTTTTCTTAATCGTGGTCCTTCACGACATTATTCATAAACGTCCCCCTTTTTGTATGGCAATATTTATATCAGACATTGTCACAGCCAGAAACGCTATGTTCTAGGTGGAAGTATTCCTTTGATTGGCGAGTTTCTCATCCTCTATAAAGATAATGCATGAGGCTCCTCTTAGTGTATGTGTGTGGCATGATGGGCCTTTTTGAAATTGTGATATGCTTAAATATGTGGGCTAGGGAATGTAACAATGCAATCAATCAATCAATCACAGAATTTGTAAAGCGCACCACTTACCCGCGAGGGTCTCAAGGCGCTGGGGAAAAAGAAAAGGGGGGGGGTGCTGCTACTGGTCGAACAGCCAGGTCTTGAGTAGCCTCCTGAAGGTCAGCAGGTCTTGGGTCTGTCGTAGGCTTAGTGGAAGGGTGTTCCAGGTCTTGGCGGCGAGGTGGGAGAAGGATCTGCCGCCGGTGGTAGTTCTTCGAATGCGAGGGACGGTGGCGAGGGAGAGGTCGGCGGAGCGGAGTTGGCGGTTGGGGACGTAGAAGAGGAGTCGTCTGTTGAGGTAGGCTGGGCCAGTCTTGTGGAGTGCCTTGTGTGCGTGGATGAGGAGTTTGAAGGAGATTCTCCTGTCGACGGGGAGCCAGTGCAGGTTCTTCAGGTGGGGGGTGATGTGGCTGTGGCGTGGTAGATCGAGGATCAGGCGTGCGGAGGCGTTTTGTATGCGTTGCAGTCGCTTGATGAGCTTGGCCGGGGCTCCCGCGTAGAGGGCGTTCCCATAGTCAAGTCTGCTACTGACGAGGGCCTGGGTGACTGTTCTTCTTGTGTCTGTCGGGATCCACCTGTAGATCTTGCGAAGCATGCGGAGGGTGTTGAAGCAGGAGGATGAGACTGCGTTGACTTGCTTGGCCATGGAGAGCGTTGAGTCGAGGATGACTCCCAGGTTGCGTGCGTGGTCGGTGGGTGTCGGGGCTGCTCCCAGCGTCGTTGGCCACCAGGAGTCGTCCCAGGCTGAGGGGTTGGAGCCGAGGATGAGGACCTCTGTCTTCTCTGTGTTCAGTTTTAGTCGGCTGATCTTCATCCAATCGGCGACGGCCTTCATTCCTTCATGGAGGTTGGATTTGGCGGCGTGGGGGTCCTTGGTGAGGGAGAGGATCAGTTGAGTGTCGTCGGCGTAGGAGATTATGTTGAGGTCGTGCTGTCTGGCGATGCGTGCGAGCGGGGCCATGTAGATGTTGAACAGTTTTGGGCTGAGGGACGATCCCTGGGGTACGCCGCAGATGATCTCGGAGGCTTCGGATCGGAATGGTGGGAGGCGGACTCTCTGGGTTCTGCCGGCGAGGAAGGAGGTGGCCCATTCCAGGGCCTTGTTTCGGATCCCTGCGTCGTGGAGGCGTGCGCGTAGAGTGCGGTGGCAGACAGTGTCGAAGGCGGCGGAGAGGTCCAGCAGGATGAGGGCTGCGGTCTCACCGTTGTCCAGCAGGATCCTGATGTCGTCGGTGGCGGCGATGAGGGCAGTCTCAGTGCTGTGGTTGCTGCGGAACCCCGATTGGGATGGGTCCAGGATGCTGTTTTCTTCGAGGTATCGGGTTAGCTGTTTGTTGACGATCTTCTCGATGACCTTGGCTGGGAACGGAAGCAGGGAGATGGGCCGGAAGTTCTTGAGGTCTCTCGGGTCCGCCTTGGGTTTTTTGAGTAGGGCGTTGATCTCTGCGTGTTTCCAGCTCTCTGGGAAGGTCGCGGTCTCGAAGGAGAGATTGATGATGTTGCACAGGTGGGGTGCGATGGAGCTGCTGGCTTTGTTGAAGATGTGGTGCGGGAAAGGGTCTGACGGGGAGCCGGAGTGTATTGTGCTCATGGACCTTTTTGGTCTCTAAAAAGCAAATATGCATCTGTTGCTTATCCTGTGGCTGATGTTGACAGAAGTGGGCTTAGAAGTGTGGGGCTATGTGTGGGGTTCCTTTTGTAAAGAGTCATGGGGCTACATTTGCTGTGCAAAGCTTGAGGGATAACAATACATTTTTTCTTCCTAAATACTCTGCATGTAGGCCTCAAACATTTTACTTGCCACTAAATTTATTTTAATGGTGATGTGCTCCAGTGGCTTGCACCCCACCACCTAGCACATTGTTTGAGGCACTATTTACATTGCTTTGTATTTGTTATTTTTCTGTGTGCTGTGCTTTGATTACTTTCTCCTATACCATTACAAAAGGGAACATTGCACCCCACGTACTCCGCGCTTATCAGGGTTTATTTTTGTGTTTGCCAGGCCTCCTCTATCTCCCTCCCCTGCCATCTAATGAAAAGAAAACAGGCAGCCTGTTAGTTAATTTGAGCCGGTAGGCCCGACCATCACTTCTTTGTGGGGACTGAAAACATGTAGTTGCTCACGTGGGTGGAGGCCCCTTGCAGAACTTTCTCACCCCACCTCCGCTGACATTAAATGGGGATCACCAAGTGTTGGAACTTTTACGTCTGAATAATTGGTTGCAATAACTACGAGGTTACTTGCTGTAGCTGACTGCTGGTCAGTCACATTTAAGGGAGAGGGCATTGTTATTGGCATGATCGTGCCATGTGAATAACAAATGTACTACGATACAGCCCCTTAGAACAGCTCGGGAGCACGCTGCATGTGTCTGCATAGACCCACTGCAGCGGGGCTTCATTAGAGTTGCTGTACTCTGAGGCCATCACTTTTTCCAGTAGTGCAGTGCAAGGCGCAGGGCACGCCAGTGAGAACCTCAAGCACATTGATAAAACAAAGTAAGAGAAGCTTTTCGTTCTAGCAATAATATTCTGTTTCTGGAGATTTTTGTATTTGTGCAAATGCTGTGTAGAGCACCCCGGTTTTCGAGCAGGAAACACTGATCATATTTGTATTATTTCCTTACCATAGAAAACCACATACAAAAAAGATAACCAGCAAACAGACTGGATGGATGCATTTGCCATCTGGGGAAGAGGAAGGAGCTCAGTGTGAGGGACAAGGTGGAAGAGTGAGCATGCTCAGTGACTGTAAATGCCGCTTCAGGGGCCTGAGTTGGTTATGATGAGTGCATGTATGCCATTACTGATGTTGGGTATTGATGTTTGGAAAATGATGAAGGGCTCGTCCTGCAATGTGAAGTCTGGTGGCAAATCTATCTCAGTTACAGGGACTGTCACAGCAGCACCTGTCTGCCTCATTTGAAAATGGATATCTTAGGTGTGCACTTATCAAAATGTTTGCCCTCCAAAAGCACGTTGCACAGTACCCTGGGTGGAACCAGAGGTGCATAACTGTAGGGGATGTGGCTTAATGATTACATTGTCAGAATTCCAGCTTCCACAGTAGACTACATTAAGTGATCGTGAGCTAATCATCATATCCTTGCATCTTATACCCTTATCTGACAAAATGAAGAATATCTAGAATGAGATGTACATTTCTATCATCTGGTAGGACCATTGTAAATTAATGTTTAGATTCAGACGCCACATTGACAGATGTTGGAACCAGACACTAGTGTAACCTGGTGGGGTGTGCGCCCATTTCTTGCCTCCGATTTGGAGTGGTACACCGATCAAGATGTTCAACTATAAAACCCGTGGTAGAAAAGGACTTAGACAGCTGTATGGTTTGGAAGTCTTGCTGGTTATATTATACAGTTCATTTCGTGATTTTGTCATACATGCTTAGTTTGCTTTACCAGAAAAGCACGTTCAGTGTCCAGTCTACTCCGATGTGTGGTCTCCGAAATGTGATATGAGTAATTTGTCTTCATGTTGTTGCTTCAAACCAATTTACTGACCTCAACTGTGCTCACTGCCAATGGGGCCTTTTCCAAACATTATAGATGGAGCGGGTCGATGGAGAACCTAGAGCCTCTGTTGTCTTTTAAACACAACCAGCTTGTAAGTGGGTGTATTTGTTACTGAAACTGTTCATTACAGAACCCTTTTCATTTGATTTTCCTGTTACTACTTTGATATTTAGGAGGGTTGTTAGTTTTAAAATGTCTGACAGTCCTAGAAACCACTACCGCTGGTTGGTTGGTATTAAGAGGTTGATTTAGTGGTGAGGATCCTCCATTTAGGCCATAGCTCTCTTGGATCGCGCATTGAATGGGTATCTAGGAGCAGTACCCCAAAAGTACTCTGCACCTGACTGATTCCCTTTGACATCTTGAAAATCATAATCACCTGTTGCTTAAGAGCTGAATGTATATATTCATTGTAATTGGAGTTATATAGTGTGTAGTACCAATGCCACTGCATGATGCTAGTCCATAACCCAAAGTTAGTGATCAATCCAGTTGCTATTAGATAGATGTAAGTAGATGGATGTAAGAAATTCTTTTGTGAAAAGGAAGATATAAACTAGACCTTAAATGGTCAGATGCCTAAGTGGAGAGGTGGGTGAGAAGGAGGTGCAAAGAGAGGTGATTTACAGGAAGGTGAGAGAGAGAACGAGGAATTTAGGTGCTGAAGGGTGTAGGAACAAAGTACATGCTTCTGTCAGATGGAAGTACAGAAGACCGGCAGAAAAGCTGAGGGCAGAGTGAGAAGTACAAGGAAGAGAGGGCAGTTATGTTGGAGGGCAGGGACGATGGGATGGAGGAATGAGGAGGGCAGCAGAACGACTGAGCTGAAACATGCACTTGATTGTAAGAGGTTGATAAACTGAGTATTAGATAGGGTATAGAGAGTTTGGAGAGAGATTTTGTAGTTGCTAACAGAGTAGGCCTTAAAACGTGCATGACAAATACATGTTAACACGTTTCTTTCTCTGTAACATAGAAAAATATTGTGCATTAGTTTAAACTTCCTAGCTTGCTGATCTGTTTTATCTTTCCATGGCTTACAAGATATAACAACATCACAAAATAAAATGATGGATGGAGTGTTGAAACTTTTCAACCACTCATCCGAGTCACGGATCTGGGTTTAATCTATCATGATTTTGCTTACCACGTCACCCCAGTTTGGACCCAGCCATGTGCAAATCAGTCTTGACCCTGCTCCCCATGGGAACAGTCCAGCCTGAACTGCCAGGCCAGGTCCTCCCTGGACGAGAAACCACCATCCTGCGACCAGTTTTGGGGTGTCACCCCCCAGCGGCTAGGGTAGCTTGAATCCAATGGCGCAGCGAGCATACCGTTTTTGATGGAGATACCTTGGTCTTTTTGTGCAGAGCACTTTGTTGCCCAATCCAATGATTTGGCTATTTGATTATGCTCTTTTCATTTGGCTTGCGCATTGTTTCTTTAGGCAGTTTTAAGTGCCACAAGCACACTATTTTACTGTTTATTGGTACTATTTTTACTGGATGCATTACCACTAATGTTAATGACTAAATAAATCTAATAGTATGAAAATACCAAGTGAGTGCCTTTGGTGAAACTCTTTGCAGCTACGTTTCTGAATCCACTTTGCCTCCTACTGATCCTGCAGATCACCCTTCTTGGTAGAACAGAAGCACTGACAGAAGCATAAAGACAGAAAGTCAGGGCAGAGGCATGGATAGAGAGAGGAGTGGAAAGGAGATACCGTTGTAGGGGTAGGAAAGAGAGTGAAGTCAAAGAGGTAGATGGGATCACTAGGTGAGTATAGCACAAAACAACATGGGCATGCTCGTTATCTGTGGTGGAAGAGGGCCCAGTCTATCTCATGTTAACTAACTCAAGCTCCTGCCATTGCACTTTATGAAAAACACATGTATAAGAAAGCACAACGTATTCCTAACAATTCACTTCCCCTCTATATTCCTTACTTAAATGTATGTGGATGTGTTTGTTTGGAAAATAGACATTTTCGCCTCATTCTAAACACTTTGCATTTCAGTAATCTTCAGCAAACACCAGTACTGTTGTCTTTGTTTTCTTTAATGCACTCATCATTTTTAGGTCTCGCGCCTAGCGTTGCACTGCGTAGCAGTGCTCGCGCAGCGCGAGACATTTAGTAGGTGAAAAACGGGGATTTAGCACTGACCTAGGAATCGCACACGCTCGTACGTGTGCGATTCCTTTTGTGCTACCCCATTGGCCTTTTCGTGCGTCTTTTTATAAAGACTGCACGCAATTGACCAAAGGCGGGCGCATTGCTCCGCCCATGGCCTATTGGTGTCTATTACGCGCTTGGTGCGCGTAATAGACACCAATAGGCCATCGGAGGAGCAATGCTCCTCCCATGGCCTTTTGATGTCTATTACACGCTTGGTGCGCGTAATAGACACCAATAGGCCATGTGGTTTCAATTATCGTGCCCAGACACGGGCGTGATAATTGAAATCACATGCTTAGCTGTGGCTCGCGTGCGCGCACCACTTGTTTCCTTTTTTAGTCGTCTTGAACGTTATGTACGCTTTAAGGTAACAGCAGCGCAATTATCCAACGATGATATGACTCGGATAACACGAAAGACTGAACAAACAAATGGAGTACTTAGTGATGCATACGAGTATATGATGTATCGATGTTACCAAGTGTAATGTTTACTGTCACTAAAATTTAATAAAAACAAATTTGAGAAGAAAAATTGCAAATGCTTGTTTTGGGGTTGTCGCAAGTATTATCACGCCGCACTGCATCTGCCTTCCCCTTTGAAATTATACAAAGGCAACAATAAATAGCAGGCTTTCCCTATCGTTTTACTAAACTTCGACGTGTCTACATTTTATTTTGGGAAGGCACAGAGAGCTCACGCCGGGACTCGAACCATGATCCCCAGTTCCAAAATCAAATATAAAAGCCGCCGAATCTTTATTTCAATATTGGAAACGGGGCTTCTGTAAAAACGAATTTAAAGCATAACCCCTTTTCAAACGGGACATTATTAACACATGGAACTGAACTGCAGCAGTTGAGCTCAGTGCTGGGAGTCTGTATCTAGAGAGCAGCTCCCCCCGGGTCAGAGACATGGCTCTTCCAGCGACTCCGGGGGCTGGACATCTGAGAGACGGCTGTGCTGAGCTCCGGCCGGAGCTCCGGAGGCGGGACGGCCCCTGCGCCGCTCTGAGGTGGGTAGTTTTGCTCTGAGTTTACTGCTTCAAGGGGGTGTCCCTGTTTTTAGATGGACTCCGTGTGAGTGTTTCTGACACTGTGCGCGGCACTCGGTGCTTTAAATGGCTGCCAGGTCTTCTATGTGCAGTGCAGTGTACCACTGAGCACTATGACTTCAAGGCGCGCTTCGCAGGAATGTGTTCTTCAAAGCAGGAAATATACACAGTAGCGGCATGACTTGACGAACTTTGATAGTATGAATTGTGTTAGAAACCAGTGCTCCATGTGCATGGCGTTTTAAAAACACACGATACTCTTAACAACAGCTAGCACTGCTTTGTGAATTGTATGCTTGTGTTCAGCCGGCATTCACTGTGGGGCTCACTGCGCGGCGCTGAGCACTTCTTTTGTGCTCCGTTTCCCAGCGCTTCACGACCAACTCGTGGCATTAGTAAGCAGTTAGCGCCGAGTTCACAAAGTGGTTTTGTGGTCGTGATAGAGGCTACGTTGCACTGACTCTGCAGCACCGAGCACGCCCGTAGAGTACAGTATTTCCGATGGTAGTGATCTGAACTGTCACTGTGGCCTGATGTTACTGCGCCTCTGATATGGAAATTATTCAGATGTTGCCACTATTTTCCAAGACGTTGTATTTCTGTGGTATTCTGTTGGTAATCCTCTGGATGAGGCACACAGCGGCTCACAGTGCGGTATTTGTGTGGTATTCCTACCGTAATGCTGGTAATGTGGTACATGATGGTTATAATATTTTTGTTTTATACATATGGTAATGCAGTGGCATACAATAATTAAAATTAAGACACTGGCGTGGTACACACAACGTAAAGCGGTTAAAAGTATGTAAATGACAATGCCTTTTATTTATCTGTTTTGAAAAACAACACATAAATAAAAGGCATTGTCATTTACAATGCCAATAGCTCAAACTCTCGCAAATGCGAGACCTGTTGCATTGTAAATGCTTGTTTTCTTTCTTTCTTCATCATGTGAAAGTAATATTTTTATAATACAATACCCTTTGAAAATTGCTCCTAAACATGTGTATTGTTTGTTTAACAGAATAAAAAGAGAAAAGAACCCAATTATTCTCATTTTTGTGATACCTGTGACCGTGGCTTTAAAAACCGGGAAGCATATGATGAACACATCTCGCAGCACGCCAAGGTAAGACAGGATGTGACGGCGTGTCTAGTCTTTTTGTATGATTCTGCTTATTTGTTTTATTTTCTTCCTTCATGTTATTGGGCACTGGAAAAAAATTAAAGGAGGGACAGTCACGGTCTAGGTTTTCAAAGCAGTATAGGGAAAGTGTTACAGCTTCCCAATAAGTAATTTGAGATTTTGATGCTTTGCGTGCACACTGTATTCCAGTCAGTTACCCAGTCACCTTTGTCTGTCCTTCTTTTCCTATGCCACTTTTCCACTCCATCTGGGTTATAGATGTTTATTTCTGCTTTGAGAGGAAATAAATGTTAGTTTTAAAATATTTTGCTCTGTACTTAAGTTTGAGGAACATGTATGTTCAGTTGTAATTAATTTATGCGCTATTCTTAAATAACCTATAGTTAGAAAGAAAATGTCTAAAAAAAAACCTATAATGACTTTGGCATCTAAGGAATGAATTTCAGTTAAAAGTACGTTTACGGTGTCATAAGTGTACATCTGTTTAGGTCTCGCGTTAGCAGCGCTATGCGTTGTCTCTTCGAGATGTGTTGTGTTCAGAATATTGGCTTTAACCCCTTAACTGTATAAACCAATAATGGATCCCAGAAAGCTATAGCAAGGGGTCATTTGTGTAGATCCTTCAAGGTTTTCCTATAGAAAGTAACAGCTGAAATTAAAACATATTGGAAACGAGTTGAAAAAAACAACCATTTGTGCCTGGGTTTTTGGTCCTGGGCTCGGCGGCCATCTAGGGGAACGCTGTGTGGTAGGACATTTGTGCCGGCACGGTGATCCCACACAGAAATATGTGGAAAATGTGATAGTTAATTTTGATGTCTCCACAATACGATTTGAGCCCTTGCCTGTCGCAGGTACTTGGCCCACCCACACGAGGTACCATTTTTATCGGGAGACCTGGGGGAACGCTGGGTGGTAGAAAATTTGTGTCAGCCCGGTTATCCCACAACTTTCCCACACAGAAATTTGAAAAAAAATGTGTTTTTTTTTTCCCCCTCCCCAGCAAAATTTGAGGTTTGCATGGGATTCTGGTTATGAAAACGTTGGGGGGGGGGGGGGGGGTCCACGCAAGCCATACCTCCCTAGACTCCTCTGGGTGTCTAGTTTTCAGAAATGTCTGGGTTTGGTAGATTTCCCTAGATGGCTGCCGAGCTCGGGACCAAAAACGCAGGTTGCCCCCCTTGCAAAACCAGGTTGTTTTGTGATAGGTAATTTCGATGTCTCCACAATACGTTTTGGGCCTTTGACTGTCGCGGGTACTTGGCCCACCCATACAAGTGAGGTACCAATTTTATCAGGAGACCTGGTGGAACGCTGGGTGGTAGGAAATTTGTGTCAGCCTGGTGATCCCACAACTTTTCCTCACATAAATATGAGAAAAATGAGATTTTTTAGCTAAATTTGAGGTTTGCAGGGGATTCTGGGTAGGAAAACGTTGGACGACCCATGCAAGCCACACCTCCCTGGACTCCCCGGGTGTCTAGTTTTCACAAATGTGTGGTTTTAGTAGGTTTCCCTAGATGGCCACTGAGCCCAGGACCAAAAACGCAGGTGCCCACATTGCAAGACCAGGTCGTTTTCTGATAGATAAATTTGAAGTCTCCACAGTATGTTTTGGGACATTTCTTGTCACATACATAAGGCCTAACCACACAAGTGCGGTACCATTTTTTTCGGGAGTCTTGGGGAAATGCTGGGTGGGTGGAAGTTTGTGGCTCCCCGTAGATTCCAGACCTTTCCATCACAGAAATGTGAGGAAAATGTGTTTTTTTCCAACAAAGTTTGAGGTTTGCAAGGGATTCTGGGTAACAGAACCTGGTGAGAGCCACAGAAGTCACCTCATCCTAGATTCTCCTGGGTGTCTAGTTTTCAAAAATGTACAGGTTTGCTAGGTTTCCTAAGGTGCCAGCAGAGCCTGGGTCCAAAAACCACAGATAGGCACATTGCAAAAAAAAAAAAGGTCAGTGCATAGTGGGCTTGCTGCCACCCTGGGGGGTGAGGGCGGGGCAAATTGAGGGCTCTTGCCCCGATATGCCCCCAAGGGGGGCAGAAAGACTGTAGCCATTTTGTTTGGGGGGGTGAGGGCATTGGCATGCCCATTCTGGGCAGCCCCCATCCCTATGTGTAAAAAAATAACATAATCCTTGGTGCCTAGTGGGCTTTCTGCCCACCTGGGGAGGGGGGCAGATCAGGGGCTATTGCCCCCATCTGCCTCCTGGGGGGGAAGAAAGACTGGTGTATTTTTTTTCGGGGGGGGGGGAGGTGGGGGCAATGGCATGCCCATTTTGGGGGCGCCCCCACCCCTATAAACATAATTAAAATAAATCCTTGGGACCTAGTGTGCTTTCTGCGTCCCATGGGGGCAAAAAGACTGAAATTTCCAAAAACGTTGGGGGGGAGCAAAAACCCTTGCCCAAGGTGCTGCTCCCCTCTCCCTGGTGCCTTTTGGGTGGATCCCTGCTTGGGGATCGCCCCCCTGCGGCGGTCCCCAAGCAGGGATCCACAAGGGAAGGGTAGCATTGGAAAGGGGTGATTGTCCCCTTTCCAACGATACCTCTCCCGCCTGCCTACGTGCTCGGGGTCTTGAGCTAGTCCCCTGAGCATGTAGGCAGTGAAACTGAAACGAGCCGATCGGCTTGTTTCAGTTTCGGTTTCAGTGAAATGACGATCAGCGTGACGTGCGCGCTGATGGTCATTTCACTGAAAACATCAGAACAGCCTCGGGAGCTGGGGAAGCCCTTCCCCAGCTTCCGAGGCTGTTTTGATGCAAAGGAAATCCCTCTGGTACCCGCATGACAGGGACTTCCAGTGCCATGTTGTGGACGCGCGGGAGCTGTTCGGCGAACATGAGCACTTTTGCATCAGACGGCTCCGTGCGTCCGATGCATCAAATGGGTAAGTCACGCCCTAATTTCATCGGCCACACCTCTTTGAGGCCCCCCCAGCTTTTTTCATCCCACACAACAAAGCCCTGACACAGAGGGGGGTGGTGTGTGTGTGTTGTGTGGTGTGTGTGTGTCTAGAGAGCGATTTTCTCTCTACATTTATATATATTTCATCCACAAATGTTGCCGATTCTCTCGCCGCTTGTGACGGTGGCCTCCAGCAGGGTGGCAGGCCCCTTATCCACTCACACACCAGTCCTTCGTGTACACGGTGTAACGTCAAGAGCACGCAGGACAGCCTGGGCTCAATTTCATTTACGTGGTTTTAATGTATTTCAGCAGCAAAAACAAAACCACCCAACGCGTTTCTAAGCAAAAGCTTCTTGGTCACGGGTCAAAGATGTTTACACAAATCTCACCTATAAACATGTGTGATCTTACCACCACCATAAAGGTAGGACTATTCAGAGTGCATTATAAGAAATGCCTTTCACTTGGTGGCCATCTTTGAATATATATATGTAGGACTTGGCCTTTTTGGTTAAAGTTCCCTAAACTTTTTGCTTTCCCCCTAGACCGTTTTCCTGACCTAGAGATGCCAATTTAGATGCTTTGGGTACTTTGCCACTGCTGATCAGTGTCAAAGTACAGGAGTTTCCTATGTAAAATGTAATGGTGATTGGTTGGCCATGATTGGTATGTTTGCCTTACTAGTAAAAGTCCCTAGTGATGTGCACTGTGTGTGCAAGGGCTAGTAATGCAAGGGTGCGCAGAGAAGGGAACTCAGGCCTTCAGTGTAGGGCCTGCGCGCAGAATGCTAAGTTAGCATGTTGTCCTGACAAGTGCAACCACTTGTCAGGCCTGACCTTCCCTTTTACATACACATGGGCACCCCTGTGGTAGGTCCCAGGTAACCCCTGGGCAGGGTGCAGTGTAGGTAAAAGACAGAACATAAACTGAGGTGTGTGTTATGTTCTGACAGTGAAAAACTCTCCATTTCGTTTTTCACTGCTGAAAGGCCATTCTGCCCATAGGGCAGAATGGGGGAGGCTGGGTGTTGTTTGTTAGCCTAGTTTCCTGTCAGTTTATAATGGAGAGGTGAAGTTTGGTATGTATGAACTCACAGTGTCATAATGCATCTTTCTGTAAAGTGGTTTTGTCACTGTGTGTTTATAAGCCACTCTTTTAGAAAGTGGCTGAGTTTTGTGCTCTGAACATTTCTGTGTGTCTCTGAAATGTGGATTGTCTGTCTGGAACTGAAAGGTGAGAGGAGCTGGGACAGGTCTTGACCCAGGGAGGGGTTGAGATGGCACCAGGCTGCCCTGCATCTGGAGAGTAGGGGAAGGAGAAGCCCGGGAGGTGAAAAGGCCTGGGCTGGTGCTATAAACCAATTGACCCATCTCCTGCTGAGTGATTAAGGATCCAGACCCCCAGTATCAAAGGGAGAGAGGTGACACTGGGAGGGAGACACCCAGAATTGATTTAGGGAGGGTCAGGGACCCCTGAGCACATACAAACTTCAAAGACATTAAGGGGTATAACTATGAGAGCTGAAGCCCTGAACGTTGGAATGAAACAGATATGGATTGAGACTGAAAAGGCTTGGACCCATTCTGTGGTCAAGAGGAACCTCTGCTAAAGAAGGAACAACTGAAGAGACTGCTGTGGATAGATCAATCCTTGCTTCGTGATCTGGGGCTGGTCTGCAGTTTGCTGTTCTAACTAAGGAAGAGGCTGTTGGGACTGTGCTTGGAGGCGCTGGGTCCCCTGCTTGAAGAAGACTGTGCTTTGTGCTGTCTTGTAACCCCAAGGGCCCGAGGTGAGCTGGCTGCCTGTTTGGAAATACAGGATCATAAAAGTTTCCGGAGAAGTCCCAAGCAACGCAGTGTGCGCGTGCTTTTTGGCCGCTTGAGACCCTCAGAAGTTGTGCCTTGTGATCGTGGGCACGCAGGAGTAAGCTAACTCTCAGACGCGCAGAGTGCGTGTCGTGGTGCAGGCCAAGGCGTTGGTGAGGAGCGTCTGGTCGTGGTGTGCACGGGGAGACGAGGCGAAGCTCGGACGCGCAAGGGTGCGTGTCGTGGTGCAGCCAGGGCGTTGGTGAAGAGCGCCTGGACATCGTGTGCACCAACGGAAGAAGTGAGTCTCGGACGCGTAAGGGTGCGTGTCGTGGTGCAGCCCGGGTGTTGGTGAAGAGTGTCTGGGCCTCGTAGGCACCAAAAGAAGAAGTGAGACTCGGACGCGCAAGAGTGCGTGTCGTGGTGCAGCCAGGGCGTTGGTGAAGAGCGCCTGGACATCGCGTGCACTGGGAGAAGAGGCGAGGCTCGAACGCGCAGGGTGCGTGTTGAGGTGCAAGCGGAGCGTTGGTAAAGAGCGCCGGATCGTCGTGAGCACCGGAGAAGAGGCGAGTCTCGGACGCGCGGTGTGCTTGTCGAAGTGCAACCTGAGGTGCTTGTGAGGAGAGCCTGGTGAGGGTGTGCACCGAATTGAAGTGAAGTCTCCACAGTGCCGAGGGCGGGTCTCGGTGTGGACTGAGACCGCCGGAGTGAGGGCCAAGTCATTGGGGCCCTCGGAGTCAATCAGCAGCGGCCCGGACCGGCAGCCACAGAAGAGCTGAGCCACCGGCTCGAGTCCGCCGCAACCCGTGACGGAGTTCTGGATCAAGCCCCAAGTCGCTGACGTCGGGGAGGAGAGTGGGATCGCGCCCCCCCCCAGGTAACGTGGATCAACACCTGGGGTGGGGTGCTGGCCCGGGGGGGGGACACTCTCTCGGCCTCCCGCTTCCGTCAGCTGCGCGAGCCGTTGCTTCGGCTCGGATCCCGGCCTGTGCCGACCCAAGACGGGGCAGTACTGGGGCTGGAGTGGGAAGCAGTACTTTTTGTGTCATCATTTGATCCATAACGGGGGCACTGTTAACGGAGCACGTAAAACTGTCGTATTACACTTTGCATTATTGCTGCTAACGAACTATCGAACTGTCGTATGACGCCTGACCTCATTTGTGCCTGACAAACTTTATGCTTGGTGCGCTACGCACTGCGTTATTTCTCCCTTGCATATTACCTGATTGTAACGTGGCGCATTGCATGATTTCTTCACTGCACAGTATCTGAGTATAACGTGGCACAGTGTATTATTTCTTCATTGCACTACACAGGATTGTAGCGTGACGCATTGCTTTGTTTCTTCCTGGTACAGGGCATGCTGGTGGTGATACGCATTGCATTATTCCTTCAATTGCAAAGTACATGATTGTGGCGCTACGTATGGCATTATTTCTCTGTTGCACAGTATAAGAGAATATCGTTACACATTGCAGTATTGTTTCCTTTTGCAACGTGTGTTATTCTAGCAATACGACTTGCCTAACCTTTTGGGAAACGGTTAGAAAAGAGCTTAACTGTTGGTTAGAAGCGGTGGTTGGGATTAGAACCTACCAACCCACCGGAAAGAATACTACCCATTCTTATATATGTTGATTTTGTATCGTGTGGTCGTATCGTATAATTTCTTATATAAAGATTATACTCATTTTATCAATACTCGTGTGGAGTCTATTTGTGATGACATCATGGGGTTACTGTGAGCGGGGTTGCACATACTGAACACTCGTGCCTTGGAGATAAGCCTGGCTGCTCGTGCCAAGCTACTAAGGGGGTGAGCAGGGCTATCTCAGACGGTGTCCTTACTTAGCCTAACGTTGAAGCGAGGGGTCGGGGACGCACGCCTCCAGCATTTTGTGGCAGCGGTAAGCGATAAGGACCTCCACTTCCAACATATATATATTGCATATATATTGCATATTTTAAGCTCATTCCATTTCACAGCCTGAGCCTCCGGTTACAGCGATGATTGGCAATGTCTTATAGCATTCAAATAATTGAAAGATTTCATTGCATACATAATATTTAAGGTCAATGAATCGTATCAAGTGACAAATAATAATTTCATCCAATATTCATACTCTTTTTTTTCGCCCTAGTGGGCCCTTAACCAAACAATTCAACTTGTTAATCATGGCATTAATCAATTCAAATTCTATGTCCGTTTTCAAAATCTTCAATTTGCCCTTGTACAATTCTGCCCCAGTGGGCAATTTGATCAAAATTACCTAATTCATCCTTTTTTTTTTCTCCCCCCAAAACCTTGTATAAGGCGTTAACACACAGCATGGTGCCTACATCCCTCAGGGGGCCGGCATTGCAAGGCGCCGGCATTGCAAGGCGGTATATTACACTGCGGTGTAGATGGGGGGGAAAGGTATACACAGCAAGCCGCCTACAACCACAACGGGCCGGCCGCGTTAGTGGGGATCAGAACCAGCCGTGGTGGCGAATACGTATTTCGGCGTTTTATTTTTACATAGACTAACAAAAAAACCAACAATGCCACTTCTCTGTGTAATGTAAGCAGGCTATGCCCAGAGGTGTATACTTATTCAGCTCCGTGAGCCTTGGGGGGGTCGCGCCTAGTGACCCGTGTCTCCCCTGCGAAAGTGTGTGGCCGCCAAGGTGGCGCCACTGTCCCATTAGGCCATATTTCCCGAAGATGTTCCTCCACTGGTGCTGCGGGAAGAAGCTCTGGGGTCCGCGGTGGAGGCGTGTTCCAATAGGTATGTGTGGAGGGGTCCCCATATGTCTCTTGGGCGTGAGGAAGGGGGTAGGAGCTCTGCGTAAATGTATAGTTGTTCTTGACAATATGTTAGATCTTGTATCCACTCCTTAAATTTAGGTGCCCTCCCTCTGCCCCATCTACAGGCGATTCTCCTTTTGGCGAGGAGGAGTGCAAGGGAAGTATATTTCCGCACTGGGACAGCCAGTGGTTCCGTGTATCCCAGCAGTGCGGTCAGGGGGTCCGCGGGGATGTGAATCCCTGTCATGTTGTCCAGTGCTATTAGTACCTCCCTCCAGAACCGTTGGACAGGTGGACAGTCCCACGCTATATGTTTGAAGTCCGCCCCTCCCACTCCACAGCGGTCACATGAGTCTGTGTCCCGAAGGTGTAGGCGGTGCAAGCGCGCAGGTGTATGATAAAAGCGATGAATATATTTATAATGAATGATCCGCAGACGGCTGCTAGCAGAAACATTCCCGGTTTGTCTACAACAGTATTCCCACTGCTCATCGGTGAGGGTATGCCCCAGTTCGTCTTCCCATCGTTTCCTTGCAGTGAGGGGGGCATATGGTCTGTCTTTCTGGACCGCGCGGTATAATAGTGATACCACGCGTGTGGGCGATGTCTGTTGTAAAAGGGCGTGTAGGGGGGACATGACAGGGGGTTCATGTGGGAAGTCGGGCGTTATGGCTTTCATGTTTTGACGTAGCCTGATATAGTAAAATCTTTCTAGAAAAGTAGGCGTGGTGGTGCCAAAGAATTCCTCGCTAGAGCGAAACTTGCCCCCAGCATACAGTTGTCCCCAAGTTTGAATAGATAGTTTGCGGAGAAGCCGGCGAAAGCCCCCCTCTTGTGTGATCGGGAGGTCCCGTCTTCCGGGAAGTGGGAGGAGGGGGGAGTATAGCAATGCACACTGTACGAGAGTAGCCAGGTCACGCCAGGCACTGACGGTGCATTGTACCGTGGTGGAGGCCAGATGTCGTGGAGTTGGCGGGGAACTTAAATATGCCGAACACGGAGTCGGGCGCATATATGCATCTTCAATCGCAAGGTGCGGGCATGTAGGGAGGGGGATGTATCCAGTATGAGGCAAAGTGTGCTTGGGCGCATATGAAGTATAATTCCAGCTCTCGTATTTCAAAGCCTCCTTCGCTAAAGGGTCTTGTGAGGGTGTCCCATCGCAATCTAGCCTGCTTCCCTCCCCACGTGAGCCGTAGGAGCTGAGTTTTTACCGCCGCAAAGAAGTGTCGGCTGGGGGCATAAGGGATGTTGGTGAACAGATAGAGTAGTTTGGGCAATATCACCATTTTTATAAGGGCGGTTCTGCCAGCTAGGGACAGCGGTAGTGCTATCCATCTGGTAATCTTTTCGGTAATGAGATCCAGCGCGCGTCCGTAGTTGGCCTTCATCAGTTCCTCTCTGTTGCGGGAGATCACTATGCCCAAATAAGTGAGTGTGTTGTCACACCATTTGAGGGGGTAGTCTGGTGAGAATGGGAGAGTGGCGTCGGTGAGGGGATATATCTGGGACTTCCCCCAGTTTATGTTGACTCCGGAGAGGCGGCCAAAGAGGATGAGCAGTCTAAGAATCGGGTTGAGGCTTATTCCCGGGTCTCGTATGTACAGGGTGAGGTCATCCGCGTATAAAGAGATTAATATTTGCCTTTCCGGATAGATGAGGGCGTGGTCTCGGAAATGCTGTCGGATTTTTGCAGCGAGGGGCTCGATAGCCAGGGCAAACAGCAGGGGCGAAAGAGGGCATCCCTGCCGCGTGCCTCTGGCCACCGAGAACGGGGACGAGCGCTCCCCATTCACCATCACCGTGGCCCGCAGGCCGGTGTACAATAAATCTATCCACGCCAGGAACGGGGGGGGAAAGCCCATCCGTTGTACTACGAAGGCCAGGTAGTCCCACTCAAGGGAGTCAAAGGCCTTGGTGGCATTTAAGAAAACAGCAGCGGCGTTCATTTCTGGGTCAATATCATGAAGCACCGCAAATAATGTGCGGAGGTTGTGCGACGTGCTCCTGTTGGGCACAAATCCCGATTGGTCAGGAAGGACTAGTTTGGGCATGAGGGCTGATGCGATTTGCGATTAGTTTGGCTAGGATTTTAGCGTCAACATTGATGAGGGACAAGGGTCTGTAGGAGTCACACTGTGTGGTCGGTTTGCCCGGTTTCGGTAAGGAGATGATGAGTGCTTCCCGCATTGTTTGTGGGAGAATGCCCGATTCTCGGGCTTCTTCGTACACGTGCCGCAGCACAGGGATGAGCAGATGGCGAAAAGTTTTGTAAAATTCCGCCGGGAGGCCATCCGGCCCTGGAGTTTTGCCAGACTGCAGCTGCATAATGGCGGAGGTGATCTCCTCATCCTCATAGTGAGTGAGAAGGAAGTCTCTCTGACCCTCCCTAGCCAGCCAATGGCTGTGTCTTCGAAAAAGGGAGTGAAGTCCATCGGGTGTGTTCTGTGTGTTTTGTATAAATTTGCGTAGAATCGCTGAAATGTCTGCACTATGTCCGGGGTGTCCCTGTGTTTTTGGCCATCCTCATCTTCAATTTCCAGCACCGTGTTGGAGAACCGGGGGGGACGGATCATGGAGGCCAGCGCTTTGCCCGGCCGTTCTCCCTCACCATAGCAGCGCGCCTGATGGTATTTGCCTCTGAATTTACATTCTCTGGCGGCCGTCTCCTGGTTTTCTGTTATCGGATCCCGTGTGCGCGCCTGCACGCCAGGGGTGGGCGTCGTTTGCATCTGTAGCTCCGTCTGTTTGAGTGCGAGCTTTAGCTTCTGAAGTGTGTTTCGGATGTCTTTTAGCACCCCCCCCGCTTTTAGCGATGCAGCTGCCCCGTATGGTGACCTTGAAGGCCTCCCAGACCGTGGAGCACTGGGGAACCGAGTTATCATTGCGTGGGAAAAAATCCGATATTTCTTGTTCCAGCTCTGCCTTAAAAACGGGATCTAGCAGTGTCTGCGGGTTGAGGCGCCAGTTCAGGTAGCGTGAGTCAGCATGCGGTGGAGTGAGGGTGAGGAGGACAGGCGAGTGGTCCGAGTACGTGCGCGCTAGGTGAGATGTGTGTACCATCCAGGGCGCCAGCCCTTTAGTAAGGAGCCAGCCATCTATGCGCGACCAGGAAGAGTGGGCAGTGGAGAAGCAGGAACCCTCCCGAGTCTGGGGGTGGAGCGTGCGCCACGCGTCTATGAGATCATGATCTCCCACAATGTTTTTGAGGGTGTAGTGTGCGTTAGAGTAGTGGTGGGGATGCGGGTGCGATCTGTCCAGCTCCGGGTTTAAAGTGACATTAAAGTCCCCTCCCCACACCAAATGTGTGGAGCCTATATCTAGTATTTTGCCCCAAAGCACTCGGAAAAACTCCGGATCATCGGTGTTAGGTCCATAGCAGGAGACGAGGGTGATGGATATGGCGGATAGTTGTCCCCAGAGAATGCTGTAGCGACCTTGGGGATCTTCATATGAGCCCATGGGGATGTAAGGGAGTGTGTGCTTCACCAGGATGGCAGTACCCCGAGCATATGAGGAATAAGACGAGAGGCAGCGGTGAGCTGCCCACCGTGTCGCAAATGTAGAGGGCGTAGCAGAGGTGAGGTGTGTTTCTTGAAGCATTGCGCATTGAATATTATGGCGGTCTAGATACGCTAGTATGTGGCGGTGTTTGCGCGGGTCTCCCAGTCCTCGCACATTCCAGGTTAGGAAATTATACTTCGGGGGGTCAGGTCGGGTCCCCATGGCAGGCGCAAGAGCTTGGAATGATGTAGCGTGTGTGCAAGTATCGTGGCGTGGGCATTGGCATGCAGAGCGGTATTATAACAAGTGGCAACGAACAATCCCCATTACCCTCCCTCCGTCCACAACGACAGCCCAATCCTGTCGTGATGATTCCTACCCTCCTCCCCATAGTCCCCAATTAGCCCGGTCCCAACAGGGGACGGGGGGTGCAACAGTTTAAACCTTTCAATCTTGAGCAGTGTAGGGTTCACCTGGGTGGGTGGCAATTAGAGGGCGACCGTACACCCCTTGTGTCAACAAGGGTGCTCGGGGGTAGAAAAGGGGTAGATCTCTTATCCAAGCCACGGTAGGCTGGCTGCTTCCGATAGCTGGGTATTCGAGTCAGAATAGCTTGACGGTGTCTGGACGGCATGCTGCACAGAAAGGGGGCACAGGGGGGGTCAGACCACCCCAGAGCGTTCCACGTAAAGATGCGGATAGGTGCTGTCATTCTACATCTGATAGATCACCCTCCTCCCCAGTGCGTCCAGAGGGGGGGGTGCGGTTGTTCGCTGTTTTTGGTAGAGTCTTTAAGAAATCCTGGACATGCTGGGGGTTTGTGAAGAAGTGCTGTTTCCCTGAGTGAGTAATCTTGAGGCGTGCTGGGTAAAGCATAGCATAGTCTATGTTCAGCTGCTGTAGTTTCTTCTTTACCGCGAGGAATTTTCTGCGCCCCTCCTGTACAGTCTGCGTGAAGTCCGGATACAGGGAGACCTCCACGCCATCAAAGTGAACTTTCTTATGCTCTCTGGCAAGGCGAAGGGCTGCATCGCGGTCCCGGTAGTTAAGGACTCTCGCAATGATGGGGCGAGGGGGAGCTCCAG
Organism: Calotriton arnoldi; assembly: GCA_963921515.1. Lineage (NCBI taxonomy): Eukaryota > Metazoa > Chordata > Amphibia > Caudata > Salamandridae > Calotriton > Calotriton arnoldi. Next base: position 818,387 of record CAWUFW010005961.1, on the reverse strand, counting down.
GGGCAGGTCGAGAGGCCAGCGATCGGTGCGCTCTTTCCACAATGAACACTGGGGAGAACGATTCTCTACCGAAGGCGGCCACTAGCATATGCTCCACATATTCCTCCATTTTCCCCGTAGCGGTAGACTCCAGCACACCTAGGATACGCAGGTTGTTACGCCGAGAGCGCGATTCCAAATCCTCATTTTTTGCCTCTATTAGTTTTAGTATCTTCTCCATGCCCAGCGTTTTGGTGATTGTCGTGGCAGAGGCATCATCTAGGTCGGATATGCGTTGCTCTGTACCCTTGAGCCTCTCCTCGTGTTGGTCACTTTTATAAGCTAAATGGTCTATGCGCGCGTTCATAGTGTCCATCTTCGCCTCTATAGACGTTAGGCTGGACTGTATTCCCAGGAGTATAGCTTTTAGGTCGTCGGTGGATGTGGGTTGCTCCACGGGCGGGGGCTGCGCGCCCTCCATGTCCGCCTGGGACCGCGTGACCTTCCGGGCTTCAAAGGTTAACTTGGGCTGTTTATTATCAGTGCAGCCCATGGCAGTGGGAGAGGCCGCAGCGGGGCGAGGATCCCTCCTGTGGATCAGTAGCGCAGCGCTGTCGTGAAGCCAAGGTGTTGGTGAGTATTTCCGGGTGTCCACCCCGGCTCCAGTTGGCTTTGCCGGCGCGAGTACGAGGGGGGGGGGTAAGCAGGATCGCTCCAATCTGCGTGCGGTACAGGCCCCTCTGTTTCTCAGACCCACCTATCGCGGCAGCGGCCGGGTGCCCCCCCCGGAGATCAGCACGGCGGCCAGTCCGCAAATGATGTCGTCCCAAGGTGGAAGAGTCGGTCAGGCCGTAACCTCAAGCATGTCGCATATCCCCAACGTTTGGCAGGCACTATATCGCCCTGTTGGCCCTCGAGTTTTCTAGCGGCGCAGTGTCTTTTAGGCCCCAGGCAAGATCAGCAGCACCTGAATCGCCCAGTCGCCGCCGATCCCCTTCCAGGCCCCCGGGCAGTATAATGGCGCAGGGCCGCCGAGCAGCGCGGAAGTGCTCCCCCGCCCGTCGCAGCCCCAAGGGTCACGATCCACCTAAGGCGCGCTCTCACCTCGGTGTGTTGAAGGTGGCGGCCGCCTCCGTCCGTCTCCGCCACGTACACCTCGTAGAGTCCCAGGCGGCGGGCCGGAGCAGCCGCGCAGCAGGCCGCCTCCCGCGAGCGGCCGCCAGCAGGTCAGACCACAGCAGCAGTCAGCACAGGGGGAACAACGCGGAGGTCCCCGCACGGCACAGGCAGCACCACGGGGGATCGTCAGCGACCTCAGCGCAGTGTGGTGAGTGACCGATAATCTCGCCAGGCGTCCTCCGGGCCAGTCAGCTCCAACCACTGCGTCCGCCATTTTATGATGATCCGGCGCTGCAAGATGGCAGGTTGGTGTTCGCCTGGTTTCGCCGGGACTGGTGGCGAGCCGGGAGCGGCGGAATGTGGTCGGGGGAGAGTGCTTTCCCAGCACGCTATTTTCTGGCCATACAGGGCTGGATAAGAGGAGGATTCCTTACGAATTGCTGCCCGAGCGGCAGGAGCCTCACATAGGTGCGGCCATCTTGCTTGGCGCCCTCTAGCGCCCCCACCTAATTCATCCTTATGGTCTCAATTCTGCCCCAGTGGGCTACCAATGTTCACAACTTAAGACCAATCATCTCATTCAGATGAGCAAAAGTCCAACTTAACTGTCCCCAACTGGCCCCCGAGATATTAGCTCTTTTGCGTTCTTCCTCCATATCACCTACAATATAAAAACAAAGTGTTAGATCAACATTCTCTAAAACTCTATAGTTAAAAAACATGTAAACTTCAATTTCTGTCAGACTTGCGTCAAAGAGTTAATCTTATTTTGGATATACACGGTAACTCTTGTGGACCCTACCCTAGATGCACAGCCAATTCTTCGTCCCTATTCAATCCTGTTGAAAATATGGTTTCATACTTAATAATCATCTTGGACTCTAATCTGTGCAACATTTGTGTTCTATTGCCCCCTCTTTCTAAAGTTACAATTCTATCTAGTACACAAAACTTTAACAGACCAGGATCCTTATTATGTTTTTCTTTAACATTTCTTGCTACAGGGTACTGTCTGTCTTCATACACGATTGCTCTTTAATGTTCCAAAACTCTTTTTTTGGCCTTATGTATTGTGCTTCCAATATAGAAAAGTGAGCAGGAACATTTCAAACCATATACACCAGTCTGAGTTACATGTTAAATGTTTGGTTATAGTAAAAGCTTTTCTCGTATCAGATTTTGACCATTTTACAACTGCTACTATTCTTACAAGCTTTGCACTCGCCACATACATATAACCCTTGGATGGTACTTTTTTGTTTTGTTTTCTGGCATAGTACTTTTACATAACATATCCTTCAACGAATTACATCTTTTAAAGGTGACTTGAGCATGATCGCCTAATGCATTTTTCAAATTGTTGTCTGTTTTCAGAACAATCCAAAATTTGTTTAGACTTTTCCTTATTTCTCCAGCCTGAGTATTGAACTCAGTTATAAATCTAACTGGTTGTTCCTTCTCTGGTTTTGATTTAGGTATTAATAAATCTGCTCTCCGCGACATTTTCTCTCTGTTGCATGCTTGTTCAGTTATCCTTGGTGAATACCCTCTCTCTAGAAACCTTATTCTCATTTCTATCATTTCTTTTTCAAAACCTTCCTCTGAACTGCAGTTTCTTCTTGCTCTGAGCAGTTCTCCGTAAGGTATACTCTCGATTAGGTTATTAGGATAACAGCTTCTTGCATGGAGTATGCTATTCCCTGCCGTTGTTTTGCGGAAGTGTTCACTCTCTAATTTGTTATTGCATACCTTTATTTTAATATCTAGGAACTAAATTTCTTGAGGCTCTATATGGCTTGTAAATTTCAAGTTCAAATCATTATCATTCAGCAGATTGACCAGTTCTATAGCTTCCTCTTTGGTTCCCTTCCAAATGCAAAAAATATCATCAATGTACCTTACCCAGAGGACTACGTGGTCCTCGAAAAGACTGATGTTACTGGCTATTTGTTCCTCCTAGTATCCTAGGTACAAACCTGTGAAACTGGGAGCAAAACAAGTTCCCATCGCAGTCCCCTGGGTTTGCCTATATATAACTTTGTCAAAAATAAAGAAGTTATTGGTTAAGCAGAAGTGGATCATTTTTAAAACCATTTCTGTGCGCAACAGATAGGATACTGACCTAGCCCTCGGAAAGTGTCTACAGGCATTGATTCACTGGTCATGTGGTATACATGTGTACAGGCTGTTGGCGTCTAACGTCATAAGTAGGTGATTCCTCTCCCAAACAATATCATTAATTAGGCGCAAAAAATCACCTGTGTCCCGTATGTAAGAAGGGAGGGTTTGGACGTATGTTCTTAAAAAATAATCAATATATTTTGACGTATTTTCATACATACTCCCTCTTGAGGACACTATGGGCCTACCTGGTGGATTGCTGCTGTTTCTGTGCAATTTTGGTAGCATATAAAATGCTGGAAGCTTAGGAAAATCACAATTCAAGAATCCAAATTCATTATCATCTCTTTCTCTCCATTCTTCTAACTGATTTTTATATGACTCAATATTTTTGTCATACCTTATTCTGTTAGAAATCTCATAACTAGTTTTATCATTAAGCTGTATCCTTCCTTCTGCCAGATACAGCTCAATTGGCCACACCACCACATTCCCTCCCTGATCTGATTTTTTTTTTTAATCAAAAAGGATGTTGTTCTTTAACTCTTGTAAAGCATTAATCTGTCTCCCACTCAAGTTACCTTGTGTAAATTTCCTTTTTCTATCAATCTTTTTAAGTTCATATATCAAACTTCAATCCTTCTATACAAACACTTCTCCGACGAAGTAGGCACGGACTCCTTCAAGGTGCGATAGTGTCTTTATTTTCTTAATCCATTATATTGATACATGCCAATGCATCATCCTTGACACGTTTCGACTGCAACCATACGGCCTTGATCACATGAACGCGCTGCGGATACTAACGTTCTTTTAACCCCTTATACCACGTGTGATACTTAATAATGAACATAGACAACAGACTTCAGTAGTTATACAATATCACTACATACACCTACTGATCTATTGTATACTCATAGTTTTTACAATGCATTGATTACACGATAATTAAATATATCATCAACTTCTATTTCAAAATGTATACAATCTATAAAATAAATGAGCCCAATATGGGAAACTTACTGTCACAATTGCCTAATGTTAAAAACCACAATAAAGTGCAATGTGCCAACAAAGTGCAAAAGTGCTGACAACGGGAAGCCTAGTAGCAACGTAATTCATACTTCAATGTATTTTCTGTATAGAGATATCCTCGTATCCCCGCCTTCCTCGACTGAAATGCAGATGCTGTACCAAAAGTGACAAGTGCAGAATTTCAAAAGGCGTAGTCCCAATCTTAATCTTCAGGATCCCTTTTATATATGTTTGTACCTCATTGACTCTATTTTGGGTTTACTCCCCTCACATTATAGAATTAATGCATCTTTGTAATTGGGTACCTTCCGTATAACCGCCTTAGTTGACGCAAATGGTAATGCATATGCAAAGTAACACGTACAGATCAATATCCTGTAGTCAAGGATCTCATATATGTATGTATGTACATAAGCATCAGTCATAGCTCCATTGTTGTTGTTCTGGGTAAAATGCCATAATGATAATTCTGCTTACCATAATCCCATACTATAAGTGTTACTGTGACGTCGCGGGGGGCGGGAGAGATGCAGAAAGCCTACGGAAAAAAAGAAACCTCTGGTGCTTTGCACCGGAGGATTAAAGGGGGCCCTCCCTGGTGTCGGCCATTGGACGTGCGCCGCACCAGGGAGGTAGTGCTTGCGTCGGCCATTGGCTGACGCAAGCACCAAAAAGGTTAAGCTCTGCCCATTTCCCACCCATGTTTTCAATTGGCTCCTTTGTCTTTTTTAAATGCTTCTTTTTCATTGGTTAGTTTCTCTTGTAGTCCCTCCTTTTCTACTGTTGTAACCTCCTATAAGGACTGCCCCTGTTACATGTGATCTTACTCAGGACTTTTATTTACAGTTTCAGAACACTCTTTTGTTAATCACTTTTTTGTCGTAGCTGCCGTTGCAGGCACACCAGCTACGTACTTCCCCAACCCCACATCCCCAATGGCAGCAGTGCGTCTTTTCTTTTCTTGTGCGTGGCTCACCCAACTCAACACTTATGGCTCTACGGCATCTAGTGTGAGCTATGTGTTTAGGCACAGCACCAAATAATTGAAAACTGCTGCGTCCTTCACCACAGCAAGATGACACCAGCCTCCAGGGCAGGGTGCACATTCTGCATGGTATTGCAAAACTCCATAGCCCTCTGTCTCGTCCACTGTTGCTGATGTTAAAACTTGGGAAGCACCCTTCATTGTCAGCCTGTTTTTGCCAGGAGATAGGCAAGGCGCCAGCAAAGTAAACACAACTGTCCATCTCCTGCCAAACCAGCCCCCGGGCCCATAATTACGCTTGCGTGTTACACACCTGGCGCACTGTTGCCGGTTGCTGTTCCATTCCCAAAATAAAAGTCTGGCCCGGCAGGAAGCAGGTAAGAGGCAGCCAAAAGCAGGGGCAGCACAGTAAAGGGAGGGCAGGTCAACGATGCTGTTGTCGTAGTAAGGCGATCCAGTAGACGTAGATAGGTTACAGATGAATACGTTTATTGATCTTAGATGTCAGATGAGTTTTCCAGTAAAGATGTAATAAAGCCCCACCAGGAGCAGCCTCTCTGCTGCTCAGCCCAGGATCTAACTGACACTCCACCTCACAGCAATCCTAACATTCCAGTGACATCACCATCTACACCAACATTCTACTCTCACTGGCTGAGCAGCAGAGGCAGAGAAACAGGGAAGGTGCATAGAATAAAACTTTAGATATAACACACCTTCCCCCTTTATATAACAGACGAAAACATTTCAAGTATAGAGAAATTTGTGAGAGAAAATGTCGCAAGATGCAAGAAGAAAACAGCATTACATAAGAAATGCAGAAGCCTAAAGTATGAATAAAAACTTGTATAATAACATATCGCAAATACAAAAAATGCAAACAGCATTTAGAGAAAAGAAACATGCATAAGAAGATGTCGCAAATGCAGAAATGCTAACAGCATTAGTGAAATACACAGGCACTTAAATTGCGACAATACAAATGCTGAAACATAAAAAGAGAAACAAATATGATGTCGCAAATGCAAAAATGCTAACAGCATTTAGTGAAATACACAGGCATTTAAATTGCGACAATACAAATACTGAAACAAACAAAGAGAAAAATAGAATACCAAAAAGAGAAGAGAGACACATCTCCTTCCTTAGAAGGGCAAAATTGAAACCAGAAAATTTCAAGAAGAAGGGAGAAAAGTAAAACACGAAAAACAAACAAGAAAAGGATGCTCCGAATTAGCACCACAACCACACCGGCTAGCCAGGCTGGCGAAGAAATGGGAAACACGGAACACAGCAAAGAGGAGAAAGGACAAAGACTACAACCAAGCAAAAGTAATCAACGGGTGACCAGCACCCAACAGGAAGCAAGCAAGGGGTGACTAACACCCAAACAGAAATCAATCATAAGTAAGCAACGAGTGACTTGCACCCAATCAGAAATCAAGCAACGGGTGACTAACACCCCATCAGAAAAAGCAAAGGGTGACTTACACCCAACCAGAAAGCAAGCAAAAGGGTGGAAACACCCAACAAGAAAACAAAACGGGTGGCGTACACCCAACACATCATCCCAGGGGAAAGACATGTAGAGAAAAGTATAAAAAGGGTGAAAACACGAAATTGTGAATCCCCAAACAGTAAGTGCAAGGAAAATGCGATCTGGGTGACCTGCACCACATAGAAGATAAATACAGTCACACCTCAAGTTAGACCACACAAGAGAAAGTAAACGCAAGGGAAATGTAAACAAAACCAGCATGCAAAGAAAGAAAAGCATAAACATCACAGTAACATGTACATGACAAAATGGTAAAAATGCATTATATGATTAAATTAAGGCAGTAATAGAGAAGAAAAGGCAGTACTATATAAAACAAATGCGCATCAAAACATTGTAAAATAGGTGAGAAACTTAAAATAATATAAGGGAATGGCAAAGAAAGATAGAAAAATGCAGGTATCTGAAAACAAAGGCAATGCATAATAATAAAACGCTGTAGTAATGGGAGCAAAGTTGAGGCAAGCAAATCACGTTGCTGAAGTGCCTGTAAACCTGAAGATCAGCACTTAAGGTGAAACAACGAAGAAAACTGCATAGCGTCTCTAGTGTAGAGGCAGTAGGAGAAGAGACAGTAAAATTGTCACCCAAAATACCTCTCAAACATGGCTCCACAGACGTCAAAGCTGATAGTCACAAGTTTAGAAGAAGGTGTGCGCGTCACCGCACAAGAGGTACTCGGGAATAAAGTAAAAATGCCACCGGTAATGGTTCTCCTCTTGTGCCGCCAAAGTTGATCTGATGAATGATTTTTCCTAAATGTAAGTAATGAAGATTGACCTTTAACCAAGTGACACCTCTTCCGATTACCGAAACCACAACGGTGGTGTAAATCTCCGTAATGACATGAATTGCAGCCGAAAATGCCACCACAACGTTACAGGTCCAGTGAAAAATGAGAATGAACTTTATTGAGCGAGCAGCGCGGTTGGCAAAGACTGGAACTGCAGAGTAACTTCCAATCGCAAGATGGCGGCACGCACCGGTGACGCTGCACCGGATGGCTAACAGCATCAGCGTGCACCAAAACGTCCACAACAGCCAGGATCCTTGAGAGGACACGTCACAGAGGATTACATGGAGGAAAAGGCAGAGGAGCTGTACGCCGGAAAGACAGCGCGCGGTAAATGTATGCGCGCTCGTGCCATATTTTTAAATGTCGCAAAGCAGTTGAACTGGCAAACGTTAAGGGACAGGAGCGAAAAGTGAAAACACAAAAATGGCTCACCCGAAAGTCCTCCATCAGCATCATTTAGGCATTGATCTGCAGGTTCAGAGGCATTAATTGCTGACATGAGTGAATTTCCATTCCTGCCCAGATCGCTCTCAATCTACCGGCACAGAAAACGTAGCCACTGAATGTGAACTGCTCCCTTCAAACAGCCAACACAGTGAGCCAGTAAGAGTAGAATTGAATACAAATCCACACAGAAGTTGCTCAAGTACAAAACAAGTGCCAAGTACAAAGCGGGTGTACAAGGTCAAAGCGGCATCGGGGTCAAGTGGAAATCCAAATGAGGTGCCAGGCGCACAGCACAAATAGTAATTCTGCCAGCCCAACAGAATTCACTGCCACACATACTGTGAAAAGAATGCCTCTTGATATGAAGATGAAGAAATCCGAGCAGGAGGCATAAGCCCAGTCAATGGCAGCAGGGTGTCAAAGGCAGCATGAAGCAGGCAGCAGATCTTAAGAAGGATACACGTTGTAAAGGCAGAAGATGTCAAAGGCAGCAGGAACCATACCCCATGGCAATGGCAGCAGGAAACGGGCATCAGGAAACATATGCCCAGTCAGAAGCAGGCAGAAGAAATCAGGCAGGAAGAAGCAGGTAGCAGGAAACATAAGCCCTGACAATGGGCTGTCCGGGTGAAACTGGACACTGGTGGGGTGGGAGGGCGTAAAATCCTTGGGTAGGTTCTTTTTAAGTAAAATCTTGTATAAAAGTACCTTATAAAGCTTGAAGTAAATCTTCACGCGTAGTTTTGATCCAACTCGTCGCCAATTTATGTTGTCGTAGTAAGGAGATCCAGTAGACGTAGGTAGGTTACAGATGAATACGTTTATTGATCTTAGATGTCAGATGAGTTTTCCAGTAAAGACGTAATAAAGCCCCACCAGGAGCAGCCTCTCTGCTGCTCAGTCCAGGATCAAACTGACACTCCACCTCACAGCAATCCTAACATTCCAGTGACATCACCATCTACACCAACATTCTACTCTCACTGGCTGAGCAGCAGAGGCAGAGAAACGGGGAAGGTGCATAGAATAAAACTTTAGATATAACACATGCTCATTGTAGTTGGCCATGCCCAGGCAATGCTTGTGGCTGTACAGCGTCTAGCATGAGCTCTGTTTTAAGTCAGAGCACCAAATGTTTCAAAACTGCTGCGTCCTTCACCACAGCAAAACAACGCGAGCGTCCTCGGGAGGCTGTGCATGCTGCATAATACAAAAGAATACCGCTCAAAAAGCGTGCACTTTAAATGGTTTCAACTATTTTTCTTAATAAAGAAATAAAACTATTTCCATATGCGTGCTCAAATGGTTATCAGCACCAAGACGCTCCCAGGAGTCGCTCCTGACACTCTGCAGACAGACAGCCTCTTACGCACTCCCTACCCATCCTCCTCCCATTCCCCCATTTCCTCTCCCACCAGCTTCTTAAACTAATTGGCCTTAAAGCAAAAGGAGATGGGAGCATTCCTCCCCTTCTAAATATTTTAAGTAGTTGGCACACACAATAGCAAACACGCTGCATTTCGTAAATCACCACGCACAGCTTTTATTTAATGAACACATTAATTTTCTTTTATGCGACAGCATTCCAAACTCCCATTCCTGTGCAGCATTTATCCATTCACAGCTCTCTGTTGCAGCCCTTTCCTCTTCCATTATTTATCAGGGTTTAAAGCATAATGAATCAGGAGTTCCACTTCTGGACCTTTTTTGTTATAGCTGCAGCTGATTACCTGCCCTCCAAACTCGGCCTCCATCCTCTTGACAAATTGGGGTCAGATCAATATAAAGAAGCTCTGCCAACTCTAAACTAAAAACATAAATAAAAAAAATTTGCATTTACTCCACCAATTGCTCTAACTTTCATCGATGTGAGACCTATTGCAATACAAATGCATGTTTTGTATATCAGATTACTATTGAAGTAATGGCCCAAAATGATTTGTCGTTATTTTTTCATTTAACCCGTTGCGTGCGTCTGTCGGCCAACTGCCGTCGCGAGCACTACCTCTGTAGTGCTGCGAACGTCCGTTGGCCGACGCGGCCCCGCCCACTCCGCTAAACCGCCGCACAGGAATTGCCGCCGCGGTTAAGCGGTTAACAAATCATAAATAAAATAAACAGTTTTTCAAATTTCATGACCCAAAATATGTAGAGCACTTCCCTAAAACACTAGCCGGATTTTTTGCAGCATATACTATTGCAAGAATGAGGCAGCTGTTGGGGGATGCGTGAAGTGATTTATTTATTTTTTCTAAACATACATTTTATTAAATGTATTCTTTTTATTGAAAATCTTCAGTCATACAATAATCAGGCTGTAGTAATTTGCTATACAGCGCTTGTACGGTATTCAATATAATACTTACAATAAAAGCACACTGTGTACTAAGTCTCAAATCTCCACCTCATCACGTTCCCCGACTACTCTTTACCTCCTACCACGGGTGAGTTCTCTTGTGGGGGAGATACAGATATCACCTCTATAAATGTTCCACTTTTCCCATTTTCTGTCCCATTTTTTGGGGCAGCCTCTGTTCTTTTATCATCCTTTCCTCAATCATACATTTATCCATGTCTTTTGCCCATCCCTGCAGTGTTGGTATCTCACCTGTCCCCCATCTTAAGGCGAGTGTCAGTCCTAGTGTGACCCATTGTTGCTCTATAGTGGTAAGGTCTGTTGCGTCCCATAGGTTGAGTAAGCATAGTTTAGGTGTTAGGTGGATCTCCTCACTTGCCTTTTGCATCTGTAGTGTAGCACTTTCCCAGAGTGTTTTAATAGCTGGGCATTCCCCTCGGGTATGGTAAAATGTGCCCTCCCCAGTACATAGTCTAAGACACCTTGCGTCTTCCCTCCTTCCCATTTTGGTCAATGTGCCCCCTATAGGTCTTGTGTAGTATTTTGCGCTGGATCAATCGGTATCTCAGTGGAATGGCTGCTTCTCAGGGGGACATCAGTGCGTTCTTCCATTCATCATCTACTAGTATTCCCACATCCCTCTGCCAACGCTCCCGGAGTTGTAGGAGTGGGTCTGGTAGGTTAATACATAGTTTTTCATATGTCATCGAGATTGCTTTTCGAGTCATGGGCTCTAATAACAGTCTGTCTTCCAGTGGGGACGCTTCTGGCATTTCCTTGTCTCTCAGGATGGCGGTTGTGAGGGCGTGTTGTATTTGTAAGTATCTGAACACTTCCTGATTAGCCAATTTATACACTGATTGTAACTCGGAGAACTGGATTATCTTTCCTTTTTTCTAGAGATCTCTGACTGTTGCGATGCCTATGATGTCCCACTTGTCAAATCCTGGTTGGGTGCCTAGTTTACCCAGTTGTTCAGCAGCTTGCGTCATTTTTCTGTGCCAGCCTAGTTTTTTGTTTGTTTGATGCCACATTACTATTATTTGGAGTATGGGGCCCATGTGTTTTTGGTTTTTGGGGTTTGCGTATAGGGCTCATTTGTATCCCTACGGGCCCATGATCCTATCCAATTGATACGGTGGTTCGTCTTGCGGATGATAGACCCAATGGTTAACAACCACTAGTTGAGACGCCCAGTAATATAGTCTAATGTTGGGCAATGCTATCCCCGTCATACCAGCTTCTTGTCAACTTGTGTGTCGCTATGCGTGGGGTTTTGCCATTCTTTAGCAATGTTGTCACTTCGCTTTCAATGTTGATGAAATATGTTTCGGGGACTTTAAACGGGTCGTTTTGTAAAACATATAAGAATCGTGGTAGTGCCAGCATTTTGAACATGCAGCGCGGCTCAGTAAGGACAATGGTAAAGATCTCCAATGTCGCACATTTTTTTGCAGACGGGTTAGGAGGCCCCTGAGATTGTTGGTGAAGAAGAGTGCTGGATCAGGGGTAATGTATATCCCTAAGTAGCAAAAGCCATCTATTGCGACTGTTGCAGCACACTCTGGTGGTAGTTTTGGTAGTGGGCCATATAGGGTGTATACTATGGATTTGGACCAATTGATGGTAAAACCTGAGTATTTACCGAAGTTAGTGAATATTTGGAAGATTCTGTTGATTGACTTAGATGGCGACGCTAGATAAAGTAAAATATCAACTGTGTATAGGGATATTCTGTCTGCATGGCCTTCCGAACATTTAAACCCTCGGATTAGCTGATCCCATCTCACCCAGGTTGCGAGGGATTCCAGCATCAGGGAGAAGATTAAGGGCGACAGGGGGCAACCCTGCCGCGTTCCTCTCTCCAGTGGGAACGTCTGTGAGGTGTGGTTATTCCCTATTTCTTGTCCCCTTAGGTCTGTGTACAGTAGCTTGACCCATTACAGGAATTTGGGGGCGAAGCCCATTCGTTCCAGAACGGCAAAGAGATATGGCCACTCTATTGTATCGAATGCCCTCTGTGCGTCGAGGGAATGTATCACTGCATCCTCTCTAATAGTTTCCATCCTTCCCAGTACATTATGGAGACGCCCTTTGTTTAAGGCCGTGCTTCGCCCGGGCATAAATCCTGATTGATCTGCGTGTACTATTTTTGTGATGATGGGGATTAGGCGTGTTGCTAGTAATTTTGCCAGGATTTTAGCCTCAGCATTTATTAACGAAATGGGCCGATAGGAGCCACAACTCTCTGCCGGTTTGCCTTGCTTGTGTATAACGACAATGGAGGCCAGTCTTTGGTCACATGGCAAGGTTTCCTTTTGGTTGCTTTTTAGGAACATGTCACGGAGACAGGATGTGACCCGTGACGCGGTTAGTTTGAAACATTTGATTGTGAGCCCATTTGGCCCCATTGCCTTTCCAGATTGAACGCTGCATATTGCTGAGCATATTTCATCCTCTGTGGGGTCTCCCTCAAGCGGGTCCCGATCGTCAGAGGATAGAGTCAATAGGGGGATGTCGACCAATAGTTCTCGCGAGTCTTCGGCTGTGGTTTTGCTAGCTGGTGTGTACAGTCGTTCAAAGTGGTCTGCAAAGGCCTCTGCTATCTCTTTTGGGTCTTTATTATTGTGTCTTCATCTACCCTCAACAACGGAACCCAGCGCTGGGCTTGTTCACGTTTTTCGCCGCCTGGCCAGGAGTTTGCCTGCTCTGTCCCCCACTTCATATATTTTGTGTTGCGCTTTGTGTTTAGTCTTGGCTGCATCCATCACTAGTGATTTATATTCAAGTCTCTTAATGTCTAGGATATGTCTGTTCGACTCGTTTGGGGTGTTGATGATCAATGCCTCCCCTTCTGTTATTTCCCTTTCCAGCTCTTCTATTCTCTCCGTTCTTTTTTGTGCCCCACCGTGAGTGAGCGTGCTTGGCCCTTTGTCACTATTTTAAAGGCTTCCCACATTGTTTCTGCTGATTTGACAGAGCCAGCATTTTCTTTGAAATAGTTGTCTGTGTGGTGCACCATTTCGTTCCTAATATTTGGGATTTTGTGGAGCCATGGGTTTAGTGTTATGTTTGTCTGTCTGCGGTGTGAGTCAGAGGCAAATTTAGCCCAAACCGGGTAGTGATCAGAGATTCCTTGCACCAGATATCGAGCCCCTCTGAAGTTGTGAACTTCAGTTGCTAGTGTCAATATATAGTCTATACGGGACAAGCTGTCGTGGTCCCCAGAGTGGAATGTATATTGTAGCGTTTGGGGATTGAGGTGGCACCAGACATCCACCAAGCCCAGTGCGTTGAGAAAGTCAGACAAGAATGTATTATCTTGGGTGAACGTTCGAGCGGGCTGTCGATCCATTTGGTCGTGTAGTGTCATGTTCAGATCTTCTCCCAGCACTAGGGCTTCGAGTGATAGTTCCAGGATGAGCTTACTAAGATCAATGAGGGCTGTTTTGTGGAGCACCGGGGGGATGTAGGCCGATATTAAGTTTACAGGTTTTTCTTTTCATGTTGCCTCTACTACAGCAAACCTACCTTGCGAGTCGGCCCATGGCTTCTGTATTATGAGTGGGAGGTTTTTACGAAAAAAACATAAATTTTTGAATGTTTATATTCCATAGCATGAAAAAGAATAATGCCATCAATCTTATTGATGGCGATAGTTTTAACCCTTGAGCATTTGCAACCTGATAACGTGTGGAAATATACACCAGTCTAGTGATAAAACGCAAATAAAAGGCTCTCCTAGAGAAGCAGCCCACATAAGTAACATCATATTAGGATCGTTTAACAAAGCACCCCTTAATAACTGGTTAACTAGCCATTACAAAAGGGCATATCCTAATGCATATTGAACATTTTATTTGTATTTCGGCAAAGGTTCTGCAAACAGGTTTGATTTGTTCAATTTGTCTATCATTTTAAATAAACGTTGGAATAGACAGGTGCATTGGTAACCATAGCTATTAGCTATGACACATATTGAATCTCTTTAAAACGAGTAGGGTGTTGGAATATTTCCTGAAAACCGACATAGGAGTTGCAGGGACGGTAGCCAATTTTTGTTTCAATCTTTTTCCACGCATGAACAGAAGGGGTCATATCATATGTGAAGGAATATGTGTAGCCGTTTTGCAGAAAGAACAACTAACGTGCATGGTCTGCAGACAACACAGAAAGTTGGCTGTCTTTCTGTGGTGAGCGCTGCACATAAATTAACATGCAGAGTTAGTGTGATAGTGCATAGGCTGCCCACAGCATGATTTCCTTGAAAAACGACTGCCCACCTACTGATTACATGAATGCACATATGATCACAACCCCTGATGTCCATTTTTTTAAAGTCATCTCTCATGATTTGACTTTCATTTGAGATTTGTATTAAAAATAGACAACTAGGTATTATTATTTTTGCAATACATTGTTTTAAACACAAGCTTATAAGTTGTGCTTTATTTCCGAATCTGCTAGTCTTATACAAGTTTTTGTATATGACAAAACTACCTGTAAAGTGAACTGAACTCTCTGCGTATGAACACCTTGATTTCAGCATGTGTGGGTACCAGGCTTCACCCACTGCCAGCAGACTCTGACTCATTCACCTGCCACTTGGCCAAAAGTCCCTGGGACAGTGTTCATGTGACCTCCTCCTTTTCATTTTATCATACAGCCTAACCTAGTATATTTTCTTTTGCAGGAAACCCATGTCACCTAAAAAGGGCTCTACATATCTGGTGGCTGAAGGGGTGCATACACAATGGTAGCACTTTTAATATGGGCTGTTAATGGTTGGTGGCATTTTCTTCATTTAGTTTGTATATTCTTTTTACCTGCACACCAGCGTTGAGACCTCCTACCAACTATCCCTGGTGAATCTGTGTTATGTCATGGCTGGGATTCATGACCCCCTAGTTATATGTGGTGTGCATGAGAGTGCTTGAGTACTCATAAAGTAATGTACCCCCTGGGCTGGTGTCCCTCGGTTTAAAAATGGTGCTGCTAATATTTCCTCCAGCGAGTTATGTTTCGGGAATGCTTCCTACCTAAGTGGTCACGTAGTGTATTGCCGTGCAGTCTATTCTGAGGTGTTGATTTACACTGGGTTCCAGTAGGTTCATGGATCTGTAATCATTTGCTGTGGCATTGGGTTTCGTTTGGTACTAGACAATCAGGCCTCTGTGACAGTTTTGTTTACCAGCATTCCAAGTGGTGCACTGGACAGTGGCTGAAAGTATATTGTCACTAAAACTGACACCCATGTCTGAAGAGCGATTCAGAGTAAAGAGGATGTTTTGCCATAGACACTGGCATATGCACTTGTCAGTTCTCCATACCATACAGATATGAATCCTCTTACTTTGTGAGGGTGTTTAGCCAAACAGTTCTGCCACACTAGAGCCATAGCAAAAGGGCTCTGGGCTGCTGAAAGGTTTATCCTTTTGTAAGGAGATCTGATTGGCAAACAGAAGAAACCTAGATGCTTGAGAAACCCTGGAACGTTATAAACAAGATTTAAAGCCCTGTCAGTAAATCAGTGAATCTGATGGCGGTGCCACAGTGACCACTGTGGCACCGCCGAGCATATTAGGAGTTTCCTGACCGCCTCATTTTCAATGACCATGGGGTGCATGCAGGGGGGCACATGGTGTGCCCACCTGTCTGCATGCACCCCCTTTCCTGCAGGGTTTGGCCTTTGCAGTCCATGCCCTGCAGGAACGGGATTTGGCGTTCCCATTGCGATTTTAAAAGTAACAAATTGCTGCCTATGTTTTTTCAAATTGTGGATTGGTGTTTACAAACACCTCACTTTGTAGCCACCAAAAGAAAAGTAAAGTGAATTATTTGACAATCTTGCTTGGGAGTGTAAAAGGAAAAGCTGTAGGATGTCATTTTTTTGTACCACCCAACTCAATGTAAATACTTGTAAATTAACTGTACACATTCAGCAGTTAGGAAAGCAAACATGAAACTCATTTTTTGTCATTCTGAAGTGTGATAGAAACAAAGATTTTAATAGGATCAAAACAAATCAAGACATTTTCCTTGGTGATGCACAAATGCTAAATATTCACTGACCCAATTTCCACACATGATCATGTGTGCAATATAGTTTTATCAGTAAAACTGGATGTCTGTGCAAATTTAGTGGCCATTTTAATTTAAAATGTGCTGTCTGTAAATAAAAACATACCCACTTCATGTCCATTAAAGAAAGGTCGGCTGCGAAGGTTTGTTGGTCTAAAAATTGGGTTGTGGTTCGAAAAAGTTTGGGAAGCATTGGCTTAGGGTACAGATACTATAGTGTTTATCTTTATTATTAAATTAAATGTATTATTTTAACTTAATGTCAGCCTACTCCTGTGGTATTTATTTATTGCATTTATGTTCTTTATAATCTGGTTTGGGCCAAATGTGGGAATTTACTGGAAAAGTGGGAATCGCTCCATCTGTCCCTTATAGTGGCTAGATGTATGTAGTTAGAGTGGTGGAACTATTGTAAGTTACATTTCTTCAAATAATAATTGTTTTTAGGATATACTCTTCTGAAAAGCTTCTTTATGCTTAGTTGGTATTGTAGGCATAAAATCATGTTGACTTAGTCTTGGGAATGAAGAGAGTGCGTCACCTGCATCTGTTGATAAATATCCATAGTGCCATATACTTGTGGAAGCAAGTTTGTAGCCGATAGATATACTTATAAGTAGTGTGCCCAAATTAAATATAAGTGCTGTGACAAAATCTTGTTCCTGCCAAATGTGCTCCAAAGCAGGTTTTGTACATATTCGCGGACCTCCCTAAAGTTTTGATAATGAATGCTTTTGTGTTAACCAGAATTGGTTGCAGGTGTGCCTTATAAAACCTGCTTATTTCAAGCTGAAACAAATTAAAAACCAGAGTTCTCTTGAAATGTAAAAACTCCTTTCATGTTTCTTCTGGCATAGCTGTCAGTGATTGAGAGGATTCAATTTAAATCTTTGTCTTGTACATAAGGTGATTTATAGTGAAATCTTTTCACCACTTCAATCTTGCTTGATTGGGTTGTTGTCTTCGTTCCAGTTCTCCACACTTTATCCATTCTAACCCAGCATTGCCAACATTGTGTTTGCAGTTTCTGTTTGCCATGATGCCAACAGATGAAAGTTATGCTCCTCAAAAAACGCAATACAACTATGGTTTTGGAATAAAAAAAGATGTTGGATAAAAGTAACACTAAAATGATGGCATTGGAGGGGCCAAAAAGAAGTGCTACAGGTAGGAAATCAGCACTGTTCAGGGGCAGTGCGCCTAGCTCCAGCAAAAGGTGTGTTTTGTGTGAACAAGAGTGGAAGGCGTCCCCCTGCTAAAGTCCGGTAAAGTTGGGGGGGGGGGAGAAGAAAGTTTCCGGGAATGGGATCGAGAAGTGTCTCCCACAATAGAAGAGGAAGGGTGTTTGAGGGTGGGGGTTTGAGGAAAAGATCCCAGAAGGGAAAAAAGTAGGGATGGACATGTTCTTGGGGGGGGGGGGGGGTGAGGGGGGGAGAGGCTGTATTCCATGCCACTCCCCGCTGAACACTAACAAATAAAATAAGCACAGCAACAAAAATGACATCATTTTAAAGTCTACTTTAGTGAAATTGTCTTTGGTAACTATGATGGGCAAAATGGTATTACCCTGACAATTCCAGGTCAACTTTACTGTAGTCCACATTTCAACACTAGACTCTACTACATTCAGTTGGGTGCACTATTGGATTTTGTGGTAGTCTGTGCTGCTGCCTCTTCTTCCTGCATGCCTAGGACTGTGCTGCTTTCCTGATACACCACTCCCTGCTGAATTTTTCCTTTGAATTCACACTTTGTGAATAGGAGCAAGAATGACCTCTTGTGCTCATTGATCCTGGACCATGCCAGTTCCAGCAGGTATGCCTGTTGCCTGATAAGAGCGGCACCAGAACAATGACTTGGGCCAAAAGCATGGGCGGGACGGCACAACTTACTAAATAGATGGCATTACCTGCATATCCCTGTATCCTGTTCCAATAGAGAGAAGACGGCTATGACTGCACCTGATTGGACAAAGGTAGCTTGGAAGTCCATTCACATCTAGAAGTGACAATGATTTAGACCACCGCCTTCCTCTCCTACTTCTTTGGTAAATAACGGGCAATACTTTAATCCTAAAACCGTAGGTTGGGAAGGTCCCTTTATTCTGCTTTTTCTACATAATCTCTTGAGAAGAAGCTATGCATTTCTTACAGCACACTGTTGGAAAGCAGTTCTCCAGGTCATAATCTTCTGTCCACTGGATCTTTGCAATGTTCTTAACTTCTGCTTTCCAAAAGGTCAATTATTTCCATTGCTGCTGGTTTAATACCTTGCAGATATTGTAATATTGAGCCTACCCAGACACACAAATATATCTCCTGTCCTGGCAGATCGCCACTGGTTAACCATAGGTAAAATATTTCTGTTCCAGGACCTCTGCATCGCCAATCAAGTAATCATAATATTTGGCCAACTTATGAACTAGCAAAATTTCAATGTTTTATGCTTTATGTACCATCCCCGCTGTAACAGGCCAGCATCTAGTTATCACTTTTTTCTGTCTACAATGCTAAGGAAAAGATTGCCTTTCCTCTACATTTAAAGTTGCATTCAAATCGTCTGGCCTTCAGGAAATCCCAAAAGACCTAGCTCTTTACCAGACCACAGTCTTATGTTTGAAATTGCCTTGTTTTCGCTCTATACAGGTTTCCGTACCAAGACACCTCCGGGGTAGCAGATGCCCATTATAAAATTAACTTAACTTAACGGTTTCCCTAAAGCTAGTTGCCATGAAACTCTCGCTCACCAGAAAGGAAAATGCATTTTGTTATACTTGATTTCTTTAGAAGATTTGGGGCTAACTTACAATCTGAGCAGACTGTTAGTCAGAGTACAGTTGCCACAGTACTGGCTATAGGCTGATTCTTTTGACATGCTCACAATTCAGCTTTTAATTCAAGGAGCTCTCCATACCTGTGTAGAGTAATAAGCTGGGACCAGATGAACAATTTGTTAATGTCTCAATTTGAGTGTTAAAGACTTTATTCCCAGGAAATAGAAAATATTTTGAGAAGAAGGCAGTGTGCTCTATGTAGAAGCATGCCTTCTAAAGCCCAGAGCTCAAATTCCCCATTTCAGACCTTTGCTATGAGGAAGGTCAGAGTGACCAGACTTGCCAATATTAAGTGCCTTCGACTATTTTGCAGGCTAATGTCTAATATTCATGAATATATGACGTTACAATGCAAACAATTACAACTCATGCTTTTACAATGCGGTTTTTACATCGCAACTACCATTACATCGCATGATTTTACAACGCATGCCATTACAACGCATTTTTAAAAACTACCATTACAACGCATTCTATTACAACGCATACCTTTACAACGCATACCATTACAACGCATAATACTTTTAGGGCAACAGTAGGGTAAGTGTTGGATAGTGTAGGGGTAAAATTACTATTCCCACTCCAGTGAGTGCAACAGTAGGGTAAGTGTTGGATAGTGTAGGGGTGAAAATTACTATTCCCACTCCAGTGAGTGCAACAGTAGAGAAAGTGTTGGATAGTGTAGGGGTAAAAATTACTATTCCCATCTACCCCAAAACCCTTACCCACCCTAAAACTAAAAAATCTCCATTACTTACCATATAATGCGTTGTAATGGCATGCGTTGTAATGGCATGCGTTGTAGTGGCATGCGTTGTAGTGGCATGCGTTGTAGTGACATGCGTTGTAGTGGCATGCGTTGTAGTGGCATGCGTTGTAGTGGCATGCGTTGTAGTGGCATGCGTTGTAGTGGCATGCGTTGTAGTGGCATGCGTTGTAGTGGCATGGGTTGTAGTGGCATGGGTTGTAGTGGCATGGGTTGTAGTGGCATGGGTTGTAGTGGCATGGGTTGTAGTGGCATGGGTTGTAATGGCATGCGATGTAAAGGCAGTTGCGTTGTAACAGTTGCGTTGTAAAAGCAGTGCAATGTAATGACTGCGTTGTAATGGATGTTTCCCAATATTCATCTGCTTGACGCCAGTATAACTCTGAAGCATATGTGCCGATCGCCCCACATTGCTGTGCACCCTTTCGTGTAAGGCCTGTTTGTGTCACCTTCAGGTTTACTGGTTATTGCTGTTGAACTCCTCCCAACATCCAGTAGCCACCAGCGTGAGGGCCCTTGTGCCTCTGCTCCCTGCATTCAAGTCTGCCAAACTGCCACTATACTTGTTCAGCCAGCAGCTAAGATACTGCTGCCTAAACAGTGCCGTGGTTTGCAGGATGGTCTCTGCATACGACCTTGAGAAACCTTGTACATCACAAAGTCTGAATCGTGTAGAGCACTGTGCAACAACAATAATTAAAAATCAGATACGGCTTTTGGCTCTAGGCACTGTATTCCTTGGTCGTGTGCACAGCCCTGTAAGGCATAGA
Source organism: Calotriton arnoldi (assembly GCA_963921515.1). Taxonomy (NCBI): domain Eukaryota; kingdom Metazoa; phylum Chordata; class Amphibia; order Caudata; family Salamandridae; genus Calotriton; species Calotriton arnoldi. Next base: position 797,541 of record CAWUFW010005961.1, on the reverse strand, counting down.
GGTATGCATTGAAAGTATTGTCCATACCATAACACATCTTATAGTTACTGACCAAATTCCTTTAAAAATAAGTCTTTTATTTTTCTTAAAAGAATAACCCTGCATGGACATCATTGTGTAAGAAAGTGCCCTCTTCTGGCATGGTTGCTCCCACTTTTTGCTAAACTGCTGATGTACTTTGACTGAGTTTGCCCTGGGTTCCTGCCAAACAGGTACCCAGGGCCTATGTTCTTTCCCTAAAACTGCATTGAGACAAAACCCAATTGGCACTCTTTGGCCACAGGTCAGTCCCTTGTAAATGGTACCACAGGTACAAAGGGCACTGTGGCCAGGGAAGAACTCTAAGGGCTGCAGCACTTATTGTGCCACCCTTAGATGCCCTGTTCCTTTACACACACACACACACACACACTGCCTTTGCAGGCTGCCTGTTTTGGTGCAGAACAAAGTGAAGTGTCGACATGGCACACATCCTGTGTGCCATGCCTACAACCCAGTGCACTATACCAGTGGTGAGGGTACAGGTGCATGAGCCCTGTACCCCTACAGTGTCTAAGCCAATTCTTAGACATTGTAAGTGCAGTAATGCCATTAAGAGTATATGGTGCTGAAAACTGAAAAACTGGGACGTTTGGTATCAAAATTCTCAGCACATTAATCCCACACTGATGCCAGTGTGGGATTTAATGAAAAATGCACTTGTAGAGGGCATTTTAGAGATGCCCCCTGAAAAACCACCTAACACTAGTGTCCAGGCTGAGTGGCTGCTCGCCAGCTGCCACACCCAGACATGTTTCTGGACCCTTGGGTCGAGAGCCTGCTGCTCTCGGGGGTCTGAATCAATGCACATCCTGGGACGAGGTGCCAAGCCTCCCCCTCCCCCCCCACCGGATGGGCAGGGTCCACGAAGGGGAAGCCTTTGTGAGCTGCCCCAGGCCTTTGCTGCTTCCAGCAACTGGCCCCCACTGGTTCTGACCCCCATTTTGGGTGGGAGAATCGGCGGGAAAACCAAGTGAGGAAGGGTGGTGTGCCCACCTTTGCCCAACCACACCTCTCAGGTGGTAGAGGCGAGGTGGCGCACAACTCTTTCCCCGCCATTTTGCAGATGGGGGGGACCCAGCCAACCAGAGTGAGGCATATGCCCCCTCCCACTGGAGGGTGGCATAAAAGGGGGTGTACCCACCCCAAGGATGGACCCATTGGTCCCAACCTTTACCTACCTGTAACTCCCCTAAATCTAGTATTTAGGGACAACCCTGAACCTTGCCTCCTCAGACAAGAATCGACAAGAAGAAGAGAAGAAGAAGGACCGAAGAATCTGTGCTGAAACTAAGAAGAGGAGGATGCCCACTGGCTGTGCCCCAGCCCTACCGGCCTGTCCCCACCTCGAACCTGCTCCAGCGAAATCCTGGTGTGTCCTGCAGCCAGCAACCTCAAGAACCTGGAGGACCTGCCATGCCTTCCAGACCAGAGACTTTGTCTCCCGTGAGCACCGGATTTGCTCACCAACAGACTCTAGCCCCAGCCAAAATCGTGAGTCTGCACCACTCTGCACCCGTTGCCTACGGCCCGACTTCGAGTGGCCCAATACCACGAGGAGATCTCCCGGCGATCCTGACCTGAGATCTGGTGATCTCTGACCTTCCTCGACTCTCCCAAACGACGCCTGCAGTCTCTTTCTGGAGGGCCCCCACAACTGCGACCGGAGCTGGTAAGAAAACCCGACGCCTAAAGACACCCCTGCACCCGACGTCCCACGGCCTTGGGTGGCCCAACCGACGGTGTCCCAGGATCCCCAGGCATTCCAACCGGTGGTCGCCTCCAGAAGACCTTCGTCCCCGTGCCTGCAGTCTTTGTTGCAACCGGAGAATCCCCATTGAAATCAACAGGGCACCCGACGCCAAACTAGTACCCTGCAACCAGCCGCCCTGCGCAGCTGCGGGTGCACTTTGGGTGCTAACTTGGATCCCCTTTGCCCTGAGCCTAACACCAGGAGCTTTGCTCCCACAACCTTGTGGGATGCTTGTGAGCAGCCACCAACCGGAGGCCCCCTATCCCCCATTGGATAACATTGGGCCTCAGCACCCGATTGCCCTAGTGCTGCTGAGGGTGCTTTGAGAGTGCATCCCTGACCCCGAGGGAACCCCGGTTCTGACCCCAGAATACCAACTCCCACAACCAAGTACTTAACTGTTAACCGATAATCACATTTTCTCCATAGGAATACATTGACTGCTTTTCCTTGAAAATTGTGTGGAGTTGGTTTTGTATGAGAACTTGAAAAACTGCAAATAACTGAAAACTGCTTTACTTACCTTTTCTCTAGAAAATGGCCCAGTGTGATATCTAGGCATATCACACTGTGTATAAAAAGTTATCCATAAAGTAATCTGAAAGGTAATCTAACAGTAATTTCCACTGTATTGAAAAGATTTACAAACCTGTAACAACGACATTTTCATTTAGCTTGCTTGTATTGTTCAACCTGCCTTGAAAAGTACCATTTACACTTACCTTTACCAGGCTTGCTTGGTTCTAGAAAATAAATATGACTAAATAATATTTTTGACACAAACAAATTGGTCTGAGTTCAGTCTTTGAGTGTGTGACATCATTTGCTGCCTGAGTGGGAACAACAAATGCGTAACACTACCCTCTGATAAAGCCTTACTGCTCGCCCACACTACCACAAATAGAGAGTAAGGTGCTATCTACTTTTACCTCCGCGTACCTTTGGGGTTCCACTAGACTCTGTGCACACTATACTTCATTTTGGTATAGTATATACAGAACCAGATTCCTACAAATATGTATTGAGATTGCCATGTGCATCCATACGTGACTCTGCGGATAGCAAGGGCGAGCAGTAAAAGGCTTCACTGATCCATTGCAACATAACATTCTGAGTTAATATTACTTTCAGCTGTTGAATGCTGATAAGATTCTCATACTACTTTGTTCAGAGGGTGCATGGATGTGAAGAATAATTACTTGGAAACACATTTTTTCGTTGTCTTTGTTTACCCTTGAGCCCTTGCAGATTGATGAGTCTGTTCTCTAAATTACTACTCTGGAAGTCTTACGGAGTTAAGTGCACTTTATTGCCGGTTTCAAAATCTCACCATGACATGAAGCTTATCTTAGAATTTGTGCTGTTTTCCTTTAACCTACCATTCCTCCTTCCAATTGCAGATGCGACCAACTTGGGGATTAAAGCCACTTGATGGCCGGAAGACACCTTGGTGGAATTTATAACAGATATATTCTAAATACTGTTTTCTTTAAAGAGTAAATGCTTGGGCAATAAACTCCTAAAGATAATGTAATATCTTGAATGTCCCATTTCCCTGTATGTCAGAGCTGGTGTCTGGAATGCTGAGTGAATGACGTAAGAGAATGTTGGTGTGTGATGTGGAGTGAATGCTAGGAGATAGGGAAGGTTGGAGGGAGGGTGGAGCCCACTGTTGCTGTAGCCTAATGGCCTAACATGAGGTAAAGAACTTGCCTCCTGTATAAAGACTCTTCCCTCCAACTTCAGCATTTCGATGGTGAGTTAACGATCTGTGTAAAAATGGAGCCAGACGTGATGGCAATTTGGAGCCATTTCTGGCAGAAGAGAAGGAAGATGGCCCTGTGACTATGGCGGATTAGTTTAGGGATGCCCAACCAAAAATTAACAGGCAGTTAGGGAAAATGCTGGCTGCGCGACTGGAGGAGTCAAGTGAAGAGGGTGGACAAGGAACAGCTGAGGAGAGATATAAACTGATGGCATTTGTCCTAATGTATTGTTCTAAAATTAAGGACATTGCTACGGAGACAGTGTTCTAAGGACAGTGCTGTGGAGGTGGTGCTGTGGACACAGTGGAAGAGGCAAGAAATTTCCTTTACAGAAAGCATTACTCTAAAATGACCAAAGGAGCTTCTATTTTCAACGGTGACATTCGGAGATGCATGTTGGTGAGTGTGCAGTATGACTTCTCTACTGAGGTGACTGTGGCAAAGGCTCGTCCATGCTTTCAAGGGTAATTTGTGCTCACTTGGTGTTAGTGTACTGCGACGGTGTATGTTGCGCAATATTTGCTCAGAATTCAGTTATCATTTGTGCTGTACTCATACGTCACAAATGAGCATACCCACTTCTCAGTTCAGTGGCAAAAGCTTTGTCAACATCACTAGAGGGGTGCACAAAAACCCTGGATAGTGCATGTTGCCTGACAGAGTTTGAGGAGGACAGCTTGCTGTCTGTAAGAGCACTGGTTAAAGGCACTCTGCATATTTTATGGCATGCAGCGCTGAGTGACATAAGGAGATGGCTTGACTCCTGCTAATACTGTGGTCAAGGCGATGGTCACTAGGTAAATGGGAACTTTCTTTCTGGCAGGAGTCAGTCGGTGCTGGATGAGGGTGAGGTTGTTAGGGGCATAGCACCACATCTTTCTCTTGACTGAGACTCACCAATGTCTTGAGTTCCAGACCTTGGTGTCCGAGTGGAGGTGCTGGCTATGTAGACTTGGACATTATGATGGAGGATAGTAAGCTTATGTTTTATTATGACAGGTCTGGAGACATTGAAGAAAGACTACCCAAGATCTTCTGGTTAATTTGGAAATAGAAGTAGAACTATCTCGAAGGGCATTGGAGCTAGAATTGAGATTCTGTTCAAGGGTATTCTGTGGGCTGTAGTTATGGGCAGTGTTCCCTCTAATTATTTTGTCTCCGTGCAATAGTGAATTTTTTGTGTGCGCACATTTCTTGTTTGTGTGTGCAACTCTGTGATGCTAGAAAAAATGATACTACTTTCTAGTGAGACTAGAAAGGAAACCTCCCCAAACATTTAAAAGTTAAACGGTTAATTGAAAGCACATTTCCCTGCTAAATTGGCTAACAAGCATTGGCAATGCCAATAAGTCTGGCTTTAATGGGGTGTATTCTGCACTTACACAAGCACATCACTCACCCTGCATTTACACAGACACAGTACTCATCATGCACTAAACATGCACTCAGGCACATACTAACCCTGCACTCACAGCATACCACTCACCAGGGCGGACTGCCTGTACTGGGCATCGGATATTTCCCCGGGAGGCTGGAAGGGTGGGGGCTTGTTTCGAAGCAGTGGGGCCTGTTTTATTACTTAGGGCCGATTTTGCAGTGGTGCTGCAATATCGGCCCCAGTAACAAAAGCAGCAGTGGTTCACACTTGTATCCTCCCCCTCCCACCCCCCCCCCCTCCCCCGGAGGCTGGTCTGACAAAATTGCAATGTAATAAGGAACCCCTTGGCAACCCAGTGGTTTAGTAGTAGTTACTTAATAAAGGCCATGTAACAGTCCCGCACAGACAGGCTGTGGGTTAATCAGTGTAAAGAAAAAATGACCCCCTGATATGTAATTAAGGCTCCAAGGGCAGGGAACAATCCACAATGTAATAAGGAACCCCTTGGCAAGCCAGTGGTTTAGTAGTAGTTACTTAATGAAGGCCATGGACAAAATTGCCAGGACTGCTTTGAGTTCCCAGTCTGGCCCTGCCACTCACTCTACACTTAGCTTACAAAGACACACCGCTTACCCTACACTCACACAGACACATTGCTCACCCTAAGTTCAGGTACTTTGTCTATTCCACATTCAGATGCACTCATAGACACAAAAACTCTGCATTCAAGCACATTATTCACTGTACACACACTTGGACACGCCGATCATTCTACAATCACACAGACACATGATTCTCCTTGCATTCTACACACAGCAGGCAGTCCCAGTCCCTTTACCCTGAACTTTCTATGCACACAACTTACTCTGCACTCACATTACTCACACTGCACTCATTCAGGTAAACCGCTCATTGTATAGTCACAAAAGTAAACCCCAACCCTGCACTTACAATGCTCACTATTCAACCTGCACTCAAAATACACTTTGCTCACTCAGCACAGACTGTACACTTCTCATTCTCACAAAGGCATGCTGCTGACCCTACACTCCCACTGCTAACCCTGCACTTATACAGTTGCTTCACCATGCACTTCTGCTGACTCTCACCTCTTCCAGCATTAACTATACACATCGCTAACCCTGCACTCACTGTGAATTCACAAAGGCACACTCCTCACCTTCCACCCAAAACGTTGCATCCCTCACCCTACACTCAAACAGGTATACTGCTCATCCTGACCTCAAACGTGCACACTGCTCACGTGCACTCACACAGGAACAACTCTCACCCTATGCTAATTCTGGCATACCATCTCCCTGTATTCACACAACTCTCATTGCACCCAGGCAAAGTCATTGGGTAGGACTAAACACAGAACAAGTCCTGCAAACAGGGTCAGACTGGCCTATAGGGCAATCAGGCAGTGCCAGCTGGGCTGGTCTGACAGTTCAGTGTGTGTTTTTTTTTTTTTTTAGGTCTCGCCTAGGCAGTGCTTGCGGTGTCTCTTCAAGACATGCTGTATTCAGGATATGGGCATAAAGCTCTGCCCACTTTCCACCCATCTTTTTAATTGGCTCCTGTCCCTGTCCTTTGTAAATGGTGGCTTTTCATTGGTCAATAAGCTTAGTAGTCGCTCCTTAGGACCGCCTTGTCTCTTCGCGTAACCTCCCATGAGGACACCCCCTGTTACATGCGTTATGACTCCCTAGGTTTTAATTACAGGCTCAAAGCACTATTTTCTTAAAAGGCTTCAGGCAAGACACACACTTGGTCCTAAGCTAGGCTGGCAGTGGTTACTTCGCTCACTAGAACATCTCACATTTATAAGAGACTGTCTATAAATTTCCCTCCATCAGCTCCACACAGAGTACAACCTAATCCGAAATTAATGTAATAATTCTTTTGTCACATTTCAAAGCTACTAATTGTATATATGGACACAGCTATTTGAATGTACTTGTAGTACTGTCTTGCATGCAATGCATTATGGGTAGGGTGGATTTACCATATCTTCTGCAGGGTGCAGTACCATATGTGACCAAAAGAGGTCCGCAGTGCTGGTGCCTTGCTCACTAGGGATTTCTAGGACCAGCTTGCCTTACTGCACCTAGACATGTAGTGCTGGTGCCTTGCTCACTAGGGACCTCTAGGAGCAGCTTGCGGTACTGCACCGAGACATGCAGTGCTGGTGTCTTGCTCACTAGGGACCTCTAGGAGCAGCTTGCGGTACTGCACCGAGACATACAATGCTGGTGCCTTGCTCACTAGGGACTTCTAGGAGCAGCTTGCGATACTGTACTGAGACATATAATGCTGGTTCTTGGCTCACTACGCAAGCATTTGCAATGCACTAGGTCTCGCATTACTGAAAGTATGAGCTATTGGCGTTGCATTATTATTTGCAACGCCAATACCTAAAACTATCAGTAATCCGAGACCTATTACATTGAAAATGCTTGTTTTGAAGCTGTGGACTGGTTTTATGGCTAGGAGGGCGGGTTTGTACTGTTGATTTCCCTGATATCACCACTTTTTTTTGCTATAAACCACTTTTTTTGGTGCACAGGCTCATTTACTGTCCCAGTCTGTCCCTGCCTGCAAAGCCCAACCTGTAGGAAAAGTAGGAGCGAGCGCTGCCAAGGAGAATTCAGTCTCACCCCTTTCTCCATCCTTATTAGACTTGGATGTGGGCACAGGAGATAAGGAGGCAAACATGTAGTTTAAAGCAAATCTAGGAAACTTTGAAAGATAACACTACAAAAGAAAGAGACACTGCAGGGAGGGGGGCCCCCTAGTGGGACACCAGTGACAGAGGGAATTGGGGCTGAGTGTGCTGTGCAGAGAAGAAAAGAGACTGCCCGGGTGTATAACTGTCAGAGTAGACTGCAGTGATGGGGGAGCTGACAATAAGAGAGGCTTACCTGTGAGAGATTGCGGCACTAAGAAGATGAGACAACAAGGAAAGAAACTGTACCAGGGAAGTAGCAGTGACAGAGAGGGAACAAGAGCTGAGACAGCTGTAACTATGGGACACAGCTATGCAAAGAAGAAAATACTGCTGAGACGGGGCGACCAGGAAAGACAACAGTTGTCAGAAAAACAAAAGGACCTGAGACAGTATTTATTGTGATAGACTGCTGTGGGTCTCACCGGGTCAGAAATATAAGAGCTGCCAAACTCACAACAATGAATTAGCAGTGCGCTGCACAACACTGTGTAAGTATGTGGAGCAGCTGCCTATTTCTGGTTTCATTTGTTTGGTTGTTTTGTAAAGTGCCATAGTAACTTTGAAGCGCCTTTTGAGAAGAGGCCAAAGGTGGTCTTTTTTTCGGATTCAGATGAATTCCTAGCTGCCCCAGCACATTTGTTAGACCTATGCCCCACCAGTGGCATGCTACTGCATCCTATGCTGAAGGTCGTTTGAGGTTTACACATGTGATCCCATCAGATTGAAAACTTCGAGAGAGAAAGCGATTGCATGAAATTGTAATGGCTACGTGATTACAGCTTTAGCGCTGCTCAGAAGATTGCTTGAATGAAGTCGGAGAGAGAAGGCTATGCAGCAAGCCCTAGCACCTCTCTGTGGTGTTAGCTCCCCACTGCCATTTGAACTGAAACATATACAAAGGTAAAACTTATGCCAATTAACTGGGCTGCTCACTCATGTAATCAACGTTGGTGTTCCTCGTCTTTTAATAATTCGTTTTTTTCCACATTGTACTATAAAGAAATAGGTGCTGTGAATTACTAATGTGGCTTCTTGGAGTAACGCTGCTTACATGGCTGTCGTTTGTTTCAGTTTACAGTAATTTCGGACTCCTTCTAGGACCTCCTTTCTGGCGATGCTCTGAATTTGGCCTGCCACGAGCCCTCCCGCAATGTACGTCAATTCACCAGAATGCCGGGGTAGCGGAAGTGACTTCACATGCCCCTTGACCTTCACTTTCACTCTCACATACATGTTTATACATACACACACCCTGCCTAAACATACACGCACATTCCCACAAATACAAACTCTCTCTTACATACACACTCAAAACTGCAAGCATGCACACAACATACATACATTAAAAAGCATTTTTTTTACTTACCTCAGCTGCCACGGAAAGTCATATTCCAGCTATTTGTACTCAATTTTTTATCAAACTAATAGTGAATAATGTAATATTATTCACTATTAGTTTAATAAAAAATTGACAAAAAAACGAGGTGAGTGAAGCTCCTACAGACGTCCATAAGGACGAGCTGCTTCTGTTCCTGCCAGGATTGTGCCACTGCTAACGCGAGGGGTCGCAAAGGCAGTGCCAGGGGTCACAAGGGGTATGCCAGGGGTCACAGCAGCGACCCCTAAATGACGTCCATGTCCCCCTTGCTTCATCAGACCCACCACTCCTTCAGCACCGTCACTTTATTTCTGTGCAGAACCCAATTTCTAGACGACCTCACTCTATCTAGGCACCCGAAAACATAACGTCATGTTGCGGAGGAAACAGAGAGACTAGTGGGAAGAAGAAATGGGCAGAATGCATATTCAAAACACTTCAGTCAAGTATGCCAATGTTTAGAACCAATCACAAGAGAAAATGTGTACCAGATAGTGAATCGTACATGTATTTGTGAAACGCACGTTCATCCAAGGATTTGTTGGTGCTATATTACACATGCTTATTACCCCACTCAGTGTACACATACTCTGGTCACTTTTTTCCCTTAAGGGTCTTATTTTTTTAACCACAGGTTGGGTTCACTTCTGCTCCCATTCAGCAATCCTGTTCTTGCTAGCTGTTTTTCGAGTACTTGTTTTATGTAATTGGTTTTTACAAAGTGCTTGTAGTAACCCCTGCAGCACTCCTCCCAGTTCCACACAGGAACTGTAATTATTAAGACTAATAATGTTGTGGAGAAATCACATATATGTTTTAAAGAACAGGAGAACCGCTTTCACACGTGCGCACGGTGAAGAATTTAATATCGCAACATTTTCGACAAAGTTGGTCCTTTCAGTTTGCCTTAAAAATGTGAGCAGGGAATGTTCCTCCTAAACGTGGAGAACAGCATGTCTGAGATGGTTTTATGGTAGTTATTTTCAGCCAGGCTCTCTCTTTGTTTTCAGCTCGGCCTTTCTCTAGCCCCTCAATTAAATCGGGTTGAACAGAACACTATTTTCTTGGAACAGCCGGGGCTTTTGTAGTAGCAACATCTTTTAAATATAAGCATGTAAATAAAATATATATACTTTTTTTTGGTGTGATTTTATGACAAAACTTGTACTCCCCGCAAAAACATGTTCCTTATTTTCAGACTTGCAAAGTATGTAAATCTTGTGAACTGCTGTTACAGTATCAAAACCAGTGAGTTACTTTGTTTTCCTCTAAAAATGGCGAGGAAGTCGCACCTTGACTATCCCAGAGCCAGGATGAAAAATATCACACTTCACTCTGCATTCACTAACCGCTCATTCTCCTGTCAGCAGGAGATTACTTTGTTTTGCTTGTGTGCGGCCAGCCAGGCGTGCAGCTGAGAGGGAATATAGGTTGCTTGTTTTCCGGTCTGGGTGGACGTGGGTGGCAGTTCGGGCTGAGCTTTTCCCATTGGAGCAGGGTCAAGACTGATTTGCATATAGCTGGGTCCAAACTAAGTTGGCATGGTGTGCAAAATATCGATGGACTGGGATGCGAGTAATTACCAGTGGCTGAGATTTGAGCATTCCATCCATCACTTTTTTTGTATATTTTAGAGTGACGACGTAAGTGGTACGGACATGCCCAGATGTGGATCCCATGCACACTGTCCCACCCGAACCGAACTATACCCATCTGATGAGCGCTAATAAAGGCTAAACTGGTCTTGGGTTGCTTGTGTTCCAATTCAGGGTAGACCTGCCCTGGAAGTTAGAGCTGAGGTTTTCCCTTTGGAGCACGGTCAAAACTTATTTGCATATGCCTGGGTCCAAACTGAGGTGGCATGGTGTGCAAAATAACGACAGACTGGGATGCAGCCTCGAGTAAATACCAGTGGCGGAGATTAATTTGAGCATTGCATCCATCACCTTTTTGTTTACTTCACTGCTGAAATGGCAAAGCAGCCGAGGCACCAGACTCACTAGGCTTTTCCCATGCACAGTCACACCTTCAAGTAGGGAGAGCCATTGACTTGTCTTCCATTTTAGATTTGTCCCACTGTGGATCAGGCAGGTGTTCTCTTTCCTGCTGAATTATTCAGTAATGTGGAACCAAGAGGTGGTTCTGCTATTGGCATGGCTGTATTGAGATTTAGTTTAGAAACCCAGCCCAAGCATATAGGAGCTCTCAGGTAAACCCATAGTAGGTGGTAACCTATACCTTGTCATTAATGTTTTTTTACTCCTGTACTTTTTTTCTGTTAGAAAAGTTGGACCTCAAATACCATATGCCAGTGGAAAACCAGATTAAACAAACTACTGACACCAGACATGAAATCAGTTTCGGCATAAATGAGGAATGCTCCTAATTTGAAACAGATGGCAAAATGCAATCATTTTATTGGTAGCTCTATTGTAGTATGCAAACCTACTGGAGGATCAGCATAGTGCTGTGCATTGCAGATTGTGTTTGAGACGCAGCAGGTAAGTCAGGTGAAGAAACGGAATAATTGGGGGTGGCAGCGGAGGTGCTAGTGGGCAGAGCCAGCAGTAGACACCGTGACCTCCTAAAACAATGTTTTGCCTAAACACTCACAAATCAAGCACCAGTCTATCTTCCTTGTAGGTCATCGCCTTAAGATTGTAAGATGACACTAATAACTTACATTTTGCTCACAGCAAGCGAAAAATGCGAATTATTTGCTTTTTGATAATCTGTGTTCCACTCATATCTGCCTAGCTTGACTTGCTTATACTATTTTTCTCTTCATCGTCCTTGTGCTTTAGACTGTTGTCAAACTTTAGTACAAATAGTCCTGTTTGCTTTACTTTGAGATAACCTTCTAGCACGGAAAAAAAACATGCTATTGAATTTTTGTTTCTGTACACGAATAGTGTTTTACCCAGGCGCTTGGAAAATGTGATTTTATAACTGAAAAGTGACCATCATTGCAACATGGGAAATGTTCAATGGTTTTATGTGAAAAAATAAAATATACCAGCGAATGGCAATTTCCACAAATCTTTCCCCTCCTTCATTCCCTCTTATTTTTTGCCACTTCACTTACATGTGTTTAATTTTATCTAATGCATTTATTGTGAGAGGAAAAAACAAAGGACCTCGTTTTTAGGACTGGCTTGAGAGCGCAGTAGTTACCTGGTCATCTTTCAGCTCTCTACTGAAGCCTTAAATACAGGAGTGAACACCCGGTGAAGGTGCTGTCTTCTAGTTCAAGCCGAACGTCTGAATGAAAGACAGCTCAACAACTGTTCTGTGTTTGTTTCTTTTTTCAGTGCCGTGTGGATGGTTGCATGTTCAGCGCACATGTGAAGCTTGTTGAAATTCACTGGAAAAACGTAAGTAATTCTAAGTATTTCCATGGCCCTATTTTTCGAGTTATTGCCTCCAAACATACTTATAACTGGATGATTCTAGGGAACTTCTTTTAAGAAAGGCTTTCAAGAGGATAATACGTTTTTGAATGCTTACTGGAAGAGTCTGTAAATCTTGATATCCCATCGTTTATAAATCTCCTAATGGGATTTACTGTATTTGTAAGCACTACTAGTTTTGATAGGCAAGGGAATAAAGGGAATAAAATAATGTGTTTAAATATTGACTCTGGATTGGATGATAAAATAGATTTCCTACACATAAAGTGTATTTTTCAAAACTCTGTACAATTACCTCAACCTCCATAACCACTTAGCCCAATGTTAACATTACATTCTGTGGCACAAAAAAGAACATTTTACAAATGTTTCTTTAATACGAGTTAGCGGTTTAATAAGTTAGCTTTATTCTGTGTCACTAAAGCAAGTTTTAAAAATCGTGTAAGATCTTTAAAATCTGCGATAATGTGCCTTTACAATTGAAAAAGAAAATTCAAAAGAATGTTCACAATGTTAATTTTTCAAATAAATATTTCTTAGAAATACTGTGTGATTGAAAGTATGTCTGTGCCGCTGGCAGATGGACTCATAGGCGTAGGTGGGTATGAGCCATCCCGAAAGTAAGAATGACAGATTATTTTGAAGACATCTCTCCAGCTCCAGGGACTGGTTTTGAAATACTTACTGGCATCCAACCTATTGCTCCGAAAGGGTTCAAAACACCGGTACGGACTACAATCACAAGCCATAATATGCCACTCTGGCTGGGGAGCTGAAGAGAGCCGAGGGACTACTAGATGCTCTGTAATCTGAAATTGACCTGCGTGACTGCATCTTCCTCTTCATGAGTCATTACTGCCCAGAAGTACCTACAGAACCGATTGCATATTCAAAGCAAGCTAATACCTGCTCGCAGATCAGTGTGGTGGGAAGGGGCAGAGGGTCTGCATACAAGGTTTGTTGCTGTAGTGCAGGGCAATAGTTAAATAATTATTCTTTTCATCATGTAATGCAGTAGAGCTGTGAAGAAGTCATACATATTGTTGGAACTCGCCCTTTTTGCAGGGTTATCCCCAAACATTTTCCCTTCTTCCTCCTATTTTTTCTGACCTGTTTTTGTTGGTTTTAGGACTCTGGGCACTTTACCACTGCTAACCAGTGCTAAAGTGCATATCTTCTCTGTCTAAATTATATTGGTGATTGGTTTACCCATGATTAGCCTATTTTATTTACTAGTAAGACCCTAGTAAAGTGCACCAGGTGTGCCCAGGGCTTGTAAATCAAATGTTACTAGTTGGCCTGCAGCACTAGCTGTGCCACCCACATGAGTAGCCCTGCAAACATGTCTCAGACCTGCCACTGCCATGTCTGTGAGTGCAGTTTTAAACCATTTCGACCTGGCAAGTGCACTGCCAGGCCCAAGCTTTCCCTTTTATTACATGTAAGGCACCCCTAAGGTAGGGCCAGGGCAGCCCCAAGGGCAGGGTGTGGTGTATTACCAAGGTGGGGCATGCACTAGTGTGTTTTACATGTCTTAGTAGTGAAATACTGCTCATTTTGTTTTTTCACTATTGCAAGACCTATCTTTCCCAAAGGGTAACATGGGGGTTGCCTTGAAATATCTTCTAAGTGTAATTTCCCATTGGGAGCAGAGAGAGATTTGGAGTTTGGAGTCTCTGAACTCCCAATTTAAAAATACATCTTTTGGTGAATTTGATTTTTAAATTGCGTGTTTGAAAATGCCACTCTAGGAAGTGGGTATTTTTTTGCTTAACCATTCTGTGCCTCTGCCTGTCTGTAGAGTACACATCTGGGTTGACTGACTACCAGTTGGGCTCTTGTGCATTCAGCCTAGACAGTCACACAAAGGGAGCTAAGGTGTACCCTGCATATCCTGATGCCCATCACCAGGCTGATGGGCCTTCCTAAGCTAGAGTGGTGGGAGGAGTTGTCCCTGAGCCCTGAATAGGGCTGTGCCTGTCCTCACACAAAGCTGTCTCCAACCCCCTGCATTGTTTCTGAAGCCAGATCAGGAAAAAGGCAGGGTCTTGTGCACCACAAAGACTTTCCTTTGAAGTTTGCCTACTCTCAAAGGCAGAAAGGGGTGCAAGTATTGGACCTCGGGCATCTCAAATTTAGAACACTTCTGAACTGAGGACATTCTGCCAGGAAGAAGAGCTGGATGCTGTAGGAGGGACTGCCACTCTGCCTGTTGCTTTGTTGTGCTGGCTTGCTGCTTCTGTCCTGGAATTGAAATGACTGGACTTTGCTTTCTATTTCCTGCTTTCAAGTTTCTCCAAGGGCTTGTGCGTGCTTGCCTCCTGTTAAGAAGTCTCAGGGCCATCAACGACTTCACCTACCAGTGCCTGGGCTCTTCTGCGAGAGTCCTGACTTGCCAAGTGGTGCCAAATCCAGTTCCCGGGCCTTTGGAAGTAGAATCTGGTGACCTTAAGGAGAAAATCCACACGTTGACTCCCAGCGCCTGTTTTCTCGATTCATCACTGCAAAAGATTGACGCATCGCTGCTGCCTGCCCCGAAGCGAGGTTCCCGATCGGCGCATCAACCACGGCTTTCATTCCCAGCTTGAGGTCACAATGCCCAGAAAAATCGATGCAGCGTGAGTCCCGAGCACCGTGTCACCGACGTCCATGCACCCGCACAGACTCCCACGCAACACCTGCTTCACGGCTGTTAAATCAATGCAGCGTCTGCTTCGCTGCTGTCGCAACGATGCAGAGCGTCTGGATTTCACCGCATCACCCCTTGACGCCGACTCTGTGACAAAGCAGTAAGGAACCGAGACACTGTGTCCAGACACCGACGCTTCACCTCCCTTCCAGTAAAGAACCGACGCATCACTTCCCCTGCCATTAAGGAACCAATGATTCCCCTCCCCTGGGAATCGGTGCATCGCTTTGCTTTTCCGGCGCCTCATCTTCCCTGCGCCTTACACCGTCTTTAACCTTTGATGCATGCAACGTACTTTGTGCTAAAACGAATGCATCCATTGATTTCTGTGGACTAAACTTGCTTAATCTATTTAAAGTTATATTTTGACTTGTGTATGTTGGATTTTTGTTGTTTGGGTCGTGTTTTATTCAGATAAATATTGGCTATTTTTCTAAACTGGTGTGGACTCCTTTTGTAGTGTTTTTACTTTGTGTGTGTGTGTGTGTGTGTGTGTGTGTATATGTACAAATGCTTTACACATTGCTTCTGAGATGAGCTTGACTGCTCATGCCAAGCTACGAAGGGGGTGAGCAGGGGTTATCTTAGCTGTGTGACTCCCTTACCCTGACTAGAGTTAGGGTCTCTACTTGGACAGGTTACAAACCACTGCCAACTAGAGAGCCCATTTCTAACATATGCACTCCTCCACTAACGTATCCCACTACCCTGCATTCAGTATCTCCGCTTAATCCAGAAACCTGTTCACCATCAGCATTTTGCTCCACTGCCAGTGTTAAAGTCTAAGGTTGCCCTTGTACTTGTGCCCTGGCTGGGCAGATGGATGACTTATGGTACAATTGGGGGTGATGATCTCCCAGCAAATCCAACAAGGACAGTTAAAACCCTGCTTGATTTTCATGTGCCGCCCTAAGTGGCATGGGTATTCCCGACATGGTTCCAGTGCTCACTGTGTCACTGGAACCAAGCTGTACCCGGCTGATGAGCCCTTAATTAGGGCGGAACCGGTCCTAGGTTGCTTGTGTTCCGATTCAGGGAGGACCTGGCCTGGCAGTTTGGATTGGACTGTTCCCATGAGTAGCAGGGTCAGGAGTAAGTTGCATATGGCTGGGCTCAAACTGAAGTGGCATTGTGAGCAAAAGAACAATGGGTTGGGATGCTACCTGAGCGATTGCCAGCGATTAGACAAATTGGAAGACAGGATGTGAATACTAGTATCAATTTAAGTAAATTGTCATGTCACTGAACTTTGATGTATTCATTTTAAAATTTTGTCTTGCAAAGTATACCATGTTTTGGTCATTAACCTGCTGATTAAGAAGCCTGGAATGGCTCTGCCCTTCTAAAAAACATCTTATCATTATCCTCCTGGACCTTTCATAGGCAATAGACCATCATCTTTCAAAGAATGTCATTAGTCAGGAGGTTCATTGGCTTCTTGTTTTTTCAGCTCGAGCATGACACTTATTTGGGGTAGTGAGTGCCACTCAGGGTGAGATGAGGGCCACTTGTGGTAATACTATAAGCTGAGTTACTTTTGCAAGCTCTGCCTGCAGCTTTTGATATGGTGGCTCATGGTGTGTTGAATGACCATCTTCGTGCTGTAGGGTTTCTGGCTAGACCATGGAGTGGTTTCTAGTTGGGCTCAAGTGGTTTCTCAGTCTCTGCAGATCTGCAAACGTTTTAGTGGCTTGTTTGGTGCCCCAAAGCTCAGCTCTCTTCTCCCATTCAGTTTAACCTGGTCACGCCAACCCGGACTGAGGAGTCCAATATACGTAATGTCACACTTCAAGATGGCTACACCACCCCTCAAAGGAGACAAGCGGACAAGGAGACAGTGACCAATGAATCGTCCGCCAATCCTGTCTGTGAGACTGCCATCCCTAAGAACATGACCCATCCTGGCTGTCCGGTGATGCGGTCCAGGCGACTCACCGAGGAGATGTATGTTTTATGGACACCGAGATGTATGTTTAAACAGGGGGGCTGTCTAAACACAGGCTAACAGTAATGACTTTTGGGGGATTGCCAGCATGAAGATCAGGTCACTCTGCCATATTTCAGCTAACTTATTACAATAGGTATACGTCAGGATGGCGAGGTTTGTGCATCATGGCAAAATCAGGTTTGTCATATGAAAGTTAAAGCTGTGGAACCAGCTAACACTACATTAGGCCCTTCCATTGCTGCCTTTGTCTGAAAGGCTTCAGAAAAACCTCTTATCCTCATTTGCTGACCATTCTCTTAAATCTCTGTGTAAAACTGTTATGTCCATCGTAAGTTGGAATGCATTGAAAAACAATTTAGTTAATATTATATGCTGTATAAATCATGCTGATTAATCTCATCTGTTTTTAATAATTGTAGCATGGGATTTATATTATTATTCATAGTCTTGTGATTTGCTGTACTTTCCTGTGTCTCTAGCGAGAGGAGGCTTTTGGTAATTCAATGTTGTGCAAAAAATTGTAGCACAAATTAAATGCTTTTTATCAAAATGTGCTGCTTTGAAGATGCTCTAAATGTAAATGTTTGAATATACTGAATAACAAGCTTCTACTTTATTCACGGTTTACGAAAGAAAAATCAACTTTGGTATAGGTGTTATGAAGGAAGATATGAAGATTATTTAGAAGTTCAAATCAAAGTAGTGTGTTCCTTAACTGAAATTGATGAAACTAGTTGGCCAGACAATTAATCTTACTGGTGTAAATCAATACTTTTTTACTCCTAGAATAATAATTTTTATGGGCGTTACCAAAAGATCGATGGAAATTGAATGTTTCATTTTGCTGCAGACATCTGTGCAGTTCATTTAGTTACTGGGTCGGTGTGGAAGAGAGATGCAAATAATTCTAAACAATTCAACAATTTTATTTCATATTGTATTTGGAGATGGATAATTAAACTAATGGCTGCTAAAAATATACCGTTACTAAGGGAGTAGGATGAGATAGTTGAGTCAGAAGGTTACCACAAATATAATGAACAAAAGCCATTGGTCTGGAACTAATGGACATCAGGGCAGCAAATCAGACTAGGACTAATGGTTTAGTGCGCACTGAAGTACAACTAATTGAACACTTACCTATTTACTGATAATTAGCCAGGGTATTTTCCTTTTTGAATTCTATACGTTCCCTGGCTTTTGCTGTGCTCCGGTAGCTGCGACCGGCAGAGCCTCTCCTTCCTAAAAGCTCATATAACAGGCTCCCTCTCAAATTCACTATGCAAGAGTGAAACCCACATTGCTTTTCCTCATAACCCTAAAAGTCATCCTCTCATGATTACAGCACTAATGGGGCTTTGCCGGACCATGAATTTCATCCCCCTCAGTGGCAGTCGGGGTTTTGTAGGCAGTTTCCCATACTCATTCTGCATACATGCTCTCTCAAAAAGCCTCCACAATATTACAAAAAACATGCATGAAAAACTGACACTGACTTAAAACACCTGGCTGTTGCCCCTCCTTTTTTTCTTTCGAATGACTCTCTTCTTACCTTCCATCTTTTGTATGCCACCTTTCTCAGCGCACTGCCCACTCTGTCAGGTACAGGTTTGCCTTAATCTCTGTTATTGTATTCTTGCAAATTGCCCACACCTTATTTCAAGATCACAACGTCTTTATCTTTGAAAGTCATACCCCCTTAAAACTAACAGTATTTAGTCTACTCTAGCTCATCTATTATCCCTGACAACGTCTGCATAAACTCTCATACCCCCACTAATGATCACACTTAACTACTGCTAACTACGTAAAATAACTGGAGTAAATGCATGCAGTGGTGTCTGTGAGAGCACAAGATTAATCCCAATAACCAACAGAAACAGTGGATTCCACTATCCTTGAGTTTCCAGATCAGCGTGCTGGCTGGCATAAAACGCTTCAGTGCCTTATCAGTGGTAGTAAGTTCAATATAAATGTAATTACAATGCTTGTTAAAAATGAGCAAATCAAATAGCCACATTGTAGAGCGAGAATTGTGTTGAACTCTTTTATCAACGATCCCATTAAAGCTTTTTGTCCTAATGCTGGTATTGAAGTTGTAAGTCTGCTGTAGATAGAGGTCTCATTTGCACCAATGAGGATGTATACATTGCCTCTACATTTAGGTTACAGCTGCATATTTTAGGGAATTCTGTCACCTCAAAGAAAAGATTGATTTGGAGGTAGGCAGGGAGGGTAGAAAATTGTGCTCTGTTACTTTTATGTGATTTTAGTGATTAGCTAAACAATATTTTTTTTATTTCCAGACACATGCACCAGGTACCAAGAAGATCAAGCTGGATACTCCTGAAGACATTGCAAAATGGAGGGAAGAAAGAAAAAAGTAAGTCACTAAGTGTCCACAGTGTCTTACTTGATTGGTAGACAAAACCTTACTGGATCCTGCCTATCCTTACCACAGTAATGCCTGTATATCATTATGAAAACTATTGCAAGTATATAGCTATAGTCCCTTCATATGCATGAGTGAGTACAGTATTAAGCTAGCAGTTTGTGAAGCAAAAGGAGAGGCACAGGGCTGTTGTAAAATGATAACATTACAAAACAATGGGGCAACCCAGTGGGCCGTAGGACCTGGGTATTACTTGGTACAGAAAACAGTTGGTCCCAACTAGAATTATTCAAGTCAAGTATCACATAGTACCCGATATCACAAATTACAAAACTCTTTATAAGACTTTGGTATCAAATTTGTTTATATAGGATATTCATTGATCACTTCTAGACACATTAATTCATGTGAAACAGATCCTCCACAGTGAGTGGAAAGTCAGTGTAGATAAGAGTGCTCGTGAATGGATAAGAAGGGGATAAGAATTACAAGTAAGAATATATACAGTGTAAGTAATGATTTCAGATAAAGACCGGCTTAGGATACTTTTTCTAATTGAATTAACCATAAGTCATTAGATACACCATTTGATCTCCAGCAGTTCAGGAAGGACCTCAAGACCTGGCTGTTCAACCAATAGGTACAGGCAGCTTGATCCCACCGATCCTCGAGACCCTCCCGTGTGAAGTAGCCGCGCTTTACAAATCCTGATTGATTGATTGATTGTAAACAGGGATGCTCTCCATCTCCGATTATTTTTATTTTTTTTAATGTTGGAACCTTTTATTTCTTGAATCAGAAATACTTTGGATATCTCTGCATCCCTTTTTTTTGTATAATGATATACAAAGATATTTGTATACACTGATGATATTCTTTTATGTCTTTCTAATCTGGACAAATCTATACCTGCTTTTCGAGCAGAGGTTCAATTTTTGAATTTTTTAGGGTACAAACTAACTTCAGATAAATCTGAAATACTATCACTTAAGTACTGTACTAAAGAATCCCTCAGATTTATTTAAAGTCAATTTAAATAAAATTAAATATTTGGGTTTATGGTTTACTAATTAAATTAAAAATACCATTAACATAAATTTTTAGACTGTCAGAGAAATTAGAAAATTCATGTTCAAATTGGAATCCTATGTTCTGATGTTTTTATCCTGGTCGGGTAGACTTGGTTCCATTAAAATGATCCCTTCTCCTTTCATGAAGTATTTAATTTCTATAATTCCAGTTCAGATCACAAAGATTAATTCTAAACATATTGGAACAGTTTTGTTGCATTTTTTATGGAATAACAAGAAACCTAGATTGGCTTTCTCACGTTTAAACGTACGTAAACAGAAAGAAGGTGTTTATTGCCTGAAATATTGCATTACTTTTTGTCTGAAACAGATTGCACATTGAATTACTTTTGATGAAGCGTTGCCCAAGTCTATATGTCTTAATGTGGAAAGTTTGTTCACCTCTCCCTTTTCTTGAGAAGAATTGTTATCATTTTTGTCCAGAAATGCTGCAGCTCCCTCACCCATTAACTCTTTTTTGTATAGGTCGTTGAGACCTAAGCATACGCACAAGACAAATTCTAATAATTCCTCATTGCGGAACAATATTGGTATTACATTTCATGATAGAATTGTTTTTTGGGAATCCTGGAAAGAAAAGGGTTTACATTTAGTTAGCCAAATATTCAATGGTGATGTTGTATTACCCTTTCATGAAATTTGTTCTCTCTTTAATCTGCCTTGTTCCTTTATTACTAAATATACTCTATTATCAGATAAAATTTCAAGCACTATTTTGCAGTCAGATAATGACAATACGTCCTATCCCAACAAAATTAGAATGATATCTTTGTTCAGACTCCATTCTAAAGCTGCATCATCATATAGTTCTCTCTCGCATTTTAATGATATTAGACTTAAATCTGTTATTGAATGGCAATGGAGACAGATTTAAATGTCATATGGTCTGTCACCAAGTGGAACAAAATATGGTCTAAATTCATACATCATCTAGAGGAGTTAATACTATGCAAAAAGTTTCTTTATAACAGCATGTTTGCTACACCTGCCTCACTAATGAAATGGAAATTAGTGTCCCAGGACAAATGTTGGTCCTGTGATGCATACCATGCTGACTTAATGCAACTGTTATTTACTTGTCCGCATATACAAAATTCTGAAAACCGATATGGGATCAAATTAATGTCATTTTGAATGTCAATTTTCCTTATAGCATATCACATATATTTCTATGAAGTGTTTCCTTGGTTCTGGACTTTTACCTCGTACTGTTAAATCAATAGATCTTTTAATCGTGGTAACATTTAATCAAATTAGTTCTAATTGGAAAAAAATGGTGATAATGTTTCCTTTAGAGCCTGGTGGAATGCCGTCTGTTTTCATCTTACATTAGATAGAGCATATGTCACTCCTATTGCATTAGTTATAAAAAGAGAGCAGGTGTGCTTGCCTTTAACAATTTTTCCTTAGCAAAGCTAGCATTCATAGTAAAGGTATAGAAATCTCTGCTGACGAAATGATGAAGCCTCAATTATTTACTTGGAATATCTATTTTATATTGTTTTTATATAATGTTGTCATATTAGCTATATTGGCCTGCAACATAGGTTAAAGGTTTTATTCTCTCTAAACTTGATTTAACCAATGATTTCACAATTTTCTCTTTCTTTAATTGAATCTATTCTTTCCATTTTTAAATAATTTGTATATATGCCCTTTTTCTACTTTCTTTTCTTTCTTATTACTTTAGAGTACGCGTTATTAAATTACCTCCTTTTTCATATAGATCTCATTCCTTCTATCATATTACCTGGTACTGTTTTTCTGATTGTTTTTTCACTTGAACATATTTTATTGTATGAACTATAACTGTCATAGTTACGAGTGTAGCTTTGTTAACCCCATATTGCATTGGTAAACGCTTTATTTATTCCATGTTATTGTTCAATAAAGCATCTTTAAAACTCAATGAGTGGGGCCCCATCAGCCAGGTTTGAGCTGAAGATCCTCTCTCCCTTATACTACAGGAGGACAGGATCCACCACAGCATTGTGTCTGATACATGGTGTTTCTTAGTTCAGGAAGGTACAGTAATGTAACATATTTCCTTCCTCGCTAAACACCCCCCTCTCCCAAGGATATTGGAAAGGAATTGAAGACTCACAATTTACAGAACATTTTCATGTCATTAGGTACCAACCCTGACTCTGCCTCGCTTTACCATTTTTAAGGACATGCCTTGGGCTTGCATACCTCTCTCTATACAGCACTCTTGCTATCTAGTTTAGTCAATGCTCCATATATGCCCCTAGTTGCATGCATACATTATTGAAGAGCTTGGATTGTTAAAGAGATACTTGATGAGCTAAATACGAATGCTAGTCAAGGCGGCATCAGACTGTTTAGAGAGAATGACATGAGCATATCGTGGTATAGAACACAAATAATAAAGAAATGATAGGCATGATGGTGCCAGTGGAAATAGGCTGCTTAGCAGCAAACCAGGAGCCACAGTATGTGGTGACATAGGACCAGTTGTTGTTCGGTCACAACACTAATCTTAACTGTACAAAAACATGAGTGGCATATGTTTTACAAGCCAGTACTCTGCTGTGCTAATTATTAGATATTTTTATTTTTATTAAAATTATTCACAAATGTTCACAGCTGTTATTCTCTCATATTATTCTTTCTTCAAAAATGATGTTTGCAATCTCAAATTGAATAGTCAGGCAGTCTGTGCAGGAATATCATAACCCCCACCAACTTGCTTCTAGTGACAACAGAAAAGAAATAACCCAAAGCATTGACCTTGAGTCATGTCAAGGCGACTGCTGTCACGCTATAGAACATCCTGCTACACAACAACTTATAGAGCAACTCTGGACGTTTTCCATGGCAACACAAGGACAATACATTAAACATAATGGATGTAGTACAATGATAAAGCCTTTCAGCATATCTCTCTGCCTTTGATAAATATGTTTTAGATGAACCTTAATGCGTTAACACTTCTGCTTCAGCGTATACAAGAGATTCACCAGACATAGCAGCAGAAACTTAGTAAATAGAAATAAATAATCCAAATGGTCCATTTTGATCTAAAGCATGCCACTTGTTAGTTTCTTCTTTGGCTCAGACAAATGCTGTTGCATGCCGAACTACAAAAATCATACCATTGTGAGAAAAATACTGCCCAAGGCTGCTCCACTTGAATAAAATATCTTTTTGCGAGATTGACTTCCATTTGGCAGAGACCGTCCACACTTTAGCATCTACCTACCACCCATGGAGCATCATTACAGACTAGTGGCTATGATGGTTTGTGTCACAAAATCTTTGTATAGGGCAAACCAGTTTAGGTATATGGGCTTCTCTAATGGAGCAGAATGAGCACAAAACTAACCGACCTTGCATGCAGGGAGATGGGATCAGGGATGTTTTTTGCCAGGCTTCAGCACCACTGTTCCTGCAATCTTCAAAACAAAGAACGCTTATGCATTCAAAGCGTTCCCGGTCCAAATTGCTGTTGGTAGTTATATATGCTCGGCTTAGCATCCTTAGCGCACCCCAGCCAGATTTTGGTGCACAAAGTAAGCTTGCATGGCCGCAAAGTCCACTGCAGGCAAGGACTTCGATTCATCAAATCGCCAGTGGCAGCAGAACAGATATCAAGACTCCTGTGTGACATCAGAGGGTAGTCCACCTCTAGACCACCACCAGCCTCTTAGTTGCTGCAGAGGATCTATGAGAGAAGGCAGTGTGAACAGCAGAAAGATTCACAGGGCTATTACAGCCCTTTTTACTTTCTTTTACTGCTTCTGCCTTGATCAACTCAAACCGGACTAGCAATAGCATAACTAGGGTACAATCAAATTCCCAAAGGAATAAATAATTAAAGGACAAACCAGGGGTAGTAGCTGCTATCCATAATTGATTCTTTGTGTAAATATGTAGATTTTCGCTGTAGCCAGCAACATGACCAGTGTGACCTTTGTGCTTTTGACACTATGTTGAGTAAAAATGGCCCTGGCCGCTAGCCCACCATTTAAAAGGCTTAATTACTGTATTTTTGCGCAGGTGAGTGTTCCAGCACATTGCACAGGATTTAGTTACTGGTTTTGGGACGACAGAAAGAGCCTTTCAGATATGTACACTTTCTGGTCGCAATTCCTGAAAATTGCTCCACTTAACACAATTAAAAGGATTCCTGAATGCCCAATATGCACATTATTCGTTTATTCAAAATCCCACAGTACCTGGGAATTTTGCAGTTTTCCTCGCACCACATTGTCTAAGTTAGCATATTTTTCAATTTGTATAATGCTTACCTACATTTACTATCTTAAATGTTTTCACAATGCCCAACACAGCCATTGTTGCCATAATGTCTTTGCCACGATTTACAGTCTTTGGGCCGGATTTAGAACTTGGACGGGTTACTCTGTCTCAACAGTGACGGATATCCCGTCTGCCGAAATATAAATCCCATTATATCCTATGGGATTTATATTTTGGCGTACGGGATATCCGTCACCATTGTGACGGAGTAACCCATCCACCAAGGTCTAAATCAGGCCCTGTTTCCAATAAGGCCATGCCATTCTATACGGAGAACTAAATTAACTTACTCTCTATTTACTATGGTAGCAAAATATTCTGAACCTCCATGTGGACATTCTAAGTTTCATTGTTTTTTTTATTTTTTATTCGAGAGCCACATGAGCAGTGAGGTTTGCAATTATGTCCTCCCTCTTGCTACCATACAAGCTGTGTTGAGCAAAGGTGTACTTTTAGTATTTCCAGGGGATTAGGAGCTAGACCAGGTCTGGCTGTTCTGGTCGCTGTTACTGCTGGCTCTGTTGCAGCAGTTCATGGCACATGGTTGTGTGTGGTCCGCCTGCTTTCCCGCCTGGGCCGTCTACTCAGCTGCCTGAGTTGTGGGTGAAAGTTCATTGGGTGCAGAACTACTGGTGAAGGAGGCAGATCGGGGTGGTGTGAACGTGTGGCAGGGAAAGTAGGAGCACTCCACTGAGAGACCACCATCAAGTTCACACATCTTTCCCAAGAGTCCACCAAAAACCCATGTGTGCCACCTGCGCGCTGAGGAGTAATATCAGGAAAGACATCCCCTTCAAAGCCAACAAGCATTGGCAAAATGCCAGGCAATTGGCTTTTGCATTTCTTTTAGCTAATAGCATACATCAAGACACATGCACATGAATGGTCGTCAATCTTGTAATGGGTGTTTATTTAACAAACAAAAAAATCCACAATGTCATTATCATGCATGTGTCTTGTCCCGAGAAGGCCAGCTTTAATTTAGCGTTGTAAAAGGGCATATGGCCATGTTAGAACGATAAACAAAAACATAAAAAAAATTAAAACAAAAAAATGCGAAGAGCAAATAAGGAAGCGAGTAGTCCTGCAGCACTTTGCACCTGCCAGGCCCTCGTAAAAAACAAATATATATATATATATCTATCATCATACCAACTCTCACCTCGATCTCAGGACGGGTGCTTTATCCATGGGATGAGGGTGGGACCTAATTCCATCTACACGGCTACAAAGAAATTGGAGCACTCCCGGGATTCATGAAAGCTCTTTTATTACCAGCAGACGCATTTCGGCGTGTATTGCCTTTCTCAATGCTGATAAAGCTTATTTCAAGGTACGCCATGTTTGGTTGGATACTTATTCTATGTCCGCCTTTGCCATTGGTTTATTCTTGGGCAATAGGATTGCTGTTTTTGTTCTGACTGCTTATTTTCTTTTTGTGGCCGACATGCCGTTACAACATCGCATCACCATACAGGTTTTAAAATCATTGTTGACATCAACTGTCAATGGACAAACAATGGGGATACGATGCCTCACAGCCTTTACTGGTGATTGCCCCGCAGTCTTTCCCATTCCACATGTTTAAAAACCAAGCAATAATGTGCCAATGCGTCCCTCGCCACAGCCATCGTATTTCACACACAGTTCCTCCCGCAGGTGTTAGCTCAATAGCCAAACGTCCCTGAGTTTGAATAACTCACAACTCCTCTGTGGTCGAAGGGAGAGTCGTGTCTGGCGCGGTTCAGGAGATCGAATTAACATCACCATACCAACTCCCACCTCGATCTCCGAAGTCAGGATGGGTGCTTTATCCATGGGATGAGGGTGGGACCTCATTTCTGCTACACAGCGACTTAAAGAAATTGGAGCACACGCAGGATTCATGAAAGCTCTTTTTCATTACCACCAGACGAGTTTCGGCATGTATCTCCTTTCTCAAAACTGAAAAAGCTTATTTCAAGGTACGCCACATTTGGTTGGATACTTATTCTATGCCCGCCTTTGCCATTGGTGTATTCTTGGCCAATAGGATTGCTGTTATTGTTCAGACTGCTTAATTCCTTTTTGCCGCTGACATGCTGTTACAACATCGCATCACCATACAGGTTTTAAAATCATCGTAGGCAGGTAAGTTGAAATACGTTAGTGTCACACATGTAAATTGCTTTACGGTTGTTTTTGCAGGAATGACTCTGCAAGTATTTTACTGTACTTTTACATCAATATTGCCTCATAGAATTACGTCATTGCCCCAAGTCATCACACATGAAGGATGACACACAGGTAGGTTACCAGACATGGAAGTGAAAGAAAGACTGACTAGTGCAGTGGAGGGTGCGAGTGCGATCTAGATAGTGTGCGCAAGAGTATGCAAAGATAAAAAGTTTTACAGCGTGAATCTTTCTGGATTCACTATGCTGTGCATTATTCCGCCATCTAGTGGTTGGGTCCGGAATTGTTGTATTTCTTCTCTTTTTTTTTTTTCGTGGCCCAGGTGGGCCTCGACATACCACCATTTGGTGCCTTTTCGTGACGTCGACGCGCTTCCTCCGGAAGCTCCCACCTTTGGTCGCCATCTTCAGATTCTTTTTTTCCGCCGTTGGGTCTGGATTGTCAGTGAAGGAGCTCCACAACTTTGGAGAGAAGAATCCCCGGAAAACAGCAGGAAAACGAAAAATCACCTTACAACATACCGAACTACGAGTCAGGTCACGGGGACGACGAAAGAGGAGGAAAACATCGAGAACTTCGACGTTTCTACGGAGAATGCGCACACAGGGGGCTCCCTGGCCGCGGTGATGGACAAAACACCCTTTAAATTCTGCACCAACTGCCACCACAAGTACGCGCAGAAGGACCAACACCCAGTTTGCAATCTCTGCCTGCCGCTCGACCATCGAAGCGAGGACTGCAACGCTTGCGCGGCATTCACACCGAAGACCCTCAGAGTAAGGGAGAGGCAAAGAAGGGCAAACTACAGCATGCAGGGGCAGGGGGCACCTCCATCGCTCCGAGATTTGGGCCTCGCCAGAGGAGAAGAGGACAACATCGCCGAAGGACCGGAGGACGCCACAGTCGTCGAGGTCGAAAAGAAAACGCCGAAGGAGAAAAGAGTCGTCGAACCCCAGACACTCCACTGATACTCGAAAGAGTGAGTCCAAGTCCTCGAAAGGAGCTTTGCCGTCGAAACACTCGACGTCCGCAACTGCATCCAAGGACAAACAGCCCGTCGGTTCCTTTGACAAGGACTCCCAGACGGCGAAAACCCAAGATAAGTCAAAGGCGTCGAAGAGCGGTCACCAAAGGGACTCTTCGACGTCGAAAAATGAAGGGTTGAAAGCGGCTAAAACTTCGACGTCCACAACCGCGAAGAGAAAGGCCGAAACTCTCGATGCCGAACACGCGTCCGAGATGGAGAAGAAGAAAAGGTTCGAGGCCGAAATGGCGAGCATCTTGCAACGCAAGAGGGACTTCGATGAAAAGATGGCGCAGTTCACTATTCCACCGAAGCCCACGGCCGAAGCCCAAAGGTGCGTCGAGGACCTTCAACCACCGGCGACACCAGAACCAGTCGAGGAACAGGAGGAGGAAGACCAGTATTACGGCGATGCCGAAGGTGAGGAGGACGAACAAACTTACCAAGGCTCGACATCCTCGGAGGTGCAAGACTTGCAGTGGCAGGATCTCGACGCCGAATCCCCGGAAGAGGGAGTAGAATCCTATCCTTCGAGGCCTTCGCCGCCGGACGACATAGGAATCTATAACCAGGTCATTAAGAGGGCTGCAGACACGTATGGAGTGCAGCTAGAGGAGGAGAAACCTCAATCTTGCTTCCTGTTGGAGACATTGTTACCAACCCAGACAAGAAGCCAGTTCCTTCCCATGCTCCCAAGTGTGCTGGACCAGGGGAAGGAGGCCTTCAAGGAACCTGCTATGTGTAAAGCAGTAACTCCAAGGACTGAGAAGAAATACAAACACTCATCTAAGGACCCTATGTATATTAGGGGTTCAGTACCAGCGGATTCAATAATAACATCCACGGCTAGGAAAAGGGCCAATATACCCACAAATACAGGACCACCTCCAGACAAGGAGAGCAGGAGAATGGACCTAACTGGGAGGAAAATGGAAAGGAGTGCGGCGATCAAATGGCGCATCGCAAATTCTAATGCGCTCCTCAACAGGCACGCATACCAGCTCTGGGAGGAAGTGGGCGAACTCCTAAAACATCTGCCAGAGCAATACCAGAGAAGGGCGAGCCACCTGGTGGAGGAAGTAAAGAACAGGGCTAATACATGTCTGAAGTCGTCCCTGGATGCAGCGGAAACATCCAGCAGGCAGATGATGCTGGGGGTAACTGAGAGAAGGCATGCCTGGCTAAGAATTTCAGGCTTCAAGACAGATGTGCAAAACAACATCCTCAACACACCCTTCAACGGGGAACAGCTGTTCGGTGCTCCAGTTGACGAGAAACTCAATCAGCTCAAGAAGGACAATGAGACAGCTAGGTCCATGGGGGCACTACAGTTCAGAGGAATGAGAAGAGGAACACCTTCAAGAAGACCAGCGGGTAGGGGGAGCCACCAACCTGTGGCACCACACCAAACCTTCCAACAGGGTTATCAAGGAGGTAACCAGGGCCAACAGCAGGGACAGCAGCAGCAAAACTGGCAGTACCAGCCGCGAGGGCAATCCTTTCGAGGGCGCGCACGAGGAAGAGGAAATGGACAGAGAGGGGGTCAACAACCCACATCCAAGTGACTCCGCTATAAGACCAACGCACACCCAGTCAACATCTCTAGGGGTGCAGCAAAGGGTAAGATAAAAACAAGAACTAATTCAAGACCAACAACAGTTCCTCCAGCATATAACACCAGTAGGAGGCAGGATAAAACACTTCTTCCAGGAGGGGAGGAAGATCACATCAGACAAATGGATACTAAACCTCATACAACACAGTTACTGTTTAGAGCTAGAAAAACAAACTCCAAACAAGAGACCGAACAGCAGAGTACACTCAGCAAAGGAGCGTTCTCATTTGCTACAAGAAGCACAAGAACTTCTAAACAAAAGGGCCATAGAAATAGTACCATACAAGGAACGGAACAAGGGTGTCTACTCCACCTACTTCCTCATACCAAAGGTGGACGAAACCTTACGACCAATTCTGGATCTAAGGTTCTTAAACCAGTTCATAAGAACCTCAAAGATTCAAAATGGCATCTCTTCAAGAAGTAATACCCCAGATACAAGAAGGGGATTACATGGCAACTATTGACTTGAAAGACGCTTACTTACACATCCCCATCAACAACAAACACAAACATCTACTAAGATTTATGATCAACAAAACTCACTGCCAGTTCACAGTGCTGGCATTCGGACTCAAAACCGCACCAAGGGTTTTCACAAAATGCCTTGCAGCAGTAGCAGCACACTTAAGGAGGCAAGGAATACATTTATACCCGTACCTCGACGACTGGCTGGTATAAGCAAGCTCATACAACCAATGCAAGTGGAACATGCAAGAGGTCATACAAACACTAGTCCAACTAGGGTTTTCAATCCATTGGGGAAAGTCATCAATGGAGCCAGAACAGGTGAAGATATTCTTAGGGGCGGAGCTCAACACCATACAGGGCAAGGTGTTTCCGAGCACGAAAAGAACTTTGGCAATATTGAAGGAGACACGTCTTTACCACAAGGGGCAAGCTCTGACAGTGAGGACAGTGGGCAAACTGATGGGAATGATGGTGTCATGCATACATCTGGTCCCAAATATCCGCCTCCACATGAGACCATTCCAAGAATGGATCCAACAACAATGGTCACAGGCAACAGGGAGTTGGGAAGATCTAGTGGTTGTCACGCAAGCAGTACAGCAAGAAATAGCGTGGTGGAACAAGAAGAACATAACACAAGGGAAACCATTCACACAACCAACTCCTACAGTGACCATCATAACAGATGCCTCCCATCGGGGGTGGGGAGCACACACAAACACCCTCAAGGTAAGGGGGTTGTGGTCACAACAGGATGCGATAAAACACATCAACTACCTAGAACTGAAGACAGTGTTCCTAGCCTTAAAAGCCTTTCAGAAACAACTGTACGGACACAGGGTACTAATCCAAACAGACAATACAACCACCATGTTCTACATCAACAAACAAGGAGGAACACAATCGGTGACACTATCAGTGCTAGCACAGGAGATATGGAGATGGGCAATTCCAAGACAAATAGACTTGCTAGCAATACATCTACCAGGAAAGGACAATGTGGAAGCAGCCAGGCTCAGCAGACAGACGTCAGCATCCCACGAATGGGAAATCAGTCAGCAAGAAATCCAGAAGATATTCGACAAATGGGGAACTCCGCAAATAGACCTATTTGCAACACACCAAAATGCCAAAACTTGGCATCCAGACAACCGTGCAAACGGTCCCTAGGGAATGCGCTATGGATAAGCTGGTCAGGGACATTTGCCTACACTTTTCCACCGATACCACTGCTACACAGGGTACTAAACAAATGCAGAATCAGCAACATGACGCTGATACTGATGGCACCTCAGTGGGCCAGACAAACCTGGTTCTCACAGATTATGGAAATGGCACAAGCACCTGCACACTGGTTCCCCACAAGAAAGGACCTGTTAACGATGCAAAACGGAAGGGTGCTACACCCAGAGCCAGAGAGCCTCAGCCTAGCAGCATGGCTCCTGAAGACTTAGTTTGCACACCTCAAACTACCAGCAAGCACAATGGCGGTGCTAAGAGAGGCAAGAAGGCCTACCACAAGGAAGTGCTACGTAGCAAAGTGGAAAAGATTCTCCGAATGGTGCATTAAGGAGAAACTACAGAGAAGGATTACCAAGGAATCAACAGTACTGAAGTACTTGAGACATCTACTACAAAATAAACTAATCTACACATCACTAAGAGTGCACTTAGCGGCAATAGTGGCTTACACAAGAGGAGAAACAGGGAAAAGTTTCTTTACTTCCCAAGTAGTAAAGAGGTTTCTAGAAGGGGTATAAAGGATCGCACCGCCAAACAGAATGCCACCTCCAGCATGGAACCTCAATGTAGTGATGACTCAATTGATGAAGACACCATTTGAGCCTATTCATAAAGCAACACTGCATATGCTCACGCTAAAGACAGCCTTCCTAGTGGCTATCACATCACTACGAAGAGTAAGTAAATTACAAGCGCTAACACTACAAGAGCCCTACCTACAAATACACAATGACAGGATCGTAATGAGAACTGACCCACATTTCATGCCAAAGGTGGTGTCAAGGTTCCACATAAACCAGACAATACAAATACCAAGTTTTTTCCAAAAACCAACCACAAGCACAGAAAAGGCGTTACACACACTGGACGCCAGGAGGGCATTAATGCACTATATAGAAAGGACAAAAGAATGCAGGAAAACAAAACAATTCATTGTGTCTTTTGCCAGCAGTTTTCTGGGACGACCAGTTACCAAAAATACCATTGCACGATGGATTGCACAAACCATACAATTCTGCCACAAACAGGCAGGGGAAGAATTACAAGGAGCAACACATGCTCACTCAACAAGGAAGAAAGGAGCAACAATTGCGTTTCTAGCAAATACGCCTATTCAAGACATTTGCCAAGCAGCAACATGGTCCTCAGTGCACACGTTCACTAAGCACTACTGCGTAGATATTCAGATGAACAAGGAAGCACAAGTGGGACAGAAGGTCTTACAACACATATTCAGTAACCAACGCTCATCTTCCACCCAGCCACCACAAACCTAGCAAACCGCTACAAAGTCTATGCACAGCATAGTGAATCCAGAAAGATTCATGCTGCAAAACGTATAGTTTCTTACCTGTCGGTGTAGTTTTGCAGCTTGAAGACTTTCTGGATTCACTAGCGATCCCACCCTCCTCCGCCAGAAAGATGAGACAGGAGGAAAACTATCAAAACAGGAGGAAGACTATTAAAGGAAAAAAAAAAAAAAGAATCCGAAGATGGCGACCAAAGGTGGGATCTTCCGGAGGAAGCGCGTCGACGTCACAAAAAGGCACCAAATGGTGGTATGTCGACGCTCACCTGGGCCACGAAAAAAAAAAAAGGCGAAGAAATACAACAATTCCGGACCCAACCACTAGATGGCGGAATAATGCACAGCATAGTGAATCCAGAAAGTCTTTAAGCTGCAAAACTACACCGACAGGTAAGAAACTATACGATATAACATAACGAGAGTACACTATTGGTACAATCATCTACACTCTAGAGAGTAATGCCAACTTAAATAATAAGGTAACGGCGACGCGAATGTGTACGACTGCAAAATACCGAATATAGGGACGTAGTAGCGCCTGTAGAGGTGGAAAAAAGAATCCGAGTACTCCGATGCGCACAGGAAGACGGGAACTGAACCCGGATGCATGTCCTCACACAAGGTCCACTGGGAGTCGGTGTTATTAAAATGTCATAACACTGGATAAAGAAAAGGCACTGGCTAGCCGGATGAGTGTACACTGAACTGATAGTGCGTGGAGACCCAATAGAAGAAAAGAAAGGGGAACTGTAGGCAGACAATAAGTGCCGACAGCTGAGAATGCCAGTGAATCGTCCACAATCAGGTCGAGGGGAAAGTCTGGATGTCCTAAATTAAAACGGGGCAGAAGTAAGTGTTTAGGGAACAGTTCTAACCTAGATGGGTGAGTCCATCAAAGTGCGTGCGATGCAACCGACGAAAAAGGTGCACGTGTGTATGTACAGTATAGTGCTCGTGGTGGATTAAACAAAAGTGCAAGTAGTAACCATAAGTGAAAGCAATTGATCCTAAAGATAGTTTGCGATAAAAATTACAATGTGAGTGTGGAGATGTGACGATAAAAGAACACATGCTAAAAAAGGACAAGGTTCAAGTGGAACAAAAAATGACAAATGATGTCCCAGCCGGGACAGGCATGGCAATGGAAGCATAATGCTTAGGGTACCCTCTACCAAGACGGATGGGAGGGGGGGTATAGCAAGAACTAATGTATAGAGCGAGAGGATGAGTGAATTACGAAATAAGAGATGAGTGATCTAGGAAGATCAACAGACATGTAGGAAATACAGTGACATTCATGGCTGCAAAGATGACAGGTATAGCAGACATTGATGGAACGAAAATGCTGACATAGGTGTAGAAAGAGCTTTACAGGTAGTTCTACAAATCCTCACTCATGTTGAGACCATAAGGTGCCTTGGTGTCGAGTTCTAGGATGTAGCGTGTTTCTAACTGTCTGAGCTTTTTCTCCCGGTTGCCCCCTCGTCTGAGTGTAGGCACACTGTCAATGACGTAGTATTTGAGGTGATCAAGATTGTTATTGTGTACCTCTTTAAAGTGCCTAGCTACGGGGTATGTTGGATCATTATTCACGATCGCTCTAAGGTGTTGGAGGATCCTCATGTGAACCTGTAGTTTGGTGCTACCCACGTATTTGAGGTCACAGCTACATTGAAGGATATAGACTGCATATTCAGTTCTGCAGGTGTATCTATGCTGTAGTAGTATAGGTTTAGTGCGGAATTTAGCAATGACCTGGGAAGTATTGATGCCGAATCTGCATGCTCTACATGTGTTGCACTTATGGAATCCCTTGATGTCAGAGAGCCAATTGGATTTGGTAATGACTTCTGGGCTACTCTTGACTAGGGTGTCCCTCATTGAGAATGCCCGACGATAGGTGATGGTCAGTTTGCTGGAGACCATGGGGTCCAGGATAGGATAAGTCTGGACAATGCGCCATTGTCTGTTGATAATAGACCTAATAGCGCGCTCTTCCTTACTGTAGGTGATGATGAGGTGAGTGTCTACCGTGCCCGGAGTGTTGGTGTCTGGGTAGGTGCTAGTGTCACAGACTGTGATCGATGGTTTGGCAATCAACAAGGACTCTCTAGGTGAAGCATTGGCTCTGGTTCTAGCTTTGTGAATAGATGTGGTGGTGTACCCTCTGGCTGTAAATCGATGGTGCGCTTCATCTTGACATAGTTTAAGGTCTGATTCTGAGCTGCAGATCCTCCTAAGACAGAGCATTTCCCCGTAAGGTATACTAGCTATGAGATGTTTGGGGTGGAAGCTAGTGGCATGG
The DNA here is from genome assembly GCA_963921515.1 of Calotriton arnoldi. Lineage (NCBI taxonomy): Eukaryota > Metazoa > Chordata > Amphibia > Caudata > Salamandridae > Calotriton > Calotriton arnoldi. The sequence continues at coordinate 762,544 of CAWUFW010005961.1, read as the reverse complement.
AGTGTGGAATTCCCAGCAGTGTGTTTGCGATGTAGTTTGGAATGCAAGGACCCTTCATCAATGTAAATGGTGACATCAAGAAATTCAATAGCAGTCTTGCTGATATTTGCATTAAATTCAAGATTGAGTGCATTATTGTTACTGGAGGAGACGAACTCCAAAGCACTATCATTGGAGCCATTCCAAATGACAAACACATCGTCAATGTAGCGGAGCCATGTGATAATGTGAGTATTCCATGCTTCGCTATGAGTGACCCTAAGTACCTGCTCCTCCCACCAGCCCACATGCAGGCATGCATAGCTGGGAGAGAAACAGGCACCCATGGTGACCCCACGCAGTTGTTGATAAACAGTTCTGTCAAACATAAAGAAATTGTTATCGAGACACCACTCAATCATAAACAGTATCAATGCATTGTGACGGTTACATTGTATGGGGCGCTCCTTCAAATAGTGTTCACATGCTCTCAGTCCATCACAGTGATGGATACTCGTGTAAAGGGAGGTAATGTCCATGGATAGTAAGGTATAGTTGTCAGACCATTGGATTTCACTAATTTTGGTGAGGAAATCACTAGTGTCACGGAGGTAGGAGGGTAAAGATACGACAAATTCCTGCAAGAAGTAATCGACATACTTGGACATATGTTCACATAAGCTGTTGCATGCTGAAATGATGGGACGACCAGGGATAGGAAAGCTTCCCTTGTGAACTTTATGTAGGAAATACAAGACTGGAAGTACAGGTGTCTCATTGTGGAGAAATAGGAATTCTTCTTTACTTATCAGGCCTTCCAACTTGAAACCATTCAATTTCTTTTTGAGTTGATTTCTGTTCTTGTTCACTACCTGCATACTAGATTCCTTGTAGCATGAGGTATCATTCAGGTGTCTTTGTGCTTCCTCCAGGTATTTAGACCTCGGCCAGAGAACAATGTTACCTCCTTTATCAGACTTGTTGATGATAATCTGATTATTGCTCCGTAGGCGTTTGACCAAAGCATAATACTGTTTGTTGTGGTTCCTGGAGCGGGTATGCCTACATTTGTGGTGTAGGTCTTTGAGTTCATCAATCACCACATCATTAAAGGTGTCAATGGCATCCCTAGGCATCATTGGAGTGAAGGTTGACTGAGGTTTGAATGGACTGGGGACCCTAATGGCAGTGTCAATACCTTCAGCGCGCAGTAGCTGTTGCGTGGAAGCTGATGGAGGCTCTGATTGTAATTCATGCATTGTCCGAATGGTAGAAATGTCAGAGACAGTGAGGTTGCTGTCAACAGGAACTGTGGTGGAAGATATAGTAGTGGAAGGTGGATTAGAGTGCTTGAGCTTAAAAAATGTGATCAGTTTTAGCTTGCGAATAAACTTGTAAATGTCAATGCGTGTTCTACTATAGTTGAAACTGCTTTCAGCGCAGTACGTGAGGCCTAGAGAGATGAGCTGGGTTTCTGCTTTACTGAGAGCAGTGTCTGTGAGGTTGATAACAGTATTAGGGTTGTCATTCATTTGCGCCTCCAGTTGTTTTGTCTTCTGTTGTTTGGCTTTTGACTGATGGCATTTCCTCCTTTTGCGTCTTCTTTGGTTGCGCCTGTGTCTTGTTTCTTGGGTATCCGTGGGCGTAACGTCTGACGCCGGTCTAATCTTAAAAAATCCAGTTCCTCAGCAAGGGTAAAGTTGTTGGTGCTGGTCTCTCCATGGGTAAGTCTGTCTCGTCCATTCTCGGAGTCGGTACCGATTTCTAACGCTGAGCTCAAGTCGGAAACAGAAGTGGATTCAGACCCTTGAATGCCAATGCGGATCTCACGAGTGGCTGGGGTTGGTTTGTTGAGTCTTTGACGTTTGGCAGTGTCATACTTCCTTGCAAATGTAAATATGTGCCCTGTCTCATAATCAACCTTATCCCTCGCAAACTTGAATACTTTCCTTGTCTTTATTATTTCTTCCTGTTTTTTTAGCCTCACAGTGATTTCTTCACGGCCTTTGGCAATGAGTTCTTTTTGGTCAGATTTATCAAGCTCAATATTAATCCGTTCGATTTCTTTCATTGTGACCAGGCGATCAATTTCTGCGTATTTGATAAGGATAATTATTAGCCTCATTGAAGCATCAAGGTTGCTCTCGGCCCACTCCTTCAGCATGAGGGGGTTCAGGTTCTCAAAACTGGGTGCTAGCATGATCCTTAGCCCTCGAGGAACCCGCCCTACATCGCGGTACTTTTGCAGTGATTTCCCCTCCCACCATTTGGTGAGCTCAGTCTTCATATGTTTCTCTAATTGTTTGAGTAACATTTTATAGTCATTGTTGCTGGTCTCTTGGTGTGGACCAGTTGCCACGGCTGGGTTATGAATGTCCGGTAGATTCTCGAACAGCGCATCAGCAGCTGCCTCGCGCTCACGTAGCGCGTCAGTGGACATCATGGTATGATATTACAGGATATAGTTAGTAGTGGAAACGACAGCGAGAGACAGTGCTAGTTGTCGATCCAGTAGAGTGCACCTCCTTAACCTGTCCCAAACAACAATAGCGTCCCCACTCACTGATAGGCTAAAAGATGCCACACGTGTCCTCCGACTCGCGCTGAATCCCCGCCACGTCAGATGATGGATAGCTTGTCTTTTGATGGAAGCAGGGGGCACTGACCACACGAATTCCATCGACGAAAGCAGCTCCAGCACGGCTGCAGGGTGGTTGCAGTTTGCCCAAATCGATAAGAAGAGGAGGGGGTCTGTGTTGCGGAGACAGCCGTACTCCGTATAAATATAGCCAAGGAATCCCGTGGTTTCAGCAGACAGCAAAGAACACACTGGCACAGACCGCAGATGCAGATAAGAGATGTTTATTCTGTAGTTACCAGGTCCACATAACGCGTTTCGGCCGCCGACCTGCGGCCTTGATCACACAACGCGCTACGTGCAAGTAGCAGCATATGTAGGCAGGTAAGTTGAATTACGTTAGTGTCACACATGTAAATTGCTTTACGGTTATTTTTGCAGGAATGACTCTGCAAGTATTTTACTGTACTTTTACATCCAATATTGCCGCATAGAATTACGTCATTGCCCCAAGTCATCACACGTGAAGGATGACACAGGTAGGTTACCAGACATGGAAGTGAAAGAAAGACTGACTAGTGCAGTGGAGGGTGCGAGTGCGAAATGCTGGGTGTGGTTGTGAGGTCAAGGAAAACCTTGCGCTGATGAATATAAAAGATAACCTAGCCCCATTAGATATGCAGTGTGGAAAACCAGATCATTTACTCAAATTACCCTGGGCAGAACAAACATGAGAATAGGGAGGAAAACGATTGAATCAAGAGGTAGGTAGCAAAGCCATCTAGTCATGAACAAGTGGCTAACCTAAAGCCCACTTTAAGTGTGTGTTATGTAGAGGAAACAATAGATCTGTCTACAGACCGCGAAGTCTGCAACAGAAACTTAAAAAGTGAAAGTGTGGTCCTCTTGGGAATCTTTGAGAGATGTGAATGTGCCCTCGTACTCAACAGAGTGTTTGTCCTTCTGGAGTTACCAGATCTCTCTTAATAACAATTAGAACATTGGAAATTTGAGCGCTCCTTTGAAGACATTGGAGTGCTCCGGGCTTCTAAAGGCTGGTAAAAGTAAATACCCAAGCAAAGTTGTGATGCTGTACCACCACTCAACACCATTTATCATACTCTGGTTGACTGGAATCATTGCCTTGCAGTTCAGGAAGCTAGGTCAGAAAAATGCAAGTGATATGATGCCCTCTCTAGCATCAATGTAGCTCCCGCAGCCCAACAACTCTAGCTTCTGGGAAGAACAGCAACCCCTACTTTGTGAAGAAGCAGGAACATATGAACTGTAGATGCTGCATCGAAATTTACTGTAACTTCTCCCAGTTGATCAAATATCTGTCAGATTGCTGCATATATAAAAATAATCTCCATTCCTTAGTATACAACTTCTGTGCTGGGGCCTGCTTAAACTAGAAGCCTAAGTATGAAAAGAGGGACAATGCCACCTTGTGCAAGTGAGCCACCAATAGCTGGCATCTCTGTGGAGACTGTGGGCACTTCCTTCAAGCCAAATAGAACAGAGAACTGGAAGTGTACATCCTTTACTGAAAATCACATGAACAGTTAAAGTTCTGTAATAATAGGAATACAGATATATACATCCATAGGTTGGTACAGGATGAGATTTTTTTGAGTCATCAATTTGAATATCAATATCCCTACATAATTGTTTTAATTCTTAAGGTTCAGAAACACCATTTCTCTTCCTGTCACCTTCTTAACACAAAATACAATTTGTAGCTAAAAAACAAATCATAGGTATCCTCCAACTGGTGTAGCCATGCCACATCGTGTATAATGTCACAAGGACAACCCTCTGTGCCCACTGGGACCAGGGTCAGTATACGTTATATGAACAGAGTCCACTGTGGGGCTCTTTGTGTCAAGATGGAATCCTCTTGTGTAATTCAGAGGAAACCCACACTCAATGTATTATTTAGCAGCCTAATGGTAAGTTCAATTTGGTTGCATAAAACAGACAATGAGACTGAAATAGTTTCTGTTGCTGGTGTGTGTTACAAATGCAAACGACAGTGTGACTCCTAAAAAGAGCATCAAGATTCCAATGTTTTCCTTTTGCAGCTGTTGCTGTGAACAGAGGCCTCACAGAGCTGGGGGGGGGGGGGGGAGGATTTCAACCCCCTCGGGCTCTGTGAGGCGTTCGTTTTACTAATTAGAGCATTTTGCCCTCTACGGGCAGAATGTTCTGATAGCCTTATAGCCCGCCGTAGCGGGGCTATACTGGCCGTTAAAGGCCTGCTCCCTTGTTGAGCGGGCCGTTAATGACCGCTATAAGGCTATATGAGAGGTTGAACCCACCTGCTGTACAGAGAGGAAATACCTTTTCTGTGTCCAACCCTTCAATGGAATTCCACGTGGGCAAAGGCCAAAACATTTTGAAATGAACCCTGACACTGTTTCGATCAGGCTTCACCAAAACTGTGGTCAGATGTGACTTAGCTGCAACCCCCCGTGTTCGGGGGTGAAGGGGAGAGATTGAGGAATGCCTGACAACTGCAAATCTGTAGCGGCATGTCCTAACACGATGGGCTACTTTTTCATAGCCTTGTTTCACCACTGGGCAGTAGGGAGGATTTGTCGCCATATTCCTCAGGATGTCAAACAAGGGCCCCAAGAAGAGGATCATGGTAACTGAACGCACTGGGCACAATTTACAAACCAAAGTGTTAATTTACTCCAGTTGAATTCTCAAATATCCCAGGAGTACTCCTTGAATGCTGTACAAATGGTAGATTTACAGGATTACTCATAATCGTGAGCATTTACACACAAATCTTCAAAGTGTATATTTACGTACGTGCGAACACTTAGAAAAAGTGCACATGACAATGCTGAAATTTGGCTTTTTTTCCTACACCAGGGACTGCATCATAAGGGCACATTTTTCCTGTTTGCGCCACAGCACACCTTCAAACAGGTGCTCTGTGCGCAAACAGGGAAAGTGCACCCTATTATGTGGACTGTGCTGCTCTCTGGGCAGCCGATAATTCGTACTGCCCTGGGGGTAGCACAGTCAAGTGAAATACAGACCTGCTGCTTCAAAGCTGCTCCATATATCTGAAAGAGAGAATCAGTTATAGATTCCTTACCTTAGAATTACCCCCAGGCGTCAGACTGGATCCGGAGAATTTTTCGTCAGCAGTACACCTGCGCGTCGAAAGGTGGCGTCGGTCGACTCCGCGTTCGGCGTCGTGGTCGCCGGGATGGCGTCGCGGTAGCTACTTAGACGCCGCCCTCGCGCGCTGACGTCAGTTCTTTCTTTTTCCGCGCCAGCCAGCGCAGATCCGGAGACAGCTGTACCTCCAGTCACTTTTTGACTGACTTTTTGGCGACTTTTGTCGACACCGTTTTTGAGTCTTCGACTCCTGGTGCACGCCAGGATGCCTGGTTTCAAGGCTTGCGGCTCCTGTAGCCAGCTGATGTCAGTGACGGGTCCGCACCGCATGTGCCTGTTTTGCCTGGAGAGCGACCACTACCCCAAGTCGTGCTCCGACTGCCGGACCATGAATCCGAAGTCTTTGCGGGAGCGGTCCCGAAAGCTTCTCGAGGCCTGGCAGTTGGCTCCGTGCCATTCGAGGTCCCGGTCGCGTGGGAGGTCGAGGGACCGGTTGTGGAGCCATCACCACCAGTCTTCTTCCAAGTCTTCGCACTCCTTGAGTAAGTCGAAGCACAAGAAGAAGTCGAAGAAGCATCGTCCCTCTTCGACTTCTCCCCATTGGTCGGCTGACGCGACGAGGGATGGGGTGGTGCCCCTCCCGCGGCTCCGCGTGCGGAGCCCGAAGGGTCGACTCCGAGTTTCCCTCCCTTCCTGGGTTCCCGGAGCAACCCATGCCCAGCTTCGCTAATTTTACGAAGCGATGCATGCCATCTTTGGGCAGCCCGACTCCGCCGGCTCGCCTTCAGGCCCCGCGGACTCGGCTGGGGGCCTTGGGCCTTCAACGCCTGCGGCTTCGGCCCCGGCACCGCAGGGTCCCCTTGGATCCAGGCCTGGATCCGGATCGGCGACGGTCGACCTGATTACACCTCCCCCGGCGCCGATTCCACCGGCACCACTTCCGCAGCCGACGCCGGTTGTGTCCACAACCGGCCTCCACTCCGATGTAGACACGGAGCCGGACCGGCGTCGACGGGTACTTTTGTGCCCTTGTTCTACCCTGGCTCTTTTAGACCAGATTGGCAGCCAGTGGAGGGTGAGGAGGACTGGGAGGGGTCTGGAGACCCTTTAACTGACCAGTTGGGTTACGAACTGGACTGGAGAGAGCAACTGGGGGAAGCCAGTAGTCTGGATACCTCACCAGACCATGGAATGTTGTCTCCTCCTACCGTGGCTATGGAGGAGGGAACGTCTTACGCAGTGGTGTTGCGTAGGGCGGCCGAGGCTCTCAACCTCGAGCTCCCTACGGTGGCGGTCAGGACTAACCTCCTGACAGAGGTGCTTCAACCAGCAGCGAACTCTTCGGAGGCCCTGCTACCATTTAATGAAGCCCTAACCGATATCCTTTTGGGCACCTGGTCCAGGCCCAACACAGGGGCTCGTGTGGATAGGATGATTGCCTGACACCACCGCCCGGCCCCGGGCGACCTCTCTTTCCTCTCCCAACACCCCACCCCTGAGAGCTTAGTGGTCCAAGCCTCCACCTCCAAAGGCGCATTCCCAAACGCACCACCTGATAGGGAATCCAAAAAGCTGGACCATCTTGGAAAGAAGATGTTTTCTTCCTCCAGCTTGGGACTGCGGTCGGTAAACACCGCATGTCTATTGGGCCGTTACACCCACTCTGTGTGGGATACTGTGGCGCAAGTGCTGCCCCAGTGCCCGGAGGAGGTCCGGGCCGTACTCTCCTGTGCAGTTGCCGAAGGGAGAGACGCAGCAAAGTTTACCATCCGCTGTGGGCTGGATACCGCAGACTCACTAGGCAGGACGATTTCCATGTCGGTAGCCCTTCGACGCTACGTCTGGCTGAGGTCGACTGGTTTTTCAGGGGCTGTCCAATCCACTCTTATGGACATGCCCTTTGATGGCCGTCGTCTATTCGGCGACAAGGCAGACAGCGCGCTTGAGCGCTTTAAGGACTCTTGGGCTACAGCCAGGTCCTTGGGCCTCTCCACCACCCGCCCTGCGCAGTTTGCCTTTCGCCCCTTTCGTGGCTACGGAAGGGGTGCCCCGCCACGTCCCGCTCAGAGCCACAGGTCAGCGCAAGCTGTTCAGCCCCTGCGCGGCCGGGGACATGGGAACCACCGCAGTGGTTCTGGGGGCCAGCGGGCGGGCCAGTCCACCACAGCCCCCTCTGCAGCAGCCTCCAAACCCTCCTAGTCCGACCTTTCAGTGCCACCAATCGCCAGTGGGCAGCAGGATTCGCCATCACCTCCCCCACTGGCGCACCATCACGTCGGACAGGTGGGTTTTGCAAATAGTCCGAAGGGGCTACTCCCTCCCCTTCGAGACTACCCCTCCATCCATGCCACCTCAGTACCATCGCATGTCGGAGGATCATCTGGCCCTTCTCCAACAGGAAGTTTCGGCACTCTTGCCAAGGGAGCCATTGAGCGAGTTCCTGTCCCAGAAGTAGGTCGTGGTTGCTATTCCCACTACTTTCTGGTGCCCAAGAAGGACAAAGGCCTGCGTCCTATCTTGGATCTCGGGAACGTCAACCGCTTCCTCCGGAAGGAGAAGTTCAAAATGTTGACACTAGCTCAGGCCCGGTCTGCCTGTCTCTAGGGTCGAGCTAGAGACTGGCTGGTAGCGTTGGACTTGCAGGACGCTTATTTTCACATCTCCGTCCTGCCGGCCCACCGGCGTTATCTGCGGTTCACGGTAGGCCACGAGCACTTTCAGTTTACCGTGCTCCCCTTTGGCCTTACCAGCGCCCCTCGGGTGTTCGCGAAAGTGATGGCGGTGGTCGCAGCTCATCTGCGCAGATCAGGGGTTCCAGTCTTCCCCTATCTCGACGACTGGCTGTTGAAGGCGGGCTCGCCCCAGGCTGTCGTCTCCCACCTCCAGACTACGGCGGACCTCCTGCATTCGCTGGGGTTCTCTATCAATGTGCCGAAGTCACACCTGACTCCCTCTCAGAAGCTCCTCTTCATCAGAGCGGTTCTGGACACAACGCAGTTTCGGGCTTATCCTCCCGAACAGCGAGTCCGGGATATTCGGGTTATGATTCCGATCTTTCAGCCTCTGTCCCGGGTTTCGGTCAGAATGACCCTGAGGCTGCTGGGCCTCATGGCCTCCTGCATCCTGCTGGTGGATCATGCCAGGTGGCATATGCGGGCTCTGCAGTGGGACCTGAAGTTCCAGTGGGCACAGCATCAGGGGAATCTGTCCGATTGCGTCCAGATCTCGGATGACACTGCACGTCAATTGCAGTAGTGGCTAACGAACCGGGATTGGGTCAACGGCAGATCCCTCTCCCTTCCCCAACCAGAGTTTACAGTGGTGGCAGATGCATCAATGCTGGGATGGGGCGGCCACATGGGAGAGGCGGAGATCAGAGGCCTCTGGTCTCCGGCGGAGTCCGGGCTCCACATCAACCTTCTGGAGCTTCGGGCGATCCGTCTTGCACTAAAGGCATTCCTTCCCTCTGTCCGGGGAAGAGTAGTGCAGGTGTTCACGGACAACAACACCGCCATGTGGTACTGCAACAAACAGGGTGGGGTGGGGTGGCGTTGTGGACACCATGTCAGGAGGCTCTCCGTCTCTGGACATGGCTGGAACATCAGGGCATATCCCTGGTGGTTCAACACCTGGCAGGGTCACTGAATGCCAGGGCGGACGAACTCAGCCGCAGTTGCATGATGGATCACGAATGGCGTCTTCATTCGGAGGTGGCGCAAGGTCTCTTTCAGCAGTGGGGAGAGCCTTGGTTAGATCTATTCGCCACCGAAGAGAACGCGCAATGTCAGCAATTCTGCGCGTTGGAATTTCCAAGGCGACACTCGCTAGGCGGCGCTTTTCGTCGCGAGTGGATTTGCGGTCTTCAGTACGCCTTTCCGTCTATACCACTTCTACCCAAGGTGCTGAAGAAGATCAAGCGCGACTGGGCTCAAGTCATCCTTGTGGCTCCGGATTGGGCACGAAGAGTCTGGTATCCCGAGCTGTTATACATGGCCATCGATCCTCCGATCCGACTGCCTCTTCGGGAGGATCTTCTGTCGCAGCAGCAGGGGACTGTCCTCCACCCGAACCTGTCCAGCCTCCACCTCCTTGCGTGGAGATTGAGCGGCGACAGTTGACAGCCTTTGACCTTCCTCCCGAAGTCTGTAATGTAATCTTGGCAGCCAGGCGTCCCTCCACTAAGACGGTATACGCCTGCAGATGGAACAAATTTGTGGCTTGGTGCACAGCAAAGGCGGTGGATCCCCTTTCTGCCCCTCTTTCTGAGGTTCTCTTGTTCCTCCTTTCTTTGGCCCAGCAGGGCTCCGCTCTGGGCACTCTTAAAGGCTATCTTTCAGCCATTTCAGCCTTTCTTAGGCTTCCTGATCAGCCTTTTCTTTTCAAGTCCCCTGTTGTAAATCGCTTCCTAAGGGCATTACTCCTCTTTTTCCTCCTGTTCCCTTCGTAATGCCTCAGTGGGACTTGAACTTGGTTCTTACCTATCTGATGTGCGCTCCCTTTGAGCCGCTTCATAACTGTCCTCTCAGACTTCTTACTTTAAAGACTGCTTTTCTGGTTGCCATCACTTCTGCTCGCAGGGTGAGTGACCTTCAAGCACTTTCTTCCAAGCCTCCCTTTCTGGCTGTTCATCCGGACAATGTCGTCCTCAGAACTAGACCTTCCTTTCTTCCCAAGGTGGTTACTTCTTTTCACATTGGTCAAACCACCACTTTGCCCACCTTCTTTCCGCCTCCACATCTTTCTAAGGAGGAAGAGAGGCTCCACTGTCTGGATCCAGAACATGCGCTTTCCTTTTATTTGGTTCGCACCAAACAATTCCGGGTGGATGACCAGCTCTTTGTTGGCTACGTGGGTGCCAAGAAAGGTCGGGCCGTGCACAAACGGACCATCTCCAGGTGGGTCATTTTGTGCATCAAAGCTTGCTACTCTTTGGCAAAGAAGGAAGTCCCTCCAGTGGGACTGCGCGCCCATTCCACCAGGGCGACGGCAGCTACCACTGCTTTGGGGCGGGGAGTCCCCCTTAATAACATCTGTCAGGCAGCTACGTGGGCATCTCTGCACACGTTCACCAAACACTACTGCCTGGACAGCCAAGAGACGACTTCTTTGGCCGTTCTGTTCTCCAGGACTTTCTGATGTGAACTTGATTCGCATTCCCACCTCCGGGGTTGGTATTGCTGGGGTATCTATTCTAAGGTAAGGAATCTATAACTAATTGTCTTTTTCAGATGAACAAGTTACTTTCCTTCGGTAACGATATATCTGTAAGAGACATAGATTAGTTATAGATTCCTTACCGCCCCACCCATTCTCCCCGTTCTGCGAACTGACTTCTAGGGTCAGGAAATCCCTTTCAGGGCCCTGGTTTTGTGCACCAGTGATCAGTGTCTTGCATGGTTCTGCGCTTCTGGCGTGGAATGTCGTGTAAAAGAACTGACGTCAGCGCGCGAGGGTGGCGTCTAAGTAGCTACCGCAACGTCATCCCGGCAACCACGCGGAGCCGACCGACGCCAGCTTTTGACGCGCAGGGGTACTGCTGAAGACAAATTCTCCGGATCCAGTCTGACGCCTGGGGGTAATTCTAAGGTAAGGAATCTATAACTAATCTATGTCTCTTACAGATATATCGTTACCGAAGGTAAGTAACTTGTTCTTCACATTGCAGGCAGCACCTGCCTGCACTTTCAAGAGGAATTAGCGATCTCCTTGCAGGCCGGTGCAGTGAGTGACTGCAACAGCCTGCAAGGGGATGTCCGCGGGGTTCATGGGACCCTCTTTCATCCCTCGAGAGGGCTGCCCTCGGGGTACACTGACAGTGTGGCACCTTTTTGTTGTGCACTTTCAGTGCGCCTCCTAACTGCTTCTTTGCCTTTTCGTCTGCGTCCCTAATATGGCACGGGCACAGAGGCAAAGAGTTCCCTCATTGGTATGATATCCCTTCCTCATGCAAATGAGGGAACGCCCTCTTGAGATAGCGCTAGCGCTACTTGTGCACCGGCACTATCAGTATTACAGAAGGGGTCGTACATTCGCCTGTGGCACCTTCTGCAATGCCAAAGTGCCCTGGGGACGTGCAAAGCGGGCGCACATGCCCGTTGCGCCACCGGGGCACTTTCTGTAATACGGCCCCTGACCTATGTTTTCTGTTGGGAAACTCATTCCCCGCAACCTGACAAGTTTTTGAGGTTTTTTATCATCAGTCTTTGCCTAGATAGAGATTTATACCTGCCTTTGGCAAGAATGCATCTCCATTCATTTTCAGGGTCGGAGTAGACTGCGAATAAGTGTGTTAATAAACAAAAGGACAAGTGCACAAGTTTGTTGGTGCTCACCAAACTTTCCATGGTATCTCTGCCATGGAACACCCACTGCTCCACCCCTGAAAGTAGATTTACTCACATGTGAAATTGCACCAGACCAGCATAATTTTCCATGTAATCAATGTGCAAGTGGAAATTGGCATTTTGTGAGTTCCAAACGTGTAATGTGTGCCTCTTGTGCACATAAGGTAAGTAGCACTTTAATTAGGAAAATTGTTTTGCAAATCAACCCTTTAAAACTAGATAAACGGGTTTCTGCTAAAAAAAGAACCACACAGGCAGTTCAGTGTGTAATACACATTTCTGTGGACCCTCTCACTTATGGGAATTTGTATTCTGAAGACAAATGTGTTAAAAAATGGTGACCATTTCCCATGGGATGTACTTCCCTCAGATTATGTAAAGACCAAAGCAAAGAAGACAAGCATTTGTAATGCAATAGTTCTCGCAATTGCGAGATTTTGAGCTATTGGCATTGTAAACGGCAATGCCTTTTATAACAATAAAAGACATTGTCATTTACAATACCAATAGGTCAACGTTTGGCAAAAGCAAGACCTTTTGTATTGCAGAGCGTGGTGTCCTTGAAGTGGGCGCCGCGCTCACCATTAAAGTTTAAAAAAAAAAAAAATGAAACGGAGTGCGGTGTCCCTGAAGCGGGTGCAGCGCTCATTATTCATGTTGAAAAAAATATAAAAATGAAACAGAGTGTGATGTCTCTAAAGCGGGCGCCGCGCTCACCATTAAAGTGAAAAAAAAAATATGAAACCGAGGACGGTGTCTCTGAAGCGAGCGCCGCGTTCAGCTTAAAAGTGTTAAAAACAATAAGTGTCTGCCATTGTCCCGTGAGTGCTGTGGGGAAAGGGGGCAGCCACTTTTAAAGTTAGAGCAGCATAGCGCTATGTACGAGAAGCGGCCGCCGTTGTCCTGTGTGGGCGCGCTGCATATACAAGAAGCAGCCGCCATTGTCCCCATTTTGCAATAAACAAAATAGTGCTCACTGACTTATAACGCAGACCGTGTAACAAGCCAAGTAAAAGGTCCAGTCATTATGGGAGGTAACAAATGCAAACAAGGCAGTACCGAGAAGGGAGTAACAAGCCTAATAACAAATCGGAAGCCAGCTTTTACGAAGGACAATGAAACAAGCCAATTAAAAATATGGGCAGAGAGTGGGTGGGGCTTCAAGTCCATACTCCAATACTGCATGCCTCGCAGCACGCCATGCGCTGCCAAGGCTCGACGTAAAAACATGGAGCCCTGCTCACATGCACCGATTTAACAATCCTGCCTTCAAGACTTCTTGTTGACGAGTCAAAGAAGACTGCAGGCAGTGAGAATACATTTAAATTAAGCGATCCCAGGGTAGGGACTCCAGGCCATTGTGTTGTACATGACTGTGGTCATGAGTTCCCAGGGAGAACTCCCAGGCGGGACAGGCAGGGGCGTAGATTCAGTGGGTGTGTTAAGGGTAAGACTCTCCTCAAATGCATTCTTGGTTTGCAGTTGAGTCTGGGGACCCTGAGTAGTCATTCTCATTTCATGAAGAGGTTATAAATATATATACATATTTATTTATTTTCCCGTCACCACTGCTACGAATGTACTTTCACTCTGCCTTACGATGCTGGTGCCTGCGACGGCTCGTAGCCATCGCCCATTACACTTTCAAAAATCTACACCTCACTGTGACTACGTGGGAACAAAGGAAGCAGTACACCAAATATGCACACCAGTTTATTGTGCTAGGACAACAACACTTAGGGTCGCATAACTAGTTGTTGTGCTTGCACAATTAACTGGTGAAACGCTGAGAAGCATATTCAAATGCACCAGCGCTCCTCTGTGCACAGCACATGGGCACTGTTGTCTTGTCCATCAGTGAGGAGTGCGGAGATAAGAAGCGCTATGTGCTTTTGTTAGCAGCGCAGGGAGGAGTCACCGTGTGCCTCGGTGAGTGCCACGAAAAAGACACTTGTTCTCCTAAGTAAGCAACGCAGACAAAGAAGGCGCTGTATGACACAGAGAGCACAACGGTGATAAAGGCACCCCGATGTTCAGTGAGCAGCTCAGGCAGAGAATGGAGCATGCGCCGCAATGAGCAGCGTGGAGGGAGATACTATAGACTCAGTAAGCGGCGCAGACAGAGACTTGAGTGTTTCAGTGAGCAGCACTGTGAGGGAAGGCATGCCACGGCGTGTGCTTCTGGAGCAGCAGGAGGACCCTGAGAGGCCTCGTGCACCGTCCCTCGTTACAGGTTGCTAATGCGTCCCGTTGCTATGTAAACAGGTTATTTTTGGCCTGCACATCTGGGCAGGCCTCGTGGCAGGAATCGTAAAAGCACTCGTTGAAGTTCTTATGTGATGACTGCATGCTAGACTGAATTTAAAGACCATAATGGCCAGCTGTCAGCCTGACCCTGTCACCTTGCATCCCGCGACCCCACCCTGCCAGTGGGGTACATTATCGATGTGGGATGTGCAATGAAAACAAGAGACATAGAAGGATACGTAGAAACTGGCGCCCTGCTGAAACATGAAGCAGGGCGCCCGTGTGAAGAAAAGCTAGCAACCACGAATGAGAGCAGGGGGGGTGAAAGGTGGGGTCTGAAGGGCGGTTATGTGTGTGCCCATTCAACTTGAGTACGTTAGTTTTAAGGTTAAACCACTGTTGCAGAATAGTTGTCTAAGAAGTGCAGAAAAGAAAAGATTCTTTTTATACCGAAAAGAAACCAACGATTTCCCAGAACCACAACTACATCTCTTTTCCTCGTTTTCTTCTCTCGTAAACTACACACTGTGTTTAGATGAAGGTTGAATGACTACTTGTAGAACAAGAGACGTAGAAGGATACGTAGAAACGGGCGCCCTGCTGAAACATGAAGCACGCAGCCCGTGTGAAGAAAAGTTATGCCCACATGGGAATAAAAGAAGTAGTCTCCAAAGGAACATATGTACACCTACAGGGTAACAAAACTGTAGTTGGCCGGTGCTCCTGAGAGAAACATGGAAATTATGTTATGGGAGTGCCAACCAATCAGAAGCCAACAAAGAAGAGTGATGAAGGAGTAAACCAATGGCAAGCATCAGGTGGGATCACACTCCCTGTAATGTTTACAGCAGGTCTTGCAGACAGTGCATGCATGCTGATGCTCGACCTAAAAAAATTGTAGCAGTAAAATTTATAGTAGCGTAATAAAGGTTTGTGACCCCCACTGTGTGTCCGGGCCCAGCCTTGTTAATGTTTTATGTGTTGTGGGCAACGGAAACAGAAGCGTTTAAATTACACAAGCCCTCGTACTGCATCCCACATTTACTTGGAGTGTGGTTTATTGCCTGGCATACACTGCGAGTTCTCATCTAGGCTTTTGTGAGACTTAGGTGGTCAATTTAGCCTTGGTGGAAGGTACCCACTGGTGCCAGTTTCTTCAACTCACTAACGATGCCAGATTCTCATGCTCCTCACAAATTCACATTTTCAAACTTCTCATCTGTGTCAGTTTCTCCTGTCCATCCAGCAGTTTAAACTAAATGTTAACCAAAATTGCCTTCTCCTCATGCTGCCTACTAATGACTTCTTGACACACTGCGAATCAGTGGCAGGTTAAACCGCTAGCAGTGTGCTTGTCTCTCAATGACCATCAGTGAGAACAGTTGGCATTACACACGAATGCCAGCTATTCACACTGCCTACCTTTGCCAGCTTCAAACGCATTTCACATCACTGCCAACCTCCTACTCTAGCAGTGAGGCCATTTCACTCAGCTCAAACTGGTACTTGTTGTCCACAAATTGATGAAAGCAAGCATATTAGCCTCCCAGAGCAAAATATGTTCCACGATCGCATTATCTTGGTATTTCTTCATATGAATCATTTTCCAAAACTAGTAATCCGTAGCAATTGTGTGTGAAATTTGCAGAATTTCCTTTTGCGTAGTTAATGTGAAGTTTTAAAAAAATTATGAAAAAGCCTCCAGTCTTATTTTCGTTCCTTGCCTTTTCTGATCTTCTCTTATTTGCAGGTTACATATTTTATAATTTTATCCTGATTCGCTAAAATGCTTTGCATTTCTACAGCTTGCACAGCTGACGTTGGGATTACAAAGTACCAATTTGCAATGCACAAAACTGCATTGTAATTTGCAGTTGCCATTGTGGATTACTGGACACATATTGCAAACATTTGCTTGTTGCAACGGAAAGGGACATCAAAGCAATGCCATAGCATTGAATGGTCACCTACTTCCAAGAGTAGGCTGAATACATTTGAAAACCGTAACTTTAAAATTTAAACAGCTCACACTCTGCATGTGAAGGCGGTAGGCAATGAATGGAAGAGAAAATGGTTACCCAGATCCCCTAACATTCAGTTGAGGAGGTGCCTTGGTTTGATCCATTGTGCCCTTATCCCTTTGACGAACAGATTTCTCAGTGCTCGCACCCTGTGAATTGGAATGCTCAATGCTGAGACTGAGAACTGCTGACGCTTGTAGGCCTCTGCTCCAGCATTCACTACTGTATGCAATTATGTGCAAAGCTTAATGTCACCCTATTAAGATTAACAAAATGGGCATTTAGCCCGCACTGTGCACACTCCCTTTGCACAATGATGAATTGGGGAATCTGTTATGACTTAAGTTTAGATGGGCTGGCTCCTGGAGTTTGTGACTACAGCATCCCTGTCTGTGCAAAGTCCGAAGCTGATCGTGAATCAAACCCTTTTATTTTTTAAACGTATATGTGTCTCGTAGAAATGTCTATGGCCATTCAGTCCGAGTGAAAAAAAGATTTAAACCTGATTTCCCCAACCCTTTATTCTGCTTCCTGGCTTACTTTAGTTTTCTTTTTTTGTAGTATTCGGTGGCCTATTTTTAGGCCTCACACGTGACAAATTGTTCAAAGCTGGTAATGAGCTCCGAAGCAGCTCTTGCTGGGCAGTGCAGCCTGGACTCCTCCGCATTGAGGCTCCCTCCTTCATTAAAGATGTATGCATTCATCTTTTCCTAGGTCTCCTGTTGATTTATGTATCTTAATTTTACTTTGGTGGCCAGCTGTTCTTATCCGCACATTGTAAATATCTGGCCTTCTCAGGAGCAGGGCGCAGTAAGCCAGAACTCTGCTTGAGCCGACAAGCAAAAACAATTGGAAAGGACACCGGAAAATATAAAAGCAAGTTTTTCTGCCCGCCGTGAAAATGGACTCAAAGCTTAAGTAAGCTTCTGACTCTGTCCACACTGATAAGAGTTCAGTTTGTCCCTTCCTTCTGTGAATTTCGTTGTTAAGAGAAAGTGTGTGCAGTACCGTGAAATGTGACAAATAATATCTCTGGCTCTGATGCTGTGAATTCGTGAAGTGTTTGGCAGTGTTTCTGTACTGTTGGATTTTAATAACATATGTAGTTAGACGCCAGTGGTGGCCTGAAGAGTGGTCTATACAGCCCTCGGATTTTCTGGTACCTAGGCAGCAGTGACGATTTTTTGCAAATGCTAATTCGATGTTACTTGCGTTGGACTTTCCTCAATTACATTTGCAGTATCTTTTAGTTTTCTTTCACTTGAATAGTCGGAGAGTTTGTTTTTTCAGAAAAGATAAAGTGGTCTCCAAGGTCCCATTCCTATCAGAGTTAGTCAAATGAAACTTGTCTGATGTAATACCCTATTCCAAACATCCAAGAATGGCAGCACTCTAACCATAATTATTGCCTGAGCATGTTTTCATTATGTACACAAAATGTTTGACTTGGGTGCAAGCATTTGCTGTCGCCTGCTGAAAGAAAAACATAAAACATGCGGTCTGATAATAACCATCCTTATCCTGTTAATACCTTGGAACATTCTTTCACTCGTCCTGTTCCTATGTAATCATCTATTTCGCCATTGTTTAATTTTTATGTTTCATCACTGCTTTCATCTGGACATTTGTAATAAACCTTGCCAGTGACATGAATGATTCTCGGCTGTAATGATGTGTGGGGCTGTTCTGTTGTCCTGCTCTCGCTGGTTCTCGCAGATTGAGAATTGCCTGCATGCAACAGCAGAACTTGAAAGCTTATCTAATAGAAAGCTATCCCTTCCATCTCTTTGAATTTGATGTCTAGTGCGTCCCTTGAGCAAGCGCCCCATTGCATGTGATGTCCACCTCTACCTATGCATTACCAACTATTTCTACCCAGTTACTCTTTTTTCCACCCATCCGGTGTGCCTCAATACTTTGCTTTTCTAGCACTACCCTCTTTAGATTTTTTTTTGTGTTTGTTCATTGTCCTTCATAAAGGGGCAGACGGTTCTTTTCTTCTATTTGGCCAGCCAAAAATAAACTTCATGTCCCTGTGCCACAAATGAATTTAAGATGGCTTCAAACAGTGCATTAAGTGATCCAAGGAGTTATCAGCAGCTGACCCACACTAACCCATGCTCTTGGACTGTGTTCGGTGCTGAAATTCATCAGATGTCACAGATAAGCCTTCTATTTGAACGAAGCAATGTCATTTAGCAAAGATATGAATTCTGTACCGTCCCAGTTACCTTGTCGTTAATCCTAGTCTCTACTGGTGAGAAGTTTGCCTCTAACTTGCTGGATTTCTACTACCCAGTCAGTTGTGTCAACCTCCAGCTACACCTTTGCGAATAACTTTGAGAAGCAAAGCACTGGTTGCAAGACTTTGGATCCTGTGTTCCTGGATAATGATTTCACCATTAGTGCAGGTCCTGCATTAGAACCACACTAGACTTGGACACTGCGGTAGATTGATAAAAATTTCTTAAGATGGGTAATAGATATTTCAACAAATTTCTTCTTTAGGAGGTTGTGCCAGTGCCCATTCAAGGGTACAATACTGCTTCGTCCGTACTAGTCATTCTTCCGATTGGTTCAGCTGCTCCAATGACCTTGAGAAAGATATTTAAAACAAGCGTGAAGGCACGCAGTCTTTCCTTGTTTCCCCCAATTCACCATAATTTGGAAAAACTCAGGAAACCCCCAAATTCCAAGATATTGATTTCCCATTTTTACCTCACTAATTCTGATGCTACTAACTCCTACTCCTCTTGCAGAGCAGTCCATGTTTCCTTACGTTCCCGATCTCCAGCCAAGCAGGAATATTTGGTTATCATCTCCAGTCCATTGCTGAACTTGAATGCCTGATTGTAAAAAGCTACTGTGTGCACATCTCAAACTCTTTGGATAACATTGCCTGCATAGGTGCTGCACAGAGAGAAATCATTCAGAAAACCGCACAAGAGCAGATGGCTTCTGCTATGGTGTCTGGAAGTGGTCTTATCTTGTATTATAATTTATTACTTTTCTGGCTGAAATATGCAATAATTGATCTTCCAAACATTTTCTGTCAGGCATTTATTGCGGCTTACCTAAATCCTTTCAATGACACCTTTTTCTTGAAAATTGAAGCTCTGCTGTGGAATAATAATTCCCGATCACATTACAACTTCAATATCATATCTGCTACTTCAGATGCAGCCTCTCTAAATCATAAACCATTTAGGCATATTGCTTTTTGGTTTTTTTCTCGAAATAACCTTACCTAGTGGTCCACAAATACATTGCTGTTATCCAGATGGTTCCGTCCTTTGGGCCAAAGATTATTATTGATTTTCGTTTGAATCAGAAAATAAATCTGCCTATTTTTTAGCCACAATTCCATGTTTCCTGGTAAGAGGAAACATTACACAACTTTGATGTTCAGAGAACTCTAAATCTCCTTTCAGAGTTTATGAATATTTTTTAAAGCTTTTGATGGATATTCCCTCTGGTAACAATGTGGTTAAAGCCACTATTGCAAGGAGCATAGTCTGTCGCATAAGAAAATAGTATTGCATTAGACAAGTGTAGATTCCATCTGAGCACAAGCAGATTGGTGGCCTTTCAGACACCTATGCACATGGCTAACATTTGAAAGTTTGAGACGTGAGCCTTTTCTGCAAACAAGAAACTGATTGATACAACCATACTTTTACTAGTATAGGATTAATCTGTGGTACCAGCTTGTAATCAGGTCCACATTCAATTAGAGACTATTAGTCAACGTCCACCTTCATAAGACAGAAATTACAGAAATATCTAAAGTTGGGAAATTTTCCCTAGAGACAGACTACAGATGAGACAAATATGACAGCCTATCCATCTGTTCCTCAAGTACACACACATACTGGTTGGATTTGGCACAAGGGTGAGTGAAAGGTTCAAAATGTATATTTTATTAACAAGAGATTTCACAAAAAGGAATAATTAAAAGGTTAAAAACCTGAACCAAAGACTCGCAGCTCGTGAGCTGTAAAGCCACGACAAGGCACCAACCTCTTTACAAGCCATTCACACACCTTTCATACTTGACACACACTTTCACACCACCAGCTGTGGCCCCAGCACATTACAACACTCACATCCACAGACAATGTGGAGACAATATACACCCTGGCAGAGAGAGACAAAAAAGACAAATATTACTTCAAAATGAACAATTCCTAAAGTACTCACACATACTGGTTGGATTTGGCACGAGGGTGAGTGACGGTTCAGAGCTTAAAATTCTATTAACAAGAGATTTCACAAAAAGGAAATGCACTGTTAATATTTAAAAGGTAAAAACCTGAACCAATGACTTACAGCTCGCGAGCTGTAAAGCCACGGCAAGGCACCAACCTCTTTACAGGCCATTCACACACCTTTCATACCTGACACACAAGACCATTCACACCGCCAGCCGCGGGCCCAGCACATTACAACATTCACATCAACAGGCAGTACCATTCAAGGGCCCATCACTTTCATATGCCCACATGACTGACACAGCAATCACACCGGCTGGTGGTTGACATAGTGTCTGCAGTGGCGTTTGACTAGCAGAGTGTGTAATGACCAGCATCAAGTCACTACTCGCACACTGCCAGCCAAATGCCAGCCCACGCACACCGCCAGCCAAGCACCATCCCACCCACACTGCCAGCCAAGCGCCAGCCCACACACACCGCCAGCCAAGCACCAGCCCACCCACACCGCCAGTCCACGCACACCGCCAGCCAAGCGCCAGTCCACGCACACCGCCAGCCAAGCGCCAGTCCACGCACACCGCCAGCCAAGCGCCAGTCCACGCACACCGTCATTAAAAATTTTTTAACAAGAAAGAAAACACAAACCAATTGCAACTAGATACAAAACTATAACTACAGAAACAACAGCAGTAACTAAAGACATCATTCTAATGCCAACCGTGAAACTGAACAACAACTATATAAAACCATAGAGAACAGGCAGTACACTATTAGACTCACGGTTGCTCCCAAAAACTCTTTTGAGTGTGATGCAATCTGAAACATGTGGGGGCACACAGCGCAGGATTAGAAGGACAATCGGCACAGTGCATACGACTCTCCTTCCGCATACCTCTTCGCAAGCAGACTCTTCATCTCTTACAGGGATTGGTTTTTTTTGGGCGTGGGAGGAATTAAATCAGGAAAGTGGCGATCTTTCAATCTAGCCACATCCTCCACCACTCCAACTCTAGGAACACTTGCCTGTTCCACTACAACAAGGCTGCCTATGACAGACTCCTGAAACTGAACAAAAGTCATCTTTGACGCAGGAGAACACTCCTTGAACACAACAAAAGCATTAAAAGTTGCTAAATTGAAGAGATGGATGGCCAACTTCTTATACCAAATGTAAGCCTTACGAACAGCAGTGTAAGGTTCCAACCTCTGATCTACTCTATTAACACCACCCATGTGCTTATTGTAGTCTACAATGCTCACAGGTTTGCGCACTTCAGCAACCTGACCCCAAACAGTCACAGGTGAAGTACTCTCATCATGGATGGTAGTCGGCATGTACACATCCCTCCTGTCCACAAATTTCACAGCTAGCAGTTCCTCACTACGCAAGGCACTACACTGTC
The DNA here is from genome assembly GCA_963921515.1 of Calotriton arnoldi. Lineage (NCBI taxonomy): Eukaryota > Metazoa > Chordata > Amphibia > Caudata > Salamandridae > Calotriton > Calotriton arnoldi. Next base: position 740,620 of record CAWUFW010005961.1, on the reverse strand, counting down.
CTCTCTGAAGCTTTTTGCAAACAAGCTCTTTTGGGTAACCTTTACGGTTAGAGCGGATTGTGCCACAAGCAAAAGTGTCCAGTTTGAACAATTCCTTAAACAATTGCACAGCAGTGTAGAAGTTATCAAGGTACAAATGGTGACCTCTGTTAAACAGTCCTCTAGCAAGATCCCACACAATTTTCCCTGAAACTCCAAAAGTGGACGGACAACCAGAGGGGTCAATAGTGGAATCCCTACCAGTGTACACCCGAAAATTATAGACATATCCTGTCCTACTCTCAGACAACATATACATCTTAATTCCATAACGTGCCCTCTTGCTAGGAATGTACTGCCTAAAAACCAAACGGCCCTTGAACTTATCAACAGCTATTTCTTTCCCTGGAGTATAGATCTCTGAAAATTGATCTACAAAGTGATCAAGAACAGACCGAATCTTAAAAAGACGGTCACAGTCAGGGTGATCTCGTGGCAACGCCAAAGCATTATCAACAAAATGCAGCATCCGAAGCAAAAGTAAATACCGATCACGACTCATAATTGCAGGAAATATGGCTGTTGCCATCAAGGGACTGGTGGACTAATATGAAGCCAGGGACGGCTTCCTTATCAAGTCCATCAAAAAAGTCAAACCCAAAAACTTTTTCATCTCATCCAGATTTGTGGTAGTCCACCGGGTAGCTCTAGAGTTGGGCCTAAGTCTGGCACTGTTGTCCCTCAAAAACTGTTCAGCATACAAATTAGTCTGCTCAACAATCTCAGCCAAAAATACATCATCCATAAACAACTGAAAAAACTGTATAGACAAAAAAATGTCACAATCCACTCTACACCCTGCATCCCCACTAAAGGCAGGCAACACCGGCTGCACCATGTTTGGATCAACCCAGAGTCCAGCACTTCTAATAGGAAGCCTTGCAGCCTCGGGCTGCAATACTGATGTCTCTTGCTGCACCATTGGCACATCAGTGTCCTCCTCTAAAACAGGCACTTCATCCGCACTGAGAGTAGCTTCCTCCGCACTGAGAGTAGCTTCATCATCAGATGATTCCTCGTGGGCAGAAAACTCACTGCCAGAATCTTGCACTCCCTCCTCTCCCTCAGACGCACTGTCAGTCTCATAATCCTGCTCAGAGGAAGATTCAAAAAGCATACCAACCACCTGCTGAGCAGTAATTCTACGGCTAGCCATAATGCTTACTAATAAAGGTAACTTGTCAAACAAGTCAACAACAACAAACCCTTTGTAAAATAAGTAATAAGCAAAATGTGGCTTTATCACAAAGACCTATATACTCCAACACTATACCACTCACTTGCCAGAAGCAGCTAGACTCACCACCACCTACCCTGCGCAGACACAGTAAGGACCAACAGTATCCCACTGAAAAAGAAAAGAAAATTACACATAAGACAACGCAAAACACATCGCAAACAATTTCATGCTCAAAACACTAACTAAATATGCTGCTATTATGACACCACTTACAAAAAATTCATTCATGCATGACATTAATACTCATTTGGAGTAAACACAACAAAAATGTTTTTTTTTACCAAAAAAATGCAACTACGCAAAACTGCAGATCAACCACGGCCGAAAACGAGAATCAAAAACTTTGCACTAGAAAAAAAAAGAGAAATAAAACATTAGTCACATATGCAAATAATGCACTAGTCCACACACTATACACCAGCCAAGCAAAGGTGGTAGGTGGGCCTAAAAGTATAAGGCTGATCTGCCCCCACGGGGAGCAGAAACGGCCAAAACATTCACCCTCATAAAGGGGGAGCGACCCTTGCCCAAGGGGTCACTCCCCAACACCAACATTTAAAAAGCCCTGGTGTCTAGTGGCTTCTGCCCCCCTAGGGGACAGATGGGCCTGAAAACATATGTCCGATCTGCCCCCAAAGGGGGCAGAAACGGGCACAATAAATACCCCATAAAGGGGAGCGACCCTTGCCCAAGGGGCCGCTCCCAACAACACTAAGACAATCTGGTGGCCTAGTGGGCATGCAATACAATGAATTGTTTATTTGTGCCGATCTGCCCTCCCAAGGGGGCAGATACAGCCCAAAAAAATGCTCCCCAAAGGGGCGCGACCCTTGCCTAAGGGGCCGCTCCCCAATAACATATTGCTCCCCCAAGGGGAGCGACCCTTGCCCAAGGGGCCGCTCCCCAACAACACTAAAACCCATCCCTGGTGTCTAATGGCTTCTGCCCCCCTTGAGGGCAGATGGGCCTAGAATAACAAGGCCGATCTGCCCCTAAGGGGGGCAGAAACGGCCAAAATAAATGATCCCCCAAGGGGAGCGACCCTTGCCCAAGGGGCCGCTCCCCAACAACACAAACAATCCCTGGTGTCTAATGGCTTCTGCAGATGGGCCTAGAATAACAAGGCCGATCTGCCCCCAAGGGGGGCAGAAACTGCCAAAATAAATGGTCCCCAAAGGGGAGCGACCCTTGCCCAAGGGGCCGCTCCCCAACAACACAAACAATCCCTGGTGTCTAATGGCTTCTGTCCCCCTTGGGGGCAGATGGGCCTAGAATAACAAGGCCGATCTGCCCCTAAGGGGGCAGAAACGCCAAAATAAATGATCCCCCAAGGGGAGCGACCCTTGCCCAAGGGGCCGCTCCCCAACAACACAAACAATCCCTGGTGTCTAATGGCTTCTGCAGATGGGCCTAGAATAACAAGGCCGATCTGCCCCCAAGGGGGGCAGAAACGGCCAAAATAAGGGGGGCAGAAACGGCCAAAATAAATGATTCCCAAAGGGGAGCGGCCCTTGCCTAAGGGGCCGCTCCACAAAAACATATTTAAAAAAAAAATAATAATCCCTGGTGGCCTAGTGGGCTCACAGTGACTTATTTTTTAATTAATATAAATACGATCTGCCCCCCCCCCCCAAGGGGGGCAGACCCATACAAAAAAATTGATCCCCCAAGTGGAGCGACCCTTGCCCAAGGGGCCGCTCCCCAACAACACAAACAATCCCTGGTGTCTAATGGCTTCTGCAGATGGGCCTAGAATAACAAGGCAGAAACGGGCAAAATAAGGGGGGCAGAAACGGCCAAAATAAATGATTCCCAAAGGGGAGCGACCCTTGCCCAAGGGGCCGCTCCCCAACACAAAGGCCCTTTAAAAAAAAAAAAAAAAAAGCATTCCTGCTGCACGATCGCGCCCCATGTGCGATCGTGCAGCAGGAATGCTTAAAAAGACATCAGAGGAAAGGAAAACACTTTCCTTTCCTCCGATGCCTTTTTAAAATCCCACCCTCCCCGAGGACAAACTCACCTCTTGCCCGCCGGACGCACTGGAAGCAAATGGCTCCCAGCACGTCCGGTATCATGTAATGACATCAAGGCGCGCTGACGTCATTACATGATGTGGTGGGGGGGGGGGAGGGCTTCCCCTGTTGTCCCCGGTGGGGGCAGCTTTAAGGGCGGCCCACCGGGGGAGCGCCAGCGCTTCCCCCGTGGGTGGGTGCTAGGACAGCCGGGAGCCGTCCGACGCACACGCCCGGTTAACAGTGAGCAATTACCCTGTTTGTCTCTGATGCTTCTTCATTGCTTGTTGGTATTATTGTTTGTGACCTAATTTAAAGGTAGTAGTATGCTCTGTTACGTGAGGCAGCATCTTTACGGGGGTGGGCATTATTGATTTCTTCTATAGGATGCTTTCAGTTTCACTTTTGCCAGAAAATTATAGTTCGTTAAATATTTCATAGAGGCAAAGTTTCCAAATGTAATCTATTTTTAAAAAGTGCAGCATCCAGTACAACTACTGGTACCATGGTTAAACTTTACGAAGTAAATTATTATGTTTATGAACATTGGCGCAAGCAGCTGACGAAGTACTCTACTGTGATACATATACATTGAACTTGATTGAAATTATGTAATGAAATCTTGTATTTTGTTTACTGTCAGTCTTGAGGGAGAATGAGTGCATCACAGGACCGATTCTACATGTACTTGTTGGTTTCATTAGCAATATATTATCCTATTGATATATTGCCTATGATGAAGGTAGGCTATTAACCATGGTTAACGTGATAAAAAAAAGTAGTTTACAATCTTAAGGAAGACATGCAGGGTGTAAATATGAGATAAGAGCAGAAAGCTAATACAGTGGAAAAATGTATGGCAATAAAACATGCAACTAAAAGTTGAATAGATTGTCTAAAAGTTAAAATGAATCTCTTTATACTTCAGGAACTATCCAACATTGGCAAACGTTGAAAAGAAGAGAGCACTAGCAAGAGAAAGAAATGAGAGGGGAGAAGTTCTCACAACGGCTCAATTTGGGTATGTACTGTTAGACATTTACTATTGCCTTGCGAATATATATTCTATTTCCTTTTGCTACTTGCCCATCATCCCTCTCTGTTTCTCCCACTTTAGAAGCATTGCTAGTGGAACTATGTTTTGCAGCGTGAATCTTTCTGGATTCACTATGCTGTGCATTATTCTGCCATCTCGTGGTTGGGTCCGGATTCGTAGTCTTTTCTTTGTTTTTGTGTTTTTTTTTTTTTTTGTTGGCCCAGGTGGGCGGCGACGCCCCACCATTTGGTGTCTTCGGTGACGTCGTCGCGCTTCCGGCGGAAGCTCCCACCCTTGGTAGCCATCTTCAGATTCTTTTTTCCGCCGTGGGGTCTGGATCGTTGCCGAGAAGTTCCAGAAATTTTGGACGAAGAATCTCAAAGTCGAAATATCACCACAGAGGATGGATTCCTGAGACACCGGACGACGACACAAGTACCGGAGACAACAAGAAGGACGACGAGGTAGAAGGTCCACGACCGAAATCTCGACGCCTACAGAGAATGCGCTCACAGGGGGCTCCCTAAGCGCGGTTATGGACAAGACTCCGTTCAAGTTTTGCAAAAACTGCCACCACAAGTACGCCCAAAAGACCAGCACCCAGTCTGCAACCTCTGCTTGCCGCTCGACCACATCAGCGAAGACTGCAACGCGTGCTCGGCGTTCACCCGAAGACCCTCCGGGTGAGAGAGAGACAGAGAAGGGCGAACTACAACATGCAGGGCCAGGGACCAGCACCATCGCTCCGAGACCTGGGACTCTCGAGCGGAGAGGAAGACAACATCGCAGAGGGACCAGAGGACTGCGCTGTCGTCGAGGTCCATAAGAAAACGTCGAAGGAGGTAAGGGAGTCGTCGACCCCAAAACACCAAAGCGACGCTCGAAAGAGTGAAGCCAGAACACCTAGCGACACTAGGTAGTGTAGCAAAGTCCTCAAAGGGAGCGTTGCCGCCGAAACCCTCGACGAAAGCAACAGCATCCAAGGACAAGCAGCCGAGCGGATCCTTTGACAAGGACTCACAATCGGCGAAAGCCTCCGAAAAAACAAAGGCGTCGAAGGTCACCTCCGAAAAGGAAGCCTCGGCACCGAGAAAGGAAGGCCCGGCGTCTGTTTCGACGACCGCGACCGCAAAGAGAAGCGCTGCACCACTCGACGCCGAAAAGGCCCACGAGATGGCGAAAAAGAAGAGGAGGCTCGAGGCAGAGATGGCGAGCATCCTGCAACGGAAAAAAGACTTCGACGAGAAGATGAAGCAATAGGCTATCCCATCGAAGCCAGCCCACGAGGCACTCGAGGAGTTCGAAGCCGAATACATCGAGCTCCCGAGAACACCCGAACCACTCGAAGACCAGGACGAAGAAGACTACTACTTTGAAGCCGAAGGCGAAGAAGAGATGCAGTCTTACCGGGACTCGGCGTCCTCGGAGGTACAAGACATAGACTGGCAAGACCTCGACGCAGAGTCACCAGAAGAAGGGGTAGACTCTTATCCCTCGAGGCCTTCGCCGCCAGACGACATCGGAGTCTACAATGAGGTTGTCCAGAAGGCTGCAAAGACATATGGGGTCGAAATGCAGGAGGAAAAAACAAAGGCAGGTTTCCTCTTCGAAACCCTGCTCCCTCAACAGACAAGGAGCCAATTCCTACCCATGTTGCCTGGCGTCCTCGACCAGGGAAGGGAGGCCTTCAGGGAACCGGCAGTCTGCAAGGCGGTTACACCTAGAAGCGAGAAGAAATATAAACATTCCACAAAAGACCCGGCGTACATCCAAGGGTCAGTACCAGCAGACTCCATTATCGCTGCAACGGCCAGAAAAAGGGCCGGTGTGCCCACCAACACAGGCCCACCTCCAGACAAGGAGAGCAAGCGAATAGACCTCACAGGACGAAAAGTGGAGAGGAACGCAGCCATACACTGGCGCATCGCCAACTCCAACGCCCTCATCAGCAGGCATGCATACCAGCATTGGGCAGAAATGAGTCAGCTCATTAAACACCTGCCAGAAGAACACCAACAAAGGGCTAATTACCTAGCGGAGGAAGGCAAGGCCATCGCTAACACTTGCCTAAAGTCAGCCTTGGATGCAGCAGAGAACTCCAGCAGGCAAATGATAATAGGGGTAACTGAGAGGAGACACGCATGGCTCAGGATCTCCGGCTTCAAGCCAGAAGTACAGAGCAACATCATCAACACACCTTTCGACGGTGAGAAACTGTTTGGCGCAACAGTCGACAACAAGTTAACTCAACTGAAGACGGACAACGAAACTGCAAGGTCCATGGGAGCGCTGCAGTTCAGGGGAATGAGAAGAGGAAACCCCTCAAGGCGACCCAGTGGTAGAGGGGGCAATGCACCCACCACTTCACACCAATCCCCCCAGCAAGGATACCAGGGGAACAACCAGGGCCAAAACCTGCAAGGACAACAGCAGCAGAATTGGCAGTACCAACCCAGAGGACGGTCCTTTCGAGGGCGCGGGTACGGACGGGGACAGGCCCGAAGAGGGGGCCAGCAGCCCACCTCAAAGTGACTCCAGACCCTCCCCAGTTAACACCAAGGGAGAGGAGAAGTCCACAAAGGGACAAAATAAGGAACACACACAGACAACAAATAACCACCGAGCATACAACACCGGTGGGAGGAAGAATAGGAAAATTCCTCACACAATGGAGGGAAATTACCACGGACAAGTGGATACTAAACACCATACAGCACGGGTACTGCATAGACCTCCAAAAACACCCGCCGGGGAAAAAACCAAGACACCGGACAATCCCCGCAAGGGAACTCGCCCTCCTCCGTATAGAAGCAGAGGAGCTGCTACAAAAAAGAGCAATAGAACTAGTTCCAATAAACGAAAGGAACAAGGGAGTATACTCAACGTACTTCCTTGTGCCAAAGGTAGACGAAACACTAAGACCAATTCTGGACCTCAGATTCCTGAACAAGTTCGTAAAAACTCAAAAATTCAAAATGACTTCACTTCAGGAAGTAATACCCCAAATCCAAGAAGGGGATTACATGGCGACCTTAGACTTGAAAGATGCATACCTGCACATACCCGTCAACCACAAACGTCTATTAAGATTCGTGATAGGCCACGACCACTACCAGTTCACAGTGCTGGCCTTCGGACTAAAGTCCGCACCAAGGGTGTTCACAAAATGCCTAGCAGCAGCTGCAGCGCACCTTCGGAGAAAGAGCATACATGTATACCCCTACCTCGACGACTGGCTTGTGAAAGCAGGATCATACAGACTCTGCAAGGATCACATCAAACAAGTCATACAAACACTGTCCACACTAGGTTTCTCAAAACATTGGGAGAAATCGTCAACAGAACCTCAGCAGATCAAAATATTCTTAGGGGCACAAATAGACAGCACACAGTCCAAGGTGTTACCCAGCGACAAGAGAACTATAGCGCTCCTGAGGGAAACACGTCATTTCCGCAAGGGGCAAGTTCTGACAGTGAGGACGGTGAGCAGACTAATGGGAATGATGGCATCATGCATTCACCTTGTCCCACATATCAGACTGCACATGAGACCGTTCAAGAATGGATACAGCAGCAGTGGTCACAAGCGACAGGGAGTTGGGAAGATCTAGTGGTTGTCACACACGCAGTGCAGCAAGAAATAGCGTGGTGGAAGGAAGAGAACATATTACAGGGGAAGCCATTCACACAGCCAACTCCAACAGTGACCATCACAACAGACGCCTCACAGCAGGGCTGGGGCGCGCACATGGACAGACTCCGCGTCAGGGGGCTGTGGTCACAACAAGATGCAGTGAAACACATCAACTTCCTAGAACTAAAAACTGTGTTCCTAGCCTTAAAAGCCTTTCAAAAGCAGCTTTACGGGCAGCGAGTGCTGATACAAACAGACAACACAACAACCATGTTCTACATCAACAAACAAGGTGGAACACAGTCAGCACCGCTATCAAGCCTGGCACAAGAGATCTGGAGATGGGCCATCCCTCTAAGGATAGACCTGCTGGCAATACACCTTCCAGGAATAGACAATGTAGAAGCAGACCGACTCAGCAGGCAGACGTCTGCATCCCACGAATGGGAACTCAACCAGCAGGAGGTGCAGCGGCTGTTCCAAAAGTGGGGAACACCACGGATAGACCTGTTTGCAACACTCCAGAATGCAAAATGCCAACATTACGCATCCAGACAACCGGACCAAAGGTCCCTAGGGAATGCGCTATGGATAAGTTGGTCGAACGAATTTGCATACGCTTTTCCCCCGATACCACTGTTACACAAGGTACTCCGCAAATGCAGGAACAGCAGCATGACACTCATACTGGTGGCACCTCAGTGGGCCAGACAATCATGGTTCTCACAGATAATGGAAATGGCGCAGGAACCAGCACACAGGTTCAGCAGAAGGAAAGACCTCCTCACAATGCAACACGGAAAAGTGCTCCACCCAGAACCAGACAGCCTCAGCCTAGCAGCATGGCTCCTGAGGACCTAGAATTCGCACACCTCAAGCTACCTCCAAGCACCATGGCAGTACTCAGAGAAGCAAGGAGACCCACTACAAGAAAATGCTACATTGCAAAGTGGAAAAGGTTCTCGCAATGGTGCATTACAGAGGGACTGCAACGAAAAGTCACAAAAGAATCAACAGTACTACAATACTTAACACACCTACTACAAAGCGGGCTGAGTTACTCGTCACTAAGGGTTCACTTAGCAGCCATAGTGGCCTACACCAGGGGAGAAGCGGGGAAAAGCTTCTTCACCTCCCAAGTGGTCAAAAGATTCCTGGAAGGGGCTAAAAGAATAGCCCCCTAAAGGATGCCAGCCCCAAGCTGGAACCTCAACACTGTACTAACACAGTTGATGAAATCACCATTTGAACCCATACACAAGATCACACTGCACATGCTCACACTAAAAACGGCATTCTTAGTGGCTATCACGTCACTGCGAAGAGTCAGTGAACTACAGGCTCTGACACTACAAGAGCCCTACTTGCAAATACACAAGGACAGAATTGTCATGAGGACGGACCCACACTTCCTGCCAAAGGTGGTGTCGCGGTTCCATATCAATCAAACAATACAGATACCAAGTTTCTTCCAGAAACCTTCAACGCCCTCAGAAAAGGCGCTACACACGCTGGACGCCAGAAGGGCAGTGATGCACTACATAGAAAGGACGAAGGAATGCAGGAAAACAAAACAACTCTTCGTTTCCTTCGCAAGCAGTTTCTTGGGACGACCAGTAACAAAAATACCATAGTACGATGGATTGCACAAGCAATACAACTCTGCCACAAGCAGGCAGGACAAGAATTACAAGGAGCCGCCCAGGCTCACTCAACAAGGAAGAAGGGAGCAACGGTTGCGTTCCTAGCGAACACACCTATACAAGACATTTGCCAAGCGGCAACATGGTCTTCCGTGCACACGTTCACCAAACACTACTGTGTTGATATCGAGATGAACAAAGAGGCACAAGTAGGACAGAAGGTCTTACAGCACATTTTCAGCAACCAATGCTCCTCTTCCACCCAACCACCGCAATAACAAAACCACTACTAAGTCTATGCACAGCATAGTGAATCCAGAAAGATTCACGCTGCAAAACGAATAGTTTCTTACCTGTCGGTGTAGTTTTGCAGCTTGAAGACTTTCTGGATTCACTAGCGATCCCACCCGCCTCCGCCAGGAAAGATAACATAGGAGGTTAAGGGTACAACTAGACTACATACAGGGTTTAGAGGGATCAAAGAAAATTGAAGGATAAAAAGTGAAAGACATAGACAACAAAAAACTGTAAGAGGAAAAGAAAAAGAATCCGAAGATGGCTACCAAGGGTGGGAGCTTCCGCCGGAAGCGCGACAACGTCACCGAAGACACCAAATGGTGGGCGTCGCCGCCCACCTGGGCCAACAACAAAAAAACACAAAAACAAAGAAAAGACTACGAATCCGGACCCAACCACGAGATGGCGGAATAATGCACAGCATAGTGAATCCAGAAAGTCTTCAAGCTGCAAAACTACACCGACAGGTAAGAAACTATTCGTTTTAGTAATTTGTGTGCGTGCTACTGGAACCAGTCATAGGACTTCGGCAGAAGATCACATTACTTTGTATTGGTTATAAAATATTCTACTTTGTATTTGAGAAGACTATCAATTAGTCCATAACCTTTTTGACCCCTTTTTGGATGCTTGAGTACGGATGAGCTGACCTAGCCATGTGTCAAATATTAATTTTGAAATGTATGCAGAAGATATACAGCTCCACATTTGACTGGGTAACCAAAACAATAGTTCAACAAAATCAATTTTTTCCTGAACACGTGGCTAGTGGATAAACAAAAGCAATAACTAGTACAAACCCCACTTGACGACCGGAACCTGGGTGGATTAAACAGCCCTGCTAGGTGCCCCGCATTAGGCGTTAGCGTAACGCGTTGTAGTGGGTGTCCTTCATCACCGCACTAAAAAATGTGTTGTCGCGCATATTTAGCTCCTCTGCAGCACTGCCTAAGGAGCTTTTCTCTCCTACAGGAGGTGCACTCAACTTCTCTGCCGAGGCAGTGAGAGCTGGGCCCAGAGACGTTACTATGGTTGACATGGAAACCTGCTCTTGTGCCCGGCATGTTACACTGTATTAAACAGTGTCTCGATACACAGCCGGCCGGCATTCAGTACTGATGGAGCAAACTTAATATAAAAATTAATTATTTCCGGCCCGGGGGCTGGTGGAAACTGGCAATGGCTCGTGTATATCAAATTATTCCCGTTTTGTTTGCTATGTGATGAAGAGATGTTGTCACTCATAGTCATTGAAATGCCACTCATGATTAAACTGAAATTATGAAAATGTGGCACATAGCAATCTAAACCTTGCCAGCTATGATTAAAATGCCAACTTCCGACAAATCCCAAGTCATTCGATTTCACCCTTAATATCGACCTCTCCTCAAGGAACAGATCACAGAGAAAACCAAATTGTCTTGGTACCATCTCTCTATTAAACAAAGTGAAAATATTCCTCCCAGAAAGCAATTTCCAGAACTGCTGTTCATGACCTCATACTTTCACAGCTCAGTAGTTAGACGCCATGAGCCACTGCCCCTTCAAAGTATCCTAGACAGCACAGTTCGCCTCATCAAAATCCTGAAGAAATGTGGCCACATCAGCCACAGCCTAATGTATGGGCTTCGAAAAGGTCAATTGCAAGCTACTGGTGGGTAGCTCGTAGGCTGTTTTTGAGTAGCTGGCACACAATTGCTGTCAGCTAATTTGACAATATAGAGCTAAGGCAGCATTTTAAAACACTGTGCCTGTTTCTGTGTTGATTTGGAAGCTGACAGTGCAGGACATGCTGGTGCTGTCTTCTGAAAAAATCTTTCTTTTACTGTTTTTTCTCCTGTCTTTCTCTCTTCTGCTTCCGTATCCATTTTTCTTTTTTCCTTGCTTTCATATTTTTCTCTCCTTTCTCAATTTCTTTTCTCCACTCTTTCTTCCTTTCTCGTTCTTTTTCCTTTCTCTCTCCCTTCCTATAATTTTCTTTCCTACTTTCTTGTTTCCCTCCTCCTGTCTTGCGTATATTTTCTGTTTTTCTCTTTTCTTCCCATCTTCCATTCTGTCTGTTTCTCTTGATCTTTTTCTCTTGATATTTTTCTCTACTTTTTCTCTACTGTCATCCTTTCCTCGTTCTTTCTCTTTTGTTCTCTTTTTTCTTTGTCTTGCTCTTTCTTCTTTGTGTTTCTACTTCTTTTTTTTTTTAAATATCTTTTTATTAACAAACATCGACATACAAACAGTCATGAATCCGCTCAATCTCAATAGCAGCAAGACAGTATGGGACATTACTCCTGCACATTTCATACGGTCAGTAACATTTCAGGGAGGATGTATGTCATCTAGTGCGACACATTGTGGGGGGTGCAGATATCTCCTCTGTAAGTGTTCCACTGTGACCATACACGTGACCACTTTCTGGGACAACCTCGGGCAAGATATACTGTCTTTTCCCGAAACATACACCAGTCCACACTCGTCTCCCATGCCCCCCGTGTAGGGGGAGTCACCGCTCCCCAGGCCTGAGCAATGTTTCTCTTGGCTAGCATGAACCCCAGCGTGACCCACTGTATTTGGTGGGAGTTCATGTCTGTTGGTTCCCATATGTTTAATAGGCATCTACGCGCCTCAGGGAGAATGGGAATTGCGAGCACCTCCCCTACAACTTCATGTATTTCCCTCCAGAATATTTGGATGTGTGTGCATTCCCATATGATGTGCATAAAGGTGCCTATTTGCCCACATCCCCTTCTGCAGTCTCCTGTGTCCGCCCTTCCCATCTGTACTAGTCTGGGGCCGGTCATGTATATCCTATGCAAGATTTTTAGCTGCACTAATTTTAGTCGTGCCGGAATAGCCACCACTCGGGGAGAGGACACCGCCTCCTGCCATTCCTCATCATCCATCTCTACTCCGTCTGCAACCCACTTCTGGCGCAATGTAGAAAGCGGATCTTCCATGTTATATATTAATTTGTTGTAGATTAAGGAGATGGTCTTATCCGGGAGGTGGCCATCCAATATCCTATCCTCCAGGGGGGATGACTCCGGGAGGGAAGTGCCCGTCGGGAGAAGAGAGTGTAGAGCATGGCTAATCTGTGTGTAACGGAACCGCTCAGTGTCGGCTAGTTCGTGTTGACTTTGGAGCGTGGCGAATGATTTCACTCCCTCTCCCTCCCACATATCCTTTATCTGTGAAATCCCGATCATGTTCCATTTATCAAACCCCTTTGTTGTCCATAAATTACCCAGTTGCCTCGAGTCCCAGAGAGAGTAGCCAATGTCAGCTTACCCTTCCACCCGAGGGATCTATTTGCGTCGTGCCATACCTTCACTGAGTGACCCGTGGGCCCCGTCATACGACGCCGGTCGGGTCTCGAATAGAGTGATCTATTATAATTCCCTCCCGGTAGTAACCATCTATCCATACGATAGCCGGGATCCTCAATGCTACCATATGTGCCATGGTTGATGGCTGCCAGGTGTGAAGCCCAATAATATTTTTTTATGTCTGGGAGACTAATTCCCCCATCATACCATTTTAATGTGAGCTTACCCAGGGCAATACGTGGCGTGCTGGTCCACAATAGTTCCCTCTGAAGGTGTTCGATTTCTTTAAAATATTTCAGGGGGACAGGATCGAGTGAATTTTGTAGGGCATAGAGAAAGCGGGGGAGGGACATCATTTTAAAAAGGGCTGCTCTACCCAGAAGAGAGAGGGGGAGAGATTTCCAGCTGGCTATGTCTCGCCGCAGCCGCAGCATTGGAGGAAGGAGGTTTTTCATACCGAAGTGCAGGGTCCCGGGAGAGGAAAATCCCCAAGTACTTAAAGCCCGTGGCACTGATCTGGATTGGGCAGTCACGGGGCAGGGCTGGGGGCCTCCCTGAAGGACATATAAATGTGACTTGGTCCAATTGATTGCAAACCCTGAGTACCTTCCGAATACTTCCAGTATATTTAGAACCACTGTTAGGGATCTTTTGGGATCCGTCAAATAGAGACAGTATGTCATCCGCATAAAGCGAAATGCGGTCCTCCCATTCAGGCGACCAACGCAGACCACGAATAACTGGACTCTGTCGGATCCACGATGCCAATGGTTCCAAAGCCAGAGCAAAGAGCAGGGAGAGAGTGGGCATCCCTGGCGGGTACCTCTGCTCAATGCAAAAATGTCTGATTTCTTATTATTGACAACGACTTGCGCCAGCGGCGCCGAGTACAGGAGGCGAACCCACCCTATAAACTCCGGGCCAAATCCCAGTTTATGGAGGACTGCTATGAGATAAGGCCACTCAACCGTATCGAACGCCATAGTGGCATCTAGAGAGACAAGGACGGCTGGTTCTAGGATCGTGTTTGCCCTACCTAGAACACCGTGGACCCGTCGTAGATTTAACGCCGTGTTTCGGCGTGAGTATGAAACCGGATTGGTCCGGATGTATCAACTCGGAGATGACTTTAATTAGTCGATTAGCTAATAGTTTAGCTAGGATCTTGGGTTCCGCGTTAATGAGGGAGATCGGTCTATACGAGGTACATTCTGTTTTAGGTTTGCCTTCCTTATGTATAGTTATTATGTTTGCTATTCGTTGGTCTCTCGGCAGTTCCCCTCTCGCCCTACTTTCCTCGAACATGGCCCTGAGAGGGATGGCTATCTTGTCAGGGCCAAGCTTATATAATTCAATCGGGATGCCATTTGGGCCTAGGGCATTTCCGGAGTTTAGGGATCTAATTGCCTGCGCTATTTCGTCAATTGTCAAGGGGCTATCCAATTCTTGCCGCTCCTCCCCGGAGAGGGTGGGGAGCGTTATGTCTCTCAACATCTCAGCAGAGTCATCTTCAGTGTAGGATGCTACTGAGGTATATACCTTCTCAAAATGTCTGGCAAAATGATTCGCTATCTCTTGGGGGGATGTGATGCAAACATTGTTGGCGTCATGTAAAATCGGGACCAGCCGATTCGCCCATTCCCGTTTATCCAGCCAGGCAATCAATTTCCCCGCTTTATCCCCCAAATCATAAACCCTACCGAGTTTCTCCCTTCCCCATGTTTTAGCTCTTTCTGTGACCACTGCCTTATATTCCTCCTGCTTAAGACGCAACAAATGAATCGACTCAGGAGTGGTCCCTGTTTCCACGTCTCTCTCCAATTGGCTGACCTCATCCTCTATCTTAGCTACTTCCCTCATTTGCTCCTTTTTGTGTCCAGATATTAGGGACAGGGCCTCCCCCTTATCACCACCTTGAAAGCTTCCCAGAGTGTCTGGGAAGAGTCCACCGTGCCTGTGTTTTCGGTAAAGTAGGTATCCATCGCCTTTGGGAGTTCTTTGCGGATTTTGGGGTTGCGAATATACCAGGGATTAATCGGAATAACTCTACCCACCCTGACCTGGTCTAGGAGTATATGTACCCATAGCGGTGAGTGGTCCGAGATGCCCCTTGCAAGGTGTCTGATTTCGTGAATATGTGAGATTTGGGGGCTGGGGACCAAGATGTAATCCAGTCTGGATAGGCTGCCATGGGCTCCGGAATGGAAGGTGTGTTGCATTTTTTCGGGATTATACGTGCGCCAGCCGTCTACCAGTCCCATCGCTTCAAGGAAGTCCGGAAGCCAGCTATTAGAAGGCCCCAGTTCTCGAGGGGGTAGCGATCTAGCCTACCCGAACCCACTGAGTTAAAATCGCCTCCCAGTAATAACAGTCCCTCAGGGAGTGATAGGAGAGTAGTACTCAAATCTTGGAATGTGGTAGACTGTAGTCCCGGCGGGACATAGACCGACACTAGTGTAATGGTTTGGCCCTCCCAAGTCCCCGTGATCCCTATATATCGACCCCTGTCGTCTGCCCAAGTGGAGTCTACGCTGAGGGGGAATGTGTTTTTCAACATAATACCTACTCCTCTCGAGCTCGTTGTGAACCCCGCATGTGCCACCAGTTTGTATCCCCACCTACACATTGCTTTACATGAGTTTCCTATCAAGTGCGTCTCCTGAAGAAGGACAATGTCCGGGGCCTGTTTCTTGATATATTGAAGAACAATGCTGCGCTTAACTTTGTCTCCCAGCCCATTGACATTCCAGCTTAGGATTCTGGCACTCTTATCCCACTGCGTATGCATTAACTCTGGCATAATAATACAAAGCCTCTGTCTCGCCTATCATAATATGTGTCGATGTCAAACTTCCAACAAAAAACAATAACAAACCTCCCTCCCAACAACCCCCTCCCTGCTTCCCTGCCCTCTGGACTTAGAACTGCCCATATTAAACTGGCAGAGTGCCTGTCGCCCAACTTTCGTACTAAAAGTAGAGACTGAGGGCGTAAGAGATCCCCGACCCCCCGCCCCCCACCCCGTGATTTTGTAAGTCTCTGAGAGGGGACAGATCGCCCTTGACCGTCCTATCGTTCATGTTAGCTTTCTCCCCAACCTGTCAGCCTCACCATGTCCCCTGGAGTCCAGCGAGGGCTCTATTTCTGTCTCTTATTCCTCCTTCCTGAGGAGCCAGTCTTTCGAGGGTGTTTCTACTTCTTGTTTGTCTTCTCCTTTCACTATTTATTTCTTTATTCTTCCTTTTTTAAATTTATTTCTTCCTTAATCTCATTTCTTTCTTCTGTTTTCTCTGTTTTCTGTTATTTCCTCTTTCTCTGTTCTCTCTCTCCCTGTCTTTGCTTCTTTCTGTCTAATTATTGTTTCTTTCTCACCTGCCTTTTTCTCTCATTCCGTCATTCTCGCCTTTGTCGGTCTTTCTCTCTTCCTTAGCTTCCTTCGCTCACTTTTTTCTATTTTTTTTCCTCTTTTATGCTTTCTCTCTCTCTTTCTTTGTCTCGAGAACAAATGGACAAAATTGATCCTCTGACTCCAATGTAAACCTTATGAGATACAACTCTTGTGCCATTAATGCTTTATGCTCACTGGAGCAGGACTGTCCTCCGGGGCAATGTTTAAGTTATTTGGCCTTTGTGTACCCATATCAAATCCCTATATTTGCCAGTAGCTCAGGGTGGTTTTCAGTGATCAGAAGTAGCTCTCGCTGCAGGAAAGGTTGGAGACCCCTGGAACTCCTGGCTCCCATTGCCATCCCCTTCAAAGCAGGCTGCATCATCTACAAAGCCATCACGGACGGTTGACCCTCCTCATCTCACTCACAAGTTCACAGTCACTACTGGCGCTATCTAAGCACACATACAGTCAGGAAACACACAAGTGCAAAAAAAGAAACAACTTAGTAGCAGGCCTTTTCCATCTGTACACCCAGTGGAACAAATGTAAGCACCAATCAGGACAACATTTATTAGAAGAGCTGAAGTCCTACCTGTAAAGTAAAAAAAAAAAAAAAATCACGACACGCTAAATAGTCCACTTCCCCTCTCTGAATCCAGCACTCATGTAGAGTCACTCTGCATTTTGCATTGACCCTCTACAATTCTCTGCTGACTTTCAGCAAGGTTCTTGCTATATAAATACCACATGCATACACGAAGGAGGACGATATATGTCTGAATTGGCTACAAGGCCGAAATACCTAATGAAAGAGGCCTTTCAGGCAAGCAGTGGCAATGCCAATAGGTCTGGCTTAAAGGAATGTTTTATGGTTATGTGAAGCATTAAAATAAATAGCATGGGAATGGATAGGTATTTGTGTGGAAGCAAAGAACTGTAGAATATTATTGGTGGAGGTTAAAAGGTCATGTGACAGTTGCACTGTCCTCATCAATATACTTGATTCGATTTAAAAATAAAATCATAAGTCATACACAGTGTAATACAGTACATACATGATAACATCAACATGAGTCACAGTTTAACTTGCTTTAAAACCCCAGGAAGATACCATAATAAAAAATAACATACTGTGGGGGTAGTTAAGAACTGTAAAAACAATAACGCAGGTCTCACTTGCTTGAAATTCATGGACATCAAAAATGGCCCATACGAATTTATAGCGCAAATTGTTGTACCTAGGGCAAATCATAACTGCATGCAAAGTATCTCTTATAGAGACAGTCGCATTCGCAATGAGGCAGCATGGAATCCTTATAACAACCATGATTAAAGGACAAAAGCAGCAGGAATAAATTAAGCCTAAAAAAGGTCAATAGTTTTCAATGGTAGCTAGACATGTCTCGGGTAAGATAAGGTTCCAGACCACTCAGTTTTCACCAACATCGCATGGCGTACTGAATGCTTGTTCAGGGCTAGTGCCTCATTTTCTGCTACCATCTAGCCTCTAAACACTTGTTTAACCCACATGTAATCAGTTTTAACAATGCAACGTGGGTCAGTATAAAGCTTAAGTCTCCCTAAAGTTTTCATATTGGTGAAGACATAATGCAACCAGGTAATTTGCAATGCGTTGTCCAAATCCATGAAATCTTGCACGATCAGTCTGTTAAGTCCCAACTCCACCTTCGTCCAGACCGAGAGCCAAAGCAAAAAAGGGTAAAGACGAATAAAATCTATAACCTAGCCCATGCCCAACTCTTTGTGGACTACTTCAGAAGATGTATGTACCTTGTGGAACCCCTAAGAGCCCCCTGAGGAACTTATTTTCAGCTATTTGAATTTGAGCAACAGACCCATAACCTAAAATCCCACTACCATAACTGACTATCGGGAGAGATTTACCCTTAAAAATATCCAAAACTGTCTGTATGTGGGTGCGCCCTAACCGACGGGAAAATCTACTATATTATGCATAGCCCTATTAAAAGCCAATACATTGTAATTTATTAATGGGTGCTAATTAAGGCAAGAGTCCAATTGGACACACAAATATCGAAAATTATCAACCTGGCTAATGTGGTGACCTTCTACCACAAATTTCATAGTTTTAGTCTTAGACGGACCAAGCCATCATCACTTGTGATTTGGAGAAATTGATGGACAAATCAAGACTAGTCATAAAATCAATAAAAAGATCTAAAAGTCGCTGTAACCCCCAGGCGGTCCGTCCAATTAAAACAGTGTCGTCTGCATAAAGCAGAGCGGGGATTGGTCGGCCTCCAACCCTAGGAACATCCAGGGGGAATTCTGTCAAGCCAGACCTAAACATCCATGTGGTATGACTGCCCTCCCATCTGTGGTGCTGCCAGAGGAAAAACACCATAAATTACCTAGTTATCTAAGACACTTCAGTAGCTTTACAATGTCTTATGTGTGTCCCAGACAATTCGAGCTCAGGAGGCGGATGTAGGATGCTGGCTCTGTATATACTATACCAAAATGAGGTATAGTGTGCACAGTGTCCAGTGGAACCCCAAAGGTAGGCAGAGGTAAAAGTAGATAGCACCTTACTCTCTATTTGTGGTAGTGTGGGCGAGCAGTAAGGCTTTATCAGAGGGTAGTGTTAAGCATTTGTTGTACACTCTCAATCAGCAAATTATGTCACACACTCAAAGACTGAACTCAGACCAATTTTGTTTGTATAAAAATATTAAGTTATTTTATTTCTAGAATCAAGCCAAGCCTGGCACAGGTAAGTAAAATAAATGCTCTGCAAAATCTTATGCAGTGTTTTACAATTGAATGCAGGTTCAAATGCAATTGATTGAAATACAGGTAAGTTTAAAATGTCGAAATTACTTTTCAGATTACTTTTCAGTTACTTTTCAGATTGCTTTTTTAAGTTACTTTTTCAACTCAGTGTGATATGCCTAGATATCACACTGGGACATATCCTAGAGAAAAGGTAAGTAAAATCAGTTTTGCACAGTTGTAGTTTTTCAGGTTTCCATACAATTCAACTCCACACTTAAAACATTTTTCAAGGGAAAACAGTCAATCTATTCCTATGGAGAAAAATGAAGTTATCGGTTAACAGGTAAGTATTCGGTCTTTGGGGTTGAGTTTCTGGGGTTAGAACAAGGGTTCCCCCAGGGTCAAGGATGCATTCTCAAAGAACCCTCAGCGGCACTAGGGCGGCCGGGTACAGAGTGCTTAGGCCCAATGTTATCCACGGGCAGGCCACAGGTCTGTGGGAGCAAAGCTCCTGGTGTTAGTCTCAGAGCGAAGGGGGATCCGAGTTAGCACTCAAAGTACACCCGCAGGGGCGGCTGGGTGCAGGGTGCTGTTTTTGCATCAGGTGCCCTGTTGGTTTCAATGGGGATTCTCAGTTTTGACAAAGACTGCAGGTCTGGGGACGAAGATCTTCTGGAGGTGACCACCGGTTGGAGAGGTAAGTTGGGATGCCTGGGGAGGCTGGGACACCGTCGGTTGGGCCACCCAAGGCCGTGGGACTTCAGTTGCAGGGGCGTCTTTAGGCGTCAGGTTTTCTTACCAGCTCCGGTCACGGTCGGGTGGATCCTCCAGAAAGAGACTGCAGGCGTCGTGGAGAGGGTCGAGGCAGGTCAGAGATCACCAGATCTCAGGTCAGGATCGTCGAGGGGACCTCCTCGTGGTGTTGGGCCACTCGAACTAGGGCCGTGGTCGTCGGGTGCAGAGTGGTGCAGACTCGCGGATTTGGCCGGAGCCAGTCTGTGGGTTAACAAATCCGGTGTTCACAGGAGACAAAGTCTTTGGGGTGGAAGGCAGGGCAGGTCCTTCCGGTTCTTGAGGCTGCTGGCTGCTGGACACACTGGGATTTCGCTTCTGCAGGTTCGAGGTGGGGACAGGCCGGTAGGGCTGGGGCCAAGTCAGTGGCGTCGTCCTCTTCTTAGCTTTAGCACGGCTGCTTCGGTCCTTCCTCTTTTCTTCTTAGACAATTCTTGTCTGAGGAGGCAAGGTTCAGAGGTGCCCCTAAATACTAGATTTTGGGCGTTACAGGTAAGTAAAGGTTGGGACCAATGGGTCCCTTCCTTGGGGTGGGTACACCCCTATTATGCCACCCTCCAGTGGGAGGGGGGCATATGCATCACTCTGGTTGGCTGGGTCCCCCCATCTGCAAGATGGCGGGGACTGAGAGTTGTGCTTCACCTTGCCTCCCCCACCTGAGGGGTGGGGTTGGCAAAGGTGGGCACACCTCTCTTCCTCACTTGGTTTTGCCGCCGATTCTCCCGCCCAAAGGGGGGTCAGAACCGGTGGGAGCCAGATGCTGGAAGCAGCACAAGGCCTGGGGAAGCTCATAAAGGCAGCAAGCCTTTGAAGCTTCCCCTTCGTGTACCTTGCCCATCCTGGGGAAGGAGACTTGGCACCTCGTCCCAGGATGTGCATTGTTTCAGACCCTCGAGAGCAGCAGGCTCTTGACCCAGGTGTCCAGAAACATGTCTGGTGGTGGCAGCTGGTGAGCAGCCACTCAGCCTGGACACAAGTGTTAGGTCGTTTTTCGGGGGGCATCTCTAAGATGCCCTCTGTGTGCATTTTTCATTACATTCCACACTGGCATCAATGTGTGTTTAATGTGCTGAGAAGTTTGATACCAAACTTCCCAGTTTTCAGTAAAGCCATTATGGTACTGTGGAGTTTGTAATGACAAACTCCCAGCACCATATACTTTTAATGGCATTACTACACTTACAATGTCAAAAACAAAAGAGAGCGAGAATGTATATTAATCAATGTGGCTCAGGTGTGGGCGTGGCCGGCCTTCGAATTGTCTCATGGCCTGGCTCACTTCTGCTTTTTCCCAGACTGGAAAGGGCCCTAGCAGACTGGAAGAGATACAGCACACTCACCACATACTTAGGTACCCATGTAACATACCAGTGAAAGCTTATGACTGCAATACTCTGAAGGCACATAAATGAGCAGCGTGGATAGTGCTGGACTCAGGCAGGCTTGCCTGTGGCATGCCTTTGGCTCACCCGCTGCATGTCTGCATCGCTGCCCTGGTTATATGGGGAGTAATCATTACTCTCCCTGGATCAACTAAAATGCAGCTGTCACAAAATGGCGCCATCTGAAACGGAGTGTTCGAGGCATGTGAGCTGCAGAGCTCACACTGTGCATTAGATCGCCATCTGGTGTTGGGCTCGGATGCTTGCACTTTGTTGTTGTCTTCGAAGAAGTCTTTGTAGTCATGTGATAGGTGACTCCTCCTTAGGACAATAGTGCGCATGGGCATCGACTCCATCCTCAGATTGTTTTTCCGCCATCGGGTTCGGATGCATTTCGACACTCCGGTTCGAAACTCGTTTTTGCAGCGTTTTCCACTTTTCAGCGCCTACTACCGACATCGACATCTCGGCGTCCCTTCCTCGATCTCCTTTCCAGCCGTCGACGCGGGCCGTTGGGCCCATCGACGCCATAAGGCCTACTGCCCATGGAAAGGACGCCATTCCGAAAATGCCCCCAATGTGGAGCAAAGTTTCCACATAGTGACCACCACCAGGTCTGTAATCGGTGCCTCTCACCAGACCATAACGAGGCCACTTGTCCGGCCTGCGTCTCCTTCCGCTCCAAGAAGACAATCCGAGATCATCGAGCCCGAAGGCACATCATGGCGCACAGGTCCGCTCCGGAACCCGTCAACATCTTCGACGAGGGTCCCGATGTTCCGGAAGAAGACTCCGAAGACCTCGCTATCATCTCCGAGGCAGAGGACTCCGACAGTTCCATCCCTTCAGGGCAGCGTGTGAGTACTACTGCCCCTGCCCCAACCCTCCCTGCAAAATCGAAGGCACCGGTCAGTACTTCGCCTACGGGCCCCAGTCGAGACCGTAAACGTGTTTCGGACGCCCCGCCTTCGGGCTCGGCACCGAACAAGAAAACAAAGCCTTCTAGTTCCTCGGCACCGACCAAACCTCATGTGCCCGTTACACCGGCACCTTCGGCGCCGAAACACAAAGACCACCCGGCGCAGAAATCCAGCTCGGTCCCCAAATCCGCCTCCAAGCACGCGGATCCCTCGGCACCGAAACCGAAGCTACTCGACACACCCCTAAACTAAAGCCGGTCGAGCCTGTAGCTAAACCGAAGGACGCCTCGACGCCTTCTAAAGCAAAGGAACATTTAAAGAAGCCATCACCACGTTCGGAACCGAAAAAGTCGGCGCCGAAAACTAATATTCAAGGAGAGGAACTGTTTACACCGGATCCCATCGATCCTAATCAACACAAACTTTATATCAATCCTAAAACAGGACATATTTCCTCTGTGCCACGTCACAAGCCTGTCCCTCCGAAGAAGAAAGACTCTTCCACTTCCCCTATGCCTCCTTCTTCCCCTATACCTCTCTCTAACACCCCTCCTCTCCACATCCCTATCACACCTCCTCAACCTGCGGATTCTCCCCACATGAGTATGAGGACAACATGGGATACGGGGATGACCCTCATAATTTATATCTGGATCCAGATAATCCACCACAGGATGACTGGGGATATAATGACCCCCCAGACCCTACAGACCTCCCCAGCCCTCCACCTTATCCCACAAAACCATCTCCACCAGATGATCACATAGGTTTTGGGCAACTCATACATAGGGCGGCCGTTTTTCATGGGGTGCATATTCACACCGACCAACCAGAAGAAGACTTTCTTCTAGACACCTTTGAACGGTCTCAAAAAACTGTTCAAACTTTGCCCATGATCAAGGGTGTCATTAAACACGCACCTGAAATTTTTAACGACCCAGTCAGAGCCAGAATCCTTAATCCTAGAGTGGATAAAAAGTATAGACCTGCCCCCGATGACCCCACCTACATCAAAGGTCAGCTCCCCCTTGACTCACTGGTCGTTTCTAATGCCAGAAAACGCGCCAATTCCCAAACTTCAGGGGATGCTCCGCCCCTGATAAAGAATCCAAATTGTTAGATTCCTCTGGCAAACGCGTAGCTGCGCAAGCCACCAACATCTGGCGCATCGCTAACACCCAAGCTCTACTAGCTAGGTACGACAGGGCACACTACGATCAGCTAGAAATCCTCCTTCAACATCTACCTGATCAATACAAAACACAAGCCACTGACCTCATTCAAGAAGGCAAACTTATTTCCAATGCCTCCATTAAGTGCGCCTTAGACGCAGCTCGACACCGCCGCTAGGTCAGTTAACACTAGCGTGCTTATCAGACGACACGCCTGGCTTCGCATTTCAGGTTTTAAGCCAGAGGTTCAGACTACTATACTAAACCAGCCCTTTAACCAAAACCAACTATTTGGTCCTGCTGTCGACACAGCACTAGAAAAGATGAAGAAGGATACTGACACTGCCAAATCAATGGGAGCATTGCAGTCCCCGCAGCAACGTGGCTCCTTTCGCCGCTCCTTTTACAGAGGGGGCTCCAGGAATACCACCGCAGACAGTTCCTCTTCCTATCGAACAAACACCCAAACCTCCCCTAATAGAGGATACTTTAGGGGTGGTTACAGAGGCAACAACTCTAAGGGCAGAGGTCGAGGTAATAATAACACCCGTACCTCCACCACTCCCAAACAGTGACTTTCCTCCACTTCCCCCCGACCACAACACCCCTGTCGGGGGAAGACTATCACAGTTCCTGCCTGTCTGGAACTCCATTACAACAGACAGGTGGGTGAGACAGATTATCCAACATGGCTACTGCCTGGAACTAACAGCTACCCCCCACCATACCACCCAGGCAGCGTCCAATGTCCACAGACCATCTTACACTTTTACAACAAGAGGTACTTTCCCTGCTTCAAAAGCACGCCATAGAGCCAGTGCCTCTGCTACAGCAGGGCACAGGGGTTTACTCCCTGTACTTCCTCATTCCCAAAAAGGACGGCACTCTCAGGCCTATTTTAGACCTCAGACCTCTCAATCAATACATACACTCAGATCATTTTCACATGATCACTCTCCAACAAGTGCTTCCCTTACTACAACAACAAGACTTCCTTGCCACATTAGACCTCAAGGGCGCCTACTTCCACATTCCCATACATCCTGCTCACAGGAAGTATCTAAGGTTCGTTCTCAATGGGCAGCACTACCAGTTCAAAGTACTGCCATTCGGAGTCACCACTGCTCCAAGAGTGTTTACCAAATGCCTTGCAGTAGTAGCAGCGCATCTACGAAGACAACAAATACATGTCTTCCCATACCTGGACGACTGGCTTATCAAAGCCAAATCATTTAACCAGTGTGTCCAACACACTCACCAAACGATACAAACATTACACAACTTGGGCTTCACAATAAACTATACCAAGTCCCACCTTCAGCCCTCCCATGTCCTTCAATATCTGGGAGCTACGATAAACACTTCCACTGCTCTAGCTTACCCCAGCCCAGCCAGAATAGCCAGTATACAAACCCTTGTCCCCAGGTTTCAAATGCAACACTCTCTTCCAGCCAGAGTGTTTATGCAGCTCATCGGCATGATGGCATCCTGCATTTTCTCGTCCCTCATGCAAAACTTCAAATGCGTCCTCTACAAGAGTGCCTAGCGCGCCAATGGAACCAGGCTCAGGGACATCTTACAGATCTGGTGTTGGTAGACAGCCGCACACATCGCTCTCTGCAGTGGTGGAACACCAACAATTTGTCCAAGGGGCGGCCGTTCCTAGAGCCGGTTCCACAAGTAGTACTAACCACGGACGCATCCCTTACAGGATGGGGAGCACACCTGTTACACCATACAACACAGGGCAAGTGGACCACTCAGCAGAAGCTGTTCCACATCAACCACCTAGAGTTACTAGCCATATTCCTAGCTCTCAAGTCCTTTCAACTCCACGTACAAAACAAAGCTGTCCTGATCCGAACAGACAACATCACAGCTATGTACTATATACAAAAACAGGGGGGACACACTCTCCACAACTGTCCCAACTAGCACAGGACATTTGGAGGTGGGCCATTCCACAAAACATTTACCTTCTAGCAGAACACCTACCAGGGGTTCACAATCAGATTGCAGATCTGTTAAGTCGACAGGCACAACAGATTCACGAGTGGGAACTACATCCACAAGTTCTTCTACCTTTCTTCCAGATGTGGGGCCAGCCAGACTTAGATCTGTTCGCACACACCAAAACGCCAAATGCCCAACCTTCGCCGCCAGGCTTCCACCCGCAGTCCAAGGGCAATGCGATATGGATGAACTGGTCCGGCAGATTTGTGTACGCTTTTCCACCGCTCCCACTCATCCCACTTGTAGTACGCAAGCTTCGACAACAGTCTCTCAAAATGATACTAGTAGCCCCTACATGGGCACGCCAACCGTGGTTCACCACACTACTGGAGCTATCAGTAGTCCCATACCAAAGACTACACCTCTCCCCAACAATGCTAACGCAGAGCCATGGAGAGATAATGCACCCAGATCCATCTCAGCTGAACCTTGCAATTTGGCTCCTGAAGTCCTAGAATTCGGTTACCTTAACCTACCCCCAGACTGCATGGACGTTATAAAGAAGCTAGACGCCCAACTACCAGAGCCTGCTATGCAGCTAAATGGAAAAAGATTCGCTATTTACTGCACTAATAATAACATCCAACCATTACAAGCCTCTACGCAAAACATCATTTGCTATTTGCTACATTTGCAAAGATGTAGTCTTGCATACTCATCCATACGTCTGCACCTCGCAGCCCTTGCTGCTTACTTGCAAAACAGGCAACACTTATCACTATTCAAAGTTCCCGCCATTAAAGCCTTCATGGAAGGCCTTAAGCGCATCATACCTCCCAGATTACCACCTTCCCCAGTGTGGAATCTTAATATAGTACTTACCAGGCTCATGGGTCCACCTTTCGAACCCTTACATAAATGTGAACTTCAATTCCTTACATGGAAAGTTGCGTTTCTAATTGCAATCACTTCTCTAAGGAGAGTCAGTGAACTACAAGCTCTAACTATACAAGAGCCTTTCTTACAAATACATCATAAAAAGGTAGTTCTCAGAACAAACCCAAAATTCCTTCCCAAAGTCATTTCGCCTTTCCACCTTAACCAATCAGTAGAACTACCTGTGTTCTTCCAAAACCCAGATTCCGTGGCAGAAAGAGCTCTCCACACCTAGATGTCAAAGAGCCCTTATGTATTACATTGACAGAACCAAATCCTTTCGCAAAACCAAACAATTGTTTGTGGCTTTCTCCCCACCACACAAAGGTAATCCCATCTCAAAAGCCGGGGTTGCAAGGTGGATTGTTAAATGTATCCAAATCTGCTACCAAAAAGCCAAACGCACATTATCAGTTCCCCCTAGAGCGCACTCAACACGCAAACTAGGGGCATCCATGGCATTCTTAGGGAACATTCCCCTAGAAGACATATGTAAGGCAGCCACATGGTCTACAACACACACCTTCACTAAACACTATTGTGTTGATGTGCAAGCCAAGCAACAAGCTTCCGTGGGCCAAGCTGTCCTTAAAACCCTTTTCAAACTACTGCAACACATACAGGTGACCACCGCTAGGGAGATACTGCTGTACAGTCTATGCACAGTGTGAGCTCTGCAGCTCACATGCCTCGAACAGGAAAATGCTACTTACCATTATGCATCTGTTCTTGGCATGTAGAGCTGCAGATCCTCTACAGCCCACCCACCTCCCCGGGACCTGTATGTGCTCCAGTCCTATCTTAATTAGATACACACACATGGACATCTCTTTTCTTTTCTACTAACTCCATCACTTACTAAAATAAAAGTGCCAGCCTCAACAAATATCAATATAAAAACCTCATCATAAAAACAAAGCCCAATTCATTAACAGCTTGTAAACAAAAACAGTAAAAACAAAAACAATGAGGGTAAAGCAGGTTACCGTCATGGTCACTGTCTGTCCACCCAGTTTAGAATGGGCTGTAGGATGGCTTTTTTTTTTTGTGCTATCCATCACCGGCAGGTAAAACCTGGCAGTGTGGGACACTAAAAAATAAAAATAAAAAAAGACTCCTACACCAAGCTAGAAAGTCACATGGGTGTGGGGGTCATTACATTTACTTTTTTTTTCAAAAACAAACTCCCAATGCAAGGGTTTGTTTTTGACAAAAGAAAACTATGTAAAAGTGTGACAGACAGCCTTCCTGTTTGACGGAGCCATCTGTAAAATTTTTACAACATTGGCAGGCACTGCCAATTCTAAGAGATGTCCGTAGGTTATGGGGACATCTCTAGATTTGGAGGATGAGATGTCCATTAAGGTAACAGAGATATTTACTGTTACCCTGAGAGACATACAACCGTTCTCCATACTTTAAATCAGGCCACCTCACCCTTCAAATGTCGAAGTTAGCTGATTTGGGGGAACAGGGCAGATGCCAGCCCAATGCCTTTGACAGGGCTCTTGTTACACTCACTCAGAATGATGGAATGACCTGACTGGACAACTCCAGAATGTATGACAGAATTAAGTAAACTTTTTGTATTTTGTTTTCAAATGCATGATTCTTTGTGCTCCTCACTCTTTTTTTCTCTCTTTTTCTCTCTCCCTCTATTTCTTTGTAGCTCCTTATTCTGAAAGCTTTGGGGGATGGGTGGGATGTCCGTCATGGTAATAGTGGTTTACTCCATCGCCATGACAGACAAACAATTGTCCTCTAAACGCTAAATCAGTCCCAAAGTCAACAGTTATTGGTAATATCGGTAGACTCTGTACATATTTGCCCCAAAATCCTCATCACTGTTGAAAACACATTGGACTTCAATTACTGTTGTTTTATGTGCTTTTTTGAAAGAAGTCTTAAGCACTTTAGCTGTTATCATTATCTAAACCCTAGAATTTTTACTTACAGCAAGATGAAAGGGATGCAGAATGGTCCTCGTAGTCAATCTAATGACCATAAACAGCAAGGAAGATTTCACAAGAAAAATCGAGGTGGCTTCAGGAAAAAGTTCAAAAACAATGAGAACTTGCTCAAAGACAACCATGCAGCTACCTTTAAAGAAAATATAAATCGGGAACAAACACAACCACCAGAGAGAGACCCAATGGCACTTAAGATGGATGTGGACCCACTCAGTATTTTGGTTGGCAACGATGCTGGTAAATCATTCATTGTTTAATTTCTTATATATTTATCACAGTTCGTAACCATCCTGTTTTTATACAAAAATAATTTGTTAACCCCTAAATTGCGATAGACAAGATGATCTCCTATACAGCGCTGCTCAGAATGTGCTGTTGACAAGGTCATCTTGTCGTACCAGCTAGGGTTCAGAAACTCTCGCACCAGAGAGCTTCCCTCAAACCAGAGAGCTTCCCTCTAGTGGCCTTCACTTTGCTTGGGAAGAGCATTGCTACCATTCTGAGCTTTTTTGGGGGGGTGGGGGGATTACGATCCACACCCCTCTGTAATCTGTGCTCATGGGCACAGCTCTCCAAGCACCAATCTGCACAGGAGAGGTACAATTTGTAAGGGGTGATTCTCCCCTTCCTCTACTGAGTGAATTCCTGATCAGTAATCACCGCAGGATGTAGGAATCCACTCCAGTAGACCTCTAGCACTATAGAATGGGGGAAGCCTCCTCCTGACCACATGGGCTATCAATTCCCCCACCATACAGTATCCACAGTCTTTCTGCTCCCCTTTTTTAGGAGATTTGGAGATTTCCCTTCAGTCTCCCACCCCAGGGGGCAGAAATCCCATCTTGATACTGGGCCTTCCACACCCATCACCCACTGCTTACACAGTCTTTCTCCAAACTCCCTCCCTTCCCCGCTCTGTGGTGGGTAGATTGGGAGGTTTACCTCCAGTATCCCCCCCCCACATCCCTACCCCCTCAATGAAGGCATAAGGCTCACTAAAAATAGTGGCGTGGTGGTCAGTCCTACATGAGGCCACATCACCCACCACAGGAGGGCAAGACAGGCTTTCTTCCCACTTAGGGATTAGCCCTCAGATTATCCACCTGGGAGGGGGGGGAGTTGCAGAAAGCCCACTATACTGCTTTCTATTCCTCTGTAGATATAGAAATTAAAAGGGTGGGAGGTAGCCCTTCCTGGTATTGAACATTATCCCCATCCATCCACTCAATACCCACATAGTCTTTCCGCGCCTCTTGGGGGCAGATTTCCTCCATTCTGCCACTCCAGGGTCACAGAAAGCCCACTAGACACCTGAGAGAATGGTTACACTAAAAATGGGGTTGTGTGGGGCAGTTGGTCCTACATCAGGCCTCGGCACCCAAGATCGGTCAAACACAGTATTTCGGCCTGCTGGGGGAGGTAGTAGGGGAGGGCGTGGGGTTTGCCTCCATTCTGCCCGTTAGGCATCTGGGGCTATGTGACTTGCAAGTATCCCATCACATTCTCCTACCCTGAATGCTTTACAAACTTAAAGTTGGAGCGAAAAGAGTAGAATTCCCTCCTATTTATGTGCCAGAAAAATCAAGAACTTTGCCAGTGCCAAAAATACAACCATCCAATGTCACCTAAGTTATCCAGATAAATACAGTACCCCACTGATAGCACACGTGATGGCAACAGTCCGAAACTGTGACTATGCAAATACTACATTGATTCAATTTTGATTTCTTATGTTACCAGTTTTGGTAAGTGTAGGAACCCAGGCTGGGAACATTTTTGCCACTGTCAGGGAGTTTTTAAGTTTTCTGTCACATACATTTGAGGAAAAATAGTTTCTTTACCCACAATTTGAGATGTGTATGGCAGTCTGTGTTGAAAAAAGGGATGGGATCCATACAATTTACATCACCTCGTTGGTCCCTAGATTTCAGATATTCCCATTTTTAGGTCTCGCCTAGCGACGCAGCGCCATGCGCTGCTCGCGTAAGCGAGATCTATTGTTGCCGACTTGCTTGCGAAGGGGGACAGGACATGTGCACGCGTACGGCAAGTCCTGGACAGGAGATGTGCACGCGTATGGTGCGAGCAGGAGTTGTAATAACGCCGCAAGCTGTACGCGTGCACATCAACTGTCTGTGCCAAAGCTTAACAGACAGGAGATGTGCACGCGTACGGCTCGGGGCGTTATCACAACTCCTGCTCGCACCATACGCGTGCACATCTCCTGTCCAGGCGCGCCGCGCTTCCATGCACCACTCACCGGCTCTTCAATCCTGCTCCGGCCGCATCATGCGGCATTCACGAAGGCGGGGTGGGCTCCCGCCGGACTTCCTCTACTGCTTGAAAATGCGGGGTGGGCTCCCGCCTCGCTTCTCCGACACGCGGGGCTCCCTCAGCTCACGGGAGCCCCGGACACTTCCGGACTGCTGCTCTTCCTGGAAAGTAAAGGTACAGCCTACCGCGCTGGTTGTTACGTCAACCCAGTGACACCCGACCAATAGGCCTACGAGGATAGTAGAAAATGGCGTTCTTATTGGCCAGGCGGCCCGTCATTCAGCAAGGTGACGCTTCGCTGCTAGGCTCCCGCGCTGATCCCGCCTATCTCTTCCAGCGCCGCTTCCTCGGCTCTCTCCGTTGCGGACACCGGGCGGCTCTTAAAGGGTGAGTGGGGCGCGTGCCTGTTCAGGGGGAGGGGGAGGAGGCGTCCGTGATGTCATAAGAGGCGGACGACCAGTGCAGGTAAGACCCGCCCCGGGGTCCTAAGGGCCCGTGCCATGCACCACAGGCGGGGGGTCGTTGTGTCTGTGGGGAGGGGGGTGCTGTGACGTCATGAGATCCATTTAAAGGGATCCGCAGTCCTATGAAAAAAGGGAGGGTTAAGACAGCAGAGTGGGCAGTGTCCAGGAACATTCTGTCAATGAGGTAAACAATGAATGTCAGGATTATGTCTGCTAAGGGGGGGCAGTAAAAAAAAGGTAGCGATGACGTCATCGTGAATTGACAGGTTATCAAGGGCAGCTATCAAAGAGGAAGGTGGTAAGGTTACAATTGCTGGAGAAGAATGACATACATATAGTGAAAAGCGTGCACTGAAGAGCTCCTTAAGTGAACAATGATGACGTCATGAGGGTCTGACTTATTCCTGAAAAAGATGAGGCATTGGGTCAGGGTTCAGGGAAGTGGTTGTGGACGAAGCAAGTGCAAAGGATTCTACAGTTGATTAAAATGGGTTGGATTTTATGTACCTGTGGTCACCTGTTAATCACGACAGTGATCTTTACCTTTAGGATCCTTTTTCTAACTCCATAGTTCAGTCTTTACTTTTCCCACACTGTCATCAAGTTCTTCTTACCTTGGTCATGTTTCCTTATTTATTTGCGCTTAGAAGGTCGAGTCTTGATCATCTGTAATTTTGGCTCTGAATTTCAAAACTTGAGGTGTCATACACGCAGTAGTACTAATAAAAGGCGCAATAGGCATTCTCACCCTTTAAAACATTTTTTTTTAGTAATATCCTATGTGAGTTTGTATAGTGGTTAATGATGTATTTATGTTCTCTTACCGCGGTTGAAACCTATACACCCTATCTTTTTCTCTTAGCTACTTGTAGATTGTCACAACGAGGTTTGTTGACATGGTATTTGGATTGGTTAGAGGCGAGTTATATTGGTGAATAGGTCAGTGTATTTTTAATAATTGGCAAAGATTAGAAAGGGAAAACCTGTAGAGAGAAACTGTTTAGTGGCCCCGCAAGGCTTACTCCCCATTAACGTTACCCTCTCCTTTCATTATTAGTATACAATTATACAGAGTGCGTCCAAGGAATGCACAGTTTTGGGGCATGCAAAACGTAGCAGCAATCTATAGATTAATATCAGTACTGAAATAATCTGTTATTTCCTATATGTCAATTAAAAGTTTGCAAATAAGAAAAATGGAAGGTGCACAAGAATAGGTCCTCAACGTATTAGATATATGTGCACAGTCAAAGAACACATAGTCTCAAGGAGAAAGGTCCTCCTCCGATCACTCCACAGAAAGTGGCTACAGTTTGTGTGCAGTAACAAAGATCAATCAAAGTCCATAGTTTATGATCCCGCTCTTAAGAAGCATTTGGTATGCTATCATGATAAGTTGATTCATAAGGTCTCTACGAACTATAGGAGTTGAGCCTTGATTCCTCAGATAGTTAAAATTACTGAAAGTCAACATGTGCTTCAGGGGGATGACTGTTCCATATCCTCACAGCGCTGAATGGAGTTTTGCTGGCGAGTCCGAAAAAAATGTGGGTCTGCACTTTTGGAAATGATGCAACATGTACAATCTTAAGTCACAGTATTTTCAATTTTTTTTTTTTTACTTTTTGTTGAAATCAAAGCTCATCATACAGATCATCATGGACATAAACAGTGAGCGAAAGACAATACAACATGTAATAATAGCCTTATGCGAGTCTGCAATCAGGATGGCACTTGTACGGCCAGTGCACGCTTCATTGGAAAATCATAATTTTCAGCACAGCACATAAAGACCTCCCACCACTCTCAACAACAGCGCCACTGGTCAGTACCCTCTGAAGGCACACCAGGCTCCCCATACCTTTTCCCACTTTTTTGGGGCATCCCCGACTTTGGTAAACCACTCGTTACGCCCTCTGGCACCAGTCGAGATCCGATTTCCTATCTTCAGTGCTGGGGGGAGTACTCTCACCCCATGCCTGGGCTTCATTGCGCTACGCTACCTCTGCTGCCAGCCAGATCCTCTGCTGTCTCGGCCAGGTACCCTCTCCTAACACCATTAAGAGGAGCCATTTAGCATTTAAGGGGACGGGTGAAGACCAGACCCTGGACATTAAAGCAGTGACTCCCCTCCAGAAGTCCTGTATCAGTGGACAGTCCCATATGATGTGAAAGAAGGTGCCTGCCCTCTTGGTTGCATCACCAAAGGCACAGTGATATGTCTCTCTACCTATTTGAATAATAAGATCTGTGTAGGATCCGAAGTTGGACCAGCCGAAATCTGGTTTTGATTGCCCCCGGGCTCGGGACAGCCTCCACCCTATCATCATCATCCAAGTAGCCCGGATCAGCTGTCCATGGAACTCTCCGTATTTCCAATGAGTCAGGGGAATTGTTAAGTAATTTTTTGTAGATTGTGGATATCCCTTTTTCGGGGATGGGGTCAAGGATCAAACGGTCCTCCAGTGGCAATGCCTCTGGTAGTGCCTCCCTCTCTCGAATGTAGCTCTGCAACACGTGCCCCAGTCGGAGGTATCTATAGTACTCAGCCTCCACCATCTGAAATTCCTGACGAAGGGCCTCGAAACGTATCATGGCCTGACCCCTCCAAATGTTGCCCAGGTGTTCTATCCCTATTAATGCCCAACCTGAGAAACCCACTATGCCCCAACCTCATGGAGCAAATCACTATTCCACAGAGGGGTCTGGCAAGTGATCCTGCCAGTTCAGCCCAAATAGCTGTGAGCCTCTCTCCACACATTGACCACCGACTTCGTGTGTGATGGCAGGTCCAGTTCTATCTTTTTACATTAGAGAATCACCTCATATCCTGTGAGACCCTTGGCATCTCGATCCACACAGTACGCCGGTTACTGCTTATCGGATAGGCCCAGTCATGAATTACAAGCAGCTGTGCCGCCCAGTGGTATTTCCTGATGTCAGGGACTGCCAGGCCACCATCGTAGACCCCTTACTGTAGCTTCCTGAGCGCAATACGTGGGGCCCCAGCTCCCTAGAGGAGTAGTCTGACTTTGTGGTCCACTTTTTTGGAAATCTGAAACGGGACCCGGGGTGTTCTGAAGCACGTATAGGAGGCGTTGAAGAGACCATTTTATAGAGGGCAGCCCTGCCCATCCGAGAGAGAGGTATGCTTCACCAGTGACTCGCGTTTCCCCGGAGTCTGTCCAGCTGAGGCAATACATTTCTGTTCATAGACTCCTGAGGGTCGCGGGTTACCTAGATGCCAAGATATTGAAATCCCTCCAGCACCACCGGCGCCACGCAGTCTGAGGGGAAACCGTGGCACCGCACCTGCCAAAAGACAAGCATTTGCAATGCAATAGGTCTCGCATTTACACGAGTTTAAGCTATTGGCATTGTAAATGACAATGCCTTTTATGTATGTTTTAAAAACGAATCAAAAATAAAAGGCATTGTTATTTGCAATTTCAATAGCTCAAACTCGCGTAAATGCGAGACCTATTGCATTAGAAATGCTTGGTTTTTTTTTAGTATTCCTTCGTCGGTTGACCTTAAGCCCAAATACTGCATCTGTCCCCCTGAGGAAGTTTATTAAACCTACTTTGATATTTGGAGGACTTTCTGGGAGGGAAAAGGCGTTGTGTGATACATGCAACTGACACCATCCTGGATTTCTAATTTTCTCTGGTTTTTAAAAATGCCCCCAGCTGGTAGAGTTCCCAGAGCAAATACTGCAAATACTGCAGTCATAGCCCTTGGAAATTAAGACATACTATTTTTTTTAAACTAAAGTCTGGTGTTTGCAGGGATTTTCTGGGTAAGAAAAAGTGGTAAGAACCATGTGGGCTGCACCACACTGGACTTGCCCAGGTGTGTAGTTTTGAGAAATGTCTGAGGTTGGTAGGATTTCCTGGCTGCCAGTCAGTGCCAGGCCAAACACAACAGCAGTCCATATCTTAAAGGTGCTTTGGAGGCTATTCTAAGGTCACATTATTGGGCCTTTCCTGATGTATGTGATAGGCTCATAATTACATTTGGGGTATGGTTTTTATTGGGAATGATTGATGGTGTTTTGCTGTTCTTCTGAATTTCTGACCTTTCCATCATAGATATGGGAAGGAATTTGATTATTTTTGCCTAACTTTGTCATTTGAAGGGCATTCTGGGGTTGGTTGGTTTTCATAGGTTCCAGACAACTCTGAGAATTTCTGAAAACTAGTGGCCAAGGGGTGTATAGGGTGATGTGGCTTCTATGAGCTGGAGCACATTTTCTTATCTAGACTTCTCTTTAAACATCAAAGGAAAGCCTACAAATAGAATTTCCTCTCAGATTCCATTTTGGAATTATATTGGCTTGCACCTAGGGAACCCTAGCAACCCCAGGCATGTCTGAAAACTAGAAACACATTGGAGTCCAATTTGTTGTGGAATGTGTGGATCCAAACCAATTTCTCTTACCCAGAATGCCAAGCACAAGTGGAAATTAGGATAAAGCTAAAGATTTTTTCTCAATTGTTATGAGAGATGCGTGCAGTAAGTGTGGGAACGCTAGCTGGGATCCCCTTTGTTGATTTCCGCAGACCTTTACCTCTCAGAAATGCGGAAAATGTTTTTTTCTTTTAACCCTTATGTTGACATTTGCACAGTATTATGGGTCAGAAAAAGTAACTGTGTCCGCACAAGCCACGCCACCCTGAGCTCCCTGGGTATCTTATTTTCAGAAATGTCTGATTGGTAGGCTTCCCTGGGTGTCTGCTGAATCTGGGTCCAAATAATCCAGCAACCCACATTCCTAGACTGATTGAAATTCTAAACATGAATCCACAGTCCACTACAGGGCTTTTCCTGTGAGGGGCCATGGACCTACTTTTAGAAACGGTACCACTTTTATTGTGAGATCTGTAGGATGGCTGGGTGGTGGTACTTTTATCAATTCCTGCCCATTCAAGGATGTTCGCTCACAAAATTGTGAGGAAAGTCTACAATTTTAGCTCAAGTTTGACTTTTACAGGATATATGTATATTCCGTGTCTGTAATGCAGATATAGTTGGACTGCATACGTTTTTAATTTATGTCTGCTGAAGATTCTCTTCCGGATTTGCCATCATGACCTGTATGTTTGTTGTTCATGAAAAATCAATAAACTACAGTTAAAAAAAAAAAAAAAAAAAGTTTGACTTTTACAGGGTATTCTTGATAAGAATAGGTAGTGGTATCCACATTATCCGCACCACCCTGGAGTCCCAGGAGGGCCTAGTTTACAGAAATATCTGTGAGTTAGTAGGTTATGCAGGGTGCCAGCCGACCCGATACCAACATCCTCTGAATGATTGAAATTCCGGGCAAAAACACGCGATGTTTCCACGTTGCATTTTCAGACTTTCCTCTTCCAAATAATAAGCTCAGGCACATATGTGGGGTTCCATTTTTATAGGGAGTTGTGTGGAATGCATGGTGGAAGAACTTTTGTCAATCCCAGCAGATTCTGTAACTTTTCCTCACAGAAATGCGAGGAAAGTTTGTTTGTATTTACCCTAAAGTTGGCATTTGCAAGGTATTATGGGTCTTCCCATGTGTTTAGGTCTCCGAAATGTCTAGGGTGGATAGGTTTCCCTGGTTTCTGGACAACCCTGAGCCCAACTTCCCACGTCCCCAGAATAATTGAAACTCCAAGCTAAAAAATCTGTTTCCTTGTTGCATTTTGGGGCCTGTTGCGCGTAAGAGGCTCACCCACACAAGCGTGGGATTGCTGGATCGTAGGATTTTTTTTTCAGTCCCTTTCAGATTCCTGATTTTTCCCACATTGTATTTTGGGGCCTTTTCTGTCCCAAACAAGAGACCCACCCGTACATGTCGGGTACCATTTTGGTCTGGAGAAGTGTGGCAATGAAGGACAATCTGATATTTCCTGTAACAGGAAATATCCTGCTATCTGAGGAATATGTCTAAGTTTCTGACTTCCTGTTGTTAGAGAGTATCCACAAGAAACACATTTTAAGTGCCCTTAGAATCAACTAGCGTTATGGTACAGCAAAATTCAGAGAGATGCAAGCGACCTTATCCCAAAACTCAGTATTGTGTGTACATTGAAAAAATGTATTGCTGTCCTTCATGCCACTTTGAATTCATAGATTATTCATTATCAAGTGATGCATAGTCAGTACAGAATGAAAATTCATCATAAGCTTTGACTTGGTTATTGGCTGTGGGTATTGTGAGTCTTTGGTAAATCTATAAACTGTAAATCTCCGTAACCGAAAGGCTTTTTTGTGTGCAAAACAGTAAATGACTTTGTAGATCTGCCTTTAGTGTGCAAAGTAATAGGTGGAAATCTTGTAGCCAATTACACTTTTACTGACTTGCCTCCACTATTTTCTTATTTTAACAGTCAATTTCTTGAGGAAAAACTTGAGCGATCTACGTAAACACCCCTTGCTGAATTTAAAATGTTGTCTACTTTTCAAAAATGTATAGCTCTCTGGGTTTAGCTATGGTTTTTTCACCCTTTCCTCTGATTTTTTGCAGATTTGTAGAAACTGCCAAATTAGGAAATGTAGGCCAATACGTCGAAACTGCAAAAAACAATGGTGTAAAAATGATTTCTCCTCTGCATCTGTTTCAGAAAGCTAAGAGAGTGATCTTAGCACTGCAAAAAGTTTGTTGGTGCCATTTTTTGAAAAGCACACCTTTCAGAGCACTTTTTCACCATATAAAAAAATGCCTTATTGCTCATTTCTCAGGACCCTCGGAAGGGGTGGGGATGGGGGCAGTTATGAACGCTTAAGCGAGAACTGCATCAAATGTCAAAATATTGCGTTGGCATTCTTGGAGTATGAAGGTTAACAGCACAGTGGTTAATATAAGTGAAACGGATACTACTAAAGCAAACCAAACATTTGTTATACAGACAGTAAATGATAATGTAGTGCTGCAGAAACATCAAAATGAATGTTTTTTGATTGCATCAAGGCAGCTTGTGACAAAACCTCTTATGCCCCGGCAGTGAACAGGCTCATTGCTTGCCACTACAGACCGTCTTCGGGGTATCCCGCTTTTCTGTCTTCCCATCCCTCACCACTTTGTGGTGCAGGCCTTATCATGCCCCAAGCAGAATCCCCCTGAAAGGGAGTCCAAAAAGCTGGAGGCTGTTAGTAAGCTCGTTTTCTCTACTGATAGTTTAGTCCTTCGGTCCATGAATAGACACATGCCTACTTGCTAGGTACAAGCACACCTTGTGAAAAATGGAGAACATGATGGTGCCTAGCTTTTCAGACCTCTTAAAAGAGCACTTTTCAGAGAAGGTACCCAATGCCTCTTTGCAGTCTGCCTGTTCATTCTAACATTGGCAACCCCGGTCTACACTAATGTGATGGCAGTGGTTGCAGCACCTCTGTGTAGGCCAGGGATCTTAGTGTTCCCGTACCGTGATGCTGGGCTGCTCCTGGCAGATTGGCCACAACTAGTGTCAGATCTCTTGAAGGCCAGAGCATGTCTGCTATTCAACCTGGTATTTTCCTTCAACCTGCCTAAGTCTCACTTAGAGCCCTCTCAGCACCTCCTGTTCACAGGGGCAGTATTGGATAGAACCTCTTCCAAAGCCTTCCCTCCTCCAGACACATTCAGGGTATGATTCTGATATTTCGTGAGGTAGATTGTGTTAATTTCCTGACAGTTCTACACCTGGTAGGTCTGCTGGCTTCCTGCATTCTACTGGTCACAAACTCATGTTAACACATGATGACTTTTTATCGGTGTCACTGTCTGCAGTGGTTCTATCAGGGGGGCGATCGGTTAAACAGTATTGGAATTTTGCAGAACACGGCAAGGGACTTGCTCTGGTTGTGGGTAGGGGAGAATTTGATGCAAGGGATGTCTTTTTTGCAGTCCACGAACAGTGGCCACGATGGTGATGGACACATACACCTGGGGTTGTGGTAGGCATCTAGAGGAACTGAAGATTATAGGCCTGTAATGTCCAGGAGAGCAGGTTCAGTACATCAACTTACTTAAGCAGTGGGCAATTTGGTCCAGAGGTTCTTCCTGTCCTTCCTTTATGGCCACTCTGTCCAGATCTTGACAGACAACTCACTCACTCATGTGGTAGGTCAACAAGTGGGATCTCATCTTCTCTGCCAAGAAGCCTTGAGACTCGGCACAAGTCTGTACCATTTTGCTGACCACAAGTGGCGGGTCCACTCAGAGGTGATTCTGGACATCTTTGCCCTGTGGGTTACCCCTCAGATGGACCTCTTCACCACTCACAAGAATGCGCCCTGCCCACAGCTCTGTGCCATCTAGTTTCCATTGCAGGGAACCTTGTTGGATCCATTCGGTTGATGTGGAATTTTCAATCTAACTATCCATTTCCCAATACCCTTAACTCCTCCGGTATTAAGGAAGCAGTGCCTTTACTGGACCCAAGTCATTCTGATTGCCCCAAACTGGCCGAGATGAATGTTGTATGCAGACCTCCTGTGAATCTCCCTGTGTCCTCTGCTCTGACTATTTCTCAAAGCAGACCCCCTCTCCCAATCAGAGGTGCAGGTTCTGCACCCCTTCCTCCATAGCCTCCATCTTCATGGCTGGAGATTGTGTGGGGACACGTGAGCTACATTTATCTGCCGCTGCAAGTGGTGGATCAGTAGTCACTTAAATATTATGTTGCTGCCCTTTTGGCTTTGATTTGCTTTCCTAATCCGCATATTCTTAATATTTGATCGAGTCAGATTTGGATGAATGAGTGTAATATGTGGTGGAGGTGCTATAAGAAACGTAATGTCATGATATCTGTTTAGAACAAGGGTGCGAAATAGTTTGAGCTCCTGTTGCTGATCTTTTTGTAACCTCGCGGGTCACATAATGTCGAAAGGGCCCACTCCACCTTTCATCCATCTGAGATCCGGAAATGGAGGACTATTGATAATAGGTTCCCAGAGGAACCCATGTTATCAGGAAATGGATGTCCTCATCCTGAGCATTTATTTAATAACAAAACGGACTATGTGGGTTAATCTTGAATCTCTTTAATGAATGTGATTAGCTAACAGACCTTTATGTTCATTAGTCTTAAAGTGTTTTTATGTGTGCGCGCGAGCGCCCATGACTCAGCTGGCTAATCATCTTGTATTTTGTTTGACTGATATAATTTGAGATTTTTATCTCATTACATGAACAGACCTGCCTTATTTCAATTGTGAAAAATGTGTCAATGTCACACAAAACGCAGTTAACTGTCACACAAATGCACACTGAAAACATGAAAATGTTGCAATTAAGCAAACTGGAAACTTAGCACCTCTGTTTCAGCCTTTGCATTATTTAACACAAGGCTTCATCATTCTGATCTCTTTTTGGCCCGATTTCATCCAGCCCCCTCCCCGCACCCTGTCTTATCTTTTATGATGCAACAAATGGTCCTTGACACCCTCCATATTTAGAAGGGCGGGTTCAAAAGCATAAGTTTGGAAACCTTGTGAAGGATTTTCTCAACATTTATTTGTGCAGGTAATCGCTCCCACTGCTTGTACATGTATTTAGAAGACTGGAGAACGGCTTCTTCCTTTCATTACATCATAAAAGCTATGGGGAGTGAGCATAACCTGTGGCAGACTTTGGGGTTTCATTTCACAAAGAATTGTTTTTGGTCTCGCTTATCAAACAGCGTAAGCTGTCTGGTTGCGAAAGGCCTATTGTGAAGAGTGAGCCTAGAGCCTGACCATTGCTTACCCTGGTTGGCTTTATTGTCACTCTTATTGCTTAGCTTGCTGCTTATTCAGTGGCTTTTCTTGTCTCATCATATACATCTTTTGTTTGTCCCTTCTCTAGAGCAAGGCCTTTTTACCAGTGACTTGTTTTGTTCCACTGCTCACTTTCAATGAACTCCTTTGTTCGAGGCATGTGAGCTGTAGATCTCATGCTTTGCATAGCCTGCCATCTAGTGTTGGGTCTGGATGTTTGCACTTTGTTTTTCTTCGAAGAAGTCTTTTCCAGTCACGAGGTAGGTAACTCCTCCTTTCAGTGATAGTGCGCATAGGCATCGACTCCCATGTTAGATTGTTTTTTTCCGCCATCGGGTTCGGATGTGAATTGTTGCGCTCCGGTTCGGCACCGTTTCTCGGGTTCCCTTCGACGCCCAATCCACTACCCTCGACGGTATTGTTTCTCGATCGCGTTTCCCTTTCTCCGCATATCGTTTCGACTCAAAGACCTTCGATCGGAAAACTCGTGGAGGGCCGATGGGCCTACCCGCGCCGGGCTCGCTAGCAGTCGATGGAACGGACTCCATTCAAGCTATGTCCCAGGTGTCGCGTTAAGTTTCCGCGCACCGACTTGCACGATGTGTGCAATCTCTGCCTATCCCTGGAACACAACGAGAAAGACTGCGACGCGTGCTGATCGTTCCAATCGAAGAAGACGCTCCGTGACCGTCGAGCTCAACGTCACAATTTGCAACATCAGGGCGGCTCCGCACCGGACATCTTCGGCGAAGATTCCGACAGAGAAGAAGTACACTCTCAAGGAGCAGAAGAAGAACAACATATCTCCGTGTCCGAGGCCGACTCCGACATGGAAGAAGAGGAGCCAATTACACCGGGTCAGCGTACCATGAGTACAGAAACCCCGTTGTCCCAGGAACACAAGACCAAAAAGGCTCCGGTCCTTCCTCTGCCTTCGGGCCAAGGTCGGCACCGAGAAAAAGGTTTGGGCGTCCCGCCCTCTGGCCCGGCGCTGAAGCACAAGGAAAAGCCTTTCGGCTCAGGCTCGAGTTGGTCCCATGCCGGTACCGAGCCGAAAACCTTCGGCGCCGAAACGAAAGCATGTCGTGGTAACCATTCCACCGTTATCGAAGAGTAAATCTTCGGAGCCGAAGGGTCCGGAGCTGAAACTTTCTACGCCAAAAACGGCGACCAAGGACAAAAAGACTTCGCCAAAAGAACCTCGGTCCGACGTTCCACCTTCATATCCAAAACAGAAAGAACTGGTAATAAATCCAGACACTGGACATATCCATGCCAAATTACCTGAAAAAAGGAAAATGGGCCTGCAGGAGGATTACCACATTCCTCTGAAGAAAAAAAATGTGCGTACTAAACCTGCGCCACCTTACATTCCACCTCCTTCGCCCACTGATCCAAACTTACTCATCACACCCACAAATTCACCACCACCACTATCTCCTGACCCACAGGATGAAGTGGATGGGGATGAGAATAGGCCACAGGATACTGACCCATGGGAAGATTATGACTCTGACCCAAAAACGGATAATGACCCTGATTTATATTCGGCCATACCCTCACCACCTGACGACAATATAGGATATATTGAGCTACTTAACAGGGCTGCTCATTATCATGGGGTGGAGCTGCATAAGGAGCCTTTAGAAGAGGATTTCTTATTCGAAACCCTAGGTTCCTCTCAGAAAGCTACACATACACTGCCAATGCTTGAAGGGATTCTTAAGCATACAGATGAGATCTTTAAAAATCCTGTGAGGGCAAGACACATTACTCCCAGGGTGGAGAAAAATTATAAACCTGCACCTACGGACCCCGTCTACATTAAGGATCAGTTGCCTTTAGACTCGCTTGTGGTTTCCAACACTCGCAAGAGAGCTAACTCCCAAACCACAGGTGAAGCCCCTCTTCCTGATAAGGAGTCGAAAGTAATTGATGCCTCGGGCAAAAGGGTAGCGTCGCAAGCAGCCAATCATTGGCGCTTTGCTAATGCTCAAGCTTTGTTAGCTCAATATGATAGGGCTCATTATGACGAGTTAGAGAAACTCATGCAATTTTTACCTGATGAGCATAAATCAAAGGCCAATGACCTTATTCAGGAGGGCAAACTAATCACACATTCCTCCATCAGATGCGCCTTAGACGCAGCAGACACAGCAGCCCAAGCAGTAAACACCAGCGTGCTGCTACGCAGGCATGCTTGGTTGAGAATTTCAGGATTCGAACCTGAAGTGCAAGCCTCTATTCTCAACCAACCATTTGACAAGGAACACCTCTTTGGTCCAGCAGTTGACACTTCGCTGGAAAAAATGAAAAAAGACACCGAGGTCGCAAAGTCCATGGGGGCTTTGCAGTCACCGTCAAATAGGGGATCCTTTCGTCGCTCCTTTTACAGGGGTGGCTCCAAGAATATATCCACAGAGGATCCCTTTTCCTCTTACAAGGGCAACAACCAATCGCCCTCATCAAGAGGATATTTTAGAGGTGGGTTTAGAGGAAACAACGGTAAGGGAAGAGGCAGAGTCAACTCAACACGTACTTCCCCCGCAAATAACAAGCAGTGACTTCCTTCCGCTACCCCCTGATCATTCCACTCCTGTCGGGGGACGTCTCTCCCAATTTCTAACTGTCTGGAATACAATCACCTCAGACAAATGGGTTCTACAAATTATCCAATATGGTTACTGCCTGGAACTTACAGACACTCCCCCAAACATTCTTCCAAAATCACACGCAATGTCA
This sequence comes from Calotriton arnoldi, assembly GCA_963921515.1. Lineage (NCBI taxonomy): Eukaryota > Metazoa > Chordata > Amphibia > Caudata > Salamandridae > Calotriton > Calotriton arnoldi. Next base: position 696,926 of record CAWUFW010005961.1, on the reverse strand, counting down.
CAAGAACATCTCACCCTTCTCAAGCTCTCTCTGTTAGAGAAAGGAGCTATAGATCCAGTCCCGTTACAATATCAAAGGGCCGGTGTATACTCCCTGTACTTCCTAATTCCAAAGAAGGACCACTCTCTCAGACCTATTGTTTTTGTTCGAAGAAGTCTTTCCAGTCACGAGGTAGGTGACTCCTCCTTTCGGTGATAGTGCGCATGGGCATCGACTCCATCCTTATATTGTTTTTTTCCGCCATCGGGTTCAGATGTGTATTGCTGCGCTCCGGTACCTTTTTTGGACCCCTTCGACGGGCAATCCACTACCCTCGATGGTATTGTTATCGATCGCGGTTCCCCATTCGACGCGCATCGTCTCACTTCGGAAAACCTTCAATCTGGAAATTCGTGGCAGAACGTCGGGCCTACCCGCGCCGACCGCACTAGCAGTCGATGGAACGGACTCCATTCAAGCTCTGTCCCGGGTGTCGTGCTAAGTTTCCACGCACCCACTTGCACGAAATGTGCAGCCTCTGCTTGTCCCCGGAACACAACGAGAACGACTGCGATGCGTGTCGATCGTTTTGATCAAAAAAGACACTTCGTGACCGTCTGGCTCGACGACACGAAATGCAACACCAGAGCGGCTCCGCACCGGACATCTCCGGCGAAGATTCCGACACTGAACATCAACCTCAAGGAGCCGAGGAAAAAGAAGAACATATCTCCGTGTCGGAAGCCGACTCCGACATGGAAGAAGAGGAGCAGATTACTCTGGTTCAGCGTACCGTGAGTAAAGATACCCCTTTGCCCCCTCAACATAAGACAAAGGCTCCGGTCCCTCCTCTGCCCAAGGTCGGCACCGACAAAAAGTTTCCGACGCCCCGCCCTCAGGCCAGGCTCCGAAACAGAAAGACAAGCCTTCCGGCTCGGGCTCGAGCCGGCCCCACTCCGGCGCCGAATTGACACCTTCGGCGCCAAAACACAAGTCCAAGTCTTCGACACCGAAAGGCTCGGAGCCGAAACCTTCGACGCCCAAAGGCTCGGAGCCAAAAGCTTCGACGCCGAAACCGGCACATAAAGAAAGACTCTCCCACTAAAGAGCCTCGGTCCGATGCGCCGCCTTCGGATCCAAAGCAGAAAAAACTGGTGATCAACCCTCAAACAGGGCATATTCATGCCACTCTTCCAAAAAAACGTAAAGTTGACCTATCAGAGGACTACCACATTCCTCTCAAAAGGAAAAGTGTGGGTACTAACCCTTCTCCCCCTTATATCCCACTTCCTTCTCCCATTGATCCTAACTTGCTCATTTCACCAGCAAATTCACCACCACCACTTTCACCTGACCCACAGGATGAAGGAGATGGGGATCAGGATAGGTTACAGGACACTGACCCTTGGGACGATTATCAGACAGACCCAATCACATGTAGTGACCCTGATTTGTATCCCTCGAGACCCTCCCCACCTGACAACAACATTGGGTACATTGAGCTCCTTAATAGGGCTGCTCAATATCATGTTGTGAAGCTCCATAAAGAGCCTTTAGAAGAGGATTTCCTCGTTGAAACACCTACTTCTTCCCAAAGAGCTACTCACACCTTACCAATGCTCAAAGGCATGTTAAAGCACATGGATGAGGTATTTAAAGACCCTGTAAGATCCAGGATAATTACACCGAGATTGGACATAAAATACAAACCCGCTCCTACCGACCCTGTTTACATTAGAGGCCAGCTGCCCTTAGACTCTCTTGTAGTCTCCAACGCTCGCAAGAGAGCTAATTCGCAAACCACAAGTGAGGCCTCTCCTCCTGATAAGGAATCTAAGCTTATTGATGCCTAGGGCAAAAGAGTGGCTACACAGGCAGCAAATCACTGGCGCATTGCCAACGCTCAAGCTTTGTTGGCTCGCTATGATAGGGCTCATTACGATGAGGTAGAAAAACTCATACAACATTTACCTGATGAATACAAATCTAAGGCTAATGACCTCATTCAGGAAGGTAAACTTATTACCAATACATCCATTAGGTGTGCCCTAGACGCAGCAGAGACAGCAGCTCTTGCAGTCAACACCAGTATACTATTACGCAGACATGCTTGGCTGAGAATATCAGGCTTCAAGCCGGAGGTGCAAACCTCCATCCTTAACCAACCGTTTGATAAGGAACATCTTTTTGGTCCAGCTGTTGATAACTCGCTGGAAAAGATGAAGAAAGACACTGAGGTCGCAAAGTCCATGGGGGCTTTGCAGTTACCTGCCACTAGGGGCTCCTTTCGCCGCTCCTTTTACAGGGGTGGTTCAAAAACGGTGTCCACTGAACATCCCTCCTCCTCTTACAAGGGCGATAACCAATCCCCCCTCTTCAAGAGGTTATTTCAGAGGAGGTTTTAGAGGAAACAGTGGTAAGGGAAGAAGCAGAGGTAACTCTACCCGCACTTCCCCCTCAAACAAACAGTGACTTCCTTCCGTTATCCCCCGATCATTCCACTCCTGTCGGGGGACGACTCTCCCAATTCCTGCCTGTCTGGAATTCAATAACCTCAGACAAGTGGGTACTACAAATTATCCAGTATGGTTACTGCCTGGAGCTTACAGACACTCCCCCAAATATCCTTCCAAGATCACATGCAATGTCACCAGAGCATCTCACCCTCCTAAAGCAGGAGGTTCTCTCTCTCTTGGAAAAACACGCTATAGAACCAGTCCCATTACAATACCAGGGGACCGGGGTATACTCCCTGTATTTTTTAATTCCCAAAAAGGACGGCTCGCTCAGGCCTATATTAGACCTCAGAGACCTAAATCTGTACATTCAGTCGGACCACTTTCACATGGTCACACTCCAACAAGTGCTCCCACTCCTTCAGGAAGGTGACTTTTTGTCCACCTTGGTCTTAAAGGACGCATATTCCCATTCACCCTGCTCACCAGAAATTCCTCAGGTTTGTGGTGGACGGACAACATTATCAATTCAAAGTTCTCCCATTCGGAGTGACTACAGCACCCAGGGTTTTCACCAAGTGTCTGGCAGTAGTCGCGGCTCATCTAAGAAGACAGCATATTCACGTCTTCCCCTACCTAGACGACTGGCTAATAAAAGCCTGCTTGCAACACAGCTGCATAAGACACACTCGAAAAACAGTCCAACTGCTTCACGACCTGGGGTTCACAGTAAACCTCTCCAAATCGCATCTCCAACCATCCAACACAAAAGTGTATCTGGGAGCCACAATAAACACTCAAAAACCTCTAGCATATCCCAACCCATTCAGGATACGTAACATGCAAACTCTAATAGCGCAGTTTCAGCCTCAACACTCATTACCAGCTCGGGTGTTCATGCAATTGCTAGGAATGATGGCATCTTGCATTTTAATCGTTCCTTACGCAAGACTCCAAATGCGTCCCCTACAGGAATGCTTAGCACGTCAGTGGAACCAGGCTCAAGGTCAGTTATCAGATCTAGTGTTGGTGAATGGCCGCACCCATCACTCTCTGCAGTGGTGGAACATACAAAACCTTTCCAAGGGGCGGCCATTCGTCGACCCGGTTCCAAAGGTAGTACGAACAGCAGACGCATCGCTCACTGGTTGGGGAGCTCATCTACAAAAACATACCATTCAGGGCATGTGGACTCTGCAGCAAAAACAACTCCACATAAACCATCTAGAACTGCTAGCAATTTTTCTAGCATTGAAAGCCTTTCAACTTCATCTGCTAGTCAAAGCTGTCCTGATTCGCACAGACATGACAGCAATGTACTACATACAAAAACAGGGGGGACGCACTCTCTCCAGCTCTCACAGCTAGCACAGAGCATCTGGAAATGGGCCATACCACAAAAAATATATCTCCTTGCACAACACCTTCCAGGAGTAAACAACCAGATTGCAGATCTGCTCAGTCGTCAACGACCGCAGATCCACGAATGGGAACTCCACTCAAGTTCTCCTCCCATTCTTCCAAATGTGGGGCTTCCCACAGATAGATCTGTTCGCCACCCACCTAAACGCAAAATGCCCAAACTTCGCATCCAGGTATCCGCACCCATTGTCCAAAGGCAATGCGCTATGGATGAATTGGTCAGGGATATTTGCTTACGCTTTTCCGCCTCTCCCACTCATTTCATAAGTGGTTCGGAAGCTCAGACAGCAGTCCCTGACACTAATCCTAGTTGCTCCCACATGGGCCCATCAGCCCTGGTTCACAACCCTATTGGAGTTATCAGTAGTTCCTTACCAAAAACTACACCTTACTCCCAATCTTCTCACTCAGAACCATGGAGAGATAAGACATCCAGATCCCAGTCATCTCAACCTTGCGATCTGGCACCTGAAGTCCTAGAGTTTGGTTATCTTAATCTTCCGCCAGACTGCATGCTTCACGACCTGGGGTTCACAGTAAACCTCTCCAAATCGCATCTCCAACCATCCAACACAAAAGTGTATCTGGGAGCCACAATAAACACTCAAAAACCTCTAGCATATCCCAACCCATTCAGGATACGTAACATGCAAACTCTAATAGCGCAGTTTCAGCCTCAACACTCATTACCAGCTCGGGTGTTCATGCAATTGCTAGGAATGATGGCATCTTGCATTTTAATCGTTCCTTACGCAAGACTCCAAATGCGTCCCCTACAGGAATGCTTAGCACGTCAGTGGAACCAGGCTCAAGGTCAGTTATCAGATCTAGTGTTGGTGGATGGCCGCACCCATCACTCTCTGCAGTGGTGGAACATACAAAACCTTTCCAAGGGGCGGCCATTCGTCGACCCGGTTCCAAGGTAGTACGAACAGCAGACGCATCGCTCACTGGTTGGGGAGCTCATCTACAAAAACATACCATTCAGGGCATGTGGACTCTGCAGCAAAAACAACTCCACATAAACCATCTAGAACTGCTAGCAATTTTTCTAGCATTGAAAGCCTTTCAACTTCATCTGCTAGTCAAAGCTGTCCTGATTCGCACAGACAACATGACAGCAATGTACTACATACAAAAACAGGGGACGCACTCTCTCCAGCTCTCACAGCTAGCACAGAGCATCTGGAAATGGGCCATACCACAAAAAATATATCTCCTTGCACAACACCTTCCAGGAGTAAACAACCAGATTGCAGATCTGCTCAGTCGTCAACGACAGCAGATCCACGAATGGGAACTCCACTCAAGTTCTCCTCCCATTCTTCCAAATGTGGGGCTTCCCACAGATAGATCTGTTCGCCACCCACCTAAACGCAAAATGCCCAAACTTCGCATCCAGGTATCCGCACCCATTGTCCAAAGGCAATGCGCTATGGATGAATTGGTCAGGGATATTTGCTTACGCTTTTCCGCCTCTCCCACTCATTTCATAAGTGGTTCGGAAGCTCAGACAGCAGTCCCTGACACTAATCCTAGTTGCTCCCACATGGGCCCATCAGCCCTGGTTCACAACCCTATTGGAGTTATCAGTAGTTCCTTACCAAAAACTACACCTTACTCCCAATCTTCTCACTCAGAACCATGGAGAGATAAGACATCCAGATCCCAGTCATCTCAACCTTGCGATCTGGCACCTGAAGTCCTAGAGTTTGGTTATCTTAATCTTCCGCCAGACTGCATGCTTCACGACCTGGGGTTCACAGTAAACCTCTCCAAATCGCATCTCCAACCATCCAACACAAAAGTGTATCTGGGAGCCACAATAAACACTCAAAAACCTCTAGCATATCCCAACCCATTCAGGATACGTAACATGCAAACTCTAATAGCGCAGTTTCAGCCTCAACACTCATTACCAGCTCGGGTGTTCATGCAATTGCTAGGAATGATGGCATCTTGCATTTTAATCGTTCCTTACGCAAGACTCCAAATGCGTCCCCTACAGGAATGCTTAGCACATCAGTGGAACCAGGCTCAAGGTCAGTTATCAGATCTAGTGTTGGTGGATGGCCGCACCCATCACTCTCTGCAGTGGTGGAACATATAAAACCTTTCCAAGGGGCGGCCATTCGTCGACCCGGTTCCAAAGGTAGTACGAACAGCAGACGCATCGCTCACTGGTTGGGGAGCTCATCTACAAAAACATACCATTCAGGGCATGTGGACTCTGCAGCAAAAACAACTCCACATAAACCATCTAGAACTGCTAGCAATTTTTCTAGCATTGAAAGCCTTTCAACTTCATCTGCTAGTCAAAGCTGTCCTGATTCGCACAGACAACATGACAGCAATGTACTACATACAAAAACAGGGGGGACGCACTCTCTCCAGCTCTCACAGCTAGCACAGAGCATCTGGAAATGGGCCATACCACAAAAAATATATCTCCTTGCACAACACCTTCCAGGAGTAAACAACCAGATTGCAGATCTGCTCAGTCGTCAACGACAGCAGATCCACGAATGGGAACTCCACTCAAGTTCTCCTCCCATTCTTCCAAATGTGGGGCTTCCCACAGATAGATCTGTTCGCCACCCACCTAAACGCAAAATGCCCAAACTTCGCATCCAGGTATCCGCACCCATTGTCCAAAGGCAATGCGCTATGGATGAATTGGTCAGGGATATTTGCTTACGCTTTTCCGCCTCTCCCACTCATTTCATAAGTGGTTCGGAAGCTCAGACAGCAGTCCCTGACACTAATCCTAGTTGCTCCCACATGGGCCCATCAGCCCTGGTTCACAACCCTATTGGAGTTATCAGTAGTTCCTTACCAAAAACTACACCTTACTCCCAATCTTCTCACTCAGAACCATGGAGAGATAAGACATCCAGATCCCAGTCATCTCAACCTTGCGATCTGGCACCTGAAGTCCTAGAGTTTGGTTATCTTAATCTTCCGCCAGACTGCATGAATATTATCAAAGAGGCTAGGCGCCCTACCACAAGAGCTTGCTATGCAGCAAAGTGGAAGCGGTTTGTCGTTTACTGTAACAGCAATCAAATCAATCCGTTAGACGCTTCCATACAAAACATTATTTGCTATCTATTACATCTACAGCGTTCAAATTTAGCGTACACATCCATACACTTACATCTAGCAGCAATAGCTGCATATCTACAAAATAGACAGCATTTGTCTCTTTTCAGAGTGCCTGCTATTAAAGCTTTTATGGAAGGACTTAAAAGAATCATTCCCCCCAGACTTCCACCTGCTCCAGTGTGGAATCTCAACATAGTTCTTACAAGGCTCATGGGTCCCCTTTTTGAGCCATTGCACAAATGTGAACTACAATTTCTCACTTGGAAGTTAGCCTTCCTCATAGCCATCACATCTCTGAGAAGAGTAGGTGAGCTTCAGGCACTAACCATCGAAGAGCCATTTTTACAAATGCATCAAAACAAAGTGGTTCTTAGGACTAACCCCAAATTTTTACCTAAAGTCATTTCTGCCTTTCATATCAACCAATCTGTTGAGTTACCTGTGTTCTTCCCTCAACTAGATTCAGTGGCAGAACGTGCTCTTCACACATTGGATGTCAAAAGAGCATTACTGTACTACATTGAAAGAACAAAAACTTTCAGGAAAACAAAGCAACTTTTTGTTGCCTTTGCTCCACCACATAAAGGCAATCCAATATCAAAATCAGGTATTGCAAGGTGGATAGTTAAGTGCATTCAAATATGCTACATTAAAGCTAAATGCACATTAACAATTCCCCCTAGATCGCATTCCACTCGCAAACTAGGGGCCTCTATGGCATTTTTAGGAAATATTCCCATAGATGACATCTGCAAAGCTGCAACATGGTCTACACCACACACCTTTACAAAACACTATTGCATAGATGTATTAGCTAGACAACAGGCTAGTGTAGGCCAGGCAGTTTTACTTACACTATTTCAAACAACTGCAACAGCTACAGGTTAGCCACCACTTTGGGACATAACTGCTATATAGTCTATGCATAGCATGTGATCTACAGCTCACATGCCTCGAACGGAAAATGCTACTTACCACAGTATGCATCTGTTCTTGGCATGTAGAGCTGTAGAATCTCATGCGCCCGCCCGCTTCACCAGGTACCTATACCTGTTGCAGTACTATCTTACTTAGATACAATATACATGGACATCTCTTTTCTTTACTACTCTTACTAACTCCATCATCACCCTTTACGGCAAAACAATCTAAGGATGGATCGATGCCTATGGGCACTATCACCGAAAGGAGGAGTCAACTACCTCGTGACTGGAAAGACTTCTTGGAACAAAAACAAAGTGCAAACATCCGGACCCAACACTAGATGGCAATCTATGCATAGCATGAGATTCTACAGCTCTACATGCCAAGAACAGATGCATACTGTTGTAAGTAGCATTTTCCTTTTCTTTTACAACTTTATCTAGCGTCACCTCAATCCAAATCTGTTGAACCTATGTATAGGAGCACTAGTTATACTAGTTATTTCATTCCTCATAGTCAAATCTGTAAGTTTTTAATAAGAAATAGTGGCGCTGAATAACATCAAGGGACTTTGTTTGTTTTCACAAATGCTGTGTGTGGCAATGATGTTTTCATAGATTCCAATATCCATTTTGATAAAGTTGCATAAACGGAAAAATTCAATTCTAGCTTTTCCTTCTGCAAAGCCTCCCTTAGGCTGAAGCTTGATAGGCAATAACGTTTTAACCAAACCACTCCAAAACACATAAATAAAACACATTGTCAATTACAGCGCCAGTAGCTCTAACTCTGAAGATTGCGAGACCAACTGCATTGCAAATGCTAGTTTTCTTTGGTTAAGCATTCCATGAGGGTGCATGTGTTTTCCAGCTCTGTTTCCCATGTGTTTTTCCTTTGTCATACCACTTGCTTCTGCGCTCCATGTTGCTCTCTCCCTCGTGTTAATCCCCCACCCCAGGATCTGTGTTGCGCTCTTCCTTTTGTGCTTCTCCCCTGCAAACACCTCCTGCACTCCTTGTTGCTCTCCCTTGTGTGCGCTTCCTCCGCAAACTTCCATGCTGCGTTGCTCTCCCTTGTGTGGTTCCCCTCCTCTATATTGCCTTTGCCCTTTTGTGTTAAAAACCCTCACAGCTCTGTGCTGGTCTCTCTATTATGTACGTCTCCCCATGAAAACCACCCCACACCTGTGTTCAGTGTTGCTCTTTCTTTTGTGTGCTTCTCCTGCTTCATGTTGCTATCTTCTTTGTGTCCTTCACCCCCTCATTCCCCGGAGGTGCCTCCCTGTGCTCAGTGTTCGGCACTCCCACATAAGCATCTTCCAAACTCCCGCCACCCCCAAGCCTCCTACTCCCAGAAAACACCATGTTCGTTTTGTGTTCCCCTCGTCTGCTTCCCCACCCTGCAGACTCCGCCCACTCCTTGGCTCTCTACTTCTCTATCTGTCGTTTGCTTCTCCTCCTGGCAATACCCCCACACTCTGTATTGCTCTCCCATGTTTTCATCGCGCTGTGTTGCGCTCTTTCTGCTGTGCTTTCCACCCTGCAACTCCCGCCGCCCTCTGTGATCCATGTTGCTCTCTCGATTATCTACTTACCTCCAAAACAATCCCATGCTCGGTGTTGCTCTTTCCATCATGTGCTTTCCTACACACAATCCCCACCCCGCCAGCTAAACAGCATTGGCAAAGACAGTAGATTACACAAGCTAGACTTGCTAGCTTGGTTGCTTGCACTAGCTGAAAATGCATCCTGAAAGCAGCATTAGATCGATTCTGCAGGGCGATGATCCGAGTTATCTTCCTCCACCCCTTCTTTATGGATGGATGTATGAATGTATGTATGCAGTATTTATAGATCGCGAAAGTAGTTGAAATTCAGTGGCGTACTGTCCAGGGCAAAAACACAGTCCGTATGTGATCGGAAGAGTAGCTGATTTCTAGGAGCAAATCTGACGTGTTAGCTGCATCATGGTGTAGTGTTCTTTAAAGAAGTGCATCTTCATTTCTTTCCTAACTTGGAGCAGGGTTGTGGTAGTAAACATCTGCCTTGTATTGAGTGCAATCTCTCCTATTCCTCTTACCATTTAAAAGGTAATATTTATTAGTGCCTCAAAAGGCGATGTCCTTTTAGGTGAAGCCATGCATACATTAGCTTCTTGAATAAAACATGCATTTAGCGAGGCATGGAGATTCTTTTGAGCCGGTGTTTTTTTCCTCTGACATTTAAAAAAACAAGCATTTGCAATGCAATAGGTCTCGCATTTACGAGAGTTTGAGCTATCGACATTGCAAATGACGATGCCTTTTATTTTTTTTTCGTTGTCAAAACATACATAAAAGGCATTGTTATTTACAATGCCAATAGCTTAAACTCGCGTAAATGCAAGACCTATTGCATTGCAAATGCTTGTTTAATTCATTAATAGGATTTGTATGAAAAAATGCTACCATATGTGCTTATCTGTTCCACATAGGTTTGCAGATGTACATGTCAATGTGACCCTAAGTGACTACGGTCCCGATTTAGATCTTGGTGGACGGGTTACTCCGTCACAACAGTGACGAATATCCTGTCCGAAATCCCATAGAATAAAATGGGATTTATATTTCAGCGGACAGGATATCCGTCACCTTTGTGACAGAGTAACTCGTCCGCCGAGATCTAAAGGCCTGCTTGCCCCTGGGTGCATTATTGGATTACAATAGCCCTTAGCATACATGTTTTTGAAGTACAGCAACGTCTGCTGTCACAACACCAAACAAGAAGTCAGAGGCCAGAGAAGTGCCAAGGGACCAAAAAAAAGTGAATAGTCAGTGAACGCTGCGCTACTCCAAAACGCGAACACGACATATCATTGTGTATGGAACGATATCAGCTGGAGCGGCAGCAGCCATCTTAGTAAACTGCACCGCTAGGCCACATATTTTCTGACTGCATGCAAGATTTAGGCACCGCCGCAGGCATGCACCGAGCAAAAACACACACAGGGAGGCCAAGTAAAATCATTAACAGCCCCCACAAACAGGCTAATGATTCTGCGGACGTGGCAGGGAGTGGATGGGCCTACACTACAGAATGACAACAAGACACTACCCACCCCCAGCAGCCCCCAAAGACAAGCAGACTGTAAAAGACCTCCCTGTCTGCATTATCCCCATTAAGAGTGAGACAAAAGATCGGCAGCAATTAACATAACAGACACACTAATGTGCGCCCGCCATCCCTGAACGAGTTAGGTTTGACTTAACATCAAAAAAAGGCAAATATTTACAACTGGTTATGTCAGGCTCATATCCTCTTGGGAATCAAGCTTCCTTGTCTGGCGGATGCAGGTAAAAATACTGTATCACGCTTGGCCGTCTCGCGGTGCACAAATTAACATAACTGTGTAACTGGCCCCCGAGAGGAGATGCCAGCAGCCTCGTTAACTTGAACGTTATCAAGAAGGTTTAAGTGAAAGACTAACCCTTAGCCATCCTCTCTGCAGGTCTCTCTAGCGGAGACGGTCCTCTGCACGAGACCCGACCGCAAGATACAAAGGGGTTTTTGAGGACACAGATCACAATCTGGGAAAATAGGACAATCTGCCGACGGGCATCGGGAGGCATGAGAGAAAGAACTGAACACAAAATAGACAGTCGTCTAAAAACACAAAACGGCTTTCCAGGGGTACAGTGTCTAAACACACAGAGGTAGAGTGTCTAAAAACACGGAAAACTAATGGTTCTGTAGTTAAAGTCCCCAGAGGGTTCAATACTTATTAGGGGTGAGAAAACATAACACACATGCCTCAGCAGAGATAGGAGATGCCAGTCTAAAAACACAAAAGGCTTCTATAGACAACACACGGGTCTAGACAGACAGATGCGAACGGACCACACTCTAAATGCTTAGTTAAAACACACAACATTGAACAAAAATACAGGCTTCAAAAGACATGAGCTACACAGAACGCAGCAACTTCAAGACACAGCATAGGATTAAAATAGATTGGTTGCATAACACATCAAGCACTTGTTTTGTAAGACATGGTAATGTTTTCACAGTATACAAAACCTATCATCTTACAAACGTGTATGCAAACTTTTAAACTGAAAAACCGAACATTTGTAAGGACACAACGAGGCAGACTGGTGTTCGCCAACACAAGACAGCGGGCCTTTCCTCAATGTTACTATCAGCCAGGGGAGGGGGCGGTCTATGTTGTTACCCTGGGCGCAGGTTTAAACGTCTCATGTTGCATATCACCGAACACGGGGAGATGCAGTCCCCGCCCTCCGTCCCACCCCTAGAACTGCCGTCCCAGTAGGCAGGGAAACCTCCCACCATCAACGAGATTGCCCATAAAGCACAACAACGTTAAGGAGGTCCTTAAACTCTGTACTTTCACAAGCAAACTTTAAATTTGGCGTATTGAACCCCATGCTTTACCAATAAAGTAAATGTACCATATTTCCACCTGCCATTTTGTCTCATAGAAAAGCTGTGTTTATAGCAGCAGTACCTGCACCCCTTGTAAACAACTTACTTTTGTACTCAGTGCCCCGGCATGAAACCAACAAACACTGAAATGTTCGTTTTTCTATCAGTTCTTTCGAACCCCGTTTAACAGTCAAGGCAGCTGCAACCACTGAAACACTCAAATCCAAAATACGCGTAAGTAACTTTTGCGATCGTAGAGATGAACACATTTGTTTGAGTCTTACATAGCAGGAAACGAAGTTTGTTCAGCGGAAAGATAGTTGCAGTTCAGCTGTGGAACCACGGGGGTATTGTATTCTTATCCCGGCATCCCCACCTGACCACAGTGTGATCATCGGCAAACCTCTTCGTGCCCTTGCTTCCCTTATCCCCCCCACCCCCCCTTTTACATTGACTGAAAAAAGCTGCGGTGAATAACAGTCTGTATCAAGGGCATTTAAAACACAAGCCGCAGCGAGGCCTACCTGATCAGTATTCAGTGACCAAGCAGGACAACGTGCGCAGCCGGGACAGGGGCTTTGGCAATGGCGGCACAGCGCAATGCAAACAAGCGCTCGCCAGGCATCCGCTGTTTATTTTTGCATCGCGCTTTCACTTTAAAGTGAAAGCGAGATGCAAAAATAAACACGCGGCGCCATGTCTCCTTTTTTGTCCGGCCGAATCAGAGAGCCGGACTGGCGCGTGCAAGGCAGCGTGACGAAGCTTCTGATAAGAAACTTCGTCACGACAGCCGTGAAGCAGGCGAGCCAGTCCGGGTGGGCCGGCCAAAAAAGGCAAAAGGAGGCACCCTGGAAACCTTATTCCCAATGGCAGCCCACCGTTTAACATAAACGGTGACGCGAGCCAATGGGAATAAGGGGCGGGGCTTCAAGCCCTCTTCAGAAAGTACTCATCTGCAATATATCTCGCCGGGCAAGCAGCGCATGCGCTGCCACGCCAGGCGAGACCTAAAAAGGCATATTGCCTAGCCCTGCTGAGTCTTTAGAATAGATCACTCTCTGCTGAGTATGTTTTTGCAGTAAGGCATCCACGGTTGGCAGAGAGATTATGTTGAGAAGACAGGCTCATTGACTTGTGTTGTTACCTCCTTTGCTGGTCATCCGTAATTGATCCTACGATGTTACATGATCCATTTTGTTGTGTTGAATGGTTAATTGTTTTTTTTTATTGTATAAGCTTTTTCTTATGAAGCTTAAAATTAACATACAATTTACACTGCAAAGGAGGCGTGATTTAAAATGCTTCAGAATGGGCACCTTACTACAAGACATGCATATCTAGCCTGCTGGTGAAAAGAAGCATTGAGGTTTAAAAATAAACGCAATCTGGTGAAGCACTGATAAAGTGAGATTGTGACCTGTTTAGTGGCTGATAGTCATGCCATAAAAGTGACAGTTCAGTCGCCACTATCTCTCTCTCTTGCGCATGTATGAAAGCAAATTGGCAGGCACATTTGTGGCAGTGGCGAAATGGTCCTACTCCAACCTCCCTGCAGAGCTGCTGAACCTGCGGGTGTGTGACACCACACCCAGATCAAGAGGCTTCACCACATTGTAATCCAAGGAGACGCCCTCAAGTGAATCGCCTCCTTCCTCTCTGGAAGAACCCAGAAAATGTGCCTTCCTCCCTTCACCTCGGAACCCAAGAACACCATCTGTGGCATCCCACTGGGTTTGTCCCTCAGCCCCACCCTGTTCAGCGCCTTCATGACTCCCTTGGTCAACTTCGTCAGATCACAGGGACTGAAAATCATATTCTACTCCGACGATACCCAGCTCATCCTTTAACTATCAGAAGACCGTTTTGCCACCCTTTCCGCAGATGCATGAAGAGCATCGCCGATTGGAATGAGAAACAACTGCGTAGAACTCAACACAGTCAAGCCAGAGGTGCTGATCTTTGGGAACAACACCTCCCCGCAGAACGGCCCATGGTGGCCCCCCCCAAACTAGGACCCTCACCCACTCCGACCGACCACTCCAGCAACCTTGGCATCCTGGAAAGAAAGCCTACCATGAAAATACAGATCAACGCAGTATCATCCGCCTGCTTCCTCACCCTTTGCATGCTCTGCAAGATGTTCAAGTGGCTCCCCATCGACACCAGACGGACCATCACATAAGCCCCCGTAAAGAGCCGACTGGACTACAGCAACACGCTCTATGTAGGAATCACCTCGTACCTCCTCAAGAGACTGCAAACCATACAGAACTCAGCGGCCAAACTCATCCTAGACCTCCCGAAGCAGACCCACATCACCCCCCACTTCCACTGGTTCTCCATTCAGAAGAGATGCCAGTTCAAGATGTTGACCCACAACTTAAAACCCCTCCACAACCAGGGACCAGCATACATCAACCACCGCCTGAACTTTAACCTTCCCACCAGACACTTGCTCTCCGCCTCGCCCACATCCCCGGATTCGCCACAGCAACAGTAGTGAATGCTTTTTTTTCCTACCTCGCTGCCAAATCCTGAAACGACCTCCAACTTCACCTCCGGACCTCAATCTCTCTGCTGGCCTTCAGAAGAGGACTCAAGACCTGGCTGTTCAATGGAGCCTTCCCGCAGCAGTACTCTTAGCGCCTGGATACCCTCACTGGTGATTAGCCGTGCTATACAAATCTGGTTTGATTGATTGGTTGACCAGTCCTGAGGCGTGATACAAGTAGTAATGGGTGGCGGAGAGACCTTAAGGAATAATGAGGCGTGACCAGAGAGGAGTTTGATGATACTGATCCATTAGCTGGGGAGTGAAACTAAATTGGGTGAACAGGAAGCAGAAGAGCAGGAATCCATTTCTAGTCACTCAGCAGGGCTGCTGATGCCCTAACTTGTTATGATATGGAGGTGGGTAAGTTGCTAGCACTAGGCTGAGCATTGAAAGAGATATAGGGCACATGATATAGTCTACAGACAGAAAAGGGGTGATAAGGATCTTGCTGCGAGTACAGTGAAAGAGTCGGGATTAACTAAGACAAGCCATGGAGACAAAGAGTTGGTACAGGGTGTTGGGTCAGTGTCTCAAAAAAACCCGGTAAGAATAGCAGCACTCATTTTCTTAAGACCATTAGTGGAACGTTTCATAGAACTGTTTCAAAGAGAGATGAGGGACTTAAAAAAATGAGATATACAGTCCTGAAAAAAATATCAATACATACATACTAGTGCACATCAACACCTTTAATCGATAAGCTATTTGAAAGTCAAGTAAAGGACAACATACAGAAGGTGTGAAAACTGCATTCTTGGACCAAATGCAAATTGGAAAAAAGTAGAGAATATACTAGCTGCCATTATTGCTTCGGGTGCTTCGATTACTTAGAGGTGTTTAGGTTTCAAATATTTCACAAAAAGTGTTTATCATGCTTCCTGAAATCACAGCTGGGTTCAGTGTACTCCCTATCATTTGGGTATGTTGGCTAAGAAGTTGATAGGACAGTAAAGGAAAACATTACAGCTAAGTTTGACATAAAGAATGACCGGACACCTTGTACTCCCAATGCCCAAGAAAAAGGAGATGCCATATCTGGATTGTCTGCCAGAAAAATAATGTAAGTCCAATCATGGACTCAAGAAAAACATTTATCCAAATTAAAATTGTGTTTGTGGAAGCAGAAGACAAGCACTGGTAGTTTCCTTCAAATCCTCAATTCACTATAAAAAGTTAGCACAACTTATTGTATTATTAAAGTCCACAAGAACGTACTCAGTTTGTTGGGAAAATTGGGGGAACACCTAGATCAGTCGCAAAATGATGAAATACGCTTGTGGAGTTCACTCAGACCTTACTAGGGTGCCCTGCCCCCTGAAGGAAATTGATGGTGAGAACTTGGAGTACACATGTTTTCAGTTTTTTACCAAAAAAACAAGATGGATAGTAACAAGAGACATGGATTATAGAAAGGTTTCAGTGCATTACTGCAAGAAATGTAAAGAACTGACTTTGAACGAGCTTTGTTTGTTTTGGGATCTGTAAGAAATTTGCAGAAGAACAAAAGGACTCATAGGACCTGTGGGACAAGTGGAAGAACAGACACTACTGATGATACATAGGCTCCTTATTTGTAAAAGACGTGTTGACACATGCAGAAGGCCATAAATATCTAGTCTTTTGCAGCCAGTACCCAATGTTGAACTGACAGACAGGAAGACACCAAATAACGTGATGGGATACCCGAATTTAGGTGAGCCGTAGCATTTAGGATGATTTGTAGTCACTGAACAAGCCAGCAGGAAGGCCTAAATAAAGTGAGTTACAGTTGTCAATACTGGGCAAAATTATGGCCTGAGCCAACTTACAGAAAGAAGATGGACTATCTTGCTTGGAAGTGTAAGTTCAAAAAACAGACCAAGGAATCCAGGCTAACTTGATGTGTAAATGGAAGCATGTTTGTTTTGATATACAGAGTAACAGCAGCCATTCACATCAAAACCTATGTTGTGCGTTACCCAGAACAGGCGTCCTATGAGAATTAAATGTGTTTTTACCTGTTCTCTTAAGTCTGCATACCCATGTTCACCATTATGACATCCTAAGAGTGAAAGGGCCCCATGGTGGGTCCCATGCTCACTGTGCCACAGGACTCATGTTGTACCTTATTGATAAGGCAAAATTAGCCCAAAACGAATCTGGGATTGCTTGTGTTCCAGTTGAGGAAACCTGGCCTCGCAGTTCGAGCATTACTGTTGCAATTGGAGCTGTGCTAAGACTGACTTGCATATCACTGGTCTCGCTCGGAAGTGGCATAGTGGGTGAAGAATGGACTAGAATGCAACCGGAGATATCGTCAGTGGATGATATATACCACTGATCTTGCCCTTATTTTACAGGGGCTCTGAGAGGATCCTCTCCTCTAATGGGGAGTATTCTTCCATATCAATGCCACTTGGGAAGTGTGTGCTGCGAGGACTTTCCATAGTTGGTCCTCTTCAATGTCTCAAATGATATTCGATCAGTTCCAAACGAACAATTCTCCCAATTTACTGATCCCTTTGAGGTCCCAATTTTCATTGATAAGTCCGGTCATTAAGGATACTCTTCGGCTATTTACAACACAGTGATAAATTATTTACAACACAGTGATAAATGGTATGCATTTTGTAAGGCTAAATGTCCTACGTGTATATGTTAATGTGCCTGTTGCTATTTTAATACTGAACTAGGGGCCAGATGTATCAAAGGGTTTTACCCATTCTGTGTCTATGGGAAAATGTGTTCATACATATGGCCCTAGGTACCTTGTTTACTTCAGGACCTGCAAACGATGTTTTAGAGGCCTAGGAGACCACCTAAAAATGTAGGTCCTCCAACAAGGAAAAGCAATGCAAGAGCTAATGTATGTGATCTGACCTCTGAAGATTGCAGTGCTGTGCTTCTGGGTGCTGCCCAAAGGGCAGCTTTTCAGGGCCTCTGCCCTGCCATGTCTAGCGTGGGTGAAAGGGACCTGACATCATCCTGAATGGAGGCAGAACTCTTGTAGGCTCCCGCCTGACAGGAAGAACTCCGCTCTATGAGGACACAAGACTTTGGCAGATAGGCGCTAGTTCTAGTCGAGCCGCTGGTATGCTGATTCCTCAAGGCTATTCATGTTATTGAACCCATCTTCACCAAGAATACAGATGTAGAAGATGGAGAGAATTTGCTGGACCTTGGACTCTCAGCTCTTAGTAGAAAGAAACTGGCCGACATTTAGTGAGGCTCCACTAATGGCTACCACCTACATGGGTGAGTTGTTGGGCCCCAGGAGGTGTGCACATACTTAACATTTCCTTCCCACACAGACTTTGGCTCACAGCCGTTGCACACACTTTAGCTTTGCTAGCGTTGGGTCTTTGACATTAGCCCGACACTTATGTGTCCCCGAGAGAGTCCTCTGTGAAAATACTCCTGCAGGTGCTTGAATGACAAGTTGTGCTTCACAGTTTACCATTTACTGGTCTAAGTAGTCTAGGTGTTAATACCAATGCCACTTGAAGAATGCCCCTGCCAATGTGGGAGCGGAAGGACAATTGATGCCGCTCTAGTGCAAGTGAGCCACTAGGCCTGTAAGAGTGAGTACTAGTAACGCTAGTGCAACTACCCTGTGTGAATGTATGCACCCTGGTTTCTGGAGAGGGACATCTTATAAGACCCATTTTTGAGATACCGTACAGTTGATGGGCGTCATGGTTTCTTGGCCCACAAACTAGAACAGAGGGACTTGGAATTTTACTGTATCATCTTGTATCTCTGCGGTATGTAGAAAACACAGACCGGCATTGTATATACCTAGAGTGCACCACCCATTTGAGCCAGTGCACCAAGTGGGGTAAACAGGTTGTGTTTAATAAGCCCCCACGCTGTGGAGAAGAAGACAAGATCTCAAAAGCGAAATGTAAAGATGTTTTCATTTATGTTTTCTTTCAGTTAGCGTGTTTCTTACCTTCAGTCAATGTAATCTTGTAAATATTCAAATTCAACAAAAACATCAATGTAAAACAATCCAGTGCAGAATCCACGCCATCACCCATAAATACGTTAATCTAGAGTTATTTTCACAATTGATTATTGACATTTTGCTGAAACAGTTCTGGCACCTATATGATCGTAATAAACATACCTACCCATCGGATTGTGATTAATGTGTCTAGTTTTGATGAAAATGTGAAACATTTTGTTTGCTGCTTTATTGTATTTGAACAAACAATGCATTTCTCTATCCTAACTAATGCATGAGTGTGATCTTAACTGTATAATGTAACACTAGATTACACATCCTCTGTGGTCTTCTTGAGCTATACAGCTTCTGAAATTAAACATGAATTCCTTTTCTCAATGGATGATTAAGATATTCCCTTGCTTTTTCCTTATTGTTACAACAACCAATCTATTCAACATTAGTTCTGTATTTCATCTAAAAGTTCACATTTCACAGCATTTTGATTGGACCTTTCATGTGGTTTTAGGAAATGCCCCTCTTAGCATGACTTAACGCAGAAGGTGACCACCTCTGCCCCAGTCCTCTCCTATGTTCCTTCCCACTGTGTGTTGAGGGGGCTCGTGGCAGTTGTAATATCCCTGATTGTTGGCTATGATGGTGTAACTACAAGGAAATGAGGCCAATGTTCAGAAGCCTATTTGCTTTTGGGGTTGGGGAGAGTGGGAGGGTGTCTGCTGTCTGTACTTAATGTTTCCAAACCACACACACAGGTCTGAATGCATTATTTGGTAAAGGCCTGTATTATGTTCTCATGTGGTTTGTTGTTGATATGAGAATTAAGTTTGTGGAATGTGAGGCAATTAGAGGCAAATACAGGTACATAAACAATTTTTCTTCTCTTAACAGACTCTGATAAGGATGAAAAACAGAAGGTCAGTGGGAATGTAGGGCTCGTTGTCATACCAAAACAGGTGACTTCAGGCTTGGCGTGTCTGGTGGCCAGTTACGGCAGTACATCTGAGAGTGAACCAGAGGGTGAGTCCTGATTTCTCAGAGGTTTCAAATATTTTATTAGTAATTCAAGCTAATCGTAGCCAAGAAACACGGGTATAAAGAGCCCGAAATAAGTGATTGCCTTCCGATCAAAGAGCAAACAGTATTTTTCACTTCCCTTGCTTTCCAGTAGTTAACCAATAGTTTGCGAGGCATGGACAGAGGTACAGGTCTCTGGAGGCAGTCAGGTACACATGTAAAAATATTTATTGCCAGATATATCAATTCAGCAGTTAGGTAATCAGGTATGTGAATCAGTTACCTCAGTCCCTGGGTAGATTCCAAGGGTTCTGACTGACAGACATAGAATACTGAATAACCATTTGCGGATCCATCCTTGACTCAATTGTGCCCCCCAACCTAGCTCAGAGACCGGCCCCTTACCTGGCTTTGACCTGTCCACTCCAACCCTCGCACCACCCGCAAATTCAACATTGTCAAAACGTTCCACACCACCTTCAGTGCCACGACTGATGGCGTAGATACTGACACAGACGACATTGGAAACCGAGCTGATAGTTTTATTGAACTCTTGAGACGCGTGCTCCACCCAGACATAGGCATTATGCCCACTGTGAGCCAGACTATACACCATAGTATGATATTGGGAACAATGACCATGATGACCAACATGATGATAGCACATTTTTTGACGACCTCCAGGATGCCAGTGGCCTGGATACCTCGTAAGACATTGGCCTTTCTTTTCTTAATCCCACAGTGATTACTGAGGGGTCTGCCTCCTTTGCAACAGTAATTTGGAGAGCGGCTGACCTTGCACTACCTATTCAAGAGGTAAAAACGAATATGCTTATAGTGGTCCTCAACCCAGCAAAATCCAACCAGGAACCTCCGCTCCCCTTTAATAAAGTTGACTGATATCCTGCCCACCCCCAGTCAATATACAAGTGGTTAGGCGGGACAAGCCGGCTCATGGAGACCTGGACTTTTTTCTGTTGTACCCTACTCCAGAAAGCTTAGTAGTGCAGGCATCTACCAGTTGCCTAAACCCCAATTTTTCCTTACCACTCCAGCTGACAGGGAATCCAATTGGATGGAGACATCGGTGAAAGAAATATTCTCCTCCACAAGCCTTGCCCTTCGCTTCAACAACAGAGCATGCTTCCAGGGCAGGTATCGTTTTGGCTGGCAGGACTCTACGAAATACTCCATAAGATCCAGTCTGGACACTACCAAGTCTGGGTAGGGTAGTGTGTACCAGCGTAGTGCTTAGGCGCTATGCCTGGATTTACTCTCTGGGCTTCTAATCTTATGTCCAGCAGTCCCTTATCAACATGCCCTTTCACACCTCTAGGCTGTTCGAAGCAAAGGCGAACTCAGCCCCTGAAAGATTCAGGGAGAGTAAGGCCACTGCCCAGTCTCTGAGCTAAGCCCTGCCAGTTCCCCCAGTAGCAGTGCCCCTTTCAAGGCTTTGGTAGGGGCTACCAGCAGAGGCAATATCCACCTCAGCTACGGGCCTCTCGTTCCTGATAGCTTTGGACAATCCTTTTTTGCATTTCATTTCTTCGCCTCCATCGTGGTCCTTTCATAGGATACGCGACTTCAGGTTCATCGACTCCTCACTTGGGGCCTCACCCCTCTTGGGCCTATTCCATTGGGTCCAGTGCTCAAGAATGCATCCACAGTGATGGGATGAACGACATTTCGCTGCTGCCACAGGTCCAATCCAAATACTTGTGGGCAGATCAACATGGAGGTTTTAATCTCTGCTTGTCGCCGAAGTATAACGAGGCCTCCTGCTCCTCCTGTCGGCCTTCTAACCAAAAAAGACTAGCTGGAACCGTTGTGATCTTCTGCTTGCTCAACGCACCATAGAACAGCTCTGAGATGACGATGCCCCTTACGTTTCAGCAAAAGACGTCAAAGAAGAAGCGGAAGGAGAGGCCGAGGTCGAACAAGTCGTGGCCTTCAGCCCGAAACCTGATTCTCCCTCAGTGCCAGAGTTTTGCAGCCCATGCCGGTCCACCGTCAGAAGACGACATCAATGAGTACCAGTTCTCACCACCAAGTCACCCACGCCCCTCCGGGAGTCAGACGTCGAGCACATAATTGGTGACACAGCCTTCCGGCCTGCCAATGCATCCCAAACATGGACGGCACTGACCGGAGGTGACTCCAGCTCCAATCCTGGCGCTGAACCAGCCACTCAACACCCGGCCGACCTCGGTGCAGACATCTCCCTCGATGACTTCTGACGTCTCGGTGCCGGCACCGACAGGCACTTGGAAGCTGAAACAGCAGTCTAAGCCGACCTCGAAACCGGAGCAGCGTTCGGTGCCCTGTCTGCCAACTACGGCATACTCCAGGGATCAGTCAACTAGGGTAGACCTTTAGGTATGACTTATAGGTAAAAATAAGGTAGTTTAAGACTTTGGAAATACTTTTAATACTAAAGTCGAATTTTGACATAGTTTTATTTTAAAAGCAGCCTGCCAAGCAGGGCTGCCTTTAAAATGACAGCAGGCACCACAGCAGTGCACACTTGAGTGGGTTAAACACACTGGGCCTCTAAACCTGCATGCCCTTCCATATAGTAGGGACTTATAGGTAGGTTGTCAGTACCAATTGTAATTTCACCTAATTACCATATACCTTATACACAGAGCACTGGGCCTGGCTAGCAGAGCCCAGGTCACAGTAAGGAAACACCAGTATCATTAAAAAATGGGGGTAAAAAGTAGGTGATGGCTGCAAAATCAATGAGCCTTTTGCGCCAAAAGCGCTAAAAACTTTACCACCCACTGAAAGGATAACAATTCACAACCATCCTGCTCCTCTCTCGGTGAACCGAGAAAATGTTATCTTTTCAGTGAGTGACCCCTCATTCAGAATCATAAGGGCACCCCTGAACCTGACTCTTTCACAGAAGCCAGCGACCCATTCTGATTTATTAGTTTATGGGCTCATATATTTGGAAATCATATCTACTTTGGCACGAACAGGGTGAGTGGTATAATGTTTTTACCGCTTTTGGCGCAAAAGGCTCATTGATTTGCTTCAAGGTGTTACACCATTTTTTAACTTACAGTGGTACCCTTGGATTTTACTACTTGATCGGATCTCCCGCACGCACGCAATGATAGTCAAGGAGCCCATCTTCATACCCTGATTGTGGGTGATCCTTCCGACACCACTGAAG
Source organism: Calotriton arnoldi (assembly GCA_963921515.1). Lineage (NCBI taxonomy): Eukaryota > Metazoa > Chordata > Amphibia > Caudata > Salamandridae > Calotriton > Calotriton arnoldi. The sequence continues at coordinate 673,924 of CAWUFW010005961.1, read as the reverse complement.
GTTGCTCATGGTCTCACACGTCCTGATGAAGACCTGCCCGTTAGGTGTTTAATTGCCACAAGTACTATTCAGGTCGAAATGTCGACGACACAACATTACATTCTTAGTATACCAAAGACGGATATGCTTTGATTAATCGGCCGCCTCTCATTTATTTGGATATATTTGTGAATATACTAGACCTTCCCTCACAGGCTTACAGCAATGACGCGTCTCTCGCCACTGCTCTCATTTCTGTTTGACTTTCAAATCTTTTTTAGGTCTCGCCTGAGCCACCGCATGCGTTGCTCTGGCGAGAGTTTTAGTAAGCGGGTTTTGGAAGTGCAAACAGTGGCTTTTGCTGGCGACTAGCCTGCGTTCACGCGAGCGTGCACGCGCGATCAGGCGCCATATGGCTTCCCTCGACATCTGGACGCTCGCGTGAACGCAAGCTGGTCGCCAGCAAAAGCCACTGTTTGCACTTCCAAAACCCGCTTACGCACGATTACTTTAACTTTCACGGCCGCGCGGCCGTGTCAGTTTCACGGCCGCGCGGCCAATGCTTGTTATTTGTTTCTTTACCGCAGCTGCACAGAAGAGCCATGCACTTTAGTTCTGAAGATTGCAATGCTTGAACTTACAATGCTGTTAAGGTTGCCTTATTTTAATACATGTTTAAACAAGAGTTAACACCTTGGAAATCAATATATATTGTTAAGTCATTACAAACTTGCCATTTCCTCATTTAATAATAATGTAACTTTTTGTATATATTGCAGTTCCATGACGGGCTCTCTGTTTAAAGCCTGCAGTGTTAGTTTAACTTTCACCGCGCGCGCTTGTGCAACCTCGGCCTCACGCCATTGGAACTCCCACGCACATGACGTGCTCTCTGTTTAAAGCCTGCAGTGTTTAGGCTGGCGAAAGAACTGTTTCAAAAATGAAACAGACTCTCAAATCATAGCTTCGAGTGTACTTGCAAGCATTTGCAGTGCATTTTTCACCATTATTGCTCTTCTAAACATACAAAGTTAGCTGTAAATGTGGTAATGTCCACTAATATTTCTATTTTAAAGAGTTTCATTTGAAGCAAATCTTAAAAAAATGTACAAATAACATGTTTCATAACCTGGAGAGGCGGCATCCAGCCGTTCCAGGTAAGTTCTTTTTTTTTTTTTCCATTCCCTCCCGTCCACCCCCTCCTGCTCCGTCTGCTGCCCCACCATCCCCCATCCGGTAGCAGCCCCTACTGCTTAGGTGGCTGGGCAGCCCCACATGTGCATGAATGTAAACTTGCGTCATCACAGTTTACACAAGCCGGGGATTCTGCCATCCCCATGCAATGTAATCTGTTCCGGTTGTAATACATTTGGTACAGTATCTTGAGCTGAACAATCGCAACCTTGACTTTAAAGCCTCTTCACACGGATGCATCAGGACTGCCTCCTAGTTTACATCCTCAAATCTCCCATGTCTCTTAACCGACCCAAATTGTCCGGCATGTTATTAAGCGTTGTGTAAGTGACTGAGATCGCCTTTGACTCCAGCTCTTCCGTTAACGACCTACCCTCCAGAGGAGGCATACTCAGGGGATCTCTAAGTCTCCCATTCCCTCTATGTGCTAAGTGGGCCTCAGATGTGCGTATTTCACATTGTGGTTCGGGTTCATTTGATACACCGTCTGTGGGGAGGTAAAGGGCGTCAATTTACCATCCTCAAGGTTTCCTATGTGGGCAATCCCCAGCAAGTCCCATGTTCCGAATTACCTTAAGTTTCCTGAGTTCCTTCATTCAGGGGCAGCACTCATGTCACTGTACTTACCCACCCTATGCATCTAGCTGCTTTCTTCCAGTCAACTAGTGTCATCTGTGTTGCTAGCAACAGCCGTCGGCCTCACGGCCTCAACCCATTGGAACTCCCACGCACGCTCAGTTGTTTTGCAGATAATTACTGTGCAAGTTCCGGGCTCTGCAGGAGGCACAGTGATTAGAGCTGCCTTGAAAGTTTCCAGAGGCGTCAGAAGCAGACCTGTTGGCTGAAACCCTCTTGGTTACTTAGCGAGTCCGTTTCATTTTTGCAATATTTCGTCTTTCAGCCTGTTAATTTGTAAATGCATGAAGACAAGGGGGGAGGTAAGATTCTTCTTGTTTCTAATACTATGGGCGGCTCTCCACCCCCTCCAACAAACCGGCCCATTGCTTACAACAGAAACAGAAAGAATCTTACCTTCCCCCTCCCTGTCTTCATGCATTTACAAATTAACAGGCTGGCGGAAGAAATGTTTCAAAAATGAAACAGACTCGCTGAGTAACCAAGAGGGTCTCAGCCAGCATGTCTGCTTCTGACACCTCTGGAAAAAAATGAACAGGACGGGGCTGCTTTCAGCTGCATGATATCTCACAGAATTGTTCTGTCCCGATTTACTGAGTTCTCACCATTGCACACCTCTCTCTACCCCTCTCTCTCCACCCCTCTCTCTCTACACCCCTCTCTCTCTACACCCCTCTCTCTCTACACCTCTCTCTCTACACCTCTCTCTCTCTACACCCCTCTCCCTACACCCCCCTCTCTCTACACCCCTCTCTCTACACCCCTCTCTCTCTACCTCTCTCTCTACACCCCTCTGTCTACAACCCTCTCTCTACACCCCTCTCTCTACACCCCTCTCTCTCTCTACACCCCTCTCACTCTACACCCCTCTCTCTACAACCCTCTCTCTACACCCCTCTCTCTACACCCCCCTCTCTCTACACCCCCCTCTCTCTACACCCCCCTCTCTCTACACCCCTCTCTCTACACCCCTCTCTCTACACCCCTCTCTCTACACCCCTCTCTCTACCCCCTCTCTCTACACCCCTCTCTACACCTCTCTCTACACCCCTCTCTCTACACCCCTCTCTCTACACCCCTCTCTCTACACCCCTCTCTCTACACCCCTCTCTCTACACCCCTCTCTCTACACCCCTCTCTCTACACCCCTCTCTACACCCCTCACTCTACACCCCTCTCTCTACACCCCTCTCTCTACACCCCTCTCTCTCTACACCCCTCTCTCTCTACACCCCTCTCACTCTACACCCCTCTCACTCTACACCTCTCTCTACACCCCTCTCACTCTACACCTCTCTCTACACCCCTCTCTCTACACCCCTCTCTCTACACCCCTCTCTCTACACCCCTCTCTCTACCCCCTCTCTCTACCCTCACTCTATACCCCTCTCACTCTACCCCTCTCTCTACACCCCTCACTCTACACCCCTCACTCTACACCCCTCTCTCTACACCCCTCTCACTCTACACCCCTCTCACTCTACACCCCTCTCACTCTACACCCCTCTCTCTACCCCCTCTCTCTACCCCCTCTCTCTACACCCCTCTCTCTACACCCCTCTCTCTACACCCTCTCTCTACACCCCTCTCTCTACACCCCTCTCTCTACACCCTCTCTCTACACCCCTCTCTCTACACACCCCTCTCTCTACACACCCCTCTCTCTACACACCCCTCTCTCTACACACCCCTCTCTCTACACACCCCTCTCTCTCTACCCCTCTCTCTCTACCCCTCTCTCTACACCTCTCTCTCTACCCCTCTCTCTCTCTACCCCTCTCTCTCTCTACCCCTCTCTCTCTCTACACACCTCTCTCTACACCCCTCTCTCTCTCCACCCCTCTCTCTCTCTACCCCTCTCTCTCTCTACCCCTCTCTCTACACCCCTCTCTACACCCCTCTCTCTACACCCCTCTCTCTACACCCCTCTCTCTACCCCCCTCTCTCTACCCCTCTCTCTCTACCCCTCTCTCTCTACCCCTCTCTCTACCCCTCTCTCTCTACCCCTCTCTCTCTACCCCTCTCTCTCTCTACCCCTCTCTCTCTCTACCCCTCTCTCTCTACCCCTCTCTCTACACACCTCTCTCTCTACACACCTCTCTCTCTACACACCTCTCTCTCTACACACCTCTCTCTCTCTCTACACCTCTCTCTCTCCACCTCTCTCTCTCTCTCTCTACACACCTCTCTCTCTCTCTCTCTCTCTACACACCTCTCTCTCTCTACACACCTCTCTCTCTCTCTCTCTACACACCTCTCTCTCTCTCTCTCTCTCTACACACCTCTCTCTCTCTCTCTCTCTCTCTCTCTCTACACACCTCTCTCTCTCTACCTCTAAGTGGCAGCCGGAGCCTGATAGCACTGCTTGTCCTTTTAAAAATAAAAACAAGCATTGGCATAGCCAATAGGTCTCGCATTTGGGGCCTTATAAGTGTTTAACCATGCAACAGTTAATGTTGTTGCACCAAAGATATTGTGCAGCATAACTAAATACTTATAAGGTCCCAAAAGCGAGACCTATTGGCTATGCCAATGCTTGTTTTTCTTTTCTTTCACGTCAGTTGAGCACTCCTACGAGTACTTTCCCTTTTTGCAATTAAAGGAGCAACCTAGAAGCATTGATTGTATGCTAATGCATCTTTTGTCAGCAGAAATATAAAGAATTGAATTTATCTTCATTGTACTTGTCAAGTTTTTCCTCTCTCTCTTTCTCTTGTATACCCTTTGTGGTTGATGTAAATACAATATTGAGTGTTGGTACTTATCCTTGCCAATAGGACCAATTGTTTTCTGTATCGTTTTGCACCCAGGTCCTTTGGATGTTTTTGGGTTACCCCATTAGTTTGTTTTGTCTGTGCGCTGCAGTGAAAGTGTGAAATCTTCCCCGGTATTCTGATCTGAGCGACTTTGACTAGGGTTGAAACATATAGCACAGTGGCACAAGCAGAGGTGCTTCAGATAACACAGAGAGTTTGAGGACTCTGTAACTCAACTAACAAACCAATCATTGATCACCCGTTTAAAGCGCTTGGAAATCCTTAGCATCAATAACAGTGCAGAAAGTAAACCTTGTGTCCCCTTTGCCATTTACTTTATGGCAATGAAATTTTTCTGCAACCCTTTCATTGGGCACAATTCAGTACCTCGCCAATTGATGGCCATGGGAAATGGCATCAAATTCAGTGTGCAGTTGATACGCTGGCAGACAGTGGTTTGCATTTATTAGCACGGCTGAAAAGTACCATCATTCGCTTTGTGCACCAATAATAACACTCATTGTACATCCGGAACTGAGCAATGCAAAATTATATTAGGCACGTAGCTGCAAAATTGTGTAGTGGACAGGGTACAATATATAAAGGAATGTAGGGCTTGTCACATATAAAGCAGAGCGAGGACAATTGTAATAATCAGTGGGCGGGCAAGGCACATATGTGTATTTTCTATAGAGGATAGGACGAAAAAACGAAGTATGGGAGACTGTAAATGTAACGTTTGATTGACTGAACACACATAAAGTATGTGGGAAACGGCAAATGCTTCAATGTTCAGTAGCACAGGGGTCTATTCAAATGTTGGTAGGGTAAAAAATTTGTAACAAGGTCACACTGTCACATGCTCCATGATGCAGTGAACTGAAGAGGGTGTTTGGTGCAGATGTCACTAGAGGCCCTGGGCTTATAATGTGCTGTCAGCCTCAGGTGTATTCTGTACGGACTTCGGATTTATAGGAGCTGACAGCGCACATTATGACAAAAGCAAAACATGTAAAAACATCACTCTTTGGGTTAGTTCTGGACCGGACTGTGAGGCAGGACAGTAAAATAATCCATTTTCTTTCTGAGGAACTACGGGTTAAATGCGCACCCAGCTGGAGACAAATATATGCAAATGATATGCACAACAAAGACGCTGGGGCAGAGACATGTCTGCAATTCCAGCAAAATGTTGGCTGCAGCTAGGAGATGAGCAGCTTTGATAAAATGGTAACACAAGGAACCTTTTTCCCATCAGTTTGTTTGGCATTGCAACAAACCCCTTCCCGTGTAACCCATCATAACTTAGAAAGGGGAGTCTGTGTGATTACTTTGCTTTAGTACATATATGAAATAAATGCTTTTTCCTCAGACTGCTTCTTATTTTTCCTTGTTCTGCCACCGCAGTCTGGCCTGTTTGCGTGTACCTTTTGCATTTTGGGTAGTGTTTGCAAAATGGAGTAAAACAGATCCACCTCGCAATTTACGTTGTGGAAACACGTGTTTATGGAGCTTCGTTCACTTGGGTTTCTGTAGAGAAGGAGAGCCATCATTTTTAGCAGCTGCACTCAGTTGTAAGGGCCACGCAGCGCGCTAAAAACACAACTGTAACATGCCAATATTGAATATTGGAGTATCGAAGCACACATGTCCTATCATACCATCTGCAAGATGCTGTGCAAAGTCGGCATTATAATCGAATTGTTTTGCTTTGTGCAAATTTCCATAACAAACAAATAATTTCAATATGTATGCATAGCGTCCCAGACAATGTTTTAAATTAGTCCAATCTTTTGAAAATATGAGCAGCCCTGCACGCACTGAGAGTGAAAGTGAGAGTGCGACCCTTGACCCTGCTCCAGGCAGGTCGCTCCCCACGCCGCAACAGCACCGCCTGCTGTGCCTGCATTTCCCTGCTCGCTGTTGCTGCCACTGCCGCGAGTTCGAGGCCCTCCTCCACCCGCAGGCTACCACCTGCGCCTCATCCCTGGTGGCCAGTGGTTGGCCGTAGGTTTGCTGGTACTGTATTGCTCTTGGTTATTGTTTAACTGTTTCGTTTTTTCCTCCTCTGTTTTGACGGTTATCTTGTTCATTTTGCCTCCTTTCTCCCTCTGTATTCTGTATTGCTCCTGGTTTATTGTTTAACTGTTTCGTTTCTCTCCCCCTCTGCTTTACTGCTATTTTGTTCATTTTGCCTCCTTCTCCCGGTGTATTCTGTGCCCTGTGCCCCCTTTTGCCTTCTGTTCCCTCGCCGTCCCTGCCCCCGTTTCTCCCGCCGCTGCGTCCCCTGCGGCCCCGCCCCCTGCTCTGTACTGTATTGCCTCTGTGTTCCCTGATCACTGTTCACTGTTAATTCCCTCGTTATTCCCCCCGTTGTATTCTGTGCCCTCTTTTTGCCTTCTGTTCCCTCGCCCCCGGCTTTTCCCGCCCCTGCGGCCCCGCCCCCCCGCTCGCCCATTCGTCCACTCCCTCCTCCCAGCTGCTCCTCCCTCCCACCTCCCCTTCTTATGGCGGGCGCGCCGAAGGCAAGCCCGTCTGCGCCCGTCTGCGCCTGGACCGTGCCCAGCACCAGAACCCCTGGCCCCCGCGAATGCCACAACGCCCGTCTCTGCTACGACTCCAGCACCCTCCACGCACTCAACGCCGGACGACCACGCACCAGCTGCCTGGCCGCCCCGAAGCGCACCCAAGGACCCTTCTCCTGCCGGAACTGCAGATTCACCAGCATCCGGCCCGCCAACCCACCGACCAGGAAAGAACCCAACTACCTCAGATGCATTCTTCTCAACACCCGCTCCGCCCGCAAACACGCCGTTGAACTCTGGGACCTACTCGACTCAACCTCCCCAGACGTCGCCTTCCTGACGGAGACCTGGCTGAACCCCTCCTCGGCACCCGACATCGCCAAAGCCATCCCGGACGGCTACAAGATCACCCGCAGGGACCGCACCAACGGAGGAGGAGTCGCCATCGTCCACAGGAACACTCTCAGAGTCTCGACCAACACCGACGACACCCTCAGCACCGCCGAACACCTGCACTGCCAGGTCCACACCGACCCCAACACCACCCTCAGAGGAACCCTCGTCTACAGACCCCCCGGACCCCGACCACAGTTCAGCGACTCCATCGCCGACTTCGTCAGCACACATGCCCTCGCTTCCACGGACTACATCCTCCTCGGGGACCTGAACTTCCACCTCGAGAACAACGACACCAACTCCACCACCCTGATCGACAACCTCGCCAACCTCGGACTCAGACAACTCGTCACAACACCCACCCACTCCGCCGGCCACACGATTGACCCCATCTTCTCCGCAAGCTCCCACGTCTCCTTCAACCACACCACCGAACTCCACTGGACCGACCATCGCTGCATCCACTTCACCTTCCGGAAACCCACCACGCACCACCGCACCAAACAGATCCCCCGCCGCTGCTGGAGCAAAGTCACCAAAGACCAGCTAACAACCACCCTCGCCCGGAGCCCACCCGCCAATCCCACTGACACCGACACCGCCGCCCGCAACCTCAGACAGTGGATCGACGACTGCGCCAACACCCTCGCCCGATCAAGAAACCCTCCAACAGCCACACCAGCAAGAAAGCCAGCTGGTTCACTGAAGACCTCCAGGCCTCCAAGCAAACCTGCCGAAAGCTTGAGAAGAAATGGCAGCGTGAACGAACACCGGACAGCTACGCAGCCCACAAGAACGCCACCCGCAGACACAATCACCTCATCAGATCCGCCAAAAGGACCTCCCTCAAAGACCGCCTAGACAACAACGCACACAACAGCAAAGAGCTCTTCAACATCGTGAAGGAACTCTCCAACCCCAGCTCCAACGACATCCCACCTTCGCAAGACCTGTGCGACTCCCTTGCCACCTTCTTCCATCGCAAGATCACAGACATCCACGACAGCTTCAACACCACATCCGCCCCGACAACCACTGAGACCTCCGCCCCCACGACCACCATCCGCACCGACCGCCTGCTCTCCTGGACCAACATAAACGAAGACGACACCATCAAAATCATGAACACCATCCACTCCGGATCTCCGTCAGATCCATGCCCACACCACATCTTCAACATCTTCATCGGACCCCATCTCCGGAAAGCCATCAACATCTCCTTCGAGACAGCAACCTTCCCGGAGAGCTGGAAGTACGCCGAGATCAACGCCTTACTCAAGAAACCCAAGGCGGACCCCCAGGACCTCAAGAACTTCCTGCCCATCTCCCTGCTCCCGTTCCCGGCGAAGGTCATCGAGAAGACCGTCAACAAACAACTGACCCGCTACCTCGAGGAGAACAGCATCCTGGACCCGTCCCAGTCCGGGTTCCGCAGCAACCACAGCACCGAAACTGCCCTCGTCGTCGCCGCCACCGACGACATCAGGGCCCTGCTCGACAACGGAGAAACCGCAGCCCTCATCCTCCTGGACCTGTCAGCCGCCTTCGACACGGTCTGCCACCGCACTCTACGCTCGCGCCTCCACGACGCCGGGATCCAAGAGAAGGCCCTGGACTGGACCACCTCCTTCCTCTCCGGCAGAACACAGAGCGTCCGCCTCCCCCCTTTCCGCTCCAAAGGCACCGAGATCATCTGCGGCGTACCCCAGGGCTCATCCCTCAGCCCAACGCTGTTTAACATCTACATGGCACCGCTCGCCCATGTCGCCCGACTGCACGACCTCAACATCATCTCCTACGCCGATGACACCCAACTGATCCTCTCCCTCACCAAGGACCCCCACACCGCCAAAACCAACCTCCACGAAGGAATGAAAGCCGTCGCCGAGTGGATGAAGAACAGCCGACTGAAGCTGAACTCGGACAAGACGGAAGTCCTCATCCTCGGCTCCACCCCCTCGGCCTGGGACGACTCCTGGTGGCCGACCGCACTGGAAACAGCTCCAACACCCACCGGCCACGCACGCAACCTAGGGTTCATCCTCGACTCTACCCTCTCCATGTCAAAGCAGGTCAACGCCGTCTCGTCCTCCTGCTTTAACACCCTCCGCATGCTCCGCAAGATCTACAAGTGGATCCCCACCGAAACGAGAAGAACGGTCACCCAGGCCCTCGTCAGCAGCAGGTTGGACTACGGAAACACCCTCTACGCAGGAGCCTCAGCCAAACTCCTGAAACGACTTCAACGCATTCAGAACGCCTCCGCACGCCTGATCCTCGACATCCCTCGCCGCAGCCACATCACACCCCACCTGAGAGACCTGCACTGGCTCCCCGTCAACAAGAGGATCACCTTCAAGCTCCTCACCCACGCACACAAGGCACTCCACAACACCGGACCAGCGTACCTCAACAGACGACTCAGCTTCTACACCCCCACCCGCCAGCTTCGCTCCGCCGACCTCGCCACAGTCCCCCGCATCCGAAGAGCGACCTCCGGCGGCAGATCGTTTTCCCACCTCGCCGCCAAGACCTGGAACACCCTCCCCATCCACCTACGGCAGACCCAAGACCTGCTGACCTTCAGAAGACTCCTCAAGACCTGGCTTTTCGAGCAGTAGCAGCATTCCCCCGACCCCCCCCGCCAGCTCCTTGAGACCCTCACGGGTATGTAGCACGCTTTACAAATGCTCTGATTGATTGATTGAGAGTGCGAACGTGTCGTGCTTCTTCTTGAACCGGCACACTTCAAAAAGATAACGAGAAAAACAAGCTCTCATGGGAGGAGAAGCAACAGCTCCAAGAACATGAGCCAGCAGGTTGCTCACCTCCGCGTCTGACATTTGATCTCGGTCTTTGAATGCCCTGCAAATGTGACGAGCTAAGAACATGTTTTACAACCCTGTTTACAACGGCGCTTTAGCAAATGAAAACACAAGCTTTGCCAAACAGGAGGAGGTGGGAGGGACGAATTCTTCAATAAAATGCAAGCAGCTACAGGCACCGAAGCTGAACACAGGCAAACAGTAACATGAGCAGGAAAGAAATAAAAAAATAGTCCCCCAAACGAAGAGATAAACAACCAAAGCATAAATATACAGTACTTGGTCCCTACTCCGTGGTAGGAAACAAAAGCCAAAAAGGTGGGACAAAGCGGAAGGATTGACCGCTAGCAAGCAAAAAAAATTTAAGGACACTGAAACAAATAAATGAAAAGCAGTGCGCGGGCTTTAAGCCCACAAAGAAGTGTATACTAAAGTATATACAAGAGGTCTCAAAAGCTTGACCTAAACAGAGGTAGATTCTGTTTTATGTTCATCGCGTCTCATGCAGTACGGAAGAGGAGTAAGGACTGAGGGCAGCAAAAAAAAAAAACAGGGATGGGAAGAACTCCGAGGCGGCTCTTCGGCTAAGGCGGAGGAGCATCGCCTCACTGCTCTTCAGTAGTTCAAAAACGAAAAATAAAATGGTAATAACGCAACCTTATTATCATTTTATTTTTCTGCTGTGGATCAGCTGGTGCGGGGCGGGGCTGGCTGTCACAGGAACAGGGGGAGGAGTGGTGGGCACTCTCTTAAGTGCGCATGACTGGCCGACCGTCTTGGGCCGGCCAAACAGTCATGCGCACTTTGCATGTTCTCCACCGACTGTGTTGTATAGCCTGGGTGGAGAACATGCACAGCCTCCCAGTTCCTCTCTGAGCGCCGAACCAGACCAATCGCAATGCTGCTGTAACTCAGCGTCTTGATTGGCTAGGGGAGTCTGGCAGCCTTTGTGCTTCCTATTTCCTGCTCCTGGAGTTGACCGAAGAGGACCGAGAGGCGGCTGCCGGCTTGCAGGTAAGTGTTTTTTTGTGTTTTTTCATTTTACCCCACCTTGCCCTGCCACCCCCGTTAAGTAGCGGCCGCCACTGGAAGAACTTGATACGTGGAGTTTACCAAAATAACTAATGCAGAATTAGGTAGGCTACGGGAGGAGAATACTCATAGGGAGGAAAACATTAACGGGAAAAGGCAGGGAGCAAGACTACGAGAAGGAGATGAGCTAAGTACTGGGCACCATGTTGTCAGGACACAGTGCTTTCCAGTGATTGAAATGGAAAAATAGATGTGCATGTGCTGTGTACCAGAGTACCTGCTTGTTTCTGAGAAGTGCCGGTACTCTCCAATTAAAAGTATTATGTCCCTCTTGAGAAGTGCCGGTACTTTCCCTCTCAAAATAAAAAAAAGTGCTGGTACTGAGTTCTGGGCAGTACCGGCCCATTTAAAGCACTAGTGCTTTCACTTGACAACCTAATGTGTTCTGGGAGTTGTAGTCCTGAGTTGAGCCCGAGTCCATTGAAAAGACCGAAAGGACACAGCTAATGTTAATGATTCATATCGAAAAGAGAAGTGGACACGTGCTGAGAGTGTAGACATTTGTGGCAACTCGGACACGCAAGGAGTGGAGGGCATGGGAGAGAATCTGGTGTGGGGAGAGGGAGAAGGACGAATCCCCCGTAAAATTAATAAATAATGAAGGAAACGAAGAGGAACAGGGAATGTTCATCACAAAATGCTTTTACAGAATGAATCCACACATCCTACCGGATACTATAAAGTAAGATTTCTCTTAGGTCGATCCAAGTCATCAGTGGAGTTATTCACAAAGCTTTTTGTTTTTTTGTTAAATAATTTTTATTATGAATTAAAAGTAGTAAACATTACAAATGTCAAACAAAATAGAACAATTAGATAAATTACGGAGTTGACAAACTTATTTAGTCAAGAAATCCCTTAAAATGTCAAGGAGTTATGGAGCACAAATCAAATAATGGGAAGTAGGAAAAAGAACTAGTAAGACTTATCTACAATTTATAGTGTTTTTTTCCGAAAAATAAAGGGAAAGAAGAGGAAGGGATAGAAAAAAGAAGAGAAGAAAGAGAAAAGGTAGAAAGGTACCAATATAATTTAGGATAGTGATGAGTGTGAGGATAAGAAAGTAGTGAAAGGTAGCCAGAGTAAATCAGATTACATTTTTAGTTGTATCTAAAAAGATGAGATAGTAGATATCCTATGTTCATCACAAATAAGATTCCATCAAGTTAATATACATATTTTAGAGTTATCTTTCCAACAAGTTAGTCTAACTTTAAATGCAAGTGCAATAAAAAGATCAAATAGTACAGGTTTTGAGGAAAGGTTATTAAAATCAGCAGATATAGTCCGAAGAAAAACATTTTGGATAGATAATGGAACATTACATGAAAATATCATTAAACATTTTGACCAGATAGATTTCCAAAATTCAGTCACCTTAGGACAGTAATATAATAGGTGGGTCAAAGTGCCATCAGAGGAAAGACATGACCAACATAAGGGAGTGGTAGAGGGATCAGTTTTATGGAGGAGGGAAGGAGTAATAGCAGCTCTATTATATACAAAAAATAAAGACTGAGTAATATTGGCAGCTTTGTAGGTACTAAAGATTTTACGCCATAATTGATCCCATTGATGAGCAGATAGTGATATAGAGAGATCCGTCTCCCATAATAGTTCAGTAGGAGATTTAGTTCTCATAGGGGTAGGGGAAGATAAAAATTTATATATGAGAGATGATTTAGGGATGGATCGTGAGTCAAATTATATAATGGTGTCACAGGAGTAAACGAGGCAGAGTTAGGAGAAAAATTATTGGTTGATAAGAAAGATTGGAGCACGGGTGACAATTGGTTATATTGCTGTAGGTAAGAATCTGGTAAAGTATATTGTTCTTGTAATTGAGCAAAGGATAGAATGACGAGTTGAGATACCAAATGATAGACATAAAAAAATACCTTTTCCTTCCAATGTTTGAAATAGAATGATTTAGGACAAAATGTAATACATTTATTGTACCAAATAGAGGATGCAAGAAAGGATTGAAAATAATCGGATCCCTGGGTAAATATCGTACGCAAAAAAGGTTGGGAATATTTTAAAGTTGGGTTTTTAGATGGGAATGTGAAATTAGACATAAAAACAACATCATAAAATGAAAAGTCATGCAATAAAGAGCGTTCAAAGTTAATCCATTGTGAAATAGGAGAATCACAATAATCCTTGGTCATAGCATAAAACTGTTGAATTAAGAAGGCAATATGATATAACTTGAAATTAGGAAAACATACACCTCCTTCAGTCGAATTAATTTGGATAAGGCAATACAAGCATGCTTGTTGTTCCAAAGGAATTTCGTACAAATAAAATTAATTTGGGTAAAATAATATTTAGGAATTTTAAAAAGTAACATAGAAAGCATAATAAGAACATGAGCAATGATCATCATTTTAATGGTATCTAGTCTACCCCACCAAGATAAATAAAGCAGGGACCAGGTAGAGAATACATTTTTAAGTTTAAGTTTTAGGGCACTAAAATTATGAGCGAGTGTATTTGAGATAGTGGAGGAAAACCATATACCCAAATACTTAATTCTAGAAGGACACCATGCAAAATTTGTGTTATCAAACATATAACGATAGCTGGAAGAATTTAATAGTAAAATCTCAGTTTTAGAAAAGTTTAATTTGTAACCAGAAACACTAGAATATAAATCAATCTCACGCAAAAAGGGTCCCACGGAAGTGAGAGGATTAGACATATAAACCAGAATATCATCTGCATAAGCAGACAGTTTAATTTCTAGAGAATTATTTTTAAATCCAGATATAAGAGAATTACATCGAATATGCTCAAGGAAGGGTTCCAAACAAAGGAGAAAAGGCAAAGGTGAAAGAGGACAACCCTGTCTAGTGCCTCTGTGCAAATTAAAATAAGGGGAGAAGTGACCATTAACAAAAACACAAGCACGCGGCTTAGCGTATAGTAATTTGACAAGGGATATAAAATTTGGGCCAAAACCAAACCAGTGGAGAGTAGAAAACATAAATTGCCAGTTTATACGATCAAAAGCTTTTTCAGCATCAAGTGAAAGGGCAGCAAGAGGAGATGGATGCTTTTACCCAAAGGCAAGTACATTGGAGAGCATTTTAGCATTATCGTAGGCCAGTCTGCCCTTGATAAAAACTGACCTGATCGGGTTTAACAAGAAGGGGGACAACATCCTCTAAACGAGATGCCAGGGTTTTGGAAAAAATCTTACAATGATAGTTAATTAACGAAATGGGGCGGTAATTTTTACAGAAGGGAGGGTCCTTAACTGGTTTGGGGATAACAATAAGGGCATCCAAACAGTAGCCACTGGCTTTTGTGTTAAGTAAAAAAGAGTTAAAAGTTCTAGCAATTTGGGAGCAAAAATAAAGAAAAGGAAGAAATAAGGTCAACAGAAAAACCATCTGGACCCGGGGCTTTGACCTTCTTTAAAGTCTTAATAGCATCAATAATGTCTTGGAGAGTAATGTATTTTTCAAGAGTTAAGAAAGTATCAGGAATGGAGGGAGGATTAGGGAGGTCATGAAAAAAGTCTTAATATTACACTCAGAAGGAAATGTATCCTCTGTATACAATAGATCATAATAGGATTGAAAAGCATTAATAATGTCAGAGAACATTAAAGTGTTGTTGTGTTCATTGTGAATAGGACCAATATTTTTCCTTTCAGATTTGATTTTTAGACAATTAGCCAACATCTTACCAGCTTTATTTTGGCCTCCATGATATTTAGATTTAATTTTAAGGAGGACGTTGCAGGTGTCAACCGTGGCAATCTTATTTAAGGCAGACTTGGCTTTAATCAGTTCTTGCAAATTCAAGGAAGATTTAGAGGTAAAATAAGTATGTTCAAGAGTTTTAATATGTTGGAGAGCTGAAAGATATTTAGAATTTAACATCTTTCTCTTTTTAGCAGAGTATGCAATAGTGAAGGCCCTGAAAGAAGCCTTAAAAGTGTCCCAATTATTGTGAACAGAGGTATCCTTAGATTGATTAAATCTGAAGAACTCATTAATAAAGAAAGACGCTTCCAAAATAAAAGTTTGGTCAGATAATAAGGAATTTTTAAATCGCCATCGTCCCTGTTTAGAAGTATTAATAGACAAGTCAAAGGAAGACAAAACGGGCATAATCAGAAATAAAAATAGAACCAACTTCTGATGATTAAAAAGAGGGTAGTAAAGATTTAGAAACTAAGATATAATCAGTGTGAGACATAGTATGATGTACATTAGAAAAAAACTTAAATTCGTA
The DNA here is from genome assembly GCA_963921515.1 of Calotriton arnoldi. Classification (NCBI taxonomy): domain Eukaryota; kingdom Metazoa; phylum Chordata; class Amphibia; order Caudata; family Salamandridae; genus Calotriton; species Calotriton arnoldi. The sequence goes on along the minus strand of CAWUFW010005961.1, from coordinate 658,273 downwards.
TACATCCGGGTTGCAGGTCTTCCATTTATCAAAGAATGGACGAGAGGTAATGGCAGATTGAAATGCTTTTTGAGATTTACAGGTTTAAATTTATGCTTAGATTTCCTATCAGTAAACGGATCTAGCCATTCATTAAAGTTGCCGGCAACAATAATATTAGGAGTAGAAATAGAGGATAACTATAATTTAATACTATGCCAAAATTCAGGATCAGATTTAACAGGGCCATAAATATAAAAAAAAAAAGTAATTTGCTTTTGAAATCTAATAGCATCAACAAAACCCCATTGTCGATTCGTGTCACATTCAGTTGATTAAAATCTGAATATTCAATGACTTGTGATATAGAATGGCAATGCCACCTTTACAGTTAAGAGCAGGGAAAAAAATAACCTGACCAACCCATTGACGTTTAAGTTTGAGACTCAATATCATTACAATGCGATTCCTGAAAAAAAGCAACATGTGCATTAAACTTTGATAGGTGAGAAAGTACCTTTTGACGTTTGACGAAATGACCCAAACCACGAAAATTCCACGAAACAACATTAAACATGTTGAGGGATGAGGTTAAGGATACGGGAACATTTACAACGAGCTTCAAAACCACTAAGAAAAAAAAGAAGACACCGTTTATCAATAATGAAGGGGCAGAAAGAAACATGCAATAAGAAAATAAAAAGAAAGATATAATAAACACTCATACAAATATAAGAGAGATAGGAGGCAGAAATAAGGAAAAGGGAAGAGAAGGTCAAATGAGAGGGGGAAAGAAGTGAAAGAGAGAGAATAAGAAAAAGAAAAATACAAGACCGTTCAAGGATAAAAATCCAGATCTGCAGTGGAGAGGACAAAAGATGAATAGAGGGCATGTTAGCGCCAAGAGTAAGAACGACAGCAGAGAACGAGACACAAAAATATAATTAAAAAAAGAAAATGGCCATGGACTTAAGGAAATATGGACACAAAGAGTAAGATAAGAAAGACCATACGTAAAGTTAAGAATATTTAGCAACACCAAGCATCATCCTCCATATTATGACTTGTAATATTTAGCAAAAAAGTTTTAAGCTTGGCTGGGTTTGTGAAAGATTGTGAAACACCTTCATGGGTGATTTTACAAAGGCAGGGGTGTAGAATGCCATAACGAATGTTCAGTTGTCTCATCTGGAGTGGAAGGGCGAGGAATTCTTTCCGACGAGTATTGGTTGCGTTAGAAAGATCTTGAGAGATGAATATAATATGGCCAGACCAGACAACGTTTTTCCGTAGCAGCCTTTAGAACACGCATCAAGTCAGTGAATTCCAAAAAGAGCATTATGATACCACGTGGCTTAGTAGAATGAGGGTAAAGACGGCCCAAACGATTCGCTCGTTGAATATTGAGAGATGGTGTAGACTGAAGACCAAGGAGATCAGGTAGAAAGTTCTTCAGGAAGGACAAAAAGGTCAGGACCTTCAAGATTCTCAAGAAGACCATAAAGGCGAAGGTTGTTCCTTCTGTTTCGGTTTGCAAGGTCTTCAGTGTGTAATTTAAGACTTTGAATTTCTTGTTCCAACATAGGTATTCTAGTAGCCATTTCCTGATGATCACTGACACGTCGTTCCACCTCCGACATCTTACCCCCCATAACAATCCAGCGGTCTTCAATCTGTTGTAATTTTTCATTAGTTGTGCACATAAAAGATTGAAGGCCCTGCACTTCATCTAAAATAGTGTCCAAAACAGGATTGTGCAATGACAAAATTGGAGACGGAGGGTCATTTTTTGCTCTGTTTGGTTTTGTACCTGAAAAAGATGGCTTAGAAGATGTATGTAAGTCACTGGCCAACTTGACTGGATGAATTGAACGCAGCGTAAGCTTTTGAGAAGAGAGTATCCTGCCCATACATGAAACAAATTAGTTGAATATTTTTGGAGGCGCAAGGATTTAATATAAAGTGATATAAATAGAATTATCAAAAAAAATTATAGCATAATGTTATATCTTCCTTCTAATTTCCATTTGTTGAAGAAGCAGGCTGACATACACTGGGACTGCAGCATTCATTTAATAGCAGACATAAACAAATGAAATTGAGGTCAGGTTAGATCCAAAAAATCATCCCCAGAAAAAACGTACTTGAGGAATGCAGTTAACGAGTACCTGAGGAGGCTTGAAGTCGAGCTGCTCATAAATATGGAAAAGAATTCACCGCCGGGGTATCAGGGATTTATGAACATGCCTCTACAATTGTTTAAAGGGCAGAGATGAAATAATTAGGCACTTCCTGAGGAGGCAGAAGAGTTGAAACGCGAGCGGTGCGTTAGAAAAAGGCTGCTCGCGTGTGTGAGGAAAATCACTGCTGCGGCACAGGTAGCCTGGAAACGCACCTCCGACGATTCTTCTTGCCGCTTGTGATTGCAAGGAGGTCAAGGAGTTGAGGACCCCATCAGGAGCAGCAAGGTATGGCAAGGAGAGGCTATAAATACAAACAAAGCTCTGTAGACACACCGGTGCTTAGTAGTCCGCTGCCATCTTACTACGGCGCGGAAGCCACGCCCTTCGAGTCATTCACAAAGTTGACATTCATAAGGATGAGACGAAGCCGCAATTAGGTCATCGAAGAAGGATGAAAAATCCATAGTAGAGTTGCTGACCTCTTACGAGCATTCTCTTCCTGATCTCTCGAATTAATAATATAGCTTACATTGCTAGATGTAGCGAATGTTTTCTGTCTTCTAAAAAGAATGGTTTGTGCACAAAAAAGTGAGAGAGAGAGAGACACACTGTGGTGCTTGTGTGTCTGGGAATGCAGTGCATGTTTGTATCTGAGGCGTGGCCTGTATAGGTTGGAGAATGTTACAGTGACAGCGATTTTAAAGATTGTTGCAGTGGTGGTATAATTGACATCGACTCCACCAACCTTCTCCCTCTTTCCATTCACAATACTGATTGTCATAAGTGACAAATCCAGAATTTTGTTGTAATTGTCCACTATATATATCCGCGGAATCTGTTTTGACTGCATAAAAATAGCGGGGCTCTAACTTGATTCCAGCTATTGGACTGTCAGGGTCGTAATGGAGATATTTATTAGCAAGCAGCGCCCTCCAGTGGTCACTCAAGGATGCTGCATTTCGGCGATAGTGAATTAGAGCAAGGATCACAAAACTTCTGTACATGGTACGGATCATTTTTGTGCTCTTTAGAAATCTCCCTTGACCAACTGCGCACATGTGCAGTGGGCGCTTGCATCACTCTTAGAAACAGAAATCGGTTCTCCAATGAGCGAGTAAAAAAAAATAGTTCAACCTGAGGGAGTTTAAATGTGTCTGGCAAAATGGTTTGCTTCCATTTTAAGTTTATTTTTAGGGATATTTCCATTCATTGCTGTTACAGTGCAGTCAAACTTTCAGTTTATTTTAAATTGATATTTCCTTTTTTGAATGTATTTTCTGCATAGATATATATTTATTTTAAATAAAACTAATTTCATCGCATGTGTCGCTTTCATAACTAATTTCAACTTTTGAAACTCCACACTTCAGCATGATCTACGGTTACAGCACTTGCCTCATAAGGTAGAGAACTGTAACGCATGGCCAAAAGGAGTAGTGGACTTAAAATAACACTTAATGTGTTTTATTGAATGTAAGCTGCTGTCCCGGTCACTCTTCCAGTACTTCCATAGCACACCTGCATCTCCCACCCTCTGGTGCATCATCCATTTGACTTTCTAAATATTGAGCAAATGGCTACAACTTGTGTACCAGCATCACAGAAGTGTGGCATCTGAATGTATTGAAGAACACCGGTCCAAGACGCCATCGTTATGACACTGTTCTTTTTCATATTTTTTCCTCAAATCAACTTTTTTCTTCAAACTGTTGCTTGTCCTAGCTGACAGACTTGGATGGTCCTCATCCCAGCACTATTTAAGTTGATACTGATTTTTCTTTTAGAAAAGTGTCTACAGCTTTAGTGAAGTTTATGTAGACCACGCCCACTACTCTGCCTTCAGCTGATTTTTCTCGTCGCCCAGTCCAAGGATTAAATTACAAGTGAGTCTGTTGATTTCACAATAATCACTCCAGCTCACTAACCTCCAGTTCTCAGCCTCTTTATTCTCCGACTGTACATAAACTGTCTTTTTCTAGTGCTCCAGGGCTGTGGGCAATATATCGAAATGCACATAAGCGCATTCCAGTCACACAGTTTGGTTCTTTTCATCCTCATACCCAGGAAAAGAGAAAGTTATAAAATAAATTTGTCTCATGGGCCTGTTCATGTTCTGATCAATCATTTTGTCGTGTAGTTCCTATAAGACCTATACAGGATCTGCGCGTTTGGACAACATACACTGCGGGCTTCTTGTCCAGATTGATTCCAGACACCCCCACCGGGTATGTTGGCCTGTATACCAGCTAGCTCACAGTGCCACTAGAAACTCCTCTTACCAAGCAGAGAATCGTTCTTGGCAACTATCGAACATGACAACCCTGATCCCTCAGAACCGTGGAAACAGTGCAATACTTTTCCTCTGTCACTCGTGCTCACTTAGTCTCAGAGAGATACACAGAATAAACGATATGGACGTTTTTCAATAAGTATTTATTGAACATTCGTCATTCTAGTGTAAAATAGGTGTGATGAAACAACAACTAGACAGAAACAGATATAAATGATTAGAAGCACTAAAAAGGTAAAAGGATGGTAGGTTTTTACCATTTTGCTATAACCATGAATACAGCCAAGTATATAAAAATCTGAATGAAACAGTTAGTTATAGATTCCTTACCTTCGAATTACCCCCAGGCGTCAGACTGGATCTGGAAAGTTTTTCGTCAGCAGTACCCCTGCGCGTCGGAAGGTGGCGTCGGTCGACTCCGCGTTTATCGTCGGCATCGCCGGGATGACGTCGCGGTAGCTACATAGACGCCGCCCTCGCGCGCTGACGTCAGTTCTTTCTTTTTCTGCGCCAGCAAGTGCAGATCCGGAGAGAGCGGTACCCCCAGTCATTTTTTGACTGAACTTTTTTCTCGATTTTTGTCGACTTCATTGTTTTTTGAGTCCATCGACTCCTGGTGCACGAGGGATGCCCGGCTTTAAGGTCCTGTAACCGACTGATGTCAGTGACTGATCCGAACCGTGTGTGCCTCTACTGCCTGGAGCGCGACCACGACCCCAAGTCGTGCTCCGACTGCCGGACCATGGCCCTGAAGTCTTTGCGGGAGCAGTCCCGAAAGCTACTCGAGGGCCGCCAGTCGGCTCCGCGACGCTCGAGGGACCGGTCGCGGAGCCAACACCATTCTTCCTCTAAGTCTTCGCACTCGGGGTCAGGTAAGTCAAAGCACAAAAAGAAGTCGAAGAAGCATCGTCGCTCTTCGACTTCTCCCCGTCGGTCGACGCGACGAGGGATGTGGGTGGTGCCCCTCCCGCGGCTCCGTGTGCGGAGCCCGTAGGGTCGGCTCCGGGTTTCCCCCCCCTTTCCGGGACCGGGAGCAACCCCTGCCCAGCTTCGTCAGTTCTACGAAGCAATGCATGGCATCTTTGGGCAGCCTGATTCCGCTGGCGCGCCTTCAGGCCCAGCGGACTTGGCTGGGGGCCCTGAGCCTTCGGCGCCGCAGAGTCCCCTTGGATCTAGGCCTGGATCTGGATCGGCGCAGGTCGACCTCGTTACGCCTCCCCCGGCGCTGATTCCACCGGCACCACGTCTGCCACCGGCGTCTGCTGTGTCCCTAGCCGACGTCGACCCCGGCCTCCACCTCGAGGTAGACCCGGAGTGGGACCAGCGTCGACCGACGCCGGCGGGTACTTTTGTGCCCCAGTTCTACCCTGGCTCTTTGAGACCAGATTGGCAGCCAGAGGTGGGTGAGGAGGACTGGGAGGGGTCTGGGGACCCTTTAACCGACCAGTTTGTGTATGACCAGGACTGGCGAGAGGAACTGGGGGAAGCCAGTGGTCTGGATACCTCACCAGACCATGGCATGTTGTCTCCTCCTACCGTGGCTACGGAGGAGGGAGCGGCATACGTAGTGGTGTTGCGTAGGGCGGCTGAGGCTCTCCACCTCGAGCTACCTACAGTGGCAGTCAGGACTAATCTCCTGACAGAGGTCCTTCAACCGGCAGCGAGCTCTTCAGAGCCCCTGCTGCCGTTTAATGAAGCCCTCACGGACATCCTTTTGGGCACGTGGTCCAGGCCCAACACAGGGGCTCCTGTGGACAGGATGATTGCCCGACGCCACCGCCCGGCCCCGGGCGACCCCACTTTCCTCTCCCAACACCCCACCCCTGAGAGCTTGGTGGTCCAAGCCTCCACTTCTAAAGGCGCCTTCCCTACCGCACCATCGGATAGGGAATCCAAAAAGCTGGACCACCTTGGGAAGAAAATGTTTTCTTCCGCCAGCTTGGGACTGCGGTCGGTAAACACCGCATGTCTGTTGGGCCGTTACACCCACTCTGTGTGGGATACGGTGGCGCAGGTGCTGCCCCAGTGCCCAGAGCAGGCCCGGGCCGTACTCTCTCGTGCAGTTGCCGAGGGGAGAGACGCAGCGAAGTTTACCATCTGCTGTGGGCTGGATACCGGCGACTCACTTGGCAGGACGATTTCCACGTCAGTAGCCCTTCGACGCTACGCCTGGTTGCGTTCGACTGGTTTTTCCGGGGATGTGCAATCCACCCTTATGGACATTCCCTTTGATGGCCGGCGCCTTTTCGGCAACAAGGCAGACAACGCGCTAGAGCGCTTTAAGGACTCTCGGGCTACGGCCAGGTCCTTGGGCCTCTCCACCACCTGCCCTGCGCAGTCTGCCTTTCGTGGCTACGGAAGGGGTGCCCCGCTACGTCCCGCCCAGAGCCATAGGCTGGCGCAAGCTGTTCAACATGGCCATCGATCCTCCGATCCGACTGCCTCTTGGGGAGGATCTTCTGTCGCAGCAGCAGGGGACGGTCCTCCACCCGAACCTGTCCAGCCTCCACCTCCTTTCGTGGAGATTGAGCGGCGGCAGTTGACGTCGTTTGACCTGCCTCCCGAAGTCCACGATGTTATCTTGGCAGCCAGGCGTCCCTCCACTAAGACGGTATATGCCTGCCGATGGAACAAATTTGTGGCATGGTGCACAGCAAAGGCTGTGGATCCCCTTTCCGCCCCTCTTTCTGAGGTCCTCTTGTTCCTCCTTTCTCTGGCCCAGCAGGGCTCTGCTCTGGGTACTCTCAAGGGCTACCTCTCGGCCATTTCAGCCTTTCTTAGGCTTCCAGATCAGCCTTCTCTTTTCAAGTCCCCTGTTGTAAATAGATTCCATAAGGGCATTACTCATCTTTTTCCTCCTGTTCCCTTCATAAAGCCCCAGTGGGACTTGAACTTGGTTCTTACCTATCTTATGTGCGCTCTATTTGAGCCACTACATAACTGTCCTCTCAGGCTTCTCACTTTGAAAACTGCCTTTCTGGTGGCCATCACCTCTGCTCACAGGGTGAGTGAGCTCCAAGCACTTTCTTCCAAGCCTCCTTTTCAGGCTGTTCATCCGGACAAGGTCGTCCTAAGAACTAGACCTTCCTTTCTTCCCAAGGTCGTTACTTCTTTCCACATTGGCCAAACCATCACTTTGCCCACCTTCTTTCCGCCTCCACATCCTTCAAAAGAGGAAGAGAGGCTCCCCCGTCTGGATCCAAAACGTGCGCTTTCCTTCTTCTTGGATCGCACAAAACAATTCCAGGTGGACGACCAGCTCTTTGTTGGTTATGTGGCCGCTAAGAAAGGTCGGGCCGTGCACAAACGGACCATCTCCAGATTGGTCGTTCTGTGCATCAAAGACTGCTATTCTTTGGCAAAGAAGGAGCCTCCAGTGGGACTGCGCTCCCATTCCACCAGGGCGACGGCAGCTGCCACTGCTTTGGGACGGGGAGTCCCCCTAAATGACATCTGTCGGGCAGCTACGTGGGCATCCTTGCACACGTTCACCAAACACTACTGCCTGGACAGCCAACTCCGGAGAGACGGCTTCTTTGGCCGTTCTGTTCTCCAGGACTTTCTGGTGTGAACTTAGTTCGCAGACCCACCTCTGGGGTTGGTATTGCTGGGGTATCTATTCTAAGGTAAGGAATCTATAACTAACTGTTTCTTTCAGATGAACAAGTTACTTACCTTCGGTAACGATATATCTGTAAGAAACTTAGGTTTGTTATAGATTCCTTACCGCCCCACCCATCCCGCCCGTTCTGCGAACTGACTTCTAGGGTTAAGGACATCCTTTCAGGGCCCTAGTTTTGTGCGCCAGTGGTCAGTGTCTTGCATGGCTCTGCGCTTCTGGCGTGGAAAGTCGTGTGCAGAACTGACGTCAGCGCGCGAGGGCGGCGTCTATGTAGCTACCGCGACGTCATCCCGGCGACCATAACGCCGACGACGAACCCGGAGTCGACCGACGCCACCTTCTGACGCGCAGGGGTACTGCTGACGAAAAACTTTCCGGATCCAGTCTGACACCTGGGGGTAATTCTAAGGTAAGGAATCTATAACTAACCTATGTTTCTTACAGATATATCATTACCGAAGGTAAGTAACTTGTTCTACATGACAATAAAATGCGTACTCCTATGATGCTCCCTAACTAGATGTACCTAAATGTACCTAGCATGTGTGTAGGTGTTAAGCCAAGAATCCCTCTGTAGTGTAGCTCCTATTTCCCCAATAGGCTCTGCGCATTGGAATAATATATCTTATATACGTTTGACATAGGACTAAGGTCAGTATGTCCCTATCGAGTATATTAAACTTAATTACTTGTGCCAGCTAGCTCAGAGGCCACTAGAAACTCCTTGACAACAAGAAGGGAGTAGTTTCTGGCAGCCGCAAAACATGACCACTGTGTTTCCCTTTAGAATCAGAACGTGTCCCAGAGTCGTGGAAACAATAGATAACTATTTCACTCAGCTCAGTCGTGCATGCTTAGTTTTCTCCAAGTTACACAGAAAGAAATAGACTGGCGTTTCAATAAAAGATTTATTGAACAGTCTTGTTTCTGGTGTAAGTAAAATGTGCTGTTACGATCACAAGACAGTATGCGAGATAAATAATGTACAGTGTGAGCAGTAGAAATAAATAATACTGCGAGAGCATTATCTTTTAGTACATATGCTGTTACATAAATAACACAGACTAAAAATGCGAGTACTCATACGATGCGTTTCTAATCTAGTTCTACCCCAATGTACCTAACCTAGGTATAGGACGAGGTGTGCAGTAGGTGAAGTATTCCTTACTATGGTATACTAAGAGTACGCTAACCCCAGTATGCCTAGTATGCCAAGAGTCCCTCTAGGTTCTAGTCTGCTCCATACCTGAAGAATGAGAGAGGTTGGAATCTCTTTGCCAGACTCGAACTCCAACACCCCGCAAGGGAAGTCAGATCACTGGAAGCTGGACTCTCTGCGTGCAGGGATGACAGCGTATTCTCAGTGCGTCAGGCCGGGAAACGGGCTCCTCTGAAGTCGAGGTCTCCTCTGATTTACAGGGGCTAGGGAAGGTATATTTATACCTGAGAAGCACCTAAGAATGTTAGTATTGACGTGAGTCGGACAGCGAAAGACGTCATGAATGAACCCCTAAGGAATAATGGTTCATGCATGATATATGAGTCCTTGAAGAAATCAATAGTCCTGGACTAGGGAAACTCCCGCAGCGTAAGGGTCTGTTCTTCAAGAACTCGTTGTGACGTTGGGGTGGACGGATGTCAGAGACCATGCCTGTATTTGGAGTGCACGGTTAATGCCTAAATAAGGGCTGGGATTTTATGCCTATATAAGGGCAGGGCGAATTGTGCCTATATAAGGACATGATACTGGAAAGCCCGTTTATGGACACCCTAAGAGGAATACAACACCCACTCCACTTTCGTGTGTACGATAATACTAAAATGCTAAACATTTAAAATGCTAAACATTAAAATGGAGTACCGCATATTTTTTAAATATTTCATAAAACCATTTAAAAAAGGCATTTAAAAAACCTATTAGAATGCAAAAGGTACTGTACATTTGAAGCATTGCTTTTCATTTCAGGCATAAAGTTCGAAAATAAATGCAATTGGAATGAAATAAGCAGTAATATTTACATGTGACGGAAAAAAAATGATCGATAAGTTTCTTAAAAATCAAAGTCATTTCATGTCATGAAAATTAATGAACTGTTTTAGACACACAAGATGACTAAGTGTCCGTGGAAGTACCTTGAAGTCTGTATTATAAGGCTAGTTCTACTTTAAGCAGATTGTAGTGCCATTTTCGTTCGAAAAATGGGAAAGAGTTCAATTTTGGTAGAGTTCCAAGTTGTTTTGAAAAAATGAAGGCCAAATTGTTTCTGCATCTCTGGAACACTGTATGCTGAATCAGTCAGTTTACGGGTCTGGTGTAAACATGAGATCATCTATTTCTATAGACAAAACATCGTCCACTGTAGTTGGTGTCAGTTGGAACACCTCGTGTAGCAGATTAATTGCACAGAGATGTGAAGCTTCGCTTCCAGCATTGGGTGCCGCAGCAAAGTTCGCGTACGTTGTTACCTGTGTGCCTGTAGATCTTTCTCGTACCTCAGCAGCAGCCGGAAGCGTCTGTGAGATCTCAATGAATGCTGACAACAGGATTGGTAGCCTCTGGGGACAACACAGAGCATGGGCCGTTATCGGGACCAGCAGAGTATCGACATCCGTTGGCGTAGCTGATGGAAATGTTAGACAGGTGTCCAACACGCATTCTTCACCGCATAGCAGGCATCGTAGAACAGGTAAGATGCAATCTTGCCAGATTGGTCTGAATGACAGGAACCAAGTTGTATTAAGGTCCCATAGACGAGTCATGCCCAATAGCTGTACTATTCGCTCACGGCACTTTCGTTCAAGGAGAGCTTTCTCCATTTCGCTCGGAGTGATGTCTGCGAATAGGCTGGCCATAGCGCAATAGCAGGAAGAGAAATAGAATTCCGGCAACAAGTGCTAGAATTAATGGTATGCCACCAAATACCAAATGTGCAAAGTTCGGGATGATTCCGAGTATTGCCTGGAAAGGTGCTAACAGACCGGTACAGAGGCTCTTAAATACATGTATAATTCCACTTGTATCAGACATGTTGAAGATACGTGATATCATTTCTACGAAATGTATAGGGCAGTTTGTACGTATTAAAGTCTGTACCTCAGCCGAAGTCCTTGCTACTTGTAGATCATAGGTTTCCTTGGCCGAGGTCAAAGGCACTTTTTGCTGTAAAAGCATGGCTTTCATTCTGCTCAAAGTATCAAATCTTATAAAAGAGACGTTCAGCGAAGGCCATACAGGCGACTCCCTGACTGTGTCTATTGGGGCAAACAATACTTGCATACAGCAAGTGACCCTGGAGTTGACCGTTACTAGATATGGGATGCCTGGCAACATGCCACAGCAACTCTGATCATTCAACATGAGGTAACTCCCATTAGAAAGTTGTCCAAACGTTGGATTAATCACAGCAGCTGGTGTACCCTGCAGATAGCAAGACAAATTTGCCACAGAACCATTACAAGCCCCGTGTAAAGAAATGTCCTGACATATAAGCGAAACGCTTAGTGCAAGTTTACAGTTTGTACCGCTCAAAAACACTTCACGATCCCCACTCCAACATCTATATGTATACGGTAAATCCCAAGATGTCTTAATGTATTCCTTACCCAACCTTTCATATTTGCCTGCTTGCATTTGTCTGAGGCAATACTGAAACTGAAAAGTACTCACAGGTTATGTTATTTTGCCATGAATAAACCATTCTGTAGCTGGTTTTTCTGCGACTGTGAATGGTAACTTTTCCAGTTTTTCAATGCTCAGCACTGTATACCTTGCTCCTCTTTGTGCCAGTTCGATCTGTTTATCAGTTAGATTGTATTCTGCAAACAGAGCCGTTGTGTTGATAAAACGCCAAGGCACATAGCCCGCTCGCAAAGATTGCAGCGTCCAGCTTAATAACATAATAGAACGTAATTGAGACTGGCCTTGCTGTAACATCGCCAAATCTTGTTCTAGTATGTCGATAGCAGAGGATACAATGCCATCCAATGAATATATTCTGGAGGACAAAGTTGTTAACCCATTGTCGACCACAGAGAGTGTTTTCTCTAAATTAATACGATCAAGTTCACGTATTCGTTCTGCAGGCTCCATCTGTGATACTTTCCATGCTTCATTATAAGCAGCATAAATGCTGGCATATATGAAACGTTTTTGACGCGGTTTTCTTGGTCCAAGCAAGAATTCCCTAAGGTCTGCGTCCTTTTTAAGTAAGGTTAAGTGTTGTTTCACATCCTGTAGTGAAGACTTATGCAGCCAATCGAGGCATAATTTTCCTACACTGTATGTTGTTACTACCCCCGGATGTTGTCTTTGGACGTATCTTGGGTCTGGCCTATTAATAGTAAAGCCCTGAGTTTTATTCAGGAATCTTTCCTGACAGTTATTCGTGTCTGTGGGCCAGATCAACCATTTCTTCCAATCGGGAATAGATCTGTTGAGTTGTAGTATATTGTCAACTGTCACCACTGCCTGTGTATCGTTATCTCTGGCAGGTGTTGGTACAGAAGGTGTGTTCATCTCTTTGATCTTGGCTAATCTAAGACAAGACGTTTGTTGGATGGTTTCATTCAAAAACATTATTTGTTCAGGGATGATGCAGGCTCTAAATAAAGCTTCTATCCCCTGCACTTGCCAATCTTTAGTACCCCAGACTGTTTTGGTGTCTATTGTGTCTTTCCAAAAGTCGAAACCCTGTCTAGACAATTGGGCATTAAATAACGCAGAGTAAATCTGTTTTGTATTTGTTAACATAATTTTCAGCCCTGTCTTGTTTACATTTTTATAGTAAAACATTTCTGGTTCAGATGTATTGTATCCTGAAAAATATGGAAACTTACTAGCAAATGTTTTTGAACTACCTTTAGGTGGTGTAGGACAATGTTCCCATTGGTTAAACATAAACATATTTCTTGGATATGCAGATTTATGCAAATAATGATGACCATAGTGGTTATAACAATACATTTGTTCATAGTCTGATGAACCCTCTAAATATTCATGTTTAGAAAATGCAGCAGATTTTTCTAGGTCAAACATTATATCATTGACAGTCTCAAAGTCCCAATCATCTGAATAGGTACTGGACGTAATTAGATCACTTAGTGAAATTTTAAACAAATGTGGAATGTTCAATTGTTCCGTCGGACCGAAGATTTCAAAATCTGTTTTGTCCCACACTATACCATCCTGTATAGGAACAGCTGTGATGTTCACTGATGACAAGTCTCTTGCTTCACGATGGGAAGATTTATGAGGTTTCAAAAGTACGTTCACGTCTTTTCCTTCAGTGTTCACATGGATGTATCTGCTACTTATAAGCACGCTCACAGTTGTTACCAAAGCTAGCCAGAGCAGGAAATCAAAAAGTCCAGATATAATCCAGAGTTCAATCCATGGAGAAACCAAATAAGTCTTTTTCAGAAAGTGAAGAAAGTCTTGTACTTGCTGCTTGAATTTCAATGATGCTGGCGTCGTTTCAGGTTCACTCGGATCTTCTGAGAACGTATCAAAGTTAATGAAATAGCCAGAAGCAGTTCTGTCAATTGTTGGAATTGCATCAGGATTTGTAGAAATCACTGGAACCAGTTCATCACTTGTTACATTTGTGTAGACAGGTGTATTTGGACGAACTGTTACTTGGTGTTCAAGAGGGGTGAGTTCCATAGCGTTGTTGCTTAGTCCTCCATCTGTTACAGCTGAATTCTCGATTGTTATCAGTCTTTCAGTCTGAACCTCTTGGATAGTAGCGAGAGGAGTGCGTCTGCTACTAGGTCGGAGTCCACGAGGCCTACTGTTTAGTATTGGCCACATACTGTGGTTTGATGAGGTCGATGGACACAAATCTTTTCTCCTTTCTTCCAGCAAGGGGCGGCAGAAGTACTGTTCTTGTTCCTTGAACTGCTAGGACAGGTACTGGTTGTCTGTAAGAAGGTCCAAATTCCTTCTTGTCCGCAATCTTTTCTCGGACTAGATCCCCAACTTTTGGAATCCAGACAGGCCTTGCTGGGTCAGCCGGTTGATCCCCAGTGGTGGTTGGCTGTAGGAATACGTTGCTTTGTTTCGTTCTTAACTTGTTTAGTTCCTGTAAAACAGCCAAACGATCTTTGATATCAAAGGGTTTATTTTCCACCACTGTGCCTACGTGTTCAAGGTCTGGTACCCACATTCTTGTCCCAAATAGGACCTCATATGGAGTGACCCCCTAGAGAACTTCTTGGCAGATTATTCAAAGAGCGTTGAACCCCACTAAGGTATTTGACCCACCCATCACCCGAACCTAATACCCTAGCTGTTATAGACTGCTTTATGTCCCGGTTTTTCCTTTCCACAACAGAATTTCCCTCAGGATGGAATGGAGAGGAGTACCGCAATGCAACGCCCAGACTGGCCATGGCTTCTTTGTAAGCCCTAGAGCTAAACGCAGGACCCTGGTCAGAATGTAGCGTGCCTATTGCGTATGTGCCGATAAAGACTCGCAAATCTTTTATAACGGTTCGAGCGTCAGCCGAGCGCTGAGGCCATAACCATAGGAACCTAGATTCAGTATTTGTGGGAATGCCTTTGTCCTTTAGGACGCAGGCGCGTAGATAGTCGAATGCTGTCTAACAATGGTGTCTGTACTGGGTTGCCGCATTCGCAGCATGGTGTCTGGTGGTTCTCTCGCTGAAATTTACAGTCGAGGCAGTTGTTGATGAATATGTGAATTTCTGTATTCATTCCAGGCCACCAGTACATCTCTTTTAACGTCAATATTGTTTTAGAGATCCCTTGATGTGACAGACCCTCCCCCAAATGTGTTTCATAAATAAAGGCTGCTCTACGTTCCATGTTTGGAATTACCCTATCCCCCACTCCAGGGATTCGAGCAAAAGGAACGTTGTTTGCATCAATTACATAAGAGTACTTAAGTGGAAACTTTTTTGGTAACGCTGCACTGCTGCCTTTGCTTGAAGCATTGACAGCCAACATTATCTCACCGTCTATTTTTGTTTTTGAACGAGTGATCGCAGCTACGGAAGCCGTTTGCACAGCCCCTTTTGCGGCTTCGTCAGCCAATGAATTCCCTGCAACGTGAACGCCATCACGTTGATGACTCAGTGAGTGTGTGGATCACGTGAGCCTTTGGTAGTTCGTTTTTCAACTGAACTACTTGTTCCCAAAGCATTTTGTGCTTTATTGTGCCACCTTTCGCATCTTTGAAACCATTTTCAAGCCAGTTTTGTATATAGTCATTATACGACTGAACACAGTAAAAGGAATCGCACACTATCAGTGTGGGGAATTCTCGATCTGTACTTTCAAGTGCCATTTTGAATGCTTGTAGTTCAGCTCGCTTAGCTGTACAATCTCCTAGAGACTGAGTTTTTGTGACCATAGGTCTGAAGATGCCATTTCGCATGCGACCTTTAACGATTGCACACGCTGCACTGTAAGCTTGCTTACTCCCTGTTGCGGGTTGTGCGGATCCGTCAGTGTAAATTATGAATTCGTACTGATCGAGAGGCAGAATTTCAGTAGGCAGAGGACATTCATGTTCGTATTGCAGGAATGCTTGTGTTTTTAAATCTGGATCAAAAACATATTCAACGTCTGTTGCAACAAGAGAATTAACCCATTGTATCCATCTTGGATGTAATGCTTTAGCATTTGGAATGCTTGCTTTTGTGACCGCTTCTAAAGTAGGTACCGGGGTTACGACAATAATGCGTTTCCCTTGGGCTAAGGCTCTTTCTTTTGCTACAGCGGTTTGAACTGCTGTTAGAATTTTTTCAGTTGAACTGAAGCGCATTTCCGCTTGTGTGTACAAATGGGATTTGTATGCTATTGGTATTTTCTCACCCTCATTGAAGGTGAATCCACATTGACCCGAAATTATTCGGATCACCAAATTGCATTGACTTACGCAGGTTTGTAAGTGATTTGTTGCTAACATGTTAGCCTGGAGTGAACGCAAGATTTCTGTGTGTTCCTGTGTCCAGTTTCTGATCGAAAAATCAGATTTGATTAATGCGTAGAGAGGTTTAACCCTTTCTGCGTAATTTAGAATGTATGTTCTTCCAAAATTTAGGAAACCCAGGATGGATTGTAAGTTTTTTAGCGTTTTTGGAGGTTGGAGCAGCGCACATTTCTCTAGAAAGTTAGCTGCCAAGCTCTTGCCTTCACTTGAAAGCTCATATCCCAGAAATAGGACATTGAGATGGGCAATTCTGGACTTTTTAAAGTTGAACTTGTAGCCCTCAGAGGCGAAACCCAGTATAATGGTGCTCACCCTATTCAAGTGTTTTTCCAGGTCATCGTCTGTCAGATAGATGTCATCGACAAAGGACAATGCCTCATTGTCATAAATTTGTAGTAACTCCGTTACCCTCGCTGAGAATAATCCTGGGCTGTTCTTGAACCCTTGTGGGAGTCGACAAAAGTGACGCTGGGTCCCCATTAAGTACCTGCTTTCAGGTGCTATGTTTTGACAAAAAAAACCATTTGAGATGTCTAAAGTTGTTTTATATTTTTTACGCACAATGTTATTCATTAATGCTGTGCTATGTGCATTTTCTACTGCAAAAGTTTTAGAACAAGTGTTTAAGTGTCTGTAATCCAAAACTAGACGATATGTATTGTCTGGTTTGGAGACAGGAAACAAAGGATTGTTCATTGAGGAGGTGCATGTTTCAATCACCCCTTGATATTCAAGTTGATCTAAGATCTCCCTGACCTGTTTTTTAGCTTCTTGCTTTATTGGGTACTGCCGTTGTGCAGTTGGTTCATGTTTCAGATGTATTTTATGGGGAGGTGAGTCCTCATCCCATCCTACATGATTTTTATGTAATGCTGGGGCCTGGGCCACTGCCCATTTCCTGGCATATGTATATCTCAGATGCATTGGTATATGGTTGGAGAAGGCAGGCATAATTATGTCCTCGCCATGTGGGCACTCCCTGACAAATTGTGGTGGCCAGTCCTTTTCTGCTAGAAGTATGTCATAGCCCTTTGATAGTCTTTCCCAAAAAAGTGCTTTCACCTGTCTAGGTTTGTCTCCCTCCATCCGGAGTGTTATGTCATATAACTTTTGTGGAGTACTAACCCTGGTGTCTACAGTCTCACCTGTGATGTACTCATTCAAGTCCACTATCTCCAGAAGTTCCTTCAGGTTCTGGCGAACTATTGTGACTTCTGCTGCACTGTCCAGCATTGTCTGAGCCCATTCTCCGTTCTTGAGTTGTGTTCTCAGTATTCTCGGCATGTCTGATCTTTAGACCTGCTACTTTCTTTTGGAGAATTGAGGTTTTGCTTTAGTTTTTGGAGCGTGTTTGTCGTCTTTCGATTTCACGCGTTCTTCTCTATGTTCTGATCGTCCTCTTCTTTCCGAAGTCTGTGATGAGATCTGAAAGGGACGAGAGGAACGTGTATCAGTATCTTGATACCTGTCAGGCTTTCTCAAATTATCCCTATTCCTGAGGTTATACCTCCTTTCAGAGGGCTCCTTTGAGGAGACCTACCTCGAGATTGAGAACGTTTCTCGTTTGATTTTTGTTTATTAGACTCCCACTTCTTTTTAGAAGATGTAGGAGTTTGTTTAATTGAGTCCTTCTCAGGACTTTCAGATAGCTTCGGCTTCACTGGTCTTCCACCCAAACTATCTCTGCCTAATTCTGCATAAGATTGTTCTATAATTCTGGGTAGCTCTGTTTGATGTTCTGTAACATCAAATTCCCTTAATTTTTGGCGGATCGCCACTGCTGCTGCCTCCCCTTTAATATTAGATAATATTATTGTTGAGACCTGGTCGAAATTTTTCAGTAATTTCATACCTAAATTTAGAGCAGGCTCTGCCCCGTATTCATTTTGAATTTGTTTCAGGACATCAGGTATTACCGCAATTGACGGAATGCCATGTGTTTTAGTATAGATGGCAGCAAAGACTGAGCCCCAAGTGGTGCAGTCTTCCAGTTGTGGTGTGATCCCCATTGGTAAACTGATTGTCAGTATTCTGTGTTTCTCATACGGGCTAGTATTTGGAAATACTGCTTCGATTTGAGTAATTTTTTGAGCTATCCAGAATGGAATTTGCTCACGTTTTGTGGGCATTGTACCCATGACTGCGTATAGAGTCTGTGGTGTCATTTTTAGTGTATTCCTCTGTTGGGGAGTTGGATTTGGAAGTGTTAATGGTTGCTGGACTGTAAAAGTCCGCATGACATATTGGACCAATTGTCTGTAGATTTTTATTAATTCTTGTATCTGAACAAGTAAGTCCTCATCTGACATTATATCTAGTTCAGGATGAGGTGTATAGCCTGCTAGAATCGGCCATGTTGCTCCTGGTCTACCTAGTGGACCGAGCCTGGTAATGTTTTTGTGATGTTTTAGGGCGCCTTTAAACCAGAGCTGATGCTCCTGGTATGTTAATGGAATTTCTATATCCTCGAAAGGAATGTATTCCTCTGGTGATACATCTTCTTTGTAGAAGTGAAACGTGTGTGTTACTGAATTGGATTCAGGAAATATTACCCATGAATAGAATACCTCTGTCTGAAAGGATTTGTGTGCCTCTATCACGAAAACTGCTCTACCGCCTCTTGGTGGTAGGCCATGTTTTATAAGTTTTAGAGTGATGGCTCTTCTTAAGTTTGGAGCGATGTTTATGACACCCTCCTCGGTTTCATTTAAACTGTAATGTTAAAGGCTGCTGCTTGGGCTGGATCAGCCGCAGCTCCACCGTTTCCGGTCTCAGTGTCGGAGCCAGGCATTTTGTTGTTTGAAAAATGTAGAACAAGTTTCAAGGAAACAAAGATTAGGTGGACAATATTTTGGAACTCTGTATCCTTCAACGTTGAGCAAACCAAACAGCTAATATATAGGGTACTGCCCTATGTAGCCGTGGCGGATACCAAACCCTGCCCACCCCAGACGTCTTTTGGAGTATATGGGTAGGGGTCTTGAGAGAAAAAGCACGGCTGAGTTACTCAGTATCTAACGTTGAATTACTGCCTTACCAAACCGTTGGGCGCCATGTAGTGTAGCTCCTATTTCCCTAATAGACTCTGCGCATTGGAATAATATATCCTATAGGTTTGACATAGGACTAAGGTCAGTATGTCCCTATCGAGTATATTAAACTTAATTACTTGTGCCAGCTAGCTCAGAGGCCACTAGAAACTCCTTGACAACAAGAAGGGAGTAGTTTCTGGCAGCCGCAAAACATGACCACTGTGTTTCCCTTTAGAATCAGAACGTGTCCCAGAGTCGTGGAAACAATAGATAACTATTTCACTCAGCTCAGTCGTGCATGCTTAGTTTTCTCCAAGTTACACAGAAAGAATAGACGGGCGTTTCAATAAAAGATTTATTGAACAGTCTTGTTTCCGGTGTAAGTAAAATGTGCTGTTACGATCACAAGACAGTATGCGAGATAAATAATGTACAGTGTGAGCAGTAGAAATAAATAATACTGCGAGAGCATTATCTTTTAGTACATATGCTGTTACATAAATAACACAGACTAAAAATGCGAGTACTCATACGATGCGTTTCTAATCTAGTTCTACCCCAATGTACCTAACCTAACCTAGGTATAGGACGAGGTATGAAGTAGGTGAAGTATTCCTTATTATGGTATACTAAGAGTACGCTAACCCCAGTATGCCTAGTATGCCAAGAGTCCCTCTAGGTTCTAGTCTGCTCCACACCTGAAGAATGAGAGAGGTAGGAATCTCTTTGCCAGACTCGAACTCCAACACCCCGCAAGGGAAGTCAGATCACTGGAAGCTGGACTCTCTGCGTGCAGGGATGACAGCGTCTTCTCAATGCTGAAATACTCATTCTTTGTGAAAACTATATTCATAAATTGGTTTGTCTAGTCTTGCTAAAACTGTACTAAAACCAGGAAAGCAGTCTGAAAATCGAGCACAAATACACTCGACCCTTTATTGACATTGGCGGCCAAAGAAAGAACAGACTTGCAGACAAAAAACACAATTTGGACAGAAAATGAATCTCCACTGTAGTGGAAGAGCTGTGAATGTCTCGCACATCTTTGCTGTGTCCCATCCACCTGTCAAGGTGAGGATCAGCCGCGGGCATGAACTTAATAAATGCACGTTGGATGTGAAATGGTGCTTTCTAATAAAAGGTATGTTTGATTTAAAAGGTCTAAGTATGCAAGACCTTTTGATTTTACAAAAATTATATGTATGATATGATTACCCATGGGAACTTTCAGCCAGCCCTCTTCATCCGTTGGTCTGTTATAGTGTCATTGACACGTTTCTGCTTCTCATTACAGCAAATAGCTAGGGCAGTGGGTGAGCCCACTTCATCCATTGGCTAACTTGACTGTGAGTGATGACGTTCTTCCCTTTCACAAGGAGCAATTCAAGTAGTTCCCTTCAATGCCAGGGACTACGATGGCAATGTGTTTTTTGAAACCACAAAATATTTTGCCTTAGCCAATATTTTTTTATTGATTGACAAGGGTGTGACATCTTCCCCAAGAAAAGCAGCTACGCAAAAATCATGATAAAATCAAAACAAGCCTTGACAAAGCCAAAAGGCTGGCAGCTAACACTAGACATATTATCTTTGTTAAGGCCTGTTTCATGATGAAGGTTAATTTTGCATCAGGATTCATCTGCTTGCGTTAAGCACCCTATTAAAGAGGGGAAATGGGATATAAGAGGACTGAAAGAATGGATGTTTTACACACACACATTTGATACTTGAGTCGTCTTAGTGGACTTGTCGGCATATTAGATTTTTAGAGCCACTTATTTTTCAAGATTTGACAAGCACCAAGCCTAGCTTGATGATCAATGATTTCAAAACTAACCAAGGTAAGTCATGAGTGTTACCCAAATATCAGAAGAAATGTAGAAGCGGGTTTAACAAAAAGGTTTTATGAGTGGAGACCAACACCGTCAAATGTCAGCGAGCTGGGTTGGAGCAATTGATGCCTCGAGCATGGAATTCTCGCAGACTACAAATACATACCTCACAGGTGTGACGACGGCGGAGGTAAACAGATTCTAGCACATCGTGAGGTGAACAGTGCCACTACTGTACTAATCTCGAAGTAACTTTTCTATTCTTATTTTACTAAGAAGATCACACAGTAGGTGGTCCAGTAAGATTGAACTTTGGGGAGGTCCTATTCGGATCTTGTGCTTAGTGTGCGTTGTAAAGATGCCAGTGAATGTAATTACGGCATGTTTACACCAGGCATCCCTAATAAGAGATTAGGGAGGTCACTTGTTGGCAAGATCTTTACAGCCTGATCTAGAACTTTCCATGATATTATCTGTTGGCAGAAAAAAAAACTAAATTTACAGAATTTAAAAGTCCTTACTTTTTATTCACCATTTATCAACCTTCGCCTTTGTGGTCAAGATCTCAGTTAAGGTTTATAGATTGAGTTTGTGCATTCAGGTGTTTAGGGATTATACGTTTGTGCAGTCATATGATTTGATGGATGCCATTGGATAGATAGTGAGTGAGGAGACACAAAATAGCAATACAGGAACTGTTTCAAAATATAGATTTACAGGTAGTGTGGTGTGGGTCTGATTTAGAGTAAGATCATGAGGCTATGATGCTTCCATTTATGCTGTGGTGCTAAATTTCGAATTTGATCTGAGAAACTTTCACTGCAGTCATAAACTGAGGAAGGGCTGGGGTTATGTGCAGTTCAACATGGGGTGCTGTTTCGGAGTAGAGTAATGTGAAGAATTAACGCGAGAGAAAGTGAGATTTAGGTACCATAAGAAAATGGTGGTTGGTTGATCTTAGAGTTTGTGGGATGAGGTGTAGTGGGTGAGGCTTTTTGAGAATTCTTGACAGAGGTGCCGGTGGTGGACATGCAGACCAGTGTCCAAAACCTCCATTTAGCTATGTTTGTTACTAATAGTCAATACGTTTGATAATGTTAAGACCAGATGGGTAAGTATCTCGGGAATTAAAGATTAAACGTTATCACGTGGCGTAAGGGAAAAGTACATCTCTTGGGGAAGGCTGGTAAGGGGACTGCTGCATAAGTCAAGCTTTCTACTAATCTAGATGAAAGCCACATGCCTGAGTTGAGCTACATACCAAGATTTGTGGTTGCTTTAGCTGCAGTAATGGGGTGATGGGCACGTAGTTGGGAATTAGGAGGCAGGTGAGTAGATGAGTTCACTGTTACTGATCGCAAAAGAGCCCATTTACAGACGCCTGACAGGCAGTTTTATATAAGAGTGTAGAATTTAGCAGAGCTGGAAATTAAAGAAATTTGTCAACCTCATAGGATAATCAAACTTGCTTTCATGAAACCAAGATAATGTGGTTCTCATTTTAATGTATTTTTGCTAGTTTAAGTTGTGTGGTTTGTACGGTTTTGCAGAAAATGACAGTTTTCTCCTCCAAGGTGTTCCAGTACTATTCACTAATTGCCTTGTCTGAAGCACGTGAGTCTGGGCTCTAGTTATTTTCTAGTTACTTTATTGAAAGGGCTTTTGGCCAGATCATCCCTAAAGCATTTCGGTCCCTTCATAACCTTTGACTTTAGAATTAGACAGTTAAAACCGCCTTTGATTTAAGATGACACCAATGCCAGGACTTTCTCAACAACTGTCTTTAAATATGGTAGTCTCCATATGGGTTCCTATTGTACCACTAGAGTTTACTTAATACCTATAGTCCCTGTATAAAAGCTTGTCTCTTATTTCCTTATTACAGGTGACGTATGACGCATGTAGTCACCTGTAATAAAGAAATTATGCAGTTGCTCAACTGTAATAAGTTATTACCGTTGAGTTCTGACGTCCCTATGCCTGCCGCCAGATCTACCAGCCAGGGGGGAGCGTCAGGTGGCAGAGCCTAATTAGAGCTGCACTTTACCAAACGAAAGCTAGATCTGGATTTTCCTTCATCTGCTCGTTTTTTTTTTTTACAAGAACTGTGATACACAGAAATGAGATATTTATAGCATAAATAAGATATTTATAGCAAAATATTTGTTTTGCAAGCTTTAGGTAATTATAAGAAAAAATAGAAAGTCTTTGCATGTTTCTACATGTTCTGTGATATAGCGATTTTTTAAAAATCTGACTTGTATTAAATGGATTCTTATATCTTTATGCAACGAATATCTGACTGCTGGTTGATGTGTTTACTTTTACACTAGAGATTCCACTTGTATTCTTCGTGTTTGCAAACATCCCTCTTTAAATCAAAGAGCAACACACCAAGGATTTAAGCAGTTTGTGGGAAAGGTGATGGTGTGGCCATTTTTTTTTAAGGAATAATGTTCCCTCTGCTGTATATTATAAGGAGATTATAAGTCACATCGGAGTTCCATGATCCTAGGTCCTTGTTCCTTTATATGGTCCTGAAACTATTTGGTTACTTACAATGTCCTTATAATGTACAGCCGGGGATACTTCATTCCATATATCTTATCTTCTTTGAAATTGATTACAGTATTCATTTTCAAATTGAGTGGGCCATGTTTGTACCGGTAACAATCTGACTTTTAGTCTCCATTATCTGGCAATTCGCACTCTGTGAATTTTGCGAAGTCTCAAATATACTCTGAAGGATGCCTTTCGTCATCAGCAACCAACATGTACTGTGGTCTCTTAGAAATGTTGTCTCAAATAAGTTGCTCTCTTTTCATTTTATGGCCTATTCTCCCTCTTCTGATATGTTCACGATTATTCCTTGGAGATCTGAGCCAGAACCAATGACCCATTTAGAATAAAGGTGATCCTTGTCCTTACCCATGTGGGGCAGGGAGTAGAAAGGAGCCATGGTTTAATGACGGCCTTTCTTCTGCACCCATCATAACTTAGGATTTTGCAGAACAGCATGATGGTTTCCAACTTCTCAGAAAAGTTTCTCCTCCAGAGTTACAAAAAGGGATGTAAAAAACTGTTGAGTGTAGGTCAGATTGGGGTGGAGCAGTGCACTGCCTTATTGGAATTGTTGCATTGTGTCAGTTGGGCTAACCCCATGCACTTTTCAGCCGTCTCTTACCAGGCCAGATGAAGCCTAATGCTTCTGGCTTGGACCCTGCTTTTATCGCATGTAACTACTTATGCCCCATTGCTAGTATCAGAAGAATGAGGAGGTATACCAGTTTCTTAGCACTATAACTCACAGATGAATACCAAGTAATTCCCTCAGCCTCGGCTTGAAACAAAGATATAATTATTATTACTGAATATGTGACTTATTATTTCTGGAGTTTGGGAGCAGCAGATATTTTATTATTGTAAATAGAGAGTTAACGGCTGAGTGGGGTCAGCTACTCTGGCCAGGCCCATCTCTTAATTGTAGTTGAAAACCCAGGCAAAACACACTTTTGTTTTCATTTGCATCCTTTCCAAAGCCTATGTCTATAAAGGGAGGGTGCAGTGACTAGAACTGCCTGGATCTGTGCAGTACCGCTCCCATTTCTCATCACTCTAGGGCTGGGGCCTCTTCCTGACCAGTGTCAGTCCATGCCAAGTACTGGACAAACATAACGGGAGCAAACATTTGTTTGCTTCAGTTGATGAAAACTCCTTTTATTTCTAATTTTCTGATGAATTTTATTTATTTTCACTGCCAGTGGTGAATACTAATATAATACTTGTGGATCACTTTTCATTAATTGCCAAACTCTATGCCAAACAAGTATCTGGTTTCTGGGTCTTTGTTTTGTCTAACTTGGAAAGATAAGATTAGCTTTCCAAATGCTATTAATCGTGAGCCGCAGTACGTTACGGATGTGCGCCTATCTTTGCATTATGGTGATGGGTCATATTATTCATGTGCCTGGTCCTTTTGTTTCCGTGCTTTATGTTGCATTTTGCTTAGTCACTTGAATAATTCACCGGGTTGCTGATTAGCTTTTTCCTGGTAATCTCGTTCACCTTTTTCTTGTAAGTTGCACTTGGCAAATCCAGATCTTTGTTCGTTGTGTGAAAATGTAACAGTAGGAACATTTGTAATTGTATTTTAAAGACCTTTCTTTGTTTCAGTGTTATAACAATACAGATTTTTCTTTTCTCCGATTAGAACTTCCCACAAAGGTGGTTAGAAAACCTACAGAAGAAAATCATCCTGTTGTTGAAGACATTCCAAAGATTCCGGACAATAAAGTTCTTGTGGAAAACAGAGAGAATGAATCCAATGAGAGGAGACGACACTGGGACAGGAACAGGGGCCAGAGCCACAACTCGTCATCCAGAAACTCTCCTAAAAACGAACACAGACTACGGCACCTGGCACAACAGAAACGTCGACCAACTCTGCTAGAAATGGCAAGTGCAACCTCCCTTTCTATTTTTGCTTCCCTCTTCAAACTATTCATAACTATTCATCTAAGTGACTTGCTTGTTTTGTTTGAGTTTTTTTAATGGTATAACCTACCATGGTAGCGTAGGTTTACTAAGAGACACGTTTGTTAGGTGATGAGTAGACAACCGATCACTGAGAACCCAGCTAAAAGCAGGCAGAAATTGTTTTGATCTGCACCCGTTTGTAGGAATCGCAAGTGATTTATCCTGAAGCTCTGAAGAGCTTCTGCAGATTTCACTGTTTTGGTGTATTCTATTTTACTTTGTTTATGTAGCGCTTATTACCCCTGACGAGGCGTTGAAGAACTTTGTAGTGAGAACCCAAGGTTAGCGTTTAATTTAGTGGTTATTGGGATTAGTCATGTGCACTCAAGAAAAGATTGCATGCATTTACTCCAGTTACTTTGTGATAGATTATATTAATACCAGTTAGGTATGAAACTTTTGTGGGGCTATATGGTTTCAGGTGAATTATTTGTGAGATAAATTGTCTGGACGAGATTAGGTAATGTTAGATCTGATTGATCACTTGGTGCTTGAAGACTCAGAAGTGATTTCATGCTGCAGAATAATTCCCTTAGCTTGTTTCAGTTACCCAACTTCAGTTGCACAGTGTGCTTTGCTCTGAGGTCTGTGTAGCTTTCTGTTGTGTGTCCTGTTAAGCACCAAAACATGCACAAGGGAAATGCCTAGAACTTAGTATGTTGACATTTAAAAACAAAATCTTCACAACACAGATACATTACTGGGTTTATTAATTTTGTTTGGGATGGGACAGCCCACAATAGTTTTTATGACACCTAGGATTTCTGCCCAGAAGGGTCTATTTATTGGGCACTCCTATAATGTGTTTGAAATCTCCCAGTGAAGCACAAACTCACCAAGCGAGCGTGTGTTTGGGAAATACCTGTGAGTTTACAGGGGTATAAATACTAGCTGTTAACCAATTTATAATGGGCTTCTCTCTCTATTATACTAGTCTTGTTTTGTGTAATACACTGTCGCAGGTATTTCCATTGAACATTCCCCTGGTGCTGTCCCAGGACTACATTTTAAAATTATTTGCATGAGTGCATTTCAAAGGTTTGGGCTTCTAAGAGAATATTATATGAATTAGTGATCAGACCCTTTGAGTCTCCCACTATCTTAACACATTTCTCAATTGGGATTAGAATCCAGGTGGCAGCTTCTCTATTGGGTGAATGCATTACCCAGTGTCTTAGCTCAACATAGTGGTAATGTTCTGACTCATCTAGGTTACATTTCTTTTTAGATTTTTGAAGGAGAGAATGTTGTGGCCATGAAACATATCCAAGATAGTTAGGTACTGGCCTTGCCTTTATCCATCAAACAGACCCTGCTCAAGTACTGGACAGAATAGGAGGATATAAAGTCGGGAGAGGAAGTTGTCAGATTTTATCATCTTGTGAGTGTGTCTCATACTGTTAGTATTGTATTCATGGGTGTTCCAATGCAAGGATTTGGAGACCTATTTTGTTTTGGCTTCCCGACCTGGTCCCTGATGGTTTTCTTCTCATCACAGTTCTATCCAATGTGTCTCAGTTCCCTGTAGGGACCATTCTGCGAGTTCTCACATTTGCTCTGCTCTGTAATATGTTAGGAACCAGCCCTTTTGCTTGCTTAGGTACTCTAAGGATCTTCTTGGCCAGACTGGTCCCTTTACTCTGCCATACCAAATGCAGGGTTAGCTTATTGAGCTACGAGAAAAAATCTTTGGAGACTCATATTGGAAGGGCCTGGAAGAAGTACAAGGCTCTGGGCAAAATATTAATCTTAATTTTATTGATTCTACATAGCTAGGAAAGATTGGAGCCCATCAGCAATAGTTGTTGCTTACTTATGTAAGCAATTGTGGTTAGTTAGCTTTATATTGTTCAGCTGGGTTAGACGTAATATTGAGTCCCAAATATTTGATGGTTTGTTTAGCCTACCTGAAACTAGTTATAGCACTTATGTTGTTTACTTTTCCCTGGGTGGATGTTAAGTTGAGAATGTTTTATTTGATAGATTCACCTTAAACCCTGAGGCTTCTTCATATTGTGTCAGGTATACCTGTAATTGCCTCGGGGATGGTTCAGGGTATGTCATAGTTAATAGGATATCATCCACAAATAGTGTCATTTTATGGACCTCAGAACTAAAAGGGATGCCCCCTGATGCCCCATCTGCTCCGACTCGCCTAGCAAAATATTCTGTGCTAAGTGCAGTGGGGAAAGGGGACGGCCCCCAAGTGTCCCTTTGCAAATGGTCACAAAAGTTTCCCATTAAGAGTCATATGTAGGATCCGGAGCTTGATAGCTTTCCATTATCATGTCCATTAAAGTTCAGCCAACCTCTCCAAAAACACCCATACCACACAGTTGAATGCAATTTCTGCACCAAGTGATAATACAATAACTGAAATGTTCTTCTTTTTGGCGTTTTTATTACCAGGTGGATTATTTTGTGGATGTACCTACCTTCCCCTGATAAGTCTGGATTGAGCGAAAAGGATCTGACCAGGGAACAATATTTCTAATCTTATCATTAGTATTCTGGTATATAATTTAGAGTCAATATTAAGAAATATAATAGGTCTGTATGAGCCACGTTGCTTGACATCGTCCCTGCCTTTAGAATTACCGTAATGCGGGCCTCCCGGATTTAGTAACCTTGTTAAACACATTAGCTTTGGGGCTGGTGTTGATGTAAATGCCTTATAAAAATTACTAGTAAGGCCATCTGGGTCTGGTGCTTTATGCTCAAACTTCTTCTGTTTGGATGGCCTCCTCTAGGACCTCTTTCTGCTATTTTGTAATTTGATTCAATTATATAGATGCCAAGTATTTGCTTTGGCTCTTCCATTTGTTTGGGGTCTGCAGTATAAAGTGAGGTATAAATATCCAGTAAAGCCTCTAATTTCTCCTCTTCAGATGTGATTAACTGACCTGTCTCATTTAGTATGTCTCCTCTATATCTTATTTACATTTTCTATCTTAACAGCCTTTCTAAAAGTGTGCCCACTCTTTCACCCTGGTAATATGTGTTTTTCTTAAGGCAAACTAGTGTAAAATTGTGAGCGCAGCCTGATTGGTGGCTATTGGATTTAGTTTACCTCGGATCTATCTTAATTGCCATTTGGGATTTGCTTTGTTGATTTTTTTTCAGCTTCTGCTAGTTCTTCTAAAAGATTGAAATCATTGGGTTTCGTTGTTTTTGAGTTGGCTCGTGCCCCAATACATCTTTTACGAATTGCAGCTTTAAACGCGTTCCAGATGCATGTAAGGATGGTATCTTCTGGGGGATTTCATTGGAATTACTCTGCTATATGTAGCTCTTCTTTTAGCCTCAGGGTCCCTAAGCAAAGCTGGGATAAATACCCATGTTAGTGAGGGTAATGCTCTGATGTCTCATGCTTGGGTAAGTTCCAGTAGAGCATTGTCTGAGAGTTTTATTGAGTGTATTTTCATATCCTGCACTAGGGGCATCAGGGCGTTGTTCACTAGCGTATAATCTAAACGTAAGTAAGTCATATGGTAGTAAAATGTGTAATCCCTTTGGACCACATTTATGTCCTCTCCAGTCCCCTCCAGTTAGTCCTAAGCCTTGTAGCGTTTCTTTTAGCCCCCTAGAAAAGATGTTAGAATAAGGTGTAGTGTGTCCTGATCTGTCCAGTATTGTATCCTAAACTGAATTAGTCTCCAGTAAGGATGAAGTTACCCACAGCATATTGAGATGGTGTATCTAAAAAGGTGAACTGGATTTTATCCTGGTCTGAGTTTGGGGCATACACTGCGGCTACTGTTACCTATTTCCCCGGAACATGACTGGCTGCCATTTCTTATTTGCCTTCTTCGTCAACATTATGGCTTGCAGGAGTAAAGTCTAGTGGCTGATAGACAAAAAGTGCTACACCTTTATGTTTAGTTTTGGCTGAGGATCGGAGTCATTGGGTTAGAGTTTTTGTGTTTAAGACAATATTGATCTTGTTTTCTCATGCATTCTTCGATTGCTATTTTGAGTCATTCCTTTCTTTGAAGAATTTACAAATTTTTGTCCTTTCATTGGTAGATTTAAGACCCTTAGTATTCAGTAATAATAATTTAATCTTCATGTTTCCATGGGTTTATTGTATAAATGCAATTTGTATGTTGCTATAGTTTACCTGAAGCTTTATGTCCCTCTCCCCGCTGCTAAGCTCTGTTAGGATTTTGTTGCCATCTTCATTCTTGTGTTTACCTCCCTTCCCAGTCGGTAAACAATATAACAAACTGTTTAGCGTTTGATTAGGATTCCTTAATCAGTGCATTGCAAGCCTCTCCCCTTCCCCGGTGGGAGAGGACCACAGTGGACCCACTTCTCATGTTCACATTACTGCCCTTTGTGGGAGGTTATTGGCATGGCTCCCTCCTTGGCCCTTTTCATTTTTAGGTCTCGGCCTGCACCAGCGCTTGCGCTGGTCTGGCCGAGAGTTTTAGTAAGTGGGTTTTGGAAGTGCAAACACTGGCTTTCGGCTGGCGACCAGCTTGAGTTCACGATGGCGTGCACGCGCAGCTGGCATCTGGGTTTCCTATCTCTTCCTCATTTCCTCGTCATGGCTCATTAACTCTCTGGACTCTGATGTTTCAATCACAGCAGCAGCAGCAGCTCACATTACCAACTGAGGGCCCTGGACTACAGTCACATGAAAAACAACAGCGATTAGCATTGAAATGCAAGCTTTTTTTTGTCTAGTTAGAAATATTGCTTCGGTGGGTTGATTTCACCTTATATCGCTATTTGTTTTATATTGGGAGTCACAGCCTAATTACCAGTATTTTTGTCTCACTGTTTTTTTTATTTTTTATATTTATTCGCGCAAAGCACAAAGCTATATTTAAGGTTACTTTTTCCGCGTCACTTCTTCACTCTATTTAAACTCCACACCCCTACTCTTATTGTCTCTCTCCTTCTCTCTCTCTCTCCCCTCTCTAATTCTCTCTCTACTTAATTAACTCTCCCCTCTCTATCTTTTTTAGCCTTTCATTCTCTCTCACCCCTTTATCTGTTTCTCTTTCAAACTCCTTCATTCACTCTCTCTCCCCTTCTTTCTCTCTCTCTCTCTATCCCGCTCCACTCTTTATTCTATGTACACCCTTTCTCTCTCACCACCCTCTCTAATTGGGCATTATATCTTCACTCTATCTCTCACTCGGCAACACCACAGCATCACTCAGCGCAACCACAGCATCACTCAGCGCAACCACAGCATCAATCAGAGCCAGCACAGCATCAATCAGAGCCAGCACAGCATCACTCAGCACCAACACAACATCTCTCAACGCCATCACAGCATCACTCAACGCCATCACAGCATCACTCAACGCCATCACAGCATCACTCAGTGCAACCACAGCATCACTCAGCGCAACCACAGCATCACTCAGCACAACCACAGCATCACTCAGCACAACCACAGCATTACTCAGCACAACCACAGCATTACTCAGCACAACCACAGCATCACTCAGCACCACCACAGCATCACTCAGCACCACCACAGCATCACTCAGCGCCAAGACAATATCACTCCGCGCCACCACAGCATCACTCAGCGCCACCACAGCATCACTCAGCGCCACCACAGCATCACTCAGCGCCAAGACAATATCACTCAGCACCACCACAGCATCACTCAGCACCACCACAGCATCACTCAGCGCCAAGACAATATCACTCCGCGCCACCACAGCATCACTCAGCGCCGCCACAGCATCACTCAGCGCCGCCACAGCATCACTCAGCGCCAAGACAATATCACTCAGCACCACCACAGCATCACTCAGCACCACCACAGCATCACTCAGCACCACCACAGCATCACTCAGCACCACCACAGCATCACTCAGCACCACAGCAGTATCACTCAGCAACACCCGAGTATCATTCAGCATCACCTCAGCATCGTCTCCGCAACAGTCACCACCACCACCTCAGCATCACTCAGCACCACCTCAGCCTGCTCTCGGAATCTGGCATCTGTTGATTCTCCCCTAGCGTCTGGCCGCTGCTAGTGTTATAATACAGGTACTAGTTCCCAACCTTCACCCTCCGATTGTTTATGCCCCTCAAAAAAAAATCTTTAACAAACAACCATTGCAATAGGCAGAAACAAGTTGCCAGCATTGCAAGAACAAAAGAAAACTGAGGACATTTTTTATTGTAAATACTTTTTTAATATGGTCGTTCAGTTTTACATAATGCCTTCTTGGTCATATATAAAGTAACAAAAATGCTTCTGACATATTTTATTATAACTTTTCAGCATGCCGCACAGCAGCCACACTTCTCTACAGCACAGCTTGAAGACATTGGCAAAGTCAATAGCTCTGGCTAAACACTTATAAGGCCCCAAAGGCGAGACCTATTTGCTATGCCAATGCTTGTTTTAGAAAGATGCTCCTTGCAGCACCTCCCTGTCTAATCAAGGGTATCCTCAGGAATGTGAAATTAAGGATTTTATCCTCCATCAACAATGAGGATTTCATTTCCTTATTCACTGTATTTTTGTCTTTCAACCGCTTATTGTGCGTTAGTTATCTCAATTTAATCGTATCCTTTTAGGGTCACTGAGCTACTTTGGTGGCGAACCTCTCTTTGTCTTTTGGAATTGTCCAGGCCCTTATCTGGTGGCTTGCGTCCTTATCATTGGGTTTGTTTGAAGTGCATGCTTTGTCATCATTATCCTCTTGCAAGAGGGTCACTAGCAGCTGGCCTGCTTAGCCTTTTTCCATGAAGTGATGGGTTTTATCTTGGAATTCAAAGGTAATGCTGAAAGAGTAAAACCATTTGTATTTGATGCGCTCCTGTCTCAGCTTTTCTGCAACTATGCAGAATTGTCAACTAAGAAGTGAATTCGGAAACAAGGCACACTCATAATCCTGGATGGATATCATATCCTTGTTTTTCACTAATTTTATGACCTTCTCTTTTTCTTTATAACTAAAATTTGGCGAGTATGTCTCTAGTTTTTTCTTCTTCATTGGGTTAGCTGGGCCCAACTCTTTGAACTCTTTCAATATGAACTTCAGGGTGATCACCACCTAGAATTGAAGAAAAGAGCTCAGTGAGAAATAATTCTAGGATTATTCCTTCTGCTCCTTCTTCCAGGCATCTAATTCAAACATTGTCCCTCCTTGATCTATTCTTTATTGCTGCTTCAGTTTGTGACTTTAAGGTGATTTCCATTGTTAAAGATAATTTTTTCTGTCGTTCAATTTTGGCTTGCACCCCCACCACTCTTGTCCGGGTGGATTCAACATCTGTGCTTAGCACCACTCCAGCCCCCTTGCTTGGTTAGCCCCACTCCAACCTGCTTGGTTAGCTGCACTCCTGCTGTGGCGTTCTACAGCCACTTTTCTTGCTCACAGCTCCTTGTACGTAGGCAAAGGAGGCCATTGATCTCTGCATACCTTTTTCTCAGTCCACAAGGAGCAGGACTTCTGGAGTTCCTCTGCCCTTTTCTGTCTCCCTTCTGTCAGCTCCATATTGTTTTCACAGGCCTACAGCTAGATTGTTCCACCCACGTGCATTTCATGCTCAATTTGCGTGGGCACCTTCCGAGTTTAATGTTTTGGGTGGCTGCAGCTTTGGTACACATTTTTCAGTGATTTTTTTCTTGAGATGGCCATTTTAAGCAAAGACTTGCAGTTGATGTGGTCGAGGCCACAAAGGAGCCTCAGGGGTCTGTGTCTAGTCGGCCATTTTTCCAGCCACACCCCACCAGCGTATAATTTTTTAACTATCTTAGGTTGGCTTAATAAGCATTAGTCATTCATGACTCTTAGCTGCAGACCCAAATATCACTAGCCTAACGAACTCAGTAGGTAACTGGGCAATAAAGGCATCTACAGCATAGTAAGGGTAGATAGACAGGAAATTAACATGAGCAACTAGGACTTCATCATCTATTTCTTTAAAATTGTCACATTTCATGTATCTTTTTCTCAAGCGTTTGCATAAAAAGGTTCTATTTTTCAGCATTGTGCTAGCTTTCTGTTTAAGTGCCATGAACATCATATTATATTATTTGCAGGCCATTGTTGTAACAAACTTAGCTTAGATTATAAATAAAGCTCCCAGTTTACATTTTTGTTGATGTTTATAGATAAATATACACAGAAAACAATTTGTTTCCTGCATGTCTTTATTTTTAACAGCAAAAAATTTGGCTTCTTTTGAGTGACTCTCCACTTTGTAAATATATGGCAAGTTTTATCATATTATGACACGGGCATCCTGCTTTTGTCAGCCCTCTGACCCGATCGGTCGAGTTTGTGCTTTGTAAGGCAAGATAGAAATGAATAAATATAGTTGCTACAATGGCCTTGGATACTCGGATTTCTGTTGTCCTGGAATGCCTTTGTCTCAAGTACATGGCACCTCCCTGTGTACAGTTTACTGTTTTCACTTGTTTCTAAGTAATACGTATTGTAGTTCTGGAAATTTGCAGCAGCCACGTCAGATCTGAAATATTAATGAACATGTGCTAGTCGTTGGGGCTCTGAACAAAGAGTATCTCTTCAGGTTTACCCTAAAATTTGAGTGGTACTCTCGAGTGAAGAAGCAAGATGACAGACATTTCTGTATGAGGCTTTCAAAAGCTCTTTTTTTATTCACGTTTGACTAGCCTTGTCAAACGTATGCAAGTAACTGTTTTAAAATTAAATAGTATTTCACTCCACTAGAACTTCCAGTCCTACGTGCTTCCTATAAAATCCTATATCAGTCCGTTCTGTAATGATGCGGGTAAGAAAACTCCTCTGAAGAATGTGTTGGTATCCCACCATAATAGAAGAGACCCTGCAATCTTTGTATAAAAATCCTGTCTCAAATTTCCTACTACAGTCTAGTTGTGACATCACTAGTCACCTGTAATAAAAACAATTTGCAAAGCTGCTCAATTGTAATAAGTTAATGCAGTTGAGGTCTGCCTTCACAGTGCCTCCTGCCAGAGCCAGGCGACAGTGTGAAAGGCAGGCCTCGGGGCAGAATGCAAATGCTGTTTAAACAATGAAAACGAGAACTAGCTTCTCATCTTTTCTGAACTGTTTTAATGAAAAGAACAGTCATTTGCAGAATTGGGCCTCTTACAGCAGCCTGTTTATTTTTTTGTACAGCTAAAATTCATTACATGAAAGGAGGAATCACTCTGTATGTTACCATTTATAAACTAGAGCTATTTTTGAAAGGGTTGTACATTGAGTTAAACATAATTTGTTGCGAAAGATTGCTGTATGTTGGGGAGTTTAAATCAGCACTACGATTCTACATGCATGTAGTTGCAACCATATGCATTGATATGAAGGAGTAAAAGACTATAGGCTTAAGCTTTTTAGGGGTCTTGTAACAATGAGACTATGTATTATAAGGAATAAAATATCCTCTGTCAAACGCTAAAAGAATTCTTCAAGTCTCTGAGTTCCATGATCTTACATAGGAACTCTGCTTTTGGTTTTGTTCCTCTGTATGGTTATGGAACTTCTCAGTGACTTGCAGTATCCCTATAACGTACTAGAGAGGATATTTTATCCCATACCCAATAGCATTTTTGTTTGTCCGTGATGCCTCGCGTTTCTGCCCTGAAATAAAATTTAAGTGTTAAAATCTAGTTCAAAGAACATATTTCTCGTGAGTTGTGGTTATTTGTCCTCTGTCTCCATTAGATGTTGTGTGCAAAAAAGCATATTTGAATGCGCTTAATGTAGATCAATTATTATTCTAGTATACACATGCTGCTAGTTGAATGGGCTCACAGTGTGTCTCAGTATACTCTGTCAATTACTTTTCTTATTTGCTAATTTACTCTGAACCGATGCTTAGTGCCTTAGGCTTATATGCCCGTTTCATATGGGGCCATAAATATTTGTAGCAGTTAAGGATGGCTGCAGCAGCATCATTAGCAGATTGTATTGAATCATATGAAATGAAATGACATTTGTATGGAATTGGTGTCTTCTGTATATCTTCATAATTAGTTTCTTGGACTTTGAATTTCAAAGTGATTGCACATGTATTACCCAACTCATGCCCGCTAGCGGATGTCATGATGTTACGACCAGCATCTATGTTGCCATGGACTCAGTCTTTTTTTACATGCACATATATTGAGCCCATTCCTAAATTGTTCTTACGATTGGGCCTGACATCTTTAGAGTAATTGCCTCCTAACCCTGCCAATCACCAAGTGATCTAAACCCATCGACTGACCCAAGCAATTCTCCACCTTTGTTCAAGGCATCCATTTTGGGTTTCAGGCCAAAGTGTAGAGGGTTAAGGGCTTCTTCTTGTGATGTTTTGTGCCAAGAGCCAAAACGTCTGCTTTTTCTCCTTGTCCCACTTCTTCCTGGGTGTTTCCATGGGTTGGTCCTCTATCGCTTCTAAGTAGACTCCATATAGCACTCCTTTAGAACTTAACAGTGCCCAGTGGGTGGGAACTCTACCTTTACCAAAGTTGGTGAACACCTGCATGCATGAGCGTCTACTCTCATGCTATTCACAAAACCCCATGCTTGTGGACGACACCATGAGCCCCATTGGGTTTCCACTGTGACGTTTTGAACCTATAATACCTCACCCTGCATGTCCTATATTTATAGTCCATACTACAAACAAAATCCTTTCAGACATGCACGCTGAAGGGTGTCCAAGAACTAGATACAAAAAAGAGCACCCTAAGACCTCACTGCGGTTATGATGTATTATATAAATGATAAAATCTGGTCACCTAGAGAGTGCATTGCGGGGGGTACTGAAAGCACTAAGTAAACTCCAGCACAATACTAAGATAAACTCCTTCCCTGGAATATGTGTAGGATTTCCTACTATTTAAATTAATAGTAATGACGTCAATAGGCCTTAGAGTGCTGCAGAAATGTAATCCAAGTCCAGATTCTCCCAACAGCAAATTAAAATGCCTCCTCATTGATTGTGTTCATTGGTGTTGATTTCCAGTGTCTTAATCTACGATTCCTGTTATATACTTCCTCGTGTTTTTGTTTACCTATTTTGCTTGCATTTTCCTATTCTGTGAGACGGAAATGAAATATTTTAACCAGACCTGGTAAGTATGCAGCAATTGAGCAGCATAATGCCACGGTTAACAGCTATCCTGCTGTCCTCGCCCCATTTTGTTAGAGCGTAGTCCCTGTTCTGGAGTTGATATTTTGTAACCCTGAATACATGTCAAAGCTGTTCCTCAAAATCCAAAACATACTTGATTTTTGTTAAGGCCTTCCAGTGTTCCATCCTCAAATAAGCTTTCACCTCTAAAGTTACTCGTTGTTTATTTTTTTGTATTTGATGCATCAACTTCACATTTGCTCAAGGATAGTAGCATGTTCCACAAGTTGTGCGGTTTAAAAAATAACTAATTTGCATGTTGTACACAGTAAATCGGAATTGTGTGGGCTTCTGAACAATATTGTGTTTTGTTTCTACCTTTAGTTGTTGGCGAACGACATAAGACATGAGCGCAATGTTGTTTTGCAGTGCATACGATACATTCTGCGAAATAACTTCTTTGGACTTCATGGAAGGGCAGAGTCGCTCAAGCCAGCGCAAGATGGCAGCACAGTGGCATCTGCGGCAGAGGCGTTAACAGACAGGACTGCACACTGCAGGAGTACTCTCAGAGCTGACCTTCAGTCAGCAGGAGGACATCACGACTTATTAACAGAAAACAACATGGCAGAGACAGTCGTTCTGAAGATAGACTTTGCCGAGGACGAGATTTGGGAAACACCTGGTCCGATTGCTGAAGAGATCGCTGAAGGATAATGCTGTGAAAGGCATGCAGGACTTTGATAGATGTAGATGCAATTCTTGTAAAAAAAACATGTTAATACTCTTGCAATATTTGCTTTTAAGATGTTCTGATTGAGTGCCTTATAAACGCCACTTTATTGTGACAGTCGCAGACAACCTCTGTCACCTTGTCACTGCACCTACGAGGCTGCCAGTGAGGGAGGCATACTGAGTTGGAACTGAAAAACAGGAAAATTGGTTCTATCAAGGACAATGTCGATATACCACTTATACTTTTTTTTGTTTATATATAAAGGAGATCACAGTGATGGGACTCCACTTGATGTAGCTACAAGCATGCTGGAGCCAAGGCATGTGTTTGCATAGTTTTTATCCCCGCTAGATGCTGACAATCCTGTCTTTAGCATCGGTCTCGTAAAATTGGTGTTTACTTGCCTGGATGAGCTGAGTCTTGCAAATATATCCTCACCCCTTTCATGGGGCAAGTATTGGTGACAAAATATTGGTGCCCTCTTTCCCCTGCGACCTAATTTTTAAGCCTTCTGCTAGTATCAAGTAATCAAATATATCCTCCTTCAAAACTGCTCCTTGTTGACTCTGATGACACAAAATAAACATTGTTGAGGACATTGGTTGGATGCTTAGGGCTACTCTTCTTTTTTCCCATGTTCTGAATGAATGTTTTGACTATTTCTAACATCTCTCTACAATAGTAATAGTATATACTGAGGTAAGTACAATACTGACTGAAGTAATTGCAGAAGAATTTTGTTTAATAACCTATAAACAAATCTAAAAAATAATCTGAAAGTAACATTTAAACCATTAGGATTTTTTGTTCTTTCATAAAAATAGTTGGTTGTGACGGCCATGATGATTTTGAACGACCCTTAGAGGTGGCAGTAGCAGCCCCAAATGAACAATTGCTTCAAAGTTGTTGATTCTTTAAGCGTTGGGCTATCAGGTCACCCAGCTCTTTTATTCTTCTTACTTCTGGTCTACCCACTTCCACAAAAAAGTTTTTCTGAAAGATAAACAGGACCGTGGGTAAATGCTTCATTAGCCATATAGGCAATGGGAATTTCACTCTGGTTTCCTCCTGGTTGATTTGATGTCTATAAAGCACATGACTTCAGCTCACATCACCTGTTGGTGAGTAAAGTTAAATTCATGTTTATTTTCCGTTTGCATTGCCCTAATCTGGCTAATACCCTTGCACATAATTTTCTTGTCCCATTGAATAGTAACATGACGTGACATTGAAGGAAACAGTAAGTAATAAAGTGGGCCCTGCATTGTCCTTAGTGAGCCAGAGGAGCTGCGCTTCTAGTACAGATCCTTCTGCTTTATTGAGAAAAATGCAGCCCCTCCTTATTTAATTGTAATCTAGTAACAGTATGTGGCACTGCAAGCTTCTGTTGCTCACTCCTGAAACTCCTACTAACAGACTGTGGTGTGGCAGGCTTGTGCGCCTTTCTCTCTGGGCACCTAGTAATAGCCCGTAGTAGACCTCTAGTGCTGGCAAAGCAGTAGTCTAGTTTTATTATTGCTAACACGTGCAAACAGCACTTTTGAGTGCATTTGTGTGTTATTACTTTAAACCAAAGCTGCTGGCTTTGCCAATGCCTTGCTGATATATGGGTCCACATCCGCATACTTGCTGAAAGCGTAATTTGCTGCGGTTTTTTTCCACCACAGTTATGCATCACGTAATGTTTAATTAGAAAAACATTGGAAATTACGTGGAAGGAATGTTTTTTTAGTACAGTGTTATGGGATAACATATAACGACATGGGTCTTTAGATGTTACTTCGTACACAGCTTTTGATCATTTTCTTAACTGTGAAAATATACTGGAAGCTCCATTCAGAAAACCTGCCCGAGTGGGTGCATCCATAAAATATGTATTCTTGTGTAATGATAACGGACATTTTTCTGGCTGCGTGAAAACCTGCATTGTACCGGACAAGTCCTCAATATCTGATCAGAAGTACTTATTCGTAAGTCTACCTCAGCGTTCCATAGTTAATAGTCGGAATGGACAAGAAGGCATCTGTAGGTAAGAAATTGATGGGGGCAAGAAAGTATCCCTTCAAGCTTAAACCTCAGGCCTGCCTATAGTTGTCAATTTTCTTACAGAGATGTATTTATTTTTTATTCATTCACATGCACACTCTATTGATCAGACATCATCAGCCTAAGTAGAGTAAAGATTTTTTTGCATCTCTGCTAGGATCACAGATCACTCTCCCGATTAGTTCTTTAATGGGGCCTATAAATGATTATCTCTCGAGTATCAGACAATGAAGTTTGCTTCAGGATGTATATTTTTGGCTCTGACACAAAGGCTTCCCTCCTGCTGGACAAGAATCAACTTCTTTTAAGAGTCTGCTTCTGTTAATCCTGAAAGCTTAATTTTGGTAATGGAGAGTCAGTGTGCTTTTACACGACATTTGTGAAGTAGTGTGCAGTCCACATTGCCATTTAGGGCATTTTATTACTTCACTGTTGCTGTTTAATGATTTTGCACTTTGTTGAAGATGGTTGTTAAGACTGATATTCTCCATATCCTCAAAAATTCAATAAAAAAGATTTGAATAAAAAAAACTGATATTCTCAGGAGAAGCAATCTTTGCATTTTTTGCAAATCTGTTGCTCTATATTTTCTGTCTTTCTTTTGTCTCCTCCAACTTTCTTTAATAGACTTGCGATCAGCACCTTAGACTCCATTAGGAGGCCCCTTAAATGTGAGTGATCGTGCCTGCTGTATCCAGTTAATGGTTTGAATGTATACATATGACTTTTTAAGTTAATTTTTGAAAGAGTGCCTTATTACTTTGTTCCTTAGATGGCGCATTTCGTGCTTAGTGTTCACTGAACGTCACTTCAAATGTTCTAATATGGCAATCATGAATCCGTGTCTGTGAAAGTATTTTTACAATTGCATCAGTACATTTATAATCATGGATTTGGATTTCTTTTAGATCAGTTTTGTAAATGAAGTTATCCATTTAGACAAATCTGCTGTCCTATTTCAAAGGTGATTTGCTTATTCCCTACTAATCATGACATTGAATTTCCTACAATTTTGCCATAACTATAGTATTCTAAAAAAACAGCCCATGTACTAAGCTTTTGCATTCTTTGTCTCGAAGAGAGAGGTATATATTATTGGAAAATGGTATGAGGTTTAATTGTACGATCTCGAAAGTTCAATGAAGCCTTCTAAAATCTAATGACATTTTGTCCATTTAGTCGTTTTTTATGCCGCTAAAGTAAATGAAAGAAATCCTCTTCAGGTCTTATGATTAGTATTCCCTCTGAGGGTGCTTCGATGTGCGGACAGTCTCAGATGAAAAT
The DNA here is from genome assembly GCA_963921515.1 of Calotriton arnoldi. Classification (NCBI taxonomy): domain Eukaryota; kingdom Metazoa; phylum Chordata; class Amphibia; order Caudata; family Salamandridae; genus Calotriton; species Calotriton arnoldi. The sequence goes on along the minus strand of CAWUFW010005961.1, from coordinate 617,723 downwards.
TGTGTGTTCATTGTGCACAAAGCAAAAAAAGGTGGCACCTACAAAATGTGTATATTTCTGCCATTTATTTTTAATTTTCTATACATGTAAATTAAAATCACAAACTTGACAGACAATCTGTAAGTCCATTTTCAAGAGTTCTGTTATTTGCTTTTTCCTGTGCTTGTGATTTAATATTTTATCAGTCACATTTTTTACAAATCATATGGTGTCCTTTTCCTGAGTGATTGTAAACACATTAAACAGGAAGTGTCAATATGCTTAGCTAAGCTTCATCATGTGATGCCATTTAGTTCTTTCATGAGACAGGCCATTCTAAGACTTGAGAGGTAGATCCTTTAACTGAAAATTCTGAAAATTGTCTCATGTACACAACAAGAGCAGTTTTTGTTCAGGTCGAAAAGAGCTTAAAACCATAATACAAACTCTGACATAATTACAGTGAGAGATCTTTTTCTAGCAGGCCCAATTGGGTTCAACAACAGTTTTTGTACTGTGCTGCTTTTATTGTGTATGACAATCTAAAAATAAAAGGGCCACTGCAATATTTTCTTTGTTCTAGCCACCCATTTAGCTGTAGCAATGCAGATCAGGAGTAACAGAATGGGCATTGATGATATGTTCAGGATTTGATGATTGGTTTGTACATGGTAGCTTTTTGGTTGTGAGTTTCAATGCATCATGTTGCCTTTCTTTTTCAGAATTATTTGTCTTTTGCTAACAATGACTGATTGTATTTAGATCTCCAATTAAATGTGTCATATTGTTGACGATGAAAGTCTCTGGCTAGTTATGGTAAGAGTTTAAGCACCTAATTATCAGGAAAAGTGTTTGAGGTAGTATCACAATATCACAGCAGTAATTAAAATTATTTCCGTCGACATCTGATTTCCAATAACCATGAAATAATGCAAATGTCTAACCACTAAATTCTGTTGTAGTGTTTGTGTTGCAGTGCATTACTGTGCCTTTTTAGGAATGAGAATCAAGTTTTATCTGTTCAAAAGGTAGCCGGTATCCATTCCCTGTCCTTCATGGCCACACCATCTCATGTAGATAACTCTTGACTTATGTTCTAGACAATGCTTGTTGGTAAGTATTTCCTTACTATTGCGTCACCATTGTTTTCTGTTTTCTTTTGCAATTGTATTTTGTACATAAGTTCTTAGCTCGTTCATGTGTGCACCAATTTACATTCTTATACAGAGGAAGATTCATGAAGACCCAGCTTTAAATAGTTGTGGGTAAAAGGCAGCTACGTACTGTATATATGAATGCAGCATGAATTGCCCACCAAACAGCTTTGTTACGGAAAATACTTCTATATAATTCAAAACATTTCAGAACCACAATGTAGGTTTCTTTGTTAATAACAAACTATTTTATTAAAAAGCTAGTTTTGAACCATTTGATTTTTCACTATTTTACATAATTATGAGGGTTGACCATAGCTGAATAGGAAAATACCAGTATTTTAATGGACGAACGTTTTGTGTGCTGGTCTGTGCTGAAATATATGCCGGATTTGTTTTTGTGTATGTTACAATGTTGATCTATTGCACCTTTTTCTAAAAGCTGAACTCTAAATTAAAGGCAAGATGTTGTGCAGTACTTGTGTTGTCATTTCTTCATGTACTGTATTTACATTGCTTGTTTCCCTTGCTCTGTGTTAAAGATCCAGTTGGTTTTATTAGTCTGTCAAGCCATAGAAAATGGTAAGTCCAAATCTCCTTATTTCCCGCTTAATAATTAACTTCAAAAATTCATTATTATGTCTTATAGATCTGAAAATGTTTTATGGCAATCTATCCTTGTTTACAAACACAGATGATTCATTGCCCTTCCTTTGTACAACATTTGACTGTATAAAGCCTGAAATTATCTGAAAAGCAGTTGAGTGCAGGAGACAGAAAGAGGAATGGTTTGAGATCATATACATATTGGGGTGGGAAACTACAACCCAAGGGACAAGCAGAACCTGTGATGAGATGCATCTTGAAGGGATGGCCCTGTCCTGGGATTTGTCTCTGTGGGTTTCTACAGCGTCACAGTTTTCACCTTGTTATTCGAGGTATGCCTCCTTTATCCTTTGCTCTTTTTTGCGGTGACCCTACTGTTGAATGCATAGATCATATCCTAATGTTGCAGGAGTGAATGGGAAACGTCTCTTGTGCTCTATGACCAAAAAAGCACAAAAAAAAGTATCGGTTTTTTACTATTGGCTTGAGTAGTTCTGCTGATGCCTCGATCTTCAGAGAATATTTTCTTTAATTTGAAAAAACTGGACCCTCTTTTGGATATCTAGATTTAATGCTCAGGACACACCGCCTGTCGATTATGATTTTTTTCTTACTCTGGCAACTCACTTATATTATTAAAAAGGGCTTTAACTCTGCACTCGATATAAACCTTTTCATTGTTCTCCAGAACACCACCTAACCTAATGTTGTTGCATTGAGAGTAGTTTTCTTGCTTTTCAGGCTGTCTTTAAGTACATGTATTGTACCTTTTCTAGCTCTCTCATTTTTTAAATTTTCAGTGCCTGGTCATTAGTTTACTATAGGTTTTTCTACTTTTTACTTTTGGTGGTTCTACAGCAAAGCAGTATGAGCTGACTGTTTTTGTTTTTTATTATTTATTTGTGTCCATATCTTTCATTGTACTTCTTTTTGATTGGCTTATCAGAATTTGAGTAAATTATTCTTTAAACATGATTGCGTGATATTAGATGTGTTTTTTTTTTTTCTTTTCAATAGTGCTGTTCTTCTACCTAGAATATATTTCCTTGAAGAAGCAGTGCCCATATCTGGGGCAACCAGTTATCATCACGAGAAGTTAGTACATAGATTTTCTTCACTAAGTGAATTCCATATTGTTAAACTAGCCATTCATTCGTTTTATTTGGTGTAAAATTACCAAGCATCTATTGCAAAACTTTAGAAGTAAAATTAGAGAATTCTATGAATTGTGACTTGTGCAGAAGGCATTGTTATGTATTCTTAAGTATGGTACAAAAAGCAAAAAAACATGTTCAGGAAGGTGCTGGAGGTTCAGTTCTGGATGATGTGCGGTCAGTGTTTGAGGCGTTGGATATCTGATGCAGATTGTGATTGATAATGATAACAAATAGTTGCGTTTAGACTAAAAAACGGTGAATATATATTGATTTTGAATAAAAAAAAGAATAACAGTAAATATGTTATAAATAGGTCACAGCCAGACTCTTTAAGAATCATTGAAGTCGAAGGGTGAGCTCTCTTTCACCCTGTTGTTTGAGTGAAAGAGAGCTCAGCCATCTCCCTATGTCCAGGGAGGACCTGGCCTGGCAGTTCGGTCTGGACTGTTCCCATGGGGCACATGGTCAGGACTGATTTGCATATGGCTGGGTCCAAACTGGGGTGGCGTAGTGGGCAAAAGAACGATGGATTTAACCCAGATCTTTTGACTGGGGGAGAATGTTTGCATTGTCAGCATTCCGTCCATCATTTGTTTGCTGTAACACATCTCCCTATTCATGGCAGAGTATGACAAAAGGTATGGTGATCCTGCAAGCTGCTAATTTCCCTCAAGTGGAACCCAGTGCAAAACAGCATCTCCTCTATGCAAGATGCAACTGACAGACACCTGGTGTGGCTGCCTCATGCTCTGCCCATTGTCCAGCTCAAGTCTCCTCTTCAGCCCACTGATGAGACCCAGCTCTTGCAGTGCCTTTAGGAGTCCTTGGAGCCATATAGGCAATCTTTTACCTGTACATCTGTCCTTGTCCATTCACTTCCTTTAGGGTTCACTACTATGTCATGTGCCCCCACAGCTCCCCCTTCATCTCAGGTTAGAGTGGCTCTTGGGTGGGTGTTCTGTAAAATCACAAAATGGCTAGGACATCACTGAGGTTTTTTTCTGACCTAGGTCTCTTCACACCCAGAAATGTCTGCTGTGACTAGAGGAGCAAGGCAGCACCGCGATGGGGCCCCTGGGCTGCTTATTTTGGATGTCTGGTCATCATACAAGCTAGCAGATAGTGGTTATACATGGAATTCTGCTATGCAACAACCCTTGCAAGTCTTAGCCGTAGTTAAATATGTACACCTGTACAAGTAATAAAAAACCCTTCAACCCTTGTGGCCCACATTTCAACATCCACTGAGTATGACATCACTGAAGCACCCAGTTCTGCAATCACTGAAAAAAGCAACATATCCTTGTCAGTGAACTGCTTCCCTTCCTGCACAGCCCTGTATAGGTAGCTGCTTCCCCTGACCCTTGCTGGTCTGAGTTTGAGGCCCTCCTGCACCCGCAGGCACCCACCTGCAACTCATCCCTGGTGGTCCAGTGGGGAACATCTCTGCTCTGCCCTCTTTCTCTCTGCTTTCTGATCTCTTTTTCCTTCCTTTGCCTTTTTCACTTGCTCTGTCCCTTTTCTTTCAATCTTGCCTCAGTTCACTTTTTGCGCCTTTTTCCTCCGTGTCCCTGCCGCTGTGCGACCCGCCCCCTCCCGTGCCACTTTCCCGATTCCCAGCTGTCCAGCCCTCTCCCTCACACTACTTAATGGCGGCCGCTGCACGGTGAAAGGAGCAATCTCATTGACCTTGTATGTGAACTGCTTCCCTTCCCGCACAGCTCCGCCTAGGTAGCTGCTGCCCCTGACCCTTGCTGGTCTGAGTTTAAGGCCCTCCTCCACCCTCAGGCACCTGCCTGCACCTCATCCCTGGTGGTCCAGAACTCTGCTCTGCCGCTGCTCTGCCCTCTGTCTCTCTGCTTTCTGCCTTTCTGAACTTTTTCCTTCCTTTCATCTTTCTTTGCCTTTTTCACTTTTTCTGTCCCTTTTCTTTCACTCTTGCCTCTTTTCACTTTTTGCACCTTTTTCCTCCGTGTCCCTGCCACATCTCGCCCCCAAGGCCCTGCTCCCCTCCAGCGCCGCTTTCTGGCTTTTCAGCTTTCCTGCCTCCCAGCTGTCCAGCCCACCCCCTCACACTACTTATTGGCGGCTCACCATAGCGTGCCAAAGGCAAGCCCGTCTGCGGCCAGCAACACGGGCCCTGGTTCTTCGACCATCCACCGCTACGACGCCAGCACCCTCCATGCCCTGAACACCAGATGCCACACTGCCTGCCAGCGGTCATCGCCGAATGACACCCAGGGCCCTTTTTCCTGCCGAACTGCAGCTGCACCTTGGCCTGCCACCGCACTCCAGCCCCACCCACCGCACGACCGAAAAATACTGGGCCCAATTGCCTCAGCTGCCTTCTAGCTCAACACACGCTCCCTCCACAAACGCGCCCTAGAAGTCTGGGACCTGCGCAAATCCGTCAAACCTGACATCGCCTTCCTCACGGAAACCTGGATGAACTCCACCCCGGACCTCGCCACCATCATCCCAGACGGCTACAAGATCGTTCACAAGGACCGCATCAACAAACCGTGTGGAGGCATTGCCATTGTACACAAAAGCACCCTCCACCTCACCACCCACTCGGATGACCACTTGGCCAAAATGGAGCACCGCCACTTCCATGTACAGACCAACCTGAACACCACCTTCCGTGGCACCCTCATCTACAGACTCCCTGGACCCCGTTCACCTCCATAGACTACATCCTCGGCGACCTCAACTTTCACCTAGACAACTCCAACAGCAAGAACACCCCGTCCCTGCTGGAGAATCTCGCCACCGTCGGATCAAACAACTGGTCATCTTCCCAACCCACTCAGCAGGACACACGCTCGACCCCATCTTCTCCTCCAGCAACATCACCTTCAGCCACACCTCTGAGCTCCTGTGGACCGACCACCACTGCGTCCACTTCTCGTTCTCCAAACCTACCGTAAACCATCACGGCCACCGCTACCTCGCAGAAGTTGGAACAAGGTAACCGAAGAACAGCTCACCACCTCCCTCAGCAAAACCCCTCCACCGACAGCCACAGACGCTAATACCTCAGCATGCAACCTCCACAGATGGATCTTTAACTGCGCCGACACACTGGCTCCCCTGAAGAAAGCCCCAGGCCTTCATGAATCCAGATGCACCTGTAGACAGCTTGAGAAGATTTGGAGAAGCAGCAAGACCCCGGAAGACCACTCATCCTTCAAAACCGCTGTCACCGCACACCACCACCTCATTAGAACAACAAAGAAAGCAGCCCTGCAGGAAAGGATCAACATCAACGCACTCAACAGCAAAGAACATTTTTTGCTGTGGTCAAAGAATGTGCCAAACCCAGCACAGAGACACACATCCGCCCTCCCAAGACCTCTGCAACAACCTCAGCACCTTCTCAGCACCTTCTTCCACCGCATGATTAAGGAGCTATACGACAGCTTCGACAACCTTGATACCAAAGACCCTTTCACCCCACATGCAACCTCTACACCCAATGACACCCGGCCCCAACAGACCCTACGCAGCTGGACTCCTCACCGCTGAAGACACCCTCAAGATCATGAAGAGCATCCACTCCAGAGCACCCTCGGCCCGCATCACAACAGAGCCGGCACCTCCATTGCCCCCGAACTCTGCCATACCATCAACTGCTCCATCAACTCCGCCACCTTCCCGGAAGACTGGAAACACGCAGAGATCAACCCCTTGCTGAAGAAACCCTCTGCCGACCCGAGGGACCTCAAGAACTTCAGACCCATCTCTCTGCTCCCCTTCCCAGCCAAGGTCATCGAGAAGGCCAACAACGCCCAACTTTCCGAGTTCATCGAAGCGAACCACATCCTAGACCTCTCTCAATCCGGCTTCCGAAGCGACCACAGCACTGAGACCGCCCTCCTCGCTGCCACAGACGACGTCCTCACCCTCCTCGACCAAGGCGAAAGTGCAGCCCTCATCCTCCTGGACACCTCAGCCGCCTTCGATACGTCTCTCGCCGCACCCTATGCACAAGACTCCCAGACGCCAGCATCCGTGACAAAGCCCTGGAATGGGTCCGCTCCTTCCTGACCGGCTGAACACAGAGAGTCAGACTACCACCGTTCCACTCTGAGCCCACAGAGTTCAGCTGCAAAGTGCCCCAGGGCTCCATCCTGAGCCCCAGTCTCTTCAACATCTACATGTCCCCGCTCGCAGCCATCGCCCGGAACCACGGACTCAACATCGTCTCCTACACCGACGACAACCAGCTGATTCTCTCCCTCACCAACGAACCCACAGTCACCAAGAACAACTTCCACGAAGGGATGAAGGCTGTCATCACCTGGATGAAGAACAGCTGTCTCAACTCAGAAAAGACTAAAGTCCTCATCCTGGACCCCACCACCTCCGCCTGGGACAACTCCAGGTGGCCTGCAGCACTTGGAACCAGACCACGCATGAAACCTCAGCATCATCCTGAACTCCTCGCTCCCCATGAACCGCCCGCCAGATCAATGCCTTCTCATCATCCTGCTTCCACACGCTATGCCTGCTCCGTAAAATCTTCAAGTGGATCCCCACCGAGTCCAGAAAGATGGTCACCCACGCACTCATCAGCAGCAGAATCTACTACGGCAACGCACTCTATGCTGGCATCACCCAGAAACTCAAGAAACTGGAGAACATTCAGAACGCTTCCGCCAGACTCATCCTCAACATCTCCCACCGCAACCACATCACCGGCCACCTGGGAGCCCTCACTGGCTCCCAGGCAACAAAAGAATCACCTTCAAGCTCCTCACACACGCCTACAAAGCCCTACACAGTGCAGGACCTGTGTACCTTAACCACAGCCTCGCATTCCACACACCCATCAGAGACCTCCACTCCACCCAATTGGCCCAGGCTACCTTCCCCCGTATACCCAAGACCACGGCCAGAGCAAGATCTTTCTCCTACCTCACAGCAAAAACCTGGAACACTCTGCCTCTCCACCTCAGGCAATCACCTTTACTGCCTCAATTCAGGAGGGACCTCAAGCAACACTCCCAAGAAAGGCAGCTGGTTCACTCCCACCCTCCACGAGTCCAGATGCACCTGCCGATGACTAGAGAAGAGATGGAGGAACAACAAAACCCCGGAAACCCACGCAATCCTCAAAACCGCTGTTAACACACACCACCTCCTCCTCAAAAACCACAAAGAAAAATGCCCTCCAAGACAGAATCAATGTGAACGCACACAACATCAAAGTGTTCTTTGCTATCATCAAGGAGTTCGCCAGGCCCAACAGCGAGACCACAGACGTCCCACCCTCCCAAGACCTCTGCAACACACTTGACACCTTCTTCTACCACAAGATCAGGCAAATCTACGACAGCTTTGTCACCCAAGACCCTGCCACAGTGCCTGTCACCACTCCACGCACTCCGCCGCACCCCAACAGCCTCTGCTCAACTGGACTCCGCTTACCACAGACGACACACTCAAGACCATGAAGAGCATCCACTCTGGAGCCCCATTGGACCTATGCCCGTATCACATCTTCCACGGAGCAGCCATCTCCATCTCCCCAGAGCTTTGCCGCACCATCAACTGCTACTTCATAACCGCCACCTTCCCTGATGACTGGAAACACGCTGAGATCAACACCCTGCTGAAGAAGCCATCCGCCGACCCAACAGACCTCAAGAACTTCAGACCCTTCTCCCTACTCACTTGCCCAGCCAAGGTCATCGAGAAGGCCATCAACGCCCAACTCTCTGAGTTCATCAAAGAGAACCACGTCCTGGACATCTCTCAATCTGGTTTCCAAAGTAACCACAGCACTGAGAGCGCACTCCTCACCGCCACCGACGACATCCGCTCCCTCCTCGACCAGGGGGAAACTGCAGCCCTCATCCTACTGGACCTCTCGGCCGCCTTCGATACCATTTCCCACCACACCCTAATCACGAGACTCCACGATGCCGGCATCTGCAACAAGGCTCTGGACTGGATGCACTCCTTCCTTACCGGCCGCACCCAGCGAGTCAGACTTCCTCTGTTCCTCTCAGAACCTACAGAGATCAGCTGTGGAGTGCCCCAGGGTTCCACCCTGAGCCCCACCCTCTTCAACGTCTACATGGCCCCCCTCGTGGCCATCACCAGGAACCATGGACTCTATTGTATCCTACGCCAACGACACCCAGCTGATCCTCTCCCTCACCAACAAATCCACAGCCGCCAGAATCAACTTTCACAGCCGGATGAAGGCCATTGCCACCTGGATGAAAGATAGCTGCCTCCAGCTCAACTCGGACAAGACCGAAGTACTCATCCTGGGACCCGCCCCCTCATCCTGGGATGACTCCTGGTGGCCCGTCACACTGGGAACTCCCCCACGGACCATGCACGCAACCTCAGCATCATACTGGACTCCTCGCTCACAATGAACTGCCAGATCAACGCCGTATCCTCATCCTGCTTCCACACGCTCCGCCTGCTTCGTAAGACATTCAGATGGATCCCCACAGAATCCACCGTCACCCAGAAACAGCTCAGGAAACTACAGAATGTTCAAAATGCAGCAGCCAAACTGGTCCTCCACATCCCCCGCCGCAGTCCCTTAACTCAACACCTCCGACAACTCCGCTGGCTCCCGGTCAACAAGAGAATCACCTTCAAGCTCCACGCCCATGCCTACAATGCTCTTCAGGGCGCAGGACCAGCATATCTGAACCACCGCCTCCCATTCCACGTACCCGCCAGACAAATCCGCCCCGCCCAACTTGCCCAGGCCACCGTCCCACAGATTCACAAGACCAGAACCGGAGGAAGATCCTTCTACCTCGCCTGCAAGACCTGAAACACCCTGCCCCTCCACCTCAGGCAGTCCCCGTCGCTGAACCAATTCAGGAAGGATCTCAAGACCTGGTGCTTTGACTGAACCTCCATGCCCAGACCGATCAGCTGCTGCCTTCCCCCCCCCTCCCCCCCGAGCCTTGAGATCCTGACTGATGAGCAGTTGCACTTTACAACCTCCTGATTGATTGATTGATTGAAGACCTGGCTCTTCGACTGAACCACAGCACCTCGAAGGGTCAGCAGTTCTTCCCCCCCCCCGCGCCATGACACCCTTACAGGTGAGTAGTTGCGCTTTACATAGACATTTGATTGATTGATATCCATAGTGCCACCCCAGTCTGATACCCTATGTTACTCTACTCCCCTCCACTTCACTCTTTGCCCCTCCACACCACTCCTCTCCTCCACACCACTCCGTGGCACTCCACTCCGTGACACTCCCTGACACTCTACTCCACGACACTAGATGACACTCCACTCTTCGACACTCTTCTCCGCGACACTCTTCTCCACTCTACATCACTCCACAACACTCTACATCACTCCATGACACACTCCTCTACACCACTAGCTTATAGCCATGCTGAACAGCAGTTACACTGGTGTTCAACATGGCTAAAACACATTGGCAAAGCCAGTAGCACTTGGACAGGTGAGACCTACTGACTTTGCCAATGCTTGTTTTTGTATGGCTTCTGTCTAGGATTTCCTGAATCTGACACCTACAACATAGAGGTGACAAAGTTAATATTATCAGTGGTTATCCTCTTAGCACCTCATGGTTGCCGTTCCCTGTCCCTGAAAGCCATAATTCCATAATTGAGAGCTCCAAAAATCTGAGAATGAATGGAAAGGCAGCACTTGAATTTTTCTTCCTTTATTGGGTGAGACAGTGCCCGACATTCACTGTCTCTTATGTGTGGCTCCACTTATACTTCATATCGGCAATCTTTGCCAGTTCCCAAACCGCTAGAGAGAGATATAATTAGGAGACACAGATGTGAAAAGCTACATATAAGGAGGGGTCACAGCACAAGTCAGAGGCCATTGGACCTGGTGACCTTGAAGCCATATGGTTTAATATACTGTAATCAGATGGCGAGTAAATGGAGAACAATAGTATTCTTGAAACAACTACTAAAGACATTCCCAGAAAACTGAAAAATATACAAAATTAATCAGTCACCTTTTCTTAGCCCTCCCCCCCCCCCCCCTCCCAACAAAGAATAGACCAAATCAGCGTAACAGTGGCAGGCTGCGGGATGGACTACCAGCAAACAGAGGGACTGTCCTCGTGGGCATGTTACATGTTAATGCTGAGACATTTTCAACCAAGCACAATTATGTAATAATGCACGTATAAACACACCTCTCACCAACACAGTGGTACAACACAGTGACACTGCAACCTAGTTCATCAAGACATTACAGCAAAGGACAACACACCCAACACAACATTAAAACAAAGCAAGAAACATAACAATGTCACAATGTCCCCCAAAACAAGAAAACACAATAACACAAAACAAATCAACCTTACACATGTGGCTCAATGGTTAGAGCGGCAGACCCTGATGCAGAGATATGGCCCGGGACCAGGGTTCAATTCCCGCCTCGGCGGGTCTTGGGCTCAATTTCCTCGGACCTGATAATTCTCGCCTCGGTGCCTATTCTAATCATGGGTCCCAATCTGCAACTCTGGGCAATAGCTTGCTTAATCTCCACAACGGCCCCAACAGCGCTGGGATGCCTGGCTTCACCCTGGGGGTGCCCAGGAGTGGACATTTCACAGGGAAAAGCCAGGAAGGGTTCCACAGCGGTATGCGTACAGCGCCAGGACACCCCTTTGGGGGTATAAGTGCGCTTTACAAGTACAAATTTCATTTCATTTCATTTCATCAACACAGGAACACAACAAAATAACACAACAAAACAACACTGCAACACAATTTGACCAATACAAAAAACACATCAAACGCAGTGTTTTTTTGTCACTTTGTTTTATGTTGTCTTATTGTGTTATGTTGTGCTGTGTTGCTGTGGTGTGTTGTGTTGCATTTTGCTGTTGGGGTATTTTGCTGTGTTATGCTTTGTTTGTGTTTTGTGTTGTAGTATTGTGTTTTTGTATATTATGTTGTTGCATTTTGAGATCGTGTTCCGGTGTTCTGTTTTTTTATGTTTTTTCCTTTCGGGATTCCCAACAGATGCTGTGACCTTGACAAAACCTTGACAGTGGTCCTCTCCATCGAGGAGTGTTACTTTTGGATGGAAAAAAGTAACACTCCTCGATGGAGAGGACCACTGTCAAGGTTTCTAAAACACTGTCATTCTAGCTCTATGTCTCCAAATTATACCAGTCAGCCTAAAATCCTGCATTTAAATTGCCCTTCCTAAGCTCTGTTTAGGTGATCCCGCCGTCTGTGGTAAAAAGGTAAAATCTGCCTATTTTGTGCTATGTAAAATGAAAAATGAATTTATAAAGCTCATTAAATCCGAGGGTATCTAAGCGTTCTGCTCGAAAAACAGAGCTCCTTAAGCACAGAAAATCAAGCCTATGATGAGAAAAGCCAGGTTTTTAATGATTTCTTGAATGAGACAAAGGAGTCTAGTCTAGCGATGTGAGCAGGCAGAGAATTCCATAACTTGGCAGCAGCCCCGGAGATGGACAGACGCCCCATCTGATTTTCCAGAACCTGGGCATGGAGACTTTCCTAGCTGAAGAGGATCTGAGTGACCTACCTGGAGTGTACCAGCTGAAAAGGGCTGAGCTTTCTCTTCATCTGAAAGGTAAATAGTGTTAGGAGATGCACACCATCTTGCTTTTGCTCTCTTCCTACCTCTTCCAGTAGAATACTAGCTGACACATTAGGCAGAACAAAGATTCTAAAAGCACCAGCTAGAAATTATACCAGACTTAAACTAATGATTCGATTTGACTTTGAGTTCTTATGCAAATTACGCTTATGTCGACTGGTGGGAACGTGAATTGTTTTTTTAAATGAAGCCTCTCTGGAAAGCAGAGGTGTCTCTTAGATGAGGTCTTCTGCAGTTGTGTAGTCTAACCTGTGTGAACACAACCTTCACTGCAGCAACACCAAAGATGACATATGAACTGCAAGGGCAAGTGTGAATCAATGGCTGTAGATATTTACTATCTCACATTATATTTAACATTGAGATGCAAATCGCAATTCTGCGTCTGCAGTGCATTTCATGCTCCAGGCTGGAGCTCTGTCTGCAGCACGTGCAGTGCAATTGTGGGCACTGACGAAATCTGTTAATTTTCATTTGCACAGAATAGATATTTCTCAGTTACCACCTGCACCAGTGCAAGCTTACTTGACACCCCATGATGTGTATGTCAAGAAAGCTTGCCGATATCTGCTCTTGTATTTGCATTATCTTCTGCATCTTGTACAGCAGTCATAGTGTGTTATGGAGAGGCTATGTGCAAGCTTCCCCAATTCGCAGAACTGCATGGTAAACAGTAGTCATATGGTAACAGAGAGCAGGGGTATGGACACGTAACAGGCTCCCTCTTTTCAATAACTTAACTATTCACCAACCAGCACAACAACTACAGTCCAGCAATCTAGAGAAATGAGGAGACTCAATCAGTAGATTTCAATCAATCAGTAGATTTGTAGAGTGCTACTTGTCACACATGAGTGTATCCAGGCGGACAGCATGATGGCAAGGAATGATGCTCTGTTACCTCCTGCCTTAGGTGATGAATGTTCAGTGTCTGATAAAGGCTAGCAGCATGGGTTGGAGGATGCCCTTTCACCTTCATCCTACTGCATAAGAAAGGGTGACACAAAAGGCCTCTCTTTATATCCCACATACATACTTCTAGACACTTTGGGAGCTGTAGGCTTAACGCAACTAGCACAGACACCCACCCATGAAGCAGGGCACACGCTAGACGGTATCTTTACCTCGGTCCAAGGTCTCACACTAAAAGAAACCCTTCCTTTGACATGGTCAGACCATTCGTTAATTAAGTTCAATCTTCCAGTCACTTCTGTCGGGCTCGGTGGTACTTCCAAGCCCCCTGCCTCCACCCATATAGAGTGGAGTAAAATGGACAAAACAATCCTCCGTTCATATTTGGAGAGTTCACGACCACAATTAAATGGTCACCCAGAATTAATTGTCACCAAATACACTGAATGGCTTAATGAAGCAGTTAAGGTCTCAGTACATATAAAAAAAACTTCAGGGAATAGGAGCACCCCCTCTGCCCCCTGGTTTTCTGACGCACTACGGAAAGAAAAGCAAAAATGTCGTCTAGAAAGGTGTTGGCGAGCAAATTATCACTCACCTGAGAGAAAAGCGTACAGAACGGCCCTAACACAATATAAAAATTTACTGATATCAGAAAAGAGGGATTATTATACCAAACAGATAGAGGAAGCAAAAAATTCCTCTAAAGCACTATTTGCAGTAGTAAACAAACTCACTTTACCCAAAAATACAGGGTTCAAGGGCAATCAAAAGTTTTGTGACGACATTGCAGCTGCTTTTAAAGCCAAGGTTCTGGACATTTTTAAGAACTTTGAGGATACATCAGTTCACCTCCCCACCACTCTACCGACAAGCCCTGACTCTGAAAAGAACAACCTGCTTAGCTTCTCCCCCACTTCATCTGAAACAGTGGAAAAATATATAAACGAAGCAAAGTCGGGATCCCCCTCCGACCCATGCCCGCCGGCATTTCTGAAAGAAATAGCGGACCTGGTGAGTCCTGGGCTAACAGAAATTCTTAACTCCATGTTTGACTCTGGCAATTTTCCTTCCATGTGGAAAGATACCTCCATCCTTCCGCTGCTAAAAAAATCCAACCTGGATGCGACTAACCCGAACAACTACCGTCCAATAGCCCGGTTGCCGCTGCCTGCCAAAATAATTGACAAAATCATGAATATTCAATTAACCCAATTTATTCGCGAAAATAACTTGCTTGATCACTCCCAGTTTGGTTTCCGCCAAGAACACAGTACGGAAACGGCACTCATCAAAGCCACAGAGGAGATCAGAGCTGTGATGGATGGAGGAGGCACAGCCGCATTGGTGCTCCTCGATCTGTCAGCCGCTTTTGATACTGTTGATCACTCTCTCTTGCATCAGCGGCTGGAGTGTCTGGGGTTCAGGGGTACGGCACTTGCCCTACTGTACTCCTTTCTCAAGGACAGGAGATTAACAGTATCGGTGGACGGGTATCATTCAGAGCCTTATACCCTCCCGTGCGGAGTACCACAGGGCTCTTCTTTGAGCTCTTCTCTTTTCAACGTCTATATCTCCGAACTGGCTCCTCTGATCCGGGACTTTGGGTTCAGTCTGACGTCTTACGCCGACGACACCCAGATAGTGGTGGCCGCATATAAAAATCAGGCTCTTCCTACTCAACAATTTCAGAAATGTATGTGTACTATAAACAGATGGATGAGTACACATTGTCTTAAACTCAACTCTGAAAAAACAGAGGTCCTGATCTTTGGCAATATGCAGCCATACTGGGGCAATCTGTGGTGGCCGGCAGAGATGGGAGAATCACCAAAACCAGCGGTTAAGGCTAAGAACCTAGGAGTATGGTTTGACAACAAACTATCGCTTTCTCAGCAAACAAATGCAACTGTCTCCGCCTCCCACTTCCTTATCAAGAAAATAAGGAAGATCTTTCCTTATATCCCCGCAGACACCAGAAAAACTGTGGTATCATCGTTAATTCAGTCTAAACTGGATTACTGCAATGGGCTTTATTTGAACATACAGAAGCAGTGTTTAAAAAAGCTTCAGATTGTTCAAAATACAGCAGCACGGTTACTGGTCAACACCCCTAGGTGCCAATCTGTATCCAAAGAGATTCGCAGCCTGCACTGGCTTCCTGTAGCACAACGCATCAAATTTAAGGCTCTGTGTCTGGCTTACAAAGCATTGAACCACACAGGTCCTTCCTTCCTGCAAAACCTTTTTGTCTGGTATGAACCAACCAGACACCTCCGTTCTACAGGGGCCAAACTCTTGACAGTGCCCAGAATTCGAACATCGCACTGGGGTGGCCGTAGCTTTCACTATGGCACCTCTAAACTCTGGAACAGTCATCCGAGTGAGCTCAGAAGTGCGAGCTCCCTCTCCACCTTCAGGAAAGGACTAAAAACCTGGTTGTTCCAGAACTAGACGCTAGAGCGGGCTTACTGTGTTCTCCGCGCCAAGACACCTCCGGGTATTCGCGCGCTTTATAAATCCCGTTAACATAACATAACAAGCACCAACACGCTTAGAAACAAGACATCAGAAGACTGGGAGTACCATGTTTGTTTAACTCGTCAGTAATTATTATTTTATTAGAGCTGGTAGAAAATGTTGCATAAATTACAACTTCTTAATTCAGTCCCAACAATTATCAAATCTGTACAGAAAGGCAAGACTGCAGCATATAGATATGTATCGGGTACCATAATCTAGAGTTAAAGCCAATGCATAAATTATACTGGTGTCTGTAAAAAATCAATAACACTAATCGCACAACCATACCGCATTTCAGGTAGCTTAAATTAAGAACATAAATAAAGTGCAAGTGAAAAAAGCCCTAGAATAAAGTGCCTACAATGGACATCCACATCCTGGTAACAAAAACAGTAAAAAAATTATTACAATGAAGTGCAGCATGCATTAAATCAGATTAAGCACAAAAAATGCATTTTTGAAATTCATCAAGCACCCAGCTGTTCAATAACTATGAATTGCAAAAAATGAAATGCAGATTGCTAACCTGCAATACATGCAGAGACAAAATACAACCACAATGTAAGACCCTCAGCAAGAATTTATAGTAGGATAGACCAGACCCTGTTAAATTCAAAAATAAAATAGAAAAAAATAAAAATGCAAGTGCAAAAAAAGCCCTGCAAAGAAATGCAGATAATAGACATTAACCGCCTCCTTATAAAAACAGCGAGATCCGTTGCAGAAAGTGTATTGAATTATATAAATTAGAAATCCTTAAAGTGCCTATCTGCTTTATAATTAGAACTTTCAGAGCAGCGTAAACACAATGCAAATGTGAAGTGCAATATGCTAAAGTGCAATGCATGGGCAAACAGAATAAAACAACAGTAACTTGAATCTTCAATGCAATAGGTCTCGCATTTACGCGAGTTTACGCTATTGGCATTGCAAATGATAATGCCTTTTATTTATGTTTTGGTTTTTAAAACATAAATAAAAGGCATTGTTATTTACAATGCCAATAGCTTAAACTCTCACAAATGCGAGACCTATTGCATTCCAAATGCTTGAAGGCATCGCTGAGTTGCCCCCTCCTGTCTCCCATGGCCCCTGAAGAGCTCCCTGTTTGCTAAGAGTGAAATAAACAAGCCCGTGGTCACAACTGCCCACGAGAGACCCTCCTGCAGTAAGAGAAGCTCATTAAAGAAAATAGTGCTTCCAGACTAAAGAAGACTTTTCGTGTAACAACCGAAGTAAAAGGCCAGTCCTCAAGGGAGGTTACAAATGAAGACAAGGCGGTACTAAGGAGGGAATAACAAGCCTAATAACGAATCAGAAGCCAGCATTTACGGAGGACAATGACGCAAGCCAATGACAAATATGGGTGGAAAGTGGGCGGGGCTTCAAGTACATACCCCAATACACCATGGCTCGCAGCGCATGCGCTGCCCAGGCTCGACCTAAAAAACACTTAGCAGGAATTCATAATGGGACAGACCAGACCTTGGTTAGTTTCAAGAGGCTCAGAATAATGCCAGATTACTGCGAACCTCTTGATGGTGCCGACACGTTTCGCGAATGCTTCTTCAAACTTTTTTGTCCTCCGCATTTTTTCCCCACCATCCCTGCAATGTTGTAACCTGTGGTGTCCTCCAATTTTGTAGAATCATTGAGCGAGCTATTATTAGTGCAATTGAAATAAAAAAACTGCCTTGCTTTATTGATTCTCCGGCTCTCCTTAGAAACCCCAAATAACACTAAGCTTGCATCAGGGGCTATCATAATCTGTATGCCCTTACTAATAGCAGGGAAGAGCCCATCCCAAAAATGACCCAATTTGGTAATCTATGGAGCCAATCACCCACACCTTGCAATTGGCAGCAAAAGCATTGGTCTGGGACCTCTGGGAAAATTTTATGGAGGACATTTGGGGTGTAGTACGCTTGCCATCAAGACAAAAAGGACAGTCTTTTAAAATTCACTGCTCTCAAAGACTTATGGCCCATCTCTAAAATAGCATGCGAGCTGTCTTCGGTTTATCTGCATTGAGTTTTCTCAAATATCTTCTCCTGAAAACCGGAGATAGCATCTTGAGTCAAATGTCTGTGCAGCAACCTATACCAGTTCCTGATACCCAATAGCCTACTCTTAACAAGTGAGCGCAGGACTTGGTGGGGTTCCTGACTACCTGGGCAGCAGCCTAAGCTTGCCGATTAGCTCCCAAGCAACCCTGAGCCCTCCTCTCACACCTGCCCAGGCCCTTCAAGGGTTTGTTGGGTGAACCCCAAAACATTCACCTCCATTTTGTGAGCTACAGTTTCCCTGTGCCCAAGATTGCAGTGAACCAAGTACCAGGAGGTGGTAAGAAGGCAGACTTGTGCTGTCTCTTTCCTGAAATTTAAAAAGAGATTTTCCTCTACCCGTGATTGCATCATTTTTACCTGTTTTGCTTGTGGTTGTTACCGTTTAAAAATGGAAGTTTTTACCTGCCCGTGATTGCATCATTTTTCACCTCTTTTGTTTAGAAATTTGAGGTTTTTACTTGCCCGTGACTGTTTCATTTTACCTGTTGAAGTGTGAGCTTTGCAGTCCAAAAATGTTTCTTTTTTCACATTTCCCGTGACTACCTGATTTTCCCTCCTAGTTTCTCCCTGGATCTGTGCTCAGACCTGTGCGTTAAGCATTCCACCCCCAGCTCCCATTTTGTCTTAGCAAGTGAGTGAAACCAGATTATCCCCCCCGTCCCCAATTAGCAACAGAGCTATTATACATCAGAGACTTAACCTAGGGCGCTCTGAGTCAACAGTAATTTATTTATTTGAAAAGTTTTATAGAGCGCTGTACAACGTAGCCAGCTGGTAGGCTGGTACAGGAGGACATAATAGATAGCTAAGCTTATGCAGTAGAAGAGCAATGGCGACAAAGTAGACATGTAAACAGTTAACAAAATGAAGATTGCAAAGTAGACAAGAGAATACAGGGTTGTAGGTCAACACCATTAGTTTGTAAGGCTACAGAACTATTGTCACATGTAACTGTTCCGGAGCAAATCTTTGACTTCTTTTTTAAATGCTTAGGTCGAGGGGTTTATTCTGATTTCTGGTGGGAGAGCGTTCCAATTTCTCGGAGCAGGACCTGAGAAGGCACGGCTGTAAGTTCTCTTCTTTTTGAACTTTGGTGGTTTCAGCAGTAGAGTGTGAACTTCTTAGTGCGCGATTCCCACCTGATAACTCAAGTTTATTTGCCAGATAAGTGGGCGTGTTCTGATGGAGCGCTTTGTGCGTTAAGCAGGCTATCTTATACCTGATCCTTGTATCGATGGAGAGCCAGTTGAGTTGGATTAGGTCTGGTGTGATGTGGTCACGCTTTCTTGACCCCGTGATGAGTCTGGCAGCAGAGTTCTGAGTGGCCCTTAGAGGGGCCAGTTTAGCTTTGGGGAGCCCTGCCAGAGTTGCAATTCCGTAATCTAAACGGGAGATAACTAGGGATTGGACAGCTTGTTTCAGGTCAGTAGGCGGCAGGAACGGTTTGATTTTCCTGTTAGTAATCTGCTGTTAGTTGTTGTAAGGTGTGTTATTTAGGGATTGTACACTTGTTTTTTGGCTAGGGGAGTGAGTAAAGTTTTGTACTAATTGTATTGTTAGAGGGCAAAGTTTGTTAGGCCCTTACCTGCTGAACTCCAAAGTGTGGATTGAGCCTGTCGTCTCCTAGGAGATTCTGAATTGAGGAGCAGCTTCCAGCCCACTGGCCAGCAAACATTGCCTGAGGTTGCAGGGACCTTATATAAGTTGCTATTGGATGCTACATATGTGCACTGATTGGTGGTTGCATCTGGTGTTTCTATTGGATTAGGGTTAGTGTTCTCATTGGTTGTGTATTTGAGGGCACTGATTGGTTCCTGGGTCAGTGACTCTATTGATGTAGGGCTTAGGGCTAGTGCTCTGATAGGTGGATAGGTTTAGGGTTTCAGATTGGTTCCTGGGGCTGGTCTTTTTATTGGACATAGGGCTTAGGGTTTCCTGTATGATTGGCTGCTGGGACTAGGGTTGGGACTAGGGCTGGGCTTCGTTCTTCTATTGGACGAAGGGTTTATGGTTTCCTGTATGATTGGCTGCTGGGACTAGGGTTGGGGTTAGGCTTTCTATTGGATGTAGTGCTTAGGTTTTCGTGCCTGATTGGATTCTGGGATTAGGACTGTGATCGGCTGTAAGAGGTGTGTCTCCTATTGGTCCTAGGGCTTAGGGCTAATGTTGTGATTGGTTAGGGCTAGGCCGAAGGGGGTCACCTGATTACTAGGGCTATTTAGGCTGAGCGCTCAGGGCGTCTTACCCCAGGCGTCGAGGCAAAGGGCGGAGAGGACAAGGGCAATTACCTGTTTGAGCCTGGTCGGGACTGGGGTAAAAAATGCTGCCCAATTTCATATACACCAGCACCCACCCTACCCCATCCACAAACAGAGTAACACACTCACCACACATGTACTCTACTCATTCACTACAAACTAACCCAAGACAAAGTTCAATGTCTCAGCACCCACTACAAAACTCCAGAAATCAACCATATACCCTTCTATCCCAGCTGCCACACATTTCCACCATCACCTACAAACAGTACACAACTCTATCCTATACCACTAACCAAACCACTCATCACTAACACAACCCAAATCCACACCATACTTAACTATACCCCATCCATTCACACACTCTCGCTCTATTTACAACTAACAGACCCCTTTTTGTCACTAACAAACCTATACTCAGCCTTCCATCACTTCTCCAACCAGCACCCTCCTCTTCTTTCTACCACAATAACATAACCGCACTACACTCACATTCTACTGCACTACACATATTACTCTTGCAGCAATCAAGTCTAAGACAAACACTCTTAACTCTACTTCATCCCCTCTTACACACAACTTACACTCTACTCACAAACACATCACCACCCCCTTTACGTTACAACTTCCACTCACAAACAATACTATACAAATAAATACATCTCATAAAACAAATACATCAGCTCCTCGTTTCACTACTCCTCAAAAACAAAACATAACATGCACATCAGCACAACAAAATCTATCAAGCGCAACACCTCGTAATACTTTCCATCACAAACTACAAACATACACCCACCTTTCAGACTACACATATGAACAAACTCCAATGCCAATTTTTCTCTTTTCCACCTAACACACATACAGCAACTCTCTTTTAACCTCCTCTCATCCATTGGACAATTTAGAACCTTACTACATAACCCATATGCTGCACCACCACCCCTTACTCATGCACCTTCCGCCCTAAACAGATGCAAACAAAATAAGCAACATGCCACACCTCACAACTTTGCTTCTCCATGTCTACTGCACAACAAGGTTACACTACAAAAACAACACAGCACACCAACTCACTCTCAACCACTGTCTCCACCACCTATACACGCAGACCCATCAAAATGCCTTCTTAGCCTGCTGGACGAGGAACACGATACAGAACAGCTACACGATTGCCATCCTCATGCAGCTAATACCAACACTGAGGACACACCTGCTGCAAGCCCAAAAAATACTGCTCACTCTTCTTCAAAACAAAATCACACTATTGCCAAAGCACATTCTCTAAGCTGTCTACTAATAAATGCTTGATCGCTCTCTAAAAACAAACATCACATCTACAACCTTAACAGTGATGCTAAACCTGACATACTGTTCATAACTGAATCATGGTTGGGAGATGATATGGCTCCAGTCCTGCATGAAGTTCCTCTAGGCTATCGAACTATCACCCAAAATTTTATAGGCAAAAAAGGTTGTAGCCTAGCTGTTGTGTTCAGACAAACATTACATATCACTAAAGCTGACGACGTCTCCTTCAAAGATTGTGAGGCCTTTTTCACCAGGTGCAATCCTACACCGTCTTCCTCCTGTAACTTCCTGCTCATTTACAGACCTCCACCCTGCAATGCAACATTCCCAGACACACTTCTAGACACAGTTTCAAACATAACACTACAACCTATGTGTTGTGGGCGACCTCAACATTTATTTATTTATTTATTTTATAGAGCGCGAACAAGACCCGAAGGGGATCAGAGCGCTGTACAGAGTTGGCGCCAGCAAGTATACAAAAACATAAAGAAGGTAAGTGAAGTTGCAACCTGTGGGAAAACATTCAAGAATACAGAGTAGGGTGTATCAGAGGTGCCATAGAGCGCTCCGAGTAAAACATCATACAGTAGAAAGAACCAAAAGGTGCGATATGCATCAAGGAATTTTAACAAGGAAACGAGCAAAATCAACAGTTAATCCAGTAAAAGGAGCTAACGAGGACTAGAACAAAAAGAAGGTAAAACATATAATAGAACATCAGTGAATACTTCAAGATTTTGGTTATTAACAAAACACACGAGCATGATCAACGCGTTAACGTTCGTTCATTAGTAGTCTTTTGACCAGTTTTTTAAAGGAAGTAGTGGAAGGATTGGATCTGATCTCGGGTGGCAAGGAATTCCAGATTCTCTGAGCAAGACCAGTGAACGCACGGTTGTACGATCTTTTCTTTTTGAATCTTGGAGGTTTCAAGAGAAGGGTGGACGTACTTCTGAGGTTCAAGAGAAGGGTGGATGTACTTCTGAGGTTCCGGCTGGAGCCCGATAGCTCAAACTTATTTGCTAGGTAGTATGGGGTATTGTGGTGTATGGCTTTATGAGTCAGACAAGCTATCTTGAGTCGGATTCTAGCTTCAATAGATAACCAATTTAGATGCAAAAGGTCGGGTGAAATGTGATCAAATTTCCTCAAGCCCGTTAAAAGTCTGGCCGATGTGTTCAAGGTAGCTCTGAGTGGGGCCAAGCTAGCTTTGGGAAGACCTGCGAGGGTCACCAGCCCATATTCCAATCTAGGGATAATCAGGGATTGAACCGCCGGCCTGAGATCTTCGGGGGGGGGGAGGAATGGTTTGATTTTCTTCAGTGTGTTGAGTTGGAAATTGCCTCCCCTAGTAGTAGCACTGATGTGTGCTTGCATGTTTAGGTGTTTATCCAAGGTGATACCTAAAGATTTGGCAGAGTCTACAAGGTGAGGTGTGCAGTTCAGAGCAGTTAGGTGTTTAATCCAGTCAAGGGTAGGAGCTGAGTGATTAGGTGGGGTGATCAAAAGAAATTCCGTTTTGAGAGTGTTTAGTAGGAGATGGTTCTGAGCTAACCATTGTTGAGTTTGGGCAAGTGCAGCATTTAAAGTTTTTATGTCCTCTTGCGAGGAGATCTTCAGGTACAATTGCGTGTCATCCGCATACATGTGGTATTGAATGTTCGCTCTGTTCAGAATGACCGCAAGAGGCTCCATAAAGAGGTTGAAGAGAGTGGGCGAGAGCGTAGAACCTTGGGGGGCTCCAATCAGGACAGGGGTACTGGAAGCGAGGGCATGATTAACTTTGATCCTTTGCGTGCGGTTGTGAAGGAAGGAGGTAAACCAGTTTAGGACCGGGCCCGAAAATCCCATCCTATGTTGTAGGAGATCAATCAGGTTTTCATGTTTGATGGTATCGAAGGCTGAGGACAGGTCTAGAAGGATCAGGAGACGAGGGACATTTTGATCAAGGGCTCTCACGGCGTCATCGATAATGTGAGTTAGTGTTGTTTCAGTGCTGTGCCCTGCTCTGAATGCTGACTGATGAGGATCCAGGAGTTGATATTTCTCAATATGTTTGCAGAGCTGCGAATGTACGCATTTTTCAAGCAATTTAGCTAGAGTCATACTGCTGGTGATAGGTGGAAAGTTGTTTGGATCTGATAGGTCCGCGTTGGGCTTCTTAGGAATGGGAGTAACTTGCCCAACTTTTAGGCAGTCCAGAATCTTTCCCTGTAAGAGGGATTCATGAATGATCCTGGACCAAAGAGGGAGAAAGGCTGAGATTAAATCTTTATAGAGCTTGGCGGGTAGAGGATCACCTAAGTGGATGGAGGGTTTGATGGATGCCATGTTGCGAAGTATCTCAGTGCAGTTTGGTAGGAGAAAACTGCTCCAAGAGGCGTTGTTTTTGAGAGAGCTGCCCAAAGGCAAGTATATTGTCGTGGATTCTGCCACCTCCCCTGATCCTGCGGGCGGTATCATGGATAATAAAGTTGGGGTGGTAGGTAATAGCTCCAGCTCTATTTTCCTTGTTTTTTCAGCGAAGTGAGCTGTAAAATCATCACCACTAGGAAGCAGGGATAACGGAGTAGAGCTCTGGTTAGAAGATTAGTTAGATTGTTCCTTAATGATTTCGAAGAGTTTTTTTGGTCTGTTTTTGGTTCCATCCATTTGAATTCTGAAGTGTTCGGTTTTCGCCAAGCGTATGTGTTTGTTGTAAACGCTTCTCACTTTCCTCAGTTGAGAGAGATTTCTGGTGGAAGGCGAGTTTCACCAGAGTCTCTCAGAGAGTCTTAGATTGCGCCGTTCATCATTTAGGGCACCATTAAACCATGGTTTAGAAAGTTTGACTGGAATCCTTTTGAGCTGTTTCGGAGCAATAGAGTCAAGAATGTTAGAGAAAGTGTTAATGTAGTGCTCCGAAAGATCGTCAAGGTTGGTTAAATTGGGGGGTGGGGGCTGTAGTCTATTTTTGGTGATTGAAGTTATCATGTTGATGTTGAGGTCTCTCATATTGCGAGTCATTTGTTTCGCTTTAAGGTGTTGACCCTGTCTACCCAGTCCCTTGTCTAAGATGAGGAAAGGAATTTGAAAATGATCAGACCAGTCACAGGGTAGTATGTCTCCTATTTGTATGCAGTTGTCTTTGGCAATGATGAGGTCGAGAGTGGCGCCTTTATTGTGAGTAGGGCCTTTACAGAGCTGTGAGAAATTGAGGTCAGAGAGGAAAGTCTTAAAGGAACAGACCATTGGATCATTTGTGTCATTCCAATGAAGGTTGAAGTCTCCGAGGAATATGTGGCAGAGTTGATCAGAGCTCATGCTAATGACCTCCATGATTTGCTCTATGAAGACTAGATTGTCACCAGGAGTGTGATAGATCGAGTGCAGCACACAAATCTTCTTGCCTTTGTTCCAGATTTCAGAGACTAGCTGTTCACAGGAGGATAAGACAGTACATGAGGACTGTTTTACTGTGAGGTTGGAGCGATGAATGCAGGCAATGCCCCCTCCTGTTTTATCCAGTCGATCACTTCTGAGAATGGAGTAGTCGGGGGGGGGGGGCGGGGTTGATTAAGATGTCCAGAATTGGGGAGGAAGTATCATTGAGCCATGTTTCAGTGATGATCAGAAGGTCCAAGTTATGCGCAATGATGAGATCAAAAATATCAGCTGCATGTTTCACAGCTGATCTACAGTTGAGTAGCATCGAGTGGATGTGCAGGTTGGAAGTGACCAGTGAGTAGAGGTGTTTATATGAAGTAGGTTCTCTATGTTCACCTTTCTGAGTTTAAGACTCGGTTCCCTGTCAGGGTCTGCAATGATCGAGGGGATGTTGAGAGTAGAGTTGGGTTGGGAGACCGTCTTTGAGTCAGTGTAGGTCCCTAGCAGGGCGAGAATGTCTTCATCAGATAGCTGAGGTACGGGTCTGTGGGGCCGAGAGTGGTGGTTAGGAAGAGGCCTCGAGCTCCAGCTGGAGCTAAGATAGGAGCAGAAGGCGGTAAGGTCTTTGGTTGAGTACAGCTTCTGTGATTTGTAGATATCATTCCTCTGCGCGGGGGTGAGACCCAACGCTTCTCCATCATCAAGGAGAACTGCAGAATGCTTTGCACCAACTCTTTGACTACCGAGATATCATGCTTGAGGTCATCAATCTTCTTCTCAAGGCCATGATTGTTCAAGCACTTATTCGCATGAGTAGCCCACGCAAGTAGGACAGGTTCAGGTGTGGTAGGGTTAGTAGAGGGTTGGGTAGGACCATTGGCACAGTTACATAGGGAGATAGGGTCATACTCGAGATAGGAATCGGAGCTTGGAGTGGGAATAGGGAGAGGCGGAGTGGAATTTGGTTTGACAAACCCAATATGCCACATCCAAAAACAATCATGGCTGGCCTAGATGCACTGAACCTGCATCAGATCATCCACAAACCCACACACATCGCTGGCCACATCTTAGATGTCATTTTTGCAAATACAGAACTAGTTACCTTTCAAACAAAGACTCGGGTCACATGGTCAGACCACCATTTGTTTGCTTTCCAACATAAAGCAACACTAAGCGATGCACCTTAAGCAATTTTACGTGCATCCACCTATCGACTGTGGAACAAACTCAATTTGGAACACTTAGAAACACAACTAACATCCAGTTCAGAACTAGACACAATAAATTCTGTTAAACTATATGAGTGACTGCAGGAAGCTTTTGATATCCTGATACCACTAAAAACCACACAACAGAACAAAAGAAAACAAGCACGTTGGAGAAATACAGAGATAAAAGAGATAAAACATCAAATTAGAAAGCTGCAATGTTCCTGGCTCAAAACAAACACCAATCAAGATAAAGTTCGCCTACAGAAAAATAACGAAATATACAAGTCGGCTATCAAAAAAGCTAAGAAAAGTTACTATTCAGATAGAGTTCAAAATGCTAAATGTGCAAGTAAAGAATTCTATAAAATTCTTAATGAATTTCGTAAACCAAATTGCCTAGAAGGAGCTCATCCTGTTACTCAAGATTTCACAGACAAACCGGCAAATCATTGCACAGCCAAAGCAGATACATTGGACTCATACTTAAAACAAAGACAAAGCACCAGCACTGACCCTTTTCCAAAACAACAATCCAAGAATACTCTAACCCAGCCTCTCCGTTCCTTCCAACACATTTCACACGATAAATTTATGGACCTGGTCTAAGCAAGCAGGCCTGCCGGCAGCCCTTCTGACCTGTGTCTAACGCAAACCTTCAAGACAATTCTTCTAACAACCTCTGCTGCCACTCCAGTAAGAAGAATCATCAACAATTCCTTAACTACCTGAATATTTCCAGAATAACTCAGTCATACATACGCCCATTACTGAAAAAAACAAACTTGGACCCGCTGAACCCTGACAACTACAGACCGATTACAAATGGACCTTTCCTGGGCAAACTGATAGAAAATGCAACATTCGCCCAGATGTCACAATTCATTGAAGATAATGCCATACATTCAGACTTCCAAACAGGATTCCATCCAGGAAGAGGCACAGAATTTGCCCTCCTTGCCATCTGAGATGACCTGAAGAACACAGTTGACCGCAACGGGGTTGCTGCTTACTTCTCTTGGACCTCTCGGCTGCCTTTGACACAGTTGTCCATGACACTCTGATACAAAGACTCTACGAAGCTGGCATAGAGAGGACTGCTCTAGACTGGATCACATTCTATTTTCGCAACAGAACTAATGTCATCCATACCCCCCCTTTCTCGTCCAAACCGCACTTCACAAAAGCAGGGGTCCCTCAAGGCTCTATCATCTCACCCATGCTTTTCAACATCTACATGAAGTCATTACCGGCACTGATCAATCAATTTCACCTTACGTGCTATAACTATGCAGATGACATGCAAATACTCCTTCAACTGGAATGCCCCAAAGACATTGGAAACTCACCAATTTTCAGTTGTCTCAGAGCCATGGACAAATGGATGAAGTGGGTCCATCTCAAATTGAATGCTTCCAAAATGGAAATACGTGTGGTGATTGGAATCATTATGACCTGCTCACTGCGTGGCCTGATGATCTGGGAACACCGCCAAAAGTATTGAATGAAGTAAGAAACCTCGGAATGACCATGGACTCCAAGCTATCAATGAATGTCCAAGTAGACAAACTAGAAAGATCAAGCTTTGTTACTATAAAAACTCTTTGATGAATCTTCCCCCATTTGGGATTTCCACAAGATCCAGGCTACCATCTCCCTTGTTCCGTCCAAACTTGATTATGCCAATAGCCTCTACCACGGATCACCTTTAACAACCATGAAAAGACTACATCGGATTCAGAACTCAGCTGCCAGACTACTCTTACATATAAAACGGCAAGACCACATCTCCCCTGCCTTGAAAGCCCTGCATTGGTTACCGGTTGCCAGAAGATCCACATTCAAGCTGCTTTGTATCATCCACAAAGCGATACATGGAACCGGACCACTCTTCATCAGGAATAAAATCACCAAACACATTCAACAAAGGAACCTCTGCTCTAGAGTGGCACCTCGCCTCAAAATCCCAACGTACAACAAAAAAAGCATGGGTGGCACATCCTTCTCTGTTCAAGCAGCCAAACTATGGAACTCTTTACCCCCCAACATAAGATCCACAGATAACCACCTTATCTTCAGAAAACGACTCCAGAATTGGCTCCTCCCCACATAACCACCCTATGCAAAAAAAAATAAACAGCATATCCCTCTGTATATAAGCATTTAATTGTACTCTAGATATGTACCTATATATGTGTATTGCTTTGTATAAACATGTAGAATAATTGTTTAAAAAAAAAAGATATTCATTAGTTCTACTTAACAAATGTACATATTACTGATACATTATTCTGGGTTTTTAACATGTATATAAGTGACTGCATAAATAAGTAAATCTTTTATCATAACTATCTACAATTGCTTCACTAATTTTTTTTTTTTAAATTCAATAAAGTACAACACTTGAATTCCGGAGTTTATTTAATGCATCTTTAATCTACATATACTGCCTTACTTTATGCATCTATATACTTTCCTTGTACTTCTGGATCTATATATTTATTACTTTTCTTCTAATTCAGCATATCCAATGGACTACCCTATTTCTCACCCTATACCGCTCTCAATATATCCTCTACCTCAACTCTGACTCACCTCAAACCTCTTTCTACTACTCTTCCAATGCACTACCCTATTTCTCACCCTATACCTCTATCAACCCCATAACACTACAATGATCCCCAAAATAACTCTTTCTAGACTCTTCCCCTCCTTGCATCATCTCATACCTCTTTTACTATTCCGATCTCCCAAAACAATCCTTTCTAAACCCTTTCCTCTGACTCTTCCCCCTCCACCTTCCTTTTATTCATCCCAAGCCTCACCCTACTGCTATGAGCTCCAAAACAAAGAAAAAACAAACACAAAAAAAAGATTTCCAAATCCTTCCCTCTTCTATTCCTCCACTATCCTTTTCAATCCAAATAACAGACTAACATGTCCACCACTCAAATTAATTTCATATTTCACTATACTAATTCACCACTAATCCTTTATGGGTTCCGGAGTAGCGTGCTACTCGCCGAAAAAGTGCTTCAACACCTCATCCGGGGTAGCAAACGCTATATAAATGCAAACCATTTTCCCTCTTCTATACCTCCACTATCCTTCTCAATCCAAATAACTGACTAACATATCCACCATTCAAATTACTTTCATATTTCACTATACTAATTCACAACTAATCCTTTATGGGTTCCGGAGTAGCATGCTACTTGCCGAAAAAGCGATTCGACGCCTCATCAGGGGTAGTAAGCGCTACATAAATGCAATTATAATACAATACATAAGAATTGGAAGCAAAATAACTTAACTGCAAAAGCTTCAAATAAAACAGTTACACTGAGCTCCACACCTCAGAATCAATTTGTCCCAAGTAATGAGATTACCCCGGATTACAAATTCCCCTATCTCCTTAAAACCCTGAGAAAGCCAAAATCGCATCGCAGCCCCAGTTAAGGACAGGCCAAAATAATTAAACTCCTAAACCTGGAGATATTTATAGCCTGCGGGGATCTGATATGATTTAAACAAGGCAGTCCCCCTGCTACCCAACTCCTGAAGTGTCTTATACCACGTTTTCCTTGTCAGTTTGGCTGTTTTTATAAAAGCTGCCAAACTAATTGCGGATTCCTGCACCATTTTTCTGGAAAAGAAATCATCCAATAATTTTTTGCCTCCCAATAATCTTACTGCTAAATCTAAAAGCGCTGTTTGATAAAATGCCTGCATACGGGGGAGTGGCAGGCCTCCCTGAACCTTGTCTAACTGCTAAACGGCATATTTAACCCTGGGGGTCTTCTTGTTCCAGACAAAACTTCTTATAAGGGAATCGAGCTCCTGAAAATAACCGCTATTAATTTTAATGGGAACGTTGGAAAACAGAAAGAGGAAAAAGGTTAGAATAGGCATCTTAATTAATGCAACCCTCCCAATGACTCTCAAAGGAAGCCCAACCCGCTTCAACATCTACTTGACACCACGCGCAGACATCGTCAGAACCCTCAACATCATACACCAACGATACCCACTTCATCCTCTCGCTTTCAGCGAACCCCACCTTGATGAGAAGACCAACTTGCACAACTGTATGAAGAATGTCCCAGCCTGAATGAAGAACAACTGCCTGAAGCTCAACATGGACACAACTGAAGTTATGATCGTTGGCAGATACACCTCCCTCTGGAATGACTCCTGGTGACCATCGGAGCTCTGTCCTACCACCACTCCCAAAGACCACGCCCGTAACCTCGGCATCATCCTGGACAGCGAACTCTCCATGAAACGCCAGGTCAACGCCATCTCCTCAGCCTGCTTCCACACCCTCTGCATGCTCCACAGAGTCTTCAAGAAGCTCCCCGTCAGCACCAGGAAACGTTGACGCAGACCCTCATCACCAGCCGGCTGGACTACAGCAATGCACTCTATGCAGGCACCTCCACCGAACTCATGAAAAGACTCCAGACAATCCAGAACGCAGCAGCCAGATTGATCCTCAGCCTGCCCAAGAGACGCCACATCACCAAGCACTCGAAAGTCCTCCACTGGTTCCCCATCCGGACAAGATGCCAATTCAAGCTTCTGACCCTCGCCTACAAAGCCCTCCACCATGAACCACTGCCTGAATTTCCACTGACCTCCCAGGAACTTCTGCTCCGCTAACAACGCCCTCGCACAGACACCACGCAGCCCCCGCTGCCGCTCCAGAGGATGCTTCTTCTCCCACCTTGCAGCCATGTCCTGGAACACCATTCCTCTCCACCTCCGTACCTCACCCTCGCTGACCCACTTCAAGAAGGGACTTAAGAACTGGCTTTTCTGACACCCGCAGCACATCGACTATATACCCTATGGGGTGATAAGCTGCGCTATACCTGTACCACCTGATTGATTGAAGGAAGAAGGGACGATTGTCGTATAGTTTCCAAAAATACATAGGATCTGCGCGCTTAGACAACATAAATTAAGGGATTGGTGTCCAGACTGATTCCAGACACCCCCAATGGATATCTTACCCTTTAGACCAGCTAGCTCACAGTGCCACCATAAGCCCCCTAACCTTACCAAGGAGCGAATAGTTTTGGCAACTATCAAACATGACAACCATTGATCCTTCAGGGATCATGGAAACAGTACAGTACTTTTTGCTGAGTCAATCAGAGAGATACACAGAATAAACGAAGGGGACGTTTTCAATAAGCATTTATTGAACCATAGTCATTCTAGTATAAAACATGTTTGCTGCGACAACCATTAGACAGAAGCAAATGTAAAAGATTACAAGCACCAACAGAGTAAATAAAAGGTAGAATTCTACCATGGTGCTAAACAGTAAATATATGCAGGCATATAAATATGACAGTAATCAAGCCTGCTCCTACGATGCAATCCTACCTAAGTGGACCTAGCATGTATGTGGGTGTAAAGACAAGAATCCCCTAGGGATGAGCCAACCCCATTACCTGAGAACGAAGGACCCTGTCTTGGTCTCGTGTTGGACACCCCGCAAAGGATGTCGGACCGCTGCGTGTTGCAGCTTCTGCAGGCCGGGTCCTCAGTGTCTTGTGTCAGTGTGGAAGCTTTTCCTCTGTCTATCTATGGATGGTATGGTTCTTTTATACCATAAAGATAGCCTCGGGTTCCTAACACAATCGATATGTTGTGAGTACGATTATGTAAATGAGCCTAAATCAATACCTGCAATTATGAAAAGTAGTTATTTCGCCCTAGGATGATAATGACCATAACGTTTATACAGCGTATGTTAATCCTGTTATGTTCGTCATGTGCAGGGGACGTTTCTAAGAATCCTCATGTATAATAAATGAGGCTAGTTTCAAGGAAACCGAATGACATTTATTCAGTACATAACTGGGTAAAAGGTCAGTGCTAGAACCGTTATGCAGAGCAAGGTATTACTAATGTAGGTGAAAGGTCGTTTGCTATTTAGGCCTAGTTTGGGGTACATAACACCATCTATCCAATATCTCTTGAACCTTCCTCAACTTAGCGGTATAATTTAGCTGGAATAGCTGGGAAAGTATATCGTAACCTATATTCCTAAATACCTAATTGGACTTTGATCTTTGACCTGTTGTAAGGAGACGGGTAAATCTTCAACCAAAGTAAGACTGAAGTATTGCTCTTTAATGCATCGGTTGACCTTGTACCCCCTGATACCTGTAAATTCCTCTTATAAATCGAGAGCCCCCTGTACATTCGTTGTATCGGGCTTAAGCTACAGAATCATGTTGTCTGCAAACCGCTTCAATTTGGACATCCCCTCCGCAGATGCACTTATCCCCTCTGCTCCAAACTTTTACTGCTAGTGGGTCTATAAAAAAGGTAATCAATATTAGAGATGGGACATCCCTGTCGAATGTCCCTGTTAATAGATACCTTATACACAATACTGGAATTGACAATTATCATAGCATGTACACCCTGAAACAGGTTCTTAAGCATAGTGACAATGGAAACCTGAATTTAAGCAGACAGAAAAATAAGGCTTCCCAGTTTAACCAGGTCAAACACCTTCTCAGCATCAACCATTACTGCTGCTGCGGGCATTCGTTAGACGAAAAATAATCTATTGCATGAATTAAAGTTTGTGTTTGCAGCCATGAGACGATTGGAAACAAATCCGCTCTGGTCACTATGGACTAACAATTGACTAGCTGGAAATATCTGAGCAGCCCATATTTTAGTCAGAAGTTTATAATCTACATTAAGTATGCTAATGGGTCGATAAAAATTCACATTTATTTGGGATTTGTCTTTTTTGACAAAGCTCACTATAGTGCACTACTTAAAGGAGAGGGGGAACTTCCACAACTTCCTTTATGAAATTGAATAGATCAGTTAGAAAGGGTACCAATTCTTCCGCAAAAAATTTATAGAATTCCACGGGGTAGGTATCATTTCCACACGCTTTTGCATTAGGCATTTTACCAAGTACTTCAAGGACCTCAGCCTCTATTATCTCTCCCCGACACTGCTGTAGCAGAAGAATTGGGAAGTTGAGTCAAACATAAGGAGCTAAAATACTGCGCAATACAAGATGAGGATACCGGGTTCATAGTTTCATGTAATTGCCTATAGTGTTGTAGAGAGACTAACGCGACCTCGTCCTTCTTCTCAGATACTAATGTATGAGTGGACAGATTCTCAATTTTTCTGACAAACCCATTTATCATGCTTGATGCGCATAAACCAAGCCAAAAATGTACTAATTTGCTGGCTCTCTTTTCTAAAGTTGTTGCTGATAAGCTTTAGAATTATTGATCTCTTCTAGTATAAAGAAGTCTCTCAAATTTTGTTTAGCCCTTTCTAAACCGTTCTTTGAGGTCCCACTTCCTGCTAACCTAATAACAGCACTCATAGCATTGTTCACCGCTAATTGTAATTCCAGTATTTGTCTAACATGTTCTTTACTTTGATAAGCTTTATAAGCGATAATGCACCCATGTGCCAGAGCCTTAAAAGCTTCCCATACAGCAAAAAGAGAGGCCGAATTCTATTAATTAAAAAAAACTCCAATATAAATGCACGCATGTCTTCCAGCCATTCCTGATTAGTTAATAAAGCCCTATTGAACTGCCACCTGGCACCTTCTCTGACAGGAATAGCCAATTTTGTTGTGATTGATACTGCCAAATGATCTGAAAAGGCATTCCCCCAACTGTCTGACCCAACCCTTTTAAGTGACTAAGAAGCCCAAAAACAAAATCAAGGCGGATGCAGTTTTAAAGCGGTGAGAAAAACATGTATATTGTGCTGTGCCAGGATGATCAGTACGCCAGGCATCTATTAAATTGAAATCATGTTTCATTACCGTAATCACTTACTTAGTCTTGGGCTTTAGCTGTTCTTTAGCCGTATTTGATGTATCCAAAGACAAATTCCGAATAAAATTAAAATCCCCCTCCCCACCCCCAAGGATCATCGGGCCCTTTGCCCCCATAGCTATATTATGGATGCGTAATAAAGAGTCTATCTCGTCACTAATAGGACTATAGTAGTTCACCAAATTAAAGGGGCAACCAGGAACCAAAACTTTTAGCCACAACCATTTGCCTCGAGGGTCCATAATGACTTCCCTTGCCCCCCAGTCACACAATTGATCGCTACACCTCTTACCGCCATACCCCCTGAAGCGAAATACACCTTAGAATACTTCTTGGGGATAATACTCTTCGGAGCACTGCTCTTTAAATATGCCTCCTGCAGAAAAATTACCCCAGGAGAAAAAGACATCAACCATCGTATCAATCCCCCATATTTACGATTGTTCAAAATACCGTTAACATTGCAGGATATTAACCTTACTGCTTGCATTGCTAAAACCCTGTACTGTGCTGCTGCCTGCCCTCTTCCAAAATGTTAACGCTCTTTTGAAACCAATTACTTTTATCAAGCTCAAGATTTTTTTTCACTGCAAATGCGCCCTCCCACCCATGCCACCCCCCTCCCCGAATGAACCCTGTGTCCCTCTGTACTCCCTTACCGAGAGGAGGAAACCAAACCCTCCAGAAAAGGGGCGCCATGGTACTGCACTCATGCCCCCAGGGAAGCTCACCTGACCCACTGGAAGCACACAACACTTTGCATAATACAATCTCCACAAGAAAAAAAGGGGGCCCAATAGAAAAGACCAAAGTCTAAAAACTAGTTTGAAATTTTCTGGAGAAGCTCTTGTAGTAGAGAAAAGATGAAAATTTCCTTTCACCAACACTTTAAGCTCGTACTGTTGCACAATGAATGCCTGAGCCCCCTGGGATCTGAAAGAATCAATCATCCTAACAAACACTCTCTATCACCGAGCCACAGATGCAGACATGTCCGAAAAAATATGCAACTGGGGCGCTTCCATGGTTGAAAAACCTTTCTTCTCCATGGCCTTTGACAAAATGTAGGCCAATATAGTGCGTGGGTACTTACAGCTGGGGGAACGATGAGCCCTAGTGATAGTCAAATCCCCCACGAGTACAGGCATTACTTTTTTGAACACCGAGTCCATCAACTGGGATACTTGCTGTCCTTAACACTCCTCCAGTACCCCTACAATACGGAGATTTGAGCGCCTATTGCAGTTCTCCAGGTCATCAACCTTATTTTCCTAGAGGCTTCCACTTCTTGCTGCATGGATATCACCTTGTCCTCTAAATCAGAGATTCCAGTTTCAGCCTCCTTCAATCTCACAGGAAACTGAATCTTATTCTGGTTGATCTTTGATGAATTTTCATGGAGAAAAGCAATGTCATGCGCCTGAGATGCCTTCAAATCTCTTATCTTAAGCAAAATAATGCCTAACATGCTTTTAATGAACTTATCCTGTCCATTGCTGCTGCCCCCCTTTTCCTGTTGCAGATCTTGAATCCTTAAGCTAGCTCCATATTCCGAAGAGGACTGTGCCGGAGTGTTGCTGAATTCCGCGTTTGACCTGGAAATTGTTGGTGGGGACTCCTGCTGAGACTCCTGCTGGGAGAAGAGAGACTGCTCCCCTTCCCCCTCCGCTACTTGGGGCCTTGCCTGTGTAGCCACCTGTACCCCTGTAGGTGCTGTCAAAGTTGCTGGCAAGGCTACGTGTTCACTTGAAACCATTACCATCCACATAGTAGATTTTGTCAGTTTGGAAAACAGTGGATATTCTTTGGTCTTCACTTGACTTGACGCTATCTCCCCCCCTGTTATCTGCTACCAGCTCGATATTATTGTCCATTTGCTCCAGCCCCAAAGGAGACCGTCCCAAATCGTTCATCCTGGGGTCTCCAATTCCGACACCTTCTTGCTCCCACTCTGACTACTGGAACTGCCTGCATCAACCAGTTCTCTGTCCTTGGCCTCCATCCTTAACTGTGCATTACGACTCCCCCTGGCTGCCACGGATTTAGCTTGCATCACCTGTCGTTTTGACCTCTGGGCATGAGTAGACTGAATATTTGCAGCACCAAAGACATTTGCTGTCTTAAAGTGCTGTGTTCGCTGACTGTGCCAGTTACTTTCCCTGAATAAGAGGCAAAATTCAAGAGCCAAGCACTCATCCCTTCTTTGATGCTAGCTTTTCTATTTGCCACGCTTCTCCCCTCTTGCTCCGGATGCACTTATTCTAATTCTTAATTCAAAGGTGCCTTGAGATCACTCAGGTGCCACCTCAGTCTTTAAATTCTCTGCAACTCTCCAAAACGCAGCCGCTATGCAAAGTCCTAGACCTTAACACGGCCAAGAAGCAACGAGGGAGTTAAGAGGAGCAGACCCTCCACTGGAAAAGAAGCCTTAATCGAGTCTCAGTCAAGCTCTGAAATAAAGTGCTGGGTGCCTGCCAGTCACGAGCCAAGTCTTTAGTAGTTCTCTCCTTTTTTCGCCACATGCTTCGGGCACTTTAAATGCCCCGGCCTGACGTAGCCACGAGCCTCCGAGTGCAGCAACCCCACAACAGTGAGCCCTGACCTGCCCCAACTCCCCGCGACCGGCCATGCTCACCTCTGCACGCCGGAGTTGCTGCTTACCATCTGCTGGAAGGCTGCAGAGCGTGTTCACAGCACGTCTGGAGAATACTGGGATATCAAAGTACTGAGGAAGGGACCAGATGCATGGCAACTTCGCCGACCCCATTCACCTCACGGGCGAGCCGCACCAACACCCACTACACTCAGCGTCCGTGGCCCAGCTGCTCACACTTGTGCTTCTGGGAGGGGGGGGGTGTAGCACGTAGTGCACTAGCAGCAGAACATGCGGGCTACGCCTGCCGCCTACCTAAGTTGATGATGTATACGGAAAAGAGAAAGGGGAAGCCCATATAACCCTCTAGAGCCTGGACTACACCACAAACAAGTGAAAAGAAGAGCTCTAGCAGGATAAATATGTAAGGAATTTGAAGAGGTCAACTTTTTATTTGTAACCTCTGGCGGGACGACTCGCCTAATGACTCAATCATTTTGAATCATGTAAAATGCATCAATTACATTTTTGAAGACATGTCTATACCAAAATCAAAGGACACTGACTGCAAAGTTACTTTCTTATTCAAAACATTTACTTATTGAAAAAGTCTTATCAATTTTCCAAAACAATTAGTGTCACAACACATTAACAGATACTACAATTTATCAGTTCATCATACAAACGTGTAACAAAGGTGAATAAAATAATAACTTAAATTAGGTGAACAAGGTGCCTGCAATGACTGATAACCTGCTCTTCTTTAGGCAACAATAGAAAAACTGTCTTCAGGTACCAACATCAATTCATACTAGACCAACTAATACATAGCTCAAATTAATTGCATCCAACAATGGTTTTTTGGTCTAAGCACCAATGGGTTTTGTGTGTATCTTTCTATTAAATGAATGCTGTTGGTCCTGGATAGTGAGAGTTGATGCGTTTCGGCCTCCAATTATGGTCTCCTCAGGACTGTGCGGGACCAGAATCACCCAAGCTACAACTGATTCTAACAAGGATACAGAGATTTCTGGCATGAAAACTCCAAATGCAAATTCAAATTCCAGAGCTGGCTGTAAGTGAATGTATCTATGGAAAAACTCAGATGAGGCGCAGGAAATAAACGTCCTTCAAAATTATTGATGGCCGGTGCTGTTTACAGCAACTCGCTCTAATGGGGGTAAGTTGGCATGACATAGAGCAAGGCATTCCGGTAAGCTTGTGGATAGCGGACGTGACCCAACCTTGCTGCTAGAGAGTTTCTAAGTTGATGAGTCAGGAATAAATGATGGGAGTGTGACAGTCTGGTGGCAGTCAGTGATTCCAGTGCTTTTCTCAAGCATTAAGTGAGGCTCTGCCTGACAGCATCTACATAAATCAGCCATCACGACCAGTTTGTGGGGTAAGAAAAGAGCTGTGTTACATAATTGTGAATGAGGGAGGAAGCTTCCAAATGTCATGTGTGAGGATATGCAGCTTCTTTCAGACTTTGAAGGGAGAAATTTGAAATGGAGAGTAGAATCCACCGGCTGAACTTCCTCTTACATATTGATGTTACTGTGGAGGAAATTATTTGTGTGGAATCTACTCCGTAATAATTTACTCCAGAAGCTGAAAGATTTTTACTTCCTTCAAAACTCCAAATGAGGTCCCTATGTGTCATGTCATCAGGATTGCCAAGGAACATTGTGAGAATCGACAGTGCTCCTGTGCCTGTCTTGCCTTCACTCATTTATAAGGACACACAATCACAGTGCCGAGCTTGGAGCTTCACTTTAGGGCAGTTTTGTATGGGCATCTTTTTTAAGTCTTACCAAACACCTTTTAGTTATATGACAGGCAGTGCAGGAAGTGAGGGGGAGACAGCAATTATTATTGAGCCGGATCCGGGCTGGCCTCAGAAAAATATGCTGAATTTTTCCAGGTGTAATTTGCCAACACAAGGACACATTCAGCAGCACCCACACCTTGTCTTCTTTCCGTTTGGAGCAGCAACCTGAAGGCAGCGAGGGGCTTATTTCTTTTCACTTCCAAACCAAAGGCCTTATTTAAAGTCGCATAAGCCCTCCTTCTCTTCGAGTATCTTCCTGGTTGAGATCTACCTGGAATGACCACCTACATGTCAAAGCAATGGAGGGAAACAAAGGCCCACCGCTTGTTCTCACTTCACAAGTACTTTAGAGAAACTATGATTTGGCAGCAGGTATTTTACATTGTTCAATCCTTGTATATAAAGATATGAATGCACTATGAGAATGTCAGATGTATCTCTCGGTACGAGTATTAGCACTTAACGATTTAAATAGCACTTAAGAATTTATTGACTTAATTTCTTTTACAGCGCTGCTCATCCCAGTGGAGGGCATCAGACTGCTTTCTTATGCTTTCACATACATAATATATAGAGGCAATAAATCATGTAAGTGGGTAAACAAATGTACAGGAAATGTTATATAAGACAGAGGGTTACAAAGTGTAAAAGTCGCATATTATCAGTATTAGTAGGCATTGGTCAGAAGAAACCCAGTCAGGGTTTAAAGTGTAATCCAGTAGCTGGACTGTATATACTAATAAAACCATATTGTTACCCAAAGTAACCCTTTTCGTAACCTTAAAGTAAGGAAAGGTTGGGAAAAATGAGGGTTCTAAGCCCATGCTTTGCAGTTTGTATGCGGCTTCTTGATGCCATTTCATAGCTTGCTCTGCTATATTAGAACGATTAAGCATTACGAAGTGCAAGTAACAAAACGATCTCTATGACAAACGCAGTAACCCACTAAAACATCAGCATAAAATAAAAATCTGTAATCTGTTTGTTACAGTTGCAGCAAGCGCACTAACCCCTGTGCTACTTTGAGACACAACTGTAATTAGACAAAGCACAGACCTCTCCGGCAAGTGCATTAACAACCAAAATTATCTAACTGTTATTATCCGCCGATCTACTGTCTAATTTGTCATTGTTGCCCGTTTCTTTGCAGCTGAGGTTTCAAAAAATAAATGTATAATTTGACTGCCACGCTTGTAATTAGAAAGCTGTGTGGATAATTCAGACCGATGAGGTGTAGCTCATGTACTTAGTACTCCCTGCTATTAAGAATCCATATCTGCACATGTATTTTAGTCTCTTTGTAGAGTGTAAATTGATATATTAGAACTCATTAGAGGACGGATATGAACTATAAGTTGGAACAGTTTTATTGTTGGTTGCCATTACTGCTTCAATTTATATGCTTGAGCAGTTCTTTTCACACTGGTTGACCCATTGACTTTTTTTAATGAACTATGTATTTTATTGTGCTTTAAAATTTTACATATTTTAACTGATGATTTTTTGTTTTTGTGCATTTATGATTTGCTTTCTAAATCGAATAAAGCTTTTGATGATGATGATGACTTCCACTCTGCTTTTCAGGATTCCACCCCTCATTACTCATCCCCACCTCTCCCACTGACACGCCTTGACCTTCTATTTATAGGTTACCAGAGTAATTTTTTCCATTTCCTTCACTAGTGGCAGATGCACAGTTAATTCTCTTTCTCATGGTGTCACAAGGATCAACATTACACCTATGATGCACTGCATCACTGTGTACTGCATGCATTGCTGCAAAAATAGTAAACTGCTGAATTAATGGGGCCATTCAACTCTAGATCCTTGGTCACTGCTATGTTTACATTACATGATTTTTGGCCTTACTCCACAGGCATCAATGTTCGGTTTTCCTCCTTCTGCTACCCAATGCTTTCATTAGCCAATCATGCTGTCTTTCTCCTATTGCTCCCTGGCATGCTTCCCATCGGAAATCCTTTAAGCTGGACGTTTGTAAGATAGCAGGAATGTGAATTATAATTCTCCCAACTCCAGCCCTTTGTTAAATTTGAAAAAACTAAAATCTTGCTTTCCTCAGAACTTGATGCTGCTTGAAAAAAAAGAAAATTGTTTCCCCTGCTAGAAACTCTGAAAATTCTGCTGCCAGTAGTCCAGTTATCACTTTGCCTTGATGACATTTGCTCATTATAAGCCAGTTAAAATAACACCTGTTTTTGGGGGCGTGGCTTGACGCCAATTGAAGATGGCCACTTCCTGAGGTGTCTCCGCGGCGGCTCGGAAGAGATGCGG
Organism: Calotriton arnoldi; assembly: GCA_963921515.1. Lineage (NCBI taxonomy): Eukaryota > Metazoa > Chordata > Amphibia > Caudata > Salamandridae > Calotriton > Calotriton arnoldi. The sequence continues at coordinate 576,993 of CAWUFW010005961.1, read as the reverse complement.
ATTTCTTCGGCGGACCCCGTCCATACAGCTGTGCCTTATCGATAATTTCAAGGATGCGAAGCATGCTGCCACCGTTTGCTGTATTTTTCCTGCGCTGGTGAGCTCTTTATATGCCTTGAAATACGGCCGGCGCGTTTACTTCATAAACTCGCGCCCGCCATTTTGTTTCTTTGCGCTCACCCTGCCTCCTCACAAATTACATTGCGGTTTTCTTGAGTAGAGGAAAAGCCGCTGAATGACGAGCAGAGCAGGGCACAAAGAGGACAATAACAGCTGTCAGGAGAAAACATAGCTGTTTTATCTGTGGATAAGGCATTTAAACAGATGAACATTTAATTTTTAGTCCACTCCAGGCAGAGCTACGCATAATCTTTTGTCTGGGCAATTGCAACACCTGTTCGGAGCAAAACAAAAGCCAACTCATTTCTCAAATCAAAGGGCTTATTTTTGCTTGCCTGACCATTAAACATCAACATGAGGCACTGTTAGAAAGCTGATACGCTGTTGCTTTTTGCCATCCTGTGCTCACCCTGCCTTCTCACTAACGACATGCTGATTTTCTCAATTTAAAATCTTCCGCTTTAACGGTTGCCTCTTGGTTCAGCTCATTGTTCCTCATTTATCCACCAAATGAAATTCTTCTGCTTCAACGGATTTCTCTCTGTTTATTACGCCTTTATTATGCCGTTTCAACTGCAACAATTGGTATTGTTATTTACATTCATTTCAGCTGAATAATAGCGACTGGTGGGGATTATCCTTGCTCATTTCTTTTGTGCTGCAGTTGCTGGTAATATTTCTGCTAGGTTCTCATGTGACTTTATTCACTTATGGCTGCAATTGTGATATTACTGGAGCTATACCATAATATTGCTTGACAGAGCAAAGACTATAATATTAATGTTCTTGGCAAATATCCACTAAGTTGAGGTTTTTGGTCAGTGCAAGCAAAGTCTAGGAAAATCCTGTCAACATATTTCTCTTTTTATGGGCAGAACGAAATCTTCTCGTCGTGTCACTAGTTCTCTCATACCTCTTTCATCTTTGGCAGACCATAACCCTTACTCTGTTCTTTCATCGAATATGGAAAACTCCGACAATTTGGCGTCACCTCCCGCCACGGAACCTTTGGTAGCTTCATCCAACATTCCGCTCCCCACCAATAAACTTGCTTCTAAATTGACCACTACATCTATCAAGTCGTCTGGCAAACGCCTCAAAACAGATCCTCCGTCGCCTAATGCATCCCCTCCATCGGATACTTTGGCAATACTTCTGGAAGAAATAAGAGCTCTTCGACCTTATATGGAGGAAACAAATACAAGACTTCAAGCTTTAGATGATAAGTGGTCTATTATGGAAACTAGAGTTACGCAGATTGAACGTCAAGTAAACTCTGTTCAAGCTGTGACAAATCAAGTTCCTTCAATGAAATCCGAAATTGCGCAACTCAAACAACATGTAGAAAATTTGGAAAATCGCAACAGACGTAATAACTTGCGCATTTATGGCTTGGCAGAGGGTTTGGAGGGTTCTGATGCTATCTCCTTCTTCAAATCTTTCATTCCACAAGTTCTTGGTCTGCCCAACTCTCCTGTTTTAAACATTCAAAGAGCACATCGTCTAGGTCGTGCCCCAACCACAGCATCTTCTTCAGCCAAACCTCGAGGAGTTATTTTATACTTCTTGGAATACACAGAATTATTGAAAGTTTTACAGACAGCTAAACTTAAAGGCCATATTTCATGGCAAGGCTCCAATCTTTTCTTTGCACAAGATTACGCTAAAGACACAGCAGATCGTAGAAAGAAATTCCTAGACATGAGACCAGCACTTCGCTCTATCAACGCCAGATTTGGCCTCTTTCACCACTGTCTATTCAAAGTCACTTATAAAAACAGAACAGCTAAATATGAAGATCCTGCTTTATTACAACGATTCTTGAATCAATGTAGAGAAGAAGACATGGACATCTCCAGACATGCTATTGTTTAACTCCATGTTGTTGTTGTTCTAATATGCTCTACCAGCCATGTTTTGTCGTTTTTTTTTTTTTGTTTTTGCTCTGTTCTAGTTTTATCTCTTGTACTTCCCTATGTTTAAATTGACTTTCTGGGAACAAGGCCAAGAGCTATGAAGATCCTCCATTGCTACAACCAGTTTTTCGTAACACTGTGGAGAAAATGGAGAAGGATTTATCCCAACATACTAATGTTTGTTCTCTTGTTTTTTCATGTTATAAGTCATTCATTCTGTTTCTGTTGTTTGCAATAATGTTGTGTTTTACTTGTTTACTGAAATTTCTTGTTTCCCCATATATTGTATATTGTTTTCATGGTATCTTCACCTATTGTATTTTTTCCTCTCTTATTAGGTGCAGTATTTCCTGTTTTTTTTTCGTATTTCCTGCTTTATCCCTGGTCCGCTTCGGTGATATCCTTCCTCCCTGATCCGCCCTGAGTTACCCGGTTAGTTGTGCCGTTTTACTTGTTTGGCTTCTCCACCCTCATTCTGTTCATGTTTTTGTTCATGTTTTTGTTTTTTGTCATTAATCATTATGTTAATCGATTTTACAATGTTTGTTTGTCTTTTGCCGTCCTTCTCACTTTTTCTTTTCTTTATTCCTCTTACTTTCTTCCAGATTATTTCCTTTTCTCAATTGCAAGTTTTTCTTTCTTCCCTACACTTTTTCCTTTTGTCCAATTTACATCTTTTCCTTTTATTCCTTCACTTTTCATAAGAACTCATCTATTCCTATGCATTTTTCCTCTTTTTATCTGGTCACTTTTGTTCTCCTTCTTCAGCGACTTTCTTATTCTCACTTTATCCATACTTCTTGCAATTATTTTTTATATCTTAGGAATATATAATACGTATTTTTTATTCATTATACTTCTTTTTCTCTTTTTCATTATCTCTTCTATTCACTTTCAGTCACTTCTTCTTTCCTACTGTCTTCCCTATCCTATTTTTATTTTTCTATACTTTTTCTCTATCAACTGCTCATACCTCTTACCTTCGCTTTTTCTTTTTGCATAATCACTAATTTTTCATTCTATGCACCTTATTTTGGTCATTGTGACTTTCAAAAGTCTTTACTGATTATTATCGCATATAGATTATTGATGAATTTTAATTGTTGTATTTTTTTCTACATTGAAGCTATTTTCCATTGTTTATTGTAGATGGCTTTGAGAGTTGTTTCATGGAATGTTAAAGGTTTCAGTTCTCCTATAAAAAGACAGCGGGTACTTGCTCATTTGTCTAACTTAAAATGTGATCTAGCATTTTTACAAGAAATTCATGTTCTAGAAAAAGAAACTACTAAGCTCAGGCGACAATAGGTTGGCCAGGTTTTTGCTTCCCCTGGTACAGGTAACCGTAATGGTGTAGTTATTTTATGTCATAAACGCCTTGATTTGAAGATTCTTTCACAAGATTCTGATGATGCAGGTAGATGGGTTTCTATTTCATTGTTGTTAAATAATATTCCATTGACTTCTTAATTTATATGCACCTACTGCTCCAAATGTTATTTCTGGCCTACAATATTATCCAAATTGATGTCTTTTCATGATGATTACCTGTTGGTTGGTGGGGATTGTAATTTAGTTATGGATCCTATTATAGACCGAAATTCCCGTTCTAGATTCACTCCCTCTCCTATGCACTCTCAATTCACATCCACTATTCAACAAAGATCTCTAGTAGATGCCTGGCGACTATGTAATCCTACACTCCGAGAATATTCTTTCTTTTATCCAGTACATTCCTCTCAATCTCGTTTAGACTATCTATTCACCTCAAAAGCACTCGCACAACACATTATTCAGTCCGATATTGGCTCAATATTAATTTCCGATCATGCTTCCGTCTCTTTAGATCTCGACCTTCTCCCTCCTGTCCATGGCACTCGCAGATGAAGATTCAACAATTCCCTTATGTTAGATTCTAACTTTACCCAACAATTTAGTTCTTTAATTACCACCTTCTTCCGTGAAAATGAAACTCCTGATATGTCTCCACAGATCGTCTGGGATGCTTTTAAAGCAGCTTCTAGAGACTTTATTATCTCCTTTGTATCCAAACGGAAAAAATCCTTTTTACATACTTTGCAAACACTTACCACACGTATCAAACAATTAGAACATTCCTTTTTCCAGACAAATTCCACAGCATGTTTAGATCAACTAATCAAAGCAAAATTTGAATTTAATAAATTATCAACAGACAATGCCAACTCATTTTTGCTTAAGTCCTCAGCTAGATATTATGGGGGCCAGAACAAAGCGGGTAAACTCTTAGCTAACTATCTTAAAGTTAAAAAGGAACGCACCAAAATTAGCTCTGTCCTGTCCTCCCATAATCATTTAGTCTACAAGAATGACGAAATTTTATCAGAATTCACCCAATTCTTCCAAACTCTCTATACTCCTGAGAAATCAGTATCCCAAGACCTTATCCTCCAAATCTTATCTTCTATTACTCCTCCTTCTTCTCCTGCTTTAGATTTCTCTGTGTTAGATGAAGATATTCGGTAGTCAGACATTTCTTCTGCTATTCGAGTTAAGAGAGGCAAAGCCCCAGGTCCTGATGGTTTCACGATTGAATTTTATTCTCATTTCTCTCACCTTCTTATCCCAAAATTACATCTTTTATTTCTTTTCTTTAATTCCTCCAAAAAATCTAGTGGCTCCTTCCAAGAAGCTCTGATTTGTCTCCTTCCCAGAGAGGGTAAAGATCATCATTTTTGTAAAAATTATAGGCCCATCTCTCTAATTAACTTGGACTATAAAAACTTTGCAAAAATTTTAGCCTCTCGTTTAGAGACTTTTCTGCCTCATCTAATTGGACGGGAACAATGTGGTTTTATTAAAGGACGACATCTTTCGGACAATACTAGACTCTTTTTTGATCTTCTTACTAAGGCCAAGCTCTGTACAGATTCCTTAGCAGCTATATCCCTAGATGCTGAGAAAGCCTTCGATAGAGTTGGTTGGTCCTTTATCTTTTCCACTTTGTCCTGGTTTGGGTTTGGTCATAAGTTTATAAATTGTTTCTCTGCTTTATTCTTCCCGTTTCCTCTACTTTGGTTAATGGTCTTATATCTCCCTCTTTTCCTTTACATTGTGGGGTAAGGCAGGGCTGTCCTCTTTCTCCTCTTCTTTTTATATTGGCTCTTGAACCCTTTTTGATTAAGATCCGTTCAAATCCCAATATAACCGGTTTTAAATATGGCTCTAATCAATTAAAACTCTCTATTTATGCAGATGATATTCTGCTTTTTCTTTCGCAACCTCAATCCTCTTTACCGGCCTTCCTGTCCGAAGTTCAGTCTTTTGCCGAAGTCTCTGGTTATAAAATTAATTCTGACAAATGTGAAATACTTCCATTAAATACATTGTTTTTCCATAGATTATCTTTCTTCTGGTTTTCGTTGGAATTCAGATAAAATAAAATAACTTGGTCTATGGTTCAAATCTTCCATTAAAGAATCTGTTACAATAAACTTAAAAGAATTACAAACACAATTATAAAATGCCACATCTAGGTGGAATCCCTTATTTTTATCCTGGTGGGGTCGTCTTGATGCAATAAAAATGATGTTAGTCTCTATAATACTCTTTTATATTTCTATCTTCCCATAAACATTTCTAATTCACACTTTAAAACAATTTACTCTATATTATCGAAATTTTTGTTGAATAATAAGAAGCCTCGTATGTCTTTATTTAAACTTAAAAGAACAAAACAATTAGGAGGAGTTAATTTCCCAGATTTTCAAACTTATCATACTGCATTTTTTCTTAAGGAAACTTCTCTTTTATTTGAAGAAGACATCGAAGACTCGTTATTACCTTTGTGGGCTGTTATCGAGAAACAATTTTCTCATCCTTTCTCCTTTCAAGAATCCTTATCTTTCACTCATCGTCCTTCCTCTCTCTCTCTTCTCATTTTCAATAATAGTTGTAAAATTCTTCAACCCTTACTTACTGGTCACCTTTCTCCTAGAGAGCTTTTTATGCAATCTTCTCTATGGTATAATAAGCTTATTAAAATTAAACATAGAATCATTTTTTGGAAAGAGTGGCATGCTAAAGGGCTTCACTGGGTTCACCAACTTTTTCAGAATGGTATGTGCATATCTTTCTCAACTGCCCAATCACGTTTTTCTCTATCTGATTACTGTTTGTCTAAGTATGTATCTTTGACTACATTAATCCAGTCAATTTATAATAACTTATCATCCAATGCTCCATCCCCCTGCTCCCCTTCCACCATTCTTCCGCTTCTGTCTCTTTCTCCATCTGCATCCCAGATCTATAAACATCTTTTATCTTCTCCAGATATCCGTGATAAAACTGAGGTGGAAATTTTATGGGAAACTGATCTCAAATTATCCTTTTCTATTTCCACTTGGAATAAGATTTGGATTAAGATTAGAAAATCCTCTAGAGCTGCCAATACCACCCAAACATTATTTTATGTCTATAATAGATTATTACTAACTCCTTCTTCTTTACATAAAATAAACCCTACTCTTTCTCCCTCCTGTTGGTCCTGTAATACTCCTTCTGTTGATCTATATCACATGTTATTCACTTGCCCCCTTGTTCATAATTTTTGGTTATTAGTCTGGAATCAAATTAACAACATTTTTCACACACAGATTCCCTTCACTTTTATCAATATATTTTTAGGTAGTGTATCTTCAGCATGGGAATCTTATCCAGATACTTTTCACATTCTAGATCTACACCTTACAGTTGCTTTTCAACAAATTACTAGATCATGGAAAAATACCGCTAACATTTCTTATTAAGCCTGGTGGTATGGGGTATGTTATAACCACAGGTTAGATAGAGCTTATGTCCATCCCATAACCCTTGTCAAAAAACGAGAATCCTTATGGTCACCTATCACTCGTTTTCTAGATACTTCTGTCATTGGAACACGATCCCATAACCCCCGCATTGAAGAAGTTCCTAAACCTCCATGAATTGTTTTGCATATTTTATACTTCTGCTTAATTAATTTACTGTTACCATTTATATAAGTGGTTATGCTAAGAATGTTTTATAAGTACTATTTTCTCCCTCCTCTCCTCCCTCTTTTTTTTTTTTTTTTTTTTGTATTTGTATTTTTGTATTTATTGTATTTTATATTACTTCAATAAAATTTCCTTTTCAAACTCAAAAATAACACCTGTTTAGGTAAACATAGCTTCTTTTTTCCGAACCCTCTATTATTCATTTGAACAAAAGTTCATGTGTTTTGTCTGATTTCTTCCCCATTTACAGTAATGGCTTTTTATAATGGCCTCCATGAAAACTATATTTATTGTGGTGATTCTCACCTGGCTTCATTAAAGGATGCTCCGGTTTTTTGCCTTTTTTATTTTTATATACTTCCTGGTTAGTGTTATCGAATGCATTGTCTTCTCAGGGGTTATTACCCCACAAACCTCAAATATCTTAATTGGTCCATCATCGCTTTTTTTCACCTAAAGTAATGCTAAATGAATGAGTGATTTCAATTCAAAATATTTCATTTTACTAATACGCTACCATTGTTTTATATTAATGTAACTAGTGTTAGTGTCAGTGACAAAGATGTGAAAATAATGCGTTCTTCAACAATTGGTGGTTGAAACTAGAGCTTGTTCTGATTAATTCTTGATTATCATTCACAAGACGTGGGAGTGTTCTGTCAGTAAGTTCTTAGGGCTTGGTTTTTGCGAGCTGCATGATTCCATGCACTCTAAAGAGATGGGCACGTTGTCACGTGTGATTTACTGTGTAGAAACGAGCATGATTGAGAGGGTAGTTTTGGGACTTCACTTTTATCATCATGCCACAACTCTTTACTTATTATTATTTTTGCACTTTCCTTTTTATTTCTTCACATATTTTGTTTTCCTGACTGCTAACAGGTATCTAAAATTAAATTCTTGACTATGTTTCCTTTCCCTGCGCATTGTACATACCTGACAAGAAATTGTGTTTTTGTTGTTCATTTGTAGACTGAAGCCCCTGAAGAAGGGCCGAACGACCCGAAATGCATTGGGCAGGAATGTTGAATTCAAACACTTTTGTATCATCTGGAGTTCAATGAAATTTTCTGTGTTTTCAACAGATTAAAATGTTACCATTATAACATTTCTACATGTTTTGTATGAATTGTTTTAATGTCTTTATTGAGGTTATTTTTTTGAAATCGCTTGTATAACTTTGTCAAGATAATTTGTAAAGGTAGAATGATCTAAAAAAACTTTTTTGTCACGACCACGACAAGCAGCAGCACATCGCTACAGTGCACAGTGGTCAGGTTTAATTACTTGAAATAAGTTGGTATTCATGGTGATAGGCCAAGACAGCATGTCTACCACTGTAGCATGCTAGATTAATTAGATTAGCTGTATTTCAATAGAAAAGAATAGGGAGTGCTCCACTTTCCCAATTACAGTGACAAAGATGTACCAGAAAGCAATATAACTGCAAGTGGTGAGAAGACAAATGCTTAAAAAAATACACAGCAGTCAAATTAAAAAGACCCAATGAAGGCGATATATTTGCAGGGTTTTTTGGAATACGCATAGATCGTAACTGCTGGCAATAATGTGTGTAACAAATCCTACAAAATAGCACAAATGATACACAAAGTGTATTGCAATATATATATATATATATATATATATATATATATATATATTTTTTACTTATTTTTATTGCAACACTGCTCAGATATTGGCTTACATGTCAATTTTACATTTTATAATGCATCAGCGGTAGGCTAGTCATTAACGTATTACATCACAGCAGTCTACTTGGTTGCCTATACGCTCCACTTATTAGTTTCATTGCTGGGCGCATGATAACTATACGGTATATAAAGCCTTCCCCACCCAGGAGAAATGTGTGTAGCAATACTTATCCGGAGTTATAGTTGGACAGTGAAAATTACAATAAAGAACCGTGGCAGCGATCAGAGGCGGGAACCCATCACATAGGGAATAGAAGGTAAGACATCTAGAGCAGGACTATCAAACGGCCAACAGAGATTCCAGAGGAAGCAGGGGGTGAGCTCTACTTTTCCCCGGTGGAGGCTATTTCTATGTATTGTAACTTTATTGTTTATGGTTGTTTTCACAAACCTTTACAATATTTTTAATCGGATAATCACACATAGCACATACAGTTTAAAAAAAAGAAAAGATATTCATTCATCTTCAATAAATAGTGATAATTCCAGAAGGTTAACATAAATTTCATTATATAGGCTAAAAGTTTAAAAGCATTCAGATGCTCTTCCTTAATACAGTTGATATGGTTTCAGTAAAGTGCTAGTGAAAGTTTTTTATTTCTATGTGTGTAGGCAGGAATTAACTTCATTTTCGTGTTCGGCGTAGGGGTGGTATGATGACGTCTGTGGTGTATACAAATATTTGATCCTAAAAAAATAGTCAGCAACCCATCCCTTGACTCCCTTGAGTCAGCACTGTCAGATCTCCACCAGAGACATCTTCAGCTAGCGCTAGATCATCTGTGTACTGATGCACATGGGCACCACACGAAATCGCTCAGCTGCAACGCGTTCAACCTAAAAACTAATGAAGCAAAGCTGTACCTATGGAGCTCAACAAAGAGCACAGTGACTCAACTCCAACTTAGAACCCTCCGCCCCCAAGATGAGTGAAGAGTCAAGGCAAGAAAAGAGGCAAAACAGGAGAGTATAGAGCCTAAAGAAGTCGTTGTGAGTCTAAAATGCGTTATGCTGTGTCATGGTTGATAGTATCAGAAGTCATTGAGAGATCCTGGAGCATCAAAAGTCAGATACTCTCAGAGACCAACATGCTGTATTCATTTGCAGGGTAGTTGTCACTGTGCTGCAGATAGTTTGGAATCTAAATTGGGAGCCAAAAGCATCCCTCACACATTTTGCCAGGCCAGTCCTCATACTGTGTGAAGGTTCGGCTCCTGCAAGGTGTGAGGGTTCCTTAGCTAAGCAATATTTGAAAAAATGTGGAAATGGAGCCTTCTACAACACATTTCTGTCACTCATGCACTGTATGTCATCCAGTATGTACTTTGGCTGTACATATGCTTTTTGAAGCTTATAGTAGCATTTTTGGGTTTATATTTTTGTGGAAAAATAATGGTGAATAATGGTTTTTATGTGGTTTCCAATATGCAAATGCTGAACTGATAAGATTGCAGTTGAAACAAATTTAATATGACGTAAAGAAGTGTGTTGATATTGATACATTACTTCTGGGAGGAGGTGTCGAATGTCATGTCGGCAGTTGTAGACCTGGAGGTCCTGTGTGAAGCGAAATGGCATATCTTGTGTTTATTGGGGGAAGATAGATGGCCGAAATATACTAGGTTATGGCTTATGACAGCCGGTATCGTTGCCAAGCGGAATATTGCATGAGAATGGGGCGGGCGGTTGGCTCCGAGTGTTGAAAAGTGGAAAGACAATTTGGACTGGTGCTGTAATGCTGAAAAAGTGTGGTTCCAGGGTAGGGGGTGCCCTAAGAAGTGGGATAAAATTTGGGGGAATTGGACTAAATACAGAGGTTTGTAACTCTTGATCAGGCACATGTGCACAGAGGGAGGGGAGAATGTGTTCCAGAGTGGGTAGAACTGCCTTGAATTTGTAATTTATGCAATGTTCTGAAAACTGTATTATGTAACCCAATGATGGCTAAGATAATGTTAATGTCAAAGTACTGTGACAGTTGGCCTATCACTTTACTGCCAGAATTGTTTGGTTTTTTAGTAAAAACATTTAAAAAAAAAAAAAGTGTTTATTAACATGATTTAGTTGTGCCACATTTGTGTGTGAATCTCCACCTTGAATAAGATGGATGCTATTCTAATGCTGATTTCTTTCCTGTATTCACCTTCTTCCATCTGCTCCCCTTGCGCATCTTCTCTCCCCCACCACTTTGTAGAACAAAGATAAGTTGATATTATTTTCCTGTTTTGCTCTGAATGAACTTTCTTGTGTTCCTAACTACAACATTCAGCTGTAGTTCAGTTGCTGAGCCTAGTTTTATTCATCAGTGTAAAGTTTAATTGTCTGAATGTTTCATATTAGTTTGAACATCTGGTTAGCAGTAACATGGAAGATGCTGAATGCTTACTTAAGTGTAGGATAGTGCTTAAAAACTTAGATAGTGATGTAGGCTATTCTGATTTGCAGAGAGAGTAGAGGTGGGCGAGCCACTGAAGGTCCTGTTGTAATCTTGAGCCGATAACAAGCCAAGCTTTCATGTGGCTTCTGCCTCTCTTCCTCTACCAGGGTTGTGGTGTTACGGCCAGAGCTGCCGACTATGGAATTCTGGAACCAGGTTCGAGTCTCGTGTTGGCTCAACATAATGTGAATCTGGGCAAATCACTTAATCTTCCCATGTCTATAAACAGTGCATTTGTGTAATTTAACTGTTTCTCATGTAAAGTACTACAATACTTTTGGGTCGAGTTGGCGCTTATATTTTAAAAACTGCAGTAAATGCACTAAGAGGTAAAAACAAAGACATAACATAAGGAAAACCAAATAGATACACATTTACTGACTGATTTTGTCAGAGCTTGTCACAGTTTTAGGTCATCATCCATGAGGTCCAAGATCAACTGTTGCAGGAGCAGCATGCACCGTCTCTCCCCTACATCCACCACACCACCACTGGTAGAAGAAGAACGCAATGATGTCAGGATGAACACAAGGGAAAGGGGTTTGATAACAAACTAAAATAGAAAGCTAAAATAAAAGGCAAAAACAATTTACCAAAAAAACAAACGTGATGATCCACTATCTTCCAGAGGTCCCACTTGGACCTACAGAACAAGTAATCATAAGGAAAATGTTAGTACAGATAGCAGGACAGTTATATTACCGAAAACGGAATCTGCCAAATGCTACCTAAAGGGTACTTAGGTTGTGTTACCGAGGGAAACAAGATACTGCGCCTACTAATCAAGCACACTGGAAGAGGGGCAGCACACTATTACCGCACAATGATGTACAAAAACAAGAATATCACAGGTGTACATACATTACTTGTCACAGCTCAACATTATATATCACAACACATAACTCGTGTAGAATATTAACCTTCGTACTTAGTATTTGCGTGATCTCCACTAGTATGCTGACAAAGTGTACACCGATGTTTAGTGTTTCTCCTCACACAATAGCACACCAGATTGCACAAAAATAGAGTTCTTAGGGAGGTTAAAAGAGAACACAATATACACAATAAACAACAAACTTAGCTGTGCAGCTAAATAACCCTAGCGTAGCTGTTTTGAGAATGTTCGGCAGCTTGAATGCACAGAGTTTTCGCCGGCTTTGAGGTACTAAGCTTTACTTTATCCAGGTTCGCGGCCAGAGGCCAAAGGAAGGCAACAAAGTCCCTAACAATGAGTGCGGCGGCCGCGGACTAATATCAAAGTGGGAGAGCTCCTAAAAGGGTACTTATCATATCCAGAGGGAGATGTGTGATCCGAATTCAGAGGCCTGCCAGGAGAGGCGTCAAGTCTGGATTCCTTGATGCAAAGCATCGACTGTTCAGGAGCCAGGCTACTTGGAGTCCAGGGCTTTAAAAATGGCCACCAAGACTTTAAGGTCTCGCAAGATCTTGGCTTGCTGTCTCATACTGTTGTGAATGACTCTGCAGCTGAGGATGAATCACAGTTGTTGTGGATGACTAGTCAGCGGAGGATGACTCACTAGTATTCAGACCCCTGTCTCATGTTGTGATTGACTTGCCAACTGAAGATGACTCACCAGTATTAAGACCCCCATCCAAGGCAAAATCTGAGAAAGACGTCAATTAAAGCATAAAACACCGTGCATGTAGGTAGACAGATCCCCTAATGTTCTGCCCAAAAGGTGACCTAAGGTGTCAAGCTCTATACCCTACATACCCTAGACTATGATGACCTGAATGTGTGCGCAGAGGGCCACATGGATGCAAGTGCTTAAGGTGAGGATGAGAGCACAGAATGCCAAAGAAGGTGCCATGAGAACCGCAGGTTTGTAGGCAAAGGCCACCAGCCTGATTCCCTGGCAGCAATGATGGTGGCTACCTGCGAATCCCTGACAGATTTGTACAGAGTGAAACCAGAAACCCTGGATAAATCATGGCTTTCCTGCTTAAATTGTGTGATCTTTGGCAAATTTTTTATTTCACCCAAACTCTGTTTTCTTCATTAGCATGTATGAAAGCACTCTAAAATGTGTGAGTTAACCTTACCAGTTGTACAAATGATTCCTTTTAATAAGTACATCACAGTGCTTAATGTCACCTATTAATATCAAAGCTTCCACATGTTAAATAAATACACTTGTTTGAACTTTGAAGAGACATTATCATATTCTATGTGGTTTGTTGGATAATTTACATAAGACATATTTTCAGGGCTTGGTTCTTGCATGGGCTCTAAGATCCGAGCCAGTTGTCTGGCTCGGCACTCCCTGTTAATTTGTTGGCTCGCCCACCTCTAACAGAGAGTTGTTACTTGCTCTAATGCCACAGTGAGTTTGCCGTTTTACTAATTTGATATATAAGCATTGTGCTGCCAGACACCAGAACTGGAGGGAGGCTTGTGACAGCCGCCCCTCCGCCCCAGTTCTCCTGACACCAATGGATCCCCTTTGTTCAAATCAAGATGGGGAGAGAAAGAAGAAGAACAAAACACCGCCACCAGGCCATCCAATTGTGTCCGACATTGGCTCCATTTTGGAACCTCTCTCACAATTCGTGAACTATTTCCTTAGACCACTAGTCCAGAAAACTCCAACCTCCTTGAAGGACACACACAACCTCTTAAACAACCTCAAAGGACTTGCATATTATCAAAGTACCTGGATATTGGTGGGTTTAGACATCGAAAGCCATTATACAAGTCTGCCACAATAGGCAACATTGCAAACTATAGAAGAAATACTTAGGAAATAAAACTGTTCTTTTAACACTCCCAGACACTTTATCTTGTAATGCTGTCGGATAGCATTAACAGAGAATTTTTTCAAGTTTGAAGACACGCTATACCTTCAAACCCATGAAACATCCATGGGAAGCACACTTGCTCCAAGCATAGCCAAACTTGATGTAAGTGCCTTTAAAGAAAAACACATCCTACACAGCTCTAACCCTTACAAGACCCAGATCTTAATTTGGAAAAGATTCATTGTTGATATTCTCTTGATCTGGAAGGGCCCCACTGCTTCTATTCTGGACTTTCTCAAATGGCTAAATACTTGTGATTAGTATCTCAAATTCACACACACAGCGCATCCTACCACCCTTGATTTTCTAGATGTGTGGATGAGAGCACAGAATGCCAAAGAAGGTGCCAAGAGAACCGCAGGTTTGTAGGCAAAGGCGACCAGCGTGATTCCCTGGCAGCAAGGATGGTGGCTACCCGCAAATCCCTGACAGGTTTGTGCAGAGTGAAACCAGAAACTCTGGATAGATCATGGCTTTCCTGCTTAAATTGTGTGATCTTAGGCAAATATTTTATTTCAGCAAAACTCTGTTTCCTTCATGAGCATGTATGAAAGCACTTTAGAATGTGTGAGTTCACCTTACCAGTTGTACAAATGATTCCTTTTAATAAGTACATCGCAGTGCTATAATATAACCTATTAATATCAAAGCTTCCACATGTTAAAGAAATACACTTGTTTGAACTTTGAAGAGACATCATCATATTTTATGTGGTTTGTTGGATAATTTAAGTAAGACATATTTTCAGGGCTTGGTTCTTGCAAGGGCTCTAAGATCCGAGCCAGACCTCTGGCTCGGCACTCCCTGTTAATTTGTTGGCTCGCCCACCTCTAAGACAGAGTTGTTACTTGCTCTAATGCCACAGTGAGTTTGCCGTTTTACAAATTTGATATATAAGCATTGTGCTGCCAGACACCAGAACTGGTGGGAGGCTTGTGACAGCCGCCCCTCCTCCCCAGCTCTCCTAACACTATGGGATCCCCTTTGTTCAAATCAAGATGGGGGGAGAAAGAAGAAGAACAAAACACCACCACCAGGCCGTCCAATTGTGTCCGACATTGGCTCCATTTTGGAACCTCTCTCACAATTTGTAAACTATTTCCTTAGACCACTAGTCCAGAAAACTCCAACCTCCTTAAAGGACACACACAAACTCTTAAACAACCTCAAAGGACTTACATATGATCAAAGTACCAGGATATTGGTGGGTTTAGACATCGAAAGCCTTTATACAAGTCTACCACAATAGGCAACATTGCAAACTATAGAAGAAATTCTTAGGAAATAAAACTGTTCGTTTAACACTCCCAGACACTTTATCTTGTAATGCTGTCGGATAGCATTAACAGAGAATTTTTTCAAGTTTGAAGACACGCTATACCTTCAAACCCACGGAACATCCATGGGAAGCACACTTGCTCCAAGCATAGCCAGACTTGACGTAAGTGCCTTTAAGAAAAACACATCCTACACAGCTCTAACCCTTTCAAGACCCCGATCTTATTTTGGAAAAGATTCATAGCTGATATTCTCTTGATCTGGAAGGGCCCTACTGCTTCTATTCTGGACTTTCTCAAATGGCTAAATACTTGTGATTAGTATCTCAAATTCACACACACAGCGCATCCTACCACCCTTGATTTTCTAGATGTTACTATCTATGCCAATGGAACAAGTCTGAAAACAAGAACTTTCTATAAACCTACTACAAAAAACAGTCTTCTCTCATTTAATAGCTTCCACCCAAGACTACTCAGAGAAAACTTACCTTGCAGTCAATTTTTAATAATCCGCTGAAACTGCAGGGAAACACAAGATTATAAAAGACAGGCTACAGATTTAACAAAAAACTACAAAACAGAAACTATCCTCTTCATATCATCAACAAATGCCAAAAAAGAGCAAGGAACCAACATCGAGAAAGCCTTTTAGAAACAACAAAAAAACAAAAGAGAATGATGTCCTTACGAGTGCCACAACATACAGCACGGGTTCCAACATGTTAAAAAAAAACAATCAATAAACACTGGAGTATAATTACATCAGGCAGACTACAGTAGCTAAAATCCAGGTTTGCCCATAAAAGAACCTGTAACCTTCGCGACAAGCTGGTCCACACACGACCACCCACACAAACCAAAGAAAACACTGTCCTCAACACATGGGGTCTACAACCAGTGGTTGGACAAGTCCCATGTGGAACATGTGCAGGGTGTCATTTAACCAAAGCTGCAAACGTTTTACAACTCAGAGAATCTAGAATAGACATTGAGAAGTCACACCAATTGCAATACTACACATGCAATCTATATGATCACCTTCCCTTGCCAATTAAGATACATTGGCTTGACCTGCAGAAAAGTGAAAACCCGGACAGGAGAGCACTGGAGCAATAGAAGGTGCAAGAAAATCACCACGCACATGAGCAACCATTTCTTATCTATGCAGCATACTGCTAATGACTGGGAATGGGTGATTTCAGAGACCTTGAAAAACACAAGTGACACAGAGCGAATTCTATTCCCAAAAGAGCAAAGATGGATATACCATCTTAAAACTTTGATAAGGGATTAAATTACACCATCCCCTGGCTAGCACTTAATTAGCACACATTACCAAAAAAAGCATGGTAAAGTGTAACGTCAACCTTGGACATTTATGATCAGAATCACAGTGAATTTTTCATGGTAACTCTTAGCTCATCATTAAAAAACACACTACCATTTTACAAAGGCAAGCAATCTCTTCAATCAAGCACAACACTGCACAGGAGACCAGTCCGAGTGCTTATTTTCACGACTCTCTTGACAAAATTAAGAGGCAGAAAATTTACATAAACCACTCTCATCCTAGCAATGCCACCCCGTAAAACAAGACCTCCAAGTTCGAATACAACAAATGTAAGTCTTTTCTCTATGTTGTTTTTATAAGAATATTTGTTCTAATAAGAATATATATTCTTTCTTCTCATTGAATTGAGATAAAAATATTTTTCTTCTCAAAATTAATCATTAATTTCCACCTCTCGTAACTTTTTTCAGAAATTTCCCAAACGACATAGGCTAATAGCCCAAAGCATCATGAACGCCCCACATGGTTTTGTAAAATTAGGGCAATATGGCATTGACACCGAATCCACGTACAACTAATCCCAAGCAGCGCCATGAACGCCCCCGCATCATCTTGTGAAATCCAGGCTATTACGATGTACTTACGCACAACGGGTCAAGTCCTGAGTACACAGAAGAGCAAATAAAACCGCCTCCGAGCCGCGTCCTCCTCACATTTCGGAACGTGCGGGAGACGCAGTAACAGGAACGCAGCAACGCAGCCTGGTGAGTCCAAACTGCTCAACCTCACAGAGACTTAATTCCTCTTTTCAACCCTTTTAAATATTGCAAGTGAATGACATAAGCTGCGCTCATTTGTCTTTCCCATTAGGTCATTTTTTCAGAGCCAACAGAAAATTGCACAGAGCGCTCCCCATGTCCAGGTGTCTATACCAATTCCCCTAACAGGTACACTTCTTCCCTACTTTTTTAACATTAAATAGCAACAAACTTTTCCTAAGAATAACAAGATTTTTAAAAGGCACACGAGAATAGTCACATCAAATTCTTCCTCATATTTTAAAGAGGAGCTCAGGCGCACAATAGTCACATTATGGAATCAGAGCAACAAACAATTTTGTAATATGTTAAATGGTCACACCGGGTGCTTAAGGGATTACTACCAAACATCAGAAGTCACAAATGTTATATTGTATGTCTGTCTTCTTTTATTATCCCCTTTCAGTTATAGGTCCAATGTAGAAGCAGTAACTGTTTCGTACTGAGAGCAAATTGTGCTCCAAGAAGAAGATGGGTGAGTGATCAGACTCGCTCACAGTTTTGCATGATATTGAAGCACCGTAAAATTTAGGCCTTCAACAATAATGGTCCTGATGAAAGCCACAAGGCCCGTTAGGGCTTATGTTGGCAGAAACATGTCGACTTGATTACTAGGTGAGTGAACTAATAAATTGCCCATGCCAACACAGCACAGTTTTTAAACTTATCCTTATCCAGCTTTTTTATTAAAACCCATTTCACTGGGCAAGAGATAATTTTAAGCACATGTCACTGTCAGTACACAGACAGTCTCCCTTCTGGTGGAAGATGTAGTATCAATTGGAGAATGGGACACTCAAGTGATAAAGACCTGATGATGATGCTATCCACCAGATCACACAAGCAGAAATAAACACACACTGTAGGTCTTGACAGCGTGGTTGAGGGTCTCAAGATTACTCTTTCCAGAGACTCTGGCAAAAAAGACACAAGTGGTTCATTCCCCACCCTTCATGATTTTTGGACTATGGGATCCCCCTCAGGGGATGGCCTACTGATATAGACAAGACCCCTCTCCTGGTGCTCTCTCTGGGAACCATCCAGGCAGTGGGACTGTGTGTTCGGCAATCTGAGCCTCTGCCCACCCCCACCTCTACATGAGAAGGAACATGGAACATTCTACCAATCCCAATCCACTGGGACCTACCTGGGCTTTTGCACACCTTCCCCACTTCCCTTGGTTGAGGAAACTCTGAGCCACCCCCTTCAGGATCACTCCCAAAAGCCTCTTCAGATTCTCTGGCATCCACCAAAAGGTCTACCTCCAGTGCAAGCTCCCTTGGGTCAGAGAACTCACACTCCACCGGGTGTTGGCATAGCCCTGGAAAACTGTGACTGAACATATGCTCTCCAATCAAATTGTCTAGCCGCTCCCATGTGTTAACCGTACTACCCTTCACTCCACCATCCAGTGCCTTGAAAAAGTACCCCACATCACCCTCCTGAGACTGGTGAGACAGTATCTGACTGTCCCTGAAACTCAACCCACAGTCTTGTGGGGTGTCTCCCTGTCACCATCTTCTAGAGTCAGTAGAGTGTCCCTCCCACCACTACGAATATGTCTCCCTGTGTCAGTTCCTCAATCTACCTCAGGGACCCTGTGCACCTCTGGAGCTACCACATAAACCTGAACCCCCTGGTGTTTGTCATCGCCCTCCTTGAAGTCAGCACCAAGTCTCAGGGTATTTTAACCTTTTCTGCAGTACTGGACATTATATTTTCACTGCAACCATCTTTGCTGGACTCAGCCCTCTTGGCTTTCAACTCCAGCTCCAACTCTCTCATTCTCAGCCCATGGCCAAAAAGCATTTCTCTCTCCTCCATGGCTAATTTCTCATTCGCCTCCTCCCATTCCTGCTCCAACCTCAGCTTTACAAGCTCCAACTCAAGCTTCCTGGCAGATCTGGAGAGAACACACTGTTGCCAGCAGTAGATTCAGCAGGGGATTCCCTATCTGTGCGATCCCCTCTCTCCTCTGGGGCCTCTGCAAAATAATTTTCTCCTCCTCTGCTTCCATCTTAGGGCGACTGCCCTCTTGGGAGCTGAGGGAGCTGAGGATCCTCTCCCTGACATTTCTAATCCTCCGATTCTTCCTCAGAGTCATCTGATAGTGTTGCTACCCAGCATGCGTCCTCATAACAAAACAGGGCTGCCTCAAGATCCTTGGGGATCTCCTCTTCACAGCCAGCTCCCTCTGCTTTCAGAAGCCCTTCAGCTCCTTCATCGTATAGATATCTAGGTGCCAGAAATTAATTTCCATTCTGTCAAGGCTTCACAGGTGCAACCACCACACAAAAGTTCCAAGCTGATCAAGATGAAGCAGGAGTACATTTTGAAAAATTACCAACTGAGAGAAATGGAGAAAAAAAAGTATCCTGGTACATAATGGTCTACTATCTGGTAGCAGTGTACACCAACCATTGTATGTCAAGTACAAACAGAAACCCTATCCTCACCGCTGACCACCAATGTTAGAAATAAGGGTCCCTAGTTGGCAGTGGCTTACACCCTATCCATGGACGGACCCTTATTCTAGTCAGGGTAAGGGAGTTACACACCCAAGATAACCCCTGCTCACCCCCTTGGTAGCTTGGCACGAGCAGTCAGGCTTATCTCTGAGGCAATGTGTAAATCAATTGTACATAAACACAGTAACACAGTGAAAACACTACAAATGGACACCACACCAGTTTAGATAAATGACCAATCTTTATCTGAATAAAACGAGACCAAAATGACAAAAATCCAACACACACAAGTAAAGATATCATTTTAAAAAGATTCAAAACAGTTCAGTCCATAGGAAACTATGGATGTGTCACTTTTATGACAAAGTACCTGGGATGCGCCAAAATGAAAGATGAAAACAGGCGCAGGGGAGATGAAGTGCCAGACAACAAAGCGATGCGTTGATTCCTTACTCGCAGGGGAGGTGATGTATTGATTCCTTACTGCCCGGGCAGGTGATGAGTCGATTACTTACTGCCGCGCAGGGGAGGTGGTGCGTCTATTCCTTACTGACAGGGGAGGTGATGGGTTGGTTTCCCGACATGCGGCCTCGGTTCATTACTGCTGGGCTATGCCGATGAAGAACTCGGCGCACAGGTGCGATGCGCTGAAAATCCGGACGCACTAAGGTCGTTGCAGCAGCGGCGAAACAGGCGTCGTGTCAATTTTCCAGTCGAGAGCAGGTAATGCGTCGTTTTTCAGCTGCACAGCAGGGCCTGCATCGGAGTCAGAGTGGGTGCCTAGGACGTCGGAGACACAGTGCTCAGAACTCGGGCTGTGGCAATCTTTTCAGCTGCATGGCAGACTTTGCGTCAAATCTTCAGCTGCACCTTGGCGATGCGTTGGTTTTTCAACAGCATGGCAGGAATGCAGCGGGAAAAATGGGCACTGAAGGTCAGTGCGTGGATTTTCGGTTTTCTTTGCAGCCAGACCACCTCCAAATGCCTGGTACTGGAATTGGCACAACTTGGCAGGTCAGAGCTCCCAGCAGAGGTGTTTAGGGGTTGCAGGTGAAGTCTTTAATGGCCCTGAGACTTCTTAACAGGAGGCAAGCACACATAAGCCCTTGGAGAACTTTGGCAAGTAGGATGAAGGAAGCAAACGTCCAGTCCTTTAACTGCCCAAGACAGAAACAGCAAGCAGCAGTCCAGCCCAACACAGCAACAAGCAGAGTGGCAGTTTCCCCTCCTATAGCTTCTCCAGCTCTTCTTCTTGACAGAATCTCCTCTTAGTCCAGAGGTGTTCTGAAGTTACGGTGTCACAGCTCCAGTACTTATACCAGTTTCTGCCTTTGGAGTAGGCAAATTTCAAAGGATAGTCTTTGTAGTGCACAAGAGCCTGCCTTTCCCTGACCTGGCAACAGACACACTGGAGGGGGGTAGAGTCAGCTTTGTGTGAGGAAAGGCAGAGTCTTATTCAGGTGTCAGTGACAACTCCTCCCACCACTCTAGCTCAGGAAGACCCATCAGCCTGGTGATGAGCCATCAGGATGTGCAGGGCACACCTCAGCTCCCTTTGTGTGACTGTCTAGAGTGAATGCACAAACAGCCCAATTATCAGTCTACCAGACGTGAATTCCGCAGGCAGGCAGAGACACAGAATGGTAAAGATAGAAAATTCCCATTTTCTAAAAGTTGCATTTTCAAACAAGCAATATAACAACCAACTTCACTAAAAGATGTATTTTTAAATTGTGAGTTCAGAGACCCCAAACTCCAAATCTCTATCTCTTCCCAGTTGTTAGTTACACTTGTAAGAGGTTACAAGGCAGCTTCAATGATAACCTATGGGAGAGAGAGTTGTTGCAAAAGTGGAAAACGAAATTGGCAGTATTTCACTATCAGGACATGTAAAACACACACCTGCCTTTCACATACACTGCACCCTGCCGAAGGGGTTACCTTGGGCCTACCTTAGTAGTGCCTTATATGTAATAAAAGGGAAGGTTTGGGCCTAGCAAGTTGTTGTACTTGCCAGGTTGACATGGCAGTTTAAAACTGCACCCGCAGACACTGCAGTGGCTAATCCCGGCCCGCTATATATCTCCACAAACAAATTGTTGTCCCGAGATTTTCATTTTTGATTTGAGTTTTGGATCATTAGAGAAGTAGTTTAGCTTGGGTAGACATTGCTGATCCGGGCCGAATTTTTCTGAACAACATTTATAAAAATGGCAGATGTGTTGCAGTGATGATGTAATATTTCAGTAACCATGTGACCTATATACTTAATTTTGGTATTAAATCATAGGTTTTGGGGGTCACGTAGTCTTATATAGACAGAAAATAACTTCTCAGAGCAACCCTTCTGCCATTTTCCAAAATGGCAGCTATAATAGAGGAAGAAGAGACATACATAGAAATGAAACAAATAATAATGTTTTTTAATCCTTTTATGTGTACACCAAACAATGTTTATGATCCGAATATGGAAAAAAATGTTTATCACTCCTGTTTTAAACACATTTTCATAGTTCACTTTATTTGTTTGTTTCAGCAATCGCTCGTGGTACATTTGCAGAATGTTGAACATTTGAGAAGAGCATATTGACAGGGACATCTTTTTGTAGCACAGGTTTTGCAAGTACATGTACATGTAAGTTCTGTGGGTAGAGGCTTTTGAAATTTCGTAGGTTTTAGCACCCTATCAATATCATTCCAACCAAATTCACACAGATCTTTCTCTACATATGCATGATCCAAAACATTTGCACATCTTCTGATCAAGTAGAACGCTCTTTTAATGTGTCCAAGCACAGAATATGATGTCGGTGGAAGGTCACTTAAAGGGACTGATCTCTTGAACTCACTCTACCGAAGATCATCAAATGTGTGGCTCCTTTTCCACAGAGACACAAGGTATTTTTCTACGTCTTTAAAGTCACATTCTTCTTCTGTCTCTGAAAATCCTTTTAGAAACTTCCCAGGTTCAGCAGTTAGTGCCAAGTTTTGTTTCAGTTTTGCCCATAGTGTCATCACCCATAAGAATATGTTTCTTGATGAGAGCACTGGGCATCTCTGAGTCAAGTTTCTTGTACAGAATATGACGCGGGATTAAGTGTCTTTTCATACCTGCTCCATTAAGTATCCATAACTCTGACAATCCTTGACTTATAAATATTGCAACAAATCTGAGAGACACAATAATAACATCCGTGCCATTTGACAGTACAATGACTCGATTGGAACCATTTCGAACAGCCCACTCAACATGTGGCACGACACTAAGGACCGCTTGCTCCAATTTGCTATTAAGTTCTTGAACAAAATGGCTCGTACCTTTTGAATATATCTCTGCAGGCACCAAGTCCTCATAGACAATCATTCTACTTGCAATAATTGGAAATTCAGTGTGCACTCAAGCATCAGCAATGTTTTGGTAATTTAACATCTCCAAGTTCATCTTGTTTGATGTTGATGACCAGAATTTATCAATTTGCACATATATAGGTTTAATTTTTTTGATGCAGGCAAGGTCAAATGTTCCATTTGTAGACATTTGTCTGATTATCTCACATTCTTTGACAGATAGTTCAAGATAACTGTCAAAGACAATGTGCAGTTCTTGCAAGGTGCACAGTGACCTTCATATCTGTAGAACAGTCTGATAGACCTCTCCGAAGTGTTGCATGGATGAAATCTTGACCATTCGCAATTGTGACATATAGTTCAAAACAGCAGCAATTTTTAATGAGGACATCTTTTTGAATTGAAATTCTTCAGGTGAAAGTTTTTTTCGAGTTCTTGCACGAGTTTGTGCTTCACTGGTTTGGTTGCAGTGTCTTCATCAAATAATGTGTTTATTGAAAGAAGATCATGCAACAGAATGTCCTTGATAAATTCACCCCTTTCTTTTGCTACATCCATCTAACCCTGGGCAGAGGAGGCGTAGTGCCTCTATGCGAAGTTCCACTGAGTTGGGAAACAACTCTGTGGAACTTCACTCTGCTCCGCGCCCTCCCCCCTCCCAAACTGATTAAAAGTAATTAAAAAGGCACTTACCTGACGTGGCTGCCTTCTCCTCGCCATGGCCGCTCTTCTGACTCCTCCTTGCCGTCCTGATAACCCCTATGTTGTACGTCTTGCGCATGCACATTAGCAAGACGTACAACGTAGGGGTTATTCAGTGAAGAAGGATGGCGAGGAGGAGGCAGGAGAGCGGCCATGGCGAGGAGGAGGCAGCCACGTCAGGTAAGTGCCTTTTTAATTACTTTTAATTACTTTGGGAGGGTGGAAGGGCCGGCTAACTAAGCTCCGCCACAGAGTCGTAGTTTTGCCTGAGCTCCGCGTTCGCAACGAAACGCGGAGTATGTAAAACTATTTAAACTACGCTGGCGGAGCGTAGTTACCCGCAGGGGCTTACATCCATCTCTCTATGTGCTTGTGAAAGTTGTTTTTTTGTAACCTGTTTTGTAGTGGCTGGTTGGACATAACTCTTACTATGACAATTAAAGCGTGGAAGTTTAGCTTTAGTGATCATGTCAAACAGCTTTTTCTCTTTCTCTCCTGCTTCAGTTCTGCATATAGTTTTGATCAATTTTCAAGGACATCTAGTAGACGTGTTTTTATATCGTTATCCACATATTGTTTGGCGACAAAGTTTTGTAGTCGCACAGGCTCAGTCATTTCAAAGGGGTTTCCTTGCTGCTGCATGAAATGATGAAGGCTGTCAACATGTTTATTAAAATGTTCCCCTCTCTTTCCCACAAGGTTGTGGTGAGAAACAGTTTCACGATGGTCCATTAATTTTGAATTTGTCTTCTCTCTAAAAACATTGCAAATAGAAAGGACTTCATGGTAAAATAGCTGCCGTTGAGCAACATATTCACTTTTCTGTGTCTGACCAACAATTCCCTTGGAGCTTTTCTGTGATCTCTTGATCGTCTGTTCCAGTTTCATATCTGGTGCCACAGCATTGAAACTTCCCTCTCTGTCTTTCACCACAAAATGTGTTTGGATGAATTTTCTGTAGAGGTATGGTTTTTCCACCTCTAGCTCTTCACTCTTTCCAAATACCAGGACCCATATCTCAGGTAGTTTATGCAATCGAATTCGTGAAACACAGTAATCAGTGACTCCACAGTCTTCACGTGCAGCTCTCAATCACCTTCCCAATCAGCATGTACCAAGTTTTTAGCTAGAGCTATCATGTGTAAAACATTTCTCCAGTACTTGCAAAGTTCTGATTTATCTTCACATTCTTTGACAAACTCTGCAAACTTGGTACTCAAGTTTTCTGATTTTGAACTGTGTGTATTGAACATTGCCTGGCTTTGCACTATGACTTTTCAATAAACTGCACCCTGTGCCTTGTTCCCTTTTGAGATAAGATATGTAAAAAGCTAATTTGTCATTCTTCTTCCAGAAAGTATCCCAAAATAATGTTTCTATAGCCTCAGATATGCTGAGTATACCTTGTAACGAACGTTCTGCTCAATACTGACTAGACAGTTTTGCTTCAAAAGATTTCAGCCTCAATAAGTGCATTGTCTATGCCACATCCACTGAGATAACTTCCTGCACACCACAATGCAACTTTTGTCATGTGGAAAAACGCCCATCATTGGTTAAAGATCATAAAATTCGACTGGATTGCTCATAAAAATGTCAGCTACAATACGGAAAACACCTTCATCTCAGAAAACTGACAGAATAGGCTGGTCTTTAAGCTGAGCACACATATTTTTTAAAATTTTAGAGCTGTGTATACTGTTGCGTAGTTTGTGACTGTAGATGGTATTGCTAGTAAAAACCCAACCTTCTTCAATGGGACGGTAATCTGGGAGATCAGAACATGAATTCCAGCCCATGGAGGAACTGGTTTTTCTTCATCTTTCAGTCGGCACCGAATAAGTGATATGATAAATTCAGTTAAATCAGCTTTGCGGACCACAGCATCAGGTAGAAGAAGATCCATGTCCTCAGCCACTTTGAAACTTTCAGGTAGACTGGGACGTGTTCATGGCTTGTAGTGATTTAGAACACGTTGGCAAGGCAGTTAGGTTATAAGTTTGCAGCTTCCTTTGTTAATGCTGACAGCTGACACAGCTTGTTTTGCAGCAGAAACTTCATTGGTACACTCTTGAAAAAGCACCATGGCAATATCATGTGTACTAGATGTTCCAGACAAAAAAGGCCTGTCTTCAAAATCAAAATTGTGAAGAGCAGCAATAATAAATCCTGTCCTGGTAAACTGACTTGGAAGTGGTGTGCTGTCAGAGTCACAAGAATTTACAGCATGAGCTGCTAACAAGTTCCTGCTCCGTACTATGTCATTATAACTTGTTGATACACCAATCCGATTCATTGAAGTGATTAGCACTCAAAATTTGCACTTGTCGTAGATTGCGTGAGCAGTCATGATGTGTAGCGGAGTTTTCTTTTTGCTGTGATGTAATTCATAAAACATGATTTGTAAAAGACAGTACATTTGCACAGCATAAGCTTGTTGGTTCATGGGATTATCTTCCACTTCTTCAATTATATCTTCAAAGCCATCATCAATGTTGTCAGCTTCTGTTCCGAACTCAAGAACTTTAGTTTGCAACCGTTTTGCTTTGCTGATATTAAACAATGATTTAAAATATGTTAAGACAACATCAGGCATTTTTTTATGACTTCCATGATTTGCAGAGCTCTGGTATCCTTGAAACATGCATTCACATGGAACTCATTCTGAATCAAAATTATGAATATCACATATATTACTGTCCGGACTTAATCCAAAAATGGTGTTGCAAATAAACATGTTTAGAAACAAAACAGATGAAGGACTCAATGCGTAGACACGGTTCAGCCGAACCGAGTTTAATTCAAACAAATAAATAACAGTTTGCACAATTTTACGAAAGTGTGTTGAGAAAGAGTATAGTAGCAGTAGACCCCAGATGTGTAAACAAACCAAAAGATAAGAAAAAAGTGACATAAATTGAGGGCAAAAAATAGGGTTGTTGTCGATACAGTTGTGAGACAGCGGTTTCTGTTAAGAACAATTAATGGATACAAAATACAATCATTGTATCTGCATATGGTGGAAACCTTTGTCTGTCTCTATATTCTTGTCCACAGCGTTTCGACCCCTTGAGGATAATGGAATCTCATCAGGACATGGGATGCCTGAGGTCTAAAGAATAAAGAACCACGTGTTAGGGAATGATGACTTATATATTTACAGAAATTTGTGTTCATTATTTGATACATACTGGCTGAATTGTCGAGCAGAAGTAAATTCTGTAATGTCTATACACTTCTTAGAGCAAGAAGGTGGCTTTGAGGGCAGCAGCACCTAAAAGGAAAGCTGAAGTCAAGAGGGAACTGGAATAAAAACAAAAGAGAAATGCCGGAATTATGCAAGGCTCACCTTTATTTTCAGGGAGGATACTGAGGGGTAACAGGATTATGCCTCAATGAAGACGGGCTGAGAACAATGCAACAGTCCCTAAAGTACAAGGCAAGGAGAAATGTAGCCTAAATGCGTCTTGGACAGAGGCACAGTTCAAATATATCATGTGTCCTAGACGTGTTTACCTGAGACAACATGAGCCCTTCCTCAAGGCGTGCGAACTCCTACAAGTCAGGATGCTATGTCGGCATTCCGCTTGTAGTGCCGGAGATAAAGACTGCGGCTGTCTCCCGCGTCGCATCCTCGTGGAGGGGAGTGTCGGGAGGTGTGCCGGAGCAGCATTCCTGAATGGGCAGTCCACCTGTGCTGCTGAGCATGAGCTTGAGGACGCTTGTCACTCGCAGGTGGAGAGTAATAAAATAAATTAAGCAATGACCCAAAATAAGAGGTCAAAAACAATTATTCACAGAGCAGAATTAATGAAGGATTTTTTTTTTGCCAGAGCGGGGGATTGAACCCACTAGGAAACCAATGCAAGTACGTGGGCGAACCCTCTATGCTAGTTCGAATATAGTCAGTGGGGGGAAGAAGAAGAAAGAGTTCTGGATAAGCCATCAAAGCCGGAGCAGTCGTGCCACCCACCTCTGCTGCTGAGCAGGAGCTCGAGGCAGCTTGCAGACCTCTGTGGCATCACAAAATTTGTCATTAAGTCCAAAATCTAAATCTTTCAGGACATTTCTTAAAATAGTTTCTGATGATTTTACTACATCCTGTGATCTTATTTTGGCAACAAGAATTACAGGAGTCAAATCAGCTGAAACACCATAAGTGGCTCATTCTTTTTGTTACACTGACAAAAACAAATTCTGTCATTGTACATTCTCACCAGAAAAATCTTAATTTTATTATTATGGATCAAAAAGTTCCATCAATGTTGACCATTATTTCTCTGATCTCGCTGAGTGTGTACCCTTAGCCAGCACTCGAGTGGCTTTAAAACTTCATTTGCTTTTTCAAAGAGTGCAAAGTTAAATAAAGGCTGGCGGTTACATTGCTGCTGGAAGCTCATTGTACATTCATATTTTCAAATGTATGCATGCAAATACATTCACCTCGCTAATTAGATCAGCTACTCGGCTGAAAACTTCATCTTGAAAGAAACTAGCTGCAGATAAAACCATGTTTGCCCTTTGAGACTCACATACTCTGTACTTTGTTCTTTCATCAATCCCTTTGACCATTGTTCTGGCTAAACCGCAGATAACACATTGAAGATCCTCTGCTTTCTGATCAGTTGTTGGAGGCAGACGAGGAGTATCCTTCGATTTTCTGAGTGGATGAGCATTGGGCTTGGTTGTCGTCGCTTTTCGCAGAAGACTCTGGGATTCTTGTTGTGATTCACTGGTTTCGGCTATTTTTTGACCATTTTTTTCCAAGCTTTTTCCATTGTATACAACTTGTAGCACTTGTTGTTACAATGATAAAATATTTGAGCTTCTTCACCCATCAGTTTTAATCTTTTGTAAACTTTGTCTTGCCGTATTTCTGCAGCATCTCAAACTTTCTTATGTCCAGCAGTTGATGTTAGCTTTTCTTTCAGATTAGTTTGGCATATGACACATTTTTCTTTGTTGAGTCCTTAGAGTTTGTAGTTAGCAACACTTTGTCAGAAGGTAAAGATCCTCTGCTACCACTAGCTTCACTCATGTTTACGAATTTGAATCAATGGAAAAGCTGAAACAAAAACAATATTCAAATGAATTACCCATATGATGGCTAAAACACATCATTACAGAGTCACCATTTTGGAAACTGGCGGAAGGGTTGCTCTGAGGAGTTATTTTCTGTCTCTAAAAGACTACTTGACTCCCAAACCTATGTTTTGACACCAAAATTCAGTATATAGGTTTCATAGTTCCTGAAATATTACTTCATCATCGAAACACAACCACCATTTTTTTAAATGTTGTTCGGAACAATTTGACCCGGATTAGCAATGTCTACCCAAGCTAAATTACTTCTCCAATGATACAAAAATGCAAATCAAAAATGAAAGTGTTTGGGCAACAATTCTTTTATGGAGGTATATCAAGGGGCCAGGACTAGGCAGGTCTGGGACATGTTTGCAGGACTACTCGTGGGTGTGACAATAAGTGCTGTGGGCCCTCTAGTAGCATTAGTTTTACAGGTCCTGGGCACACGCAGTGCACTTTCCCAGGGACTTATCAGTAAATCATATATGCCAATCATGGATAAATCAATCACCATTACAATTTAGACAGAGTGCATATGCACTTTAGCACTGATCAGCAGTGGTAAAGTGTCCAGAGTCCTAAAGCCAACGAAAACAGGCCAGAAAAAATAGGAAGAAGAAGGCAAAAACTGTGGGAATAATCCTGCAAAAAGGGACAGGTCCAACAGGTAAAAACAAGTTATCTTTTTTAGCTACACAAAGGCGAGATAGGACTCTGTTCCTGGATTTCTATGATGTTTGTTCATTTTTTCATTTTTTTTGATAGGTCAGTTAAAGTGCCAGCTAGGTGTGAAAAGTTTGGTATATTTTTTTATAGTAACCTATAAGTCCTAGGAAGGCTCTTAGATCCAGCATAGTTTATGGAAAATGTATTCCCTTTATAGCAGTTATTTTCTCTCCCTGAGGTCCTATGTGCTTTTGTCCAAGTAAGTACCCCAAATACCTAACTTTGGTGTCAACTAAGTTACATTTATTATTATGAATTATATGTAACCTCGACTTAAAGGTTTCAAAAATAGCTTGTAGATGTGGATGCGAGTCATCCAGATTTTCCTATATAATATGTCTGCTAGGTAAGCAGATGCATAACCTTGATGAAGGGCTAATAATGACTTCATCCGTTTTTTGAATGTGGTAGGGGTGCTATATAATCCAAAAATTGGATTAGAATTGTAAAAGACCATCATGAGTGGAAAAATCTGTTTTTGCTCTATCAGAGGGATTCAGTGGGTTCTGCCAGTAGCCGTTTGTTAG
Source organism: Calotriton arnoldi (assembly GCA_963921515.1). Lineage (NCBI taxonomy): Eukaryota > Metazoa > Chordata > Amphibia > Caudata > Salamandridae > Calotriton > Calotriton arnoldi. The sequence goes on along the minus strand of CAWUFW010005961.1, from coordinate 546,728 downwards.
ATCTAAAGTTGTTATATACCCAGCAACTCGCAATTATTCCTCTATTTCTTCTATCCCTGGATATGCATTGAATTTATATATCAGATTCACTTTTCTGAATCTATGCAGAACCGTACGGATCAGTCAAGCTTAGGGACTAATACTTTTGGCGAAATCCACTCACTTTCAAAGGTTCTATTACCCTCTCAAGTGTAGCAGTGGTTCCTCTTTTAGGGCCTCTCTATTGGCTTATGATATTCTATAGGACCTTTGACGCATTAATTTTCCCGGTTTGATGATGATATATCAAATTGTTCTTCCTGGATCTGGTGAAAACAATCCCGGGTTGCAATCAGTCAAATAAGTTAACTCCGGTGCTAAGGAAATGCAGTGAGCGCTGAGCTCAGCTTGCATCCCTGACAGAGGTTCCAGTTTAAGAACCTTTGCACGTGTCCTGTAATTTAAAAAAAATTGAAGCTACTTATAATATTCACAGATTACTCCCTGGTTATATGCAAATGCATGAAGAAGCATTATAGCAAGATTGATGATTGCTTTCATAATAAAATATACACAGAAAACTGCAATATGAAATAAAGTTTTGCTAAATTATTGTGCAAATATAAAGACCATTTGTCTGAGGCATTGTTTTAGTGAAGTGTGTCTGACGAATGTCAATTTTATTTTTTAAAGAAAAGCACCTCAATGTTTCTGTAGGTATATATCCTGGCACTAGTGTAAATTAACAACTTTCAGGAATTCATAAGATTTTATAAACGTAGGCTTGGAAACCGTACTCTTAGTAAATGTAATTTCCATATTCTCATGAGCAAATATGCTAATATACTTGCTCAGGCAAAAATTTGCTGAGTAACTGCAAAGTCAATTTTCCTACATCCCCTCATTCCTACCATGAAAAACATTTCACTCATGCCTTTGATAGGAGTATATACCCAACTTTTTCAATTGTGGAAGGAGATTGGAGAGGAATTGGTGAATACCTTTAAACATGTAAATTTGTGGGTGTGCACAGACTCGCAGGGGATTCCAACCCTGGAACCACTTCTTGCCTATTTCCAGCCGCATAAATGGCCCTGATTAAGAGCTGCACGGTATTAGCAGATTGGTAAATTTACACTGGTAAAAACAGGATCCATGTGGTAACACCTCATCAGTACTTTGCAATTATACGTTTTTCTCCATGGAATGGGAACATCCATGCAGACCTGGTTTTACCAGGCAGAACTATTCATTGTATCCCTTTTCTCTGGGTATTATTGCTCAAATTTACATCTGCTCTGGGCAAAGGTAAACATGAGCGAGGGGGGCTGCTTTGGAGCGAAGGAGAGGACTCAGGGTGGTTGGGAGAGTGGGTTAAGGCTACAGAGACTGTAGTCTAAACCCCATGTGCCATGGCTGAGGGTTGGACAGGGTCACAGAAATGGATTTTAGGCTGCAATGCAGCCCATACCAAAAGCAGTTTTATTGACCAAATTTTCCAACGATTAAAATCGGGCCCTTTGTTCTTGCACTTTGTAAATTTGAGTGCAGAACAACAGCAGAATCACGATTCAGCAGAGTGGAATTCATAGCAGATTTCAACTCCATTCAACTCCTCATCGGGCCTGTATAGATTTACAGAAATCAATCAATCAATAAATCAAGCAATCAATCAATCAATCAAGGATTTGTAGAGTGCACTACTCACCTGTTAGGCTCTCAAGGCGCTGAAGGGAGGGTGTGAGCAGCTCCGTTGGGTCATTCGAAGAGCCAGGTCTTGTGATCTTTCCTGAATTGGTGCAGTGTCAGGCTTCACCGAAGATGAAGTGGGAGATCGTTCCAGGTCTTGGTTGCGAGGTAGGAGAAAGACCTTCCACCTGCTCTGGTCCTGTAGAAGTGAGGGACGGTGGCTAGGGAGAGGTAGGCTGAGCGGAGGTTACTCTTGGGGGCATGGAAGTAGAGGCGGTCGATGAGGTATTGGGGTCTGATGTTGTGGAGGGCCTTGTAGGCGTGCGTGAGCAACTTGAAAGTGATTCTTCTTTCGACGGGGAGCCATTGGAGGTCGCGGAGGTGCTGGGTGATGTGTTTGTGCTGTGGGATGTCGAGGATTAGTCTGACTGCGGCGTTCTGGCGGTCTGGAGTTTGTGAAGGAGTTTTTTGTTGATTCCAGCGTGGAGGGCGTTGCCGTAGTCCAGTCTGCTGGTGATGAGGGTGTGAGTGACTTTTTTCCTGGAGTAGGAGGGAATCCTCTTGAATTTTTTACGTAGTATGCAGAGGGTGATGAAGCTTGCAGAGGAGACGGCATTGATCTGGCGATTCAGGGTGAGCGATGAGTCCAGGATGATGCCAAGGTTGCGTGCGTGGTCTGGCAGGGTGGGTGGGTTTCTGAGGGCGGGGGGCCACCAGGTTTCGTCCCATGCGGAGGGGGTGGAGCCGAGGATGAGGACTTCTGTTTTCTCTGAAATGAGTTTCAGGCAGCTGTTCTTCATCCAGGTATCGATGGCTTTCATCCCTTCTTGGAAGTTGTGCCTGGTGATGTCGGGTTCCTTGGTGAGGGAGAGGATGAGCTGGGTGTCATTGGTGTAGGAGATGATGTTGAGCCTGTCGTTTCTAGCGACAGTTGCGAGGGGGGCCATGTAGACGTTGAAGAGGGTGGGGCTGAGGGAGGATCCTTGGGGTCCTCCGCATCTGATCTCTGTCGGTTCCGAGAGGAAGGGCGAGAGTCTTATTCTCTGTGTGGAGAGGTGTGGTGCAGCGGCCAGGGCAGCTGACTTCGGAGCACAGGGTTCACGGTTCGATCCCCGGCTCCGGAGGCAGCTCAGCACCATGTGACTCTGGGCAATAGCTCACTTAATTTCCACTCCGGCCCCCAGCGCCTTGAGACCCATAAGGGTGAGTAGCTGCGCTATATAAAAACGGACTTACTTACATTTTTTTTTTGTATTCTGTGTTTTGCCCGTGAGGAATGAGCGTAACCAGTCTAGGGCCTTTCCTCGGATGCCGGCATTGTGGAGTCTGGTGGCTAGTGTGCTGTGGGAGACGGTGTCAAAGGCTGCTGATAGGTCCAGGAGGATGAGGGCTGCCGTTTTTCCTTGGTCAAGGAGAGCCCGGATGTCATCTGTGACAGCGAGGAGGGCGGTCTCGGTGCTGTGGTTGCTTCTGAATCCGGATTGAGAGGTGTCTAGGATGTTATTGGTCTCGATAAAGTGTGCTAGCTGGGTGTTGATGGCCTTTTCGATGACCTTGGCTGCGAAAGGAAGCAGTGAGATGGGCCTGAAGCTATAGAGGTCCGTCGGGTCTGCAGAGGGTTTCTTTAGGAGGGGGGTGACTTTGGCGCACTTCCAGTTGTCGGGGATTGTGGCGGTCTCAAGGGAGCAGTTGATGGTTCGCTATAGCTCGGGTGCGATGGCTGTGGCGGCCCTGTGAAAGATGTGCGGCGGGCAGGGGTCTGAAGGTGCTCTAGAGTGTATGCTCTTCATGGTCTTTAGGGTGTCTTCCGTCTTGAGTGGGGTCCAGGTAAGTAGGGTCTGTTGGGTGGTGCCACTGGGGCTGGGGGTTGGGGCGGTGCAGAGGTCTTGGTCCTTGAAGTTGTCGTAGAGTGTCTTGATCTTGAGGTGGAAGAAGGAGCTGAGTCTGTTGCAGAGGTCTTGGGAGGGAGGGACGTCAGTTGTTTCACTGTTGGGTTTGGAAAATTCCTGTATGATGGCGAAGAGTTCCTTGGAGTTGTGGGAGTTGGAGAGGATTCTGTCTTGGAGGAAATTCTTCCTTGTGGATTTGATGAGGTGGTGGTGTGCCGTGGTGGCTGTTTTGTCGGCGGAGAGTGCTTCTGGAGTTTTGCTGTTTCTCCACGTCTTTTCCAGTCATCGGCAGGAGCGCTTGGATTCTTGGATCGCCGTGGTGAACCAATTTGCTTTCTTGTTGTGTTGTCTTGTGGTGTTCCGGAGGGGGGCGAGTGTGTTAGCGCAGTTGGCGATCCATTGGTGGAAGTTGCTTGCTGCGGTATTGGTGTCTGTCGTAGTTAGGGGTGGAGCTGAGGTGAGGGTGGAGGTGAGGTGTTCTTCTGAGACTTTGTTCCAGATTCTGCATGGGAGGCGGCTTGCGTGCAATGGGGTTAGTAACCGAGAAATGGATGCAGTGGTGGTCAGTCCAGAACAGTTCCGTGGTGTGGCTGAAGATGCTGTTTCCTCCTGCGAAGATGGGGTCAAGTGTGAGTCCCGCTGTGTGGGTTGGGTGGAGACGAGTTGCTTCAGTCCTATGTTGGTGAGGTTCTCAAGGAGGGCGGTGGTGTTGAGGTCGTCGTCCAGGTGGAAGTTCAGGTCTCCGAGTAGTATGTAGTCTGTGGAGGCGAGGGCATGGGGTGCAATGAGGTAGTCGATGACGTTGGTGAATAGGGAGCGGGGGCCAGGTGGTCTGTAAGCGAGAAAGGTGGCAAAATAAGAACCTTGCTAGAATCTGAACCCTGACATAGCATGAACCCTGGAATAATCAGAGAAGATATTAGCAGAGCTTTTATATAATGATAAGTGGATGTTTTTAGAGGACAAGTAGAATTCAGAAGCATCCCGTCCCTTGGCCTAGTAGATATTTTATAAAATTCCACACCCTTGTGTGAGCAGGAACTGCAATATAAACATTAACATTCTTTGCATCTTAGGCTGCTTCAATTTTACCTGGCACTACCAAAAAATTGAGAAGGGCATCCAAATATTTTCATATATTTTTAGGCACCTTAGCTTAGATTTGCCCAAAAAATGAATGTGAAAACAAAACCTAGACATTCGGGCCCTAGGCAAGGAAGATAATGAGACTCTGGAAGGTGACCCTTAGAAACCATCAAATGTATGCAGAGCGGAAAACCTCCTGAGCCTTGTTAAAATCTTGTGGGTTTCTATATGAGGCTCTCATCCCTGATAGGGCTACACCTCTTACACATGTGTAAAGATGCCCAGGAACACCTCCTCAAGATTTTAGACACATAATCCTAAAATGTTACATAAAGCTGGAGAAATGAAAATGACTGTGTCTCATATTGCCCAATATCATTCTTAAATGTAGAGACCAACATTCTGGTAATGATATTGATGACAAGACTACAGGGAATTATAACCTTTCTTATTCATAAAGACCAAATAGGATGTATGCCTAAATGTTCAACAAGGCTCAAACTCCGTAGTCTACACAATTGGATGGAAAATCAGAAACACAAGGCAACCCCTTGCAATAATATCACTGGATGCTGAAAAGGCTTTTGACTACATACACTGGCCCAACCTGTTTCTAGTACTGATGCGATTTGGGTTTGGCCCGAGTTTCTGAAGATGGTTAGCTCTCCTGTTTCATACCTCGACAGCAGTTGTCAAGTTAATGGGGTAATATCTTCTCCATTTCTGTTTGAAAGCTGGACTAGGCAAATGTGCCAACTCTCAACACTTCTTTGTTCTTCGTTTTATGTATCGGACCTCTAGCGTACCGGATGAGGTTGAGTGAGAATATGAAAGGTTTACTGTAGGAGTCTATGTGAATGGGCAGAAAATCTTGCTTTATGTGGATGATGGATGGCCTCCTGTATGCAGCAAAAGCTAACATAACTCTACCAGCAAAATTCTATCTCCTTGAAGAAAATGGTAGCAATGTTGGTTACAAAATAAATTGGGGAAAGTCAGTTATTTACAAGATTCATAATTGGGATATAGAATGAGAATTACCTCATGGTATTAAAATTACAGAAGAAGGGTTCAAATAATTGGGGATTAATATAATGGCACAAACAGATTTGTTCCTGGAAAGGAACACTGAGATGTTATTGAATGAGTGTCGAAGCGCTGTAACTAGGTGGTGAACCCTTCCACTAACAATATTGGGAAAGGTGGCAATTTTTAAAATAATCACCTTATCCAGGTTTTTACATGTGATGCAAAACATGCCATTCCTGATACTGGAAATGGTTTTCCTCAGACTTGATAGGAATTTGCGCACCTTGCTTTGGAATGGTAGTTGCCCTCCACCCCCGGGACAACGCTGAAAAGACTGTATAGAACCACATACAATGGTGGAATAGCACTACCAAACATAGGAGTGTATTGCTGGTTTCCCTGCTTCAACCAATGATTGATTGTTTTACGCCTTGAGAAACAACCTGCAGTAAGATTAGAGCAGTATTTCATGGAAGCACCAACCTGGCTGCACTCTATTTCCGGGTGCATGGGAAGAAAAAGTTTACTAACCTCAACACAAACAACTTGGTGGTCTGGGAGAGAGCAATGAATTGCCTGGGGGTAGAAGGGCAAAGACACAATGAAGACATCACTATGGTAAGGGAACATATTGAAAGAGGTACACAAGCTAAGGGTCTCTAAGCACTCAAATCTTGTTGAAGCTTCTAAAATATGTGATCTGCTGGAAGAGGAAAGCATTAAAACCTTCTCATGGTTGCAGATAGAGTACAAGATGCCACAGGTCCCAGCATACGAACACTCACAGCTCAGACACGCTTTACAGGCTGAAACAGTTGATTGGTCTGAACTACCTGATTATGTGCGTTGGAGAACCAGATCGTATTGGGAACTGGGAAAAGGAGCAGTGCCGTTCGTACATAAAACTGTTATAAATGGGCATGTGCGTTACTTGACCTACTACTATTTTTTTTTATTGTAGTAACGTACACTAGGGTTTTGTGAATAAACAAAAAGAAGTGAACGTATTCAGAGTGTAAATTACTCAAAAGTGTGAATCAGACCCTGGATCTTTTTTGCCCCCCATGATCCTCCCTCCCTGGCCCTCCATCACAACACACAACAGGACAGACAAGATTCCTCTTTCTGTACACCCACCCTAACTGTTAGGAACACTCCCTTTATATTGGAAAAGAGAAATGCAATTCCCTTTTCATACAAAACTTCAGTGACAATTTCCCTCTCCAGTTTGCGGACAAATCATTTTCCTTATCAGCTCCAGCTATGGTTAAGGGCAAAGTGTCAGTCAGACAGTGTAGAGCATCTGATGTGAAGTCGCCTACGGGTCAGAACTTCCGACTTCTCAACTGGTGAACCAGGTTCGAGTCCTGGAAGCGGTTTAACCTGCTGTGATTCTGGCAATATCACTATCCTAAAAAAAAGAAAATTAATCTCATTCTAATGTAATCTGCTGCTCACAATAAAGCTCTCTAATGCCCTTGGGCCAAGTGCGTATAATGCCAACCTGCAAAATAAATCTGCAGAGATTGATTGGCTTTGATTTGCTATCTGTATAGGGCTTTCCATACCTTTTGGAAGGCCCAAGGCGCTCTCCAGAGTTGTCGTTTGGAATAATTATATAAAGCACTTAGATCCCTGTTGAGGGATTTATATCAGGTGCCCAGCGTCTTTCGGGGTGAGTGCTTGAAATGGTGTTTGTGGTATCTTCTGTTTAGGGGGACCGCTGCCCTCTGGCTGCACCCCTCTCCTCGGGTCAGAGTGTTCTCACCCTTTGCACAATCCTGTGGAATGTTGCCACACCGAAGGTTCTATGTTGAGCTCCCTGCGTGGAGACGGCGGGCACCGGCGGTGTGAGCTGTGGCTGAGGTCATTCACTGTGAAACTGAATAAAGAAATACTTAAAGCAATCAACGTCTATCTGTGAATTAACTTACCCCGGAGAACCACGCTTGAATTCTACACTGGCGACTGAGGACGGGCACAGGAGTGTTGGTGTGAAGGAGGAATTTGACCTCAACACGCGAGGAAATTTCGATCACCGGACTGTGGGAGCTGCGGTGCCGTGAGTAACTAGGAAGGAGCCCCTGCTGTTTGTGTTACTACCTGCAGGCAGAGGTACTGTGAGTGGTGACATACTCACTGCGGTGGAAGGCTGGCAGCGGGCGTGTGGTACCTGAAGCCTTTGGAAAGTGCTTTGTGCCGTTACGCTTGCTGGTGGTGGGCTGTGGGGCAGGGATTTTACATCACTTTGCCTTTTGTTTGGCGAGACTGGACGTGTACTTCTTACATCTATTGAGCACGTTCTTGAAGCGTTACTAGGGTATTACACTAGCTCAACATGGTCTACCCGTTGTGCAGCATGACACCAGATGCTCAGTGATCGGCAGGTTCTTGGTGGTGCCCCACCATCCTTTCACCGCAAAGCAAGTCTACACAAGACTTTCAATATCACATGCTGCTGTGTGCTGCTGTATGTCAATCCTCATTAACTTGAGCTTCCGCTTAGGCCTTTATGCCCGGTGATAGTTTTCAGTGGAAGGTAGAGAGTGCATTCTGTGGAGAAAAGAAAGTAACTTTGGGCTTTTACCAACGTTGGTCGCGTTTGCCTGATCTGTCTGAACTTTTGAGGAAACAGACGCACCACTTAACAGGAAACGGTGTTGTGAAGACACCTCTACACGCAGTTTGGCTTCGCCTGGTGTTCAAGGAGCAGTTGTATGGAAGAAACATTGGCATATCACGCTGACTGGCACAGCATCTCATCGTCATTGTGTTATAGAGCAGTTGTGGGGAGAAAACATTGTCCGGTCACGCTGACTGGCACAGCATTCCGTTGTCGTCATTTGGTGAGGTGTACCTCACACTATACATTGCATCGATGGAGAGTTGGTCGCGCTAACTGACACAGCCTTTCATCCGTCTGGCCCTCAGAGGAAAATCACACGCACCAGGGAAGGTTTGGCAGGTCTCGCTGACTGGCACAGCGAGTGTACTTTGAGCTGGAGCTTTGAGTGCCTCACTCGCCTCACAAGGAGTTTGCACGTTTTGTCCTTTTTCTTCTCCCCTGTTCTGCGTTCGCTGCCTCCGCTGAGTCTACTTTCTTTTGATACTGTGTTCAAGTACTTTCAAACCTTTATTTCAGCCAAGGTGAATAAGACACTCTCGCCACCTTATAACATATTGAAGAGCATGCTATCATTTTATTTTCAAGGCAGTAAATGAGCAAACTATGCCATCTAGTGGAAGTAATTTTCATCTCTCGCTGTTTCTGTGCTACAATCCTCTTGTCCGCTTATGACAAAAGGTTGTGACTTTTTTCTGCTTTCTGGGTGGTGTGAGCACTGGTGGCTGGGGGTGGGGGAGAGAACGTAGGGATACAGTTGGAAAAGAGTTCCTAAACTATTTCTTGGGAAGAAAAGTCCACCTCTTATGCAAAACATGCAGAATGTTACTCCTCCACCATTCTTTTTGGGCACACCAGGGGAGCCTCCTATGAAATGGAACAAGTGGAAAAAAGTGTTTCAAAACTATGCAGTGGTTTGTGGTCCTAATCTAGGTTTGGAAAGGAAAGTAGCATTGCTGTTACACTACTTAGGAGCTGAAGGTCAAGAGATTCTAAAACATCTACCTGACTTGAATGCTAATGACCCCAGAGGTTTAAACGAATATGAAATAAGCTTGAAAAAACTAGACATACATTTCTTGCCAAAGATATGCACCATCATGGAACGGTACCATTTTGGGAGAAGGGGACAGAAAGAGGGAGAGACAGTGGAAGAATTTGTGTCTGAGTTAAGAAAACTGGCTGCGAGTTGCAAGTTCGGGGGGGCTTGTGAAGAAAGAATAAGAGATCAGTTTCTATTAACGTGTAAGATAGAAAGAATACGCGAAGAGCTGTGGCTGAAAGATGACCCACCTCTGGGGGATGTGTTAATTGTTGCTAAATAGGTTGAGCACATGATGAAGTGTGTCAGTGAAATCAAACAAGATTGTGAAGGGAAGACTAAAGCAAATGAAGTAACGAGTGAGAGTGAAAGTGTACTAGTGGTTAAAGGTGCAAAAAGTGATCAGAAGGAAAACAAAGGGGGTTGGAATTCCAAAGGTAATTGCTACAGGTGTGGTAAAGTAGGCCATTGGGCTAACAGTAGGGAGTGCCCGGCACTCAAGGCAACCTGCAACAAGTGTGGATGGAGAGGGCATTTTAGAACCTGCTGTAGGAGCAATACAAACTACAGAAAAAGCAGTAGAGATGACACAACACCAGTCTGTGATGAAATTGTGTTGCATGTTGAGAGTGGTGCTGTGAGTAACCCGAAAGACTACATAGCTTTGAAAAGACAGAGATTGAAGCCATGTTTGACTCTTGCTCCAAACTTACCATCATTTCCGCAGAGGAATTTGTGAAGGTGTCAAGGGGCAAGATGAAACTCCAAAGAATGGATGTCAGGCCGGGGGGCTATGGTGGTCAACTGATACGCATGAGAGGTTTCTTTTGAGGCACGGTTGGCTATAAGGATAGAGTTGCAGTAACCAAGGTCTATGTGTCAAGTAAAGGAGACAACATACTGGGGTGGCAAGCGCAGAAGGATCTGGGTGTCTATCTTAATCCAAATAAAAACCCACAAATATTGGTACAAGAGGTGGGCAAAACATGTGTCAGAATAGAAGATGAGTTCAAGGAGGTGTTCTCAGAAAGGTTGGGCTGTCTTACGAACTATGCGCACAGAATCAGACTAAAAGAGAACGCGAAACCAGTGTCAGCCAAGGTCAGAAATCTGCCGATTTCCATGCAAGAACCTGTGAGAGAGGAATTAGAGAAGCTGTGTTGTTTGGGAGTGATTGAACCGGTGGAGGCCACGGGCTGGCACCCATAGTAGCAGCGAAGAAAGGAGATGGGGCAGTGCCCTTATGTATAGATTTTAGGGCGCTTAACAGGGAAGTGATTGTAGACAAGTTCCCTCTCCCCAACATCTCCCAAACGATGAGTAGACTAGCTGGTGCTAAGGTCTTTTCTACTCTGGACCTTACATCAGCCTACTATCAAGTCAGGCTACACCCAGAGTCACAAGACCTCACGGCGTTTGTTACACCCATGGGGGCCTACAGGTTCAAGCGTATGCCTTTTGGACTCGTCTCGGCCGCAGCCGTTTTCCAAAGGATCATGAGCAACCTTCTAAAAGGAATTCCAGGAGTCCTATGCTACCAGGATGATGTTCTGATCTTTGGAGAAGACAACACACAGCATGAACGCAGGCTCAGACAAGTCCTAGGGAGATTCTTAGAGCAAGGCCTAACAGTGAAGAAGGAGAAATGTAGGATTGGGTGCTCAGAGATAGAGTTTCTGGGACATAAGGTAACTGAGGAAGGGATACTGCCCAAGACAGAGTTACAAAACACTATCCTCAACCTAACCCCTCCCAGAAGCAAAGAGGAGATCAAATCCTTCATGGGTATGATTGAGTTTTACAACAAGTTTGTCCAGAACTTTGCCAGACGTACCTATCAGATTCGCAATCTCCTCAAGAAAGGGGTAACATTTGATTCGAGTGAGGCATGCCAAAGAGAGTTCAATGACACTAAGAAAGCACCGGCCGAGGCACCCAATCGCAGAGCTTTTGTTCCCGGTAGGAGGATTAGCCTAACTACTGACGCAAGCGCTAAAGGGTTGGGTGCGGTCCTGACCCAAGAAGGGGAAATGGGGAAAGAGACCATAGCGTTCGTATCTCGTTCTCTACGCCAGGCAGAGTACAACTACTCGGTTATCGAGAAAGAGGCCCTTGCGGTACATTGGGCCACTAACAAATTTAGAGATTTTGTGTTGGGGGACGAGGTTCGACGTAAGGACTGACCATAAACCCCTTGTCGAAGTCTTTACCAAAAAAGGGTTGGACGCCATCTCGAGCAGGATCAGGAGGTGGGTAGTGAGCTTGCAAGAATACACCTTTGGGGTCGAATATGTACCAGGCGTGAGGAATTTAGCCGCTGACTGTCTCTCGCGGCTTGTGGAGGAAACTCCAGAAGGGATAAAGGATGGAAACAGGCTAGGTGAGGAGGACTACGAGATGAGGAGTGAGAATGTGTGTGCCATCACCCAAGGGGTGGTGGATGAAGAACGATGGAAGGAGGAGTTGAGTGGAGATGTGCTTCTCCAAAGAGTATGTGAGAAGACCAAGGAGGGTTGGTCTGATCTAGACAAGAGGGAAGAGTCTCTTAGACCATACTGGATGGTCAGAGATGAGCTTTCTGTCATGGACAATTGTCTCTTCCATGGTACTAAGTTAGTTCGGCCAGGAAAATTGAGGGAGGTTCTGGTTAACTTGGCTCATGAGGGCCACCTGTGCATTACCAAAACTAAGCAGAGGTTACGCCTGGACTATTGGTGGCCAAATATGGATTTGGAAATAGAGAGGAAGATAAGAGAGTGTGTACCATGCTCTGCCAGCGATAAGGTACTCAAACAACACACACCTCCCATGCACTGCAGGGCACTGGCGGAAGGTCCGTGGACTGATGTAGCCTTAGACATAGTGGGACCATTATCAGGAGAACACCGCACTCCGTACATACTAGTACTTATGGATTCATACTCCAAGTGGCCTGAGCTCAAGTTTGTGTCAGAAATAACAACTAAGTCAGTCATTGAGTTTCTACTGGAGGTGTTCCTCCGCGAGGGCTTACCCAGCAGCATTCTGACCGATAATGGGGTGCAGCTCTGCTCTAAAGAAATGAGGGAATTCCTAGAGTGCAATGGGATCAAGCACAAGGTGGGTGCTCTCTACCATCCTGAGAACAACGGGATGGTTGAAAGGTTTAACAAGACCATCAAAGATAGCATCCAGTTAGCCAAGGCCAGTGGGTTGAGCTGGAAAGAAGAGGTGGTCAAACGTCTAGAGGCTTACAGGTTAACTCCCCATCAAACCACGGGCATGACACCATTTGAGCTATTGAGAGCTAGAAAACCCAACTCTAGGTTGGTACCAGGTTGGATGAAATGGTACAAGGGGTGGACCACTCCCATCCAAGAGACACCTTGGAGGGACAGAGAGCGGAAGGCCATGGCAGATAGGAAGAGGAGATTTGACAGAACTCATGCAGTAAAAGAGATTCGATACAAGGTAGGTGACCTTGTTAAGATCAGAGCTCCGACAGGGAGACCGAGCTGGTCAGAGTTCACAGAACCCACAAGAGTTGTCAAGCTTTTCAGGAATGCTGTCAAGACTCAGGATGGGCGAATCTGGAACGTGGGCAGAGTGGTAAGATGTGCTGTTCCCACTGAGCAAGGGGATACGCCTAAAGGTGTGGAGTCAGGCAAGCCAGATTCTGCCAGGTCTTGTGAGTCAACAGCCGCTGGGAAGGTCAACACTCACTGTAGAGTTGTCTGTCATCCCAAATATTTGGAACAGTATGTTGATAAGTAATTCAGAGTTTTCTTGTTCAATGTTATTGCTTATTCTCTTATTTAATTGTAGAGGGGGGGGATGTGTGGTATCTTCTGTTTAGGGGGACCGCTGCCCTCTGGCTGCACCCCTCTCCTCGGGTCAGAGTGTTCTCACCCTTTGCGCGATCCTGTGGAATGTTGCCACACCGAAGGTACTATGTCGAGCTCCCTGCGTGGAGACGGCGGGCACCGGCGGTGTGAGCTGTGGCTGAGGTCATTCACTGTGAAACTGAATAAAGAAATACTTAAAGCAATCAACGTCTACCTGTGAATTAACTTACCCCGGAGAACCACGCTTGAATTCTACAGTGTTGTTTGTGGTTTGCCCTATATGGGACCTAATATGAGTGAGGTTTGATAGCATGGTGGGTGCACAGTGCTCTCAACCTCGCTCTGCATAAACAAGTGCATTGCAGAGAATTTTTTGAACAGACGCAGTTGTGCGTGCATGCCGGCACTAGTGAATTACAGATGCTAGACAGTTAAACAGAGGGGCGGGAGCATGAATCACACGGTTTTGTTACTGCATCCAAATACATATTTTGTTACTGATCGAGCTATGCGGCTCTACTACCGTGATGTGGTTTGAAAAGGGTAAGGCTCCATGTAAATGGAAAAAAATGAATTTTTGTTCCATCTGGAAAACATTTGCTCTGGGTTGTTTAAGGTAATGAATGAGTGGAGATTTAGCCACTGTCCCAAAGTACCATCTTAATTACACTGATGGTTTAGAGAAGGAAGCACGCACACGAGATTATGTTTTCTTAATGAAAACCATTTCGGAAGATGCATCTGGCAGAAGCCCCGTCTCCATGGCTATGGTTTGTTTCTTCACAGACTGCTCACAATAATAACTTTCCATCTCGTTTCAGACAGAATTTCTCGACATGGGCAATTTGTCATAGCAGAAAAAACAGATGTCCTAAACCAACATTAGGAATTCCAATCGTTTTTTCAGTTGAATTTTATTGGATCCCCTGACTGTAGGATAGATGTATGTGTGGAGAAATCATGTTCTCCAATGCACAGTGAACCAGCAAGTATTCTGAGCCCGAGTAATGAAAAAAACAAAACATACTTTTATATCCGTGGACATTCTACTACTAACCTGTCTAACCTAACATGTCTTTTGAGAATTCACACATCCCCAATAGTACACCTGGAAATCTGTACCAGTCACAGCACGCAGGCGCACTGCTGGGATTTCATATCACTTGGCTGTTTCTCATGAGTGGAGTTACACTCCGGGTATAACTCCATAAGAGATAGGCGGATATGAAAATGCACGTTTTCTCTCCATGATGAAAACATTTTTCCAGTCGTGAAATCTTTTTTCTCATATCGCCGCGAAGTTTGGCGTGTTCCTTTTCTCTAACTTTAGCCTTTTACTGAAGTCATTTTCTGACAGCCTCCAAGGAGGGAAGGGATTGGTGAGGAGTCTTTGAATGCCAACAAACTATGCCTTGAAACACGCACTCCTCGTCCCTTATGTGGTATTTACTGCTGTGCAATTGTATGCAGCCATGGAGTACAATTGTGTACATAGTAATCCCTAGTATCTAAGCATGACACATACCCATTTGTGGATAAATGTCAGACAAAAATTGAGCAATTTCTATCCATAATTGCATGTTTAAGGTTGCGAATGGTCTGTGAATCGAGCTCTAAGTAAGTATATGTAGTTAGCAACAGACAACAAAATGAGAGAATGAATGCTTGAATTAATCTCTACCACTGTGGATCGCTCAAATGTTTCCAAAGCGTAAGTAACAAGCATTGGTAAATGCATTAGGTTTCGCCTATGTGATTAATAATAAGCCGTTTTTGCTGTAAGTTGTAGCTTGCTGAGTAGTTGTACAATATAAATTACAGAAATTCTGTTAAAGTGTTATGACTTGTTTATGTACAAAAAGGAAATATATTGTGTTGTTACCAGTGGTATAGTGCAGGTAAACAATAGCAACATTTTGAAAATGAATTAAATAATACAATTAATTGATGTAATAGCAATATTATGTGTTTAGAGGAGTTCTAACAACTTTTGGGCCCAGAGCCACTGCCCTTGCTGCACCATTCAAATCATGCCCTAGTGCCAGCTAAATACCTGCATTTGTGACTCACTGTTTAGTAGTAAAATATAAAATATAGCAATATTTGGTGTTTAGAGGAGTTATGACAACTTTTGGCCCCAGTGGCACTGCACCTGCTGCACCATTCAAATCATGACCCTAGTGCTTGCAAGGTAACTGCACATGTGACTGCTTATTTAGTAGTTAAATGTAGCAATATTTGGTGTTTACAGGAGTTCTGACAACTTATGGCCCCGGTACCACTGCACCTGCAGCACCATTGAAATCATGGACCTCGTGCCAGCTAGATAACTGCACTTGTGACTGCCTGTTTAGTAGTAAAATCTAGCAATATTCTGCATTTAGTGGGTTCCCAAAAGCTTTTGGCCCCAGTGCCACCACACCTGCTGCATCATTCAAATCATGACCCTGTTGTCTGCAATGTGACTGCACTTGTGACTGCCTGTTTAGTAGTAAAATATAGCCATATTACGTGTTTAGTGGGGTGCCTAGAGCTTTTGGTCCTGGTGCTACTGCACCTGCTGCACCATTCAAGCCATAACCCTATTGCCTGCTAGATCAATGCACGTGTGACTACCTGTTTAGTATTAAAATTTAGCGTTGAACTGGATTTAGTGGCTCCCTAGAGCTTTTGGCCCCTGTGTCACTGCACCTGCTGCACCATTCAAATCAAGTCCATTTTAACTGCAAGATAACCTCAATTGTGACTGCCCGTCTAGTAGTCAAATATAGCAATATTATGTGTTTAGAGGAGTTCTGACAACTTTTGGGCCCAGTGCTACTGAACCTGCTGCACCATTCAAATCACGACCCTGTTGTTTGCAAGATAACTGCACTTGTGTTTTCCTGTTTAGAAATAAAATATAGCAATATTAGGTGTTTAGTGGGGTGCCTGGAGCTTTTGGTCCTGGTGCCACTGCACCATTCAAATAATGACTCTGTTGCCTGCAAGATAGCTGCACGTCTGACTACCTGTTTAGTAGTAAAATATAGCAATATTTGTTGTTTAGTGGAGTTATGACAACTTTTGGCCCCAGTGCCACTGCACCTGCTGCACCATTTAAATCAAGCCCCTTTCAACTGCAATCTAACGGCAATTGTGACTGCCTGTATAGTAGTAAAATATAGCAATATTAGGTGTCTAGAGGAGTTCTGACAACTTTTGGGTCCGGTGCCACTGCACCTGCTGCACCATTCAAATCATGACCCTGTTGCCTGTAAGGTAAATGTATTTGTGACTGCCTGTTTACTAGTAAAATTTTGCAATATTTGGTGTTTAGAGTGGTTCCTAGAGCTTTGGGCCCCAGTGTCACTGTACCTTCTGAACCATTGAAATCATGACCCTAGTGCCTGCAAGGTAACTGCACTTGCGACTGGCTGTTTAATTTAACATTTTAACAATAATCTGGGTTTAGTGGGGTCCCTAGAGCTTTTGGCCCCAGTGCCAATAATGCTGCTGCACCATTTAAATCAAGTCCCTTTTAACTGCTTGGTAACTGCAATTGTGACTGCCTGTGTTGTTTGCAAGGTAACTGCATTTGTGTCTGCCTGTTTAGTAGTAAAATATAGCATAGTTCTTGTATATTAACTTTATTTTTAATGTGCAATGTTTATTACAACATTTAGAATTTGATCATAATGACCAAATAGATTAAGTTGAAAAAAACAACCCGATAATGCCTACAAAGTGTAAAGAAAGGTACTGAGGCATGAATAGGAAATTGCACAAACGTTCTAAGGCTAAAGCATCTGCTTTACACAGCTAAGTAATAAAAAGCAAGCAATTCAGCATACTGTTAGAAGCTGTCTGCCTTTTCCTTGGGAAGAGATTTTATCTTGACAGTGAATGGGGCTTAAACAGTGTAAACAGCTTCAGTAAGAGTATCGTAAATGTGTGCAGCAAGGGGCGTTAACAAAAAAAAAGTTTCACACAAAAGCGAATTAACACGGGCTTTGGGAACTGATAAGAGACCCTTTTTATGATATAATAAATACAAGAGTTTTCACAAGCACGGCGTAAGCACTGTGCAGGTGAAACCTAAAAATGATCCATTACAAAATAAATTCAAAAGCCATGAAATGAATTGGGGATTTGCACACCAGCTGTGGCACTTAAGTGGACTTCTTTTTAGGCATATATATATACACACAGCGAACCGATGGCTCTAGAGGGCTTCTACACTGCCGCATGCTGCAGCTTTACTGGGTAGACAAGCAAATAGATGATATGGGGGGAGGGAGGGAGAGAGGGGGGAGGGAGGGAGTGTGTATGTGTAAGTGTAATCCAATCTGAAAAGGAAGAATGTAGAACGCACGTTTCGGCATCGGTGCACGCCAAAGAGGGCCTGTCTAGCCATGTGCAGATTTAACGAAAAGTCAAAAGAACTCAAGATGCCACTCTAAGAGCTAAAGCCAGAAATGTCAGTTTTTGTGGCAGTTAAACAGAGGGCTACACTTTTCATCTCTTGTCTTTTTCAAATCCCAGTTTGTCTCCATATGACTGACGCCATTTTATATATCCACGTGTATACAAACAGTGAAAATACTTAAAACACTTATGCATCGGTTCCTCATAGGCATAAAAGAAATTACTGCTCCACTGGCCTGTATTCCTAGAGGCCAGCCCCACTTTAATCAGTGCAGAGTCATTATACCTTTACCAAAAATATATGAACTACGACAATGCAAGGTTACTTATTAAGTGGCTACTATTTGCTTGCCACTACCCAATACAGCCCTAGTGGGCAAAAATAGTTTAAAAAGTGCACAGTCCTTGTTGTCTTTTGCTTACTAGGGTTGTATTGGGTAGTGGCAAACAGATGGTAGCCACTTAATAAGTTGACTTGGTGTCTGGTGTTGACCCAGGGGCCTTCTTGTAGGTCAGACACTGTGTCTATATTTCAGTCAAAAACCACGTTCAGTTGGTTCAGATGCATAGGGTTAGAATAGAGCCTGGCCACAGGCCAGACTCTGTATCTAGATTCTATTGCCCACTGTCAAAGGCCATGCACAGCTAGATCAGGTCGAGGACTAAAGTACTCTACTCTTCAGGAGCGTTCTTAAAGATTCTCCCAAAATGGCGGGCACTTCTCTGAACAATACTGCTTCCAGGGGCGTAACACAGGCCCCCGCAGCCCCCGCGGTGCGGGGGGGCCCCAAGCTCCAGGGGGCCCCCTCGGCACTGCGCTCTGGCTGGCGAGCTCCTGATTGAGCCCGGAGGGGGCCCCTCTACGTACCGTGCAGGGAGGCCCCCTCAGTTTTCGTTACGCCAGTGGCTGCTTCTCTGCTTATACAAAGTCAGCAAAAGAGGTATTGGCACTATTTCTCGGTTCGATGTTCTGTCTGTAACACGTATATGCTATGTTATGTGTATTAGTAAGGCTTGCATCTCAAACAGGTGGGTATCCTGGCACCTAAATGAGGACGGTGTGGCCCTAGCTGGGTCCTATTGCAAAAGCCAGCTTTTCAGTTTC
Source organism: Calotriton arnoldi (assembly GCA_963921515.1). NCBI lineage: Eukaryota > Metazoa > Chordata > Amphibia > Caudata > Salamandridae > Calotriton > Calotriton arnoldi. The sequence continues at coordinate 528,055 of CAWUFW010005961.1, read as the reverse complement.
CTGGAAAATTCAAGGACGTAGCTGGCGGCTCTGGTGTGCAGGGGCAAGTTGGGAGCCAGGTACGAATATTTGAGGCCTCTGGCTCTTCGGATGCAGGTGAGATTGGAGAGCAGGAGGCCTGCTGAGTGGAGGTTCCTGGTCAGATTATGGAATCTGATGCAGCTGTTAAGGTAGGTGTGGTTTTGATTGTGCTGGGATTTACACGTTTTTGAGGAGCTTGAAGAGTGTGTGTTTATGAACTGGGAGTCAGTGGAGGTCTTTGAGGTGTGTGGAGATATGAGTGCAGGATGGGAATTTGAGCTTAAGTCTGGCTGCAATGTTTTGAATGACCTGGTGTCTTTTGTGATCACTGTCCAGTGATACTGACATAGAATGTGTTCAATAGTCCATTTTGCTGGAGACCAGGGCCTGTGTGATGGATCTTCAGATGGCCCCTGCTCAACACCTGAAGATTTTTCTGAGGCGCTTGAGGGTGAGGAAGCAGGAGGAGGCAACAATTTTGATCTGGCTGGTCACTGAGAGTTGGTTGTCCACCACAATTCAGAGATTCTAGGCTCGGTTAGATGGGTTGGGTGTCAGGCCTAGTTTGGCTGGCCACTAGGGTGGGGCCCACAGCAAGGTGTCTTTTACTGAGAGTACCACTTATGTCTTTTCGGAATTGAGTTTTAGACAGTTGGTCTTTATCCAGTTGGCAACTTTGGACATGCAAGTGGTGAACCTTTTCCTCATGATGGGGGTGTCACTGAGAGGGAGAGAATGAGCTGGGTGTCATCGGCATATGAGATGATGCTCATTCCGTGTGCTCAAGTGATGTTGGTGAGCGGTGGACTGTAGACAATAAACAACACGTGGCTGAGCAAGAATCCTTGGAGGGCGCTGCAGATCAGGTTGGTGGCAGCCGAGAGGTGTATGGTGTCAGCCTGCCAGACTAGATGCACCCAGGGAGCAGGTCCTTGTGCCAGCTCCCACTCGCAGCCTCTCAGGTCTCACTGATGCAGCTGTTGGGACGCCCGTGTACCCCCGTCCCCTGCTGCTCGCCTCCTCGCTCACCACCGCACACCGCTCCCACCTTAATTGTTTATTTGGTCACCTCCAGCCGCCCACCATGATTTTCATCACAGAGACCTGGCTCAACACCTCGTTAACCCCCGACATCAGCAGTGAAATGCCCTCCGGCTTCAAGATTATACATCGGGACTGCACCAACAAACACAGAGGAGGCAGCACCATCCTCCACAAGAAAACCATCCAATGCACCACCACCGAAGACAACATCACACCGATTACAAAACTTTCAACTTCAAACTGACACCGAGACGACCATCAGAGGCACCCTTACCTACAGACCCCCAGGACCTCGCCCCCAGTTCTGCGATGCCATCTCTGAATGAATTCATCACTCCGCTAACCATTGACTCCAAGCACTACATCTTCCTCGGGGACCTCAACTTCCACCTCGATTGCCCCAAAGAAGCCAACTCCACCAATCTCCTGGAAAGCATGAGCAACATCGGGCTCAACTGGTCACCAACTCAACTCACAGCGCAGGACACATGTTGGACCCGAACTTCACAGCCAGCGATAGAGTCAAGATCAGATACATCATGAACTCATCTGGACCGACCATGCCATCTTCCACTTCACAATCACAGGCTCCCCGTGCACCACCACCAGGCCCTCGAGCTCTCCCACCACAATTGGAACAAAGTGACAGAGACCCAATGGATGGACACCCTCAACACCACCCAGTCCAACACCGCAACCAACTTGGAATAGGCCGTTCAAAACTTCTCCGCCTGGATCACCGACTGAGCTGACAGTCGCCCCCATGAAGCCAGACAAAACCACCAGATCCACTAAACAAGCCAGTTGGTATACATCAGAACTCCGGACCCTTAAACGCAACTGTAAGTAACTAGAAAGACAATGGCCTCTCAAGCAAAGACCCCACAGACCGAGCCACCTTCAAGTCAGCCCTCAACAAATACCACCAACGCCTCAAGGACACAAAAAGAGACACCTTGATGGACCGCATCGAAGCAAGTGCCAACCACACCAAGGAACACTTCAGCATCGTCAGAGAGTTCTCCTGCCCTTCAGCCACCGAGAACATGGTCAGCCCTTCCCAAGAACACTGCGACACACTGTCAAACTACTTCCATGACAAGATATCCACCATCTACAGCAACTTCGATCCTTAGGCCACTGACATCAACAACCTCCTCACATCAAGGGTCACCATCCACAACCCCCCACTCACCACCTGGAATCTATTCACTGCGCAGAACACCACGGCCATCATCACCTCCGTCCACTCCTGAGCACCCATGGACCCCTGCCCTCACTACTTTTTCCACCTCGGACACAAAGAAATCAGCGATGAACTCACCTCCATTCTCAATGCATCCATCACCACAGCCGCCTTCCTCAACGGATGGAAATATGCAGAGGTCAGACAGCTCCTAAAGAAAGCCTCCACCGACCCCAGCAAACTCATAAACTACCGTCCCATCTCGCTACTCCTGTTCCCCGCCAAAGTCCTCGAGAAGGCCATCAACTACCAGCTCACCGAACACCTAGAAAGAAACAACATGCTCGATGCCTCACAATCCAGCTTTCACATCAACCATAACACCGAGACAGCCCTAATCGCTGCCACTGACGACATCAGAACCCTCCTCAAACGGGATTAAACAGCGGCCCTCATCCTCTTCGACCTCTCAGCGGTGTTCAACACTGTATCCCACCACACCCACATTAGAAGATACCACCACGTCAGCGTCCAGAGAGATGCCCTCAAATGGATTGCCTCCTTCCTCACAGGATGCACCCAGAGGATACGCCTTCCACCCTTCATCTCGGAGGCCAAGAGCATCATCTACGGTATTCCCCAAGGCTCATCCCACAGCCCCACCCTGTTCAACACTTACATGACGACCCTGGCCGACTTCATCAGAACCCATGGACTCACTATCTGGATGAGGACCTACTGCCTGAAGCTCAACACGTACAAGACGGAAGTGATGATCTTCTGGAAAAACACCTCCTGGGTTGACACCTGGTGGCCGCCCGCACTCGGACCCACTCCCACCCCTAATGACCACGTCTGCAACCTCGGCATCATCCTGGACAGCGAACTCACCATGAAGATGATGACACATGCCTACAAGGCCCTCCATGACCAGGGACCATCATGCATTAACCACAGCCTGAAATTCCATCAACCCACCAGACAAATGCGCTCCGCCTTCCTCGCGCACACTCCTCACGTTCGCCGAAGGTACAGTGGAGGTTGTTCCTTCGCCTACCTTGCCGCCAAGTCATGGAACAACCTTCCCCTCTACCTGCAAACATCACCCTCTTTTGCAGATTTCAGAAAGGGACTCAAAGCCTGGCTTTTCAACAGAGACCAGCGAGACCGCAGCACCTAGATACCCTCAGGGGTGAATAACCGCGATCAAAAAGAACTGATTGATTGAGTGAGGAAGGAGCTGATCCATCGGAGAATGGGTCCTCGTATTCCAGTTTTATGGAGGTGCTGGATGGTGTGGGAGACGGTATTGAATGCAGCTGAGGGGTCGAGCAGGATGAATGCCGCAGTGTCTCCTCTGTCCATGATCAGGAGGCTATTGTAGGTGGGGGTCATGAGGGCGGTTTTGGTGCTGTGATTGGGCCTAAAACCAGATTGAGAGTGGCCCAAGAGGTGTTTGTCATTGAGGTGGTCGGCCAGTTGTTTGTTTACAAGTTTATCCGGTACTTTAGCTGGGTAGGGAAGCAAGGAGAACAGTATGCAGATTGCTAGAATCTTCTGGTCTATTGAGAGTTTCTTCAGTAGGGGTAGTATGGTAGCGTGTTTCAAGGTGTCTGTGAAAGCGGCTGTGGTAAAGGAGTCATTGAGTTTCGGGGTAAGTGTGGCGCAGATTGGGTCGAGTTCTTTGGTGAAAATGAAGTGTGGGAATGGATCCGATGGGTCTCCTGAGTGGATGGCGCGCATGATTGTTCTGTGATCCTGTGATGGGGGGGTTGATCGTGGGGCTGGCGGTGGGGGAGATGAAGTCTTTCACTATGGTAAAATGTTCTTTGGCGTTGTTGGAGCTGTTCTCAATGTGTTCAATCAGTGCTGAGCGTTTGTTAGAACTAAGTTGCTGGTGGTAGAACCAGAGGGCAGATCTGTAGCTGTTTGTCATTTTCATTGTGTGTCCCCACTGATGTTCTAGTTGCTTGCAATGGCGTTTGGAGAGTCGCAGTTCTTCCGTGTACCAGTTAGTTTGAGGTCTGGTTCTAGGTGTGGTAATGGTCTTCAGTGCAGTAAGGGAGTCTTTGCATGAGGTGATCCAAGCATTGAAGTTGGTGATGGATAAGGAGAGGCAGTCTTGATGTGGCAGGTGGTGGTTTTGTAACTCTGTGGCCTGTGTTTGCTTGGCGATCCTGTTCCAGCTGCGCCGGGTGGCTTTGGAGAGCACGGTTCCACGTTGGTGGGGGAGAAGCATGTGGAATCACACTATGTAGTGGTTGGTCCATGTGAGGGGGGTTGGCTTGTCCACTGTGATACCGGTGAAGTTGGCAAAGAAAGGGTCGAGGAGATGTCCGGTGGGTAGGGTACTTCAATCATTGTATGAGTCTTAATTTGTTCAGGTTCCAGAAGGTTGTTGGTGTTCAGGTCACTGTTGTTTTCCAGGTGGTAATTGAGGTACCTGAAGAGAATGAAGGAACTGGAGTTTAACCATAGTAGTACAATGAAGTCTGTGATGGTGTTTCCGAAGTTGGATCTTGGACCGGCAGGTCAACACAGTAGGACCCCTCCCAGGGTGGTGTTTCAGGAGATGTGGAGCTTTAAGGCAAGGGTTCTAGGAGTTTGCAGAAATGATGGCACAGTGGATGTTTTCTTTGTAGGTGATGACTAATCCTCCTCCAGGTTTGCAGGTTCTGTCCTGTCTTGCGATCTTTAAGCCCGAGGGGGAGGGGGGGTTAGCTTCTGCGATGTCAGGGGCGGAGGTTGGGGTGAACCAGGTTGCAGTCAGGAAAAATAGGTCTGGGGAGACGAGAGAGCGAGTGCTGAGGAGAAGTCAAGACGGGTGGGGTATGTGTTATGCATGAGGTGTTCTGCAAAGTGTGGTTGTGATCAACGTTGGAGTGGGAGGCACAGTAACAGTGAGCTGAAGGTCTTCTAGTGTTCAGGGTGCAGAGATCAGTGGGCAAGTAGCATCTGGGAATGCTGTGGTTGGGAGGAGATTCAAGATCATGGCGCTGGGCACGGGTGGGGCACAGACAGACCTGCCTTTGGGCATTCCTTCAGCGCTTCTGCACTGGAGTCACCATTAAGTAGGTCCGGGAGGGGACAGGATATCCAGGGAGCGAAGGGTGGTGCTGGGTGGGGCCATAGTGAGTGGCAATAAAAAGGAGGTAATGCGCAGCAAAATAGCAGGAAGGCCACAGTGGGGGTCAAAGCGCAAAATGAAGCAAAAATGGAAAAAGGGAAGGCTACAGAGAATCAAGAGAAGCATGAGAAAAGAGGAAAAGGGTGAGAGAGTTGAAACGGTCAAAGAGCTAAGGAAACTGATGAGAAAGGATGCAAGAGATGGCAAAATAGGGGTGAACGGGCAAAAAGAGGTAAAATAGTGATATGGAAAAAAGAGTCAGAAAGGCAAAGAGTTGAAAGGAATACAAGAGTGACAGTGCAAGGGTGATCTGCATGGAACACAGATTGAAAAGCCTAGAAGCTGACAAAGAATGCAAGAGTGATAGTGCAAGAGTGGTATGGAAAAACAGGAGTCAGAGTGGAGGGAGAGGCAAAAGACAGAGGTGAGAGGCTCGAGAGTGAGGCTGGGGGCCTCAGTCTGGAGTCATGACAGACCGGGGTCCAAAAGTACAGGGTTTGGACAGAAGACCAGGCACACGTAAGTGTGACAAGGAGGGTTAGTGTACCCAGTAGGACTTCATGATTACGTCATTGTGGAACTTTGTTCTGTGTGTCACTAAGCAGTTTAAGGATGTTACTTTGTCCACGATCCCCTTTTGTTGTTAAGTGTTGCCCTTTACATTTTCAGCACAACTCTTAAACCCTCCCGTGGGCCAGCCTCCTGGTTTAAAAATAAACAAGATATGAAAATGGCATAAATCTCCTTTTTTATGTGTTTACAAATATTAAACCCACTGTTCTTTTTTCAAATGTTTGCAAACATCAATAAACCAAAAACCTTCAAATAATTAAAAAAATATTGCTATTTAGACAAAAAGATGGCGCTTAAATGAGCTTTCAAAGAAGCAAATTAATACATGTTGTAATTATGCACACCAGGGCGCACATCAATATTAAATCCACTGTTTTTTTCCAAATGTTTGCAAACATCAATAAACAAAAAAAAAAAAATCTCCAAATAATTAAAAGCTATTCGTAAATGGACAATACGGTGGCTCTTGAAAGAGCTTCGAATTATGCAAATGAAGAGATGTTGTAATTATGCAACAGTAGGGCGCACAACAATTTGAAAACTGCTTACAAATTTGGCAGTGCCTAGGAATATTAAGGGCCTCATTTATGGGTATTTTGCCGTAGGGCAGAGCAGCAGGCCTTGCTGCTGCGTTACCCTACTGCAAAACAAAAAGGCAGGAATGCGCCGTATCTATTAGATACAGCACATTCCTGTCCTTTTCCCCTGCGACGGCGCACAATGGGCTGCCATGCGCCAACGCAGCCACATTTGCACCATGGTGCAAGGGTGCCTGCGTTGCGGGCATGATTATTTTTGTGCAGGAAGGGAAACCTTTCTGCACAAAAACAATCACAAGAGGCTTTTTCCTCTTTCTATGTGTGCTGTAGAATGCAGCACACAGAGAAAGAGGAAAAATGAGGAGAAATAAAGATATTTCTCCTCATTGTGCCTCCCTTACGCCTCCCCTGGGGAGATGTAAGTTGTTGGCGCTGCCTCAGACTTATGATTTCTTGTAAATCTGGGGCAGTGTCAAAATGCCGTGGATGTTGCTGGGAACGCCCCCAGCAACACCCATGGAACGCCCCTTTCACGCAGTTTTCTAAATGAAAGGGGCACATATTTATTAGGCAATAAAAAGCCACGTAATGTGGCTTTACGGGCCTTATAAATATGCTGTAGAAAAACACAAAGTGGGTGGAGCGCGTTATAAGTTTGCACGCCTTCATTGGTTTGAAATAATGAACAGAATAAATGTTGCGTATAAACTTGGAGTAAGTGGTGTGCATTCCGTCACCATTGTGATTTTATAAATTTGCTGTGGCACATTGTGCCACCGGAACGTCAAAAAAGAGTCCCTAAATAGTTAAATGAACACAGCCACTTCAGAAGCGGTGTGTTGTGTTGCAATGGCGGCTATCATGGTAGATAATGCCGAAAGTGAAGTTGCTAACGCACCAATTGTAGTGTGGTTCACTTTTGGCTAAGCTTGCTCAATCTTACAGCTGTGTTTGGTGTTGAACATCTACTTCTGTTAATGCCCGATGTGGCTGTGTGCAACTGTCAGTAAACAGAAAGAGTGCGCAGTGTGCATTCCAGATGTTAATTCCAGATCTTCCACAAATGAAAACCCAGTCAGTGGTCGATCACTAACGTGGCATTGCATAAGGGGAAAACAGGGGAAAGTTAATGCTAAATAGGGGTGGGAGATACAGGTGAACTGCGGATTGGTCTGAACATACAGTCCTGTTGCTAGCTTCTTAAAATCAAAGCAATACTGTAGCGAGTAAATACCATATATTAGTCTATTTATGTATGTATTTATTTACAATACGTGGTACTGTCACCCCATATTGGGGTATCCTGGCGCTGTAGCAAATCATACATGTGAGGAACTGGGCAAAGTAGATTACTAGATGGAAATGTCAACCATTTAGGTATAGATAGAAACAACGAGATTTTCAAAGCCTTTCTGAACCTAAGAAGATTTTGATCCTTCCTCAGTACTAGTAGCAACTTATTCCAGTGGTAGGCTGAAGCAATGGAACATGCTAGATCTCCATATGAGGACCAATGGAAGCATGGAACCACCAACAGAGAGACGTCACTCGATCTCAGTTGGCACTATGGTAGATAAAGAAGCGATTGCTCATAAAAAGATCACTTTTGGGTGTATTCTGCTTTATGCCCTAGGCAAATTGATTTGAAAATAGTTGATTATCAGAAAATCACAAAACACATGTATAATACTTAACCACCTAATACACCAAGGTCTTACCATCCTTCAGGTAGAGAAATGTGCTGACGAGCCTAAGGACCACCAGGAATCGTTCCATCCACCCGGGAATAGGACAAACGCTGTGGTGTTGAACCATGAAACAAGGAATAACTGGTAGAGGCTAAGTAGTTGTGGCAAATAGTTCATAAAGTATTTCTAAAAGCAGCCTAACCCATCTGAGAACCCAGAAGAAACAACAAAAGTGCATGGAGTACAACGTGTGAACAAACACAGCTTCCGGATAGTCATACAATAGGCTTAACATTGCCAGGCCCCAGTGTCTCCTCCCTTGTATTCTTATACAACCCAAAAGTTGTAGAAGTTTCCAGAGCATTTTCACACTATTAGAACTCCAGTCACAATGGGTCAGAACATTTCAGTGACCTTGCTCTCATTGTACCCCACTTGATAAGAGCTGGTGATCTTCTTATTGTGCTCTAGCTATTAAGTGCTGGTAATACTGCTGTGACCCTATGCATACCGCTGCGCCCCGGCGGCCTAGCGCCGACATGTCATCTATGTCATTTCAGCCAGTGAGAACATGGGGCGTCAGTCCAGTATTTCCTGACAGCTACAAGGATTGAGCACCAGGTGTAGCCTTTGGCCAGGCCCTGCACCTTGGGCTCAGCTGGCCATAACTCACTGCACGTGCTCTTCAGTCTTGCACAGGGATTTGGACACACTGGCCTTGGGAAGGTCCTACACCCAGACCCCATTTCACCCCCAACCAGATCAGGGTAGCATGGACTTCGGCCGGGTGCAGCAAACCTTGGCCATGTGCAGTAGCCTCTGGGCGCAGGGCCTGGCTCACAGCCATGACCTTGGCCCAGCCCCATCCCACCCAAACCTTCTGCCCACTACCTTTGGCCATGCCCAGCGACCTCTAGGTATAGGGCCAGAGATACAAAAACGTATTGCTCTGTCTGTCAAATTTCATGCAGATTCAAAGAACAGCACCGGAGATATTAGCAAATGAAAACATTGTTGAGAGCCCAACCACCTTTAAGTTTGCCATAGGCCAGGCCTTGTGCCTAGGGTTTGTTGCGTATGGCCAGAGGCCATGAACTTCACTTGGGTGTGGCAAGGGCTGGGCTAGGCTAGGCCATGTGCCCAGAAGCCACTTGGTATTATAAAAGACCATGGACAGCTGATTTGGGTGGACTGGAATGAGGTTGGTACATCAGTATAAGACAAATTCAGGTGAGTTATGATTAACAACTCATGATTAAAAAATAATTGCTAAAAAGACAGTGGAATTACCTTAAAACTACAGTTGAAGATTATGGGCATGATTTTTACTTCAAACACTATTGAAATGGTGTCGTGACCTCATACATGACAACACAGATGACATTACAAATATCATCAATGAGATCACATATCACCTTACCACTGATTTCATCAATGACATCACAATTAGTGGCCAATTAGTGGTCAAGGCAGTGCAACTCGATGCCAACTAAAGAAACCACAGCATCTTTAGTCCTGGAAGTTTTAATTTAGGCAGGCTCTACACGAAAGGTGGTGCAGTTAAAACCTTTAAACTCATTGCCATGCAGATTTGAATAAGAATACAAAGTCTGCCTTCCAACGTGCAACTGGACTAGCAGGAAAGTGAGGCAGATGTAAAACCCTACTTTGGAATGGACTCCTTGTCCACAAGGGTTCTACGCAAGGTCTGACCAGGCCATCAACACAAACCGTTTGTAAGGGATCCTGTTGATTTGTCTCAGAGAGATCAGCCTTGGTCAGCACTCGATACAAAGCCCATGGGTCGGTATCATTAGGTTCCACAATTTGTGCCTCGCATTTAGCAAAATCGTCCTCTCTCTCTGGACCTTGATCAGTTGAGACACACCCACCGGGATAGTGCCACCGTCAGTGCACTGGGGGCTTTTTTCAGTGTCACGGATTCCCTCCTTACGCTTTGGCTCTTGAACATACCCTTGAAGAACAACATCACATCCCTCACTTGCCTTCATCGCATGTGCGTCTCCTAGCAATGTAAGGGTTGCTGCAGCGTGGATTGTCACTGCCTCGGTGAGCAAACAAACTGCACCCCAAGCTGCTCATGGCCATTATTAAATCATTGTGAAACTTTTGATGCGATTAGACGCAGTAGGTGGTATTTAAATAATAGGATAATATTGTTTTACGTACACCATACATAGGATACCTGCAGTCTTGCTTTTCACTGTACTACTATGTCATCAAGGTAAACGCTCGTCCACAGTAAAATTACTTTTTCCGAAGTTACTGCATTTTTGACGCGGGAATTGAGGGATTCACATTGCGAACATTCAAACAAGTTTATTCGCATTTCTTTTCAGTTATATGCAAATCGAAAAAGTCATCATCTCAAGTCTACGGTCTTCGGCTGAGTAGACTGAAAACAGCGACACGTCACGATTGCATTTCGAACTGCATACTTCAGTATTCCAATGCGGTAGAAACTTGACTGTGGACAAGGCTGCCTTTTAACGACGTCATTCGCGTCTTTATTCTGTAACGCGCTCACCTCACGTTCCCCGGAGATGCCTTCACGCTGCCCGATTAACGTGACAATGGCGGTCCTGCTTTCAATAGATAAAACAGTGACATCAAACTTGATGACGCACGTGCATACAAGACGTTCTACGCCTTAGTGAGGTCTAGAGTCAGTGCAAATGGGCAAATACAAATTTACAGGAACAGCTGTTTCGCGAGCTTAAATATTTTCTTTTGCTAGAATTTTGTTGGTAAGGCCAGTTTATGGCTTTTACTTCCAGAGAATAAGCTACCACCGACCTGAATTCATTTCAGTTGGAATATGTTCTTATTAAACAGCCCGAGGCAGCTGAAAATAAGCAATTTGATCTTTCCTGTCTCTACAATTGAATCCTTGTTACTCAGAAAGTTGCTTCCCCACTTACAGCAGGATTAGTTCCAAATTAGTGATGCCTGTGTGACTGGGAAATAAAATGGAGCATTTAGAAGATTGAACTGCCAGTGTTTGTCCCTAATGCTCGTTACAAGTTTTCAATTGGTGTATGTCCAGGACTAGACTTGTAGTATGTATCTTTTCTTGATGTGGCCATCCACAATAGCTAGCATTTTGTTTGGTACATTTAAGTACAAATTGTGTGGATAATGGTTGCATGTAGTATGGAGCCCATATTACACATGATCCAGCGGAAGCGTTTAAATATGATTTTCTTTCTACCTCCTTTAATCTATCTGTTTCTCTAAGTCCCCGTCATCTCTATCTGTACTGGGCTCTTTTCACGACTAGACAAATCGCAGCATTTCCTTTATCCTAGAGGCAATGGTCCTCTGATGAACCTTTCTCCACCGATAGGAGGGGTGGAAATTAGGGTATTTCAAAGTCCAATGTTAGTCACCCAAAGAAGACCATTAATTGGTGACCAACTCACAAGTTTGAAATAAGGTTCAAATACACTACTCTCAAGACCATACTTAGGCTTTCCTGTTTTCAGTTTCTATTTATGGTAAATTCTGGTGGGGTTTTTTCAGTGTTTTCAAATGATTTCAATACCTTAAAAAAAAACAGTGGTTATCAGTGGTTACACATTTTCGTGCCATTAAAAACTACAGAAACAGTGTTTTTCCGGTGTTTATGGAACGTTTTGCTTTTATTATTGCTTGCTTTCTGCATGATAGCGCATGGTACATAGACAGTGTAAGTATAGTGTATATGAGGTCCAAATAGATTTTTGCAAATTAAACTTATTGTAGTACACCATACAATACTTCTTCAGTGAGTCTTTGGTCATGTGCGCTCGCTCTTTCCTTCCCATGCAAACTTGTGTGAAAAGGCCCTCTCAACATTGGCACTTGAGATGGGCAACGCCAAAACAGCCAGTACACAATTTGTTAACTATGGCCACTGACATAGCTTTCCATGCCAATGCTGGTTCACTTGAAGATTGCGAATCTCAGGGTAGGTTTTGCAACATTTGCGCTGATCTGGGCGCTTATGCCCTCAGAGTTATTGAATCGGTCAAAAATGAAGCAGCACTTTTGAAACTACGGAAAAAATTCCCCTTTACAGAAGGGATCTAGAACAGAGTAACACAGTAGGGTTTCATTGACTTCAAATGCCATTGGTGGTGAAGGGACATTTCTATGCATCATTGCAAGCCATTTCTCATACATTATAAAATAAAAGTTCCTGAATTGCTCTTCACCATTGCTTTGCTTACCAAGTGGCAAGCACTCTAACATGGAACATGTTGCAGTGCCAAAGTCACTAAAGGTGTCACCCAGCCTACTCTCAAGGAGATGTTTCACATCTACACCAATTAGGCTGAACACTTGGCAGACAAGGGTGTTTTCAGACTCAGTTTTTTTTATTATGCCCACTACAGCAGTTATGTTTTCCTGTAAAAATCTAAGAATGCAGTACAGTGTGCTTTTTTCACATCACTATCAATATGTGACCAAAGATTCTCACATTTCTTGCCTTTGGCATCATCACTCAGCAAACATTCTGTAAACGGTTGCCACATGGATAATATAGCATTCATAGCCCTTGGACTGAGACCTTCAGCTAAGGGACACAGTTGGGATGACTCTTTATTTGATGCCACACAAAGCACGAAATGATACATATTTGTGTTTTAGTTCCTGTGCATAAGAAAACAGTGCACCAGAATGGACTAAAACGTCAATAGCATTCCTCATTAACTCTGAAGATTTTAAAGATGCTTTCAGCATACCATCTAACAAGTGGCAAGGATCTCTTACAGGGAAGCACTTCAGCCCAGGTATCAATTTTGACAGGTCATCACACAACTTTTTCATATACGTAGCTGAATCACTGCAAATACAAACAATATCACTCCAATCTTGGTTGAACTTGGAAAGAACCTTTTTTGCAAAGCATTCCAAGTGACACTGCGTTTCATGTTTTCCAAAAGTCTGGTGTCATGTTTTAACCACTATCCCAGATGCTCGGTGATAGCGCTCTTTTCACATATACTTGTCACTATACCTTGCATTGAATGTTTAAAGCCTGAGGTGTTGGCAATTTGCCTACTATCAATACTGACTCACTAGAAACTGGGGGCTGATGTATTAAGGGTTTTTACCCATTCTCTGTGGGTAAATGTGATGACACATATTAGGAAAGATCCTTTTGAAAACAGCCATTTTACCTATCAGTGAAAGAATCAAACACAGCCAAAATATCAAATATGATTTTGATATCTCCTGATTCTCTACAGTTTATAAAATAATTAAACAAGACCTAAAACATGCTTCTAAACCCTGCATCTTTAGACTAAAGAACACAAAACTGAAAAAAACAAGAGGAAGAAGAAACAATATGTTAGTGGCATCCCTAAACAACAAAACTCAAGCAGAATAATGTTAGCCCATACTTTCTTACTGCTAGCTTGTATAACAAAGCTACATTGTATTGGCCCCTTCAGGAAGAAATAAAATGACTCTTTCACTCCCTTTTGCCTTTTTTTGAATTACATTTAGTTTGTGGTTGTGCAGGTGTTTTTTCAGTGTTTATGTTTTCACTGGCAAGGGTTATTTCTCTTTCAGTGGGGTTTTATCAGTTATTATAGCTTTAAACCTAAAACCGGACAGCCTAACCATACTATAGAAGTAGAGTATTGCAATAGGAAGACCCAAACTTCTAAAGAAGTTAAGCCTAACCAGAGTTATACACACTAGAAGTTCGGCTATTGCCACACTGAACAAAAGAAACAGAACTTGATATTCAGAAAAGATTTTCTGATTCTCTGTGCAATGCATTTACAACTAATTAAAGAAATAGCACAGTTCCATGAAAGAACATCAGGACACAATAACAGATTCAAGCAATTTAGGCAGTGCTTAATTTGAGCCGGTGCTAAGCACCGGCACTTAATTGGTTTCTGGTGCTCGGCACTGGCACCTAATTGTCAACACCACACTTAGGGCAGTCTGACACATGGTGGCGCTGCTCATGTAATTTAGAGATGAGCAGTATAACAGTTGTTTAGGAAAACAATATACATTAAAAAATTGCTAGTACCTGCCTCCCCAGCCATTCCTTTAGCTTTGGGGACCTGGAATAATCTGAACTGTCGCATTTACATGCGAGAGAGATGGTTTAGTAGTTGTTTTGGCAGCAATGACAAGGGCGATGGGTGGTGCAAGCTGCATTGGCCTCCTGGTCAGAGCCCTGGCACTTATTATTTTACAAATTAAGCACTGAATTTAGGTATCTAGGTTATTGTATTAATGATCCAAAATCAATCCAAATAAGAAATCTTTTAAGCATGTCAGTCAAGAAAATTACAGCGTACAATATAGAACCACACATTTAGTCAAAGGACGGTTCTTGAAAAAGGTTGCACCCACAATCGAAGGCAGAAGGCTATTGCGTTCTCTAACAGCATCCAGAAGTTCTACAGCAGGGGGACAAGAGGAATCCAGTTAAAATCCACTAAGGGCAAGTCTCTAAGCATTTGCAAAAAGTGGTAAATAAAGGAAGATCAGAAAGTTCGGCAAAAAAGAATTGAGTTAGTCTGCCAAAAGTGTCAGGATCAGTAAAATAATCCTCATCTGAATGGAAAAGGTATCCTGGTCATCTGGAGTTTGTCCTCATAAATGAAAATGTGCAGAAAAGGTAAAAGAGCGCAAACAAGAGTTCAATCAAGAGTTCCTTCAAGAAAGGCAAACAAGAATAGTGATCAATAAAAAGCGTTCAGTAAACGGCGATGCCCCTCCTTTGGGATTTCTTCTTTTATAGTCCTTATGACGCTTTAATGATGTACCATCACTCCACTATGGTACGATTGTCACATGATTGATTTACGTATGTGGATTCCAAATACTTTTGGTCAATTCAACATATTTTCACAAGCTGTTTGTGGGAACAAAGGTTTGTCCATGGTAAGAAATATACATTGACTCAGGTTGGAACATCAGGTCAGGGGTCATTTTCCCACTGAGCCATCTCACACTGAACTTCTAATGGAATGTCCTTAAAAACAAAGTGCAACTCATACAGGCCAAATAATGCAACATTCAAATGAATAGAGAAAGATCTATTGTATTTAGCTAAAGGGAAAAATGTAGTTTAGGAAAGGAATATGTTTAAAGCTTAAATACTTATGTCAGCTTTATCGATTAATTAAATTCAATTAAAATCAAATGCAATACAGTAAATTGAACATTTGATAAAGGAAATAATAATGATAATTCACTAAGGTATTATTTCATGAAAAAGACTAACATTAGCTATGGCCTACTTCTACGAATTTTCAAACATCCATACATATAAATTATTCTTAAAAGTCATTTTACTAAAATCAGTTTAAACCTTTTATAACCATTAGGGTCTCTACTATCATAATTATAAGTTCCATCTTCCTAGATACTATTATCAGAGTATTGCACCACATTTTCCTTATGATGCACTACAGGGAAAGGCAATAGGAAATGTTAGGCCACATTATTAGAATCATACTATTTTAACCAATAAATGAATCATAAAACATTACTTCCATGAATAATCTTGTAATCAAACTTATTAATAAGCATTATAAACATTTCTCTTGCTCATATACCTTTCTAGCACGCTTTTACGGTGTTGTTTCTTCACTAGTCTCAATTTCTGTTTCATTTCATGTAACTTGTTCAAGGTGCACATCGAGTCTTTGTGTCTAAATCAGTAAATGTGAATTATATATCAAAATCAGATATCACGTGCTATCACACAGGTGTCACAGTTTTGTGAATTTTGTTGGAGTCTGACACACCAGGCAAGTGCGACTAGTCTTCTCATACAAGTTCAAAGATTTTTTTATTTGTTTTTTTAACTGTACAACAACGCTGCACAAGACAACAACTTTTGACACAAACTAGAGTAAAGAACTTAAATAGGAACATTATGCTGTGTTTTATAAAGCGTTTCATAACCTACTTGTGTTGTTTCTACATGCTGTAAATTACTGATTATAATATTAACCAATTTAATTGTGCTTTACAGTCCCTGTTCATGGGCGGGGGCACAGCCAGGCAAGGGCTACTGGGCACAATTGAGGTGATTGTAGTCATTTGCTGCGGGTGTTCTGGGGCATTTTACTATGGCTCTGCAAATTGGGTCAGTGCACTCTTTTCGCAGGTCACTATCAGGGTTGTGAGAGTGAGCAATCAAAGGCTTCTCAAGAAGGTAGCATGTGGGGCAAAGACTCGGAATACAAAAGTCAAACAACAGACACAGTAATTCACTGTCCAGCACAGTGCTAGTTTTTATGAAAAGAGAAGTACTTAAATTTCACAACAAAACACAATACTACTGGGGGTTAAGATCAGGGTTCCATCTATGTATTCTGTCCCACCACCACTAAAGTCCTATTCCTATTTCCTTTGGCGCCCCAGTGTATAGGGTATCTAGCAGGAAAAATAAATCATAGGCAGCAACAAGAACAGATGCAAGCTCACTAATACCACTATGTTAGGCAACCCATATGTCAGTTTATTTGACCTTTCACAAAAATAGTTCACGCTAGCAATGTTACTTCCCTGATGGCAGGCTTATCTTTACAGTGCAAGATGTTGCCTTTCTGACTTGGCTGACGTCATGGACAACTGCCTCGCTGCTCACTCGGACAACTTACAAAATCCGAGGCCATGGCAATCATGATCTTCACAGGATATGCCTACAGTTTAGGAGTGGCAAAACAAGTCCATCAGGATGCACTGCCATGGTTCTGACTGCACACTGTTTAGTGTCTTTGCAGTTTTCTTCATGCAGTTTGCCACATAAGCTGCACAGGGAGACGGGATGACCTCTCACTCTTTGGTCAGTGGCGGGTTTTGCTCCTGATGTCAGTCCACTTCTTCTAGGTGTACCACCAGCTTGGGACGCAAATGGACTTCTCCTAATGGAAGACTGTCTCTCTGCAGGGTCAGGTACACTCCTTCCCTCTCTAAGCAGACACTCAGGATTCTCCAGCAAGTTGAGGAGACTTCAGGTTGTCTCCTCACCTCTGAGAAACTAGCTGCCAAAGAATTAACACCCCGG
Organism: Calotriton arnoldi; assembly: GCA_963921515.1. Lineage (NCBI taxonomy): Eukaryota > Metazoa > Chordata > Amphibia > Caudata > Salamandridae > Calotriton > Calotriton arnoldi. The sequence goes on along the minus strand of CAWUFW010005961.1, from coordinate 510,819 downwards.
TTTCAAGGCAGTGAATTAAGTACTCTGTGCAGAACTTTTGGTTCCGACTTTTAATATTATTTTCCAGACGTGGGATCGACATCCAAAGTCTAAGGTCCTGGAACCGGTCTGGAGTGGTTCCTTTTCAAATTTATTTTATGGATGTAATGTAGACACAGCCTTTGTGCAAGCTGATGGTTCTCACTGCAGGTAGTGACAAAGCTGTCTCCAAGAAGGAGTGTCAAAAACATGGGCACAATTAAGTGTAAAGACACCTGGCTGTTATCAGCCTTACTGACGTAGCAAAGAGGGATAGACATGAGGGGTAGGCCAAAACATTTCCTCGCCCTTAATAACAGAATCTGCTGACTCGAGCTCTTTCCCCATCCATCCACCAAGTGTGAGTGCTCAGGGAAACCTTATCAGCAATCCCCTGCTAAGAGATCCGCCTGGAATTCCAAGTGTAGCCCTGTCTCCATACTATCGCAGATCAGTGTCTGGGTCTCCACTCTTTAATTTTCAGGAATGTAGGCAACTGCACCGTGTCTGGGGTAGCTTTATCCCATCCTCCATCTTGGGCCATGCTAAACCAGACAGCATCCATAATGGATCCCATTGGTCCCAGCACTCAGGCTCTTAACACACACATACTTGCTACCATACTTATGCATGAATCCACCATGCACACATGAACTCAACGCACACACAGAATGCCAGGGCAATCGTCTGGGTGTTACGTTTCAGGATAACATTAGTTAATTGGGGCCAGTAGAGAACACCCCCAGATCAGAAAAAAAGGTGGTCTCAGGACTATTAATCTACAAAAATCAATACGCTACCACCAGTGGTCTATGTCTGCAAACTAGGGCATTGTCAGATGTCCCATGTCATTAAACAGGGCATGCTTGGTGCGCCCCTCCAGTTCTGGACCTTAGCTGTACCATAGCCTGTGAGTGCCATTACTTACTTATGCTTTTTGTATTGGAGCTTTTACACTTTTCTAAAGAATGCACTTTGGACAATGACAGCAAATTTTGCAGTTTATATGGAGCTACCGGCTGGAAGGTGATTTATCACTTTATTATTAGCACTTAGTGCCTTTCTTTTGATGCTTACCTCTACCATGAACAGGCCTAGGCCTCAGCGTGCATTGTAGAGTAGCATTCTAGTGAGGCCAACAAAAAGCCAGGATACCAGTTTCACTGGCAGTTGGGTCACTTTGGGCAGCAATACATCCCATGCATCCTGCAAAGGACATTCCTGTCCCAACAGAACTTAATTGACCTAACTACGTAGTATGGTTGTCTGAATTGACCTTCCCAGGAATTGAACTTGTGATCTGCAAGGAACATCTAACTCAGTTAATCACATGGGTCACATTCACTTCAATAAAATCATGGAGCTAAACTGTTAATCGCTGCTGGGGCAATCATCCAAAATAATAGGAGCAGCATAATCATGCTAACATACTCATTCATTAACAATGAAAAATGTCCTAGCTATTGTAACAGAAAGTTTCAATTCTGTGAAGGACACGTAGGTGAGGATTATGCTGTATTTTATTCACTTTTAATTTTACAGCAGCCATATCAAAACATATAAACAGGATTTAATTTCCCATGAACCATTGGAAAAAAGTCAAGCAAAACACTGCATCCAATCCATGACCAGGAACACTCTTAATAGTCCCTTGTCGCCCTTGCTGTCTCCTCTTTCTTCCTGCGACAGAAGCCGACTAGTGTCGTCCTTCTGTCTTGTTTAAATGAATAAGACTCTTAAGAAACATACAAAATATCCAGCAAATTGACCATCGCATGTCAAGTCATAGGACATATAATTCTCAATCAAGTTTTATGAAGACAGGAGAATCTGCATCATGCATTAACAACGCTTTATCTATGACAGTATACCCACCCATAAGAAGGAAAATTCTGTCCTGAGCTGGAAAAATCACTTGCAAATGCATTGGGTGGGTTAATCCTCACCTCTGTTTCCTTAATAGAATTGAAACTTTCTGTTACGATAGCTAGGAAAGTTTGTATTCTATGTCAGGACCGGAGGTCAGGATTATGCTGGTTTAAAACTTATCCACCACCAGCGAAGCAATACTGGGGACAGGTTTAAAGTAAAACCCTTTAAAGGTAGAATCTGAAGACCAGTCCACTGCATTGAGGATATCTTCCAGGCAAGCTCCCAGATCAATGCTTTTGAGGACACAGCCCCCTTTACCAAATGGGCACCAAACACCTTTATATCAATGCCAGCTTGCTGCATGGCCCACGTAACCCATCTGGCAATAGTGGGAGAGGAGACTGCCTTATGTGACTTCTTAAGGGCACTCAGGAGTTGCCTCTCTAGATGTGGCTGGATATCTGCCGTAATTGCCTCATACGCTTTGATACACCGGACTACATATAGCTTGGGGGAATCTGCAAAGGAAGGGTAAGAAAACATACATGAATTACATTTTGTCCATTTTGTTGGATTGCCAAGAGATATAAAGGCTCAGGACCTTGTTGACGTCCCACAGGGTGAAGTACCTGTGTTCTGGAGGGAGCGATAGTCGAATGCCATGAAGAAGATTGTGAACAAGTGGATGCTCCCCTAGCGGGTGATCACCGATATGGGACTAGCTTGCTGAAATCGCCGATCTGAAGGCATTGATTGACCTGTAAGCCATATCATCTGAGACCAAGGAAGCAAGGAAGTTCAGTACATGGACAACATGTGTCCCCATGGGATCCAAGTGTCTCAAGTGATACCAGCCCATCCATCTAGTCCAGGCCGATCTATAGTGTTTAATTGTGCTGTCGGCCTAGGCTTTGGAGAGTAGGGATGCAACTTGTCTTAAAAGTCCTGGGACTTTCCAGCGTTCCTTGTAATTCTCCATGCCGTAAGATGTAGAGATCCATACAGGACCAGTTGATGTTTCCCTCTAAGTTTTCTCAGAGGGGATCTGAAAACCAGGGTAGACGGATTAGAGAACCCCAAGAAAGTTCAAGTAGAACTGGATACCATACTTGGGGTCTCCAGATTGGGGTTACTACCACCAAATCCGCTTGCTGCCGTTTCACCTGTGTGGAGAGCTACCTGATCATCGCAAATGGGGTAAATGCATATTCCTTCGGGTGTAACTTCCAAAGGCTCACATCCTGCAGATGTCAGAAGTGCCAATCTGCTACTTGGTTGGATTTCCCCAGGAGGTGTTCCGCCATCACTGAAACTTGGTATTTGAGACAGTAGTCCCAGATCTTTTGTCGACAAATCCAAAAGGGCTTTCAATCTTGTACCCCCTAAGTGATTGATGTGCCGTACCATTGCTACATTGTACATTTTTAGCAGGATTGTAGCATTGCACCATATCCTTGGTCCAGCATTTGACCACACATGCTCCGCTCCCTCAGATATTTCTAAGTATCTGTTCCTGGCTCAGAACTGTCCTCCATAACCCGAGTTAGGGCCTGGGCAGCAGTCATCCACCAAGATGCCATTTCTGCTGACTTGCTAATAGCTTTCTTCTAAAACACTGTCATACATGGAAGGCAGAAGTATTGTTCTAAATCAGTTAGTGGGTGTGTTAGTGGGTGTGTACGTGTGTGAGATATGTGCAACAGTAAATAAACACAAAATTAATTATCTTGTTCGCTGAAACCGTAGGATGTCCAATTACTCTAAAAAAAAAAACAAAGTATTACTTCACCTTCTCAAATAGCCAATACCAAAGCATACTTTGGTCATGACTTATGCAAAGTTTTATTGTTGGGGGAGCTGCTGGGCCTTTGCTGGTATAAAAATAATTTCTGAAAACCAAAAACCTACAGTTGATCTCAAGACGCACACAGTTACTGGTTTCACTCGGCTGCTTGTACATTGATGAGTAACTAATGTATTCTAAGAAAGTGAATAATGGACCAATTTGAAATGATTCATATCATTGAAAATCTGTGCTCAACTTACAGAATAACACAGTCCTCGTCTTTTTCTATGGTGTGTAATGCAAGCAAATTTTCTTCCTAAAATATATTAATATGTATATATATTTATACATATATATATATATTGTGTGTGTGTGTGTGTATATATATATATATATAGTCATGGCAGCAGTGCGTGGTTGAAGAAAATAAACTCTTTGCACTGAATTTGGGTCCGTACCGTCCTTTCTACAAGTTGGATTTTGTGGCGGATTGCGTGTGCATATATATATATGTGTGAACAAACATCCTGCTTCAACCTGGAAGAAGGCACGCACTCGAGGTTGTAAGTATAAGGCTTTCTTTATTTTCTCGGGTCTCCCTCGACCCCACAACTGAAGAGACGCGTTTCGGCTGCCGGGGCAGCCTTTATCAATCTGATCAGTGCCAAATTCACATAAGCTTTTATAGCCCTCCCCCCTGAAAGGCATGGAAAACATTGATGAACATAAAAGAAAGTTGTTCCGTGGTGCGTAGTCAAACACCTCACACTACACAGAGAATACCATGACAATAGTGTAGCTGGATAAACAGGGTGTCACTAAAGAGATACAAAAGCGAAGTGCAACATGATATGATACAAATAAATGCTTAATGCATGCTTAACACAAATTGCCAATGATACTACTTCTAAGCCCCCTAAAGAGGCCCATGGAACAAACATGATACCTACCTTGGGGTTGGGCATATATTATTGAAAAACACCGTAGTGTGTGTATATGCCCTCCAAGAAATGGCGCTGACCCCTTTAAAAAATATAGCCAGTGTAAAAAATAAAACGGAAATAAACATGAGATAAAAACGTGCTGCAGATATCATTTAGAACAATTTAAAAGAGACAACAAATCCCCCGGAGTAAAATACAATTGGACGATGATGTTACTGATGGGCTTACTCTCTAACCCTTATATTGTTGCTGCACAATGAGGAGTAATGTTGTAATTAGCCCGATATGCGTCGCCACACAGAACATCAACAAGCACATTTAACCAACTGATAAGCTAAAAGCACATAGGGGCAGATTTACAAGCCCCTTGCGCCTCTTTTGCATCACTTTTCCCATGTTAAAAATGACGCAAAAGTGGCGCAAGGGCCTTGTAAATAAGCCCCATAGTGTGTATACTACAGACAAAAATGTCAGCCTCCATGTTATCGTAATTGATCCCAAAGGGACTCCTAGTCCCATAATGCCCCTGGTTCAGTCGTGCAAATGTCGGAATCCGTGGGCAACTGGAATACATAACATCATACAGTTCAGAAAAAGACATTGTGCACAAGACAAAGGTATCGTGTATAATGTAACATGGAGCAGAGATGAATACCCCAGTCTCATAAAAAACACCCTTGTCTTCTTGATTTCCATATGTCGACAACCAGTAAGAGTCACGTGGAATAAAGATGAAAAGGCACAAGTCAAAACCTCCTATGGGGAAATGTCTCAATGTCTCGCTATAGATAGCAGCACCAAATGTAACTTTGTGTATATATATGTGTGTGTATATGTATATTCACTGAAAAAACTAAGGATAAAGTAATGTTATAGTTAGGTGATTATGTCGGTGACAACATTAACATTTTGAACAAAAAAAAACCAAAGAAATTCACCAGTTATAGCTATAGCAAAGTAGCTATACCTTGCACCCCCGCCATGCACTGCTTATGGCCTCACATATTACATCAGTCATAACATGTTCTATGACATCATTGATGACATCACTGATGCAATCATCCAATGAGATCATCCAATGAGTGTGCTAGTTTGTTTTATAGTTTACATGGTGGCGGATAGCTACCATATTACTTTTCTACCTAATTTTGTACAGCCTATGTCCAGCTAATGGGTCTAAATGTTTACAAAACGCATGTGCTCCTAATGCGTCATAGGTGTGTAGAGGTATTGAACACATTATAAATCTTTGTATTGAAGAGTACCTCTGTGTGCAGATGACAGTTGACAACTTATATTCAGCATGTTCCACAAAGGTATTTTGGTTCTATATACAAAGTTTTCAACAAAGGAAAGATTCTACGTAGTAGATACTGAGTATTGTAAGCAGCCTAGAGTTATTAGACAGAATCGTCGTAGCATGACAATTTCATCATAACATAGAAGACCGTGTGCACCAGGTACTCATCCATGTACATGTGCTTGTTTAGTTTCAAAAGATGGGCTGTAACGTTTTCACCACAACATGAAGGCTCCAGCTATTATGATCATAAGCACCTCCAGACCTTGCTCATTTTAAGCAGATAGTTTCTGTTTTGACAAGTGTTGTATGGAGTGAGTCGGACGCCACCCACATGCGCCGCAGCTAGTGCGCTTCTTCCTGGCGATGCCCCGCCCCTCGGAAGAAACTGGCGTGGAGGAAGGCCAGCGGGAGGACAAAGCTCTGAGCGGCGGCATTTTTCTCAGTTTTCACTGCGTTTTCTTGTTAAAAAGGGAAGCGCTGGTGGAGGCTGAAAGCCGGTGGCAGGAGGCAGTAAGGTGTCCAGAAATTCGAAAGGCTGCACGTAAGCTCCGCGGCTGAGGCGGGTTCTGTCAGCGATCAGGATCGAAGTCGGCATCCCCGAGAGGTGAGGAGAGGAAGTGGCAAGTTGTGGTGGCGAGGGCCCCCCAGTCCCATCTTTGGTTGAGGGCGTTATCTCGAGGTGGCACTCCTGGGGCACAACAATGGCCCAGAAAGTGCAGCTGCAGCAGAATTCAGCAATGGTGTGACTCATACAGTGAGGGGGCAAAAGGAACTGTGTATAGAACTAAAGGGCAGAGCTACAAGGCGGCAACGATTCTTACATGTTTAAAAACAAAAGGAGGGAAAGGCAGGAAAATGAGCTCAGGAGTAGGTGAATGAGCAGGCAGCTGGCTGATAAAAAGTAGCAGCGAGGGGGGGTTCAGAAGCATGCACACGATCAAACAAAAGAATCTAACCACAAGCACGATTACTGGCATCAAAATTGGGAACCAGCCGGTAGAGACACAAAGAAACCTTTGTGGTAAATTAGGCACGGACAGGTCAGTGGGCAGCACCTGGGTTTTGCGTAACGCACAACAAAGAATGGACTTGAAAGTCCAGCACCTGATTGCCCAGGAGAAAGCACAGTCGTTAGAGACTCAGGCGGTCTTGTCTAAGAAGGGCCCCAGTGATAATCATCAGGCAACGCCAGAAACCATCCAATTTCAAGGACAGTGCCCCTCCGAGTCAAGGACAGAAGAAGTAGTCACCAGTTTAGCCCCCCCTCAAACAACACCTGCGCCAGAGTCCTTCTCTACGCCTGCATGCTGTAAACAATTCCCGCTGTTCTCCAAGTCCCACTTTGCAACAATGACCGCAACTGCCTCCAGTCAGTCTTCGGCCTCACCGCTATTGCAAGCTTTTACATCACCAGTTCCTGCTTCCTTGCTCCCCTGCTCATTGCAATTGGACGACACTGAAAGGCCTACAGCTCGCCCCTTATCTGTAGATACGATTTTACTCAGCGGCTTCCCGAAATCCGGAGGTTATGAAAGAAACAGATATCACAATTCAAAACATGTCTGAAGTGATCCTCTCAGAGATCAAGGAACTTCGGGTCACACAAGCAGTGGAAATTGCCTCACTACATGCCAGGCTTTCCCAAATATAAGAATCCTTGGGGAAAATCCCAGGACGCCTGAACGAGGTTGAAGAGCGCGTATCCAACCTTGAAGATAAAATAACAATCTACGATCAGGAATTCTCCCAAATCAAACATATTTCAGAAGGCCTTGAATCCAAACTGCAGTATATGGAAAATTTTAACAGAAGGTCAAATTTACGAGTGGTAGGTGTTCCGGAGGCAGTTGAAGGGCCCCAAGTACGTGAGTGGGCTGAGACTCTACTGAAGACAGCAATCCCTGAACTAGAGGGGGACCTAACCATCAGTAGAGCCCATAGAGTCCCCTTTCAGCGGCTCCCAAATGCAAAATTCCCTCGACCGATTCTGTTAAACTTTGCAGATTTTCTAATAAAGGAGAAGATTCTTTCCAAAGCTATTGAGAGAAGAACACTGTCCACACAAGAAGTACCGAACTTTAGAATCTTCTCAGACATGTCTGCTGTGGCGGCAAAGAGACGCCGGAAATTCGTAAAAATGATCGACATGTTTAAATCGAAGGGCGCACAGGCATCTATTGCCCAACAATCAAAACTGAAGGTTCTGGCAAAAGGAACATTTTACATATTGGACAATGTAGCTAGAGCACAAGAACTTTTACAGCAGCTTTCAACTCTAAGATAAGTCTGTCAGAAAGGAGAAAATCACAATAAAGAGAGGATGGGTATATAAGGAACTGTAGGGCCCTCTAAAATAATGATGTTCTTACAGTGTTGAATAGTTGGGGTCGGGCCGCCAGGGGCATGGAGGCATCACAGCCTCCAGTGGAGGAAGCGCACAAGGAAGGGGGTGCGGTAACATGGCACCCAGCAACCACGGGGGGGGTGGGAGGAGATGTGGTTCACTCTTCCACACACACACAGGGAACATAGGGGGGGGTTCTTTTGAAGGGTGGGGGCGGTGCACAGGGTGCACAGGGCAAGCATAGGCAAAAAATAGAAGTTAGCTCGTTTAAATCTGAAAATAACCATAAAACGACGAGGAAAGTAAAATATAATAATCAAGCAAGAGCTCAAGGCAGTATTGAAATTTGTTTATGCACTGCAGGTGCTATGTGCAGATTATGGTCTAGCTTTAGGGACTGTTTAGGCATGGGCACTTTAAATTCATTAGTACTGTAATGTACGCTCGTCACTTCTTAGGTGATTGCCATTGTCAAGAGCTGCATTTTGACTTCCTTCGGCACAGGCACTTTCACAAATCAGGTTCTTGGTTCAGCTATATATCCGCTTCTTGTGGAGAAGGACATATTATTTAATTTTGCTAAGCACTTTATTAGCACTGTCACTTTATATTTATATGACTCATAGCTTAAGCATTTCGTCACGGCACTCTTCATCTTGGCATCAGGTAAAGATATTTGAGTGTCAAGAGTTAATGTATCCCCAGGGAGTCATGAATCATTCATGTCGCCATTTGGACTTTTTATGCATGAGCACTTTTCTGGCCACATCATTAGTACTGTATTATATGCTACTTACTATGAAGGCAATTGCCTAGGTCTGTTTTCAAAAAAGCACTTTAATTATGTCTATATCATGTTTTTCAATTGTTCGCAAATCATGTGTGCTGTCCAGTGGTTCGTAACCTCCTTTTGGGGAAGGATACATTGTTTACTTGTGTTAAGCACTTTATTTGCACTGTCACTTTATATTTATAGGGTTAAGAGTCTGTCCGTCTTTATGGAACCATGAAAATGTCTTCAATGATTATTCATTTCAAATGCACTGTAACTTTACTGGTCAATTGTTCTCCAATTAGCTTTTTTTAATTTTAGCCCTGTGTATTGTCTAATATCATTAAGGACTCTACTTAGAATGTTGTTTTATACTTATCCGAACCAAAGAAGATTAACTCTACAAATAGATCAGGGAACGCACAGATACACTTTTGGTCGACTTCTTCATAGCACCAGTAATGGCACTTAACCAGCAGGTAGCAAGAGACGGGGTAAGAATTCACTCCTTTAATGCTAATGGCCTGAATAATAAAATTAAAGCACGGGCTGTGGAAGAATGGCTAAAAGGCTACTCTCCAGATATTGTCCTCTTGCAGGAGACCCACTATGTAGCTAATAGAAAACTTCCATTTAATATGTTTCAGAAGTGGGTAGGTAGTTGCTTTCTCTCTTCAAAGGGCACTGCGCAAAAAGGGATAGCAATTTTCTTCAGCAAATTCTTCCCTTTTCAGGCCACATACTTGCAGATTGACAAAGACGGTAGCTGGGGACTGGTTAATGGCACAGTTAACAACACTAAGATAACTATAGCGATGACCTATGCCCCAGTAGAGGATAATCCCGCTCCCATGAAGGATCTTTACCAAGCATTGCTGCTAATACCTGGTTCGATCATTCTGGGAGGGATTTTAATTATCTACAGAATCCAGGTTTAGATTCTTCATCAGGGGTGAGGAAACCAAGAAAACCATGGGTAGGAGAAGCATTAAAGGATTGTATGACAAATTTAAATTTGATAGATTCCTGGTGGTGAAGATATCCAAAGAAAAAGAGTATTCTTGCTACTCAGCGAAATACAACTCGGCTGCTAGACTGGATTACTTCTTGATTTCTAGAGCACTAACACAAGCTAATTGCGCATATATACAAAACAGTTTCTCAGACCACGTATTGCTAAAATTAGAATTAATTGGTATTAGCGGAAATTAAAATATCTCGAAATGGACATTTAGTAGAATTCTTTTGGAGGACGAAGACTGGTGTGAGAGAATCCATAGGGAGATAGAGGGTTTCTTTTAGATCAATAGAGATACAGCCTCGCTGGAGAATGTTTGGGAAGCTTTTAAAGCAACCATCCACGGGGTTATATCATCTAAGCAGATTGCCACGAGAAAGGCACAAGGTATAGAGAAACCACCCCGAGGCCAAGGTTAAACACACAAATGAGCTATACCTAAGGGACAAAAACAACAAGAACAAACTGGCACTGGGACAGACACGCCAGGAGATGCAAGATTATTATTATTCTAAGTTTATACTGCTAACTCTGCTTATTTGCAAAAGGTATATGAAGAGAACAAGTTCACAGGCAGGTTCCTAGCCTGGCAAACAAAAGATAAACAAGCTCAGAATGGAGTTCTTGCACTAAGTAACAAGCGCACTAAGAGCCGTATCACAGAAGAAAACTTAATACAAAGCGAGTTTGTCAGGCATTATGAGTCTATTTATTCCGTTAGACATGAAGTGGATACTACGAAATTAGATTCTTTTTTTAGTGGATTCCAAATTCCAAATTTAACTACAGACCAACCTACATGCTTAACGGCCCACGTCTCAATACAAGAAATAGAAGGAGTGGTTCGAACAATGGCCAATGGCAAAGCATGTGGGGAAGACGGTATTCCGATTGAGTTTTTCAAAAAGTTTAGCATGTCTGAATAAGGAACTCGTGCTATTGGCCAATCGTATTTTACAAGGCGGGGGAATACCATCTTCTTTTAGAACAGCTGTTGTAGTTAGCTTTTTAAAAAAAGATAAAGATAGGGAAGATTAAAACTCTTATAGACCCATGAGTCTGCGGAATTCTGATTCCAAAATTATAGCCAAATTATTGGCTAATAGAATTAGCAACTGCACAGGGTCTATAATCCACAAGGATCAACGTGGCTTCGTTGCAGGGCGACAACTATCTTTTAACACCACTTTTCTAATTGAAGCCCTGGATTATTTTAAACAAAATAAAATACAGTCTCAGATTATGCTTTTAGACGCAGAAAAGGCCTTTGATCTTGTTTGTTGGGAAAGCCTTTTCTACTCACTTGCTAAATTTGACTTTCCCCCAGAACTGATCGAAGTTATTTAAAAAATCTACGAGGGGGCCACGGCCCAAATAATAGTGAATGCCAAAAGGGTAGGTACTTGTAGAGTAGTTAGGGGGACAAGACAAGGCTGCCCGCTCTCTCCCCTGCTCTTTGCCTGTTTTATAGAACCCCTAGCAATAGCCATCTGTTCCTTAAGTATCACAACATCTCCAATGCCTGGTATGACTAATATTAAACTATACGCGGATGACATTGTCCTTTTTTTAAAACCTGAAAGGGAAGTGTAATTGCAAATTTTTAATTTGTTTAATGACTTTCAATCGATTGGAGGCTATAAAATTAATACATCCAAGACAGAGATCATGTTATGTAATTGCACAGCTGAATCACTACTAACAGATTTTGATTCATTAGTTAATACACGACCTAAGAGATATTTAGGGATATAGGTAACGGAAAACATTAATGATCTGTATGCCCTAAATTATATCCCTCTCATTAATAAAATAAAGAGTAAATTGTTAAAATGGAAAGAACTCCCAGTTTCGTTAATAGGCCGCGTAGCTTTAATTCGTATGATGATTCTCCCACTATGTAATTTTTTGTTTTTAGCTATCCCTAATGTAGTCCAAATGAATTTTTTTAAGGAAGTCCAAGGCCTCTTTTCCACGTTTATATGGGCAAATAAGGCGTCAAGACTGTCAATGGAAACGCTCTTCAGGCCAGTATCAGAAGAGGGACTAGCACTTCCTAATTTGAAAGAGTATTATTATGCTAATTTTGCACACACCGTATACAGATCCACAAAGGTTTTAAACATCAATAGGTACGATAATTTCTTCTTAGATCTGATTTACAAGGAATATTTAATCCGAGATTTGATGTGTCTAGTAAAAATCCCCACAAAAGTAAGATATAAAACCCTCCAATGGAGCTTTAAACGGAAAAAACAGCTGTTTAGGTATTTCTCAGTCCCCATGCTGAATGCAGAAACCTATCTCTCAGATATTTACGTAGGTCAAGATTTACTTCTAGACCCAGCAATTACGGCAAACTGGAGAAGTCAGGGCTTTAGTAAAATAGGAGACTTCTTGCAGGGAGAGTGGAAAACCTGGCTCGAAATAGAACCGTTGCTTAAGCATAGTAAAATTATTTTGCAATGGTCATTCGCTAGGATTAAAGGCTTCTTGTCGGAACTTAACCCCACAACTATCGGCGATGTTAGTGATGTCGCCGGGTGTTTAGTAAACCTTTCACACTGTATTTCAATAAGCGGCTGGGTCTCCCTATTTCGGACTCAAGGAGAAGATAAACTATGTCAGAAGGCACAGAGGAAGTGGGAAAATCAGGAAGGGTTATACATCTCTAGTACAGATTGGCATCAGATTAATAAGTTTGATAGCTCCTTGTTGAGAGCAGCTAATTTTAAGCAGATGCAATTGTATACTAAATGGCTGCTGTACCGTACACTCGGATTTCTTGTTGAAAATAAATCCCCAGATCTCATCAAATTGCTTTAGGTGCAATTTTGAGGGAGGGGGGAACTGGACCCATATTATTTGTGGGTGCTCGAAATTAGATGGATTCTAGGAGCATATTAACAAATATTGCCAGGACACACTGAAGGTCCCACAGACTTTAGACACTCAGACAAAGGTTTTAGGATACTCAGCAGACTTAACAGCAACTATCCTACAAAAAAAACTGATATTCATCCTGTTCCTCGCCGCTCGGTCGCTGATTCTGCAGAGGTGGAGATCGGTGGATGCTCCAACTTTAACACAGTTATTAAGTAAATTGTGCAGGATCAAAGAACACGAAAGAAAGTACGCTCTAAGAGCAGGCTCTTATAAAAGGTTTAAGGCTCTGTGGGAGAACTCGGGTTAAAAGCAGCATGGGGATGCTGTGAGGTGGGAAACGGATATATGTTAAAAATATTGCTAAACCAGACTGCATAATTAAGGATGTGAATTATTGCACTTTAGTATCATTGCGGTTCTTACTATGTATGGTTTTAAATATTGATTTCTTTTTTATTTTTTATCATGTGGGTGTGTTGCTTGTGATACAAATGTATTCCTTCCTCTTAATGTCTTTTGTATTCACGATTTATGAACTATCTCCAAATAAAAAGATTTTTAAAAAGTGTTGTATGGAGTGTATACTGTTGTAAATAGATACTTTTTTAATACTCTGTGGTGTATTTCTCATGAGAGTTTCACTGTCTGCAAACTGTGGTACAGAGTAAACTCTCTCCATTAGGTAAACAATGTTTACAGTACCCACCTTGCTACTCCTATCAACCTAATTTCTCAATGTAGGTTTGGTGACTGTGAGGGGTGTGATACAAATAAGAGCTGTCCGTATTAGGGCATTAATTTTGGAATAGACGTTGAGTATCTTGAATAACTTGGCTTTCTCTGGACAGTTGTATGCATTTTGAACACCATGTGTAATGAGGATTTCCATATATCTGTGGTTGATTGTTAATGTGAACTAAGCTACCCGTGAGGTGTAATGTATAGAATCAATGTTGCACATAACACATGCTTGCTACATCTAAGGGAGTTGTATCTGTTATGACGTTAATGATGCTTCATATTATTCTGAGCTATTTTTTACTTACTTTTAGGCCTCTAATGCCAGACAAGTTTATAGAGTAATGTGAAAAAACAGAAGCTTGGACGTTGTCATCAGACATGTCATCAGTGATGTAATCAATGATGTAATTTGAGATGTCATCAGCAATGTCATAAACGATGTCATAGGACATGTCATGTGTGATGTAATATGTGAGGCCATAGGCAGTGCATGGTGGGGTCACAAGTTATAGTTAGCTCTCTGCTAACTATAACTAGTGAACTTCTGTGGTTCTTTGAGTTCCAAACGTTAATGTTGTCACTGACTTATTCATCTAACTTTAGCATTACTTTAACCTTTGTTTTTTTCAGTGAATTTCTAAGGTTTTTTTCTAAAACAAAAACAGATCTTTTTATTATTCCTAATTATAACATTACTTTAACCTCTATTTTTTCCAGTGAATTTCTAGTTTTTTTTTAACGTAACGTAATGTTTTATTACCATGAGTAAATTCAACCCCGAAGGCCTGGTCTGCGAAAAAAAAAACATGCTTCCAACCCCATGCTGTGCACAACCTTTAGCCAGGCCCTGTGTCCAACTTCCCGCAGGCAGCCATCTCGAGGCAGCCAACCTCATGCTGCATGCCGCCTTTGGCCCTGTGGCCAACCCACCTGGAGACAGCCAACCCCCGCAAGCAGTCAACCCCTTGCCGCAAACATTATTTGGTCATGCGAGGCATGGGATTTGCCTCAGGGCCCGTCTTGGGGACCCCATTTCCCAGGGCTGTATTTATTTTAAAGGGGAGAGGGGCACCATGGTGCTCTTCCCTAGCCTCATGTGGACCTGGCAGCCCCACCCTGCAGGGCTGTTTTTTTTTAACGGGCGCACATGGCCTCCGTCCCTGAGCCTCATTAGGCCCTGGGGACCCCATCTTCCACGTCCATATCTATATTAAAAGGGGAGGTTTGCAGTGCAGCCCCCTCCCCAAGCTGCATAGGCCCTAGGGGCCCCTTCCCCTAGGGCCGTTTATATATATATATATATATATTCACTGAAAAAACCATAGGTTTCATGGACGTTATAGTTACAAATTAGCATTTAAAAAACCTTTGAAATTCACTGAAAAAACCATAGGATTTAGGGACAGTTATAGTTAGTTGGACATTGCACTCGTACAAAACCTGTGAAATTCCCCCGTTATAGTTAGTTCAGCTAACTATAACTCGCGCCCCCGCAATGCACTGCTGATGACGTCACATATTACATCACTCATGACATGGTCAGTGACATCACTGATGACGTCACTGATGACATCTCAAATGACATCACTGATGACATCATCCAGTGACTGTGTGTTTCTGTAAAGTTTAATTTTTGTTTTATATATATGCCAAGCTGTATTGAGGAATGAGTGGGTGTATAAGTGTCTGTATGGAGGATTTAGTAGGTACGTGACTGACTGTATAAGTGAGTGATTAAACGTATCTTACTGAATGCATGGGTTAGTGACTAAACTGGGTGAATGTCTGAATCTGTCTGTCTGTTGCTGTGTAAGTGGCTGCATGGGTTTGTGAATAGCTACATGAGTGTCTATATGAGTTATTGATTGGTTGTCTGAGTATCTGTATGGGTGCCTGAGTGTTTGTGTGGGTGGGGTGTGTGCGACTCTGTGCATAGATGTGTGAGTGGGTGATTCACTGGGTGGATGGTTTCAAGAGTGCATCTGTGATAGACTGTATGGGTGGGTAAGTGTGTGTAAGAGTGTGTTAGTGAGTGAATGTATGTCCCAGTGGTACATGTGTGAGTAACTACATATGTGAAAGGCAGTATATATGTGTGTTGGAGTATATAAATGGCTATAAGTGAGAGTGTGTGATTGTGAGAGTGGCTGTATGGATGAGTGTGTGCTTGTATCAGTGATTGTATAAGAGCGTACAAATGTGCTAGTATTTGTATGAGTAAGTGAGCTGGTGTGTGTATGACTGTATAGGTGAGTAAATGGCAGTGTGAATAATTATTTGCATGACTGACTAGGTGTGTGAGTACCTCTATGGATGAGTGGCGGTGTGTGAGTGTCTATATAGGAGTATGAGTGCATATGATAGTCCTGTACTGAGTGACCGTAAGTTTGAGTGACTGTACGGGTGAGTTAGTGGATGTGTGTGTAGACCTAAGAATCAGTGAGTGGGTATGTAGTTATTGGTGTTGGAGTGTCTATGGTTTTGCGAATGGCAGTCTGTTATTTAGAGTGGGTGTATCAAAGGTTATATTAGGGTGTGAGGAGGTGCATCAGATTATCACGTGGATGATGTCATCAGTGATGTCATCAGTGATGTCATTTGAGATGTCATCAGTGATGTCATCAGTGATGTCACTGACCATGTCATGAGTGATGTAATATGTGACGTCATCAGCAGTGCATTGCGGGGCGCGAGTTATAGTTAGCTGAACTAACTATAACGGGGGAATTTCACGGGTTTTGTACGAGTGCAATGTCCAACTAACTATAACTGTCCCTAAATCCTATGGTTTTTTCAGTGAATTTCAAAGGTTTTTAAATGCTAATTTGTAACTATAACGTCCATGAAACCTATGGTTTTTTCAGTGAATTTCAAAGGTTTTTTAAATGCTAATTTGTAACTATAACATGTCTGAAACCTACGGTTTTTTCAGTGAATTTCAAAGGTTTTGTAAATGTCAATTTTTAAATGTATTAATTGTTATAAAAAAATTTTCATACTGATTTACTACATTTTTAGAAACAATTTTTTTTTACATATTTTATTTTTTAAATTACATTGTAATTACATTATACATTACATTACAAAAAATACTTTCTCAGAATGAATTACTTTAGTTTAAATACTTTGCACATAGGCAATAGACTTTTAAGTACAGTAGTTACAGTTGTTGCAATGGGCAACACATTTTCAAACACAATGCAACATTCAGCTCAATGTGAATTTCTAGTTAAATGCAATTAGTTACTTTATGGATTACTTTTCTAACCACAGGACTGGATCCTAGATTCAGTCCTGGGACATCTCCTGTAAACAGTTGAGTAAAAGCGTTTTGGTTACAGTCGTGATTTTTAAGGAATATTATTGTACTTTAAAAGTTCACACTTAGAAACTTTTCTCATAGAATCACCAATGTTATCCTATGGAAGGAAATTCACTTAGAAGTTAAAAACTGTTATCGTTACTTTTTCTTACTCAGTGTTGGATCCTGGATCCAGCACTGGTGCATCTCCTGTAAACAGTTGAAAGAATGCGTTTAATTCATACAGGCGATTTTTTAGGAATATTTGTAGTTTGTGAAAATCGACACTTTGAAACTTTTCTGCTGAAAACCAGACAATGGATTCCTATGGAAGAAAATATAAGTTACTGGTAAGTACGGTTAAAATTACTTTTCAGGGTCAGTGCTGGGCTAAAAGATGCAGCACTGGGTTCTCTCCTGATAACAGGTGAGTAAATTGGAATTCGTACTTTGGTTGATTTTAGAGGAATATTATAAAGTTCCAAAACTCCACACTTAGAAGAATTTCCAAGTGAAACCAGTCAATGTTAGCCTATGAAGGAAATTCAAGTTACTGGTAAGTACGGTTAAAATTACTTTTCAGGATTAGTACTGGGCTGAAAGATGCAGCACTGAGGTCTCTCCTGATAACAGGTGAGTAAATCGGAATTCGTATTTTGGCTGATTTTAGATGAATATTTTAAAGTTCCAAAACTCCACACTTAGAAGAATTTCCAAGTGAAACCAGTCAATGTTAGCCTATGGAAGGAAATTCAAGTTACTGGTAAGTACGGTTAAAATTACTTTTCAGGACCAGTACTGGGCTAAAAGATGCAGCACTGAGGTCTCTCCTTATAACAGGTGAGTAAATCGGAATTCGGATTACGGGTGATTTTAGAGGAAAATTTGTATGTTTCAAAAATCAAGACTTAGAAACTTTTTCAGCAAAAAGCAGGCAATGATATCCTATGGAAGGAAATTCAAGTTACTGGTAAGTACGGTTAAAATTACTTTTCAGGATTAGTACTGGGCTGAAAGATGCAGCACTGAGGTCTCTCCTGATAACAGGTGAGTAAATCGGAATTCGTATTTCGGCTGATTTTAGAGGAATATTTTAAAGTTCCAAAACTCCACACTTAGAAGAATTTCCAAGTGAAACCAGTCAATGATATCCTATGGAAGGAAATTCAAGTTACTGGTAAGTACGGTTAAAATTACTTTTCAGGATTAGTACTGGGCTGAAAGATGCAGCACTGAGGTCTCTCCTGATAACAGGTGAGTAAATCGGAATTCGTATTTTGGCTGATTTTAGATGAACATTTTAAAGTTCCAAAACTCCACACTTAGAAGAATTTCCAAGTGAAACCAGTCAATGTTAGCCTATGGAAGGAAATTCAAGTTACTGGTAAGTACGGTTAAAATTACTTTTCAGGACCAGTACTGGGCTAAAAGATGCAGCACTGAGGTCTCTCCTTATAACAGGTGAGTAAATCGGAATTCGGATTACGGCTGATTTTAGAGGAATATTTGTATGTTTCAAAAATCAAGACTTAGAAACTTTTTCAGCAAAAAGCAGGCAATGATATCCTATGGAAGGAAATTCAAGTTACTGGTAAGTACGGTTAAAATTACTTTTCAGGATTAGTACTGGGCTGAAAGATGCAGCACTGAGGTCTCTCCTGATAACAGGTGAGTAAATCGGAATTCGTATTTCGGCTGATTTTAGAGGAATATTTTAAAGTTCCAAAACTCCACACTTTGAAGAATTTCCAAGTGAAACCAGTCAATGTTAGCCTATGGAAGGAAATTCAAGTTACTGGTAAGTACGGTTAAAATTACTTTTCAGGATTAGTACTGGGCTGAAAGATGCAGCACTGAGGTCTCTCCTGATAACAGGTGAGTAAATCGGAATTCGTATTTTGGCTGATTTTAGATGAATATTTTAAAGTTCCAAAACTCCACACTTAGAAGAATTTCCAAGTGAAACCAGTCAATGTTAGCCTATGGAAGGAAATTCAAGTTACTGGTAAGTACGGTTAAAATTACTTTTCAGGACCAGTACTGGGCTAAAAGATGCAGCACTGAGGTCTCTCCTTATAACAGGTGAGTAAATCGGAATTCGGATTACGGCTGATTTAGAGGAATATTTGTATGTTTCAAAAATCAAGACAGAAACTTTTTCAGCAAAAAGCAGGCAATGATATCCTATGGAAGGAAATTCAAGTTACTGGTAAGTACGGTTAAAATTACTTTTCAGGATTAGTACTGGGCTGAAAGATGCAGCACTGAGGTCTCTCCTGATAACAGGTGAGTAAATCGGAATTCGTATTTCGGCTGATTTTAGAGGAATATTTTAAAGTTCCAAAACTCCACACTTAGAAGAATTTCCAAGTGAAACCAGTCAATGTTAGCCTATGGAAGGAAATTCAAGTTACTGGTAAGTACGGTTAAAATTACTTTTCAGGACCAGTACTGGGCTAAAAGATGCAGCACTGAGGTCTCTCCTTATAACAGGTGAGTAAATCGGAATTCGGATTACGGCTGATTTTAGAGGAATATTTGTATGTTTCAAAAATCAAGACTTAGAAACTTTTTCAGCAAAAAGCAGGCAATGATATCCTATGGAAGGAAATTCAAGTTACTGGTAAGTACGGTTAAAATTACTTTTCAGGATTAGTACTGGGCTGAAAGATGCAGCACTGAGGTCTCTCCTGATAACAGGTGAGTAAATCGGAATTCGTATTTCGGCTGATTTTAGAGGAATATTTTAAAGTTCCAAAACTCCACACTTAGAAGAATTTCCAAGTGAAACCAGTCAATGATATCCTATGGAAGGAAATTCAAGTTACTGGTAAGTACGGTTAAAATTACTTTTCAGGATTAGTACTGGGCTGAAAGATACAGCACTGAGGTCTCTCCTTATAACAGGTGAGTAAATCGGAATTCGTATTTCGGATGATTTTAGAAGAATATTTGCACAATGGTGAAGGGAGGGGCGGGGCCTGAGGTGACATCTGTGCAAACGCGCCCCGTGGCGCGTTTTAAGTTGGGGGATTAAGTCCCCTTGAATCATGTGGGTCCCTACGGGCCAACTAGCCCACCAGGAACCTCCAGTATGCGCCAGGGGCTGCGTTGCAGAGATGTGTAGAGAGGCCACACCCCTTTTACACCTCTCTGCAACGCAGCTCTGTGGCGCTTTCTGGATGCACCTGTTGGGCTAGTTGGCCCCCAGAGACCCTCAGGATTGAAGGGGATTTAATTCCCCATCTTAAAACGCGCCACGGGGCCTATTTGCACACATGTCACCTGAAGCCCCGCCCCTCCCTTCACCACTGTGCAAACGCGCCCCGTGGCGCGTTTTAAGTCGGGGGATTAAGTCCCCTTAAATCCTGAGGGTCCCTGGGGTGCAACTAGCCCACCAGCTACCTCCATTAAGCGCCACAGAGCTGCGTTGCAGAGGTGTAAAAAGGGGCGTGGCCTCTGTACACCTCTATGCAAGGCAGCCCCTGGCGCATACTGGAGGTTCCTGGTGGGCTAGTTGGCCCCAGGGACCCCAGTATTGAACGGGAATTACTTCCCCATCTGCAAACGCGCCAGGGGCGCGTTTGCAGAGTGGTGAAGGAAGGGGCGGGGCCTGCGGGCCCGATCGTTTAAAAAAAAAAAAAAATGTTGTCCCCTGAAGGGGAGCTCTGTGGCCCCCTTCCTTTTTCCAGTTTTTATGCCCTGGGGACCCCATCCCCCAGGGCCTTACCCCTTTTTTAATTAAATATAAAAAAAAACGGGAAGGGGGCCGCGTGGCCCCCCTTCCCTGGGCCTGTATTGGCCCCGGGGACCCCATCCCCCGGAGCATGGCCTCGTTTTCTTTTTTTCTTTGGAGGGGGCTGCGTGGCACCCCTCCTCAGGCCATTTATGGCCCCGGGGACCCCATCCCCGGGGCCGGCCTTTCCGTTTTTTTTTTTTAATTTTTTTATTTTTTGGGGAGGGGGGCCGCGTGGCCCCCTCCCGGGCCACTACTTGCCCCGGGGACCCCATCCCCCGGGGCTGGCCCTCTCCGTTGGGGACTGTGGGGGGTCCCCAATCCCCCACAGTCCCGCCGGCTCCCCGCGTCCCTTGGGAGCCGGCATTGCTTTACACATGGGGAGCAGCTAACATGCTGCTCCCCATGTGGAAAGCAATCGGCTTTGGATATTGGAAGAGAGAGCAGGTTTCCTGCTCTCTCTTCCAATATCCAAAGCAGTTTGCTATGGCAGGACGGGAGCCGCGAGGCTCCCGTCCTGCCATAGCAAACTACAGTGTCCCGGTGGTAGGCAACACGGGACACTGCAGGAGCCGGCCCTGGGGGGTGGCGGTCCTCAGGGCCATCAAGGGCTCCAGGAGGGGGGCCGCGCTGCCCCCCTCCCTACATCAGCACAGCCCCGGGAGGTGGTGGTCCCCGGGGCTTCGGGGGTCCAAAACGGACCCCCATTTTAATTTGTTAGTGCCCCGGGAGGTGGCGGTCCCCGGGGCATGTGGGGGGCTGGAGCCCCCACACAGGTTTTTAAATGGCAAAAAAGAAGCCCCGGGGAGGTGGTGGTCCCCGGGGCTGCGGAGGGCTCAGAGCCCTCCCGCACCATTTTCAAAAGAAAGCCCCGGGGGGTGGCGGTCCCCGGGGCTTGGGGGCCCTTTGAGGCCCCCCATACATAAATTTAACCCCCCTCACCATGCCCCCGGGACTTGGGCCACCCGGGGGCAAAATGCAATCGAAGCGCATTTAGTCCTTGTGGGACCCCCTGAGCAAACCTAGGGGGTCAGGGTGTTTCTACCCTGCCCCCTTTGTGCGCTTTGCGCACTTGTTTCTGTCCCTCGGTTCTACCGAGGGACAAAATGGCTGCCAACATTTCCTGAATCGGAATGTTGACAGCCAGCTGACAGCCAATTAGCATGCAGCTCGTGATCGAGAGGGTACGCGGACCCTACTCGGCCATAGATATCACTATCTTTTTACTTTTGATTTTCTCAGCAACTACTGAACGGATTTACACCATTTAACAAAAAGGGTTCTTTCTGAACCAAGAACTACCTCTTTGCCAAATTTGGTGTAAGTCCGTTCAGCAATTCGGGCTATAGCCGTGTCTAAAGTTTCCTATGGAAAATTGCATGGGGAAAACGCGTTTTGGGACCCCCCTTTTTTCTCGGCCCCCGCTTGACGAATCCCCCCGAGACTTTCACGGTAGGAGCGGACCGGAGCGGGCCATAAAGTTTGAAAATTTTGCGAAGATACGTCAACCGGCAAGAGAGTTATTTCAAATAGAATGTCGCGGATTTCCTATGGATAATAGGTTGTAACTATAACTATCTACTGGCGACCGCCAGTAGATAATATATATATATATATATATATATATATTATATATATATATATAGATAGATAGATATATATATATATAAATATATATGCAAAAGACCATAAAGATTCTCCGTTTATCGGCGCTGTCGTTTTTGGCAAACAGAGAACCACGAACCACCGGAAATGTAGGCAATCAATCTTTATTCTTCCTCAAATGACGCGTTTCGGGCACCACTTCCCCTTGATCACATATTCAAGAGAGCAGTACGCCATCTTTTTTAAATGCAGTGAACTCAGCCCACGTGGTAAAACAGACACAATGAACATAGAAAACACACTGGCACATTATTCTGCTGGTTATAAAGTCTGTTTTCTTACCCTATAACTTAGTGGCTTACCAATATACAAAAGCATTTTTATAAGTGGTATTGAAATGCACATAGTTAAAAGAAACATACAGTACGTATTTATATATGCTCGCGATCAAACCATGTGGACACCAAATGATGAATTCATAATTATTTTAAAATACCCCCATGTAAAATACATCACGGTTAAATGTGTTTGTGTAAATACAATACAACCTCAAGGATATAAAATAAAGAATTCAATATCGTGTTCAGCCATACACAAAAAGTCATTAAAATACATGATATTATTTTTGACCCAAAATATTTGTGCAAACCATCACTAATCGTACTGTAAACTGTCACTCTGTGTAAACAATAGACCAAGTATGTTTCATCTTTTGATGTTTTATTTCTCCTGCATAAATGCTGATATACTAGGATAAATCCTTACTAAGCCACATCTCTCCTATATATTAGAATTGATCTCAATAATAGACACAATAAAAACCATGCAGAATTCATTCAAAAGTGCTGAGTGCTAAAGTGCTACCCTATGTGCGTATCTAAAACATTATTAAAGTACAAGTGCAAAAATACCATCGTTAAAATATTAAATCGCAAAAAAAAAAAACATGTACAAGCAATGCGAGCCTTAAATAATTAAATTCAATTAAAATTGACTTAAAGTTCAATTAAAGAGGCCGCAGCGAAAACTGATTCATATTTGCAAAAAGATTATTTCTCATATATACAGAAGTCATGGAAAACCAAAGTGCCAACCATCCAGGTGTACTTAAATGACTCGGTTTTGATATGTTCAGAATGTTTATAGAAAATGATGCAAGTCCTCCGTGTTGTTAAGACCATATGGAAACCCCTCTACGAAGTTTAGGAACGGCCGCCACTACAAAATATCTCAAACAATTGAGATCATTATTGTGTACCTGCTTAAAATGGCGAGCCACCGGAAAGGTCGAGTCATTATTCACGATGGCTCGCAGATGTTGCAGGATTCTGACATGCACCTGCAACTTAGTGCTGCCCACGTATCTTAAGCCACAGGTGCATGTCAGAATGTACACCGCAAACTCTGTCCTTCAGCTGAGGTTGCCCCGAATAGCTATTTTTTCTGGGCTGAATGGGGTAGAGTAGTGTGTAGTGTTTACCCCGAACTTACACGCTCTACACGTGGAGCGTTTGGTGAAACCTTGTTTAGGTTGCAGCCACATTTTGGCAGTGGACAGCTCAGGACTGGACTTTCCAATTTGCGTGCACATAGATGCACCTTTCCTGTATGTGACGACCGGTTGTGTAGGTAATCTGGGAGACAAACCCCATCTGTAAGGACAATTGGCCAACTACGCCTAATGATGGACCGAATCTTTCTCTCTTGTTTACTGTAGGTGGTTATTAACCTAGGGGCATTGTTTGCTTCCTTGGACATTTCCTTGTCTGTAATAGTACTGAACAAGGATTCCCTGGTTCTTTTATTCATTTTATTAACTGCCTCTTTCAAGATGTCTTCACTATATCCCCTTTGTCTGAATCTGCAAAGAGCTTCTTCTGTGCATCTTTTTAAATCCCCTTCTGTGCTGCAGATCCTTTTGAGACGTAACAATTCCCCAAAAGGGATATTTCGAATCAGATGCTTGCAGTGTGCACTGCTGGCATGGAGTGTTAGATTGCCAGCAGTGGCTTTCCTAAATAGCGTCGTCGCTAATTGACCCTGTTTCAGATACATTTTTACATCAAGGAATTCAATGCAGTTTTTATCCACATGAGAGGTGAATTTAAGATTAAAAGTGTTGTTGTTAATCTGACTAATAAAATTAGTTGCACTTATTTCATCTCCTTGCCATACAATAAAAACATCATCGATATATCTTAACGAGTACAAAACATGATTATTAAAATCATTGCCATGAGTTTTTTTGAGGACTTGCTCCTCCCACCATCCTACATGCAAGCATGCATAGCTGGGGGAGAAGCCAGCCCCCATAGCAACTCCTCTCTTTTGTAAAAAGATGTCATTACCAAATGAAAAGTAATTGTTGTGCAAACACCATGAGACCAGACTTAAGAGCATCTTGTTGTGATGGTAATACTCAATGGGTCTCGAGTCCAAAAAATACTTGATTGCATTTAACCCTGTAGAATGCTCGATGCTCGTATATAAAGATTCAATATCTAAAGTGATGAACAACAAATCTTCCGACCACGTGATAGCTTGAACTTTTTTCAGGAAGTCACCAGTATCTTTTACGTAGCTTGGCAGTTGTTTTACATAGTCTTGAAGAAAGAAATCTACATATTGTGTTATTTTCTCCCCCACACTATTAATGGCCGATATAATGGGCCTGCCCGGAATAGGTGTTACATTTTTGTGGACTTTTGGGATAAAATACAATCTTGGAAATACTGGGTGTTCTACATTTAAAAATTTGAACTCTTCCGGGGAGATCACCCCTTCTCGTTTCCACCCAAGTAGATCTTTTTTCAAATTATCTTTGACCAAATTGTATTTGCTATGATTGGTCTTCTCATAACACTCCAAGTCATTTAGATGTCTGCGTGCCTCCTTTATATAGTCACTTTGTGGCCAAATTACCATATTGCCCCCTTTATCTGATTTGGCCACAATGATCTCATGATTGCTGCTGAGTTTCTTTATCAATTTGGTGTATTCCATTTCACATTTGCTTTTGTACCGTTTCCTATGTTTGGTTTGATGATGCAACTTTTTTATATCTTCAGTAACCACCTCGTGAAAGATATCGATCGCGTCTTTCGGCATTGTTGGAATAAACTTGGACTTAGGTTTAAAAGGACTCATGCCCGCTCCTCGTTGTCTTATGTTCGCCTGCTGCAGTCCTACCTGTGTGGACCGTTCCTCAGTTAGATCTTGTGCACTCGTACTACCCTCATTGTTGAGATCGTGTAGGGCGGGCAAGGCAGGCACATCCGATACCTGTAACTCCGTGTTGGGCTCCCTCATAGTGCCATCACTTGATTGAGCCTCTTTGAGACCTTCTTTAATGGCAAAAAACTTTCGAAGTTTTAACTTCCTGATAAAACAAAAAACGTCAACCCTCGTTTGAGCGTAATTGAAGTCGCTTACAGGGCAGAATGATAGTCCCAAACACAACAATTGTTTTTCTGCCTCCGATAATACAGTCGTTGAAAGGTTAATAATGGTATTTTTGTCTGCCATTATTTTCTGTGCCAGTATGTTTTTTTCGGTTGTGTTTTTCCGTTTCTTGCGCCGTTCTCTCCTTCTTGCGTTCTTTTTGGCTCTGTTTTCTTTTTCTGATTTCTTGGTCTCAAGGTTTGGCGACGGTCAAACGCTAAAAAATCAACCTCCTCGCCTAAATCCAATATTTTTGTTTGTCCGCATGCTCCCAAACTGCTTGTGCTTTCGCTGTCGGATGATATCTCGCTTGTGAGAGAATCACTATCCACAGCTGTGCCACTTTCAATTGCCCCAGTACTCCCCTGTGCTGTAGTTGTTGTGGTACTGGACGGGTTCTTATTGAATTTGGCTTTTTTAGCGTTTTCGTATTTGCGAGCAAAAGTAAAAATGCAACCTTGTTCATAATCGCATTTATCTCTGGAAAACTTGTAGGCCTTTCAGATCTTTATCTTATCCTCTTGTTTGGTTAACCTTTCCTGTATATCTTTTCTAGTTTTTGAAATGAATTCACTTGGTTCTAGTTTCTCAAGTTGTTCGTTTATTTGTTCTATTTCCGCCATTAGTGCTTGTCGATCTATCTCAGCGTATTTCACCAATATTTTGACCAGGTTCATCGATGCTGCCAAATTGCTTTCTCCCCACTCTTTCAACATGCTCGGGTTGGGGCTTTCGAAACTCGGGGCTAGCAGAATCCTTAAGCCTCGTGGAATCCGCCCGACTTCTGTATACTTAGTAAGGGATTTATGTTCCCACCATTTTGTTGTTTCCGCCCGCATGCACTTCTCCAATTTCTTTAAAAGGGCTTTGGCATCCCCTTCTTTTGATATGCTTGAGCTGGTAGGAACTTCCCTATCTGTTACTACTTTTGGTAGATTATTAAATAGTTCCTCCGCTGCGGCCTCTCGCTCACGAACCACCTCTGCTGACATCTTGAGGACAACTATAGTGTGTGTGCTGCTGCGGCATAGCTAATCATTGCAACCTGCACTGTGCCTTTCACTCCTCCCCACCTACGCTGATCGCTGGTTCACTCACTGCCCTCAGGGGAAAGCTGTACTCGACCGGTCGTCCGACCACGTCGCTGCACCTTCAGGCTTACTTGAGAATATCCAGCTGCGTTAGGGGGCTGCCGCCAAACTTCCTTTCTCGGATCCTCGCTTCTCTGGTTGAGAGCGGCAGCCTGCTGCTCGGGGAGTGGGTTCGTCACGGAAGCAACCACCTTCTGGAATTTGATGCAAAAGACCATAAAGATTCTCCGTTTATCGGCGCTGTCGTTTTCGGCAAACAGAGAACCACGAACCACTGGAAATGTAGGCAATCAATCTTTATTCTTCCTCAAATGACGCGTTTCGGGCACCACTTGCCCTTGATCACATATTCGAGAGAGCAGTACGCCATCTTTTTTAAATGCAGTGAACTCAACCCACGTGGTAAAACAGACACAATGAACATAGAAAACACACTGGCACATTATTCTGCTGGTTATAAAGTCTGTTTTCTTACCCTATAACGTAGTGGCTTACCAATATACAAAAGCATTTTTATAAGTGGTATTGAAATGCACATAGTTAAAAAGAAACATACAGTACGTATTTATATATGCTCGCGATCAAACCATGTGGACACCAAATGATGAATTCATAATTATTTTAAAATACCCCCATGTAAAATACATCACGGTTAAATGTGTTTGTGTAAATACAATACAACCTCAAGGATATAAAATAAAGAATTCAATATTGTGTTCAGCCATACACAAAAAAGTAATTAAAATACATGATATTATTTTTGACCCAAAATATTTGTGCAAACCATCGCTAATCGTACTGTAAACTGTCACTGTGTGTAAACAATAGACCAAGTATGTTTCATCTTTTGATGTTTTATTTCTCCTGCATAAATGCTGATATACTAGGATAAATCCTTACTAAGCCACATCTCTCCTATATATTAGAATTGATCTCAATAATAGACACAATAAAAACCATGCAGAATTCATTCAAAAGTGCTGAGTGCTAAAGTGCTACCCTATGTGCGTATCTAAAACATTATTAAAGTGCAAGTGCAAAAATACCATCGTTAAAATATTAAATCGCAAAAAAAACATGTACAAACAATGCGAGCCTTAAATAATTAAATTCAATTAAAATTGACTTAAAATTCAATTAAAGAGGCCGCAGCGAGAACTGATTCATATTTGCAAAAAGATTATTTCTCATATATACAGAAGTCATGGAAAACCAAAGTGCCAACCATCCAGATGAACTTAAATGGCTCGGTTTCGATATGTTCAGAATGTTTATAGAAAATGATGCAAGTCCTCCGTGTTGTTAAGACCATATGGAAACTTGCTATCCAACTCTAAGATCATTCTGGACTCCATCTGCCTTAGAATTCTTTCTCTGTCTCCCCCTCTACGAAGTTTAGGAACAGCCGCCACTACAAAATATCTCAAACAATTGAGATCATTATTGTGTACCTGCTTGAAATGGCGAGCCACCGGATAGGTTGAGTCATTATTCACGATGGCTCGCAGATGTTGCAGGATTCTGACATACACCTGCAACTTAGTGCTGCCCACGTATCTTAAGCCGCAGGGGCATGTCAGAA
Source organism: Calotriton arnoldi (assembly GCA_963921515.1). Classification (NCBI taxonomy): domain Eukaryota; kingdom Metazoa; phylum Chordata; class Amphibia; order Caudata; family Salamandridae; genus Calotriton; species Calotriton arnoldi. Next base: position 482,379 of record CAWUFW010005961.1, on the reverse strand, counting down.
TGTACACCGCAAACTCTGTCCTGCAGCTGAGGTTGCCCCGAATAGCTATTTTTTCTGTGCTGAATGGGGTAGAGTAGTGTGTAGTGTTTACCCCATACTTACACGCTCTACACGTGGAGCATTTGGTGAAACCTTGTTTAAGTTGCAGCCACATTTTGGCAGTGGACAGCTCAGGACTGGACTTTCCAATTTGCGTGAGCATAGATGCACCTTTCCTGTATGTGACGACCGGTTGTGTAGGTAATCTGGGAGACAATACCCCATCTGTAAGGACAATTGGCCAACTACGCCTAATGATGGACCGAATCTTTCTCTCTTGTTTACTGTAGGTGGTTATTAACCTTGGGGCATTGTTTGCTTCCTTGGACATTTCCTTGTCTGTAATAGTACTGAACAAGGAACTTTTATTCATTTTATTAACTGCCTCTTTCAAGATGTCTTCACTATATCCCCTTTGTCTGAATCTGCAAAGAGCTTCTTCTGTGCATCTTTTTAAAACCCCTTCTGTGCTGCAGATCCTTTTGAGACGTAACAATTCCCCAAAAGGGATATTCCGTTTCAGATGCTTGGGGTGTGCACTGCTGGCATGGAGTGTTAGATTGCCAGCAGTGGCTTTCCTAAATAGAGTCGTCGCTAATTGCCCCTGTTTCAGATAAACTTTTAAATCAAGGAATTCAATGCAGTTTTTATCCACATGAGAGGTGAATTTAAGATTAAAAGTATTGTTGTTAATCTGACTAATAAAATTAGTTGCACTTATTTCATCTCCTTGCCATACAATAAAAACATCATCGACAGCCAACCCCCCGCAAGCAGTCAACCCCTCGCCGCAAATATTATTTGGTCATGCGAGGCATGGGATTTGCCTCAGGGCCCGTCATGGGGATCCCATTTCCCAGGGCTGTATTTATTTTAAAGGGGAGAGGGGCAGCATGGCGCTCTCCCCTAGCCTCATGTGGACCTGGCAGCCCCACCCTGCAGGGCTGTTTTTTTTAACGGGGGCACATGGCCTCCGTCCCTGAGCCTCATTAGGCCCTGGGGACCCCATCTTCCACGTCCATATCTATATTAAAAGGGGAGGTTTGCAGTGCAGCCCCCTTCCCAAGCTGCATAGGCCCTAGGGGCCCCATTCCCCTAGGGCCAATCCCCAGGTGCCCACATTATTTAAGGGTGGGGGCCCCGGTGCCTACCCAGTTCACCCACCATGCCCATCAGCTGCGGGGGAATCCCAAGATCACCGCAGCCCTAGCCGGCTCCCTGCATGCTGCGGAAGCCAGCATTGCTCCCACCTGGACTGAGTAGCTATTTATGTTGCTCCCTCTGGGCAGGAGCATTCTGTTGATCTGCTTCCCTTCCCGAATCAGTACAGGCAGGAAAACATATCACGAGTCTGCTCCCAGCTGGTGGGAGCATTTTTAAAGATCTTGCCTGCTGGGAGCAGACTTTGTGTTTACTCCAGTTTGGTGGGAGAGTCAGAAATGCTTGTGCCAGTTGGGAGCAAACACAAGTTGCCCTGCCCGCACTTGTGTGGGCAGGGAACCATGGTGTCTAGGGGGTGGGCTCCCCAGGACATAGCAAGTGTGCCGGCCCTGGGGTCATTAAAGTTTTGGCCCTGGGGGTGGGCTCATGGGGGCCTATAATGGCTTCGGGAGTGCTGGAAATGGCCCTTTTTGCAGGGTTATCCCCAAACTTTTTGCTTCTTCCTCCTATCTTTTCCTGACCTGTTTGTGTTGGTTTTAGGACTCTGGGCACTTTACCACTGCTAATCAGTGCTAAAGTGCATATGCTCTCTGTGTAAATTGTGGTATTGATTAGTGTTTCCATGATTGGCTGTTTGGTTTTCTTGTCAGCCCCTAGTAAAGTGCACTGATTGTGCCAGGGCCTGGGAATCCAATGCTACCCATGGGCCTGCAGCACGAATTGTGCCACCCACGTGAGTAGCCCGAAAAAGGTACCTCAGACCTGACATTGCAGAGTCTGCGCGCAGTTTGTAACTGTCATATCGACTTGGCCCGTGCACACACTGGCCAGTCCCTAACCTTCCCTTTTCTTACATGTCAGGCACCCCTAAGGTAGGCCCAAAGTACCCCTGTGGGCAGGGTGCAGTGTATGTGAAAGGTAGGACATGCCCTGGTGTGTGTGGCATGTCCTGATAGTGAATTACAGCCCATTTAGTTTTTTACTATTGCAAGGCTACCTGTTCCCCATAGGACAGAATGGGAAGTTTGTTTATAACATCTTATAAACATAACTTGCCCTGGGAACTAAGTAGGAAAATAAAATTTTGTATGCCTGAACTCAGAATCTAAAGATGCATCTTTTAGTGAAGGTGATTTTTACGTTCTGTGTTTGAAAGTACCACTTTTAGAAAGTAGGTATTTTCTTGCTCAGTCATCCTGTGTGTCTCTGCTGGAATGTGGATTGCCTGTCTGGGTTTTGGATGACAGATGGCTGGGGGAGCAGGAGGGGCTCCAGATAGTCTAGGTGGGTCAGGAAAGGGCTGAATAGACCTGGGCTGCGATGGGGGAAGGGGGAGGAGATTTCCTTGCACCTCAAAGGGCCTGGTCTGCCTCTGACAATGCCGTCTCCACCCCCTGCAAGGAACTCACACCAGAGAAGGCAGAACTGGTTCTGGCTGGGCACAGACACCCTCTGCCTAGAGGATCAAAGGATTTTTGGATACAAATACTGGGGCCCAGACCCCTGAACTTTAGAACTCTTTTGGATCAAGAAGACTGCCAAGAAGAAGAGCTGGAGAAGCTGTGAGGAGGGACTACCACTTTGCTGTGTGCTTTGCTGTGTTGGCCTGCAGTGGCTGCTTCTGTCTTGGGCAGTGAAAGGACTGTACTGAACTTTCTGCAATATACTTTGTGAGTTTCTCCAAGGGCTTGAGGTAGAGCTTGCCCCCTGTTCAAGAAGTCTCAGGAACAACAAAGACTTCAAGCTCTTCTACCCTCAGGACTGGGGACTGTGTGTTTTGTGCTGCAACAGAAGAAAAGCAACCCGACGACGTCTACGACGCCGCTGCCGACTCCGTGTCCTGAAGGCACCGCAGAGGGCACTGCCGCAACGCCGCACCGCGACCCTGGTCGCACCGACGACGCCTGCTGATGCCGCCACTGAGCCGCTGCTCGCATCGTGACCTGTGGGCACCGCACTCCGCACCGCTTCGCGACAACGCCTTGGTACCGCAGAGGGCACCGCCGCAACACCGCACCGCGACCCTGGTCTCACCGACGACGCCTGTTGATGCCGCCACCGAGCCGCTGCTCACACCACGACCTGTGGGCACCGCACTCTGCACCGCCTCTCCTCACGACGATGCCTTGTTATCCCCGACGACGCCGCTCCACGCCTAAATCGACGCCGCTGCTTGCACCGTGGTTCGAGGGCACCGCTCGTAAAGTTACACGACGCACCACCCTCATCCCGCACCGCAGCCTTGGCCTACTGACGCCGGCGCCATCGACTCCAGTTCGTCAGCCGACGACAGCACTTCAGCAATGACGACGCCGCTGCTTGCACCGTGACCTGCCAGCACCGTGACGAGCACCGCCTTCATCTCGTACCGCGACCCTGGTCTCACCGACGATGCCATCTGATGCCGCCACCGAGCCGCTGCCCGCACCGCGACCTGAGGGCACCACACGCTGCACTTCGCACCGCAGCACACGACGCCGCCAGCGCTCCTGACTCCATCAGAGAGGAGATCGACCTGCAACGCGTGTGACTTCGAGGGCCCCGACGACTCCTGCACCGACCTCCGGAACCGACGCCTGCGGACGCCGTGTTTTCGGAAGCTCAACGAGAGGTCATCCACGCCCTGCATTTCTAAAAGGTACTGTTTGCGGGTCTTCCCGACACCGTAGATGGCCCGCGACGCCGCGGTCAGCCAGAACTGTTTGGATTTGTTTGCTCACGACACCGTGATAGCCCCGGACGGAGCTATCGACATCAAGGATCTGTTTTTAAAGCGTATTTTGATAACTGTGGATTTTTAAGTACTGTATTGTGGATTTTTTTATCGTTTTTGGTCTTGTCTTAAGTATATAAAAATATTGGATATTTTTCTAAACTGGTGTGGTGTCCTTTGTAGTGCTTACACTGTATTACTGTTGGTTATGTGCAAATGCTTTACACACTGCCTCTAAGATAAGCCTGACTGCTCGTGCCAAGCTACCAAGGGGGTGAGCAGGGGTTATTTTAGGAGTGTAACTCCCTTATCCTGACTAGAGTGGTGGTTTCTGCCTGGCTTTGGCACATGCCCTAGCCTGCTAAAAATCCAATTTCTAACAGGGAGGGGCACCCCACGGCCCCCCTTCCCTTTAATTAAAGAAATCAGCCCTGGGGGATGACATCACTTATAACACCACTGTGGCATTTGAAATGATATTATAGAATAAAAACTGTGCAAGGGGGTGTGTGAGTTATAGTTACTTTAGGGCACGAGGTATAGTTACTTGAGATAACTATAACTGTTGAATTTTAGCGATTTTGTGAATTTAAAACATTGTTTAAAGTGACCTTTTCTCCTAACTATAATGTCCTTTTAACCTTTGGACTTTTCAGTGAATGTGTGTGTGTGTATATATATATATATATATATATATATATATCATTGCACATTGCTTACATTTTGAAGCATCTGTATTTCATACTCAGACATGGGCTTTTCCAATTGATTGTGCATATTTGTGATTTAAACAAGCCGGTTCCAACAGGCAAGGAAATATACATTCTTAGGATCCTGAGTAATACAACATTTTCTTATCTTGATGGAGCTCAAGATATTGGCCCTTTGAACCTTTTAACATAATCCTGGCGCCTTACAGACATATAACTCAAAAAGTGCAGTCAAACCAATTGAGGGTTGCTCTCTGCAGCAGTCAAGAGTGCTAAAGAGTTCCAAAATTTGGGGTTGTGTTTAAAACTATGGAAATATGAGTTACTAAACTACTGCAGGTGTACCAGAGAGTATTTGCAACACGAGTTATGAACATTCTCCTTAGGTGTTTCTCAAGAACATTGCACATGCAAACATTTATTTTACCAACTGGTTTGTCAAACAGAGGTCAAAGTCCACCCACCACTGAAAACTATTTCCACATTCCACTCGAGGGTTTGCTACCTCATAGACGTTATCTTTGCAGGAACAGATGTACATAGTTAGCCAATCTGCAAGTTAAAGCAAATTATAACTAAGAAATAACAGGATGTAAAAAACTGCACAACATTCCACGCCAAAGTGTGAGTAAATGCCACATGTTCATTGGGTTAACTCACTAATTGCAAGGTTTTGTAGGATTGCCCTGGAATTAAATAATTATAGGCAATGACCTGAATGTGACACATTCTGTTCTAGGATAGGACCCAAAAAAATTGACAGGTCTTTTCGGCTGCAAACTAGCAGTTAATATACAGTTGATTTAGGGGAAATTCATAATAAACATTTCATAGTTGACAACAAAGGTAGTAAATATTCAGGGTTGATTTAGATAAATCAACAAGCTGTAATGTGGTTGGCATAGTAAACCATGAATAGGCCAAGACAGGTCCCAGAGCAGATTGAAGAGACCAGTTGATCATAAAATGGGGAGTTGTGTCTTTACCTCCGCAAAATATTTGTACTTCCCTGATTAGCAATTGATCTTAAGTGGTGGGGTTATAGTAATAGCCAGCCTGGGAGCTTAGGTGTGAAATAACCAGATTACGTCAATTGCAGGTTAAATGCAGCATAATTGGAAACTAGAGGTGTTCCTTTGTTCTTAGTCATAATAGATGATTTGTTTTGTATGTTAAACAGAATTAACTGAAACAGTACTTGTTGTTCTGCATTTTGCGTTAAATGCCCCCTGAGATTCTCTTTGCTACCAAAACCCAAGGCAGTTCTTTACAGTCAAAGATCCTTCCCAGCCTGTGTGAGTGGTGATTATTGTATTACACATCCTACCGTTCTCATGCATGGAATTTCAGGGGGTTGCTACAATGTTACTACAGGTGAGGCACAATTTTGCTATTTAAGTATGAACATGGCCCACAATGTCCTCTGTCAATCATCAGACTGGTGAAGCTGCTGATTCAATACATCTTGCATTGTCCTTTGTGCCTCCTGCTATTAACCGAACTCCTCCTAATGAGATGAGCCAGTAGACTTTCCTGAAAGTACCAAGACTGCTTATCCATGTCCTACAATAAAAAATGGGGTCGTGTCTGATGCTGACACCAAAGTTAACACTCAGAGCCACTAGACATCCTCTGGACGGTACATCCAATAATTCTCCAAAGCCATCAGCCCACACCAGCTATTTCAGATGCTTTCTACACTTTCACCTGCAAGTCTCTTATCACTGTCCTTCCAGAAAGCACTAAGGGGTTGTCTTATGCATGCAACCATGATTAAATATATACTTCTTAACAGTTGCCACCAACTCCACGCAGAGCCTACAACAATAGTCTGACATCAGCAGCGGCACTTTACTGACAAGCATTACACTTTGGGCTATATTATCTTGGAAATTCTCTGAACAGCAAGGACGCCTCAAGTTTCGATAACTATTTTCAGTTTAGCCACCTGAAGCACTGAATATAATCTATTTAGCCCACAATTACAATATCAAACTGCTTTCTTGTCTTCTGCACTGCAAGCATGAAGCCAGAAGAATAGCTCACCTAGGCACTGCTGTACTGCAAGATGGCTGCCTCTCTGGCTGTTCAATTTACGGAGTCCTCATCGCCATAGTTTAAAATCAGTACAATTACTGGATGTGTTCCCCGGTGCCAGACCAGACCCAATGGCAGATGAGCTCTCTCGAGCCAGAAAGAGATGGACAATTGAGCAGAAGGAAGGATTTCCCTGATGAACACGTTAGCGTTCCCTTTATCAGTATTATCTGAGACGTCTACAAAAATCTATACATTATTGCATTTGGAAAATCCTTTTTTAAGTTTGAAAAGAAAGTTTTTATTGATAGAAATAAAGGTGTCAGTTCAGAGTTCATAACAATAAACTCATGTCATTACAATACAATTTGCTACAATAAGGATAAACGAATCGGACTTATGAGTAGAAAAGAAAAGATTCATACAATAAAAATAAATCATTAAGAAAAATGGAATAACAAGTATTCTAGGAACGACTATGGGAATCAAGGGGGTTTTGGAACTTCTTGCTGAAATGGTTGCATTTGAGAATATCTTTTGGCACATGTATCGAGATATATTGTAACAGGTGACCACAAATCCAGACGTTTCGCTGCCATATTTATGGGATAAACAAAGGAGGTGTCCAGCCTATGATTATGGCAAACAGCATACCACCATGCCTTATAAGAAATTTTTGTGAAATCTTTCCAATTTACAGTAATTTGTTGAAATGCAGCCGCTATTAGTAAATCAATAATTTTAACATTAAGTGTAGCATTCTCCCAACAGGGTGAAAGACTTCCCAGGAAGACATGAGTAAAGGAAAAAGAAAATTTAGCTCCAAAAATTAGGTTAATTTGAGACCATACTTGTTTCCAGAAACTATGTACAGTTGGGCAAGAGAATAACATATGAAATAAATTAGCATTTGGAGAAGAACATGTCCAACACACATCTAATACAGTCACAAATCTCTTACTTAAGGCGTTCGGTGTGAGTAACAGTCTGTTGTAAACAAAAAACAACGTTTGTATTATGTTAGCTGCTCTGGATGATTTACGTAGTTTGAGCCATAATTTATTCCACATAGACACTGGCCAAGATAGCATAAAATCTCGTTCCCATGCCTCTTCTATTTTGGATTTCTGCCTAATGCTACTTTTACCCTGCAAACATCTATATATAGTGGAAGCTTTGGGCATAGTTTTTAACAAAGACTGGAGTTGTGATGGGGGATTACGTGTAGATGTGCCAGATAAATGAGTGTATCTGTCCATCACAGCCTTCTTAAGTTGACTATATTTATGAATAAAAGAGGCAGGTAAATTGAATAATTGACTGAGTGAGGGAAAGGATAAAAAGTCCGATTGTGGAGATAACTGATGTATCCATATTAAACCTTTTTGTCGCCAAGTCTTCCAATAGAATGGTTTATTACGGATAGTCAGATTTTTGTTATGCCAAATTGTTGAATTGAGGAAGGAGTCTATATTGCTATGTGTAGGAATAAGTGTGGGTTCCAAAAGTTTAGAGGTCGATTTGATTATGGGAGTGGACAAAGCCTGTGGTTTGCGTGAGAAAGAAAGGTATTCATGAAAAGAGAAAGGAGATAAAAAAAGACGTTCAACCGTGGCCCATAAGGGACAATCTTCCGTGGGGTCAAGCAACCAAAGAGAGGCCTGACGTAAGAGGAATGCTCTCTGATACATCTGAAAGTCGGGAAAGTTAACCCCGCCCTCTATTTTGGGGCGAGATAATTTAAATAGAGACATTCGGGACCTCTTGTTATTCCAGAGGAAGGAAGAAAGGGAGGAATTGATCTTCTTAAAAAATTTAGTAGAAATAGGGACCGGAATGTTGGAAATAGTATATAAAATTATAGGCGACAACATCATTTTTATGGTGTCCAGGCGTCCCCACCAAGATAAATAGAGGGGATGCCATTTAGCGGTTAAGTCTGAAATTTTTGTATGCATTTATTCATGCATAGTGTTACTGTGTCTGAAATTGAAGGAGTGACATGTAATCCTAGATATTTAATGTGTTTGGGGCTCCAAGTAAAATTGGAAGCATCAAAATCCGATTTAAAAGCAAACTTAGTCAAGGGTAAAATCTCACATTTATCATCATTCAATTTATAACCAGAAATATTAGAATAGGCTCGTACCTCTGCCAAAAAGGCAGGGATCGAGTAATTTGGTTTGGACATAAAAAGCAAAATATCGTCAGCGTAGGCTGCGAGTTTAATGTGGGTATTTGATGCTTGAAAACCATGTATATTTGGATTTTGACGTAATTTAGAGAGAAAAGGTTCCAAAGCTAAATTAAAAAGAAAGGGGGACAGAGGGCACCCCTGGCGCACGCCTCTCTCCAGCTCAAAATATGGGGAAATCAAGCCGTTGGCGCATACGGCCGCACGAGGGTTAGAATAAAGGAGAGAAATAAGGGATGTAAATTTAGGGCCAAAACCGAACCGTTTGAGGGTATAAAACAAATAAGTCCATTCGACTCTATCAAACGCCTTTTCGGCATCTAGAGCTATTGCCACAAGGGATTGTCTCAAGTGGGAGGATTTAGATAAAACATTAAAAAGGAGTCTTGTATTATCAGTTATGAATCTACCCTTAACGAATCCTGATTGTTCTTTTCCCAATAGGTCAGGTAGGTAGGAATCCAAATGTATGGCTAATGCTTTAGAAAAGATTTTATAATCAATGTTGACCAAGGATATAGGCCTGTAATTCTTACAATATTTAGAATCTTTACCTTCTTTTGGGATGAGGCATATATGTGCTTCTGAAAAAGAACCCGAGGAACTACCCAGTGTGCTGAAGGAGTTTATTAGAGAATGTAATTTGGGCATTATGAATTTAGAGAAATGCTGATAGAACTCTACAGTGAAACCGTCTGGTCCTGGTGCTTTGTCTTTTTTGAGATGTTGAAGGGCAATTAATAGTTCTTGGTGTGTTAGATCTAACTCCAGGGAGGATAAGTCCGGCATAGTGTGTTGGGGATCCTGGATGTCAGAGAAAAATTGCAATAGGGAGTGTTCGGAGGGCTGTGTCTCGGAAGTATATAGCGATTTATAGAAGATGGAGAATTCGTTCAGTATTTCAGCGTCTTTAAATTTTAAATCTGACCTATCATCATAGATAGATTCGATATTTAGCTTGTTGTGTTTAACTTTTAAGTAATTGGCCAATATTTTCCCTGCCTTATTTTTGCCCCCATAAAATTTTGCACTGGATTTTAACAGATATAATGAGGCGTCCTCCGTTGATTTCTTATTAAATTGCATTTTGGCTTTTATGAGAGCTGTGAGACACTCCTTCGAGTTTGAGGTGTAAAAGAGTGCTCCAGTCGTTTGATATTCTGAAGAAGATCCTTAGTGAATTTACGGGAAATTTTCCGTTTTTTGCAACAAAGCCAATTATGAAACCCCTCGCGGAGGCTTTGAACGCATCCCATAGAGTGGAGAAGGGCATGGAATGGGTTTGATTCAGCTCAAAAACTCTTCAAAAAAGGTAGTGAATGAGGCAGTAAACTTTGGGTCCAAAAGGAGAGCATTATTAAAACGCCATCTTTTGGGACTTGTACCCTTAGGTAGAATGTCAATGCCAATTGAGACTGGGCGTGATCTGACAGTAAAATGGGACCAATCTCTGCATGTGTAAGGGTTTGTGAAATGGTGTGTGAGATAAATATATAATCAATTCTTGATTGAGTCTGGTGAGCTGGGGAATAAAAAGTGTACTCCCTAGTGGTCGGATTGCAGAGACGCCAAGCATCCAAGAGTTTATGTTGATTGATAGCATGAACAAAAGACTTATGGGGCTTGTTGGGAACAAAGGAGACTTTAGAATTTCTGTCAATAAACGGGTCAAAAGTCTGGTTGCAGTCACCAGCTAAAATAAAATTGTCCTCCATGCAGTGAGTAATTTGCTTAGCCAATGTGGGCCAGAAAGAGGGATCACCACAGGTAGGAGCATAGACATTTAGAAGAGAAATTGTAACACCCTTCAAAGATAATTTGACATTCAGCCATCTGCCGTCAACATCAGAGTCTTGGGACACAAATGAAAATGAAAGGGATTTACGACATAGTATCATCACTCCGTTTCGCTTGCCATCTCCAGGGGAATAAAAAACTTCCCCCACCCAGCCCCTCTTCAACTTTAATGACTCAACATCCGAGAGGTGAGTTTCTTGCAAGAATACAACATCAGCGTCCAATTTGGCTAAATGGGTCAAGATTCTCTGTCTTTTAATGGGAGAATTTAATCCCTTAACGTTCCATGTGATCAGTTTTAATGACATAAGCACTTAAAAACAAGTTGTAATAATAATGTAACACACAAGTCCAATTCGTTATAAAAGCAGTATATGATGTAGGAGAGATAAAACAGGAAGGAAATGATTGATTCAGTTTCAGAATAAAGAAAAGTAGACAAGTCGAATGGTCGGAGTAAGGAAAAGGAATCGAATGACAGGATATGAAAAAAGAAAACCCAGGTAAGAAGGTAGAAGGAGATCATAGGAGTCGAAATATTTGTAGATATAATGATCAAAAGAGTAATAGATATAAGGAGAAAAGAAGAGTTAAAGAAACAAGAGACACCGGTTAATGAAGAAATACAAACTGCAGAAGAAAAATAAAAAACAAAAGACAAAACAAATGATATATCTAAGAAAATGCAGGAAAATAGCATACTTACAGAGGAAGACTCAGGAATACTCGGGGGGATGGAGCCACATGGAGCAGGCAACACAACCGGGATCGACAGAACGGAGGATCGGGGAGAGACCACAATACAAGATAATAATCTGTGGAAACAATACCAAATAAAGACTAAGAAATCGTTGGAACAGACACATGAAACATATATTAGATCAATCTAAAGCGAGGAGGTCAACAGTAATGATCGACGCCCTGGTAAATAGTATAACTTCATAGAAACAACAACAATGATATCAAAGACCATGAATAAGCACTTCTGAGGTGACAAGATACCAAACCAAAGAAAACAGAATCTGAAGCATTTATAACGGAACCAACAAACGTTCAAGTGTTGAGTGAGGAAGAAGGCCCAGAAGAGTCCATAACCGCCGCTTTCCATGAGTTGATGAAGCTTTGCAAGCGTACCGGTCTTCGTACGTCGTTGTTCTGTTATTATACGTAACCTTGAAGAGGCACGGATGAAAAAGGCCATATCTGGCACCCAAGGAACGTAAGTCATCTCTCATGTTGAGGAAGGCCTTACGTCTGTCAGCAGTGGCTTTAGCATAGTCTTGTGCAAAGAATAAAGGCGATCCTGACCAAACAATTCTTGGAGAAGCTTTAACCGCTACGAGCACTTTCATCAAGTCTGTGTACTCCAAGAAGTATAGGATGACTCCTCTTGGTCTCTGTGAAGGACTAGTATGAGATGAAGCATGACCCAACCTGTGGGCTCGCTGAATGTTGAGTTGAGTCCCTTCTGGCATGTGAAGTAGTTTAGGGAGGAACGCCTTAAAGAAAGTGAGCGGATCCGAACCTTCAATTCCCTCTCCCAGGCCGTAAATGCGTAGATTGTTCCGTCTATTGCGGTTTTCAAGATCCTCCACCTGTTTCTGGAGTGTAGAGACGTGAGAGTGTAGTTGAGAGACGCTTACACATGTCTCTTTGAGAGAAGAAACAGTATTTTCGACTGAAGAGACTCTCGCATCCAGTTGAGACCAATTATCTGTTAAGGTTTGCAACTTGGTATTCGTCTCTTCCATAAAGGGTCGGAGGGCCCTGATTTCCTCAAGCAGTAACTCCATCGAAACAGGCGAGGTGGACTTGGGCGGCGAAGGAGGGTCTTTTTTAAGCCGTTTGGTAAGAGATTTCCCAGAGGTTCCAGAGGATGAATCCATATTTACTTGGGAGTATTGATACGTGGATCGTAGAGAGTCCTCAAACTTAGAAAATTCAGTGAAATTTTTTGAATATTATATAAAGATGTGCTTTCTGGATGGAGAGGAACGGACTCCTTTTGTTCTGCCCATAAAACGCTGACCCAAAACTCCCACTCCTAGTCAGCAATACTGGATTGAGGAGAGCAATCTCAATGTGGACCTATTTAGGAAACCTAAAATGGCTGCCAAGCAGAACCTTCACAAATCCTCATCCAACCTTATACCTCGATGCTCTGAGGAAAAAGTATGAAAATCTTGCAGAAACTGAAATATGCTGGGTGCACTAGAATACAGTCAGTGACATTTGTGAATAAGCACTCCGCAGCTACCAGCAGTCGGCAAAGCAAAAGTGAGGAGAAGTATTCTCTATGAAGGCATTTCAAGAAACCTAAAATGGCCGCCAAACACCAATTCCGTAAACTTCCAATAACTCTTGGCAGCCCTTTATGTCCTCTTACCCCTTTAAAATGATGAGGATCCAAACATTATCTAGGCGTTAGGGTGCAGTGGAAACCTCAAAAAGCATCTAACGAAGGATTCAGCGTGAGATGCACGAATTCTGTGTTCGCGGCAAAAATTCAAAATGGCGGCCGCGGAAATACGCGGCCGATAAGGGGCAGAAGATGCATAAAAAAGTACTTGCTGGCGACATAAGAGGGCAACAGGGATCTCAGAACCATCCTCCAATCCTCAGCCGCTTGCATCTGTTCTCCATTGGTCCCGGCTCGACCTGAAAGCGTGGTCTCTCGAAGATACGCCGGAGAGCCTCACCCGTGCGCCGCCATCTCCGTTGGGCGCCAAGCCACGCCCCTGGAAAATCCTTTTGATCTTCTGACCTGGTCAATGGTATGTTTAATTTACTAGAAACAAAACCGCATAATCTCCTCCATGCTATTCACAGTGTCCTCAGGTATACCGATGTGATTTACAACTTCACTCTTCCTCGATTTATTTTATAGACTTAATAATATTTCTACTTCTGGTCCAGTGAGATGCACCAAGTAAGTACTTTGCCCTCCAAAACAATGTTTATGTTCCGGATTTGTCTGAGAACAACAACTATGGTGGGACTAAGCCGTGCCGCACGGCAGTGAGTCCTGATGAGTCAGGTTTCCTGAAGAGTTTGCGGATTTGAAGACGTAGCCATACTTGTGTAAATTATGTGGCATATATATATATTTTTTTATCAACCTTCCCCTCTCATGCTCTGCTCACATGTTGTCATTGTTGGGGGGAGAGCTGAGCTAGTCAGAAGCCCAACCTCCTAGCATATGAGCATCACATGACCCTCCCGTGGAAGAGCATTTCGCTTCTATGTCTTTGAAGTTAATCTTTTCACACGTGGCCGATAATAGGCCGGAAGTAAGAAACTTTGCAGATAGGGGCAAAACACATAACGCAAGCTTTATTCAAACAACCATATATAGGATATTCGTACAAATAACTCGCATTTTTAAAGGCGAATATGTATTTTAGCCAGGGTGATTTTGTGGACTGTTTTAGCAAGATCTTTCTAAAGGACTATAGAAAGGGATTTTGTATAACTTATAAAGTGTGGGTCCTTCGCCGTTTAAACCTCGTGTTCAGATGAGGGCATTTAAAACTATTAGAGCATTATCTTTGTTCGAAGGAGAACCCTATTTTTAAACTGGAAATTGTTTCTTTGCCCACATAAAGCATATGTACCAGGGTCCATTGTCTAAAAGATTATTTGCTGTTTAACAATTCTTGCATTCAGTTTTTATTAGAGAAGAATGTAGCAGGACTTGTATTGCATTTTAAATCGCGTTTTTTTTTGCTGCTATGTGCTAAACATGTTGTGTCTGTTAATCCCTATATGATCTTTATTGTTATTTAAAGATTTAAATAGTGGTGTTTCAATTTAGCATGATATCGCCCCCAGAAACAAAGGAGAGAAAGGTGGCTGGAGGGTAGTTGAAGATGATTGATAAATATTGTAATAAACCTGCATGTCATGCCATGCAGGTGATATCCCTACTTGTTATCCTGGACGGAAAATCTTTTTACAAAATCTAGTTTATATAAAAAAACACATTCAGAAAATAACCCGCGATTTAAAGGCCATTTTCATCATAATTCATTAGAATCCTATTTAAAAAAAGCTAATTGCATTTACTGTGATAATTATCAATTAATGAATCAATTATTGTTTCAAATAATAAGGACTGGTAATATTCATAATTCAAAATTAATTTTAAGAAATCCTTTTTGAGTTTATTAAATGTCTCTGCATGAATAGTGTGTGTGTAAATGAGTTTTCAGTGACGGTGGTGTGTGAATAATGAAAATTTGCATAGCTGTTGTGCTGGTAAATTTCAATTCTATTAAGGACACGGAGGCGAGGATTATGCCTTCTTCCTTCGCTTTATTTTTAACAGCAGCATATTTCCAACAACACAATAACTAACTACATTTCCCATGAACAATAGGGAAACAAAGTTCCAACTGGAGTCCTTCCTCGCTGTCCGCACTCCCGCCAGCCAGCATAGTCCCTTCACGCTGTTTCCTCTTCCTCTTTCTTCGCGCGAACCATTTCTTGTCGGTTTTCACTCTTCTTGTTTGGAACCATCACATCCTGCAAAATAGGTAGTGTCAGAGGACTGTGCTGGAACCAATTGCAGTAAAACACCAGCAAACAACACTATATGAAGAACTTCAACAACTCATTACCACTTTGTAAAGACCCATGAAAGGCTTACTTACATTAGAACGGGGAGGGTCCACATCTTCAGAGGTCATTGGGTGGGATAATCCTCGCCTCCGTGTCCTTAATAGAATTGAAACTTACCAGCAGAACAGCTAGGCAAATTTTCATTCTATGTCAGGACCGGAGGCTCAGATTATGCCAGTTCAAAGCTTGTCGACTACTAGCCTTGCCACCTCCAGTACTGGTTTGAAATAAAACCTCTTAAAGGTGGAGTCAGAGGACCAATCGGCTGCGCGCATCAGATCTTCCAAGCGCGCACCTAACGAAAAAGCCTTGGAGGCCATCGCTCCTCTCGCCGAGTGAGCACCAAACTGCTTTGTATCGATCCCCGCCTCCTGCATCACCCAACGCACCCATCTTGCAATGGTCGGGGACGAGACTGCTCTGTACGGTTTACGTAGCGCAATGAGCAGTTGCTTCTCACCCGGAGGGCGAGTTTTCTCAGTCAATTCCTCATAAGCACCGAGGCACTGCACTACACACAGTTTAATCCGGAAACGCTGGGTACGAAATGACCCTGGTATTACTCTTGGTCCTTCTACTTACCGTGAACGATACCCCTTCCGGGGAAAACACTCTGGCTGAAATGTCCAAAGCCCTCATGTCTGAGACGCGTCTGCACGAGACCAGGCATAACAGCATTGCCAATTTGGCCGTTACTTCCTTACGGGACAGAAACCTATTTGGCTGCCAAGAAAGAAAAAGATTCAACACCCGATTCACGTCCCAGAGGACGGAGTATCGAGGTTCTGGAGGGAGAGAGAGGCGAATCCCTCTGAGAAGCCGGCAAACCAAAGGGTGTTCACCCACCGGAGAGCCCTGCACCATAATGTGACCGGCTGAAATCGCAGAGTGGAAGGTATTGATTGACCTACAGGCCAGACCATCCTCCGCCAGACTCGCCAGAAAATTAAGGACGTGGACTACATCTGCCCCCATGGGATCGACACTCCGTCGCACACACCAACGACGCCATCTGCGCCAGGCTGACCGGTATCTCTTGGTCATGCTGTCTGCCCATGCCTTGGTGAGCAAGTCCTCAGCTTTTCCCGAAAGGCCTGGGAGCGACCAGCAACACCGGAGATCCGCCAGGCCATCATCCTCAACGTTCCTTCCACTACCAGCCGATGGGGAATGAGATCGGGATTGAGGAGAATGTGAGGAAAGTGGGGGAGTCGGATTGGAAAATCCCAAGAAAGTTCCAGTAGAACCGGAAACCAGACTTGAGACCTCCACCAGGGTGTGATCAAAACCACCTCCGCCTGCTGGCGGCGAAGCAACGCGGACACTCGCGTGATCATGGAGAATGGAGGGAAGGCATAACCGTGCTCCCGCTGCCAGTCCTGGAGAAACGCATCCCTGCGGATCTGGCCGCCAACTGAAGTATCTCGGTAACTGATGATCTAGTCGTGATGCAAAAAGGTCTACCAAGAAGGGGCCCCATTTCTCCGACAACTGAGAAAAGACCTGAGGGTCCAGCTTCCACACGCTGGCATCCAGGAGGTGACAAGAGTGCCAGTCGGCCACTTCGTTCTCCCGCCCCGGAAGGTACTCCGCCGTCACTGAGATCTGGTTGTCTAGGCAGAAGTGCCAAAAGTCCCTGGCTAGGTTCGCCAACATCCTGGATCTGGTGCCACCTAGGTGGTTGATGTACCGGACCACAGAGATGTTGTCCATCCTGAGAAGGACGCACGATTGTACCCTGTCTTTCGTCCAGCATTGCACCGCAAACGACCCTGCCAGCAGCTCCAGGCAGTTGATGGGCAATGACTGTTCGTGAGTGCACCAGGCTCTAACCGTGGAGAACTCTCCGCACCTTGCTCCCCAACCGGAGCGGCTGGCGTCGGATTCGATGACAATATCCGGAGCGGAACCGAATATGGCCCGACCATTCCACGCCTCCATGTGGGTGAGCCACCATTCCATCTCGTCCCTCACATCGTCCATCAGAGGTATCGACTGGGAGTACGTCAAACCCTTCCTGAGGTGATGCGCCTTCAGGCGCTGCATGGCACGGTAGTGCAAAGGCCCGGGAAAAATGGCCTGTATGGAGGAGGAGAGAAGACCTACGAGACGCGCCAGTTGGCGCAAGGAAATCTGCGTCTTCGCCAAGGTCTGGCACAGTTCGTGCCTGATCTTCGCATCTTCCTGGCGGGGAGACTCAGAGTGGAAGACACGGAGTCCACATTGAAGCCTAAAAAGGTTGCACACTGGACCGGAACCAACAGGGACTTTTTCTCGTTTATGACAAACCCCAGTCCCTGGAGAAGGTCGACCGCGGTCTTCAACTGGTTGGACAGCCTCCTGGGGCACTGATCCAGAAAGAGCATGTCGCCCAAGTAGACGATCATTCGAACACCCTGCGCGCGCAGAAACTCCACTGCCGGTCTGAGAACCTTTGTGAAGCACCACGGAGCGGAGGATAGCCCGAAAGGGAGCGTGGTGAACTCGAAAACCTGCCCTTCCCACCTGAACTGCAGAAAACGCCGATGAGGGGGGAAAATAGGGACCGTCAGGTACGCGTCCTTCAGGTCGAGCCGGATCATCCAGTCGAGTGGTCTCAGCACATCTTTGAGGAGGTGGATCCCCTCCATTTTGAAGTGGCGGTAAACCACCCACTCGTTGAAACTTTTCAAGTTGATGTCCGGCCGCCGGCCGCCATTGACCTTGTTGACTAAGAAAAGATTGCTGATGAAACCACCGGGATGCTCCGCGGCAAATTGCCCCTTTTTTGAGGAGGGCGGAGACCTCTTCGCGTACCAGCTCGGTATCGCGTTGCGAGAAGGAGATGGGACGGGGCCAGGTTAGCTGACGTGGACGGCCATGAAACTCCAACCGGAAGCCCTGGACCGTCTGCAGCACCCAAGCATCGCTCGTGAGGGCAACCCAAGCCGGGAAAAACAGTGCCAAGCGCCCCTCCCACCTGCAAGCTCGCCGAGGGTATTACACTCACCTCTTCCAGCACCCTGTTGCTGGCCTCTTTGGCCTCCATGGCCACGGAACTTTGCCCTCTGGTGGGATAGAAATTGTTGAAGCGGGCATTGTCTTGATATTGTCCTCGCCCGGAGCCTTGCCCCTGTCAGAGTTGGAGAAGCGGCCGGTCGTGCGGCCCCTACCACGACCGGCCCCTTGGAAAACCCAGGGAGTAAAAACCTTCCTGATATTTGACTGGGCTCTGTCAAGTGAGGTGAAAGTCGCCACAAACTTTCCTAACTCTTTGACGAACGGGTCGCCAAATAAGCCCCCCTGGGTCACAGCTCCTGCCTCCGAGGAAGCCAGGTCACCTAACTTGGGGTCCACCTTAATTAGGAGCGACCGCCTTCTCTCCATGGAGAGCGTGCAATTCGCGTTTCCAATAAACACTATTGCGCGCTGCGCCCAGCTTGAGAGAACCTCCGGGGAGATAAGGGCGCCGGACACCTTGGCCTCTTCGGCCATGTCAAGAATTTTGGTGACAGGTCCCACTGCATCTAGCAGTTTGTCCTGGCACGTATGCCACCAGCGATCAATGCCCTTTTAGGGTCCTGTACGAATTTTGCTAGGAAGGTTGCCATCTTGGGATCTATTTTGGGTGTTAGGGCAACCTTTCCCTTCAAACTGGGGCGGGGACACTCTGCCCGAAGGCGGTTGCGAGCGCCCTTGTCCATTGGCTTGCGCAGACGGCTCGCCACATACTGGGCCACTTTATCCCCGGGAACGCACTCCGTAGACCTGGGGTGGACAATGTCGTCCAGGTCCAACATATCAGAGGCCCCCCCTGGGGCAGGAGTGGGCATCGGGAGCCAAGACCTAGAGGAACACGCTTCCTCGTCCGTGTCCCCGGGGGAGTCACCATTATCAAAGGGGTCAGGGGAAGCGGTGCGCGGAGGCGTTGGGGTGCAGTCCGCGGGGGGCACAGGGTCAGGCTGCGGGGGCGCCTGCGCCAAGAAAGCCTGTTTCAGACGGGCAAAAGCATCTACATCCACCCCTTGAGGACATGGTTTCTTAGCAGGGGGAGAACCAGAAGGTTGAGGCGCAGGAGGGGACTTAGGGGTAACTGGCGTGGGAGTAGCAGACTTGGCGCACTCTTTCGCTATCTGTGCTGACAGGCGTTGCTTCAAAGGCTCCATGGCTTAGTTGACAGCCCTGTAGATGGAGTCATCCACTGCCTGGTAAAAGTCATCATCCCAGGGGAGGTACGCCAAGGAATCCTCCTCCTGGTACTGATCTTGCTCCAACTGCTTGGTCTTAGGTAAGTATATAGGTGTAGTACAGGTAAGTAAATTAGGAACACAGGCAGCTTGGTGCTGAAAGCACTATTTTAAAGGCGCTACAGGCGCTCTGTTTACAAGCTGGGAGGGAGCCCAGACAAATAAGGGTGGCCAAGGGCACACGATTAATGGGCAGAGCCCTAGGGACACACCAGCCCTCTGATCACAGGGCAACCACCCGGGACAGTGTCCCACAGGCACCACAAGTCACGGTGCAATTGCGACCCTGCAGGGTGTTCAAGGATGTGTTACAGACCCTCAAAGGGGCGTTCAATGAAAATCAGGGAAAAATACAGACCCCACAGGGCGTAAAACCGGGTGGCAGGAGGCAAGGCTGATCTCTCACCGGGCAGCACTCGTCAGGACTCTAATGCTAGTGCCTGACTCGTGCTGCCCATAGAGAGTGCGCTACGCCCCCTGGTGGCGGGAGGACCACACCGCACCTCGCAGGGAATCAGTCACGTAAGGTATGTTTAAAAACGTCCCATGACTAAAGGGAATCTGCAAACAGAAAAATATATAAAGCACTAGCAAACGCCACCAAATTAGCCAACTAACAACCCCCATAACAGGAGAATAAAGAAAAATCAACTTATCTGCTGCTGAGGAGCGAAGAAAGAGGAAGAGGAAACAGCGTGAAGGGACTATGCTGGCTGGCTGGAGTGCGGACAGCGAGGAAGGACTCCAGTTGGAACTTTGTTTCCCTATTGTTCATGGGAAATGTAGTTGGTTATTGTGTTGTTGGAAATATGCTGTTGTTAAAATAAAGCGAAGGAAGAAGGCATAATCTGAGCCTCCGGTCCTGACATAGAATCACACTGTTTGTGTCATATTTGTGAATGGTGGGATGCTATAGGTGTTGATCTAATGCATCTACTGACATCTCCAGTCTCTTTCTCACCCCCCCCCAATACGGTGCATCCCAAGTGTTCTGCCTTGTCTTCCTCCCCTTGGGTAGTTAAGAACACAGTGCAGCTAAATCTCCATGAAAAGAAACATTGGGAATAGGAGTGAAACAGCTATCCTTTATAAGACCTACACTTATTATTGCCAGTTATTAGAATTATTTCATACGCTATTGGGTGAGAACACAGATGATGAATATGCAGCTCTAATGAAACTCTTAATCCCCTTTGTTTTGCTATCTTGCTCCTTTCCTCGCTCTTACCCCTTTCTTCCTCTCTCTAGGGTCTAATCACAAACTGCATTTTGTAGTATGTTTAGCACTGCTGCGATACTGCTACTGGCATGCTACAACATGCTATTCAGATACCTATGTGCTGAGGTCTAAGCCTCCAACTCTATCTTTTATGTGTGGAGATATCCGCCTGACTGCGGTCATCTCTTCACATGAAAGTATACGTTTTACTGGTAAATGTGGGAGGGACAGAGGGGAGTGGCTGGAAAATGGGGTATACTTTCTTCTAAAGTAGAGGGGATGAGAGAGGAGTAAAGAGGGGTTAAGAAAGGGTTAGAGAGGGGTTTAGGGAGGCACATGCACTCACCCACTAAAGAATGAGCCCCTTCATTTCACAAATTGCCTCTCTATATTTACTACATCCAAAAAGGACCCCAAACAGTCATAAAGGTACTCCAGCTCAGTCAGAACAACCCATGGCCATTTATAGGTACTGCAACACCTTCCCGTAAACAATTATGGAGATGGAGACTTAAATGAAACCCCATAGGGACTTAGGTTAAAATATTTTAAACTGTTTAAAAATATAATTACATTTCATTTAATGTTTACAAAAGGTCTAAAAAAAATATTGATTTTAAAATATTGTATTTACTTTTTTTACATGCAAATACATGTAGTATTAATATTTATTAAAAAATGTATAGTAATAGTAAATAATAATAGTAAAATATTAGTCCAACACTACACGTTGCCAACCACTGGTACCACAACACACTCCCATAGAAAACATTGGGTAGAACAAATATGTTAGGTTATGTAATGCTGTTATGATATGTTTAGGCTGTCCGGTTTTAGGTTTAAACCTATAATAACTGATAAAACCCCACCGGAAGGAAGATAGCCCTCACCAGTGTAAACATATAAACACTGAAAAAACCCCTGCAAAACCACAAACTAAATGCCATTCAAAGAAAGGAAAGGGAGAGTGAAAGAGTCATTTTTATTTCTTCCTGAAGGGGCCAATACAATGTAACTTTGTTATATAAGGTAGCAGTAAGAAAGACTGGGCTAACATTATTCTGCTTGAGTTTTGTTGTTTAGGGATGTCACAAAAATATTGTTTCTTCTTCCTTTTTTCAGTTTTGTGGTCTTTGCTCTAAAGATACAGGGGTTAGAAGCATGTTTTAGGTGTTGTTTATTTATTTTATAAACTGTAGAGAATCAGGAAATATCAAAATCATATTTGATTTTTTGGCTACGTTTGAGTTTTTCACTGATAGGAAAAATGTAGGTTTCATAAGAATCTTTACCAATATGTACCTTCACTTTTACCCACAGAGAATGGGTAAAAACCCTTGATACATCAGCCCCCTTTTCTAGTGAGTCAGTATTGATAGTAGGTAAATTGCCAAACACCCCAGGCTTTAAACATTCAATGCAAGGTATAGTGACAGGTATATGTGAAAAGAGTGCAGTCACAAAGCATCTGGGCTACTGGTGAAAACATGACACCAGACTTTTGGAAAACATGGATCGCAGTGTCACTTGGAATGCTGCTGCAAAAGTTCTTACCAAGTTCAACAATGATTGGAGTGATTTTGTTTGTATTTGCAGTTATTCAGCTACATATATGAAAAAGTTGTGTGATGACCTGTCACAATCGATACCTGAGCTGAAGTGCTTCCCTGTATGAGATCCTTGCCACTTGTTAGATGGTATGCTGAAAGCTTCTTTACAATCTTCAGAGTTAATGAAGAATGCTATTGACTTTTTAGTAAATTCTGGTGCACTGTTTTGTTATGCACTGAAAGTAAAACGCAAATATTTCTCATTTTGTGCTTTGTGTGGCATCAAAGAAAGAGTCATCCCAACTGTGTCACTTAGCTGATGGTTCTCAGTCCTAGAGGCCATGAATGCTATATTATCCATGTGGCAACTGTTTACAGAACTTTTGCTGAGTGATGATGCCAAAGGCAAGAAATGTGAAGATCTTTGATCACATATTGATAGTGATTTGAAAAAGTACACTCAACTGCATTCTTAGATTTTTACAGGAAAGCATGACTGCTGTAGTGGACATAATTAAAAAAACTAGAGTCTGAAAAACACCCTTGTCTACTAAGTGCCCAGCATAATTGGTGTAGATGTGCAACATCTCCTTGAGAGTAGGCTGGGCGACACTTTTAGTGACTTTGGCACTGCAACATATTCCATGTTAGAGTGCTTGCCACTTGGTAAGCAAAAAAATGTTGAGGAGCAATTCAGGAACTTTTATTTTACAATGTATGAGAAATAGCCCTTCACCAACCATGGCATTTGAAGTCAATGAAGCCTCACTGTGGTACTCTGCATAAGTTATAGATCCCTTCTGTAAAGGGAAATTTTCTCCGGAGTTTCAAAAGTGCTGCCTCATTTTTGACCACTTCAATAACTCTGAGTGCATATGTGTCCAGTTCAATGCATATGTTGCAGAACCTGTCGCAGAGGATCACAATCTTCAGGTGCACCAGTATTGGCATGGAAAGCTATGTCAGTGGCCAGAGTTAGCAAATTGTATACGGGCTAATTTGGTGTTGCCTGTCTCAAGTGCCAACGTTGAGAGGGCCTTTTCACAGATAAAAGTTTACATGGGAAGGAAAGAGCCAGCGTGCATGACCAAAGACTCACTGAAGAAGTATTGTATGGTGTACTATAATAAGTTTGATTTGTAAAAATGTATTTGGACCTCATTTACACTGTACGTACACTGTTTATATACCATGCACTATCAGTGCAGAAAGCAAGCAATAATAAAAGCAAAAAGTTCCATAAACATCGGAAAAACACTGTTTCTGTTGCTTTTAATGGCGCGAAAATGTGTAACCACTGATAACCACTGTTTTTTAAGGTATCAAAATCACTTGAGAACACTGAAAAAACCCCACCAGAAGTTACCAAAAATAGAAACTGAAAACAGGAAAGCCTAGATATGTTATGTGTATCTGTAAAGCGCACTATCACCCGCAAGGGCGTCCTGGTGCCGAGGAGATGTATGTGCCTTGCCCTACCTATGGTAGGTTGGTTAATTGAAAAGTCAGGTCCTCAGCTTCTTGCGGAATTCAACAAGAGAGGAGGAGACTCTGATGTGGACAGGGAGGTCTTTCCATGCTTTAGGAGCGATGTAAGAGAACTCTCATCCTCCTGATCAGGTGTGTGTATGCGTGGGATGTTGACGAGTAGGGGTCCTATGGAATGGAAGTGTCTGAATGGTTGTTGGAAGGAGATGCGACTTTTCAGGTAGGTGGGACCTGAGTTGTAAAGTGCCTTATATGTGTGTGTTGAGGAGTTTGAATTGAGCCCATTTGTGTATTGGAAGCCAGTGTAGGTGTGGGTGGTTGCTGAGGTGGTCGGTGAGGTGTCGTTTTTTTTTGTATCTCTAAGACCTTTGCCGGGCATGGTAGGAGGGAGATGGGTCTGTAGTTGGAAACCGTGGCTGGATCAGCGGATGGTTTCCTGAGCAGGAGCATGACAGTGGCATGTTTCCAAGTGTCCAGGAATGTGGCTGGCTCCATGGAGGCACTGAGGTTGGGTGTAAGTGCGTCACTGATTGGTAGGAGACATGGGAAAGGGTCAGACGGAGCCCCCGAGTGTATGGTGTTCATGGTAGCAGCGATTTTGACAGTAGTGATGGCAGGCCATGAGGTCAAAGCTTGTTCATCAGCCCTGATGAGAAGTTGAGTTGCAACGGTAACGGCGTCCGTTGAGCGTCAAAGTTGCTGTATATGGAGGTGCTTGCTGCAAAGGACTTGCGAGGGGGTGATGTTGCTAGAGGCGGCAAGAGGCGTGGTGAAATCTCCGATGATAGTGAAGATTTCCTTGCTGCTGTTAGTGCTGGCTTCGATGCGATCTGCAAGAACTGTACGCTTGGTGTTCCATATCTGCTGGTTGTAGCGTCTTAGGGATGATTTAAAGATATCTTTATTTGTGGTGTCTTGCCTTGTTTTTAATTTTTGCTCCAGTTGCTTGCAGTGGCATTGCATCAGACTGAGTCCTCTGTGTACCAGATGGCCTGTGGTCGAGCTCTTTCTTTGGGTTGCACTTGAGGGGAGCCAAGGTGTCGATGCATGTGATGATTCTGCTGTTGAGGTTTTTGATGACTTTCAGCAAGTCGCTGGTGTATTCAGGCCGATCCTCGGAGAGGGCGGAAGTCCACTCCCCTTCTGAGATGCTTTTCCAGCTTTGGTGGGCAATTCCTGTGGTGGTAGATCTGTGATGGTGTGGGATGAGTATACTGAAACTGATGAGTGTGTGGTCTGTCCAAGTCATAGTTGCTGGCTTGTCGACTATGATGTTGCTGATTAAGGAGGAAACCAAGTTCAGTGGGTGTCTGGTGGTGTGGGTGGGTTCAGTAATGTGCTGGGTGAGGCCAAGGTTTGCAAGGTTTTCTAGAAGGGCCATAGAGTTTGGGTCGGTGCAGTCTTCTAGGTAAAAGTTAAGGTCTTCAAGGAGGATGAAGGTACTGGCTTTCATGATGAGGGGTGTGACAAAGTCTATGATGTCGCTGGCAAAACTGCTGCAGGTTCCAGGTGATCTGTATACGACGGTTCCACCCAGGGAGAAGTTGGCTGTGACGTGTATCATAAAGGTATGGTGTTCCATGTAGCTGGTGGAGGTATCCATTTAGGTGGTGCAGCTGATGGTATCTTTGAATATGATGGCGACTCTACCTCCAGGCTTGTGCTGATGGCAGGGGGGTCCTCCTACTTAAAAATCCCCCCAAAGATGAAAAAATAAAATGGTAATTAATTACCGTTTTATTTTTCATCCCTGTCCCGAGCCAATCGCCAGGGCGGGGGCGGGGTCATTGCTGAGTGACAGAAGCATGTCACTCAGCAGGGAGGAGGGTGGGCTGGTATGGCACTGTTTAAAGTGCGCATGTCTTTTTGGCCGGCCATCTTGTGACGACCAGCCACACATGCGCACTCATGATTGGGCAAGGGAGTTCCAGCATCCGGTTCCAGTTCCAAGTCGAGAAGAGGTCCAGAGTGAGGACGTCACATCAGGTATGTTTTAGAAGTTTTTTAAATAATATTTTGCCTGCGCGCACCCCCTCCCTGGTAGATGCCAACCACCACTGGCTGCCGGTCTTGCCTAAAGATTTTATGACCAGCAGGGATGGTGGTAGTGATGTCCGGTGCCAAGGTTGGGTTTAGCAGTTCTGGAGCGTGGTCATACAGGAGGTCCCATAACTCTGTGGCATGTTTGGTAAACTGGCGGGTGTTGAGGAGCATGCATGCAAATATGGCATGTTGTTTGGGTGGGGTTTGTTCTATGTGTGTGTGAGCGTGTCTGTTGCTGGGTGC
The DNA here is from genome assembly GCA_963921515.1 of Calotriton arnoldi. Classification (NCBI taxonomy): domain Eukaryota; kingdom Metazoa; phylum Chordata; class Amphibia; order Caudata; family Salamandridae; genus Calotriton; species Calotriton arnoldi. The sequence continues at coordinate 456,339 of CAWUFW010005961.1, read as the reverse complement.
TGTTGGTATTGGTTCTCCTACATCGCAGCCAAGACCTGGAACGAGCTTCCGCTCAACATCAGACTCGCCCCCTCCCTGGACATCTTCAGGAAGATGCTCAAGACCTGGCTCTTCGACTGAACGGAGCTGCTTATTCCCCCACCCCCCAGCGCCTTGAGACCCTCACGGGTGAGTAGCACGCTTATAATTCTCCTGATTGATTGATTGATTATATGAGTGGTTGGTGAAGGATGTGGGAGAGTGCATGAGATCTTGCAGGAGGAACAAGTGACCGCTCCTTCCATGTTCTATGGTGCGGTATGACAGCAGTGAAACAAGAGGCAGCTGGGGTTAAGATAATGTAGGAGCACAGCAGGGTATTGGTGAGTAGAGGGAGAATCAGGGTTCCAGGCGTGGGTGGGCACAGATGGGATTGCTTTTGGCACTCCTTTGGCGCATTAGCAGTGCGCCCGCTGCGCATCTGTACTGCAGCTGCCTTAAAATAGGTTCTGGGAGGAGGGAGGAGCGTAGGGTGCAGTGGCCGGGAAAACCATTCATGTCATTTCCTGTGCAAATGGATGATAGGAACAATAAAGAATAATAAAGAAAAACAATATAGAAAAAAATACAATTAGAGGAAAAATGTATTTTGTATTTTTTAATAACTTTTTAGGTTTATATTTTTATGTTCATTTTAATATACCTTTTTAAACAAGATTTACAACACACCTGGTAATACAAGGAAGGATGTCCCAGAACTCGACTATTCATCTACATGTGAAACACTTTAAAACACTAGCAAATCACGTACAGACTAACTGCATAAGAAATAAAGCCACAAACCTTCCTGTCACTATGTCGATGAGTGTATTTGTCATTTTGCCCCTTTTGTGTAACAATTATTTGAAGAGGAGAGAGAGGGTTTAAAGGCAAATGATCATCATCTTTGACATATCCATGGAAGCAGTAATCACCAGATACTGCTACTCACCTGATGTGATGCTTGCAATGTTTGCTGACTGGTAGCAGGAGCTTGGTTCACCTACTGCCTGCTCTTAGACTTTCTTTGCCAAAGTCAAAATTCTGGCCACTGGAGTCTGGGCATCTCACAGGCAAGCCAATCTTGATACTTGCATCAGGTACTAATATACAGCCTCAGAAGAATGCACCAGCTTATCACCATACCACAGTCACTGGAGGAAAGGAAAAAGGGTGGCAAGGGGATTTTATGCCTTTGCCCTTGTGTGATAGGTGTACCGGATTGCATCCATGTGGCATTTCAGTTACCTCGCCACACAGTGCACCTTTTCCATAACAGACACCACTGACAATTCATCAACAGTCTGTGATGCCAGTGACTGTCTCATGGATGTGTACGCTGCCTTACCTGGAACCACATATGGCAGATATATCTTTCGTCAGTCACTTCTTTTACGTCGGTTGCTTGCTGGGGATTTTGGTGATGTTACTCATTGGTAGCACAAACATCTCACACAGGTGTTACATATGGTGGAATCTCAAACATACTCTTTGCTCACTACAACACAATAGACACACATTAACTTGACAATCACTGCATGTATGTAGACATGATGTGATACACTTAGGGGTCGATTCCGATTCGGGCCGGAAAAAGCACCGACCGACTCGGAGCCGGAATTAATTCCGACCGACACGTACCTGTGGCGCCCGACACGCCAAGTACGATGCAAGGCGTGCAAAATCCGACCGACACGTACGGAACCCAAGCCGAACGACCGAGCCGCACGGAAAACAGCAATCCGGCCGGAAAAACACGCGAATCCAACCGACCGACACGCACCCGGAACAAATCCAACCGAAACGTACACGCGAACTCCAAACCGCAAAGTACGATGCAAGGCGCGAAAACCACGACCGAGTCGTACGGAGGACAAGCCGTACGACCGACACGCATACAAAACCGAGCCGAAGTAACACAAAACACCGCGACCGACGCGTACGCAGCATAGTAAACTGCACAAACACAGCGTGAACGAAACGGAGAAGACCGTACGAGACAACTGCAGGGTCCGACTCGGTCACAAGAACGTTTCCAACATGCACAGAAAGTACTAAGGAAAAATACACAAAAAAAGGCCAAACAAGCAATTACAAAGCCAATAAATACTGGGGGGGTGGGGACAGAGAACAAAGACACACCCACAACTCCACCCATATAAAGGACACAAATCCCAACCATGATCCTTTGCAAATGCTATTCTACTGCCAGCACTCAACAGACAGCAACCACACACCCACAGCTCATCCCTCACACAAGCCACACACCATCAGCACACCAACAAATAGCTACCTCACATACACCCAGCAAAACACACACTCACACACCCTCACCTGCACACCAACACACACATCACTCACCATCACCACCCATCACCATGCCCCCCAAGAAGAATCACAAGTTCCTAGATTGTGAATTGGAAGTCATGGTAGACGAGATCCTCAGGGTAGAGCCACAGCTGTTTGGCACACTGGTCCAACAGACACCCATCTCCCAGAAAACCAAGATGTGGGAGAGGATCATCAACAGGGTGAACGCACAATCACCATGTCTGCGCACAAAGACTGACATCCAGAACAGGTGGTATGACGTGCGCAGGAGGGTACGGGAGCTGCTCAAGAAGGACTACCTCCTGAGCCAATACACCGGCAGTGGCCCTCCTGCCAAGCCAGTATCCCTCAGGCCCTGGGAGGAGAAGGTGCGGGCCATCCTTCCGCCAGTGAGCGTCTATGGACTAGAGAACATCCCAGAGCCTGGTGAGTACACAACAAATGTACACAATATTCTGCCACAATACACACACACATCACTGTCAAGGGGAGAGTCAAACCATGCACTCATAGCAATTACACAGCAACCAGAACAGAATCATCCCAAAATGTGTATGTCAGTCAGATAAACACAACACATGCCATCTCAAAGTTACATTTAACCGTGTCATCACATGTACAAACACAACTACAACTACAGCTAGGCAGTGGCACAAATATAACTAACAAACACATCCAGACATGTAGCCACCACTACAACACCAACACACAGTGAAGACCACTGAAAGAAAGGAATTCTGTGTATGCTGGGCAAGTCAGTGTAGCCAATAGCATCATGGGAGTCGGAGTCACGATATTGCTCACCCCCACAACTGTCCCATCAACACCACCATGAACCATGCGCACAGCACAGGGAGTAGAAAAGGACTCACAAGATGGCTGACACTGGCTACTGCTGTGGGGAGCACAAGGCCCTGCTGGGAACTGTGCACCAACAAACAGCAGGACACCACTGACTGACATCCTGAGAGACAACTTCCACTCCCTGCAATGCAAGCACGTACCATGGTGGGATATCTGGCTGGCTGGGTGGGAAGGAGGACTTGCAGCACTGACCATAGTCATAAGCACCTCCCCTCACACCCCCCCTCAACACAAACTCCACAGAACCCACCTGGTAGAATGCAATGCCTCCCATCCTAACTCAAGATCCCACAAAGAACCACCACCCTGGGTTATGTTGTGTGAAGCACAGGGACACTCTTGGGACTTTTAGCCAAACAACTGCCAGGACAACACTCCCAGCCATCCTGTCAGCACAGCCAGCCCACCCCACAGGGAAGCAGAGTCAAAAGGAAGGAAGCATGGGCATGCTGGGAAGGGGGGTGGAGGCAATAGCATGATGGGAGTAGTAGGCACAGATATTGCTCAGCCTCACAACTGGCCCATCAACACCACCCTGAACCATGCTCACATCACAGGGAGTGGATAAGGACTGACAAGATGGCTGACACTGGCTACTGCTGTGGGGAGCACAAGGCCCTGCTGGCAACTGTGCAACAACAAACAGCAGGACACCACTGACTGACATCCTGAAAGACAACTTCCACTCCCTGCAATGCAAGCACGTTCCATGGTGGGATATCTGGCTGGGTGGGAAGGAGGACTTGCAGCACTGACCATAGTCACAAGCACCTCCCCTCACACACCCCCTCAACACATACTCCACATAACCCACCTGGGAGAATGCAATGCCACACATCCTAACTCAAGATCCCACAAAGAACCTCCACCCTGGGTTATGTTGTGTGAAGCACAGGGACACTCTTGGGACTTTTAGCCAAACAACTGCCAGGACAACACTCCCAGCCATCCTGTCAGCACAGGCAGCCCACCCCACAGGGAAGCAGAGTCAAAAGGAAGGAAGCATGGGCATGCTGGGAAGGGGGTGGAGGCAATAGCATGATGGGAGTAGTAGGCACAGATATTGCTCAGCCTCACAACTGGCCCATCAACACCACCCTGAACCATGCTCACATCACAGGGAGTGGATAAGGACTGACAAGATGGCTGACACTGGCTACTGCTGTGGGGAGCACAAGGCCCTGCTGGCAACTGTGCACCAACAAACAGCAGGACACCACTGACTGACATCCTGAAAGACAACTTCCACTCCCTGCAATGCAAGCACGTTCCATGGTGGGATATCTGGCTGGGTGGGAAGGAGGACTTGCAGCACTGACCATAGTCACAAGCACCTCCCCTCACACACCCCCTCAACACATACTCCACATAACCCACCTGGGAGAATGCAATGCCACACATCCTAACTCAAGATCCCACAAAGAACCTCCACCCTGGGTTATGTTGTGTGAAGCACAGGGACACTCTTTGGACTTTTAGCCAAACAACTGCCAGGACAACACTCCCAGCCATCCTGTCAGCACAGGCAGCCCACCCCACAGGGAAGCAGAGTCAAAAGGAAGGAAGGATGGGCATGCTGGGAAGGGGGTGGAGGCAATAGCATGATGGGAGTCGTAGTCACAGCTCTACATCCCCCACCACATGGCCCAGCAAGCTCACACTCACGCATGTACATCCCACAGAGAGTGGAAAGGCCCATCAAAGATGTCTGACACTGTTGCTGTGTCGTGGGGAGCACAAGGGCATGCTGGGAACTGCACACCAACCAACAGCAGGACACCACTGTCAGCCATCTTGCTATTGCTCTCACACCCACACACACTGAACTCCCCACAAAAGCAAGTAAGTATGGGAATGCTGGGAAGTGGGGTGGAGGCAATAGCATGATGGGAGTCATAGTCACAGACATAGCTCACCCCCACAACTGTCCCATCAACACCACCCTGAACCATGCTCACATCACAGGGAGTGGAAAACAACTGACAAGATGGCTGACACTGGCTACTGCTGTGGGGAGCACAAGGCCCTGCTGGCAACTGTGCAACAACCAACAGCAGGACACCACTGACTGACATCCTGAAAGACAACTTTCACTCCCTGCAATGCAAGCACAGTCCATGGTGGGATAACTGACTGGCTGGGTGGGAAGGAGGGCCGGCTGTCAACCAAATACAACCACTGCAGACCATGTTCACACCCCAACAAATACATAGAAATGCCCAAATAATGCAGGACAATGTGCTACACCAATATCAACCCCTGACTGTGACAACGTAGGACAATGCAATGTACAGGCCCGCACCCAGAGGCACAGTCACAACTGTCAGGTGTGTCAGCCATTGATGCCTGCAGAAACATAACATACATTGTGTGTGTCTCCCAAAAACAGGTGATGATGGGGACACAGCAGCAGACGCTGAGGAGTCCCAGTCCCAGGCTCAAGAGGATACAGAGCTCACTGGTGTCGTACAGCCTCTGCCCTCCTCGGACGAAGAAGACCAACCTGGCACCTCCGGTGCAAGTCAACATGCAGCACCAGCAGGACCACCAGCTGCAGCACCAGCAGGACCACCAGCTTCACCCCCTGCACCCACCCCTCCAACGACTGTCACCACAAATACCATCCCTGCCGACATGGACAGAACAAGGAGCACCACCAGCACAGGGACCCTGGACCAACGTGGGGCCATGGACACCACCACCACCACCAACCCCCAAGGGGGACCAGGGTCATCTGTGCGTGCCACTGCACGCACTGCACATGTCGGCAGGGGTGGTGGGAGGGGTGGGAGACAGAGGTCGCTGCTTGCAGAGGTGTCTGGTGTGCATGACGACCCACAACTGGTACGCATAGCCGATGCGTACCAGTCCAGCACCGGAGATCTCAGCCAGGTAGTGGGGCTCCTCAGAGACATGAAACAGCAGCAGGCTGCCCATCATGCCCGCTTGGACTCTCACATGTCCCGCGTGGAGTCCAAGTGGGACGCACTGCAAGAGATGACGGCGGTGCACAGGGACATATTACAATGCCTCCGCCAGATGAACAGTAACCAGTCTACACCTCCCTGTGTGCCAACAACATCTGGTGCTGAACAAACTGCAACTGCCACAGGGAGGGAGGATGACTCTGGCGGAGAGTCCCCTGCACCGCAGCAGCCTGTACTTGAGGGGCCCCCCAAAGAAGAGGGGTCGTCCGAGGAGGGGCAAGTGAGAGGCCGATGGCCAAGTGCAACCCCCAGGAAGCCTGAACCTGTTCTGGATGTTCACCTTTGTGCACAGACTGTTCACCCTGTTGATGGCAACACAACTCCCACACATGACATGGGGAGTACAAGTTGGACCAATGTCTCAGACAACTGTGGCCCCGATACTGGGGATTTTGTCTACCAGGACTTTCAATTCACCTAGGAACTTCTGATTGCAATATAAATGTACAGCACTAACAATCCTATGCACTATTCACACAAATGTATCACAATAAACACACTAATACACCATACTTGACTCTGTTGTGATTCCAACGTGGGTGCTGTCATGGGGATGATGAACTGCAAAATTACACTGTGTATGCGGACTGCAACAGCAAGTACAACACAGGCATGTGAGTAAAGGCAACGTGACACATATGAGGGAGACACACCACCAGGGCTACACAACACATACACACCTAGGCCATCTGACTCATTGCCTACACTGATGTTGCCAGGAAAGACGGTGCAATGCACAGACACCACACCTATTCCCAGTTGTAGTCAAGTAGCCCACAGGTGCAGTAAGCAAATGGCAGTCAAATGTGTGACCACAGACAACGCACATCACAAAGTGAAGCACAGGTTTATTACACAGTTGCAACATGTCGTAACCACTACAGATGCAAGGTAATCCCACCTGGCAGCGGGCACACAGTCAACAACTGTAGAAGGAAGGAAGTCCATGGGTGTGGCGCACATCACCTGTAGGGACACAACAGCTACCACCCTGGAAGTACAATCACGTCGTCGGTGGACACAGTTGACCAAACGAATCTGAAAGTACCCTGTGAAGGACAGAAATGACACACAGTCAAAAGCAATGGAGAACAGGACAGAACAGCAAAACCCATGCACAATACATGTTACAAGATACCCACCCAGAACCAAGTTAGCATGTCAACACTGTTGGGGAGTACAGACCACCTGTAAGCACACATCGCTACACACATCCAGTCAAGTAGCCCATGGACACACTCCAACAGCACCAGAGCACCACCTACACATATCATGCCAACTCACATCATTGACATGACACCTCAGGATACTCACATTCAGCTAAAGAAGTTGGTGATGAGCTGTGTGCGGACATCACCCTCATCATCATCATCATCACTGGCATCGTGGTCCAGGCCAGGATCCTCCACAGGTGGCGGATGTTGGTCATTGTCATCCTGGATGAGAGGCAACTCCTTCCGCACTGCCAGGTTGTGGAGCATGCAGCAGACGATGATAATCTTGCACACCTTCGCTGGGGCATATGGGAGGGACCCTCCTGTCTTGTCGAGGCAGCGGAAGCGGCTCTTCAGGAGACCAAATGTCCGCTCAATCACTCTCCTGGTCCGACCATGTGCCTCATTGTAGCGCATCTGGGCTGGTGTCACAGGGTTCCTGAGGGGTGTCAGCAACCACGGCATGTTGGGGTATCCCGAGTCACCTACGGACAGACAAGTGCACATTAGCTGACTTGGAAAAGTGGGCGGAATACTACAGATCAGATCACACACAATGGCACAAAGTCAGTACACACCGACAAGCCAGGCACGCTGGTTCTGCATCTGTGCCATCATCCTGGGGATGCGACTACTCCTCATCACAAAGGCATCGTGTGCTGAACCAGGGAAACGGGCACACACGTGTGAGATGGTCATATCTGCAAGACACACCACCAGTGCATTGACCGAGTGGTAGTGCTTGCGGTTACGGTAGGCCTGCTCCTGGGCCTGTGGTGGTACCAAAGCCACATGTGTCCCATCAATGGAGCCAATGACATGCGGCATCCTCTCCAGGGCATAGAAGTCACTCTTCACGTCAGTGAGTCGTTGCAGTCTAGGGAAATAGATGTACCGGTTCAGGTATAGCAACATTGCCTCCAAAACATCGCGGAGCACACGGCTCAACATGGTCTGTGACATCCCACCAGCAGTCGCCACAGTATGTTGGAAGGTACCGGTGGCAAAGAAGTGTAGGGCTGCCATCACCTTCACCTTGGGGGTCAGCGCTGTAGGATACGGCCGGCCAGGCTGCAAATGTGGGGCCAACTGCACTGCCAAATCCTCAATCAGCTGCCTGGTGAAGCGGTACCGTCGGATGCTGTCCCGTTCCACCATCGTTGCCAGGTCTGGGAATGGTCTATGGACAGCAGGAGCCCTGCAGTGCAGAGGAGAAGAAAGCAAGATTGTAGGTCACCCCACATATGCGGCATTGAACACACTCAATATCACATCATACATCATTATGAGGCACAACTACATGAAGTGTGCAGTTCCGTAAGGACATGTATGGTACATACATGGCCAACATCTGTCATCACGGTTCAACAAGTGGCATCAATAAGTCCCAGGTTGGCCCATTGGATATCATGAGGCCGTGTCACAGTTCCCATCTCCTGCTGCCATGTCACAATCACCCCCACAGTGACATGTGAGGACAGATGTGCCCCAGGCATCACAGCTCAACGACAGGTACATTCCCAGGGACCCTGTATTGCCACATGGACACTGGCATTACATGGAGTATCATGTATACACCACAGCAAAACAACCATGACCCCCACAGGTAGTGGTTCCACTTGCCACTGCAGGACAGACATGGACGTCTGTGACACACACACGCACAACATCAAAGTCCATGCACACACAACGTGGATGTGGAGACTGTCTCCCATTGTGCACATGAAATCAGAGACATTGTAAACACTACATGCACACAGACTGTGGAGGACCATCACTATTGTGCCACTGGGACACCCTGGCTCAAACATACCGTCCCACATGGGACTCACGGGGTATGTGACATGACATACACATACACCACCGTGAAATGTGACCATGGCACATGCACAGATATGAACAGTTGCACATCACAGTGGTCATGTACACGTAACACCCAGGATCCTGTCCCCATGAACACGTGCACAGCCTGGGGGTGGCTGCCCTCAGGTGACACCCACAGGACAACATGTACACCAACATACACACAATAGGAAATGCAGCCTTACATGCCTTATGATACAGTTTGGACAGGCTGTGGTGTTGTAGGTGTGCCCCTCACTCCCTGGGAGCTATCTGTGGCTGGCATATGTTCATCTGAGACAGGCATGGTGACATATGCCAGTCACTTGTACAGGGATGCGTTGAACAGCAATGGACCGATCGGTGCACCCGGCTGGCCCATTGCATTCAATGTGTGCGGGTACGCGTTGTACCCCTGTACGCGTTGTACCGCAATGGACCGATCGGTGCGCCCGGCCGGCCCATTGCATTCAATGTGTGCGGGTACGCGTAGTACCCCTGTACGCGTTGAACAGCAATGGACCGATCGGTGCGCCCGGCCGGCCCATTGCATTCAATGTGTGCGGGTACGCGTTGTACCCCTGTACGCGTTGAACAGCAATGGACCGATCGGTGCGCCCGGCCGGCCCATTGCATTCAATGTGTGCGGGTACGCGTTGTACCCCTGTACGCGTTGAACAGCAATGGACCGATCGGTGCGCCCGGCCGGCCCATTGCATTCAATGTGTGCGGGTACGCGTTGTACCCATGTACGCGTTGAACAGCAATGGACCGATCGGTGCGCCTGGCCGGCCCATTGCATTCAATGTGAGCGGGATCGCGTTGTACCCCTGTACGCATTGAACAGCAATGGACCGATCGGTGCGCACCCATTGTCAATGGCCTAGCCTGGCAACGGATGCGTTTTCGAAATTCGAACGAGTCGGTTGCTGGAAATTCAGTTGGTCACCCACAACAATGTTGCAAAATCATGTATGTCATGAAGTTGAAGATTTGAAGGATGTTGTGGGCGTGTATTGGTGCTGCTATTCCATGGATTGGCCAGATTCAGAAGATGCAAACGACTTGGACCTATCACTTTGGACACATGGGACAGTATCTGCCTCTGCAGCACATATATATTGCTGGCTGTTCCCCTGAGAGCTCACTTGCCTGCACTACATGCTCCAGGACGACATCTGCCACTGCACTGCTGCTGTCTCTGCCCCCTCTGGACCCTGCAATGGCACGTACTGTGGAGAGAGCCCCAGCCTTCAGCCTTGAGGAGAACCAGGCCCTGCTGGACAGCCTACTTCCACAGTACAGCAAGCTGTATGGGACACCAGGGGAGCAGGTGAGTGTTCTGTGCACTGCCTTTCTGAATGTGCATTTTGTCTGACTAGCAAGGCTGAAAGTCTGCACGCCACTGGCTAGCAGGCTCACTGAGTAGTTGTCACCCCCATAGTGTGTAGTGACATGCACTGGACAGGTATGGTGCAGTGACAGTGCATTTGAACAAGGTTTTACTTCCCATGCAATGATACCATGTAGTGACTTCTGGCAAACTGTCCATGGGCAGCGTTGCACTGCCTGTGTACATCATGTGCCCCTGTGATTGAGACATGTATATACAACTGTGTCATGCACGGATATGTTGCATGTGTAGTAATGGCCTTTTCACTTTGTCATCCTCACAGGTTAATGCCCATCGGAAGCAGGAGATCTGGAAGGACATCGTCCGGGCTGTCCGGTCCGTGGGGGTCTACAAGCGCCGGATCCGCAACTGCCAGAAGAGGTGGCAGGACCTTCGGGGCTGGACCCGGAGGATTGCACGGGTCCAGCTGAAGCTGTCGCCTCCTCGCAGGAGGGGCGGAACACGGACCCTGACCCCCACATGCTCCAGATCCTGGCGGTGGTGTTTCCAGACCTGGATGGGCAGCTGAAGGCCAGACAGCAGCAAGGAGGGGGTGAGTCAAAGACTGCACTGTGAACTCTGTATTACATGCTATGTGCCCTCCTCTGGCCTGGTTAAACTGCCACAGTACAGCAGTCATGTTGTCCAGGAGCCATGTCCCTCTATTGTGCACTGCCCACTCCTCATCTGATACCCAGGTGTGGCCCTTACATTCAGGGAATTGTGTCACTTGGGACTGTGTCCTTGCAGTTTGCTTCACTCAAGGTGGGGGACAGCATCTGTTTCCCTAACTCTGTTGTGGGCATCATGGGTGGGTCCATTGTTCACACAATGCCTGTGTTTGGACATGTAATCTGCGTGTTGCTTTCATATGCGGTCCACTTGCTGAGCTGAGCCACCACATGTGCCTGGGGTATCTGGCACACACCCATGCAGCGGGTGGGAACAATGTTTGGGCCCCAGGAGTGTGCAGATTACGTGTGTCACACATACATAGCCAGCTATCCACTGTCCAGGGCTCATCCCTCATTCATGTGGGGCAGGACAGTCATGCCTACTCCAGCCCATCCAATACACCTGTACTCCCACTCCCGGGTATCAGCTGACACGTTGTGCGCAGTGATTTGACCCCTCAGGTGTCTGCCTCTGTGTCAGTGTGCTGTGGATTTGTTGCCAGGACTGCTGGGGTGTTTCTCGGTAGGGGCTCAGCATGCCACTGGAGATGTGACCATAGGAGACGATACTTGTGTGTCACATAGGTGTTTGATCAGCTGCCCGTGCAGACTGGGGTATGCGAATGTGAAGTTCAGGCAGCTGTTTCCCATTCACAGCAGATTGTGAGGGGCTCAGGTTCAGAGGGTAGTGTCACAGGTCTCCCATATGTCCAATCGGTATGACCTGGACAGATGAGGGTTAAGATGATGTGTTGTGTGGGGGATGTACATGTGCACTTGTGCAGCTCCAGGACTTGCATTCCCCATGACCTACTATTGTGACACAGTGCAGAGTGTTGTTGTCTGGCTGCCAAGTCATACATCACTGAGACAGTGATGTATGACTTAGCAGTCATGCCTCCGCCATGGCATGTGTCTACTTATTGGTGATCCTGCAGGGGAGTGACATGTGCTACATGCACACCATTGTGGCGATGGCTATCAGGACATGGGTGCATCATGGTGTCTGTCGCTGGTATGCATCACATGCATTTCCTATTTGACTCTGGGCATCCCTTTCATCCGGAAACCTGTACTGACTCAGTGGCAAGAGTTGTGATGTGTGCATGTCCACATGCTACACCGTGTCCTCTGCACTGTCCAACTACTGTGTAGTTGGTGCATGTGTCCACACTGGGGTGTTGCTATCCAACAGACACCAGACAGATGGGTGCAAGGCCATGTGGGATGTGAGTGCCATGGTTGGCATCAGACTGACAATTGGCTTCTCCTGTTCAGTTAGGGCACTTTTAGCAATGTTCAACTAATGATGCCAGGGCTTGCTCTGTAATGTGCTGTGCTCACAGTGGTGTGTGCGTTTGGTGCAGGTGACTGATGTCTGTCTGTTTCCCCATTGTTTGCAGATACATCCACGGCCACGGAAGGGGACAGCTCCACGGACCAGGAGGAGCCGGAGAGCCAGACTGGGTCAACAGCCGAGGAGTGGTCGGAGGGACCCAGTGGCACGGAGGGCGAGGGGAGCCACACCGAGGAGTCCTCAGCAGCATCCACCTCAGCTGAGGACCACAGCGGCTCGGAGGATGACTCCCTTATGGAGGCGGGTGTCAGCAGCCACCACACCCCAGCTAGTGTTGCTGTCCCCGCCACCACCAGCACCACCACCGCCCTCCCATCGGCTCCCATTCCCCAGGTCCGTGGAGGCTCCCATGTTCGGGAGCGTGTCTCCTTTGGGCCAGGCACCGCACCCCCTGCCCCTGTGTCCCCTGCTGCCCTGAGTGAGGAGTCTGTGTACCTCCTTCGCCAGCTCCATGTAGGGCAGACAGCCATGCTGAGTGTCCTCCATGCGCACACCGCTCTGTTGACTCAGCTGGTGTCGTTCATGGAGGGCATCTCATCGGGCATGTCTGACCTACAGAGGGGCAATAGGTCCATGGACTCCTCCCTGACGGCAGCAGTGTCCCTCCTCAGACAGTCCCTCACCCCTCCTGCCTCTGCTCCATCCACACTCCCCAGCACCTTACCCGTCCCAAGCACACACACACCGGCACAGGCACACACCAGCACACACACGTCCAGCACACAGACACACACGCCACAAACAAAACGCACACGCACGCACAGTCAGGGGACTGAAACCAGACTCACAGGGGATGGGGCCCTGGAACACACACACGCATCCACGAGCACTGCGCAGTCCTCAGTTGCCTCTCCCTCCAAAGCACCCTCCCTTGCCTCACCTGCAACCCCAAAGACCCAGCGGCTCTTCCTCAGTGATCTCGGCCTCTTCCCCTCCGATCCAGCTGATACAGCATTCAGGGGGAAGAGGAAGCCCACCCACACGGAGCAGAGTGCCCCTCGTCCCCGGACACCCTCCCCCAGGTGCAGACAGACTGAGGCCCCCACCCGCAAGTCCCCCCGTAGTCGTAAGAGCAAGACCCCGCCGCCGCCCTGCAGCTCAGGCACCAGGTCTCCTTCCTCCATCCCTCAGGCCCCCACTCCACAGGTGCCCCCACCACACCCTGCCCCAGGTTCCCCCACCCACAGATATACCATCCCCAAGAGGATCCGGCCTTCTCCCCTGCCACTTGCTCTCCCGGCACCACACCCCCGCTGCGCTTGTCTGTGCCACTGATGTGGTGAGGGTGTCCTCCCCCTCTGTCCAGCCCACCTTGCCTGTTCCCCATTCTCCTCCCCTGGTGGTAGGCACTGCAGTGGAGTCCACTACCACCCTGTCTGACTTGGGCACTGCAGTGGCGGACCTGTCCACTCCATCTGCAGGGTCCACTGCAGTCGTGCCGGCACCCACAACATCTGAGTCATGCCCCCAGTTGTGCCGGCACACACCATGTCAGACACCTCCACTGCAGTTGTCAGTGGCTCTCCAGCACCCACCACCCCTTCCCTGCTTCCTCCTGGTGAGCCCTGATCCTGTCCCTGCGGTGCCTGGCCTGCCCCCCGTAGGCCCCTCCTAGTGGATTGTCCCTGGTTTTGTGGAGTGCAGGCATGCGTAGGGTGACATCTGCCACTGTCACCCTGTTTGGACTTTGACAATGGACTGGCCATTGGCCTTTGTGTTTTTTCTGGACTTTCACTTTTAAACACACATATGCTGAATAAAGCAACTTTCTGTTCTCTAGTGCTTATGCTTCTGATGTACATGTTGTTGATGATGCTAACCATGCCCTTGCTGCAGTGATGGTGATATTTGGTCTCATGATAATGAAGTGTTACTGTGCAGGAACACATGTGGTCCAGGGGGAATGTGTCCTATCCTGTGGTGTATCCATGTCATCCATAGCAGCATCTGAGGGTGTCATGTGTTCAGTATTTGGCAATGGGATTTCCTACTTACATTAGCAATTTCACATCTGTGGCTTCCACCCCTGCACATCTGTTGTGCCTGCCATTGTTCAATTCGTCTACTTCCCTGACCGTGTGGCCATCTCCACTGGACATGCAGGTTTGGGCATCAATGGGGAAGGACTCATCTGTGTTGTCAGTGCAACATTGCTATACAAGTGTGTTGGATCTGTGCTGATGATTTCGTTGGCATTTCCATGACCAGGCTGATGTGACAGGAGCCTTCATTTGGTGCTAATTGTTGATTGTGTGACCAAGTGCTCAGCTGACATGATGGGGCCCTACTGAGGCAACATATGGCACAGCTTTCCTCACACAGGAGTGGAGTCCCCTCATGGCAGTGTGTACTCCTGTGACATTGCCTGCGCCCAAGGTGTGTGTTGTATGAGCATGTCTGTGTGTTCACTTCCGTTTTGCTGTGCATGCTGTGATCCCTAGTGTTGTACCTGTTTGTGATGCTTGCTGGGTTGACCTATGTTCCCCCAAAGTCTTCTCCCTGGGTTCTCTGTGATGTGGGTGCATGGCACATTACTGGTCATCAGGGTGTCACCCATAGGTGTGTTTGCTGTCAGGGCTGAGTTTGTGTGCAGACGCAGATGGGTCACAGTCAGGTTTCCCCTTGGCACTTGTTGTTTGCACCTGTCATGTGATTTCCAGTTTGTGTTATCTTTCAGTGATTGTGACACGTTGTGTGTGTGACTGCTGGCACTCCTCAGGGTCCGGGCTGCAATGTTGGTTGTTGTCTATGTGTGTTCTTTGTGGGTGACCTTGGCTTCTTCATTGGTGTGTGACTGTGGCTGGGATCCCATTGGTTGGTGTGGTATTGCCGTCATGTCCATGTACAGCGTAGTGTGCAGTGTGTCAGACATTCAGGAGTCTTGTTGAGTGGCCATGTGTGATGTGTTTCTGCACCTTGGTTCCCACCCACCACCCTGGAATTGTCATGGGTGCATGTGCAATGTCACCAGTGCATGTGTGCTTCACTGCTGCACATTGTTGGAGGTCGAGGTGTGTGGTGTTGAGTGTGTGCAGATGAGAGTTGTTGCCCGGCTAGACCCCTGCCTCCATGTTGGCCTTGGCTTACTGGCCGTGCTGATTGATTTGTGCTTGTGTAGGTGTGATGGTAGTTTGTTGCTCAGGACACATGACTGTGGTTCACAGTGTGAACGACATTTAGCTTTGTCATCACAGTGGGATTGTAATGCAGCCCAGGGTCACCACATTGTGGGGGCCCTGGGGGTAGTGCTGTGGTGTGTCTGTGTCTTGCTGTGTCAGTTGCTGTTCCTACGTGCCTGTGTGACATGTGTGATTTGTGCTCCCTCTCATCTGACAATGCCTGATTGCCCACATAGGGGATTTGGATCCATGAGTTACCTTTGTGTGGCACTGTATGCACATCTGTATGATTGGTATTCAGGCCTCCTCATGTGTTGTGTGGTTGCCTGGGGACACTGGCACCCCCCCTCACCTGTTGTGTTTGATGTGCAGTGTGGGTCTGCCTGTTTGTGTTTGTGCATCTGCACCACTGCATTGGCATATCTTAGGTGTGCCATTGGCTGTATGTAGTTTGGTGGGTTTCCCCTGCTGTCCCTGGGACTCCTAGGTCATCAGTCAGCACAATGATCATGGTTTGTGTGTCCCATTGCTGCCATGGTATGGTATCTGTTCACCTCACATCTACAGTCTCCACAGGGTATCTGCATTTGTGTGCCCATTGGTGCAAATATGTGGGTCTGCATTCTGATGGTCACTTCTGTCATTGTGTCATTGATGAATGTTGACTGTGTCAGCCCCCATGGGTGTTGTTTGTCTGCACATGGCCAAAGGTATGTCTTATTTGCACTGCAGTATTTGCCTCCCCCAATCTATGTTGCAATGGGACACATGCACTACTTTGCCACTGATGTGTTTTATGTTCTGTGACCAGGAATCATCCATGCAGTTTGGCAGTTGCAGTTTTTTCTTTGTCAACACTTACATTTTGGTCACTGTGATGAAATGTGCTTCAGCTATGGACCCCACACTTACCTTTTGGTCACTGTGATGATGGGGGTTTGGACCCCATTGCCACAATGTTCGAAATGTGATTCAGCTATGGACCCCACACTTACATTTTGGTCACTGTGATGATGGGGGTTTGGACCCCATTGCCACAATGTTCAAAATGTGCTTCAGCTATGGACCCCACACTTACATTTTGGTCACTGTGATGATGGGGGTTTGGACCCCATTGCCACAATGTTCGAAATGTGATTCAGCTATGGACCCCACACTTACATTTGGTCACTGTGATGATGGGGGTTTGGACCCCATTGCCACAATGTTCAAAATGTGCTTCAGCTATGGACCCCACACTTACCTTTTGGTCACTGTGATGATGGGGGTTTGGACCCCATTGCCACATTGGTCATGGCCTGCTTGCATTGTGGGGGCCACACACATATATGTGTGGCACATGTGATAGGGGGTCACATTGTATGTTCAAAGTCAGGTTCAGTGTAGTAGGCATTTGACACAGTCTACACACGCTTGTCATGGTGTTGGGGGGATGTCTTTTTCTTGCATTCCCTAGGTTGTGGTGTGCTGGTTGTGTCATGCATTGTCCATCCTATGAGTGGGGGTGGTGTTGGTGGTAGGCATCCAGCCCCCCCTGGGTAAGGGTGGTAGTAGTGGTGGGCATCTGGCACCCCCCTGGCTAAGGGTGGTAGTAGTGGTAGGCATCCAGCCCCCCTGGCTTAGGGTGATAGTAGTGGTAGGCATCCAGCCCCCCCAGGGTAAGGGTGGTAGTAGTGGTGGGCATCTGGCACCCCCCTGGCTAAAGGTGGTAGTAGTGGTAGTTATCAAGCCCCCCCTGGGTAAGGGTGGTAGTAGTGGTGGGCATCTGGCACCCCCCTGGCTAAGGGTGGTAGTAGTGGTAGGCATCTGGCACCCCCTGGCTTAGGATGATAGTAGTGGTAGGCATCCAGCCCCCCCTGGGTAAGGGTGGTAGTAGTGGTAGGCATCCAGCCCCCCCTGGGTAAGGGTGGTAGTGGTGGTGGGCATCCAGCCCCCCTGGCTAAGGGTGGTAGTAGTGGTAGGCATCCAGCCCCCCCTGGCTAAGGGTGGTAGTAGTGGTAGGCATTCAGCCCCCCTGGGTAAGGGTGGTAGTGGTGGTGGGCATCTGGCACCCCCATGGCTAAGGGTGGTAGTAGTGGTAGGCATCCAGCCCCCTGGCTTAGGGTGATAGTAGTGGTAGGCATCCAGCCCCCCTGGGTAAGGGTGGTAGTGGTGGTGGGCATCTGGCACCCCCTGGCTAAGGGTGGTAGTAGTGGTAGGCATCCAGCCCCCTGGCTAAGGGTGGTAGTAGTGGTAGGCATCCAGCCACCCCTGGGTAAGGGTGGTAGTAGTGGTGGGCATCTGGCACCCCCTGGCTAAGGGTGGTAGTAGTGGTAGGCATCCAGCCCCCTGGCTTAGGGTGATAGTAGTGGTAGGCATCCAGCCCCCTGGGTAAGGGTGGTAGTAGTGGTGGGCATCTGGCACCCCCTGGCTAAGGGTGGTAGTAGTGGTAGTTATCAAGCCCCCCTGGGTAAGGGTGGTAGTAGTGGTGGGCATCTGGCACCCCCTGGCTAAGGGTGGTAGTAGTGGTAGGCATCTGGCACCCCCTGGCTTAGGGTGATAGTAGTGGTAGGCATCTGGCACCCCCTGGCTTAGGGTGATAGTAGTGGTAGGCATCCAGCCCCCTGGGTAAGGGTGGTAGTAGTGGTAGTTATCCAGCCCCCTGGGTAAGGGTGGTAGTAGTGGTGGGCATCTGGCACCCCCTGGCTAAGGGTGGTAGTAGTGGTATGGCATCTGGCACCCCCTGGCTTAGGGTGATAGTAGTGGTAGGCATCCAGCCCCCCTGGGTAAGGGTGGTAGTAGTGGTAGTTATCCAGCCCCCCTGGGTAAGGGTGGTAGTAGTGGTGGGCATCTGGCACCCCTGGCTAAGGGTGGTAGTAGTGGTAGGCATCTGGCACCCCCTGGCTTAGGGTGATAGTAGTGGTAGGCATCCAGCCCCCTGGCTAAGGGTGATAGTAGTGGTAGGCATCCAGCCCCCCTGGGTAAGGGTGGTAGTAGTGGTAGGCATCTGGCACCCCCTGGCTAAGGGTGGTAGTAGTGGTAGGCATCCAGTCCCCCTGGGTAGGGGTGGTAGTGGTGGTGCGCATCCAGGCCCCTGTGTGCATATGTGGCATTGGTGATGGGCATCCCGCCCCTATGGTGCTGCTGTTGCTGGTGTAAGTAAATTCTGCATCCCTCTGTGTGTGTGTGATGTGTCGTGTAAGTGTTGTATGTTTTTGTGGTTGGTGTCTGACTTACCTTCTGCGCCGTACGCGTCCGTGCCTGTTCCGGTGGTAAATGTAGAATATTGGTAGGATCGGGACGAAGGGATTCATGGTTGGTTCGTGTCGTTCGTCTTTCTCGTTGCTTCGCGTCGTCCTCGTCGCTGGCGTGTTCGCCTCGTAGCCGTGGATCGTGTTGTGGCGCGAATCGGAGCTTATGTGCGCCTCTCCCGGAAGCTTTGACGTGCCGGACGTAGCGACGGGTTCGGCGCGTACGGGAAGCGCATCGTACTTGTCCGGCCGGACGGGGCTGCATTTTCCCTTCCGTGCGACTCGATTCTGCGTTTCCGGATTCGCCTCGGTCGGAGAACAGGACCTGGATTGGGTGAGTACGACTCGGCCGGATTCTGTGCTGTTGTGCGCATCGTACTTACTCGTTCGGTATGATGTACGGATCGGTCGGGAAACAGGCATTCGCATGGCTTTTTTCCCGACCGAATGGTATTGGGTGCGCCTCCGACCGAGATCGGAATCGGCCCCTTAGTATAGAGCCCAATTTTAAGAAATACCATGTCTTTGTTGCAGGTGATGCTAGGTATGCTCTTGCTCCCCATTTCCAGTCACTAAACCTCAACGGAGGCACAATATGGCACACACATGTACCTAAGCCATCATTGAAATCGCTTTTGGGATTTGTAAGTCATGATTCCGATGTCTTGACTGTACAGGGAGGTTCTGGTGTACTCCCCAGAAGTTGTGTGCAAGATTGGTGTAGTCTGTTGTGTGTTGCACTAAGTCCCCATGCAATGGTGCTCACATGTGAACTGACCCAGTTCTGTGGCCACATCTGTCTCCCCAGAGTGGGGTACAGAACAAATTTCAGGGTATATAGGTGTGGGGTAAACTAATAAACACATTTTTCACCTGAATTACTTGTTTGACTGCTGCATGTTTTTGGCTAGACACTGTCTTGTCTATGATGAGTGGTGGACTACTACCCTGACTGTATATATCATCAGAGTCAACACTGTTTAAATCACAAAATGTCAACAACAAATATGCTATGCGCAAGTTTATAAAATGTCATTACGCTTTCAATAACACTTACACGCGTTTGATTTACAGTACTAAAGTACAGTTTCTCACATAGTACCGTATTTTTTTAAAGAACATACATACTACAGACCTTAATTTTTTCACACATATCACAATCATAACTACTCTGTGTAATAATTTTTTGATCCCCATTATGTTTAAGGGTTTGTATACGTTATTGCATCTCCTTACTGCATGCAGAGGATTCTCTACCCCATATGCAAAGCAGAAATCTCTGCATATAGGTGGAAGCTCTGGAATCGGGCTGGAGAACTCCAATCTCTGCAACAAACAGGACATTACATACAGGAATTAGGAATTTAGCTATTTTCTCATCATTCTGAGCCATCATTTCTCCACAACAACATCCTCCTCCATCTTGCTGATCGTTTCTGCATCCAAACCCCCAAATTGGCGGAGGTACTAGATGAGAGGGGTCCCCATCACTGATGTAGAACTTAACATAATCTATGAGGGGAGACTCCCAAGGTACCCTCAGCTTTTTGGGGCTATAGATACCCAGTGTTGCAATGTAGCGTAAGCACAGATTTAAAGGGACATCAGCACATGCTGCAGTGCAGTGGGTATCCAACCCCAGCGGGAGAAAAGAATGCTGTAAGCACTGGGACCTTGATCGGTTGACCAGAATTAAGGCCCAGGACGTTAAAGGTGTGTCCTCCTAGCCACATTCACAAGACACCACTGTACAGAAGGGTTCTGAAAGTAGCCTGGCAACAGACAGTCAGTAAGTGCATTATTTGTAAATTCACTTAAGAGCAAATGAGTTTTGATAGTGGTGTCCAGTTTTCTTTTTTAAATATGTTTTTTATTAACAATATAGGACAACATGGTCCTCAAGGTACAGTGAAATACACACTATGGCGGTTGCACACACAAAGGATTATCATGGTATACATCACTTGATTTATCAGATATTTGCTGTGAACGGAGCAACCATTCGTATATATGGTTCATTGACAGGCAGAGAGAATTAGGAATGGGTAAAAGGTGCAGAAGAGGGAGAGAGGGTAGAGGGCGTGGGGGAACAACAATATAACAGTGTGGGAGCTCTGTGGTCCATGATATTTGTAGGTGAGTGTCCAAGGATCCGCGTTACAATTGTTTCACTGTTAGAGAGAGAGAGTACACTGCGGCTTGACCTGCAAAAATGACATTACCTACCAACTAAAGCAGGGATATAATTGTAATGGTCACCAGTCACGTGGTGGGTTGGGGGGAACGGGCAGGTTGGGTGTGTGGGGGATAGTGGGGGGCTGGGTGTAGCACACTGTGGGGGAATTGTGTCAGGCTGTGCGCAGATGTAGTGTCGAGGGAGGCGGTGCCGGGCATAGGAGAGAGCATCGCTGAGTCCTTCTGAACGTCGACCAGTGGTGGTATTCATGTAGGAGTGCTCAGTGTGCGAAGATTCATGGTGGGCGTTCGCCATTCTTAGATTCGATCGCTATTCGGAACGTCTCCCATATCTCATCTCCCACGCAGGAATCGTCCCTCATGCGGGTCAACCTGAGAGTATGTGCCTCAGCCCTAGTCCATGTCAGCAATACACGAAGCCAGCTACGAACATCCGGACGGGCAGAGGATTTCCGCGCCATGGCAATGTGTTGTTTAAACAGAATGAAGGCTATGTTGATGTAGCGATGTAAGTGTTGCGGTCGCAGCCCCAGTAAGCAAGATTCAGGAGAGGGGGTGAGGGGGTGTGTGGACAGTTCTGCCACCAGTGATGTCACCTCTGTCCACATCTGCAATAATGGGGCGCAAGTCCATACCATGCGTATAAAGTCTGCATTCTGTAGCCTGCAACGCTGGCATTCCTGGGAACTCACTGGGAACATGCCCTGTATGAGGAGTGGGGAAAGGTAAGTGTGGTGTATATAATTGAATTGGGTGAAGCGAAACCTGGGATTACAGGAGACGTCCTTAGTCAGCCACAGGGGGCTGGCCCATCCTGTGCCAGTTAAAGGTTGGTGAAGTACCGCATCCCATCTGGCGTGTGCCTTCGGGGTGTGAGCAAGAGAGATAGTGTTAAGGGCAGAGTACAAGAAAGTGACAGCATGGTGCATGGAGTCAGACGCCAATAATAGGGACAGAGCTTAGGACAAAGGTGGTTCAGACTCCCCAACACCCCACGTCTCATGAGCAACCCGTCGTAATAGGATAAGAAGAGTCCCTCATTCAATCCACACCTCTCGGTCAGTTCTGGGAATAGCAAGAGCTTTCCTTCATTATATAGATCCCCTGCTTGGGTAAAGGCAGCATCGATCCATGGGCGTGAATCAACTCGCCTTGGTGCTCGACGTAATAGGGGCAGATCCCAGATAGGAATGTAGGGTGAGGCCCTTAGGGTGCAAATAGCGACGCCAGCAAGTGCGGGCCATAGTCATTAGTCAGAATTTGCGCGTAGGGTGGATAGTAAAGTCAGACAACCAAGTATAAATTGCAGTTCCCTGTAGGATTGTGTGGACAAGTGAGGATTCCTGGCATGTTGGAGCACTCAGTCAGGACATGGGCCACTGAAACTGTGCCGTGGCGTAGTACAACTCAAAATTGGGCGCGCCCATCCCTCCCTCCGTAAGTGGGTGCTGCAGAGTCGTCAGAGCCACCCGTCAGTGGCCCGAACTCCAAATTAACTCCAGCAGCAATCCGTTCAAGTCACAGAAGAGGGTTCTTGGGAGCACGAGGGGTAGAGCTGCAAAATAATACAACAGACGGGGTAATATTAACATTTTGGAAAATGCGACCCGGCCTAGCTGGGACAGCGGGAGTGAACGCCAAAAGCGAGGCGAGCAACGTTTGGAGCTGATGGCCTTGTCCCAGTTACCCTCTCGAAGATCACAGTCAGAGTGATATATTTGTATACCCAGATACCTGAAAGTATCATAGCACCATCGTAGACGTGATTCTGGGTGCGTCAAACGGTCAGCAATCAGTATGTGCGTTAGTGGGAACACACAAGACTTGGGCAAGTTGACCCTCAGACTGGATAGGGAGCCAAAATCTTCTAGGATCTGCATTATACCAGGGAGAGACGATTCCACATCGTGTAAGAAGATCAAGGCGTCATTGGCGTATAACGAGATTATGTGATGTAAATCATATTTGAGTATACCCCAGTCTGCTGCGTGTTGGCGAAGTTGGCAGGCTATAGGTTCCATGGCAAGGGCAAATATGAGGGGGACAAGGGCAGCCCTGTCTCATACCCCTACGGATGAAGAATTTATCAGAGATCACTTGTCCCTTTTTAACACGCTCTTCCAGACCAGCGTAAAGGGTGCGCACCCAATCCAGAAATCCAGGGCCGAAACCCATTCTAGCGCCGACTGCAAATAAATAGTCCCAGGTCAGTGTGTCAAATGCTGTCTTGATCTCCAGTGACACTGCTTGGCCATCAGATTCCGATAGAGTACTGTGCAGAAGGCGTAAGAGGCGATGGACATTCAGAAATATACTACGGCGTGGGATGAACCCAGATTAGTCCAGGTGTATCAGTGAGTGTATAATAGGAAGGAAGCGGTTGGCCAGGATCTTACCCAATATCTTGCAGTCTAAATTAAGTAGGGATAATGGACAGTAGGAGCGGATGTCGAGGGGATCTCTGCCTGGTTTGGGTAGCACCACTATTAGAGTCTTGCGGAGTGTATCAGGTAAGCGACCAAGTCTTCTGGCCTCATTAAAGACATCTAAAAGGCGTTGTGTGGCCTGAGTGAGGAATGTGGCGTAATACTCGAAATGAAGTCCATCAGAGCCCGGGGTTTTACCACGGGATCTCAAGGACACAGCAACGTGCAATTCATCGAAGCGCAATGGTTCTTCCAAGTCAGCGAACTGTAGCGCGTCCAAGCACGGTAACTGTAATGCATTAAGGAAGCCACTGAGGGTGCAGTTCTGTGCCACAGCCGGGCCGGAATAGAGCTCGCTGTAGTAACTGCGAAAGGCTCCATTAATATCCACCTGCGTGGACAGCAACGTGCCATCTCTCAACCTTATCGCGGCTATAGGGGCATGCTGTTGGTCCTCGCGTACCAACCACGCCAGCAGCCTCCCAGCGCGGTCCTTCTCAGCATGCTGTAAGGCTAAACGCTGTTTGTAATCGTGCTTATATAAAATCTGTTCTGCTCCAGATCGTTGTTTGCGTAAATGTGTAAGGTTGTTGCCCGGTATCCCAGTTGCACCTCTAGTAGGCGGAGATCCCGTTCAATGGTCAAGAAGTCCTTGGTGAGTCTCCTGCGTATACCCCACGTGGCCGAGAGGCAATATCCTCATATCATTGATTTGTGAGCATCCCATTCGATAGCACAGGATGATGCAGTGATGATGCAGTGCCAGCATTGAGTGCAAAGTATTGGTCTATGCATTAGGCAAGGTCTGCCCGAAATAATGGATCAGATAACACCTCTGGTTAAAGTCGCCATGTGGGTATGAGGGGGCGGGAATGCCCCCCCCCGAACGGTGATCAGCAGAGGAGAGTGGCCGGATAAAGTGTGCGCCAGATATTCCACACTGGTCAATTGAGTGCCTAGGTGAGGTGTGCAGAATAAGAGATCAATCCTGGTGTGAACATCATGTACAGGAGAGTATAAAGAGTATTCACGATCTACTGGGTGTGTGAGCCGCCATGCATCATGCAGACGCATGTGGGATACTTATCTGCAGAAATGATGGGCGGCACGTTCGGATGGCGTCTCGCGGAGTGGGAGCGGTCCGCAGCCACATCTAGAACACAATTAAAATCACCAGCCCAAAAGGCGGGAGAGGTTGGGTCGCAGAGGAGTGCCGGGGTTAGAGTGTCAAGAAATTCACAATGATACATATCTACCCTCCGTGTCTACCCTTTGAGTAGCCACCACTTATGGAACACCCAGCGCTATCCAAATGAGAACCCCACGGGCTAAGGAGGAGAATGTGGGACCATGTACCTGTCATTGTCAGCGTGTCTGGAGTTTTTGTAATTCAGTGGCGGAGAGGTGTGTTTCCTGGAGCATTGCTATGTGGACATGACGTCTTTTCAAATAGGCATGTATGCGATGAGATTTCAATGGTGTGGCTGTGCCCCGCACATTCCAGGTCATTAAATGATAATGGTGAACATGTATGTTCATCTGGGGATCAAGCATAGGGAGGGCAGCGTGCATCAGGGAGGTTGAAATGTAGTATGTGTTGTCCCGTCCGTATAAAAATGATACTCCCAGTGATCAGGGTTAGTGCATGCCAAACTCCACCCCCCTCCTACATGGTCATCTTACAAGGCCAGCAGGTTGACCATCACGGAGAGAGGTACCATTTTGGTGGCTGTGGGGGAACGGATGATGAATTGGGGGATACCTGTCCCTCACCAGGGGTGTTCTCACCCTCAGCTGAATGACAGACGAAAGATGATGTACATTCACGGGAGGGGTGTGTAGGAGATTCTACAGAGGATCCTGTTAATTGATGGCTTTATGGAGGTGAGTCTTGCGAAGGCTGACCAAGCATATGTGTCTGCTTAGTTAATGGCTGGGCACTGGCAATCCTCAGAAGTGTTCTTGGAGGAAGACTGCTGTCCAGTCATGAAATGGTCTTCATGGAGATGTTTTGTATGGGGACAACAGTGTCCTCCTCCTTGACCAGCTCTTGCTCCTTCTCCTCCTCCCCCTCCTGAGCAGTGTTGGCCGCTTAGATGGTTGCTTGGAGGAGGATTGGCTTCTCTCCTTGAATTGCCCGCCATCTTCCACTTCTAAATGGTGCAGCATCATCGTCCTGTGCATTGTCCCTAGTACCTGAAAAAGAAGATGTAAACAGTTGAAATACATCAAATACAGTTTTGTGTACGCACTACTTTAATTGTTCTGAAAATATATGATGAATTTAGTACCATGTGAACATAAAGAAACGTATGAACATAAGGGTTGATCCATTCATGGAACTATTATATCTCAACATTGTCAACTCACCAGTTTGAACCACAGACGTTTGATTGCTGGATGACCCCCATGATGTCAGCTGCTGAACCAGTCTCCTCGTTGGTGTTGCCAAGGTATCTCCTGACCCAGCAGCTATAGAGAGATTAATTATGTTCAGTAATTATTGGCAAACATTAGAAGTGCTTTTAACCACAAATGCTGACACATTAGTAATAAATACATGAAAATAAAACAATTAACACCAATAAAAACACGTTTAACTTTTATAATAAATAAACAATATAAAAAACAGGGAAATGACTAATGATGAGATGTAGAAGTGAAGATCAGTGGTTCCCAAACTTACATGACCGAATTGCTGCTGCTAGGATGTCCCCTAATGTCATTGGTATTGTTGTTCGCAAGGTGGATACCAGGGGCTATTATATGGCTGAAGCTGACAGGAGAGAGAAGCATATATAGATGAGTACATTATCCTAAGTCATTCATGATGATGATATCTTGATGGTTTAAATGCAAACTTTGAGACATATTTTTCATTTTCCAGCATATCCCCTCTGTCCCTCCCACATTTACTCCAAAAATGTATACTAATGTGTGCAGGGATCTCAGAAGATAAAAGATAGGAGAGGCGGAGACCTCTGCATTGTCCGTATGAGAATAGCATTTACTAGTACATTTGTAGGACTACAGCTGTACAACTATATACACTAGAAAATACAGTTTGTGACTAAATCTACATGTGTAAATTTACCTTTGTGAATAGGGCCCATACTGTTTAGCTTACACCACTACAGTGCAGCGTCTCTACATATTGACGAGTTCTTAATGAAAGTCTTTCACATCTATTCTAGTGGTGAAGCTGTACCTCTGTGTTACATGGCAGCGTAGACACGCCTGTTCTCAGTGCCAATTGAATTGGTGTGTTAACTGTACCAAGGCTGTTTCAGAGGCTAATACGTCTGAGATGCATGAAGGGGACAAGTGACTGCCTATGCATATGATACATTTTTCAGAAAGTATAGGGCAATCCTGTAGTCATGTGGGACCATATATAACATATGATATGGTAAATTTCTCATTCTGTAAAAGGTTTGATAAGGTGTTACAACTTAACTTAAATTATATGACCCATAGGCAGTGCTGTATCTGGCAATCCTTCAGAATCCAAGAGCCCTCTTTGATTTGTCAGTCGTGACAACGTAGGTGCACACTGCCTTGCACAAATATATGTCCTATATACGAAGAACTTGAAAAGCAATTCCAACTACACTTCTACTACCTGTGCCCGACAACAGGGTGGCCAGACCTTCAGACCTTATTCTCTTTTACATATCATTACCTGCGCCACTACTGTGTCTCCCCCTATTTTATTTCTCCTCCTCCCTTCTGCCCTTATAAGATCATTCCCGAATGCCACCTTGCTACGCCCTCCCTTTCACTACCTCACTACCACTGGCAAATTCCAGTTTACTTAACTGTCCCCCCAAGGCAGCATCACCTCTTTATGCTCTGCCCTCCCTGACCCTTGATTTTTGCCTCCCCTCACTCTCTCAATCCACCTCCCATCATCTCCCACCTGCCCTGGTTTCATTCCTACTGCTTAATTGGCACACTAATTTGCCTTTCTCTATTCTGACTCCGACTTCCCAGATTGCATCTTTCAAGGCAACTGCCTCCTCACTGCCTATGTCCTCATCCTCTCTCAACATCTCCAATTGCCTTTTACCCGACTGTGGGCCCTCCAGCCCAATTTCATTAGCTTTCATACACTTGTAAACTCTGCAGCTCCTCTGTCCTTACCTTCTCTCCTCTCTACCTCTTTCAGTCCCTCTCCCAATTCAGTAAATGTTCATCTCTCCTTTACTTAGGCATCCCAGCTCCCATCCTTCCTCCTTACCCTACACTGTGTAGGGTCTCTTGTAAATCTGCTTTGATTGTATCCATTTTAGGATTACATTTGGACTGTACTTCTAAAGTTGGATATCTCATGACTCACAGATACCACCGACACTGGGTCACAAGCTGCAAAATAAAGAGGGACAGATTTTGGTACCGAAGGTGGGCAGAGGAAATTGGACCTTTACCCCCTATGCACAAAGAGCACTCCCAAGGACCATAAATGACTTATTCAAGATTCTGGATCTGGCTAGAGTGTAAACCAGTGAATGTTGGTCTACATAGCACATCAGTGCACGGTAAGGGGAAACTCATTTGGGTTTGGGACCCTTTTACCTGTGCGAAGGCCACCGAGGGTCGTGATGGAACTGTGCCCACAAAATAAAATAATCATTCTCAGCCAAGGGGTGCGCTTTGGAGGGGGGAATTATCTTGCTGCATTGAAGATGTAGCATGTCGGTACAGGCAGGAAGGTTGTATACTAGGCAGTATGCCCAGTTCTCCGCCACTTGCAGTAGATCTTGAGCAGCTGGTGAGGGGTAGAGATAGATTTTTAAAGCTGTGTCTACTTCTCTAGACCCCTTGCACTAGCTGGGGTTTCCAGTCAGGTAGGGTCAAAAGCTGTCACAGTCCATGCCATAAAATCTCTTGCTCCAGCAGGCCAACAAGCTTAGTCCTAGCCTTGAAGAAATATGCAGCACTCAGCTTCACATTCAGGAAGCACAAACATATGGGTCGATAGAGGCCTCTTGTCAATGGAGATCTTCCTTTTGCTTGAGCGTGGATCAAGTTTATCAAGTTTATATTTAATTGCCTAGATCTTGGGCAGCAACCCAGTGCCAATCTGTTCCAATGCATTCTTGGAGTTCAAAAACCCAACTAGCCAGGGTGGGGCAAATTTTCCATTTTCGGAGCGAATGCTGGAGAAAACGGACCTTGCCTTGCTCAAAGAATGCATTATAAGGGCTGGTATCTGAGACACCAGGAAGGCACATTCTCTGGTGGTCATCTCTAGTGAGAAACCTTCTGTATTCCCTTCAGAGAGGCCCTTGCGGCAAAGGAGCAAGAGGGTGATAGAAGAAGTGTGAATGCGTATGGGCTAACCCTGTTGTTTCTCAGTGGGCAAAACTTATCCTCCATCTAACTTTCAATATTTTTGCAAAACAGATGTTCTTGATTGTCTACGGAAACCCAAGCACTATATATGGATATCTCTATAAAAGGTGTTTGAGATCATAATTGCAAATGCAATCCAGATATTTGTGAACATTTTCATTCATTAACAATAACTGTAATGGAGCCCTTTTACCAGAAGTCATCAAATTCAGTTTACATGGTGAGACATGTGAGCATCACCCCTGGGTGCTGCTAGAACACATCAAAATTCTACAATGGATACAATGGACATCACTAGGCAAGACCTTGGCAAGTTAGTCAAGGGGAGGCTATTACTTCAAGACTGCAGGGTCGAAGACTAGTTTAGTGTCTCCTGTTCCTAAAGGTGTCCCTACAAGCACTATATTTGCAGGTTATGGTGCCCTTGGGATTAGAGCCCTCTCAAATTCATCCATGAAATGGATGGCTAATCATTATATAATATATACAGTATAATGTGCTATTTTTTACATTGTGGAGTGTGGGGAGGGACCATGACTCGTCTCTTGTGAACCATGAATCCCCACCCCTCTCTCAACAATAGTAATATATACTCTGTGTATCTACATATCTGGCACGTAGTGACATTTTTCATGTGTATTTGTTTTAACAAAAGGTATTCAACCAAAACCAGTAAGCAAGGGGTTAAATATGTGTAGCAAGACACACTTACAATGAAGAGATGTTGCCACTATTAAGATAGATGTTTCCTTGTGAAACGTAATTTTTACATGCAATCTGTGAGGCAGTAAAAAGTGATTTTTTCATACCACTGCTGTTTAAGACATAAGTCAGTGAAAAACTGTGGCAGAGACTTGTCTTAAGTTGATGCTTCCAGTGCTCACTTCAGGTGACATGGACCATAGTCTGTGTCACAGTTTTGGGCTGACTGGTGTCTTAAATGATTAAACAGGAGAAGCAGGGCTAGTTTACTACTTTATACTGTGGTAAATGATTGCTTGTCACTGGAACTTTAAAGGCATGTGCTGCTTTTGGCTGGAAATGTAGCAGTATTTGTCAACAGAACATGACACAATAAGATATACAAAGCAACATTACCACACAATTAAAACTTAACAGAGTATGCAACACAACCATAATACAACACAATATCACAGTGCAAAAATACCAGAAAAAAACAGCTGCACAAGAACAACAGACCATATCACTACCACAACAAAATGCTCCTTAACAAATATGCACAAACATTCTTGTCACACGTTACCATCTCCAGAAACTTGTTTTCATAATATGGTGGTAACAGTTATTTGCACCAAACACTACCTTAACTTACCGCCAAGGATGTGAAATACCGCCGATCAAAAATGTTTCCTGATCTTGCATGCATCTTTCAGTCACTATTTGTGCTCTATTTCTTTAGAACTATTGTGACGTCCCTGATACATGCCAGAGCAGAATCAGTAATAGTTGAGAAAATACCCTTATGCATCAGAGGAGTCTTTTAAAGAGGACGGAATCCCATCACCCACCGAGGTGGCATGCTTCATCATCTGGGACCTCCTCTTGGTTGCAAAACCTAGTGCAACCAAGGGCTACAACCTTCTCAGAAGGAGAAGGGAGCTCAGGGATGTTTTACGTAGTTTCTGATTGGATCAACTAAGATCCCATAGAAGTAAAGCAATGAGAATGTTATCGGTGATGGTTGCAGTGCGTGTAGTGAACAAAAGTGAAATGTGC
Source organism: Calotriton arnoldi (assembly GCA_963921515.1). NCBI lineage: Eukaryota > Metazoa > Chordata > Amphibia > Caudata > Salamandridae > Calotriton > Calotriton arnoldi. The sequence goes on along the minus strand of CAWUFW010005961.1, from coordinate 425,596 downwards.
TTTAAAATTGACTACCAAGATCAAAGAACAAGTTTAATACAAATTGTCCTGGTGTTAAATATAAAAACAGTGCATATGCAGTTTATACCATATAGCTGCATTAGTCCGAAAAAGAGATGGTCTACATGTTTCAGCCTTACGATCAGGATGAGATCTCGGCTTTCATCAGGACCTAGATAGTATATCGCTACTGCAAAATACGTGTAAAATTACGTGTAAAAATTACAAGTTAAGTCACAAACTATGCGGTTGGCTACGACACAACCTACATTAACCTGTGATTCCAAAATTGTGGTCAGATGTCACAGGAATATTAGACGAAAACCCGTCAAATTGCGGGTGCTCACCTCACCTGGCATCAGCTCAGGACGTGAGGCACCGCTATGTATATGAGGTAAAAAGATAAAAACCACCTTCATAGATCATATTTCAGTGAATATGGCTACCTCAAAGTTAATGTCAATACAAGTGCATAAACATGGCCAAACTAAAAGCATTAATCCCTTGATGTATCACTCAAAGGTGGAGATCTGATGTTGATACAGGAGGAGATACTGTTGTGTGATGTATCTGTCTAAAAAGTCTATAGAATGGTGGTATGATAGTAGTGTGATCAAACACATCACTAGATCAAAGTTAACATAAACTCCTTTAATTTATCCCAGGAGTACACTCACTGGCTTTGAAAAAGCTCTTAGCGGATCAATAACACTAGCTCACACACCGATCTATCGTTAGTGATTATCCAAAAAACGGGCTGTTACATACTGACATGTGATATTAGTGTAGTCTAAAAATATTTTATTTCCTCTGCAACACTAACTCACATACCGATCTGTTGTTAATGATCGTACAAGAATGGGCTCTGACATGCTCCGCTCTCTTGCAAAAGGTGCGTCATGGGTATAATCTATATAGCAATAGACTTCCAAACTAGTCCGTTATCTAAATTCTCATTTCAGATGTACCTGTCGTTCCCAAACGGGCTATACACCCTCCACCAAAAGAAACCAACTACAGTTTACAATTTCTACGCGCAAGTACTCACCTGTCCGTCGGACACGAGCTGGAACGGGAGGTACCTGACGGACGGAGAGGCGCGCAGCTAAATAGGGCAGAATCTTAATCCCTTACCGGTGTGTGTAAACTTCCGGCAGCGCTCTATTATGACGTCACTTGTAGGGTTATGTTGGGAAGGAATCATGGGTAGTATAATTTTCTAACTTACATGCCGGTTTGTGTAGTTCTCACGGTGCTTACCGAATCCCTTGAAAAACAAGCTAAATTAAAAGTTTACTACATTGTTCTATGAGATGACTGGCGTGTATAAATATACAACACTTCTAGTGTTGATAGTTCCGAAAGTGCTGCACATGCGCCTGAATCATTTAAAACGGAATCATGGGTAGTGTAGTTTTTCTACAATTTACAAATCTCTTGTCGATTCCGTAATTCTGGCGGTGCTTGAGTCCCTTAGTAAGAAGGCTAAACTGAATGTTTACTGTATAATGCTTTGAAATGACTAGCGTTTATAGATATACGACACTCTTTATGTGCTGTACTTGAATGTCCAGTACCTGCACTTGAATAATCAAATTGATTGATGAATATCAGTGGATATCAGTAGTGAAATATGTCGCATTCATAAACCAATAATGCGCAAAAATAGTGGGAGTGGATAATACCCACCTGCGCTGTATATTGCATCTTGAAAACCTATCTAATCGTATTTCACAAACCCTGGGCTTTGCGGAAAACATGGCAATCAGAGTCATAAGGGGACTGTGTTAAAGCCAAACAGAATGCACCGTCATGCCTAATGTTGGAAATCAGTACTCAGCAAATATAGAATTACAGCAGATGAAAGGCAGACTGGTAAAGATGGTGTATGTCGGTGATTTGCATAATATTATAGACTGGTCCACGGGATCTCATCATTAAGCCCTTGGATGTCACTTCTTAGCTTGAAAACCCATTTTTGTTCCTTAATGAACAAAAATTCTAGAGATGTCCGTCACATGTGGTGGAATGAACGGTTGTTCCAAAACCGTCCATCTTAATTCCTCAGCCTTATGTTTGTGTGTCAGAAAATGGTTCGTTAATCTGGTCGCTTGTCTGTTGCATCTAATAGTGCTCTTGTGTTCATTTATCCGTAACTTGACTTTACGTACGGTCATACCTACATAGCGGAGCGAACATGGACATGTTATGTTTTTCAACTGTGAAGTTAAGAAACTCATGAGTTTCTTAACTTCTCAGTTGAATACAGCAAGGAGAGTCTACCATTTCTGGACATTCGGATCTTTCCATCTGCATCAGGACTTGGCAGTGAGTTGTACAAGAAGCCCATGGCTAGAAACTCTCTACTTACATTTGACAGCTATCATCCCAAGTCACTCCGGGAGAATTTGCCAGTCGGACAGTTCCTCCGTATTCGGAGGAATTGCTCTGACAAAGAAAAATTCCAACATCATGCGAAGTTACTGTCTGGTCAACTGCAAGACAGACACTACCCAAAACATCTGGTAAAAAAAGCATGGAAGAGAGCCTCTAACAACAACCGGGATGCTTTATTAGAATCTCCGGTACAGAAACCACCAATGACAAGATTAACTTTTGTTAATACGTTCAGCACTCTTTCGAATGGCTTACAAAAAAGTGTACGAAAACATTGGCGAATTCTGAATGTGGGACAGGAGAAGATTCCCCCTCCACTATTCTCATTCAAGAGGAGTTCAAATCTTCGGGACAATCTAGTACACACTTGACCTAAATTTAGACCAGCTGCCACAACGAATACACTATGGAATATGCCAGCAGTACAGGGACATTACCCTTGTGGTTCATGCACTGCGTGTCCCCAGACTGAACAGACACGTACAGTAGACATCGGCACTGGAACACCTTGGGTTTTAATGAAACACACCAATTGCAATACTGAGAGAGTAATCTACCTAATAACATGTCCGTGTTCGCTCCACTATGTAGGTATGACCGTACGTAAAGTCAAGTTACGGATAAATGAACACAAGAGCACTATTAGATGCAACAGACAAGCGACCAGATTAACGAACCATTTTCTGACACACAAACATAAGGCTGAGGAATTAAGATGGACGGTTTTGGAACAACCGTTCATTCCACCACATGTGACGGACATCTTTAGATTTTTGTTCATTAAGGAACAAAAATGGGTTTTCAAGCTAAGAAGTGACATCCAAGGGCTTAATGATGAGATTCCGTGGACCAGTCTATAATATTATGCAAATCACCGACATACACCATCTTTACCAGTCTGCCTTTCATCTGCTGTAATTCTATATTTGCTGAGTACTGATTTCCAACATTAGGCATGACGGTGCATTCTGTTTGGCTTTAACACAGTCCCCTTATGACTCTGATTGCCATGTTTTCCGCAAAGCCCAGGGTTTGTGAAATACGATTAGATAGGTTTTCAAGATGCAATATACAGCGCAGGTGGGTATTATCCACTCCCACTATTTTTGCGCATTATTGGTTTATGAATGCGACATATTTCACTACTGATATCCACTGATATTCATCAATCAATTTGATTATTCAAGTGCAGGTACTGGACATTCAAGTACAGCACATAAAGAGTGTCGTATATCTATAAACGCTAGTCATTTCAAAGCATTATACAGTAAACATTCAGTTTAGCCTTCTTACTAAGGGACTCAAGCACCGCCAGAATTACGGAATCGACAAGAGATTTGTAAATTGTAGAAAAACTACACTACCCATGATTCCGTTTTAAATGATTCAGGCGCATGTGCAGCACTTTCGGAACTATCAACACTAGAAGTGTTGTATATTTATACACGCCAGTCATCTCATAGAACAATGTAGTAAACTTTTAATTTAGCTTGTTTTTCAAGGGATTCGGTAAGCACCGTGAGAACTACACAAACCGGCATGTAAGTTAGAAAACTATACTACCCATGATTCCTTCCCAACATAACCCTACGAGTGACGTCATAATAGAGCGCTGCCGGAAGTTTACACACACCGGTAAGGGATTAAGATTCTGCCCTATTTAGCTGCGCGCCTCTCCGTCCGTCAGGTACCTCCCGTTCCAGCTCGTGTCCGGTCCGGGGTACCGACGGACAGGTGAGTACTTGCGCGTAGAAATTGTAAACTGTAGTTGGTTTCTTTTGGTGGAGGGTGTATAGCCCGTTTGGGAACGACAGGTACATCTGAAATGAGAATTTAGATAACGGACTAGTTTGGAAGTCTATTGCTATATATTATACCCATGACGCACCTTTTGCAAGAGAACGGAGCATGTCAGAGCCCGTTCTTGTACGATCATTAACAACAGATCGGTATGTGAGTTAGTGTTGCAGAGGAAATAAAATATTTTTAGACTACACTAATATCACATTTTAGTATGTAACAGCCTGTTTTTTGGATAATCACTAACGATAGATCGGTGTGTGAGCTAGTGTTATTGATCAGCTAAGAGCTTTTTCAAAGCCAGTGAGTGTACTCCAGGGATAAATTAAAGGAGTTTATGTTAACTTTGATCTAGTGATGTGTTTGATCACACTACTATCATACCACCATTCTATAGACTTTTTAGACTGATACATCACACAACAGTATCTCCTCCTGTATCAACATCAGATCTCCACCTTTTGAGTGATACATCAAGGGATTAATGCTTTTAGTTTGGCCATGTTTATGCACTTGTATTGACATTAACTTTGAGGTAGCCATATTCACTGAAATATGATCTATGAAGGTGGTTTTTATCTTTTTACCTCATATACAGAGCGGTGCCTCACGTCCTGATCTGACGCCAGGTGAGGTGTGGAGTGCACCCGCAATTTGACGGGTTTTCGTCTAATATTCCTGTGACATCTGACCACAATTTTGGAATCACAGGTTAATGTAGGTTGTGTCGTAGCCAACCACATAGTTTGTGACTTAACTTGTAATTTTTACACGTAATTTTACACGTATTTTGCAGTAGCGATATACTATCTAGGTCCTGATGAAAGCCGAGATCTCATCCTGATCGTAAGGCTGAAACATGTAGACCATCTCTTTTCGGACTAATGCAGCTATATGGTTTAAACTGCATACGCACTGTTTTTATATTTGACACCAGGACAATTTGTATTAAACTTGTTCTTTGATCTTGGTAGTCAATTTTAAAGCACGTTTCACTTTTGTTCACTACACGCACTGCAACCATCACCGATAACATTCTCATTGCTTTACTTCTATGGTATCTTAGTTGATCGAATCAGAAACTACCTAAAACATCCCTGAGCTCCCTTCTCCTTCTGAGAAGGTTGTAGCCCTTGGTTGCACTAGGTTTTGCAACCAAGAGGAGGTCCCAGATGATGAAGCATGCCACCTCGGTGAGTGATGGGATTCCGTCCTCTTTAAAGGACTCCTCTGATGCATAAGGGTATTTTCTCAACTATTACTGATTCTGCTCCGGCATTATTGCTAGACCGACGGATTTTCTTTTGTTTGTTATAGTTTAGATTTGGGGATTCAAAACCGTTTTGGTCTTTAAACTCTCCCTTAGACCCTCTTTATAAAGTGGTTGTTGTTGTCCCTGATACATGTACAATGCTCCTCTGCTTTCGGAAGAAAAGATAAACTAAAAGAAAACAAAGTTACCTTAAAATATAGTACACACAGGGGCCTATTCATAAACTGCATTTTGTAGTATGTTAGTAATACTAACATAGTACTACTAACATACTACAAAATTCTATTCACAAACCTACCGGGCAAGGTTCCGCCTCTTCTATATTTTTCTGTGTGGAGATCTCCTCCAGACTGTGGAGTCTCCACACACATAAGTATATGTTTTACTAGTAAATGTGGGAGGGACAGAGGGGTTGGCTGGAAAATGGGGAATACTTACTACAATATGGGAGGGATTAAGGGAGGAGTAAAGGGGTAAGCATTTTCCTATTCACAAACTGCACTTCTTAAATTTATTACAGCCAAAAACAGTAAGTCCAGCACCACACACGGTCAACAACTGGTACGTAAACATCCTCCAAGAGAAAATAATGGAGGTAAGGACTTAAAATAAAACCCAATAGGAAATAATGTTAAATGTAATTGAATTATTTCAACTAGTTATAATGTAATTTAGTGTCCAGAAAACGTATCTCAAAAGAAAGCATATTTAAAATTTTATTTTAACATAACCTTTTTTAATTTAAAAATGAATGTAATATTAACTGTTATACAAATATGATAAAGTGCGTATGTTTTTACTTCAAGTCTGATTTTTTTTAAATTTACACTACTGAAAATATGTCTTTATTTGTTTCTAAAGTTAATCTAATTTAATATATTCAATATAATTGCAATTTAAATAGTTATAAATGCTGAAACATTGTATATTGTTCTGCAATTAAAATGAATATATAAATTATTTAGCATCAGCCTTTTATGTTAAAATATTTTTTCATTTGTTTTAATGAATTTTTACAGATTTCCTATACTTTACCATACAGAGCTCTCTGCCCTGGTGGTGGAGAGTCCACCTAAATGTCAAAACCTACCAGTAGTAACTTATTTTTTGAAATAATTATTACATTAATTAAAATAATTTTCTAAAGATGTCGTAATTTCCCACTTACAGTAAAATGTATGCATTTACTTCCAACATATTAAAAATTACAAAACATTATGGGGCCAACTCCGATCTCGGCCGGTTGGGCACCGAATCGGATTCGGCTTAACCGGATCCGATTCGGAGCCCTCTTTCCCGACCGATTCGTACGCGCGTCCGGTCGAGCAAGTACGATGCGAGCGCACGCGAAATCGCCGACCGACTTGTTCGCGGGTCCGAAGCGCTCCGACCGACTCACATGGACACGAAGCGCACCGCGCGATGGAGACGTTCCCCGGCCGGGCAAGTACGATGCGCGCCGCGAGCAGTCCGACCGACTCGCACCGTCCGGCTAGACAGAGCAGTCGGAGCCACACTTTGGGGGTCCGTGTCGGACCCACCTGTACGCGTAGCCGCGCGAGTCTCACACAGGGGGGACCCATGGGTCCCCCCTACCTGTGCATGTACGCCGCGAGTCGCTTCGAGGCGTACCCGCTGTAGGGGGCACCCGTGTTCGCCTCGCACCCATTGGGTCAATGGGAGCCCACGTACGCGTTGTACGTCCGGCTCCCATTGACTCAATAGGAGTCCGACCCGACTCGAGTCCGATTGCATGCGTGCGCATCGTACTCGTTCGGTCGGACTGCCAGAAGTCCGACTCGGTCGGAAATCTCTCCGGGTCCGGCTCGGTCGGAGAGATTTCCGGCCTGAATCGAATCGCCATTATAGTATAGAACTAATTGAAATTAATATATTTAAAAAACAAAATAAAGTTACATTTATTTTTAAATGAAATAAAGGTTATTCAAATATTTCATCATGAAATGTTCTTTATTTTTAAAAGATACACATTTTTAACATTTACATTTCATTTACATATATCTTTGAAAAGTCGAAATAAATTATTTTAATTTAATATTATTTCCTATTGGGTTCTATTTTAAGCTCCTGACTCCATTATTTTCTATGGGAGGGTGTTGCAGTATCCGTTGTGGCGCAGAACTTACTACTGCTGCTTCTTTTTGGCTGCAGTCACCTTTCACTCATAAATGTGTGTTTACACTTTTGCAAAACTTTATACTCCTAAATGGTGAATATCCAAAAGTAGTAAAGTTACTCAAAAGTGTAAGACTAAACCTATATGTGTAGATTAACTCATGTACAAGTTTACTTTTTTGAATAGGCCTCACAGATTAGAATGCAGAAGTAATAAGGTTTCATTGTGAGAAAGTCAGGAGTGAAGTCTATTATGCCTCTGAATTTCTTTTTGCGGTGCTGACGCAGATAGTATAATTTCACTAAGCTTAAATTTGGCCCTGGTGTTGATAACCAATTAATTGATTGCTCTGAAACTGTTTTTTAGCCAGCTTTCTTTTACTTTCTAGTCCTGTTGGAGACACCAAACCTTCCAAAAAAAAGCAAAAAAACGTACGTATATCCTGATTCTTAGTTAAACCACAAGAATAACTTTTTGATAACACCTTTCACATTGACGTGTTGCATCCACTCCAGAGATTTTTGTTTGACCTCTTAGTCAAAGGTTCGAATCTCCGCTGGTCCAATCAACCTTTCATCATTTCAAGGTCGCTAAAATGAACACTGTTAAGTTAGGTAACAATAGACATCTGTTACCCAGAGCTAAGATTCCCTAGGGGTGACCAAAATACACATTATGCCATGTTCCTTTCCCTACAAAGAGGGCTTAGCAACTTTAGAAAAAATGTATAAAAACAAAAGGTGCTTGACATTCAGTGAGTCCTCCCGCAGAGTCAAACAATAATGAAGAAGTTCAACTCCTTCCTTTCGGTTACTTAGGATTTTGAAAATCTTGAAATACATTGTTTGGCGAGGACCATGTACAGAGTGTAGATAAACTGCACCTTGAGCAGTTGGTCTGCAATCTATTCTGATGTCTGCATATTTTATATTATGCGTGCAAAATATTATATTAGCAAACACAAGCCATATGTATGGGAAAATCAAATTAAAGAGGAAATGGCGAAAACATCACCCAAATCATCTATGTCAAAGCAAAAGTATTGCCAATGATATATCAAATATATTTTCACTGAAAGAATTTACAAAAACCCTCTGAAATTGTTACTTAGGGCCTGATTACAAGTTTGGTGCTCCTGGAGCGGGCTGCCACACCAGTGCCCTGCTCCAGGACTGCCAAACTCGACTGCTGGCCGCCCGCCAGATTACAAGTAAACTCGTGGTCTGAAGGGTGGTCCTTTGGCTTTCCCACAGCGGTGCCTATTAAAAAAGACACCGCAATGGGAACGCCAAAACCCGTTCTTGCACGGCATGGACTATAAAGTCCATGCCGTGCAGGAAAGAAGGTGACTGCCCACAGGGGGCGCAACAAGTGCCCCCCTGCAAGCACCCCATGGCCCTGAGGCAACAGGGCCATCTTTCTTTCCTCTCCACCACAGTTTCCATGGCGGGCTCACCACCATGAAAACCGCGGCGGAGAGAAAACTCGTAATATGCTTGGCGGTGCAACACCGGCACAGTCAAGCATATTGCAGATTCAAGACCGCCACAACACCGTCAGGGAACTCTGATCTCAGGCGGTTGCGGCGGTCCTATGACAGTCCGACTGCCCAACTTGTAATAGGGCGGTCGGACTGCTGGTGGTGCCCACACCGCCACCGTGGCTACGGCAATCAGATGGACCTCTGTAGTCATAATTAGGCCCTTAGTCCATATATTCTTGACGAGTGGAGAAGGTCTTATTTTTAGAGTCATTAAATGCCCCCTCCAGCCCCCGAACTTTATGTCACCTGTGCTAATACTAGTGACTCTTGGAAAGGAAGAAAACACTGGTGGAGAAAAGCAGTATGTGCTGGCCAGTGTGGGGACACCGTTGGAGGTTAAAAACTAGCAATAACCTGGGCAGAAGCCAGAGAGAGTAGGGTTGGCATAGAATTGCGAGGTGACAGTCGCTCTCTCATCATATTTATTAGATTCATTTTTACTTTAGTGGTATTTTTAATGTTTACATTCCGATGTATATTTTCATCAGTTTTAATTTTCGCATGCCTCGTTCTATACTATAATGAAGAAATCTTTGCAAATACGTAGAACCATCTGAAACCACAACAAAATACTGAGAACATGTGTTGCTTTACAAAACATTTTCATCTGACCCTATTACTCATGTGGTTGGTGGTAAGTTAAGGAAGTGCTTGGTTGCAAATACTTTTTACCGTTGTATTAATAAATTAGTTTTATATGTGGTAATGTGTGGCAAGTATATTTGTGCATATATGTTGTGCTGCATTTTCTTGTGATGGTGCTGTGTTGTGTTGCTTATTTGTACTCTTATATTTCTGTTTTGCATTATTGAAGTGTGTGTTGTTCATTTGTACTTTGGTTATTGTGTTGCATGTTCTTTTGACTGCTTTGTTGTGTAGTGCCCTGCTATGTTTTTGTTGTGTTATTATTGTGCTTTATGCTGTGGTATTATGCTGCATTCTGCAGTACTTGGTAATCACGTTAGAGATGTCAACACTAGTCAAAAGCAGCACATCCCACTAAGGTTCCAATGACCAACAACCTTTTACCGCCGTCTAAGGTGGCAATATACGTTTGCTCTAAATCTTGAACTATTTTAGACACCAGTTTGCCCAAAAACGAGGCAGAGACCATGCCTTAAATTAGCACGTTTGGGGCGCACGTTATGGGATTCGACCCACAATGTTAAAACATCTTCCTATCACATCTTGGTTATGCGTCCAGATACGAGCTCTGAGATTTCATCCAAAACGTGTTCGAATGGGTACCGTGGAACAAAAGAGCTAAATGCAAAATTTTGAAACAAAGTTAAAAAAAGGGTTGTGCAAGTCACTGTCGCTGGAAGAGTTAATACATTAACCCCATTTTATTGATTAGGCCATATACAGTACAGAAATATACAGTATTAGACAGTATTAAGATAGATGTTTCCTTGTGAAACATAATTTTTACATGCAATCTGTGAGGCAGTAAAAAGTGATTTTTTCATACCACTGCTGTTTAAGACATGTCAGTGAAAAACTGTGGCAGAGACTTGTCTTAAGTTGATGCTTCCAGTGCTCACTTCAGGTGACATGGGCCATAGTCTGTGTCACAGTTTTGGGCTGACTGGTGCCTTAAATGATTCAACAGGAGAAGCAGGGCTAGTTTACTACTTTATACTGTGGTAAATGATTGCTTGTCACTGGAACTTTAAAGGCATGTGCTGCTTTTGGCTGGAAATGTAGCAGTAGTTGTCAACAGAACATGACACAATAAGATATAGAAAGCAACATTACCACACAATTAAAACTTAACAGAGTATGCACCACAACCATAATACAACACAAAATCACAGTGCAAAAATACCAGAAAAAAACAGCTGCACAAGAACAACAGACCATATCACTACCACAACAAAATGCTCCTTAACAAATATGCACAAACATTCTTGTCACACGTTACCCTCTCCAGAAACTTGTTTACATAATATGGTGGTAACAGTTATTTGCACCAAGCACTACCTTAACTTACCGCCAAGGATGTGAAATACCGCCGATCAAAAATGTTTCCTGATCTTGCATGCATCTTTCAGTCACTATTTGTGCTCTATTTCTTTAGAAATATTGTGACGTCCCTGATACATGTACAATGCTCCTCTGCTTTCGGAAGAAAAGATAAACTAAAAATAAAACAAAGTTACCTTAAAATATAGTACACACAGGGGCCTATTCATAAACTGCATTTTGTAGTATGTTAGTAATACTAACATAGTACTACTAACATACTACAAAATTCTATTCACAAACCTACTGGGCAAGGTTCCACCTCTTCTATATTTTTCTGTGTGGAGATCTCCTCCAGACTGTGGAGTCTCCACACACATAAGTATATGTTTTACTAGTAAATGTGGGAGGGACAGAGGGGTTGGCTGGAAAATGGGGAATACTTACTACAATATGGGAGGGATTAAGGGAGGGGTAAAGGGGTAAGCATTTTCCTATACACAAACTGCACTTCTTAAATTTACTACAGCCAAAAACAGTAAGTCCAGCACCACACACGGTCAACAACTGGTACGTAAACAACCTCCAAGAGAAATTAATGGAGGTAAGGACTTAAAATAAAACCCAATAGGAAATAATGTTAAATGTAATTGAATTATTTCAACTAGTTATAATGTAATTTAGTGTCAGAAAAAGTATCTCAAAAGAAAAGATATTTAAAATTTTATTTTAACATAACCTTTTTAATTTAAAAATGAATGTAATATTAACTGTTATACAAATATGATAAAGTACGTATGTTTTTACTTCAAGTCTGATTTTTTTTTAATTTACACTACTGAAAATATGTTTTTATTGGTTTCTAAAGTTAATCTAATTTAATATATTCAATATAATTGCAATTTAAATAGTTATTAATGCTGAAACATTGTATATTGTTCTGCAATTAAAATGAATATATAAATTATTTAGCATCAGCATTTTATGTTAAAATATTTTTTCATTTGTTTTAATGAATTTTTACAGATTTCCCTATACTTTACCATACAGAGCTCTGTGCCCTGGTGGTCAGAGTCCACCTAAATGTGAAAACTTACCAGTGGTAACTTATTTTTTGAAATAATTATTACATTAATTAAAATCATTTTCTAAAGATGTCTTAAATTTCCCACTTACAGTAAAATGTATGCATTTACTTCCAACATATTAAAAATGACAAAACATTATGTATAGAACTTATTGAAATTAATATATTTAAAAAACAAAATAAAGTTACATTTATTTTTAAATGAAATAAAGGTTATTAAAATATTTCATCATGAAATGTTCTTTATTTTTAAAAGATATACATTTTTAACATTTACATTTCATTTACATATATCTTTGAAAAGTCTAAATAAATTATTTTAATTTAATATTATTTCCTATAGGTTTCTATTTTAAGCTCCTGACTCCATTATTTTCTATGGGAGGGTGTTGCAGTATCCGTTGGGGTGCAGAACTTACTATCAATCAATCAGGTATTTTTTAGAGCGCGACTACTCACCCGTGAGGGTCTCAAGGTGCTGGGGGAGGGGTGTAGGTTCCGGTCCATCAAGGAGGGGGGTCTGTCGAAGAGCCAGGTTTTGAGGTTTCTTGCGAAGATGGGGAGCGATGTTGTCTGTCTGAGGTGGAGCGGGAGGGTGTTCCAGGCTCTGGCCGCGAGGAAGGAGAAAGAGCGGCCTCCCGATCTGGTCTTTCTGGTGCGGGGGACCATGGCGTTGGAGAGCTGGGCTGATCGTAGGGTCCTTTGGGGTGCGTGGAATTTGAGTCTGCTGTTAAGGTATGCTGGTCCGGTGTCGTGGAGGGCCTTGTGTGCGTGGGTGAGCAGCTTGAAGGTGACTCTGTCCTCGATGGGGAGCCAGTGGAGTGTGCGCAGGTGCTGGGAGATGTGGCAGCGTCTTGGGAGATTGAGGACCAGTCTTGCGGCGGCGTTCTGGATGTTTTGTAGCTTGCGGGTGAGGTTTTTGTTTATTCCGGCGTAGAGCGCGTTGCCGTAGTCGAGTCTCCTGGTGACTAGGGCATGAGTGACGGTCTTTCTCTGTTCGAGGGGGATCCATTTGAAAGTCTTGCGTAGGAGGCGGAGGGTGTGGAAGCAGGAGGACGAGACGGAGTTGATCTGGCGGTCCATTTTGAGCTCGGAGTCCAGGATGATTCCCAGGTTACGTGCGTGGTCCGTGGGGGTATGCGGGCTTCCTAGGGCGGGGGGCCACCAGGTGTTGTTCCAGGCATCGGGGTTTGGGCCCATGATGAGTACTTCTGTTTTGTTGGTGTTTAGTTGTAGGCAGCTGTTTTTCATCCATTTGGCGACGGCTTCCATGCCTTCTCGGAAGTTGTGCCTGGCGGTGTTGGGTCCGTTGGATAGGGAGAGGATGAGTTGGGTGTCGTCTGCGTATGACACAATGTTGAGTCCATGGGTTATGACGATGGGGGCGAGCGGGACCATGTAGACGTTGAAGAGCGTTGGGCTGAGGGAGGACCCCTGGGGGACTGCGCAGGTGGTTGGTGTAGGGTCAGAGAGGAAAGGGGGGATTCTGACTCGCTGCGTTCTGCCGGAGAGGAAGGAGCTGATCCAGTCGAGGGCCTTGTCTTGGATCCCTGCATAATGGAGTCTTCGTATTAGGGTGCGGTGAGAGACTGTGTCGAATGCCGGTGAGAGGTCGAGGAGGATGAGGGCTACAGTTTCTCCTTTGTCCAGTAGGGTGCGGATGTCGTCTGTTACAGCAAGGAGGGCGGTTTCCGTGCTGTGGTTTTTTCTGAACCCGGATTGGGAGGAGTCGAGGATGTTGTGCTTTTCAATGAAAGTGGCGAGTTGGCTGTTGATGGCCTTTTCGATGACCTTCGCTGGGAACGGGAGCAGGGAGATGGGTCTGTAGTTTTTGAGGTCGGTGGGGTCCGCCGAGGGTTTCTTCAGGAGGGGGTTGACCTCGGCGTGTTTCCAGTCATCGGGGAACGAGGCAGTCGCCAGGGAGCGGTTGATGGTGTGGCGGAGCATCGGTGCGATGGTGTCAGCGGCTCTGTTGAAGATGTGGTGGGGCAGGGGTCCGTGGGGGCCCCGGAGTGGATTGACTTCATAGTCTTCAGTGTGTCTTCAGTGGTGAGGGCTGTCCAGTTGTTGATTGCTGGCTTCAGGGTGTCGGGGGTGGTTGGTGAGGGTTCAGTGGGTTGGTGGTCTTCGTCGAAGTTGTCGGAGATGCTCTTGATTTTGTGGTGGAAAAAGGTGCTGAGTTTGTCGCAGAGGTCTTGTGAGGGAGGGATGTCGGTAGACTCGCTGGTGGGTTGGGCAAACTCCTTGATGATGTTGAAGAGTTCTTTGCTGTTGTGTGCATGTGTGTCGATTCTGTCTTTCATCGCCTTTTTCCTCGTTTCTCTGTTGAGTTGGTGGTGGGCGTTGGTGCGGGCTCTGAAGTTGTTGTGGGTTTCTGTGGATTTGGTGTTCCTCCAGGCCTTTTCGAGGCGGCGGCAAGTGCGTCTGGATTCTCGAAGTTCGGTGGTAAACCATCTGGCTTTCTTGGCGTGGGTGTTGTTTTTTTTCTTGAGGGGTGCTGCTTCTTTTTGGCTGCAGTCACCTTTCACTCATAAATGTGTGTTTACACTTTTGCGAAACTTTATACTCCTAAATGGTGAATATCCAAAAGTAGTAAAATTACTCAAAAGTGTATGACTAAACCTATATGTGTAGATTAACTCATGTACAAGTTTACCTTTTTGAATAGGCCTCACAGATTAGAATGCAAAAGTAATAAGGTTTCATTGTGAGAAAGTCAGGAGTGAAGTCTATTATGCCTCTGAATTTCTTTTTTTGCGGTGCTGACCCAGATATTATAATTTCACTAAGCTTAACTTTGGCCCTGGTGTTGATAACCAATTAATTGATTGTTCTGAAACAGTTTTTTAGCCAGCTTTCTTTTACTTTCCAGTCCTGTTGGAGACACCAAACCTTCCAAAAAAAAAAGCAAAAAAACGTACGTATATCCTGATTCTTAGTTAAACCACAAGAATAACTTTTTTTTTTTTTTTTAAGTTCAATGAGTTTTTATTGGTTGTTCAAACAGTATATAATACATATACATAAGACACAATGCAATAAGCAAAAGAAAATACAATACAATACAATACAATAAATAACCTAAATGGATGAATAGACTGTCCTGCAATAGGTCGGCCAATACCATATATAACACATAAATGGCACTTGGAATGTATCTAAGGCACAAGCATATATTATGAAAGGTTATTACGTTCGGTATATATCTAATATTTGCGAGGGTTTTATGCTAATGAAAGAGCAATAATATCGCACAATGTGAGACATAGGTGGTGAATAGGGGTTAGGAAACCTTAATACGTGCCCCTCTAGAGTTCAGAGTATATGTGTCGGTCATAGAGGGTCTCCGTTCGGTACTGTGTAAGACCATGGGGTAGTTTGTGAAATATTTCACGGTGGTTTGTGTGATTCAAAAAAGAGATCAAGGGATTCCCACATGTACCTAACCGGGGTCCTCCACGGAGAGTTGTGGAGCGCTATATTATCAGCTCCTCGCAGATTAGTGACCCAATTTAGCCAGCATTTAAAGGACGATTTGTGGGTGTCTTTCCAGTTATTAAGAATTATCTTAATTGCTGCTGTGATGAGTAGGTCAAGGAGTGCCTTATCGTTTTCGCACAAGGAGTCTGCTCTAAGAGGAGCGAACAGAAGGGTCGGGAGGTCCCTTCTTGTATCAAAAGGGAAGAGTTTAGATATGAATTCAAGGACCTTATCCCAGTAGGACGTCACACACGGGCAACGAATTAGTAAGTGTAAATCTCCTACTGCACCATTACAGTTCCAGCAGGTTATCATCGTCACGAAGTTTGTGTTTGTGTAGTCGGGCTGGTGTCCAATATGCCTTATGTAGGAGCCAGAACTTTGTTTGGGATAGTACCGGACTGATTTTATTTTTAACTACTGAGTTCCATGTCCAGGACCAATCTAGATCTGAGATCGGGGTGGTGGAGGTTGACTGCCAAAAAGATGTGACTTTCTCATTGAGAGTAGACTGTTGGGGGCTCAACAATTTATAGACTCGGGAGACCTGGTGGCCCAAGGTGTTTAGTTTTGAAAGATATTGCGGAAGAGATGGTAATAGGGTTGAGAGTTTTGCTCTAGCTAGGGCAGCTTTTATTTTCAAGAAGCTGTAGAATTCTATTGGCTCAAGTTGATATGTGGTCTGCAGGTCCTTAAAGGACAGAGGTTGTGTACCCGCATACAGGGGAAAGTATATGCCTTTACTAATCCATGTGTCATTATATAAGGAGCGTCCCTTATACAAAATGTTACGATTATTCCAAATAGATTCTAAACTGGATTTCTGACGCTGATTTCTAGTAGTTTATCTATTTTCAAGAGGGAGGATTTTGTGTTTTTGAAGATGGTTTTTGAACATGTAATTCGGTTAAGATTTGTGGTGAGGAGGGTCGCCGGAGGAATATCATGGATGAGAGATTTCTCAATATCTAGCCATACAGGGGTGTATCCTGCCAGGGGTGTCAACCAATATGAACCCTGTTTTGCTAGGAAAGCCGACTGGTACAATTTAAAATCAGCTAGATTAACCCCACCTAGTCCCTTGGGAAGCCTGAGTTTTTTCATGCTGATTCTTGCCTTCTTCCCTTTCCATAGGAAGTTCGAGAGTACATTGTTCAGTTTGTGATGAAAGTCTTCTGATAAGGTGAGGGGCAGCATTGTTATCAGGTAGTTCACCAAGGGGGATATCATCATTTTTATGGTCTCGATTCTACCCCACCAAGTTATGAATCTGGGTGACCAAGCATCTAATAATGTTTTGATCTTTTCCAGTGTTTTAATTTCGTTATGTTGGAGTGTCTCAAGTGTAGTGGTGCAGAATTCAATCCCCAGGTATTTAATATGGTTTGGTTGCCATGTAAGGCCCAAGTTGCCGAATAGTTCACGCGTACCATGAACATTAAGGGGTTTGACCTCAGATTTGTCGCGATTAAGTCTATAGCCTGAGTGTCTAGAGTAGGCGTCTATCGTATCCATCAGGGCTTTAATGGATTCTTCCGGGTTTTCTGTGATAATCAGGATGTCATCCGCATATGCGGCTAATTTTACTTGCATGTCACCAAAGAGAACCCCGGTAATTTCCTCATTACGCTTAATATCTTGGATCAATGGTTCTAGTGCTAGTAGGAAGAGAGCCGGTGAGAGGGGGCATCCTTGTCTAGTTCCTTGTTCTAGATGGAATGACTCCGATAGGGAACCATTAATGGCAATCCGGGCAGTCGGGTTAGAGTATAAGGCCATAACCATGGTAGTGAATGATTCACCTAGATTGAAGGCTTGCATACATTGTTTCAGGAACTGCCATGACACTCTATCGAACGCCTTTTCCGCGTCTAGTGTGATAGCGACTAGGGGGGCAGGAACACTTTTGGCTTTCTCTAGGATGTGACACAGGAGTCTAGTATTGTCATTGGACATACGGTGTTTGAGGAATCCCACCTGTGATCTGCTGATTAAGTTGGGAAGAAGCTTATTTAATCTGTTGGCCAAGATTTTGGCGTATATCTTGCAGTCTACATTTATTAACGAAATTGGCCTATAGTTCTTGGGTAGGAGCGAATCTTTGCCCTCCTTGGGCATGACAATGATGTTAGCTTCCCTCATTGAATTAGTTATGCTCCACTCATTGGCTATAGAGTTGAATAGCCTATTTAGGGTCGGTTGAAGTGAAGTGAGGAATTCTTTATAAAAGGAGGCGGAGAAGCCGTCTGGCCCCGGAGCTTTGTTAGATTTAAGTGTCTTAATAGCCGATGATATTTCTAATTCTGAAATTGGTGCCCCCAGCTTTAATTTGTCTGTGTTTGAGAGTTTTGGGAGGTCCAGTGACTGCAAATATTGTTCACTGAGCATCTGAATTAGTTGTTAATTTATTTTTGTAGAGGTCTTTGTAGAACTTATGGAAGGTATCTAGAATTTCGTTATGTTTGGTTGGGGTAATGTTCTTGGCATCTTTAATTGAGGAAATGGTGAACTGTCTCTGTTTATGTTTGAGGTAGGAGGCCAATAATTTCCCCGCCTTGTTGCCTTCACAGAGTTTGAGCGCCTTAAATTTGTTGATCCAAACACCAGCCCTTTTGCTTACAATGGTGTTATATTCGTATTTCTTTTTAGTCAGCATGTTAAGGACTAACTGATCTTCCACACTATCCGAGTGTTTGTGTTCCAGGTTCTTAATTTCGCTTTCTAGGTTTTTAAGTTCTAGATTTGATTTTTTGTTGATCTGGGCTTTAATACCAATAATAACACCCCTAATGGTGGCTTTAAGAGCGTCCCAGAAGGTAGAAGTGGGAATCTCTGGGAGATCATTCGACTCTATATATTCTTTAATTGCCTTGTCAATTTTCAATTTGTTTACAGGGTCCGATAGGATATCATCATTAAAGCGCCATCTTTTCGTGGGTGAGGTGGGGTGAGTGCCTGCAAGTTTGGCGTGTATACATGAGTGATCTGATATGAGAATAGGGGCTATGTCTGTTTGATCTAAAAAGTGGGTAAAGGTGGAGGATATTAGGATATAATCTATTCTGGAATAGGAGTTATGTGGGGCTGAATAAAAAGTGTAGTCTCTTGAATCAGGGTGTTGGAGGCGCCAAGTATCTCTCAGGTTGAATCTGGAACAGATTCTATGTATTATATCGTGTGATCGAGACGGGTGATATTTACATTTTGATTGTCTATCTAGGATGGGGTCAAGTGGCATATTAAAGTCCCCACCCACCACGAGAAGATCGTCTTGGGGTAAACCTTCAATTGCATCCGAGACCTTTTCCCAAAATTGGGGCTCATCTGAATTGGGCCATAAATGTTGACCACATGAATGAGGTCCTCTCCTCTCTGTAGGTGTGTGATTAGCAGTCTCCCTTCGGCATCTTGTGTATGAGATATAAGTGAAATGTTTGATTTTTTGGCAATAAGAGTAATAACTCCTTTCTTTTTGTTGACCGCCGGTGAGCAGGCAGAGTTAGAAATCCAATTATGTTTGATGAAGCTTACGTCTTCACTGGATAATTTTGTTTCTTGGAGAAGAATAATATCTCCTTTAGTTTTTGCCAAGTAATCGAAAACTTTCCCATGCGTTTCACCGGGTGGTTCAGGCCCTTGACATTTAATGATATGATGTTAAGATCTTCTGTGAGTGTTTTGTTCTGAGACATCGTATGGACTCACAAACCGTGGTAGTGTTGGTTAGAACTATGGTGTAGATACGTTCTTACAGCAGCGTTTCTAGCTAGTATATGTGAATGGTGTCGGAATGTTAGTGTCGGGAAATGTCTACGTGCTCCGATATTTGAGAATTAACTAATTGTAAGCAAACCTATGTCATGATGCGTGCCTAACGTAACATAAAAAAATGAATGAGACATTAAACATAAAGATAAAATAAGCAAAGTTAGAACAACCATTTTGGTTTCTACCCCTACTCCCCATCCCCCCCCCTACTTCCACCCCTCCCCTCCCTCCCTCAAGTAAATCATGTGAAGGGGCTGCGACGGCAGATCCGAATGTCGGCAGACCGGAAGGGAGAATTGAACATTAGATACTAGAAGAACAAATACGGCTTAACCATTTTGCTCAAAGAGCTCGCCTAAGAAAAACATAGGTTATCCTATCTGCAAAAACCATTTCTAACAGGGCTATTACTAAGAGGCCTTAAATGCCATAAACATTATGACTTCAGCAATGTGTTGATCCAAATGGTCTCAATAAGACTCCTCACCTTTGGCCTTACTGATAATTGTGGTCACGTCATAACATGGTGACAGTACATTAAGATATAAATGTAAGAAATACAAAAACTTGTCACGGTTAATACTTGAAGTAAGTGGACCGACTTAGGTATCGTATATCGAGTACAGCTGAAGAGCAAGCACCCAAGCTAGGGTAAAAAGGATATCAAGTCTTTCTTTTGTTGGAAGGGCCTGAAGCAGAATCCATCGCTTGAGGAGGGACACCCTCTAGGTGTTTCGCTAGTTCCTGGGGATCTGTGAAGATAAGTGTTCTGCCATTCTCCATGATTCTAAATTTCGAGGGTCCAATGAACGAGAAAAGAATTTTCCTCTCTCTCAGTCTATCGCGTAGTTGGAGGAACCCTTTCCGTATGTCGACGGTGTCCTTGGAGTAATCCTGTGTGAAGGTGATCTTCCTGCCCTCCCAAGTAACTTGGTGTGATTTCCTGGCAAATGTGAGAATGGCTTCTGTGTGCTGGAAGCGGAGCGGTTTGCAGATCATTGGTCTAGTGCCAGTTCTATGCGGATTGGCAAAGGTGGGTATTCTGTGAGCTCTATCCAAGCCAGGATTGAATTTTATCCCCGTTACCATGGGAATCCATGACTCCAGGAAGGCCACGCACGATCCCGCGTCCTCCTCTGACTTTTCCGGAATACCAAAAATTTGTATGTTCCCTCTCCTATTTCTGTCTTCCAGTTCTGCATTCTGTTTCTTTAGAGTGTCGGTGACTTTATGAAGGTGCACAAGTTCTTTACAGGCTTGAGTAGTGACATCTTCCATTACACTTATTCTTTGTTCCGCATCCCCTATTCGCACATTCATCGTGTTCATGTCTGCTCTTATTGCCGTAAGTTCCAGTTGCATGGCATCTGTGTTTTGCTTTGTAGACTTTGCTAAGTCGTGGACATCCGCTAATTTTTTAGTATCATGTCCATAGTACTGTGTATGTCCGGTTTAGCCTTGATAGGCAAATCTGAGGTGGTTGGTTCTGGCCTAACTTTTTTACTGTTTCTGTTTTTTTCCTCTGCCATTTTGCTGCACGCAGATTTCCACGAGGATGATCACTCCTTCTTTGTTTTTATGTTGGCTGTCAGTTACTTATTTCCGTTGGTGTAGCTACGCAATATAGTTGTCAGCGACGTTGGCCGTTGGATTATGACCGGTTGTCTTTTATTAATATAGAGCGTCTCTGTGTACCTGGTCGAACCTGGCTGAGAACTCAGTATTCACTGTGCCTATGGTAGAGCTTCTTCAGAGACTATATTAGCACCCTACTCCTAACCTCCCACGAGGAGATATCGCGTATCAAGGAGCCTGCGCTGCAGGGGAGGTAGGGCGAGAGGGCTTATAGTCGGTCTGGCAACTCTGTGTTATTGATTACATGTAGTAGGTAGACGGTCCATGTAGGGCATATTCTTGGATTGCACATACGGTTAGCTCAGGCGCTGTATCAGGAGACACTCTCTGCTGGCAAAACAGGAATCAGATATTGTAATGGCATGCTCGTAGGTTGAGGGTTGCTAAGTTAGGCAGACACATTGGCAGCCATGATGGGGTCAGTCCAGATGAAAAGAGGCGCCCACGTGTAACTGCTGGGATTGCTTATGTCGTTTTTATCGGCTAAAGTTAGGTATTGGTGAGGTAGCGCACCCTCGCGCAAGCATCAAAATTTGTGGGTATGATGTTGGGAAAGCGAAGCGCTGACCGGTATAAGTTACAAACTCGGGATGTTGGCGGCCATTATAGGGTCAGGCAAGACGCAATGAGGCTCCCTCGTGTAACTGTCGGGATTGCGTAGATCGCTCTTACCGGCTGGAATTAGTCGTTGTTGGTGGCGAGGCGCGCTACTGCTCGTCATCAGGGATTGTAGGCACCGTGACAGGAAGATGAAGCGTTGATCGGCACAGATTTTATTTTTCACTGCCTCGCAGCGCCATTTTGTTTTCCCTGTCGGTCGCACGCTTCCCTCTTGCAGATTTCAAAGCATTATTTCCCGATTTGCCAGGTGGGTAAGGTTGGTCACCTTATGGTCTCCGGTGTTTCGCAGAGACGATCCCCGTGTTAGTTGCCGATTCTGTCCGCCCAGAATGTCTGATTTGCGGCATAGTCACCCTTCGGTTTGCCGAGCGGCGGAGCTAGGCAGCCATTCCCTCTGACGTCCAAGCCACGCCCGACAAGAATAACTTTTTGATAACACCTTTCACATGCATCCACTCCAGGAATTTTTGTTTGACCTCTTAGTCAAAGGTTCGAATCTCCGCTGGTCCAATCAACCTTTCATCATTTCAAGGTCGCTAAAATGAACACTGTTAAGTTAGGTAACAATAGACATCTGTTACCCAGGGCTAAGATGCCCGAGGGTGACCAAAATACAAATTATGCATGTTCCTTTCTGTATAAAAGGGCTTAGCAACTTTAGAAAAAGTGTATAAAAACAAAGGTGCTCGACATTCAGTGAGTCCTCCCTGCAGAGTCAAACAATAATGGGGAAGATCAACTCCTTCCTTTCGGTTACTTAGGATTTTGAAAATCTTGAAATACATTGTTTGGTGAGGACCATGTACAGAGTGTAGATAAACTGCACTATGAGCAGTTGGTCTGCAATCCTATTCTGATGTCTGCATATTTTATATTATGCGTGCAAAATATTATATTAGCAAACACAAGCCATATGTATGGGAAAATCAAATTAAAGAGGAAATGACGAAAACATCACCCAAATCATTTATGTCAAAGCAAAAAGTATTGCCAATGATATATCAAATATATTTTCACTGAAAGAATTTACAAAAACCCTCTGAAATTGTTACTTAGGGCCTGATTACAAGTTTGGTGCTCCTGGAGCGGGCTGCTACACCAGTGCCCTGCTCCAGGACTTCCAAACTCGACTGCTGGCCGCCCGCCAGATTACAAGTAAACTCGTGGTCTGAAGGGTGGTCCTTTGGCTTTCCCACAGCGGTGCCTATTAAAAAGACACTGCAATGGGAACGCCAAAACCCGTTCTTGCACGGCATGGACTATAAAGTCCATGCCGTGCAGGAAAGAGGGTGACTGCCCACAGGGGGCGCAACAAGTGCCCCCCTGCAAGCACCCCATGGCTCCGAGGCCACAGGGCCATCTTTCTTTCCTCTCCACCACAGTTTCCATGGCGGGCTCACCACCATGAAAACCGTGGCGGAGAGGAAACTCGTAATATGCTTGGCAGTGCCACAGCGGCACAGTCAAGCATATTGCAGCTTCAAGACCGCCACAACACCGTCAGGGAACTCTGATCTCAGGCGGTTGCGGCGGTCCTATGACACTCCGACTGCCCAACTTGTAATAGGGCGGTCGGACTGCTGGTGGTGCCCACACCGCCACCGTGGCTAGGCAATCAGATGGACCTCTGTAGTCATAATTAGGCCCTTAGTCCATAGATTGTTGACGAGTGGAGAAGGTCTTATTTTTAGAGTCATTAAATGCCCCCTCCAGACCCTGAACTTTATGTCACCTGTGCTAATATTAGTGACTCTTGGAAAGGAAGAAAACACTGGTGGAGTAAAGCAGTATGTGCTGGCCAGTGTGGGGGCACCAATGGAGGTTAAAAACTAGCAATAACCTGGGCAGAAGCCAGAGAGAGTAGGGTTGGCATAGAATTGCGAGGTGACAGTCGCCCTCCCATCATATTTATTAGATTCATTTTTACCTTAGTGGTATTTTTAATGTTTGCATTCCGATGTATATTTTCATCAGTTTTAATTTTCGAGTGCCTCGTTCTATACCATAATGAAGAAATCTTTGCAAATACGTAGAACCATCTGAAACCACAACAAAATACTGAGAACATGTGTTGCTTTACAAAAAAATTTCATCTGACCCTATTACTCATGTGGTTGGTGGTAAGTTAAGGAAGTGCTTGGTGCAAATACTTTTTACCGTTGTATTAATAAATTAGTTTTATATGTGGTAATGTGTGGCAAGTATATTTGTGCATATATGTTGTGCTGCATTTTCTTGTGATGATGCTGTGTTGTGTTGCTTATTTGTACTATTATGTTTCTGTATTGCATTATTGAACTGTGTGTTGTTCATTTGTACTTTGGTTATTGTGTTGCATCTTCTTTTGACTGCTTTGTTGTGTAGTGCCCTGCTACGTTTTTGTTGTGTTATTATTGTGCTTTATGCTGTGGTATTGTGCTGCATTCTGCAGTACTTGGTAATCACGTTAGAGATGTCAACACTAGTCAAAAGCAGCACATCCCACTAAGGTTCCAATGACCAACAACCTTTTACCGCCATCTAAGGTGGCAATATACGTTTGCTCTAAATCTTGAACTATTTTAGACACCAGTTTACCCAAAAACGAGGCAGAGACCATGCCTTAAATTAGCACGTTTGGGTCGCACGTTATGGGATTCGACCCACAATGTTAAAACATCTTCCTATCAAATCTTGGTTATGCATCCAGATACGAGCTCTGAGATTTCATCCAAAACGTGTTCGACTGGGTACCGTGGAACAAAAGAGCTAAATGCAAAATTTTGAAACAAAGTCAAAAAAAGGGTTGTGCAAGTCACTGTCGCTGGAAGAGTTAATACATTAACCCCATTTTATTGATTAAGACATATACAGTACAGAAATATACAGTATTGGACAGTATTGTGATTTTGAGGTCAGGCGACAGCCCATATCTTTTATCATGTGCGTGCATAAAGGGGATTTGGGTCTGCCTTCTTCAGCCATTGGGTGCCCTGGATCTTTCCCTTCTTCGTGTTCTATTTGAAGTGTCTTTTTTAACATCACATTTTATTTTTTATCAGCCCACAGGAGTAAAGCCCAGGTTTAGATTTGGCAGTGCTGATTGGTAGGAAATGAGTCTGTTGCCGGGACCGCACTACCAGCCACACCCCTCACTCCTCCCACATGGGTCGACTGTTGCCAGTGTGCAAACCTACACCATGTTGTCCATGTGCGCCACTTCAACCAGCCACTGTTGTGCACCAGTGCTCAATAGCTGTCTTCCTGACGCATCATCCTTTGACTTTCTGTGAGACTATTAGTAAGTTACAATAGTCCTTCTTTTAATTACCACAGCCGATGACGGCTAGCAGGCCTGGTTTCAGGAATATTTATCTGGATGGCCCAAGGGTGCGTTCTGGTGGGCCAATCCAGGCCCAATTTATGTCAATTCTGGAAGTAGCCTACAAGCCCTAGTTTTGCACATGGACGTTGATTCACCTAAATGCCTGGGGTAGCGGAAATGACATCACGAATCCTTGACCTTAATGCATCACAGGCAGTGACATCATATGACGTTTGGCCCTCAATCTTCCTATGAAGTGATGTCACGGGACCTTAACCCTGATGACATCACAATAATTGACATTGCTAAATTTATAATAAAAGCCATTATAAAAACATGACTAATATAATAACACAACATAGAGAAATGTCAAGGAGATCATTAATCATTTCTCTTAGTATTACATGAAAAATTATGTGTTCATCTGAAGAGGTTGTAGTGTCACAAAACACACAACAGCACTGGGAACCTACATGTTTTATACCACTAACTGTCAGTATTTAATAGTTTCCCTACTGTATAATGCAATGAGAATTCTATTGATAAATCTGAGAGAGAGAAAAGGGGATTTAAAGAAAACAATAGTAGTTGTGTCCACATGTATTATTCGATGTAGAATTGACTATAAAGTGAATATGAACTATAGTATTGGCCCAATTCATTCTGTACTGTTTATACATTTTTATTTACGATCACCTGCAAGGCTCTATCACTCCTATGAAGCACAGAGGTGAAGGCTTTATTCAGACACTCAATTTTTTCAGGTATTCACAATAATAAAATATTGCAACAAATTGTTTAAAAGTTTCTTTCTTGCTTAGCTCATTTTTTAATTTCACCAGATGAATGCACATTGCACTGCTGAATTCATTAATTTGACAAAATCTAACGTGTAATACCCCAGTCCTATTCCCAGTGGAAGCTACAAACAGTAAACAGTGCTCAGGAAGACACTGTTTGCCTGCTGTTCTTGGAGTCACGGCTAGTAATTTCTGAAAATGGTAGCCATTACACTTGCCCTGAATTGTAGAGCGTGAAGCAAGTGAGCCTGACATCTTCTAGGGAAGGTTTGAGGGGGTCTCCGCAATGAACATTTAAAAAAAATGGAGATAGTGCATTTTTTTTAAGTTTAGAATGCTTTTATTAAGATAATACAACAAAGTAAAACATCAATACAAGGTCATGTTGTGGGTACAGAGAAGGAAAAATTAACATTAGAAGTACGCATGACAAATTAAAATCCTTAACCCTCGAAAGGGAAAATATATACCTAAAAGAAAAATGCATTTTTCGCATTTTAAGAAAGAAAGAGGGGGAAGAAGGAGAAGACAGAGAGAAGGGGGAAAAGTAAGATGTAGGAAAATGCAGAGTAAAAACATTAATTAGAGAAAAATCTAAAGAACAACTGACTCTGTTTAAGATGATAGTAACAACTGTGGTACTTTAAATCTGAAAACAATCAGGAGTTAATTCTAGAGAGAAAAGAGGTTAATGGTGACCACAACAAGTCTTTTTTGATTAACAGAGGTACTGAATTTGCATAAGCACGGTCCAACCTGTGGTGATGACATAGCAAGTTCCACCAGGCCTGATAAGAAATTTGTGAGGTATCTTTCCAGTTGGTGGTAATGATCTGAAAAGAAATAGCTAAGTACAAGTCTATAAATTTACCAACATTGCTTTGCACTTCCCATAGGGCGAGAAACTGCCCAAAAACACATGAACAATATCAAAAGAAAAATTTGTAGATAGAATTTCATTGAGCTTTAACCAGATACGGGACCAAAAGGATTTAACTAAAGGACATTGGAAAAACATATGGATAAAATCACTATTCTCACACGGGCAGGACCAACATTTCTTGGAGTCTAACAGATTAAATTTGTACATATCAGAGGGAGTGAAGAAAAGTCTGTTGTAGAAGAAAAATAGAGTTTGTGTAGTACTGGCCGAGCGAGAAGACGTGTGTATTTTTGACCAAATAGAGTCCCAAGTTTGAAAGGAAAAATCCTGGGTCAATTCTTTCTCCCATAAAAGTTCCAGTTTAGATTTTGTTCTAACATTCATAGAGCGGGATAAAAGTTTGTATATAGTCGCTGCTTTGGACGGGACCAAAAAGTCAGGTGGGGAAGAGGAAACTTGTTCAGGTATCCCAGGGGAAGTAATCTGAGAGAGGAAGTGAGTCAGTGAAGGAGATAGTGCATTTTAAAGAAGGTTTTTCACATACATTTGCTAAAAAGTAATAGGCTCTGCTCTCATAAAATATTCAAGTCTTTCATGAAGTGCCAGGCCAATGTAACCTGGTGCTCCCAAGAGTTCACCCCATTTTTTTCCAAAAAAAGCTGGAGATGCTCCCATACGTAAACAATTACCTCCATTATGCCAGATACAGCATATTGACCTGGGAGCTCCACATATGGCATATGTTACCCTTAACTCCAAAAATGACATACAATATGCCACTGCCAGAACGTTGCCATTAGGGCCATCCACAAACCATGGGGGATCCTAACATCAAAAATGATCTCTAGTATGACAGGGCCTGCAATTTGTCATAATTGTCCTCCTCCTATTTACCATGGTTGTCCTCTTTTATGCCAAAAATTACCTTCAACGTGGCAACATTTTGACACGGGTAGTGCCCCTATGCAAGAATTTTCTTCAATACTTCAGCAATTTTCTAAATTTGCCCCTATGCTACGAATTACATCCAGTAAGCCGATGCCAGTATTTTGTCATATGTGTCCCCATATGCTAAGTGTGTCTAGTGTGCACTCGTTTGCTAGCATTTTGGCACAGGTGCTTGTCATACAATGAACTGCCTCCAGTATTCCAGTGTCAGATTTTGCCATGGGTGCCTCTTTAAGTCAAGAATTACCTTCAGTATGTCAGGGTCAAAGGCACACTCACAAGCATATCGCTACATTCTCACTCATGCTCACTTATATTCACTCATTCATAATCATTCTCTCATTCATTCTGACTAACCTGCACTCATTCATTCTCACTGACAGTTGTGCTTGCTCACTGCCACTCACTCTCACTCATTCACAATCACACTCATACTCCTTCATTCTCACCCACATACTCTCACTTTTTTGCAGTCACTCTGTTTCTCACTCACATTCTCACTCACTGACTCATGCATACTCACAGACACTTGGGAGCACATTTACTAAAAAAAAATAACAACATGTAGCGTACCAACCAAAGTTGCTATGCTGCACTGCACTAGGGGTAGAGTGCATTGTACATCCATATCTACTATAGCTTTATAGCCCGCCATAGTGGGCTATACTGGCCAAATAGAGGCTCACTCCAGCATTCGTCTTGAGGGCCTTTAACAAGGGAGCGGGCCTTTAGTGGCCGGTATAGCCCAGCTCCTGCGGGCTTTAAGGCTATTAGAATATTCCACCACAGGAGGGCAGAATGTTCTAACAAATACAACAA
This sequence comes from Calotriton arnoldi, assembly GCA_963921515.1. NCBI lineage: Eukaryota > Metazoa > Chordata > Amphibia > Caudata > Salamandridae > Calotriton > Calotriton arnoldi. Next base: position 397,136 of record CAWUFW010005961.1, on the reverse strand, counting down.
AGGCCTCAGTGAGCCTGAGGGGATTTAAATCCCCTCAGGCTCCCTGAGGCCTTTGTTCACAGCAACACCTGTGAACGAGAAACATTGGAATGTTGGCGGGCTTTTACCAGCCATTAGAAGCCTGGAGCACTCCATTGTCTTCAATAGAGCTTCCAACATTCCAACATTCCAATGTTCTAATAAAATATGGCACCGCTGTTCTCTTCTCCAGCATGCATGCACAAACAGACTGCATAGCACCATGCACACATTCCTTTGCAGGTGGTGCAAAGGTATGCACATAATGTGTAGCATAAGCTTTGTACTTGAAGGTTAACCTTCCAGAACAAAACACAAAATACTGTCCCTAGACAAACTAAAACTTTTCACACATTGGATGTGCACTGTATAGTGCAACACACATGCAGTGTGCCTCAAGAAGGTGTTCATTTTTGGTGCACAGCCCTGTCTAACATTTTTAGTAGTCAGGATTTTGCGTCCAAAACCTTAGGTTACACTAGGAAGTCTGGCAATTTACTTGTTGCAATTTGCCCAACACTTCTTTGCACACTGTGAACTTTGTAATTATTTATTTCTATGTCATTCTTTTGCAGTGTATTTTCATTGATAAAAAAAGTATGAAAAAACAGCAACACATTTTGAGAAAAAGAAAGTAGTTTCTTGACAGCTGTTAACAGTTTTCATGCTTGACAATTGTAAAACTGGTAATTGAGGTTAAAGAGGTAACCTTCTGGGGCTATATGACACAGAGTGCACGGGGGCACAATGTGCGTGTGGGCCCACTTTGTGCACCCCTGGGGCACTGTGGTATTCCAGAAGAAACTGCAGACGCTTGTGCAGCCTCTTCTGTAATACTGATAACGCTGGTGCACATGCAGAGCCAACGCTATCTTCAGAGGGCATTCCCTCATTTGTAAGGGGGCGTGGCCCCATGCAAATGAGGGAATCACTTTAACTCTGTGCCTGCCCTGTATTATGGATGCAGAACAGACAGCATGTATTTTCTAAATGTTATGTGATGCAGCTTTAGGTCCTAAAGGTTGAGAGGTCACACGCTCTGCAGCTTCTGTGCATTAATCTTCAACTGCATAACCTCTCATTGTAACAAAGTGCCTTCTCAAAGCTAGTCCTATGCTGTGAAATGTAAAAAGTAAACAAACGCTATTAGGAAATGTGACCAAATAGAATAGATGAATTTTTGTCTTAAACATTTTACATGTTCGTTTTTAATATAGCTGTATAAAGTATATGCTGCTGTGTACACAGAAACTATTCATTTATCTGAAAATCATATTTAGTTTGCGGCAAAACTTTAGCGATCTCCATTTAAAAATGTACCTGTGCATTGAATTATTTAGTTCTCAGGTAAGTCTGTATAATTAGCATTAATGCCATTGTGTGTATATCATGCCACATTGCGTAACCTATGGTAGTCGTTTATTGAACTGAATTATAATCCGTCCCATTGCGAGCAGATGTGATTAGACAAAGAGTAAGATCACTATAACCAGGGCCACTGAAATTATGCAGCAGGGGCAGTCCAAATTATGCGGCAGGATTGAATGCATTTTGCGACAAGAAAAGGCATATTTTGTGGCATAATGCGCCACATTTTGTGATCGCATAACTTCATTATTTTGTCATTTTTTTTACACTTGTTTACACTGTCTGAGCATAGGTTGCACCTCATTAGTACAAGTTTAACACGCAAGTATAGCAATAAGCAACAGAAAGGTGACAAGTCTGCCTTTCCACAGGGCCTTCAACTGCATGGCAACACGAGCTGCAGCATTTTCAGTAATTTTGATCCGTATGAGCAACGAACAATTTTTTGGGGAATCTGCAGATTATATGGCAGATGATGGATTAAGTGGCAAATGCAGCAAATCCATAATTGCTGCAAAAGTACATAATTCCAATGGCCCTGACTATAACCTGGGAATGTGCAATGTACTTCAACAAGATATCAGAATATGAAATGCTCACATTTGTAACCCTGCTGCACTGGTGGGAATAAATCCAGTCCAGCACAATATCTTAAATGAGATAAACTGGATATTTATTTTACCACAGCACCTGGCAGAGAAGAGACAGATACACATAGTCTAGTAGGCATTGTATTTCCACATTTATTCTTAGATAATGAAATGAAATGAAGAAGGGATTTATAAAGCACATTAATGCCCCGAAGGCGTCTAGGCGCTGACCTCAGATAGGTAAGATGTGTAGACATTTATGAATCCCTTGTGTCTGCTCATCCAATGAGGCAAGCACTGCCACTATCCTATAGTACATTACTGCATGCATCATACACAGACTAAAATACATAAACACTCTCAGAACCCCCACAGAGAAATAGACATAATTGAGGCTCAGAAGGACGTTTACAGCCCTGGGCCCTGGTGCCACTGCACCTGCTGCATCATTGGCAGTTAACTCCCTATCCCCACTCCCCCAATACACACTGCCCAACTGCAGCTTGCCTCAGACAAAAACTAGGGTTGCCAAAGGGCCATTTTCTTCCGAAATGAGTATTTCAATATCTCATTCAGTACAAAAATAGAGAAAATCACCTAAAGCCAGCATTTTTCCCCTTTTCAGTGCATACTTAAAACCGTATTTATAAAAAAATGCACTTTAAAATGTGTTCTGGATGTTCCTTAATGACCCCTGACTAGGGTTGCCACATGGTCTTTTCTACCGGCACGCCCAATATTTTAATCTCCTGGCCAGTATAAAAATAAGAAAAATCACGTACAGTGTTTTTTTTTAACACCTATCAGTACATACTTCAAACAGCAAATATAAATAGAAAACACTGTCCAATGTGTTCTAAAGCTGCAAAGATTCCTGACTAATAAATAAAATAAATACGGACAGAAAAGTCATGTTGCAAATGAATACATTCGATTTTATTCAAAGACCTATTTAGTATCATGTCCAGGCCTTTGCACACTCTTAACCCCTTAACTGCTGGGCCTTTTCCCCCCCAGTGCTGAGCCCTTTTTTGGCTATTTGTAGTAGTTCGCGATTAGGCCTCTGTAACTTTTGGACCACATAAGGTATCCACGCCAAATTTGCGTCCTTTTCTTCCAACATCATGGGGATTCTAAAGGTACCCAGGGTTTGTGGATTCCCCTGGAGGGGTCCCAGATTTTAGCCAAAATACAGCTATATTTTGGTTTTTGGGGAAAAATGGGAAAAAAGTCCCGCATATAAAAGCGTCTGGGTTTTTCCCTGCAAATGGTATCAAAAAAGGTTTGTGGGGCTGAAATCTCCATTTTCCCAGATTTTAGGGAATGACAGACTTTTGTCAGAAAATCAAAAAAATTTACACAGTTTTGGCATTTTTCTGGGACATAGCCTATTTTTGCTATTTTTTGTGCTTTCAACCTCCTTCCAGTTAATGGTAGAAATGGGAATGAAACCAATAATGGATCCTGGAAAGCCATACATTTATGAAAAGTAGACAAAATTCTGAATTCAGCAAGGGGTCATTTGTGTAGATCCTTAAAGTTTTCCTTATAGAAACTAACAGTTAAATAAAGGAAAAATTGAAAATTAGTTGAAAAAAACAGCCATTTGTGTCAACGTTTTCACCTGTAACTTCTTCTAATTATGACAGCTATTTGAAGGCAATATACCGTTATATCCGCTGGACCTTTCTGGTTGTGGGGATATATAGGACTTGTAGGTTCACCAAGAACCCGACGAACCCAGAGCCAATAATTGAGCAACATCTTGCAATGATTTTTTTTTAAGTACCGGGTATATAGCAATTATTTTGGGAAAATGTATACATGGAAAAATTGTTATGAAAGACACCTATGTATTTCTGAAATGGGAACAAAATGTAGATTTTAGAAACAGTAGATATTTGCACATTTTCGAAATTGGGAGTACCCATACTAGCATGAGAATTATAGGTCATTTTTCAAAATGACTTATTTTTACACATTGTCTTTCATTTGGAAGGCAGAAATGCATCGAAAGTCAATAGGTAATAACAGTTGCTCTACAATTCTGTGTTACCCTAATTCTCCCGATAAAAATGGTACCTCACTTGTGTGGGTAGCCCTTGTGCCCACAACAGGAAATGGCTCAAAATGCAACGTGGACGTACCACATTTTCACAATGAAAAATTACCCTTTTTTTGCAAAGTGCCTAGGTGTAGTTTTTGAACCCTAGCTCTGCCGGCACCTAGGGAAACCTAGCAAACCTATACATTTTTGAAAACTAGACACCCAGGGGAATCCAGGATGGGGTGACTTGACTGCCTCCCACCAGGTTCTGTTACCCAGAATCCCTTGCAAACATAAAAAATTGTCAAAAAATCACATTTTCCCCACATTTCTGTGGTGGAAAGTTCTGGAATCTGCGTGGATCCACAAATTTCCACCCACCCCGCGTTCCCCAAAGTCTAACGAGAAAAACGGTACCTCACTTGTGTGGGTCGGCCTAGTGCCTGCGACAGGAAACGGCGCAAAACGCAACGCGGTCCCACCTCAATTTCGCAGTGAAAAATGACCCTTTTTTGGCAAAGTGCCTAGCTGTAGTTTTTGGACCCTACCTCTGCCGGCACCTAGGGAAACCTAGCAAACCTATACATTTTTGAAAACTAGACACCCAGGGGAATCCAGGATGGGGTGACTTGACTGCCTCCCACCAGGTTCTGTTACCCAGAATCCCTTGCAAACATAAAAAATGTAAAAAAACACATTTTCCCCACATTTCTGTGGTGGAAAGTTCTGGAATCTGCGTGGATCCACAAATTTCCACCCACCCCGCGTTCCCCAAAGTCTTACGAGAAAAATGGTACCTCACTTGTGTGGGTCGGCCTAGTGCCTGCGACAGGAAATGGCGCAAAACGCAACGCGGTCCCACCTCAATTTCGCAGTGAAAAATGACCCTTTTTGGCAAAGTGCCTAGCTGTAGTTTTTGAACCCTACCTCTGCCGGCACCTAGGGAAACCTAGCAAACCTATACATTTTTGAAAACTAGACACCCAGGGGAATCCAGGATGGGGTGACTTGACTGCCTCCCACCAGGTTCTGTTACCCAGAATCCCTTGCAAACATAAAAAATTGTCAAAAAAATCACATTTTCCCCACATTTCTGTGGTGGAAAGTTCTGGAATCTGCGTGGATCCACAAATTTCCACCCACCCCGCGTTCCCCAAAGTCTAACGAGAAAAATGGTACCTCACTTGTGTGGGTCGGCCTAGTGCCTGCGACAGGAAACGGCGCAAAACGCAACGCGGTCCCACCTCAATTTCGCAGTGAAAAATGACCCTTTTTTGGCAAAGTGCCTAGCTGTAGTTTTTGGACCCTACCTCTGCCGGCACCTAGGGAAACCTAGCAAACCTATACATTTTTGAAAACTAGACACCCAGGGGAATCCAGGATGGGGTGACTTGACTGCCTCCCACCAGGTTCTGTTACCCAGAATCCCTTGCAAACATAAAAATGTAAAAAAAACACATTTTCCCCACATTTCTGTGGTGGAAAGTTCTGGAATCTGCGTGGATCCACAAATTTCCACCCACCCCGCGTTCCCCAAAGTCTTACGAGAAAAATGGTACCTCACTTGTGTGGGTCGGCCTAGTGCCTGCGACAGGAAACGGCGCAAAACGCAACGCGGTCCCACCTCAATTTCGCAGTGAAAAATGACCCTTTTTGGCAAAGTGCCTAGCTGTAGTTTTTGAACCCTACCTCTGCCGGCACCTAGGGAAACCTAGCAAACCTATACATTTTTGAAAACTAGACACCCAGGGGAATCCAGGATGGGGTGACTTGACTGCCTCCCACCAGGTTCTGTTACCCAGAATCCCTTGCAAACATAACAAATTGTCAAAAAAATCACATTTTCCCCACATTTCTGTGGTGGAAAGTTCTGGAATCTGCGTGGATCCACAAATTTCCACCCACCCCGCGTTCCCCAAAGTCTAACGAGAAAAATGGTACCTCACTTGTGTGGGTCGGCCTAGTGCCTGCGACAGGAAACGGCGCAAAACGCAACGCGGTCCCACCTCAATTTCGCAGTGAAAAATGACCCTTTTTGGGCAAAGTGCATAGCTGGAGTTTTTGGACCCTACCTCTGCCGGCACCTAGGGAAACCTAGCAAACCTATACATTTTTGAAAACTAGACACCCAGGGGAATCCAGGATGGGGTGACTTGACTGCCTCCCACCAGGTTCTGTTACCCAGAATCCCTTGCAAACATAAAAAATGTAAAAAAAACACATTTTCCCCACATTTCTGTGGTGGAAAGTTCTGGAATCTGCGTGGATCCACAAATTTCCACCCACCCCGCGTTCCCCAAAGTCTTACGAGAAAAATGGTACCTCACTTGTGTGGGTCGGCCTAGTGCCTGCGACAGGAAACGGCGCAAAACGCAACGCGGTCCCACCTCAATTTCGCAGTGAAAAATGACCCTTTTTTGGCAAAGTGCCTAGCTGTAGTTTTTGAACCCTACCTCTGCCGGCACCTAGGGAAACCTAGCAAACCTATACATTTTTGAAAACTAGACACCCAGGGGAATCCAGGATGGGGTGACTTGACTGCCTCCCACCAGGTTCTGTTACCCAGAATCCCTTGCAAACATAAAAAATTGTCAAAAAAAACACATTTTCCCCACATTTCTGTGGTGGAAAGTTCTGGAATCTGCGTGGATCCACAAATTTCCACCCACCCCGCGTTCCCCAAAGTCTTACGAGAAAAATGGTACCTCACTTGTGTGGGTCGGCCTAGTGCCTGCGACAGGAAACGGCGCAAAACGCAACGCGGTCCCACCTCAATTTCGCAGTGAAAAATGACCCTTTTTTGGCAAAGTGCCTAGCTGTAGTTTTTGAACCCTACCTCTGCCGGCACCTAGGGAAACCTAGTAAACCTATACATTTTTGAAAACTAGACACCCAGGGGAATCCAGGATGGGGTGACTTGACTGCCTCCCACCAGGTTCTGTTACCCAGAATCCCTTGCAAACATAAAAAATGTAAAAAAAACACATTTTCCCCACATTTCTGTGGTGGAAAGTTCTGGAATCTGCGTGGATCCACAAATTTCCACCCACCCCGCGTTCCCCAAAGTCTTACGAGAAAATGGTACCTCACTTGTGTGGGTCGGCCTAGTGCCTGCGACAGGAAACGGCGCAAAACGCAACGCGGTCCCACCTCAATTTCGCAGTGAAAAATGACCCTTTTTTGGCAAAGTGCCTAGCTGTAGTTTTTGAACCCTACCTCTGCCGGCACCTAGGGAAACCTAGCAAACCTATACATTTTTGAAAACTAGACACCCAGGGGAATCCAGGATGGGGTGACTTGACTGCCTCCCACCAGGTTCTGTTACCCAGAATCCCTTGCAAACATAAAAAATTGTCAAAAAAACACATTTTCCCCACATTTCTGTGGTGGAAAGTTCTGGAATCTGCGTGGATCCACAAATTTCCACCCACCCCGCGTTCCCCAAAGTCTTACGAGAAAAATGGTACCTCACTTGTGTGGGTCGGCCTAGTGCCTGCGACAGGAAACGGCGCAAACGCAACGCGGTCCCACCTAAATTTCGCAGTGAAAAATGACCCTTTTTTGGCAAAGTGCCTAGCTGTAGTTTTTGAACCCTACCTCTGCCGGCACCTAGGGAAACCTAGCAAACCTATACATTTTTGAAAACTAGACACCCAGGGGAATCCAGGATGGGGTGACTTGACTGCCTCCCACCAGGTTCTGTTACCCAGAATCCCTTGCAAACATAAAAAATTGTCAAAAAAAACACATTTTCCCCACATTTCTGTGGTGGAAAGTTCTGGAATCTGCGTGGATCCACAAATTTCCACCCACCCCGCGTTCCCCAAAGTCTTACGAGAAAAATGGTACCTCACTTGTGTGGGTCGGCCTAGTGCCTGCGACAGGAAACGGCGCAAACGCAACGCGGTCCCACCTCAATTTCGCAGTGAAAAATGACCCTTTTTTGGCAAAGTGCCTAGCTGTAGTTTTTGAACCCTACCTCTGCCGGCACCTAGGGAAACCTAGCAAACCTATACATTTTTGAAAACTAGACACCCAGGGGAATCCAGGATGGGGTGACTTGACTGCCTCCCACCAGGTTCTGTTACCCAGAATCCCTTGCAAACATAAAAAATTGTCAAAAAAACACATTTTCCCCACATTTCTGTGGTGGAAAGTTCTGGAATCTGCGTGGATCCACAAATTTCCACCCACCCCGCGTTCCCCAAAGTCTTACGAGAAAAATGGTACCTCACTTGTGTGGGTCGGCCTAGTGCCTGCGACAGGAAACGGCGCAAAACGCAACGCGGTCCCACCTCAATTTCGCAGTGAAAAATGACCCTTTTTTGGCAAAGTGCCTAGCTGTAGTTTTTGAACCCTACCTCTGCCGGCACCTAGGGAAACCTAGCAAACCTATACATTTTTGAAAACTAGACACCCAGGGGAATCCAGGATGGGGTGACTTGACTGCCTCCCACCAGGTTCTGTTACCCAGAATCCCTTGCAAACATAAAAAATTGTCAAAAAAACACATTTTCCCCACATTTCTGTGGTGGAAAGTTCTGGAATCTGCGTGGATCCACAAATTTCCACCCACCCCGCGTTCCCCAAAGTCTTACGAGAAAAATGGTACCTCACTTGTGTGGGTCGGCCTAGTGCCTGCGACAGGAAACGGCGCAAAACGCATCTTGGTCACACCTCAATTTCGCAGTAAAAAATGACCTTTTTTTTGCAAAGTGCCTAGCTGTAGTTTTTTAACCCTACCTCTGCCGGCACCTAGGGAAACCTAGCAAACCTATACATTTTTGAAAACTAGACACCCAGGGGAATCCAGGATGGGGTGACTTGACTGCCTCCCACCAGGTTCTGTTACCCAGAATCCCTTGCAAACATAAAAAATTGTCAAAAAAAACACATTTTCCCCACATTTCTGTGGTGGAAAGTTCTGGAATCTGCGTGGATCCACAAATTTCCACCCACCCCGCGTTCCCCAAAGTCTAACGAGAAAAATGGTACCTCACTTGTGTGGGTCGGCCTAGTGCCTGCGACAGGAAACGGCGCAAAACGCAACGCGGTCACACCTCAATTTCGCAGTGAAAAATGACCCTTTTTTGGCAAAATGCCTAGCTGTAGTTTTTGAACCCTACCTGTGCCGGCACCTAGGGAAACCTAGCAAACCTATACATTTTTGAAAACTAGACACCCAGGGGAATCCAGGATGGGGTGACTTGACTGCCTCCCACCAGGTTCTGTTACCCAGAATCCCTTGCAAACATAAAAAATTGTCAAAAAAAACAAATTTTCCCCACATTTCTGTGGTGGAAAGTTCTGGAATCTGCGTGGATCCACAAATTTCCACCCACCCCGCGTTCCCCAAAGTCTTACGAGAAAAATGGTACCTCACTTGTGTGGGTCGGCCTAGTGCCTGCGACAGGAAACGGCGCAAAACGCAACGCGGTCACACCTCAATTTCGCAGTGAAAAATGACCCTTTTTTGGCAAAATGCCTAGCTGTAGTTTTTGAACCCTACCTGTGCCGGCACCTAGGGAAACCTAGCAAACCTATACATTTTTGAAAACTAGACACCCAGGGGAATCCAGGATGGGGTGACTTGACTGCCTCCCACCAGGTTCTGTTACCCAGAATCCCTTGCAAACATAAAAATTGTCAAAAAACAAATTTTCCCCACATTTCTGTGGTGGAAAGTTCTGGAATCTGCGTGGATCCACAAATTTCCACCCACCCCGCGTTCCCCAAAGTCTTACGAGAAAAATGGTACCTCACTTGTGTGGGTCGGCCTAGTGCCTGCGACAGGAAACGGCGCAAAACGCAACGCGGTCACACCTCAATTTCGCAGTGAAAAATGACCTTTTTTTGCAAAGTGCCTAGCTGTAGTTTTTGAACCCTACCTCTGCCGGCACCTAGGGAAACCTAGCAAACCTATACATTTTTGAAAACTAGACACCCAGGGGAATCCAGGATGGGGTGACTTGACTGCCTCCCACCAGGTTCTGTTACCCAGAATCCCTTGCAAACATAAAAATTGTCAAAAAAACACATTTTCCCCACATTTCTGTGGTGGAAAGTTCTGGAATCTGCGTGGATCCACAAATTTCCACCCACCCCGCGTTCCCCAAAGTCTAACGAGAAAAATGGTACCTCACTTGTGTGGGTCGGCCTAGTGCCTGCGACAGGAAACGGCGCAAAACGCAACGTGGTCACACCTCAATTTCGCAGTGAAAAATGACCCTTTTTGGCAAAATGCCTAGCTGTAGTTTGTGAACCCTAGCTCTGCCGGCACCTAGGGAAACCTACCAAACACACACATTTCTGAAAAGTAGACACCCGGGGCTTCCAGGGAGGTATGGCTTGCGTGGATCCCCCAACGTTTCCTTACCCAGAATCCCTTGCAAACCTCAATTTTAGCTGAAAAAAATCACTTTTTTCACACATTTGTGTGTGGGAAAGTGTGGCATCACTGGCCTCACACAAATTTCCTACCACCCAGCGTTCCCCCAGGTCTCCCGATAAAAATGGTGCCTCACTTGTGTGGGAGGCCCAAGTACTCGCGACAGGCAAGGGCCCACAACGTAGTGAGGCGACCTCAAAATTGCCTATCTCAAAACCACCTGGTTTTGCAAGGGAGTCACCTGGGTTTTGGCCCGTGCTCGGCGGTCATCTAGGGAAACCTACCAAACACACACATTTCTGAAAAGTAGACACCCGGGGCTTCCAGGGAGGTATGGCTTGCGTGGATCCCCAACGTTTCCTTACCCAGAATCCCTTGCAAACCTCAATTTTAGCTGAAAAAATCACTTTTTCACACATTTGTGTGTGGGAAAGTGTGGCATCACTGGCCTCACACAAATTTCCTACCACCCAGCGTTCCCCCAGGTCTCCCGATAAAAATGGTGCCTCACTTGTGTGGGAGGCCCAAGTACCCGCGACAGGCAAGGGCCCATAACGTAGTGAGGCGACCTCAAAATTGCCTATCTCAAAACCACCTGGTTTTGCAAGGGGTCACCTGGGTTTTGGCCCGTGCTCGGCGGCCATCTAGGAAACCTACCAAACCCACACATTTCTGAAAAGTAGACACCCGGGGCTTCCAGGGAGGTATGGCTTGCGTGGATCCCCCAACGTTTCTACCCAGAATCCCTTGCAAACCTCAATTTTAGCTGAAAAAAATCACTTTTTTCACACATTTGTGTGTGGGAAAGTGTGGCATCACTGGCCTCACACAAATTTCCTACCACCCAGCGTTCCCCAGGTCTCCCGATAAAAATGGTGCCTCACTCTGTGTGGGAGGCTCAGTACTCGCGACAGGCAAGGCCCCACAACGTAGTGAGGCGACCTCAAAATTGCCTATCTCAAAACCACCTGGTTTTGCAGAGATCACCTCGGTTTTGGCCCGTGCTCGGCGGCCATCTAGGAAACCTACCAAACCCACACATTTCTGAAAAGTAGACACCCGGGGGCTTCCAGGGAGGTATGGCTTGCGTGGATCCCCCAACGTTTTCTTACCCAGAATCCCCTGCAAACCTCAAATTTAGCTGAAAAAATCACTTTTTCCATACATTTTGTGTGGGAAAGTTGTGGCATCGCCGGGCAGACACGCATTTCCTACCACCCAGTGTTCTCAGGTCTCCCGATAAAAATGGTGCCTCACTCGTGTGGGAGGCCCAAGTACCCGCGACAGGCTAGGGCCCAAAACATTTTGTGATAGGCAATTTTGATGTCGCCTCAATACGTTTTTGGCCCTTGCCTGTCGCGGGTACTTGGGCCTCCCACACGAGTGAGGTACCATTTTTATCGGGAGACCTTGGGGAACACTGGGTGGTAGGAAATGCATGTCTGCCCGGCGATGCCACAACTTCCCCACACAAAAATGTGTGGAAAAAGTGATTTTTCCACCTAAATTCGAGGTTTGCAGGGGATTCTGGGTAAGAAAACGTTGGGGGATCCACGCAAGACATACCTCCCTGGAACCCCCGGGTGTCTAGTTTTCAGAAATGTGTGGGTTTGATAGGTTTCCCTAGCTGCCCACCGAGCACGGGGCCAAAACCGAGGTGACCTCCCTTGCAAAACCAGGTTGTTTTGTGATAGGCAATTTTAATGTCGCCTCAATACCTTTTGGGCCCTAGCCTGTCGTGGGTACTTGGGCCTCCCACACGAGTGAGGTACCATTTTTATCGGGAGACCTTGGGGAACACTGGGTGGTAGGAAATGCATGTCTGCCCGGCGATGCCACAACTTTCCCACACAAAAATGTGTGGAAAAAGTGATTTTTCCACCTAAATTCGAGGTTTGCAGGGATTCTGGGTAAGAAAACGTTGGGGGATCCACGCAAGCCATACCTCCCTGGAACCCCCGGGTGTCTAGTTTTCAGAAATGTGTGGGTTTGATAGGTTTCCCTAGCTGCCCACCGAGCACGGGGCCAAAACCGAGGTGACCCCCTTGCAAAACCAGGTTGTTTTGTGATAGGCAATTTTAATGTCGCCTCAATACCTTTTGGGCCCTAGCCTGTCGTGGGTACTTGGGCCTCCCACACGAGTGAGGTACCATTTTTATCGGGAGACCTTGGGGAACACTGGGTGGTAGGAAATGCATGTCTGCCCGGCGATGCCACAACTTCCCCACACAAAAATGTGTGGAAAAAGTGATTTTTCCACCTAAATTCGAGGTTTGCAGGGGATTCTGGGTAAGAAAACGTTGGGGGATCCATGCAAGCCATACCTCCCTGGAACCCCCCGGGTGTCTAGTTTTCAGAAATGTGTGGGTTTGATAGGTTTCCCTAGCTGCCCACCGAGCACGGGGCCAAAAACCGAGGTGACCCCCTTGCAAAACCAGGTTGTTTTGTGATAGGCAATTTTAATGTCGCCTCAATACCTTTTGGGCCCTAGCCTGTCGTGGGTACTTGGGCCTCCCACACGAGTGAGGTACCATTTTTATCGGGAGACCTTGGGGAACACTGGGTGGTAGGAAATGCATGTCTGCCCGGCGATGCCACAACTTTCCCACACAAAAATGTGTGGAAAAGGTGATTTTTCCACCTAAATTCGAGGTTTGCAGGGGATTCTGGGTAAGAAAACGTTGGGGGATCCACGCAAGCCATACCTCCCTGGAACCCCCGGGTGTCTAGTTTTCAGAAATGTGTGGGTTTGATAGGTTTCCCTAGCTGCCCACCGAGCACGGGGCCAAAACCGAGGTGACCCCCCTTGCAAAACCAGGTTGTTTTGTGATAGGCAATTTTAATGTCGCCTCAATACCTTTTGGGCCCTAGCCTGTCGTGGGTACTTGGGCCTCCCACACGAGTGAGGTACCATTTTTATCGGGAGACCTTGGGGAACACTGGGTGGTAGGAAATGCATGTCTGCCCGGCGATGCCACAACTTTCCCACACAAAAATGTGTGGAAAAGGTGATTTTTCCACCTAAATTCGAGGTTTGCAGGGGATTCTGGGTAAGAAAACGTTGGGGGATCCACGCAAGCCATACCTCCCTGGAACCCCCGGGTGTCTAGTTTTCAGAAATGTGTGGGTTTGATAGGTTTCCCTAGCTGCCCACCGAGCACGGGGCCAAAAACCGAGGTGACCCCCTTGCAAAACCAGGTTGTTTTGTGATAGGCAATTTTAATGTCGCCTCAATACCTTTTGGGCCCTAGCCTGTCGTGGGTACTTGGGCCTCCCACACGAGTGAGGTACCATTTTTATCGGGAGACCTTGGGGAACACTGGGTGGTAGGAAATGCATGTCTGCCCGGCGATGCCACAACTTTCCCACACAAAAATGTGTGGAAAAGGTGATTTTTCCACCTAAATTCGAGGTTTGCAGGGGATTCTGGGTAAGAAAACGTTGGGGGATCCACGCAAGCCATACCTCCCTGGAACCCCCGGGTGTCTAGTTTTCAGAAATGTGTGGGTTTGATAGGTTTCCCTAGCTGCCCACCGAGCACGGGGCCAAAAACCGAGGTGACCCCCCTTGCAAAACCAGGTTGTTTTGTGATAGGCAATTTTAATGTCGCCTCAATACCTTTTGGGCCCTAGCCTGTCGTGGGTACTTGGGCCTCCCACACAAGTGAGGTACCATTTTTATCGGGAGACCTTGGGGAACACTGGGTGGTAGGAAATGCATGTCTGCCCGGCGATGCCACAACTTTCCCACACAAAAATGTGTGGAAATAGTGATTTTTTCCAACAAAATTTGAGGCTAGCAGGGCATGTTGGGTAAAAAAACAGTGAGAACCACGCAAGTCATTCACCCTTGTACTTCCCCCTTTGTCTACTACTCAAAAATGTAATGGTTTGCCTAGGTGACGACTGAGCTAGGGCAGAAAGTCCCCTGCTACCCATTGTGGAAAAAAATATCTTACAAAAGGCCATTAAACAGACACAAATATAAATCTAACACTCATTTGATAAAGCTAATCCACCACTTACACAGGTTGGTTTTAGCACCTCCAGAAACGCTGGCTTCAAAGCACAAATACTTATCAAAGTATATAAATATTGAAGCCAAGCCTTCTGAAGGGGAGCCATAAAGCCACATCACGGCACCAACCACTTTATGGTCCATTCACACGCCATTCACACACCACACACAAGACTTCCGTACCGCCAGCCACAGGCCCAAACAACCATATCACTTGCACTCACACAAACATACTGCCGCCATGCAAGGGCCCATCACATTCATATGCCACAAGACATAATGACTTTGACTATATTCTACCACCTGTCAAGTCTCCACCTCCTTCTTCCAGAACGTTACCGAACTCATGCCCAGTGAACCTATACTAATGACTTCCATGACAGCCACATGAGGCTCAGGAAGACATGTCTTTCATGCACCTTTAGTGCACTCACTATGCTAAATCCAACTCCTTCCAGTTTGTGGATGCAAGTTGGGGGGTGCTCGAGTATGCCGTGAAGCCCATTCCTCAAGCTGAGCAAGCATATCTACCTTTGAAACTAAGGCAAAATGCTGGAAATTTTCAAAAGGTAACATCATAAACTATGAACGGATGAATGTGAAACAAGGGTAGTCCGTGACAACGTAGCATATGTCCAATCCACCGTTATGTGCAGTGACTGTAATGCACTTATCATACAGCAAACTGACCATCTACTAAGTTCTAACGGAGGATGAACATGGCAAGCAGCATTGACCCATAAGTACCACAGTAAATTCAGTGTGAGTGTGGCAGCAATGGATTTGAATCCATGGGTGAAGAAGAAGTCAGGACGTGTATCTATACTACCTTTACTATCTGCCTTCTACCTTTGCAATATTCCTCGGAAAGCGTACCTACCGTAAGCTGTTCTAACCCGTTCGTGTGTCTGTCCTCAGAGTCCTGACTAACCCTGTCCAATTGTTAAGAGACCCTATACTAATGCCTTTCATCTCTAGCTACTTGAAGCTTGAGTGAACATTTCTGTCACGAGCTATCAATGCTCTCACAATGCTCTATCCAACTCCTTCCAGTTTGTGGATGCAAGTTGGGGGTGCCCGAGTATGCCGCTTAAACATTTCTCGAGCTGAGCAAGCATATCTACCTTTGAAACTAAGGCAAACATGCTGGAAATTTTCAAAAACTTCCTAAAGAGAACATCATAAACTACGAAGAACGGTTGAATGTGAAACACGGGTACTCCATGACAACGTGGCATATGTTCTGCCCACCAGTATGTGCAGCGTGGGGACTATAATGCACTTGTCAATTGGCGAACAGAACAACTACCACGTTCTGAAAGCAGATAAAGGTGTTGAGAAGTCCATGATTTCATGAAGTAGAGGAAGAAATATCCTGCAGCTGCTTGCGTAGTGAAGGAGTGGCCCACAGGCAGTAGGTATCCATTCACACCAATTGAAAGGTTATCCTATTGGCAGCTCCACCTCAGTCAATTTCCCAGTATTTTGCTTTAGTGTGATACAACATAAAGCAAGTAGGAAAACAGAAGGCAGGCTTACTTGGGCACTGGGGACAGTAAACACGAGTCTCCTGCCTCTTTCCCTGCATCGAGCACACTTTACAACGACGACATGGTCGCTCCTTTTTGGGTGTTGCAGGAATTTTATCTGCAAAGTGTCGCTCCTGCAGCCTTGCCACGTCCTCCAGAACACATGAAGTGGAGGCTTCTGCTTCTGTAGCAGTAAGACTTTCAATTACAGACAACTGAAAGTCAAGGAAAGACATGAGTCTTCCTGTGGTGGTCTCACGATAAACAACATACGCATTGTATGTTGCCATCTGGATCAGGTGCGTAAACAGTTTCTTATACCAAGTGCGAGTTTTACGACTCGCATTGTATGGCTGAAGAACCTGGTCGTTCTTGTCCACTCCGCCCA
The DNA here is from genome assembly GCA_963921515.1 of Calotriton arnoldi. Classification (NCBI taxonomy): domain Eukaryota; kingdom Metazoa; phylum Chordata; class Amphibia; order Caudata; family Salamandridae; genus Calotriton; species Calotriton arnoldi. Next base: position 380,791 of record CAWUFW010005961.1, on the reverse strand, counting down.
TGTACTTGTTGTAATCAAGTATACAGGTGGGCTTGTGGACTTCGGCCATCTGACCCCAAACCGTGACAGGGGAAGTGCTCTCAGCATGAATTGTAGTGAGCATGTACACATCACGCCTATCTGAGAACTTAACTGCGAGCAGTTCGTTGGAACGCAACGCAGTGCTCTGGGATTTCTGGAGCTTCTTGCAAACAAGCTCCTGCGGGAATCCTTTGCGGCGACAACGAATTGTACCACAAGCCACGGTGCCAGCTTTGTAGAGCTCACTGAATAGCTCTACTCCTGTATAGAAATTGTCCACATAAAGGTTATAACCTTTGTGAAGAAGTGGCTGGACAAGCTCCCATACAATCTTTCCTGTGACCCCTAGCATGGGAGGGCAACCTACAGGGTTAAGAGTTGTGTCCTTCCCTGTATACACTCTCAAGCTGTACACATAGCCAGTCGAGCTCTCACACAGCATGTACAGCTTGATGCCATAGCGAGCGCGTTTGCTCGGAATGTACTGCCTAAACAGTAGCCGCCCTTTATACAAGATCAAGGACTCATCAATGGCTATATTCTTTCCGGGAGTATAAACCTCTGGAAACCTGGCAGACAAATGTTCCACGACAGGCCGAATTTTGAACAACCTGTCATAGTCTGGATGGTCCCGGGGCAATGCAGCAGAATTGTCATTGAAATGCAGCATGCGCTGCAATAGCAAAAAACGATCTCTGCTCATGTATGGTGCAAAGATGGGGGTTAACCAAACCGTGCGAGTAGACCAGTAGGATAGCAAGGTTGGTTTATGCACTACCCCCATTTTAAGTGTGAGGCCCAAAAATATCTTCAACTCCCCTAGTGAAGTGGGAGTCCACTTGCGCGCCCTAGAATGAGGCCCAAGAGTGCCTCCTTGCTCCCTCAGAAATTGTTCGGCACGCAAATTTGTTTGCTGCACAATTTCGTCTAGGAAGTCAACACCAAAAAAGAGATGGAAGTAGTCAATTGGCAAAAAATTTGCCGTATCTACTTTACATCCAGCGTCACCAGTGAAAGGCGGAATTTGGGGCTGAACTAAATTGGGAGGCTGCCAAGACAGCACTCCGTCTGTGCTTGCGGCCGCACGTGCCTGCACTCTGGGTTGCTCTAACCTGTTACGGGTGTCCTGCTGCACAGACTGTGCTGGCAAAAGGACAGCACGACTGACATCGTCTCCTTCAGAATCGCTGGACGATGAGTCATCGGATGGAACTGCGCCGACTGAAAAGTCACTCCCAGATTCGGCTCCATTGTCCTCTCCCTCAGATGCTGTCTCAGTATCTGCTGTCTCAGTCTCTGATCCTGCCTCAGAGCTGGACTCCAGAACCAGATTTAGGGCCTGGGCAGCATCCATCCAACGATATGCCATCTCTGCTAGTGCCTAAACTATCCTTTTAAAACACAATCCTACGTAGAAGGCAGATAGGTTGTTGGTTTTAAAGTGTAGGTGGGTGTGTGCGCGTGAGTGAAGTGTTAAAGTCAATAATGACGAAGTCACCTTACCTTTGCGAACTCTGTACGCTCTCCAAAAAGACTAAGAAAGAGAGAAAAAAGACACAGTATTACTTTACCTTGCCACATACCCATCATCGCAGCCTTTTAGCGCTGGTGGGAGCCATTGCAACCATCATTTTGGCGCCAAGATGCCTACGGGTGAACGTGTGCTTTACAATTGCACACTAAGACCTCCTTTGATGCGCCCACTACCATCCTTGCAAACGTGCCCCTCATCTCTCCATAGCCCCTCTCTCACATACATTTAGTCTGTTACAAAGTGTTTCTACTTTGTGGCTTTACTAATCCACTTAGCTGTCTACATAATACCGATCTGTTCGTTTCAGCATACCCTTTATGGCGTCAAAACTGCCACTACACAAAAGTCAGATATCTCTATCTAGCAGAATATTTTTTTTGTACTCTGCAGCAGTACCACACTTTACTGCCTTTCAGGTAACTTCAAAGAGACTCATTATAGTTCTTTCACAGTCTCATAACTTCAGCACTGAGAAATATCTCTGTAAATAAATATTTATATATATATATATAACAATTAATTCCCAATGTCAGCGCGCTCAATACCTGGTGCAGGCAGCAACGGGTAGAATCCTTACACGATATTTAAATTCAGAAACACAAAGGATGCCGCACTCCAGAGACAGGTTTCAGAGTTGCTTTATTTTCACCACCACTACCACCAGTCGTGGTGAAAATAAAGCAACTCTGAAACCAATCTCTGGAGTGCGGCATCCTTTGTGTTTCTGAATATATATATATATATCCATATGAATCATGACGAGAAAAGGCGCCCTTCCAGGTGGGCCAGGGCTTCGTAGCGACATTGCCGCTTTACTATTCCAAATGAAAATCATGACGTATTATAGCACAAGGGAAGCCCTCCAGTCGAGAAAGGAGGTAACAGCAGTCAAAGAGTACATGTATCATATATATCATTCACTCCAGGGCCGGCATTAGCGCTGGTGGCGCCCTGTGCGACAATGTCTGCTGGTGCCCCACCAATGACCACCTCTGCCATGGATTCCCTCACTAGCACCATTTAACAGTGCCCCTCAAGTCTCAAAAACCACTGTCTCTCAGATTCATTTAGTTTTATAGCAACACTCGCACCAGTGTACGGTGTCAGAGCACTTTACACCACACACACACACATTGCACAGAGACAACAGTACATAGGATATGCTACATCAGACAGGACAAGGTGTAGTGTAGCAGTAACATGCCATCTATACTGGCAGGCAATATAGTTTGAGCCCTTATTCTGGGAAAGCACAAATCCAGAATTTAAAACGTACCATCGTTGGGGGTTCTCTTTCATAATAAGAATTATTTTCTACCCAAATGAACCCTTTTCACAAGATTAGATGATGAAAGACTGGGCAAAAAAAAACATAAAGCTGGCACAGAAGCAGTAACCCACTAACCTCTTTACATTATATGCACTTTGTTACGTGCATGCCTATGGCTCCCCTGGGAGCAGATTGTGGCCCCCATAATTATGTACATAATTGCCCCACAGGCAGACTTGCCAACCCTCCCGATTCAGGCGGGAGACTTCCGATTTCAAGGCTAGTCTCCCGCCTCCCGATTCCTTCAAGCAAAAACCCGATTACTCGGGGGTTTCAGCTGACAGGGCTTGGTATTGTGTAACGTGGTGTATGCACTGCCAGCAACCTGCAGGCCAGTGCACAACACTTGCATCACCCTCTTTCTGCCTGCCATTGCACTCCATTTATTCATTTATTTATGCGTTTTTATATAGCGCGGACTTTACCCGAAGGTGTCAGAGCGCTTCACAATAGGAACAGTAACATTACATGAGGAGTCGGTTACACGTGAGCATAATACAAAAGCAAGCGTTACATTACATGAGGAAAGGTGACAATTGTGCAACTAACAAAAACAAACCAGATACAAAGAGGCATACATTCCAAGAGGAAAAAGTGACATGATACATGAGATACAAATAGAGGTATAATACTGCAAAACGTGTATTTGAGTTTCAAATGTCCGATCCTGCAGCAGCACACTTGCTAAGCCCATACATGACAGTAACCCGATTCAAGGCCCCATTCTCCGGGGCGCGCGGCCTGATTGGCGGAGACACTAGGGCACGCTCTAACTCACTTGCCCAAGCGAACAATTCACTAGCTGTGCCGCCTGGAGCTGGTGACCGCTGGCGTAGTACAGCCGCCGCCAGCGCGTCACTGGGTAGCCTGGCACAGATAGCATAGAAGGGGTGCAAACTTATTGTTCATCAGCATTATGGTTGGGATGTGGGAGCATACACCTCTTTAGGGACTCTAGAAGTTATAGGCATAGGGCCCTCTGCAGTGGCTCTAGCTCTGGGACGGGCTCCAATGCATTCAGAGGTTCTAACAGTGGGAGCGGTGATAGGGCACAGGGTCTCTGTAAGTGGTGCCAGGACTAGAGCGTCCACTCAGGCGGCAGCAGCAGCAGAAGGTGAGGGGTACCAGGGCATAATTTCCTCTGCAGGTGCTCTAGCAGCAGGAGGGCAACTTATGGGCACACAGGAAGTGGCAAGGCATGTGTACCCACCCCTATTCAGTAGTAGATGAGACCACAGGGCACGTGCCCTCTGAAGGGCCCTAGAAGGTGTAAGGGTGCCATGGCATGAGTCATCTGCAGATGCTCTAGCACTGGGAGGGGAGGTCGGCCATGCAAGGGCTCTAGCAGCGGGTGCTCTCACATGCAAGTGCCCTTCTTTGGTGTCAGTAGAAGAGGTGGCGATGGGTGGCCCTTCAAGAGCTCCAAAAGTTGCAGGGGTGCCACAACACAGCACGCACTTCAGATGCTCTCGTATTGTGAGAAGATCCGCGGCATGTAGTGCATATACACGTGGGAAGAGTGGTAAGGCTTGTGCGCACCTATAGGGTCTGTGCAGTGAGGGGGAGCACTGGGCTAGCTGTTGGGGCATGTTTATCCCTGTTGGGACTCTGTCATTGGAGAGGCCTTGGGAAAACTGCAGTCATGCAAGTGCTTCAGGGCCGAGGACATGCATATTTCGATACTGAACTAACAGTAGTGACGGGCCATGTACATTCATTTGGGAGCTCTGACGTTGGAGGAGTGCAATGAAATGGCTGTCTCTCCTTGGGGACTCTAGCAGTCCGAAGAGCGACAGCACACTGGGTGCAAGAGACGAGCATGCACCAATTTGCAGAGTGCAAGAGCGCGGGTGCCCACTGAGTGCCAGAGGAGAGTATGCGACGATTTGCAGAGTGCAAGAGCGTGGGTGCTCACTGACTGCCAAAAAAAGCATGCACCGATTTGCAAAATGGAAGTGCATTGGTGCCCGAAGTCAATGTAGGAACTTTGGCAGTAGGGGTGTTGAAGCTGCTTGTGCAGCTCGTTCCTTCACAGAGCCAAAGCTCTCTATAGTGCGCTTAGAGTGGGACTTCCATGGAAGGCTAAAATGTAACGGTGAAATATTGAACGGTCCCATGTAGCATTGGAATGTACTCATAGCAAATATGACGTTGTTGTAATTTCAATGTGTGTTAACAAAATAAAAAACAGAATTAAACATAAAAAACAACACAAACCAGGCATTTTAGATGGTAAATTTTGGCAATATTTGCTACTTGTCATCTCTCACTCTGTAAGGAAAAGCTGGAGGCACAAGTGACAGGCAGCAAAACAAGAAAAATGTTTCACTTCGTTTGCCCTAGTTGTTGGGCAATCCTCTAATCTATGGGGCTAAAGCAAGAAATCTGGCTTTCGTGTTTGGCACAGAGTTATATTTCATCCATCAGGTAAATTAAATGATCAAGGAAGTTACTATCAATGAAACATGATAAGAAGGACACTTACTCTATCTAATCATTTCACACATAGATCTTACTCGAGCTCTGATGTTTCCAAGTCTAGACTACTTCCACATGGTGTTGCTGAGCCTACTCAAAACACAGGTCTATAAACTACAGAGAGGACAAAACAAATAAGACTCTGAAATGCATATCATGTTCCTTAAAATTACTCCAATGCCTGTAATCTGTTGGCATTTATGCCCACAGGGGGTCGGCCACTGAGCAGAAGGACCGACCCCCTGCCAATATCGCCGCCATTTAAAAAAAAAAAAAAAGCCTTTATTTTTTATTTTTTAGAGGGCGATCGTGCCCCCAGGGAAAAACCAGGTACATTAATTTTAAAATATGCCCCCGGGGGGGGGCGACCCATCACCACGAGGGCCGACCCCCCCAAAGACATCCCTGGTGTCTAGTGGGGTTTCCTGGCCGTGGATCGCAGCAGCGCTGCGATCCACGGCCAGGAAACTCTTTCAGGAAGGCCTCGTTTGAAAGGGGAGACTCTCCCCTTTCAAACGAGGCCTCCCTGAAAGCTGGGGAGGCCGTTTCCAGCCAGATTTCCCCATCGGAGTCGAGCGCGGCCTTACCTGCTGCTGTCCTCGGCTCCGGTGGGGAAATCAGTGACGTCAGAGCGCCTCGCGGCGCGCTGACGTCACAGATGGGCGGGAGGGGGGGCGGGGGGAGACGCAGAAAGCCTTCCACGTCTCCCCCAGGGGGAATTAAAAAAAAAACTATCTCCGGTGCGATGCACCGGAGGTTTAAAGGGGGCCCTCCCTGGTGACGGCCAATGGACGTGCGCCGCACCAGGGAGGTAGTGCTTGCGTCGGCCATTGGCCGACGCAAGCACCAAAGGGGTTAAAACCACAACTAATGGCCAGTATTTTTGTTTTGAAAAGATGACAAACTTACCCCTGACAGGTAATGAATGTCAGCAAAGTGAAAAAAGATCACAAAGTTAGGTTGGCCACATAGAGGAAGCATTTCACTGGTGCGTTCCCCATGGCTTCTTCTGCCGACTGGGAGGGTCAAAGGTCATGCTTGTGTGGGCCCAGCCCACCTGTTTCACCAACTAGAACCAGGCCTGATGGATAGAGAACTACGGGAGATGGTACACTGCACTGTCAATGGTTAAAGGTAGGGTTACTGGAATTATGCAAATCTGTGGCCACTGCATTTTCCGCAAGATTATAGATGAGGTACATTTTTCATATAATCCATCGTTTGCTTCATAATCTGCAGATTCCAATAAAGAAATTGTTTCTAGCTCAAACAGATTACAAGTTAATAAAAATACGGCAAACTGTGTTACCACTCAGTGGAAGCCCTTCCCGAAGGTTGACTATTCACCTTTCTGCTGCTTAATTTTGTATTTGGGTGTCCAAGTGGTACTAATGAGGTAAAACCTTTGCCTAGATGGTGTTAACGTGTAAAAATTCCCCAAAAATGAAAAAATTGCACACAAAATGTGCCGCATATCATAACATAATTTTCTTTTTCTTGCTGCATAATTTATTCAACTCCGCCACACAATTTGGGCTTCATCTTCTGCATAATTATAGTAGCCCTAGTTAGAGGGGTCCTTTGTTGAACCCAAGATGGCAATCACAAAAAGGACAGCGGACATGCCATCACATCCTGAAGTCCAGGCGACTCTCTGGTGTGTCAAAGATTCAATCAATCAATCATTTAGTACTTGTAGAGAACGGCTAATCACCCTGGGGGTATCCAGGCGCTGTGCTGCAGGTATCAGTTGAAGAGCCAGGTCTTGAGTCCCTTCCTGAAGTGAGTCAGCGAGGGTGCGGTGTGGAGGGGGAAGGTGTTCTAGGCTTTGGCGGCATGGTGGGAGAAAGAGCGTCCTCGGGATCGGCAGAGACAGATACAGGGTGTCTGTGCAAGGGAGAGGTGTGTGGTGCAGAGATTTCTGGTTGGTTGGGGAAAGGTCAGGCTGTGGTTCATGTAGGCTGGTCCTTGGTTGTGCAGGGCTTTGTAGGCATGGGTCAGCTGCTTGAAATGACATCTCTTCTGGACGGGGAGCCAGTGGAGGTTCCTCAGGTGCTGAGAGATGTGGGTCCTCTTTGAGAGGTTGAGGATCACTCTGGCTGCTGCGTTCTAGATCGTCTGAAGTCTTTGCGTGAGTTCGGTGGTGGTGCCTGTATAGAGTGCGTTGCTGTAGTTCATTCGGCTGATGATGAGGGCCTGTGTCACCATTTTCCTTGTGCAGATGGGGAGTCATCTGAAGACTTTGCGGAGCATGTGGATCCTGTGGAAGCAGGCTGAGGAAACGGCGTTGACCTGGTGTTTCATGGATAGTTTGCTGTCCAGGATGATGCTGAGGTTGAGGGCGTGGTCTTTCGGCATGGGTGTTGGTCGGAGCTCCTCCGTAAGATGGCCTCCATGTTCCCTTGAAGGGGATGCCCATACACGTGTCCAATGGAGTCAAGGCGAAGGATGGCTCACGTAGCACTGAGCTCTGGGCTCTGATCCCTGGACTGAACAGCAATGCACCTTACAAGGACAATATCTCCACCCGTTGATTTTTTCCTAACCCATTTGCACACTAGACGTTTTGGCTGACTTCCTGACATATTGGCACTGTCAAATGCCAGACAGCATTCACATCGCAGGAAGCTTGACTAGTTTCCGGTTTCTAAACTCACCTCAAGTTTATTGAATTTGAAATCGAGGACTCTGCTCATGGCAGTAGTCACTCATGGGCCAGCTGCATCAGCACGCTTACTCCATTTTGACAACCACATAAGGAAATATAATATTACTAACTAAAGATAACTGGTAACCAGTGGCATAGCAAGGGAGGGGATGGAAGGGGGGGGTGCCCCCCGCTCTTAACTGCGGCCATTGCGGTAATGCAGGAATCAACAGCAATTCCCCCCTACTACATGTGGCCGCCGCGGGGCGGCAAATGCAGGGGCTGCCACGGGTGGCAAAAGGTCTAGCTACGCCACTGCTGGTAACAGCCCTGTCAGACACCCCTCATTGTCCCAACGTAGGCGATGAACAGGTGACTACGGCTGGGAACTAACGGACAGGACATATGACCGCAGCAGAAATGCTACTTTGTTTCTTATCTGCAAAGGAAGAGAAAATGGAGAGCCTACAGGGACGACGGTCTGGAGGACGGGGGTCTGGTAAAGGGAATGTACGCTGAGATACCTGGGGAGACGAACAACGAGAAAATAAAAGGCCAGAGGTTCTCTGCTAGTGAGTGGTAAATCTCGGGGAAATGAAGATGCTTCTGTCGGGGTCTAATAAACAGCAATGGGACGGGAAAGAGGGTGGGTATATTTGGGAGCCTTCCCCAAGAAAATAAAACAAGCAATACCAATGTCAATAGGTCGGATTTTAATGTGCTAACACACACACACACATCATTTGTTCATACCTTTGCACGTGAAAGCCAGACCATCTTGGCTTTGCAATTGCTTGTTTTTCTGTTACCCACTTCTTGTGACAGATGCTGTGTATGGACTCAGAGATGTGTATTTTCTCTTTGTGCCTCTGTGTTTATATCCTCGAAATTTCGAGACAAAGAAACCTTCGTGTACAAAATCACCCTAATAACACTAATAAATCATAGCACTTAAACACTTGACATAGGTTGATTGTTTTGCTCAAGTAAAAAACAAACCTCCTCCGTGTAATGTAGCATCGAATGGTCATTTCACAGCAAACACGCACCCCTGTCTAAGCGAGGTATGCTATGGCACTGACTTCACCACGGGGTGGATGTTTGCTGGTTTTTATTTTCATCAGATTCCACCTCTTATTTTGGGAGGTGAGTGGGCCGCGGTGATTCAGCCGGGCGCTGCCATGGTTGCTGATGCAGAATTACACATTATGCAGGAAGTTTGGAATGCATTCTGCAGATGTCCCAATGCCAGATCCATGATTTATTCATGGGCGAGGCACCAGCGCTGTCTATGAATCATGGACTGAAGCAAACACAGAGCTTCGCATCAAGCAGCACAGAAGGACCCTGCATAGGCCTGAAGTGTGATAGATCACTGCAAACCCTCAGAGAAGAAACATAGCCACAACAACTTCTCTTCTAACTATTTTTGTCTGTGAAAATACGTTTTAATTATTACCAGTCAAATAGAAGAGTGTGGTCTAGCTGATGACTCTTTTCCTGGTTTAGCAAATAAACCATAATTTGTTTTCTATCAGTGGCTACCCTTGACTAGTCAAAAGCATTCTTCTAAAGAGTCTCAGCTCCAAGTACGAGCTAAAACAAAGTAAAAACTGTTTTATGTCAGGTTAATCTAGCCTAAGAAATTGTATTATGTTTTTCAATAACTTGTGACACACCATCAAGACGGTTTCTTGGCACTAGAGATAAGATGCAGCATGACGTCACAGACCAAGTAGTGAAATGTTAGTTTTATTGAGGGTCATGTCGGTTTCTAGGTCTTCTTTATTCTGAAGGTGAGTGAGAGTACCAGACACTCGAGGTGAAGGTGGGGGGAGGTGAGGGGGGGGGGGGATAAAGCACGGCACTTAGAATATGCCAACTTTAGTGAGAAAATTTCATGAGCCTGGGGGAGCAGGAGCCGTGTTGTCTAGAAGTAGTTCATTTTCTGTTGAAACAGGGTGTGCCGTGTTTCTGATAGGCTTAGTTCACAACAGAAAGAGGCATTAACTGCATCCACTTGGCCAGAGTTGGCAAGCACAGTGGGAAAATGCCAGAGCAGGAGCTATACATTAAAGCTGTAGTCTCATTTTTAGGTCGAGCATTCGAGACCTCTTGTATATACTTTATATATACGTGTATGTACTTTGTGGGCTCTGAAGATCAGCCCTAGGACTTGTCTGCTTCCGCTTAGGGACTTTTTTTTCTGTTCAACTGCCTCTATTTAACTGTCTTGATAGAAAATGACCAGTAGAGGTCAGTAAAATACCAGAATTGCTTTCTGCTGAGGGACTTTCTTTCTATTATTTTTCTGGCAACTGCCTCAATTTAACTTTCTTGATAGAAAACGACCAGGAGAGGTCAGTAAAATACCAGAATCACTTTAGCATTCTCTAGATTCCAGTCCATAGAAATTGTCTTCCACGAGCACCCGTAGACAATAATATTTTTTTCAAATCTGGTATTTTCAGTGATATGACAACCGAAGGCCCTGATTTTATATTAAAAACAGAGCTTTGGACTATACCATTTCCCGCTGAAAGGCAATATTTCTCTCCATGTGTTCCCATACCTGGCATGTCACGCAGTTCGGTGCTTACTTTCCCTCCATATTAAAGGACAGTAGATGTTTCAGCACCCAGGCTAATGTGTTGCATAGCTAAATACATATAAGGTTCCAAAGGTGAGACCGATTGCATTGCAAATGCTTGTTTTAATAGAGAAGATATTTGTTGTAATCCTAATGAAGTCCAGGTAGCCATAGAGTAGGTTATAGGAAGAAGGTTTTTTAAGCTTAGTTCCAGGCTAATCAAGATGGTAAGTAAGTAGCAGATAGCATGTAGATAGCCCCACCAGGAGCAGCATCCTTGCTGCTCAGCCCACACACTACAACTGTCTCTCTCTCAACCACACCAGGCACTCCAGCATTCCACCACTCACATGCATACTGGCTGAGCAGCAGAGAACAGGTAACTAAAGGAAAGGATGCAAAGTAACAATTCAGGTCACAACAATATTCCTAGCCTGCGGGTTAAAAATCTAGATTTTATCCAAAACAAGAAGGCGGATATTATGTGGAATTTCTTTTTTAACTGATGCCCTGGGCAGCAATAGACATCCCAATGAAGCGATTATGTCACAAGAGTAAAAGCATCTGACACCAATATAGAAACACTTAGATTCGTGCTCGAAGGTCAAAGCAAAGAACCAGAGTGGCAAAACAGTTAACAAAAACAAAGAATATAACTGGAGAAGCTCAAACGAAGACAAGGAAATATAGAGGCTAATGAAGAACGGCCCATGAACAGATTTCCAGAAAATCATGTCTCATTATCATGCTGGAGGGATGCAGTACTCTAGGATGCCAGAAGAAATGCAGAGGAAAAGAGCAAGACCAGCAATGTGTCCACAGTAGGTATGGTTAAGGAAGGGTAAAATGGCATGCTAAAGACCAGAAAAGAAAACTTTAGGAAAGGCAGGAGAAAGAATGATAGTCGCTGTGATAGCATGATACCACAGAGACTATCTGAAACATTTTCAACTCCTGTCCAGAACCATATGGATATAGGTCAAAATTGGTTTTATGTAAAAGTCTCTGAAGGTGTTGAACCAATCAATAATTTTCAGGATGTTGCTGAGACCACAGCCACAACTGAGTCTTTAGAGGTCATAGAGCAATAGGCTTAGTGTGTGCCAAATTTTAACATATCGAACTTGGCTTCCTGCATCACCGAGCATAACCAATGAGCAATAGTAGGAGGCAATACCTCTAGATGAGATTTTCTGAAATAGATTAGGAATTGAAAGGTCAAGGAGGAATATAGAGAAAATGTTCGCTTCTGATACTCCGTGAGACAACCAGCCAACCATAGTTTCGGACATTCTGGGAAATAGGGGTAAAAGATGGAGGAACACCCAGTTTTAGTTCTCTCAGAAATTTAGAAGACTACACCCCCCAGTAGAGTAAGTCCGGTCTCTAATAGAGAGAGAGATCCCAGACATGACACACAACATAGAAACAAGGCTTAATAGCATGGTTAGTGTGGCAGAGAGTTCTTTAAATGAGAGGTTGGAGGCTCTCAACGTGCAGCTCAAAAAAGATAGAAGCAAACTGATGCATCGAGTGTCCCTTGTACCATCTAGGAGGGTTAGTACCTTTTGGTCATCTTTACCTATATCAGTTATAGGGCAAGTAGCACTGGTCAAAATGGTGCTTTTGCCTCGTTTCCTATATTATTTTATTAATCTCCATTTGCTTGTCCCATGCTCCTTCTTTAGACAGCTGCACTCATCTCTGGCCATGGCAAACTGGGCTAGGACTGAGCTCTCGTGGGGCTGAACTGAAAGCACTCTGCCTCATAGAAAGGAGTGAGCTGGCCTAATGAAATACTTTATATCCCAGACCTAGGATACGCTTTTGGAGAAAATTAATAAACAAGTGATGGAGCAGGATAAATGAAAAAATGTAACCTCCTAATAATTTTCGTAAAATAATTAATAAACATGTTCGTTTAAGTAAATAACCAACAATGTATGTTACATGTAAAGGGTTAAAGGTAACACGCTATTTTTGTGTGCAGATTAATCTACTTATAATTGTTGACGTGTCTAACATAATGTAATTTTTGCGTACTAATAAAATTTTAAACGCATGATTTATGCTTTTTAAATAAAACGTGTGGTGGCAAAATAAAGCGATGGTAAGTAAGGGACGGCTTTATATGTTGCTTTTTTGCTAGGTAATACCTAATTGGGGTACGTAGAAAGACGGGAGGGAAACAAAAGGGTTTATATTCTTTATTTTAACAATATTTTGTTTATCTTTCAAAATAGTGCGCTTAGGCCTGTTGAGCAGCGAAATAAAATGGCCGCCATAAGCTAGAGTATGCATGGGCAAGAAGCCGCGGGGAAAAAGGAGAAAGGCTGTGAAAAAAGAATGACCACGTGTTCGTGCTGAGAGCCTAAGATGGAAGTATGGTCAAGGCTATTGTGACCTTTCTGAGCAAATGTGTGCCAAGATGATCAGCAAGAAGCGTGAGAAGTCAAACTGAATAAATGGACGGAACTGTTGAATCTAAAAAGTATCAGAAAAAGATACAATTTGGACTGATCGAAACTGATGAGTAATGTCATGAACTGTGGGAAACGATGCAAGCATGGACATTCCACAAAGAACTGGTTAAGACAAGGAAGTTTGATTAAAATGTATATGGACTTGAATGAACCAATGAGAGAGAATCACGCCATAGAGATGCAACATTTTTATTCAGTAAGCTAGAATTAGGGTATAAGAAGACCTACTCTTGGTGGGGAGGGGTTAGATGCTGCAGAGGTTAGATGCTGGAGAGAGTGGATGCTGTAGATGGGTGAAGTTGCGGTTGCTGATGCTGACGAGCTGATGCTGCTATTTTATATTTTTAGTTGAGTATAAGATGCTGCTTTTGGAGAACCTTTTTACTCCTGATAGATTTTTCATTTAAAGCTAGTAAATTTTCCAAGACAGATAGATTGGTCTTTTGGAGTTCTTGCTGTGACAAACTTTATCTTCCATCCAATAGGTATGCATTGTAATTTCAATTTATTCTTATAAATGATGATAAATGTAATAATATGAGTGATAAACTTAAACTTATGCATTGTTTCTAAAACTTTATATAAACTTTATTATCTTTAAACAAATGACTCAGTGATTCTTTAGCTCAATAATTAAGGTAAAATGTTAAAGAGTTTATTGTGATTGAGCTGGTCTTAATCACCATCAACTGATTCCTACTAGTTGGTCCATCGACCAATGAGCGGAATACCTTAAAAGCAATGAGAAACATTATGTTGTGTTAAAAAAAAGGTATCCCGTCTCCTTCCAGCGAATCGTTTTCTCCTAGTTTAAGGACGGAGGTAATCCAGGGAAAGAAATGAGTAAGTGAATATATATGCGGTGTCAATGGGCCCCACTGTCATATGGATATAATCTGTGTATTGGAGAGATAGTTGTACCTGGATGACCGAGTCATATAGGAGAAGAATTTTTATTGTTAGCTCTGGATCACAAGTCTACGAACAAAACACACACACGCACGCACGCGCAGACACACACACAGACACTGACACTGACACACACACACACACACTCTTTTACGTGGTGGTTCATAGTGCATAACTTCAATAAACAGTGTGGGACACAGATCCCTGTAGGAATGATTAGTTTCCTCATCCTGAGAGAGAAGATGTGCGTCATATCAACAACTTTATTGTTCCTGGGTGGAATGGTCCAGCGGGGACAAACCGAGCTGTGGGGAAAAGGGAGGGCATGGGAGAGTTGTTTGAGAGTAGTCTTTCTGTCTTATGCTAATATTTTTTCTTGTTCTTTTCATGTTTATACCCCTTGGAATTTTCAAGGAAAATGTATATGGATAACCTGAATGCACAAAACCCTCGTCTCTATGTATGATACCACACATGTAAACAATACTTGATGCCCAGTTACTGCACTATATTGTATAACCCTCTACTATCCATATACATCAATAAAATATTGGAAATAAAATCTAGTGATTAGGTTAGTCAGACAGAGATGAGAATGGACGCTCATCTGGAGAATCATCATGAAAGGAAGGAAGGTGTAGCATTGGAAGAGTTTCATTTTAGGAGAAAATAATCAATGTTCTGGGTTCCAGGCACAAAACTCACAAAATAGTGGAAGCTGGCAATTGAGGAAGGAGGTAAATAAGTCCTCTTCCAGGGGATCCCTGAGGCAGTGATCACATAAAACGCTTTGGGATCCAGCATCCAGTCACAGCAGTCTCTAAAATTTCTCACGTGCCAGGCGACAACAGTAATGGAGAGACCAGGAAGGGAATTTTTATTGTACAAGGCCGAGTCTCACAAGAAAAACTCATATAGTGATGGCTATAGCTGCTAGAGTCTTCAGCTTAATCCCTTACAGCTTGTTGATATAGCATGCCACTAAGATCTTATTAATTGATAGATTGATTGGAAATGGACTGCAGAGAACTGACGTCCCCAGTCATGAATCCCAGCAGGTTCACACCCCAAGTTAGCCTGCATCCCTCTAATTCCATTTTCACGTCTGGATATGAGTTGTTGATGGCGTTGCTGTTCCATTCTTCAACATGCTTCAACCATCAGTGTAACTCCTTCAAGCAGTCACTATCTAAAGAGATTGTATGCCTGCTGTACGAAGAGACAGTGTTGTGTGTTCTTCAAATAGTAATAAGGAATTTAATCCAAGTAGTCTCTCTTACAGGAAACAGGTGGGTCCGGTTCTGGTGCAGTAACTGTACTGAGCTGGAACACGAACATGGAGCTAATACATGTCACGCTCTAGAACATGCAATGACATAATACATTCTAAAAATATGCAAAACATAACACATCCCCTTACTTATAAATATAAAAAATACAATAAGATTCCTTCAATTTAATGGATACATCACCAAAATAAAATATGCAATATAATTTCTTAATATTTCATTGATGCATAACCCACATCATCCCTTTAATTAAAAAGAAGGGAAAAGAAAGAAAGAAGGAAAGAAAGAAAGAATAGAAAGAAAGAAAGAAAGAAAGAAAGAAAGGAAGAAAAAGAGAAAACATTTGTTAAATTGAAACATATACATCATCCCAAAACAAAATCCTTAAGCCAAACGGGTAATTCTCTTTTCCTGCCACTTTTACCTATGGAACTCTCACACATACTTCCATCGCAACCACTTTCAGTACCACTTGTACTTGGTACACCCATCCTAGATACACCCATCTCTCCATCCCTGACTTCTTCATTGGCTAACTCACAAATATCTGTAGTCCAGAGGGGATCTGTTTTTTTTCCTAGTGTCAGAATCCACACCTGAAGGAAAATCCTTACCACACACAGCCACCCGTTTCAGATTCCATACTTTGCCATCCTCTAACCTCACTGCATTTCTAAGAATCTCATTCACTCTTTGTGGTTGGAAGAATTGGCTCTCTCCTTTTTGTGTCCACACAAAAGAAAAGGGGAGGAGAAAAAGATAAGTCCTGTGTCGACCTCCTCAAGGAATATACACTCACACAAAGATACAGGACCAAAACTGATCAAAAGAAATTCTGGCTGAATGGGGGATACCCAGGTGTATAAAACTGCCCTCACACACAGCAAGCTGTGTCATGCTTCATCATAGGGCCTGCTAAACACACCCCGCGCTAGCCAACGCTGGGGTGGAGCAATAGGGAGGGGGTGGACAAAACGACATAAAGTGAACACCTCAAGGAAGGGGATCAGAAAATGAGGAAAAAGAAAAAGTGCAGAGAAAATGTGATTAAGAACAGGTAAGAGCAATCCCACTCATAACTTTATTGCTGGGCATTCTCCACCTGAATTAAAAAAAAAATTTTTTTGTCTAGCCGTCAGACCTATGGATGATGGTAATGTGACCAGTAATAGGTCACTTACCCCTCCATTCTGCTATGTATGTCGACATGTTTCAGCCGTATAAGGATTAAATAAATCAGTACACCAGCTTTCATCAGGACAAACCTCAAAAGATCCCTATTATACTGACCCGAAAACCCAAAATATGGAGACCGGGTCAGGCAAAAAACCAACAATCATTCATTGTGTTGATAAGAACCATGTGGAACCGAGTTTACTGTAGAACCCAGCTTAAACAGGCGTCAGAGTGAGAACAACTCCCTCTAGTCACACTTTCGTCAAGGTGAGTTGTTTACCAACCAGTCGTCACTCTCGGCACCGTGTACCTTGACAGGTTTCCTGATTCTTACCCAATCACCCACTTTAATACTGATGGTCTTGACTTTATTATGAACATCATAATACTCTTTGTTTTTGTGGTGATCATGCTCCAACATTTCCCTTACCAGTTCAGGTGACCATTTTTTCACAACAGACTCACACAGCCACTCTGGAGAAAATTTACATCTCTGAATCTTCCCTCTCATCATTACAAATGGAAACATACCAGGGCGGAGCTTGCCACGGCTCAAGATGGCCGCTTGAACTGAGAGCTCTGTGCAGCCATCTAGACTATCCGCTCATAATCCTGCATTGGGACGATAATAATTCACACGGACCGACAATCCACACGTCGGAAACAGCGCTGTGTGCGAGGGTGCTCTCCGCGACTGCTGCGTCGGCACT
The DNA here is from genome assembly GCA_963921515.1 of Calotriton arnoldi. Classification (NCBI taxonomy): domain Eukaryota; kingdom Metazoa; phylum Chordata; class Amphibia; order Caudata; family Salamandridae; genus Calotriton; species Calotriton arnoldi. The sequence continues at coordinate 363,624 of CAWUFW010005961.1, read as the reverse complement.
GGAGTGAAGATATCGCCATCAAACTGCGGCGGCTCGGAGCCGCGCTTACTGGCCTGAAGATTGGCGGCGGGATCCTGCAGTGGTGTGCCCGAGGCGCTCGACCTGCAACGGGGTAGCTGGCGTGGAGGCTGCGGGACGCTGTGGGCCCGGAGAGAGGACGTGCGACCGTCTGGATGGCTGCGGTGAGTGCTGCGGTGTGTGAGGGAGAGCGGCGAGGCCTCCCTGGGCTGCACCTCCCCACCGTGGTGCGATCCCCGGCGCTGGAGCTCTGGAGGCAGACTGCAAGGGGCGCATAAGCGGTGGCCTCTCTCCCCCCTAGATAGCCTTGATACGCATGGTGACGGCGGCTAGAGGGGATCGACTGGTGACCGGGGAGTGAGCGACTGAGCTGCTTCTACTGCTCCCTTGGGCCGGAGGCGGCGAACTTTGATCACGGCCATATTGCACAGTGACTCGGGTAGGAGATTTAGATTGCGGCCCTCCGCCTCCCCTGGGGATCCCGGGTGAGCGGAGGAATCACCGGCCTACTCCCTGCACCAAATCTGGGCATAGTGGTGGCCTGCTAAGAGCAGAGTGCCCTAATCAGCGAAATTGCGCACCAGTGGGGCTACGGTGCGTCTAGTGACGTGACATAGGCCACAGGATCCTCTCGGACAGAGAAACAGCAGGAGCAGGAGAGGTGGCTGAATATAGCTCCTGGCAGAGACTGTGGAGCGGAAGAGTGCTGCAGCTGACTACCTGCCTGGGTTGGGCCTAGTTCTCTTACCTACTTGCTCGGTGGCCGTCGGCGGGGAGTGCGATATTGGACGCCGCTAACGGGCCATTCCCCTGGACCCCAGCGTTCATGTTGGCAGGCTGAGCTGTAGCCTGGGGCGTGTTGGCTGGTGGCCGGTTGGAGTTGCTGCTACTGTTCCCGTGCAGACTCCTGAGAGCAGACGCACACTAGGCCCACATTGGAGACAGCACTATGGGCAAAGTCGACAAAGCGCAGCCCAAGATCTCCTTCGAGCAACGGAAGTCGAGGACTCGAGATGGCACACCCGAGAGCCAATCGGGAGCACAGGGGGAGACGCCCGAACAGGTGGATGGAGACATCCGGACCATACTGGCTGCCATGCAAAAAAGTTTATCTGCAATTGACACTAAACTAGACTCATTAACTTATCGCATGGACCGCATGACGGAAAGAATGGACAAACTGGTGGAACGCTCTGACATGACGGAGCGCAGAGTCACAGAAGTTGAGGAGGCGCAAACAGAATTGGATACCGAACGTAAGCGGATGGGAATAGCGCTACAAAACCTGCAAGAGAAAGCTGAAGATCTTGAAGCGCGGTCGCGGAGAAGTAACATAAGAATTACTGGCCTTCCGGAGACGACTTCAATTGGGAACATGGAGCTGTTTGTAGGACGCCTTTTGGTCACCCTGCTGGGCACGGAAACATTCTCAACGATGTTCGTGGTTGAAAGAGCGCATCGCTCGTTGGGCCCGCGGCCAAATCCTGGGGCGCCACCGCGTCCTATAATAGCCAAACTTCTTAACTACAAGGACAGGGATGCAGCGCTGAAAGCCGCACGAGAAAAGCAGGTATTACACTATGAGGGTTCTGCTATTTCCCTTTACCCGGACTTCACAATGCGGGTCCAGGAGGCGCGCAGACAGTTTGCCCCCCTTAAGCGCCAATTGCGGGAACAAGGTCTTGATTACGCCATGCTGTATCCGGCAAGACTACGAGTCAACAGACAGGGCAAATCCAGGATATTCGGGGACCCTAAGCTGCTGCAGAAAGCCCTGAAGGAGTGGTCGAAAGAGAAGCCTTGCAGTCCGGTGCAGCGAGATGCAGAGGGAGCGGCTGGGGGAGACCTGGATGACCAGGACTGATGCTTGAAAAGGACTTAAATTCAGATAAGAAGTTAGGATCTTTAAGGGGAGATATGATGTATAGACATTAATCCTTATTTGCTGCTGTGGGGTGGCGAAAATAGTTACGCCCGGGGGCCATGGCAGGGGCTTGAGGCTGGGCCCTCCAGGATAAAAGATAGTTGGGTAGTTGGGAGTCCATGTAAACAGCAAACCGAATTCCTGATGCATTAGATGTCTGAGGTGGCTGACGGAGTGGGAAGGTAATCCACCTAAGCCTAGTTAGAAAGAGAGGGCCGGCAACATCCGCCCGCGTGTGAACACCACACCCTGGGGCCCACCTTTTGTTTTTTTTTGTTGAATGTAAAGATCAGATATGATTAATGGGAATTGTAGGGGGATTTCGCCAGTGCAGAGTTGGGGATTGCTTGACGTGGGTGGGGGGAGGGAGGGCTCAGAGACAAAAGTACTGTAAGATGTTTTGTACGAACGTAGCGTTGCATGTGCAGAGAGGTATCTACAGCGTTCACAAGGTAGAGCACAGACTGCGATCAGCAGAGCAGCCCACGTGATGGAGGATCATACCACTGAATGCAAGAACTCCCGCAGTAAGATTAGAGTCCTGACTTGGAACGTTAGAGGCCTCAATGACCACAGAAAATTAAGGAAAGTCATGGCATATATAGCAAGACATAATATTGATATTGCGCTGCTGCAGGAGTCGCACTTACCAAGTGGGTGCGCTATGCTGCGTAGAAGAGGGCTGCAGGGCAATGTCCATGCTGCGGGCTATACCACACACGCGCGCGGTGTTATTACTTGGGTAAACCCCAAATCACATTTAAAACTGGAACCCCTAGAAACGGACTTGGAGGGTAGATTTGTCATCACCAGATGTAGGGGAAAGGAGTAGACTTGACAATAGTAAATATATATGGTCCAAATTTTGACAACCCGAAGTTTTATGCTTTGCTGCTAGAAAAAATGCGTAGGTATGAAGGAGGCAATCAGCTCTGGGGAGGAGACTTCAATTGTGTATTGAATCCGCAATTAGACAGATCTGGAGGTCCAGACCGACGTCCTGCAGCTTCGGCACGCATAATAGCTGACGCTATGACACAATTAGATTTGTGCGATGTGTGGCGGCAGCGCCGACCGACTGAAGGAGGTTACACACACTTTTCGGCTTACCAGGACCTGCACACCCGGATAGACTACTGGCTAGCTGATAGGACCACGTATGGACAAATCCAGCAATGTGTTGTCCTCCCCCGCACACTGTCAGACCACTCCCCGGTGTTATTGGAAATAGATACCCCTCGGAAACATATCCCGCCATTTACATGGCGTTTCCCCCGTACTCGCTACTGGACTCCGCCTTCCGGGCTGACATGGCTGAGGCCATAGAAACCTTTTTGTGTGTAACGTGGGCTCGGTCGATTCGTTCGCAACAGTATGGGAGGCATTTAAAGTTTATATTCGAGGTGTCGCCATGTCTAAACATTCTGGTATCCTCAGAGCTATCCGTGGTCGATTAGTGACGTTAGAAAAATCCCTTAAAACACTAGAGCGGCAACTCCAGGTCCAGGCAGATGCAGAAACCCTAGATAAAATTAAAAAGCTACTTGCTGAATACCACGAGGAAGCAGACGCGGAACTTAAGCACCTTGGCAAGTACGCCGCAGCCCGTACATACGGTGAGGGCGAACGCCCTGGTGCGATCCTAGCCACCCTTATGAGGAAGCGTAGAGACACAAATGTAGTTGCTGAGATACACAGTGCAGAGGGCAAGGTCCTGACTGAGGAGGCGGACATGGCGGAGCGTTTCAGGCAGTACTATATGACCCTGTATAGCTCCCAGGGTGTTAGCTCGGACGAGGAAATACTTGATTATTTAACGTATATCAAACTGCCCTGGCTCACCAATACACACCGGGAGTATCTTATGAGGCCTCTGACGCTTGAGGAGGTAACGGCAGCACTGGCGGGGATGAAAGCGGGCAGTGCGCCGGGTGTAGATGGATTGACTGTCCAATTCTACAAAGAATTCAAAGATCTCCTGGTCCCCCACCTGGCTACCCTATTTGAGGAGATGAGTGAAGCAGGGGCTATGCCGCCATCCATGAGGGAGGCTGTGATAGTTGCCATTTTAAAACCTGACAAACCACCTAACGAGTGCTCATCGTACCGACCACTGTCATTGCTTAACGTAGACACCAAAATTTATGCCAAAGTCTTAGCGTCCCGACTAGCGCCTCTGATCCCGTTACTAGTAGCCCCAGAGCAGGTGGGATTCGTCCCCAGCAGAAATATAACTTATAATTTAAGAACGGTATTTGGAGCAATGCAGCATACTAAACAGGATATTCAGGCAGTGACAGTGTTCCTAGACATGGAAAAAGCATTTGACTCCGTAGAATGGAGGTTCATGAGGCAGGTGCTGACCAGAATGGGCCTTGGGAGCGTCTTCTTGCAAATGCTTGGGGTTTTATACAACTCTCCCGTGGCACGAATAAAAATTGGTGATTTAGTCACGGCTCCAATACAAATATCTAGGGGCACAAGGCAAGGTTGCCCACTATCCCCGCTCCTCTATGCACTAGTAGCAGAACCGTTGGCCTGTGCACTTCGAGAATACCACCGGCACAAGGGAATACGCTTCCCAGGGTATGAACTTATAGTCTCCACATATGCGGATGACACACTGTTGTATGTTAGGGATCCTGATAGCAATCTGTCGTCAATTCTGAGAGAGGTAGTGAAATTTGGCACTGTCTCGGATTTAAAGGTCAACTGGACAAAATCTCAAATGCTTCCACTTACTCCGCATACAAAACAGTTCACACCAGATTATCCCCTCCAATGGACGACTGACGCTGTACGATACCTAGGCATTAAAATACATACCGACTCGGAGCTGGTGTTCAGGGAGAACTATGGGGTCGCTGTAAGTAAGCTTGAAGACGATATTGATCGATGGATAAGGCTGCCGCTGTCATTAATAGGAAGGATTGCGATAATGAAAATGGTGGTGCTGCCCCGCTTCCTATTCCTCTTCGCCAATATACCTATAGTGCTGCCAAAACTTTTTTTCCGCACACTGACCTCCCTAATGATCAAGCTAGCCTGGGCAGGGAAACAGGCTAGAGTTAAATGGGACGTCCTCACGCTCCCGTATAGCATGGGGGCACCAGACCTGGACCTATATTATAGGGCGGCACAAAGTGCACATGCACACCTTTGGATGCACGGTCCGTCTGATATACCCCACCTGAGGATAGAGCGAGTGGTGGCGGCACCGCACCCACTCCCTGCATTGTTGTACAAGACGCCGGACCGGCGTACGGGAATTATGGACTCCATCAATGCAACCACGCAGGCATGGCAACACCTGCTGAAGTTGCAGGCTGGAGCTATAGCTTACTCCCCGCTGACCCCGATTGAATGGAGCCACTGGTTACCCCCGTGCAGAGACCGAGGGGTTGTACGAGCCCTACACGACTTAGATATGAGGCAGATTGGGGACATGTTTGTGGAGGGCGTAGTCAAGACTTGGGAAGCGATAGAGGCCACGGCAGATAGCCTCACCCTGTTACACAAATTTCAAATCTATAGAGTTAGGCACGCTATGGCTAACATACTGGGTAATGACTTAGCTGAACCCCCGGACCTAGCCCCCCTTACGTACGTGATCAAAACTGAATCCCCTGTTCGGATGGTGTCCACGATATATAAACTGTCCCAGGACTACCGGAAAAACTACTACACGAAGGCACGACTTGCTTGGCAGGTAGACTTGGGGGAGGAGCTGGACGATCTAATGTGGACATATTGCTGTGAGAGCACCAAGCGGATATCACTGAATGGCAGGCATAGGTTAATACATTTTAAGTTTTTAAATAGGGTGTATTACACTCCAGAGCGACTCTACAGATATGGGCTCCGAGAAACAGCAGAATGCGAGCGCTGTGGGGTAGACATAGCGGATTTTCTACACTTGGCTTGGTCCTGCCCGGGCGTCGCCACTTTCTGGTTGGGGGTATTCAGGGAGCTGGGAGAGATCATGGATACTACACTGGCCCCGGATCCCCTACTGGCCCTGTTAGGATACACCAAACCTATCGCTAAGGCAGTCAGACGATTGGTAGACATGGCATTGCTCCTAGCCAGGCGCAGAGTAGCAATTAGCTGGGCTAAGGGCCCTCTCCCTACGATAGCTAGCTGGGCAACCGATATGCTATACTGCAGCACTCAGACTGAGAATTACAGCGAACTACTCCCGCCGCGTACCAGACCCAAGAACTTCTGGGCACTATACACAGCATATCTTCAAACTAAACAGGCGGGGACAGAGGGGGACAAGGCGACTGTAAGCGCTGCAAAACACACAAGATGATGGACGGAATGTTGCACATTGGCAAAACATTCACCCCCAGTCACAGATCTGGGTTTAATCCATCGTTATTTTGCTCACCACGCCACCCCAGTTCAGACATGGCCATATGCAAATCAGTCTTGACCCTGTGCCTCATGGGAACAGTCCAGCCCGAACTGCCAAGCCATGTCTTCCCTGGACCGGAATCAAGCATCCTAGGACCGGTTTCTGGCTATCAGCCGTCATCAGCCAGGATAGCTTGACTCCAGTGGCGTAGTGAGCACGGGACCCACGTCTGGGCATACCCTTCCCACATAGGGCGAACAGCAAAACACACAAGATGATGGACGGAATGTTGCACATTGGCAAAACATTCACCCCCAGTCACAGATCTGGGTTTAATCCATCGTTATTTTGCTCACCACGCCACCCCAGTTCAGACATGGCCATATGCAAATCAGTCTTGACCCTGTGTCTCATGGGAACAGTCCAGCCCGAACTGCCAAGCCATGTCTTCCCTGGACCGGAATCAAGCATCCTAGGACCGGTTTCTGGCTATCAGCCGTCATCAGCCAGGATAGCTTGACTCCAGTGGCGTAGTGAGCACGGGACCCACGTCTGGGCATACCCTTCCCACATAGGGCGAACAGCAAAACACACAAGATGATGGACGGAATGTTGCACATTGGCAAAACATTCACCCCCAGTCACAGATCTGGGTTTAATCCATCGTTATTTTGCTCACCACGCCACCCCAGTTCAGACATGGCCATATGCAAATCAGTCTTGACCCTGTGCCTCATGGGAACAGTCCAGCCCGAACTGCCAAGCCATGTCTTCCCTGGACCGGAATCAAGCATCCTAGGACCGGTTTCTGGCTATCAGCCGTCATCAGCCAGGATAGCTTGACTCCAGTGGCGTAGTGAGCACGGGACCCACGTCTGGGCATACCCTTCCCACATAGGGCGAACAGCAAAACACACAAGATGATGGACGGAATGTTGCACATTGGCAAAACATTCACCCCCAGTCACAGATCTGGGTTTAATCCATCGTTATTTTGCTCACCACGCCACCCCAGTTCAGACATGGCCATATGCAAATCAGTCTTGACCCTGTGCCTCATGGGAACAGTCCAGCCCGAACTGCCAAGCCATGTCTTCCCTGGACCGGAATTAAGCATCCTAGGACCGGTTTCTGGCTATCAGCCGTCATCAGACAGGATAGCTTGACTCCAGTGGCGTAGTGAGCACGGGACCCACGTCTGGGCATACCCTTCCCACATAGGGCGAACAGCAAAACACACAAGATGATGGACGGAATGTTGCACATTGGCAAAACATTCACCCCCAGTCACAGATCTGGGTTTAATCCATCGTTATTTTGCTCACCACGCCACCCCAGTTCAGACATGGCCATATGCAAATCAGTCTTGACCCTGTGCCTCATGGGAACAGTCCAGCCCGAACTGCCAAGCCATGTCTTCCCTGGACCGGAATCAAGCATCCTAGGACCGGTTTCTGGCTATCAGCCGTCATCAGCCAGGATAGCTTGACTCCAGTGGCGTAGTGAGCACGGGACCCACGTCTGGGCATACCCTTCCCACATAGGGCGAACAGCAAAACACACAAGATGATGGACGGAATGTTGCACATTGGCAAAACATTCACCCCCAGTCACAGATCTGGGTTTAATCCATCGTTATTTTGCTCACCACGCCACCCCAGTTCAGACATGGCCATATGCAAATCAGTCTTGACCCTGTGCCTCATGGGAACAGTCCAGCCCGAACTGCCAAGCCATGTCTTCCCTGGACCGGAATCAAGCATCCTAGGACCGGTTTCTGGCTATCAGCAGCAACAGAACATCTAGATGGAGGAGACACAAGCTCTGCTGAGCTACTAGATAAAGACGTTGCTACGCCTGAATGAAGAGGGCTGCACAGGGTATTTACGGGGCAGAAAGGAAAGCATCAAAAGTTAAATCGTGGTTGGGGCTGAGGCTAGCCTACGATACTGTTTCTACTGCAAGGGGATGTAACTCGGGGGCTGCTCTATGTGCTGGGATATTTGCTTGCCAGATTAACTTATTAGACTGTGCTTTTTTTTTTTTTTAAATTTTTTTAAGATTGCAGCAGAAGGATGCTACTGTACTGTACACTACACCATTAATTTGTCTCTTGGAAACTGTTAATAAAAAGTTTAAATAAAAAAAAAAAAAAAAATGGAAACATACCAGTGGTATCACATTTGGCCACCCTGTACGCCCATACAGCCTTAAATACTGCATTTCTCCAATCATCGCCACTAGTAACAGCACCTTGAATTACCCTTTTTACCACCCGGTTAAACCTCCCAACTGTGCCATTTCCACTAGGATTGTAAAGTGCAGCAGTTTTATGCTTAACTCCCACTCTTTCAAAATATCCTTTAGCTGCATTGGACATAAACTGAACTCCATTATCACTTAAAAGTGCAGCAGGAATACCCTCAGCCCAAAAAACCTTGTCTAAAAATTTTAACACAGTAAACGTGTCTGCCTTCTCCACCACCTCCACAACCGGCCATTTAAAAACCAAATCTATTAGAACAATGTTATATTCCTGGGCATCACCAACTGATCCCAATAAATCAATTGCCACAATCTCCCATGGTTGCTTAGGAATTAACCCGTCACTCATAGGAGGTCTCAAAGTGCTAAAGGTTTTATCAGCAGCAGAACAGACTGCACACCTGCGAACAAACTTCTCTACCACTTTGTCCACACCAGGCCACCAAAACGACTCTTTAACCACACTCTTGGTCCTCACAAACCCAAAATGACCCTCATGACATAGATCAAGAATCACATTACGCACACCCTCCGGTGGAAATATTTTGCAGCCTCTCATAACAACCTCTTTTTCCACAGACAATTCTGATCTCACTTCCCAAAATGGCCTACACTCCTCACATAACAATTCTTTCCTTGGCCAACCATTTGACATGTATCTTAAAATTTGCTGCAAAACCTTATCCTCTTTCTGTTTATCCTCCCAATCTTTTTGCTTGAGGACTGGTGACCCGTAATCATGAATTAAAGCCACCTTAAAATCATTCCAGGGATCATCTTCACAGGCTTCTAAAGGACTTGGCAACCTTGATAAACAATCAGCCACCAGATTGTCTTTTCCTGGAACATATACAATACTATAAATGTAGTCCATCATCCTAATAGGCAACCTAGCAAATCTCGTTGAGGCAGATGTACTTCCTTCTGTAGTAAGTAACTTAACTAGTGACTTATGATCACTCCTAATAACAACAGGTCAGCCCCACACAAAAGCCCAGAAATGATCCAGTGCCCAGGCGCACACTAATTCTTCCTTCTCTATAATTGGATACTTCTCTTCCGTAGGAGATAAGGACCTGGAAGCAAACAAAATAATGTTCTCTTTACCACTATCAGCTTTTTGTGTAAGTACAGCTCCAAGCCCCTTATTACTCGCATCCACAGTAATGTAACTATCCATATTAGGGTCAAAACAGCTTAAATTTGGTACCTTTCCCAAAAATTCCTTGATGTAACCAAATTCCTCTTCACATAACGGGTCCGACACAAACTTTGTGTGTTTCTTAAGCAGTTGCCGAATATTAAACACTCTCTCTGCGAAATTTGGAATACATTTGGCACAGTACTCTGCCATGCCCAGAAATGACCTCACCTCATCCTTGTTGGTGGGAGCATGTGCTTCAGTAATTGCATTAATCAAGGCCTGTTTTGGTCTGACACCCCCTTCACATATTGCATGTCCTAAGAAAGTTACACTCCTCTCTGCACATTTACACTTACTCAACTCAACAGTCAAACCTTTGCTCTCCAGAATCTTGAACACTTTATGTAACCTCTCATCATGTTTGTCCTTATTCTCCCCAAAGACTAGGATATCGTCTTGGATAAACAGTACCCCTTTTTCACATTTTATTTATATATTAGTCATTGAAACACAGCTGCCGCTGATGTGAGACCAAACGGCATACGTTTAAACTGGAAGCACCCAAAGGGGGTAATAAAGGCTGTTATCTTCCTGGACTTCTCTGAAAGAGAAATCTGATGGTATGCGCTAGATAGATCAATAGTTGAGAACCATGATGCTCCCTTGAGACTGGACATCATTTCTGTGATTTTAGGTAGTGCAAAACGATCTTTCAGAATGTTATTGTTCACATGGCGTGAGTCTACACATAAACGGATTTTGCTATTGCTACGGCGAGCAATAACCACAGGAGAAATCCAGTCTGAGCAATCCACTGGTTCAATTACATCCATCACCTTCAACTTCTCCAATTCCTTAGACACCTCCTCTCTTATCATGATAGGTACCATTCTCATTTTGTGGACTGTGGGATTTGCGTCACTTTTCAATACAATGTCATGCTCAAAACCTTCTAACATACCTAACTGTGTGCTAAAAACTCTTGGATATTTATTTGCCATTGTCTCGCCTACCGTGGTTCCTACATCTACCACCAATACTTTGTCCAAACTGTTGGGATCCAGGACAATTTGAAGGTTACCCTGGTCATGCCAACCCAGAACAGATGGTCCTCTTTTTGCTACGTACAGTTTACCTCTTGCACGTCTGCCTTTAAAAACAAAAGATGACCATCTGAACCCAAGAACATCAATTTTGTCTCCTGTGAAGCTTTCAGGTTTAATATCCGATGAAGATAATTGTTCCCCTGGTCTATCCAAAAATGTGCTTTTCCACACATCCTCATTCACTATTGTGAAAGGTGATCCTGAATCCGCATACATTTTTATTCTTACACCACCAATGGATATTTTACACTCCGGTTTACCTTTGGTATTCTTTTCATCAACATTAAGCACAAATTTTTCTTGCAGATTCAAAACACTTCCTTGTTTAGTAGGTTCTTCTCCACTCTCACTACCACTAGAGCTTCTTGACTCATGAATGCACTTTACTTTATACTTCTTCTTCCTCCATACCTTCGCGTACTGTCCAACTATTCCACAATTACTGCATTTTTGCTGAATTGCTGGACAGGCTTTGCTGTATGCTAGATGTTCTTTACTGCCACAGCGATAACATCTCCTATTGTTGCTGGTACGTATGTCCCTAATATATCCCTTCCTATCATGCTCATCTTAACGTTGAAATACTGTAGATACACAGGATGGGTCTTTGTCTGGTTGCTTTAATTCGGTGGTGCACCTTCCAGACATTTCTGCCTTACACACAATTGTGAGCACTTCCTCCGGGGCGAGTCACCATTAATCCATAATCGTTCCTGTATTGTAGAATTATTTCCATGCATGACTAGTTGGTCTCTGATCAAATCATCATGGATTACGCCAAACCTACAATCAGTGGCCAACTTTTTCAACTCCGCCACATAATCATCGACCGCTTCACCTGTATGTCGTTTACGCTGGAAACATTTAAATCTGGTAATACCTATGCATACCTTGGGTGCAAAATATTTATCTAAATCTTGAAGTGCAGCTAAAAATACATTAACATCAACTGGCTTTTTTGGCATGCGGTTATACGTTTTCAACCCAACAGGACCCAATGAGTGTAAAAGGATCCTTTTCTTCTGTTCCGCCGACATCTTTTTAGCTTCATCAACAGCAGCAATATAATTCTCAAAATATTCCTTCCATCCAACCCGTTTCATTGAAGGTTCAGATCCTGAAGCCCAGAATGAATGTGGTGGATTCATTGAAAAATTTTGTTGCACCATAATATTTTACTGAAATTAGCTTAACAAATATGAATGCAATGAGACACTCCCCCAATGAGTTGACAAATATAATCCCTTGTCTTAAATGAAATGTAAATAAGACAATGCCAAAAAAAAGGTTAAAAAATTTTGCAAATGCATTCTGAATATTTGTAAAGTAGATGCAAAATAATAACACTCACACCTGTTTCCTGTGTTAAATAAGGGAATGTCTTGAACAATCCAGCATAATTAACCATGTAAATATTCCTTTACCTCCTGGTGGCTGTGAAGCGGTAATCCCAGATTTATAAATAAAATTAGCCGACCTTGAAGTTTTTAATGAAACCACCTTGACCAGACACCCATGCGTGAATGTCGTTTAATCTCCGTGAATGTTCGTGCACTCAAATGACAAGAAGAAAAAAAAATGTCTGCAACCGGGTCACGTTGCATGACCTCTACGTGACTAACTTGACATCGATGACTCACTGCCGCTTCCTGTGAGTTGACGCATATCCTTTTGGAACGAAGAATCAGGCGCACTCGCTGTCCGGAATAGATTCTATTACAGGACCGGAGGCTTCTGATTATGCTTCTCTTTCGTTTATTTGCTGCTCACAGCAGCCAATGAAAAACGTTTTGTATGCAAATAAAACTACATTTCCCATGATGCTTAGTTATACATCACATCCTGCATGACCCTATAAGAGCCACCATATCCTGTTGCTGTGTCTCTTTCTTTGCTGCTCACGCAGAGTTAAGTTGATTGCATGTTTATACGCCTTGCCGTAATTGCGCTTGATTACAATTCTAACGTTACATGCATTTATGCATATCTGATTGTTCGCGCGTTGCGCGCTATGTTATTTGCCAGCCCGCTCGGGCAGTGTATTTAGAATCTCATCCTGGGAGCACTGACACACTTGCCGTTCCGCCCGCTTGGGCTAAAATGTTTACAGGCTCCCGCTGGGAGCAAAGGGTACCGCGCTGTTCCCGACAGCGTTCTTTGGTCTAATTGAGTGCGCGCTAACCGCGAAGGCCTCCCTCATTTGCCGGGCGGTTTACTTCAGAGAGCTTGACTCGTCCCGACGTGCGTAGCCCAATTGGGCTACTTTTTAGTAGGTTTTGGGCTACGCACGTCACGCGCGGCCCCCCGATCGTGCCGAGGCTCATTAGCCTGCAAGAAATTGTACGGAGCATACGCCTGATTTGGCTGCAAAAGTCGTCGGGCCCTGGAGTGAGCACACACTCCATAGATCTACCGATTTGCTCTCTCTACGCCCTGTGGGCTGCAATAATTGTTATACAGCTTTTGCTGAGGAGCTAGGTACCTCATCTTTGTTTGTGTGCATTGGGTTGGCTCCCCCTTTACTCCTCTGTTTTGGTCCTCCTTCTTGCACCTTATATACCTAAAAGATTACATCATGGATGACTGGGTCAGATATGAGGAGGATGAGATGTATCAGGAGGAAGTGCAGACAACTTCTCTGGAGGACAATATTGTTGAAGCTCTGGACGCCTCCGTCCAAGAGTCTGTCAACCGGGCCATAGAGAAAGCAGTCCCTGGTACTGTGCAGGAGGCACTGGCCACTGCGTTGAAACCCATTACTAAACAGCTGGAGAGGTTTGCTAAGCGGCATGGTTTTACTGCACCAGTCGACCCTCAAAAGGAGGCATCGGGTGAGCCTAAGGCAAAGTCGTGGCCCCATGCTGGTGCATTAGCAACACTACATAAATCTTCTACTCCACCCAGCATGGGAGATAAGGCTAAGCGCCAGGAACGTAGGGACACTGACACTGATACGGATACGGACACTACGGGGACAGAGACCCCCAAGGAAGAGGCTCCTCCCAAGAAACGGTCACGGAAGACAAAGAATGTGGAGCAAGATCCACCCCAAACCTTAAACACCCCCTTTACTTTTAATCCGGCCGACATTGTACACCCTAGGTCGTCGGATTGGGCACCAGCCCCAGAAGTGGCAGCGTACCTCCACGACAACCTGCGCAAAAGCTTCAATAAAGATATGTGTAACAGGTTGCGTTCTGAGTGCCCTAGGCCCGATATCCCTGATAAGGTGGCGGACACGCCAGACATAGACATCAGCCTCCTTACATTTCTAAAGAAATTCGCTAAGGACCCTAAGGGAATTGATCGTGCCTGGCGAGGCTGCCAGGACAAGCTCCTGGATGTGGCGGGGCCACTAGCCAAAATCCTGGAAATGGCCCTGGAGGCGAAGGAGTCTGGTGCTCTCGTAGATCCCGACGTCTTGGCTGGGTGGACCCAAAGGGCGATCTGCTTGTTGGGGAACGCCAACTGTGCTATCTCCACTGAGAGACGTAAATCGCTCCTCATGAGGATGGATTCTAACTTAACGGAGCTTGCAGCGGCAGAACCTGGTCCTCTGGCAGAGGGTAATCTCTTCGGTGAACGATTCGTGAAGGACGTTTCCAAATATGTAGTTACATTCACGTCCCTTGACAAGGCCCAATCTGGCATAAAGCGTGTTTTCCAGGCAGGCCTTTTTAACCGGGCCGGGCGAGGCAGAGGACGCTCGCCAGGCCGCCAGTACCACCAAGGTCCTCAGCGAGGAGACTACGGCCATGGTCGAGGTGAGTGGGATTCCACTCGTGGTGGAACATTCTATCCCACCAGACAGCGCTTCAACAGAAGACGCTTTAACAGAGGTGGACATCGAGCGGGCTTCCAAGCTCCAGAGTCTGCAGGTAAGAGCTACAGACAGCTTTCTGTTACCCTTTGGGGGTCGTACTCAGTTTTTCTATCACAATTGGGCTCTGATATCACAAGATGCGTGGGTTCTACAGACAATCCAGGGTTTTCACCTAGACTTTTATCAGACTCCTTTCCAAGACACTCAACCCCGACAACTGTCTTTTTCCCAACTAGAGTGCGATTTTATAGATGCAGAACTCGACGAATTGCTGCAGAAACACGCGATTGCATATTGCGACGATGGTCCTCGCGGTTTTTGCAGCAATATATTCTTGGTTCAGAAGAAAGGCGAAGGTCACAGGTTAGTACTGAATCTAAAGGAGTTCAACCACTTCATGACCTACAACCATTTCAAGATGGAAGGCATCCATCTCTTGGCAGATTAGCTGAAGGAAGGGGACTGGATGGTCCGGTTGGATCTGAAAGACGCCTACCTGTCGATTCCTATATTTCCTCCTCACCGCCGTTTTCTGCAGTTTCAGTGGCGGAACCAGTGGTTCGGATATTTGGTCCTTCCTTTCGGACTTTCCTCGGCGCCGTGGTGCTTCACCAAGGTAATGAAACCGGTGATAGCGCACTTACGAGAACAGGGCGTCCGCATGATAGTGTATCTGGACGATATACTCATCATGGCACAGACTCCGACTTTAGCTGCTCAGCATTTGCGCATGACCATGTTTATTCTTCAAAACTTGGGTTTTGTGATCAACGAACCCAAATCGGCTCTATGTCCTTCTCAGACTGTGGACTTTCTGGGGTTCGTCATAAATTCTCAAACGGCCCAGTTGAGCCTACCCCACTCCAAATTGAGAGATATCAAGAAGGAGCTTTCCACACTGTTGTCCAAGCAGACGGTCTCATTGCGGGTGATTGCCAGAATCGTGGGTCTTCTGGCATCCTCCATACAGGCGATATGTCCGGGCCCTCTTCATTACCGGGCCCTTCAGAGATTGAAGATCCAACACCTTCGGAAGGGTCTGTCCTACACGGACCGGGTTCCACTTTCCCACGACGTGCGAGAGGAGATACAGTGGTGGCTGGGCCACGTGGAAGCGTGGAACGGCAGAGCCATCTTCGGCTCTCAACCAGAAGTTGTCATAGAGTCGGACGCCAGCCGATGGGGCTGGGTGCGCGCTGCGGAGATATCTAAACCGGAGGTCAGTGGTCCCTGCGCGAGCGCGAGCTGCATATCAATTGCCTAGAACTGTTAGTGGGGTCATTCGTGATCCGGACACTCTCTCCCAAACAGGTCTCCTGTTGCATCCTTCTGCGGATGGACAATATCTCAGCAGTGAGGTATATCAACAAGTTGGGAGGCACAAGATCGTCACTACTAGCGGAGATAGCAAAGGACTTCTGGCATTACTGCCTGAGTCGGCTAAAATGTTTACAGGCTCCCGCTGGGAGCAAAGGGTACCGCGCTGTTCCCGACAGCGTTCTTTGGTCTAATGGAGTGCGCGCTAACCGCGAAGGCCTCCCTCCTTTGCCGGGCGGTTTACTTCAGAGAGCTTGACTCGTCCTGACGTGCGTAGCCCAATTGGGCTACTTTTTAGTAGGTTTTGGGCTACGCACATCGCGCGCACCCCCCCGATCGTGCCGAGGCTCATTAGCCTGCAAGAAATTGTACGGAGCATACGCCTTTCCTGGTAATGCAAAGCTATGTGTGGTTCAGTGTCTCAAGGCCTAAGAGGAATGTACTCGGTCTATACGACCGGATTGTTCGGCACAATTGTTGATTGCGTTCCAGAAGCCCTATAAACCTGTGTCTGCGGCTACCATAGCCAGATGGTTAAAGTCAGTTATGCAAGAGGCTGGTATTGATACCCAACTGTTTGGGGCACACTCTGTTCGTGGTGCCATGGCATCAAAATCTTTTATGTTGGCCTCTACCATTCAAGATATTATGAGATCTGCTGATTGGTCTTCTGAGTCTACATTTAAACAATTTTATTATAAACCGGTGGGTGATATAGCTTCAGTTGTGTTTGATAAGTGTTAAACTTGCATAATCAGAAGCCTCCGGTCCTGTAATAGAATAAAAAATTAGCTAGCATTCGCACCAAGAATTTTCGATTCTATTAAGGACACGGAGGCGAGGATTATCCCACCCGGTTATATTACAATGTTTGTAATGTTTGCCCACCCGTATGTACTTTATACTGTGTTAAGCAGAAGTTATGGGTTTTTCCTGTGTTTCGTTCCTTTCAGGTTCTGAAAAGAAGATGGAATAGAAGTACTTCTGGTTAAGAAGACGTATACTTTCCAGTTTGGTTCTGGTTCTTCCACGTTGGAGGATGGTTGTTTGGACTTGAGTTAATGTTATTGGACTAAAATGTTCGAGCAAAGAAAGAGGCTCAGCAACAGGATATGGTGGCTCTTATAGGGTCATGCAGGATGTGATGTATAACTAAGCATCATGGGAAATGTAGTTTTATTTGCATACAAAACGTTTTTCATTGGCTGCTGTGAGCAGCAAATTAACGAAAGAGAAGCATAATCCTCGCCTCCGTGTCCTTAATATAATCGAAAATTCTTGGCGCGAATGCTAGCTAATTTTTTACTCCGTGAGTCCAGGATTCAGCAGGATTTAAAACATGCACTCCCGTGCATGCATTCACAGGTAAGCCTCAACTGCCAAAGACTTGCGCTGACGGCCGCACCAAAACCACGTGTAACGAAAAACTCACCTGTGGTAAATGCAGTTTTTTTTTTTTTTTAAACTGCGCCGTCTCGACTCTGGTCATGATGATTCTCTTTTTTCTTTTTTTTTTTCTCCCGTCTTGATCTGCCGAAGTTATAAATATCAAATCGTGCAGGGTTGCATACAATCCACCCAGCTCGTCACCAAATTGTTGTGTGTTCTTCGAATAACACACGGAGTCTTCTGTAACTGTACTGAGCTGGAACACGAACACGGAGCTAATACATGTCATGCTCTAGAGCATGCAGTGACATAATACATTCTAAGAATATGCAAAACATAACAGACAGGTTATAAAAAGAGGTCGCCAAATGTGCACCAACCTTTTGCAACCAGTCTTTGATTTCACGCATGACCCATGTGCTATAAGGTCGCGTCACAGAATCCCCTGCCTCAGGGTGTTGTGATATACAAAAACCTGAACCGCTTCCTCAAATGAAAGCTCTGGAGGACCCTTCAAAAATGTGTTAGTTGGATGCAAAGGGTTCACCTATAGCTTGGGCTAGGTCTGTCAGAGGTTTCCAGTCTAAAGTCAGATCAAGTTTCATCTTCAGGAGGCAAAGTATCGCTGCGGATAGTTTGAGCAGACAAAGCCTTCAAATGTATCGACTGAGATCTCACAGAGGGTTTAACGGTAGGCACTGATGAGAGGTGAGCAAGCCTCAAAGCACTTGGCATTAAGTGGGAAGTTGGCCAATATGTATTTGAGCATTAGCTTTTGGTTTGGAAGGGGAGGGAAAATACTTGTACTGACACTGCACTTCACTTGAAGAGAGCTGTCTAGTGGCTATTCCAGAACCCTTTAGCGACTCTAATCCAAGCTGCTTGTGCCTTGAGATACCTGCTCTGTTTCCTCCCCAGAGACAAAGACTGCTGGCCGGGGATCGAAGAAGCAATGACAGAACGCCATGGCAGAAACAATGCATGAAATCTGTAGTTTTTTGTTATTCTCATTGATTTTCGAAAACACATGCAAATTAAACATTACAAATCGGAAACATTGTGTCTTGATATTGCCTGCTTGGCTAGTATTCAATTGGAGTGAGGAGATGGGTTCAACTGTGCAAAGAGACTAATGGGTTAATCTCATAATGTTTCTGCTAGGTCCCCCATATCTTAAAAATCTTATGAGGTGTCTTCTTCCTCTAAAAAAAGCACCTTCTTGAGGGCCATGCACTGAGTCCACCCCTCTTTGCTACAATGAAACACATCATGACTATCATCATGTTACATTTTGGGTGCTTGGAAACACACCCATGGCATACCAAGAACCTAAAGGCAAATCTTTCCCCAGAATTGTGGACAATAGGTCATCCACACTCTCCCAGAAGGCATGAATTCTGGCACATGACTTATGGCTTGAAGGAAGTTGCCATCCACTCTCTTGCTTCAATTACAAGTCTGATCGGGCGCTTCTAGAATCCTAAGTTGTATTAACCAAAGGTTAGCCAAAATGTTCACTTCCCTCAGATATATGAATCAGTTACACCTGAAGTCTACAAAGCAGACCACACATAGCACTCTGTATTCTCTAGAGTCTACACATGAGGAACAAGCAGAGGATGAGGCTGAGGAAGTTACTATAGTCACTAAAACATTGCAGGGTAGAACAAGTAAGGCAAGCATTCTTGTAGAGTGTGAAGGGAGAAAACAACAGAATTAACAGTTTGGTTAATCTGGTAGCCTAATGAGATGTTGGCATCTAAGTGGAAACCAAGATTTTTGTATCACTGGAGATGATCGGATAAGATCTGAGGTAGGGTGTCAGAAGGACGCCTTGCAAATAGGAAATTGATGGTTGTCACCGTAGAATTTAATATATTTCTTTGAGTCTAGAAGTAAATATCTTCAGTACAAGAAGAGAATATGTTTTTCTATGGTGAACATGTTGTCTTCTAGCCTCACCTCAGAGTATGTTGTACTGGGGTTTGTGAAGGAGTAGAAGGTGACAAATGATAAGTGTAAGGGGAGTAAAAGAAGAACCTTGCAGAACACCTCAGAATAATGGCCCATGGCTTGAATTTCAGAGAAGAAGGAGGAGATCCAAGAAAGCATAGTTGAAATTATTATGGTTTTTGTTGTAAACAAAACATATTACAATAAATTAAAAAATGTATGCTTCATTGAAAAATAGATACACCAACTAACACGCAATTTATTTATTTTTACATACTATTAATGTTTTCAAACATAATAAAGTGTTAGGAATTGTTACTGGAATTATATTTAAGAGACCAGAAAATTAACATGATTCTTTTCATGTTTTATAATTTTCATAAAAGACCTATTTACTATGTCTTTTGCTCCCATACTGCCCAATTTCATTTTTAATATTTATTACCTTTTAAATCTGGCTACAAATACTCTTAGTTGTTTGCCAGAGCTCATGTCGTCAGCACACCAATGCACGCAAATTGGGTTTTGGGTTAGCCGCCTTGAGCTATCACTCGATGAAAGTATCTGGCAAATTTGTATCAGTCCACTGTAGTATTGTAGTTACACTTTTAGATATAAATTTACTTTGAAAGTTTGCATAGATCACAAAGTAGTCCATCTTTGCGATCACTGTTGTTGTAAAGCAACACGGGAATCTTGTTGTGGGTGCCACCTTGCTGGAGAAGGATCTGGTTGTGGATGCGCCTTGTTGGAGGCGATGGGAACTCCCCATATCCGCATGTAGCACCAGTGGAAGCAGCAACAGTATACTCCTTTGAGCTTCTGACATACTGCCGGAACTGCCTTCTCCTATGTTTACAACCACCACCATACTTTGTAACTCATGCACTGCACAGAAGAGGAGTGGTGGTGGAATCCAAGCACCCGATTACAGGTCTGCCCACTGTGAGGGGATTCCTCCTAATGAAGGATGGCTCCCACATCAGCTGAACTTGCCAGGCCTTTGTCTCGAGCTGTAGCATCTGCTGTCAGAGACCTAGTTCTTCTAGCTCCATGAACTGGTCAAACTACTTAGCTCTATGTTCACCAAGGGGAGCTCCATAAACAGTGAGAGATGGTAGAACCTGACAAATGAAGACAACAAAAGGGGGGGCGGCACTGTTCCAGAGAGAGTGGCGTCAAACGTCAAGCACTCACTCCAAGGAAAGGAGGGGAAACAAATTGGAAACAAGGAAAGATAGCGTGCTAGGTCTCGGACTCAGTGAGAAGAGGGGGAAGACAAGTCTTGTCTCTTGATGCCCTCACACACCCCGAAGGATGTCATGCTTCATCATTGGGCAGTTGCTCCTTGTCGGGCCGGCGGTGCAATGCCCTCAGGGTCCCCCGAAGGGTCTCTTTAACGGAGATCTTTTGAGAACTGCCTTTTGGTGCATGTGGGTGTGTGGATAGAGTCCTAGGTGAAGAGTGATATCGTGCGTGCAGTACGTTTTAAAACTGTCTAAGGGTTACCAACAGGGATATTTTAATGGAGAGGTCCCCTTGGCAGAATAAAAAACCAGTAGGTTAAAGAGTTACCAAATGGAGCGTAATGTGCCCTGATAACTTAAAAGGTCGACATGTTTCACGCCTTGCTGGTCAAAAAGATCCCTGGCGTTTCATCAGGACCGGAAAGTGATGTGGAAGTGATGTGTGTGCACAAAGGTGGTAAAAATAGAGGAGTCACATTAGTCCTCTGAGTGATCAGTGGGTGCCATTCCCTTGAGTTTTTGGGTAGTGGCTTTGACTAAATAGTCTGATCTACCCTCCTGATCATGACCTAAAGGGAGCTAACAATGCTCCATAGGCTTAAGGCGTAGGGTGCCCACACCTTACTGTGGATTTGGCTCGGTGTCGGCTCCAGAATACCTGCCCCGTCCTGCCGCCTGCCTGAAGGCGCAGGTATTCTGGAGCCGACACCCGAGTCAAATCCACAGTAAGGTGTGGGCACCCTACGCCTTAAGCCTATGGAGCATTGTTAGCTCCCCTTTAGGTCATGATCAGGAGGGTAGATCGGACTATTTAGTCAAAGCCACTACCCAAAAAACTCAAGGGAATGGCACCCACTGATCACTCAGAGGACTAATGTGACTCCTCTATGTTTACCACCTTCGTGCACACACACCACTTCCACATCACTTTCCGGTCCTGATGAAACACCAGGGATCTTTTTGACCAGCAGGGCGTGAAACATGTCGACCTTTTAAGTTATCAGGGCACATCACGCTCCATTTGGTAACTCTTTAACCTACGGGTTTTTTATTCTGCCAAGGGTACCTCTCCATTAAAATATCCCTGTTGGTAACCCTTAGACAGTTTTAAAACGCACTGCACGCACGAAATCACTCTTCACCTAGGACTCTATCCACAAACCCCCATGCACCAAACGGCAGTTCTCAAAAGATCTCCGCTAAAGAGACCCTTCGGGGACCCGTAGGGCATTGCACCGCCGGCCCGACGAGGAGCAACTGCCCAATGATGAAGCATGACATCCTTCGGGTGTGTGAGGGCATCAAGAGACAAGACTTGTCTTCCCCTCTTCTCACTGAGTCCGAGACCTAGCACGCTATCTTTCCTTGTTTCCAATTTGTTTCCCCTCCTTTCCTTGGAGTGAGTGCTCGACGTTTGACGCCACTCTCTCTGGAACAGTGCCTCCCCCTTTTGTTGTCTTCATGGTTAGTTTGGTGCGCGGGCACTGGACCATTAACTAGCTCCTGGTCCCCCCCCCCTCTTCCCTTTTTGACGTTGTAGAACCTGACAAATGCCAAGTTCTGCAGGATAGCCCAGATCTTGGCGTGTGCAGTTTCTCCCTGGCGAAGGAGGTCTTTGGGCTCGGAAAACTCTGAATGTGAGCTCGGACTCCAAGCATGACTGGGAAAGTAATAGTCTCAAAAAGTAAAAGGTACAGTAACATTAGGCATTGATAATGAGCAGAATGGAAGAGTGTAAGAAAAGGCTTAATACTTACCCTTTCATAAACAGGCGTAGTGTGTATTTTCTAATGGAATACAAGATTGCAAGGGCCTTGTCAGGAGGCACTGTAAGCCAGTGCATCATAGCTGATGGAGTGTTCTCTGGTGCATTGATGGTTGCAAGGCCGCTACTCACTCATGTCCCCATCACATAAGTGTCTCAGGGCACATTTACATCAGGATGTGTCATGCATTTCCAGAGAATTAAGGCTAATTTAAACACATAGACATACGGTCCTCTGCAAGAGCATAATGAAGACATTCACAGCCCCACCAGGACAACAAACCATAGGTCACACTCAGAGGAAACATTATTCCTGGCGATGATCAGAAATGTTCCTTTAAGGACGAGACAAAATCTTAGTATACATAACACATAACCCCGCATTCGTTGATTTGTCCATCCACACAACCCTACACATAAACACACAAACTTGCCCATCAATTTCCAAGCACTTTCACTAATGAACCGCTAGATCTACTGTCTTTGAGAGTGTTTGTTTTAAGTTAGGGATATTTCCCTGAAGTCTTTTACTCCTGTTTTGGATAATAATTCAGTGATCCGACATAGCTCTAAAAAGGCCTTGAAACTAAGATACTTTTTTTCATATACTTAAAGTTTCAGCATGCCTGATTATTGATAGTTTTTATTTCTTTATTTTTCTAAGCGTTTTTGGCGAAAGTATGTAAATAAAACAGAGAAATGAATGCATGAATTAGTTTATTCCATGGTTAATGCAAACCAAGATAAAGGCAATCATCACACAAAAATAAACTCAACAATAAAAAAACAAACTGCATACATATAATAAATTGCATAAATTAAATTTGAAGACAGATAAAGTAAATGCTCCATTTTTCCCTATGTTGCACTTTTTATTTATATGCTGCACTAGCAGGCAGTTTGGGGACTTCAGCTTTTTTGATTTCGAGATCAAAGCACTTGTTCATCCTCGATAATCAGCTTTAACAAATACATGTCATTTAAATTAGTGTGGCAATATAAAGGCGCATCTAGACGCCATCAGTGTGCAACGTGTTGTGCTGTTTGTGAGTCTACCGTGTGTGTATTTTACAGCCTATGTCCCCATTTCTCGAGGCCCGGACAGGTCATTGTTTTATCGGACATTTACCCGGGGCCTTGAGCAGTGGGAGGCCTCTGTGACCCTCTGCAGCTCCCCCAGATTTACTGCCGCATGTTAGGGGGGGGAGGTGACTGGATGGAGAGAGCGAGGGAGAAGGTATGGGGGACGTAAAATAGAAAGAGACAGAGATGGATGGTTTTAACATTTTTGTCAGGACTGATTTTGGGTCTCACACGGCCCTGCGTTTCTCGAATCAGCGCTCTGGTGTTGTGTCACTGTCTGGAGATAAAGCGACGAGTCTGGTAGGAGACTGTCTTGGGTCTGAGGCTGCTAGGAAAGGACGGGGAGGGTTCCATGTATTTTTTGTTCAAAATGCCTAGTGTCAAAATGGAGTGCTATGGGTAAATAACATTAGTAAAGAAAATATAGTGGTATTGATACTAAAATACGTGCTAGAAGCTTGAACATTTAGATGGTGATTATAGAAGTGATATAGATTATGAAAGCATTGAAACAATATTGAAAATGTGAAAATATAAAAAAGTGTAATTTACATGTGATAGTGAAATTTGCGGTAATTGAGTATAACTAGGCATGAGTAACATGTAGTTATCAAGGCGTGTGAGTATTAACACTGATTTATGAAATTAATTGATTTTAAATGAGTTTAAAGATGCTTATGAAAATAATAAGGTGAATGTGAAATCAAGCAATACTTCATGCTAGGGTGACTAGTTTAAACTTGTTCTGAGCTTTAACAATGACCAGTGATATCAGAAAGTGTTATTTTTCATATTTGCAGAGTGAAAATTCCAATGAACAATATGTGATTCGGTTCTCGTGAGAATAATGAGACCTGATTTTTCTTTACAATTTTGAAAATGCCACTTTTAAAAGTTAGCATTTCCCTGCCCTTAGCATTTTTGTGCCTGTAGCCTGGCCTGGGTCATATGACTGGGTATAACTGACAGTTTGACTTTGTGATTCGCCGGGGTCACATGACTGGGTGTAACTGACAGTTAGACTCTGTGATTCCTCCCAGACAGTCTCACAATAGAGGGATTAGGTGTGCCTGAATGGGCCATCTGCTGGCAGGATGGGGGGGCAGGGCTGAGCACAGCCCTCTTGCAACTGAATAGCCTGTGATCTGCCTTCACACAAAAGGCTTAACGATATCACATTGTCACTGCAGCCACCTTGGAGCCAGGGCCGGAGAGTCAGGAAATTCCATGGACTTCAAAGCCACTGCCTAGAAGCTTCTCCCACTTTCTAGAACCAGGGCACCATGGTATTCAAAGAGGACCTCAGACACCAGCTCTTCAGTACACCTCTGTACATTGTGGATACTGTGTCAGGAAGATGGACAGCTGTGCTGCTGGAAGGAATGCTACTCTGCTGGACTGCTGATCTGAAGGACGTCTGCCCTGTTAGATTGCTGCCGTGATTGTCCTGCTGCTCTGCTAACTTCTGCCTGCGTTCAAGGACTGGATCTTCAACTGTCCCAGAACCTCCAGAGTGACTCACAAGGGCTAGTTTGCTGGACTCTTGTTCAGAGCCTAAGGGACACAAAAGGCTTCCTCCATCTTGAACCTACACCTGGACCCAGCCTGAGTGAGTCCTGACCCTCCAAGTGGTGCTCCTCTAGTCCAAGACCTTTGGAAGTGGTGCTAAAGGTGCCCAGATAGCCAAAATCCAAAAGTGGGGACGTTGACATTTTTGGGTTAAAAACTGCTCTGAGAACCAGGAGGAGACAAGGACTTACCTGCTCACCTATACATCTGAGGTGCATCGCCGGTCGGATTGACTTTGCAGCTTCTCCCGCTGCGTTCTTCTCCACAGCAGCAAATCCTTTTCAGCAGTCCTTCGCCAAAGGGTGATCCGATCTCTTAGAATTGTTTTTGGCTACAGCCCTCTGCCTCATCCCGCTGGAGATTTTCGACTTCCATTTCGGGACTAAGTCCGAAGGTAGGAATCTTTGCAGCAGCTTCGACCCAAGGCCATCCGATGCTCCAGCAGTGGCTCCTCTATAGGGGGCACCAGGGTGTCAACCCATCAACTCGCTCTGCCACTAACTGCTTCAACTTTTACAGCTATTACATGAAAACAAACAATCTCATGGATCCTTTGTTTGCAGGTAAAAGCTGAAATGTCAGGTTGGCAGCAGAAGAGGGCTCTACTACCTGTATTGCGCATGTGTCAGGCGGGGACAGTTACTGCCCAGCCTCACACAGTCACAATAGTATATATGTAATGGAGCTTCAGTTCTTTTCAATCATACGCCCTCTTACCCTGTTAGAAGTTAGAATAGTGAAAAAGGGTCTACCTCTATCTCTAGCCCGGCTTCTGATAGGGTAGAAGCTCATGGAACTGGCTCTAGTATGTTGCCGAGACAGAAGACGAAAGAGTGGGGAATCGTGAGCCATGCAGTTTAAAAGCATGCAAGCTCTTAGAGGACTGCCACAGGTAAATTCTCTGCACGCCCGGCTCTGGTTTTACAAGATAAACTGTGCTTCAGTTGTGTTCAATTATTAAATGTACGAGCTCTACTCGCAAGAGGAGAATTCCTTAGTTTGTATGCCAGGGGAAGAGAGAAAGAAGAGAATGGTTTCAGATTTTTACAAGTGTTCTTATCAGCATGGAGATAAGATGGAAAGGAATGTCAATAAATGCATCGCAGAAAGGGGCCTGATGTAAAGTGTAGCTTTCAACGACTGCGCTGTGCGTTTGTAAGGAGGTGTCAAAGAACCCAGTTATTTAAAGCTGAACGACTCAGAATGACTGATGCTTATTCATGGGTAACGGGTGTAGAAAGGAAGTCAAAGGGCCCTAATGCAACCTAGGAAAATGCCCCTCCTTTGACCAAAAGACAGCCATTACTGGAGTGACTGATGACTTCTCCATTCACTGGGCCATGGTACTGCCTCTACTGCCCTGATAACCATACGTCTGTCCACAGAAGAGTGCCCAGCTTTGCCCAGCAGACAAACATGCTATATAAACCGAAGTAACAATGAAAAGACTGCATGAGGCTCCAACGTCTGTTAGGCTAGAGCTCAGATCTACAGTGATAGTATAGGGCTTGCTGACAGAGGTAGAGGGACCAGGGACTGTAGTCAGAACGAGACAGTCAATCAATCAATCAATCACGGCATTTATAGAGCGCGCTACTCACCCGGGAGGGTCTCAAGGCGCTGGGGGAAGGGGCAAGTTACTGCTCGAACAGCCAGGTCTTGAGCTGCTTCCTGAAGGAGAGATGGTCCTGGGTTCGCCGAAGGTGAGTGGGGAGGAGTTCCAGGTCTTGGCTGCCAGGTAGGAGAAGGATCTTCCTCCGGCGGTGGCTCTGCGGATGCGTGGTACGGTGGCGAGGGCGTGGCTGGTTGATCGTAGCTGGCGGGTGGGCGTGTAGAAGGTCATGCGGTCGTTGAGGTACTTGGGGCCCAGGTCGTGGAGGGCCTTGTGTGCGTGGGTGAGGAGTCTGAATGTGATTCTCTTGCTGACGGGGAGCCAGTGCAGGTCTTTCAGGTGTCCGGTGATGTGGCTGTGTCGGGGGATGTCCAGGATGAGTCGTGCGGAGGCGTTCTGGATGCGCTGGAGTCTTTTTTGAAGTTTGGCTGTGGTTCCGGCGTAGAGGAGCACGATGATGGTGCAGGGCTCACTGATGAGGGTGGTGCGGGGCAAGGCGGGGGGATGGAGCTAGTCAGGAGCACATTGATGGAGCAGGGCTCAGTGATCTGGGGCAGCGGTGTCCAGGGCCTGCTAGGCTAGGGGTCAGGGCACAATGATGATGTAGCTCTCACTGACATTCGGTTTGTGGGATGCTCATGCCAAGAGCTGAAGAACATGATGGGATTTAAGTCTTTGTGACTCGGGAACGGGGGGGGGGGCGGGGAGAGGGGTCCGGGGGACGATACTCTAAGAAATAAGTTTAGCTACATGCAACTTTTCGGGCACCAGAATGCTTTATATGCAATACGCAGCAACAGGCAAACATATGTGGTGAAGTGCTTTCTTGGCTTCAGGCTGCCATTTACAGGGTTGTACTGGGTAAAATATTTCCATTACACTTCTGGTCTCGGAAGCTGAAGCTCAGGTTGATGAACCAAGTCACTAAAATGATTTATACACTGAAATCCATCACAAGGTGCACAGAACTGTACTTTTGTGAGTTGAGAGGAGATTGAAGCAGCAGCGGCTCCTCTATAGGGGGCACCACGGCATCAACCCACTACCTCGCTCCACAAGAGAGCTCCACTACCTCTATTACGCATGTGTCAGGCGGTTGCTGTTACAGCCCAGCCTCACACAGTCACAATACATATCTGAGATGCTACACTTGTGTCATGAAGTGAAGCATGTCAGATAATGGAGCTTCAGGGCTTGTCAATCATACGCCCTCTTACCCTGTCAGAAGCCAGAATAGAGCAAAAGGGGCAGATTTACAAGCCCCCTGCGCCACCAGTAGGTCGCTTTTTGTGATGTACTGGTGGCCCATTTCACTTCTCCATATTTACAAGGAGAGGAAAAGCCACCCTGCGTGACTTTTCCTCTCCTTGTAAATATGGCCCCTTCACACGCAGCACTTTGCGTGGAAGGGGCGTTCCATGGGTGTTGCTGTGGGTGTTTCCACGCAACACCCATGGAATGAGACACATTTCCAGATTTACGAGGAATCGTAAATCTGGAAATGCGTGTCAATGCTACGCCTCCCCAGGGGAGGCGTAGTGAGGCGCAACGAGGAGAAATGTTTTCATTTCTCCTCGTTTTTTCCTCTTTCAAAGCGTGCTGCATTCTACAGCATGCATTGAAAGAGGAAAATGCCTGTAGTGATTGTTTTTGTTCAGGAAGGTGCCCCTTCCTGCACAAAAACAATCTCCCCATGACGCAGGCATCCTTGCACCATGGTGCAAGGGTGCCGGCGCATGGCTGCAGTTTGTGCGACAGCGCAGGGGAGAGCACAGGAATGTGACATATTATTGTAAATATGTCGCATTCCTGTGCTTCGGAAGTGCCGCAGCGTGGCGCAGCCAAAGGGCTTGTGTTGCCGCGCTGCGGCACTTCCTTGTAGATCTGCCCCAAAGGGTCTACATACATCTCCATCATTGCTTCTGACAGGGTAGAAACTCATGGAACTGGCTCTGGTGTGCTGCTAAGGTAAGTTTTATTTTCATCAGTCTCCAGTGTTGTGTGTTTGTCTGCATGCTGGGGACTGCATGAATAAGCCTTTGTATATGTACTCGGGCCTGTGTGTAGTGTGTTTGTATGCAAGGGAGCGTGTTTAGTGTATGCTTGTGCTAAAGTCTGCAGTTTATTTCGTGCTCTCCGTATGGTTTTGCCTTTTCTGAACTGAAATTCTCAATTTCAACCTCTGCTCTTTTGTGGTATGTTTTCTATGGCGAAATGTTTGGAAAATCTCTTATTCTTTTGATTTGCTAAAATGTCCTGTGGGATGTTTAATTTGTAATTAGAAGGGCATGACTAAAAGCACCAGTCTGCAATTTTCTGACTATAAATCCAGAACTGAATGGAGTCGTCATGCAAGACACAGGGTCACTTGGAAGATGTTCAGAAACTGTCCCAATCCTAAACAGTGCGTGAAAGCCTTTCTGCTACTTTATTTTTCTGAACAGCTACTGCCCAATCGCATTTACGGCTGTCTAAATCAATTCTCTGGAGAAGGAAGGTGTGCTCTGCACATGATGGGAGTTTTTGCACCCCTACTAGACTCCCAGGTTTTTTGCGTCTGTTTCCTACAACCTCAGCCAGGTTACATTCTCCCTTGTGCATGTTTCAGTTATGTTTAAAAGGGCTATGATGTTTGCAGATGGGACTGAGACTTAACATAAGTGGTACAGGACTTACTCCTGCACTGGCAGAGTAGTGATGGGACCTAAGCATAGAACTCTAAGAAATGAGTTGCTTGTATGTCCAAGTATTAGAATAGCATGGGTACTACAGGTCTTAACAGAACGAGGAGCATTCACAAGACTTCCTATGATTCCAAGTATTGAAATAGAATATAGTTTTTTTTTTTTTTTAAACTTTATCTTTTACAGCAATATGACATGAATTTCTTACTAAACTTTACAGTGAACATTTTGTGTGGTATACCATACATACAAATTAGCTGCATCTGTAGACAGTGACATCATGACCTTCAAAGCATTAACGTAATGGCAACAATCAGACATTGCATCTTCTAATCCGAACCCAGGTGAGAACCATCGTTATATTACACCTTCCCTTCATTTCTTTGCGCCAACATTCCTTCACTGGCTAAAGTGCACCTATAGAGTCCCACACTATAGCGTCTCCCTCCGTACTTTATTGCATTAATCTGATGTGCGATTTACCCTATGCCAGTAGCTTCCAATGTTGTGCTTTCTTCTCTATATGCATCTTTCCGTATTAAATACTGTTGGTAGGGACCCCATATATTCTTAGGCCTACATCTTATTGGTATCAGAGCGTTATAATTATCTGAGTGTGTGGAGCAGTATGCTAAGTCAGTGTGCCAGTCCTGTAGAGTGGGTAATGGGCCCTGCATCCAGCGCATGGCTATTATTCGCTTTGCCAGAAGAATACCAATTGCCCCAAGCTTCCTACTTGGTTTAGGAATGTCTTTGTCATATCCCAACAGTGTGACCATTGGGGAGTCATGCAGCTGCTCTCCCAGCATATCGCTCAATGCTGCAAATATTTCTCCCCAGTATGCCCTTACTCCTGGGCAATCCCACGCCAAATGCATAAAATCAGCATTAACTTCCCCACATCTCGGACAACCGCTGTCTTCTCTCATGCCATATCTATGCATCCTTGCAGGGGTATAATATGATCTATGCAAGTATTTGTAATGGATGAGTCTATGCCTGCCATTTTGTGATATTGTCTTGGTGCGTGCGTAGCAGTATGCCCATTGTGCTTCTGTGACCTCTGTACCCAACTCGTCTACCCATTCTTGCTGTACTTTGCTTAAGGCTAGATTGGAGCGTGGTCGGGAGAGTGCGTATAAGACAGTTAGCCCTCGTTGATGAGATCCAGCTCGGATCAGATGTGTCTTCCCCTATTAAGATGTGCATTTCCTGCCTCAGCCTGTGATATTGGTATTTATCCAGCATAGTTAAGTGCGGTATTTGCGCTTGTGCTTGTTCCCACGACTTCAATAGCCCTCCCTGGAAGAGGTCAGTCATGCATTCGATATGTAGGGAGCTAAGTGTCCTGAGGACTGCTTTATCCTTACTTAATGTGAGCCATGCGCACCACTCCACAGGCAGTTTCGGGGAGTAAAGTAAAGATATGTGTTGTGTGTCTGCTATCCGTCTCAATTGGGACTTTGCACAGCCAACCGGATCTATTATATGGAATCTGCGTTGTGTTTTGTGCATCAAGTACACAGGTAGCGGAATGGGGGCTGCCTCGACTTTTCCAATATACAATTGGGGGAGAGTGGCAGGGCCATGTATCCAGTAATGTGTGTGCAATAGCTGCGCTGCTCTATAGTATGTCTCTAGATCTGGTGCATTGAGCCCTCCCTCTACATAAAGTTTAGTCAGTATTTCCCATTAATTCGAGGTTGCTTGCCTGCCCAAGCCAGGCGTATCATTTGAGTATTCAATGTGCGGAAAAAGGATCTGGTAAGCTCTATTGGGATATTAGCGAACAAGAAGAGAAACCTGGGGAGGACTATCATTTTCATGATTGCAATACGACCCAGCAGTGATAGGGGGAGTTTGATCCATTTATCTATTGCCTCAGTGAGTCTCTGTACCGCAATTCCATAATTCTCTCTCACGACCACCTCTGGGTCAGTATGTATTTTAATTTCCAGGTATCTGACTGGTTCGGAGGTCCATTCAATGGGGTATTCCGTGTTAGCGGGGATAGTGTTAGGTGTGAGTGGAGTTATCATTGATTTGTGCCAATTTATGCGCAAACCGGAATGTTGCCCGAACCTCTCTACCTCTTGCAACAGTGGACTAATGTTCTGCTCAGGGTTACGTATGTATAACAACATGTCATCTGCATATGCTGATATAATCAAATTGTAATGTGGGAATCTGATACCCCGGTGGAAGTGATATTCTCTTATTGCACTTATCAGAGGTTCTGCTACCAGCGCAGACAGTAAGGGCGAGAGTGGACAGCCCTGGCTTGTGCCTCTGGTGATATTGATTGGATCAGAAATTTGGGCATTCACCTTCACCCTAGCGGTGGGTTTTGCGTATAAGACCTCCACCAGCTGCAGGAACACATCTCCCACCCCCACTCTTTTTAGGACCGCATATAGAAATTTCCACTCTACAGAGTCAAATGCCTTTTCGGTATCCAAAAAAAGCACTGCAGCTTGTGCCTCCGGGTCAGTGTGTGTTATTGCACCAAAGATGGTGCGTACATTACTCGTGAGAGAGCTCCCAGGCACAAAACCCGTCTGCTCTTGACCAATAATAGCCGGGAGCATCAGGGCTATTCTGTTGGCAAGGACTTTTGTAAATAGTTTGGTGTCTGTGTTAAGTAGAGACAGGGGCCTATATGAAGCACATTGCAATAGGTTTTTACCTGGTTTCAGCAGAGCAATTAATGTAGCTTCACGCATAGATGGCGGCAATATGCCGTCCCCAGCCATTTCGGTAAATAGATTCATTAGGTGTGGTATCAAATGTCTCTGATATGCTTTATAAAAGGCTACGGTGAGTCCGTCAGAGCCGGGAGCTTTATCGTTAGCCATGCTTTATAGAGCAGCAGTTAGTTCTGTTGGGCGGAGTGGGGCCATTAGTTTTTCCCTGTGCAAGTTAGTTAGCCATTTCATCGCTATGTGGGCCAATTATTCTTCATCAGGCTCATCTGGGCTGGGATTACACGATGTATACAACCCGGAATAGTAGTCGTGGAATACATCGACAATCTCAGACGGATAACTAACTAATTCATCTTTGTCATTATAAATTTGCTCTACATCAGCATTATTCCTGTTGAGTCTGGTGAGTATTGCTAGCGAGGCGCTGGGTCGTTCCCCTTCTGCGTATACTCCTGCGGTGGCGTACTTCCCTAAATGTTTGACAACCTTTGTCAGCTAGCTCATGGAGCTCCTCTATCTTAGCTCTGATTTGTGATAGTGTTGTGGTCTCGGGTTTTACTTGCATTTGCTTCTCTAATTCTTTGAGCTCCATTTCCAACTTCTGCACCTGCGTTCTAATTGAACGTAGTACACCAGCATGTTTAGGGATCGTTATCCCTCTAATATACACCTTAAACTTCTCCCAGATGGTGCACATCTTGGGGACACTACCCAAATTAGCCTCAAAGAACTCTTCTATAGCTTTCTCAAGCTCTGCATGGAACACGGCATCCAGCAGCGAGTACTGGGGGAACTGCCATTCCCTGATTCTGGGTTTCATATTAGGTATTCTCAACCGCATGCATACTGGAGAGTGATCAGAATATGTGCGTGCATATGTTCAAACTCGCTGATCTAAGGTAGCAACTCGTGTGAAGTGAACCAATAGTCAATTCTCGTGTGTGTGTTGTGTACTGTTGAATAGTGCGTGTATTCCCTACCCGTCGGGGAGCGATGTCGCCACACATCCACCAGGACCCCTGTCTTGGCAATGTCCATTATTGCCCTTGCCGTTGCTGATGGCCATCTAGTGGGGCCTTTAGATCTATCTAATTCTGGGCTTTGGACACAGTTGAGATCGCCGCCCCAAAGTTGAGGGATATGAGAGAATTGCATAGTATGAGCGTATAGTGTATGGTAAAATTGTGGGTCTTCATGATTAGTGCCGTAAACACCTACCAGGAGTACATTGAAGTCACCTTTATAGCATCTGGCTACCACATACCTCCCACTGGGATCACATCTTATTACCTGTACTTGAAAGCCTGTATCTTTCCTAACCCATATCAGGACCCCTCTGGAGTGCGTGGTAAAACATGATTCAATGCGAATACCTTTCATATTCCGCTGTGTCAACATGCCACTTCGCGGGGCCAAATGGGTTTCTTGTAAGATGGCCACATCAACGTGGTGTCTACTTAAGTAGACGACCACTTTCCGAATCTTGCGTCTATTGTTCAGCCCTCTCACATTCCATGTCACCAGGTTCAAATTTGTGCCCGTAGGTTGCTATCTCCTTCGCCCTGTATGCCTGAGTGTAGTGTCTACTGTCTCATACTTCTTTAGTAGTGTATAGTTATAGCCTAATCCACACGTCATATTGAACTTGCTATCTTTCAGCAAAAATTGAACTATGTTCCCTACCCCCCACCCACGCCACATCCCCCAACAGGTGACATGGCAAACTGCAACCATCTCGTAATGGCCCCCCCTCCCTTTTTTCCCTTTTGAAATAGCCCTTTAGGTGTGGTATACACTTTGAGGCAGAGGAGGCCTCCTTA
Source organism: Calotriton arnoldi (assembly GCA_963921515.1). Lineage (NCBI taxonomy): Eukaryota > Metazoa > Chordata > Amphibia > Caudata > Salamandridae > Calotriton > Calotriton arnoldi. The sequence goes on along the minus strand of CAWUFW010005961.1, from coordinate 329,840 downwards.
CGTTTCCCTCTGTTATCTCACATCTTACGATCTATTTAAACATTACTTCCGAAGACTGTATTTCAAACAATTTGTAACATACAGATTGCCTACTTGATATATCAGTTCCGTCGCATCAGCAGAGACATCAAGCCAATTCACATTATACGGCCGGCGTGGCACTATCGCACAGGCCAATCGAATAGACCAAGTTCGTGATCAAATGCCTTGTTACAGTACTCAGGTTGACCTTTAAAGATTAGTCCTGCTTGTCCAGATCACTGCTAGCCGCACCTTCCTCTCCATTCAGTTCCGTGGGGCTCTTTCTCGCTGCTTTCTTAGCATGTTTATGAAGGGCTCTCTGCAAGGCCTTGGGGTCCGTGTAGGTTTTGGGTTTGCCATCCATTGTGACTTTTAACCTGGCGGGGTATAACATTGCATAGTCCATGTTGAGCTCTCGCAATTTGCGTTTTACCGGGACAAATTGTCTCCTTGCCTCCTGTACCATGGGGGTGAAGTCTGGGAATATTGATAGCGTTGAGCGATACCAAAGGGGATGATGGACGGAGCGTTAGAGCAAATCAAACACTCACCCCCAGTCAACTGATCTGGGTTTAATCCATCATCATTCTTTAGCTCACTCCACCACCCCAGTTCAGACATGGCCATATGCAAATCAGTCTGACCCTGTGCCTCATGGGAACAGTCCAGCCCGAACTGCCAAGCCATGTCTTCCCTGGACCGGAAACAAGCATCCTGGGACCGGTTTCGGGTTCATAACCCTCATCAGCCAGGCTATCTTGAATCCAGTGGCAAAGTGAGCAAGGGACCCACGTCTGGGCATACCCTGCCAACTTAGGGCGAACAAAGCGATACCAAAGGGGATGATGGACGGAGCGTTAGAGCAAATCAAACACTCACCCCCAGTCAACTGATCTGGGTTTAATCCATCATCATTCTTTAGCTCACTCCACCACCCCAGTTCAGACAGTTCGGGCTGGACTGTTCCCATGAGGCACAGGGTCAAGACTGATTTGCACATGGCTGGGTTCAAACTGGAAAGGCATGGTGAGCAAAAAAACGATGGATTTAGGCCCAGATCTCTGTATTGGGGTGAATGTATGACATTGTTCTGCATTCTGTCCATCAACTGTTGTTTTTGCATTTGTCACCCTGAGTGGGACGGGTATGCCCGGACGTGGGTCCCGTGCTCTCCATGCCACTGGAATCAAGCTATCCTGGCTGAAGAGGGGTGAAACCCCGAAACCGGTCCTAGGATGCTTGTTTCCAGTCCAGGGAGGACCTGGCTTGGCAGTTCGGGCTGGACTGTTCCCATAGGGCACAGGGTCAAGACTGATTTGCATATGGCTGGGTCCAAACTGGAATGGCATGGTGAGCAAAAAAACGATGGAATTAGGCCCAGATCTCTGTACTGGGGTGAATGTATGACATTGTTCTGCATTCTGTCCATCAACTGTTGTTATTGATAGCGTTGAGCCTTCATATTGAAGTTCCCGCAGCTCCCTCGCTCGGCGCAGTGCCGCATCTCTGTCCCTGTAATTTAGTAGCCTCGCTATCACAGGGCGTGGGGCTGCTCCCGGTGGGGGTCTAGAGGCCAGAGAGCGATGGGCCCTTTCCACTATGAAAACTGTGGAGAAAGTGTCGCGCCCAAGTAAGGACACCAGCAGCTGTTCAGTAAATTTTTCCATGTTGCCCGTTGTAGTGGTTTCTGGAAGGCCCATGATACGTAGGTTGTTGCGCCTTGAGCGCGCTTCTAAATCTTCAGATTTATCTCGGATAGACATTAGAAGTTTTTCCATTTGTTTCTGGGTTTTATCGGTTTCAGTCTGAGCGTCTTCAGCTTCTGATATTCTGCGCTCTGCCATGTCCAGCCGTTCTGCATGTTTATCTATGTGCTCCATCATTCGGTCCATTCGATAGGACAGTGAGTCTATTTTACCATCTATCGTGGTGAGGCTCTTCTGTATTCCAGTAAGGATTTGGCACAGGTCGCCCTCTATGCCATCAGGTACGGCGTCTTGCGGTGATGAGGCAGTCTCCGTTTCCTCCTCCCTGCTCCTTGTGCCTTTACGCTGCTCGAACTGCAGTTTAGATTGCAGCTTTCCCCATGCTCAATATTGTTGTTATTGTCTCTGTGGGGGATTTTTGTTAGCACAGGGATGCCTCAGTTTAATCGCAAAGTTTACTATGGCAGTTCAGTGTACTCTACTGTTTATTTAGGTAAATAACTTAATCGGACAACCTCAGCTGCAATGCGTTACATTGTGGGTGATTGCTGGCTGCACAGGCCTTGAGAGATTGTGGTTCTGTCTTCCTGTCCACAGCAGGCCAAGTGGTAATGTCCAGTTTTTTAGCCTTTTGGCTTCAGTAGTCTCACAGTATGCTCTTTAAGAGTGCCCCCAGGCTTTTATTAACCGGGAAGTCCATTCATGCCCCCAGCTACGGTATCTGCGTGCTCGTCAACAATCACCCCCTATTGATCACTTTACTGTCAGCAGCATGTATTCTGGAGCTGCATATGTTCTACTCTGCCCCTCCGTTGCTGGCCTTCGCAGCCCGGTCTTAAAATGCACGGTTCCCCCGGGTTATTTTTCAAAATTGGGGCTGACGCGCTATGTCCTGCACCCAGGCGGCCCGATGCTGCGTCTTGCCTTCCCGCTCGAGGTCTGCTCGGGCTATCTCTCACTCACCGCTGTGCCGCTTGGTTTCAGTGTGGACCTCCGATGTCGCAACGATCCAGCTACTGCCACGCTGGTACGGCGTCTCCGCCTCACCCGCTATTTACTCAGGCGGCTCCACAGGTGCATGCGATTGGTCCGCTTCCTCCGCTTTACATGCCGGCTCTGCAGCGCGTCAATACGGCGGGGGCCAGCACTCGTCTTGATTTGCATCCTGGGGGTTATGCTCGTCTAGGTTCCAGGGCGGACCTCCGATGTTGGGTCTGCTTGGCTCCCAGGCCGCACCCGTTTCCTCGCCGCTGCGCGCTAGGCCTCACCGTTTTTACCAGCCACAGATTGCGATTTTCACACCCAAAAGCACCTTGTTGCGACGCTCATCTTCGGTGCAACAATATGCTCTACTTTTGCAACAGCGTAGTCCTTGGATAAATTGGAAGGCTTAAGGATAGTTTAGACGGTCATCGGAGCTCGTCTAGATGGCGGCCATCTTGGTATCAGGCAAACTCCGCCCGAAATAGAATATAGTTGTGGCCGAACGCCATGTAGTCACTGATAGAGATTTGTGGGTACCAACTCTACAGCAGTGGTTTCCTGCTGTCAAAGAAAGGAAAAACATAAACATGCATGTCTTTGTATTGCAATAGCAGAGGGGCTGCTGTCCAGAAAGTAGGGATTTACCATGGCAGACGTGTCTATGTGCACCTCAGTAATGTAACATGAAGAGATGCAATCGATTAAGAAAATTGAGGTATATTGGCACTCTTGTGTTTGCGGTTAAAAGGAATGGCGTATTAATGGGGCTTCGGGATGGATTTTGGTGTATAGGGTATATTAGACTGAGTGCTGTAAGCCAGGTACGAAGGACTGATTGCATTTGTAAAGTTGAGTGTGGTTCATAGTACAGGAATGGCATAATTGGGGCAGACCACGAAGTATTTAGGTGCTTTGGCAGAGGTGTCTGTGTGGGGCCCTCAGTACTGTAATTGAAACGGGGTGAAGGTCAGGAGAAGCTCTTGGTGAGTTACATATTCTATCATATGAGGAAAAAAATCCTAATTATTCATTCTTTCATCAGATTTTTCAATGACCTTCAAAACACAAGCAATGAAAGCAACAAGAAAAGCAATATCATTTGTTTATTCGACTAGAGATGCTCATGAACAATTATGGAGACGATTCTAGTGTTTCCTGAAATGTATTGCCTTTAGGAGATGTAGCATGGCACAAGCATAGACCACCAATGTGTGGGGTTCAGATAACTAGAAGCCTCAGTAGATTAGTGGATTAGTAAAGGAGTATGTTGCCTTTCTGTTGGACAGCTCTAATTTCAGAGAAACTGGATGGCTCAGTGGATTGATATATTGAGAGGCTCAGTTAGATTCGAGCACCACTGCTGCTATCTTTAGCTGCTCTGGCAATCCAGATCAGTATCCTTGACTAGGCTCCCACAGATGTTGGAGAGATCGCTGGAATATGTAATCTGCAACCTTCGTGTCCATCAATTGCACACTATTTTGAGATTCACACACATGATTTGCCTCTGTGGAAATTTGGTAGTATGACATGCCCTGAGGTATTAAAGTTTTAGTAAGAGCCCCTTTCAGCATCATTTAAACCCCATCCATTGAAATAAATCTTTTGGCTAATTAAAAATAAAACATTCTTGGGACGTGAGCCCTTGCCTAAATCCCCTATAAATGATCTGGCCTGCTAGAGTCATTTAACGCAACATGAAGGAGGCATTTATGCTCCACATGTTCCAAAGGTCACCAGTCACTACTGCAACGCTCCCTCCTGGGACATCTACTGAAGCCTTTCCCCACTGAGCTTTACCTTCGCAGAACATTTTTCTCAGAAATCTTTCTAAGTCCGAAGGTAAGTGCTGACCGGGCTTAATCCACTTGTATCCGAACCGCACTCCATCATGGTCAGCCAAATTTTTCAACTTTATCCCGGTCCTCCGCGATTAGATGTCCATGATTGGTGCTTTGAACTTTTAGGCACTAGTTTTCACAAAAAATTCATAACTCCGGTTCTACTGATTGGATTTTTGTCATTTTGGTGTCAAATAGTTTATTAAAATTTACTCTATGTTTCTAAATTGGTTTGGGATTTTTCTTGTGTTGTGTTTCCACGTTATTACTGTTTGTGTGCTGCATAAATACTTTACACATTAACTCTAAGTTAATCCTGACTGCTTTTTGTGCCAAGCTACCCATGGTTAAGCACAGGTTTATTTAGTGACTTTTTGTGGCTCACCCTGCAAGAGATTTTGGCTGTTGCTTGACCAGCGCTCACCCCAGTCAAACAACAACCCAATTTGTAACAGTACTTTGGGTCAATATCTATCTGTTTAATCACTATACAAATGGAAAATGTTTATTTTTTTATTTTGCCGAATTCTCAATACTGTGGTGCATTTCTTGAAAAGGCAAATATAAATCCTGAAATCTTAATTGGTAAATGTTGTCCAGAATCTCATCTTTCTTGAAATACTGGATGTAAATCCCAGGACATTACAGAGTCCATAACAATTAGATATTGCCTTTCCTCACCTAAAAATCCGTTAGTGGGAAGCACACCTCCCTTTTGATTCGTTGAACAGAAGAGCATGCAAAAACATTTTTGCCTTAACTTATCAACTCTATTCTTTCATATGCCAGTGAAGAAGGTGGGTCCAAGGGTTGCTTAATTTGGGTCTCCTGGCAGGGTTACCAGGAAAGTCTGGTTTTCAAAAGCTTTGTCTGTACAGTACTCTCACAAATCTGACTTCTTTGTGAGGTTTCCCCCATCAGAAACATTTCATATGGAAAGTGGTCTCCAAACACCTTTTGTTCTTTTTTCCTTAGTTCTGAGATACCTAAGACTCATACAAGCATCCATGGATGTTGGTGTGCTGGCCTCTGACTTCTAATAATCATTCACCTCTCCCTTCGCTTAATATTCCTTTACATTTTACAGAGGCCTTAGCCCTCTATTCTTTGCAGAACAACCTTATTACCTAGGGAAACAAGGTAAATACTATATTTTCTGCATAAACACATTTCACTGGATGGTGTGAGAGCCAGGAGACCAGGTTTAAGATGCACCTCTTGTGTTTTTTCCAAAATATACCTACTCTCCTGACATTTCTATCAGATTTCCCTCATACAGAACTATTTTATCAAGGCAAGGGAAGTCCCTATTGTTCTTTTCCTAGTTTGCCTGTGTGTGGGTGTACATGACAAGCAACAATGCACATAGGTGTTCAGGCTCCCCCTTCCCAAGCACTGCTTCCCCCAAAAATATTCTTTTGTACTCTGCAGATGTTCCAGGCTTTTTTTCCTGAAGATTACACAGTGACCATAGAGCAATGTGGAAAAACAAATATTTTCAATTCCTGCTCAGTTTAAAAAATACTGTGGTAGGTGGTGGACATTGTGTCTGATTCACTGGCCTTGAGGCCGAAAGCAATATTTTGTTTCAAGATATCTCATCTACAAACACTTGTTTCCCTAGGCCCCTGGGCACCCCATCAAGATCAGTATAGTTAGGCATGCACTGATAGATTCCTTCAGGTGTGGAAGACATGTATTCATAGTTAAATGTTTTGCATATTAACCTGCAAAAGGCAAATGTATTTACACGTTTTACTTGACCATAGTTAACATAGCCTCAAAAAAAAAATGGCGACTGTTACGATTTCTCTATGTTCTGTGCTGTTTATCTTCTTTTTTTAAATTTCAGTAGTGAAGCTGTACCAGCAGCCTGGTAAAATGTAGCTTTGTTGATATTTTCTCATGTTAATGTTTGGTTTACGCAATCCTCAAATTGTCCACTAATGAATTGCTGGAGAGAGGATAGTTGGGAAAAAGGGTATCTTCTTGTGTGTTGATACTGGAGCTGAAGAATGCTTAGCAGAGATTTCATTGTGAAATTAACAAGGCTACCTGATTGGTTCCCTTCATTGGAATTGTGTTAATGTGTGACAAATTGATGAAATTGTGTTCTTTAACTAACGCAATATAGGTTTTTATGCAGATGCCTTTTCCGTCCCAAGTAGGGATGATGCCTTTTTCTCTTGCCTGGAGGAGCTAGTCTCTTGGGAAAGCACCTTGTCCACCTGCTTGGCAAAGTTTTATTTGATTCATAGATACTAACTTTCAGAGGCTTTGCTAACACCTTCTGCCTAACTTTTTCCCAACTTTCCTGATTTTTCCCTAGCTTAGCTGAGTAGGGATTTTTCCCTTCATGGAAGACTGAGTCTGTTTTGAATTATTTTCTGACAACTTTATAATATTTGCCTTTGCATTTATGATTTTGAAGTACTTTGAATTATATTAACTCATGCATTCATGTATTGAATTACTGATTTACGCTATTTTGAAGAACTAAATCTGTAACTTTGCTAATCTTTTAAGAAATATTTATGGGTTGCAAATCTAGTTCTCTAAGTCATCTTTGTGCAGCCAAATGTGCTTAATGTTATTAAACTGTATTGACTGTTGTGTTATCTTTGTCTGAACTAAAGGTCCATTTGCTTCAGTGAAGCTTGAGTTCTTCAGTCTGCACCAGAAGTCTGTATCGTGCAAAGTGCTGCATCACATCTGGTAGCAGCGGATGGTTCCCACTGAGGCTTATGGAGTCAAAATTTGCCCTAGTGACAGTTAGAGGCTTCCCCCAACCCAGTCTGTGTTCCTGAGCTTTCATGATTCAGTTCTGTGGCATTCCAGAATTCCTGAAGCATTTGCACTGTCCTAGGAGAATGAGAATAAGTATGGTTTATGCGCTTTTGTTTGTGTGCTGTCGCGAGCTGCGATGTTTTTGGTTTCTTATGAGATAGTGTGTTTTGCAGTGTAGTGTCAAATTATGTCCAGGAGGGCTCTGTGTTGAAGTTGAGAATTAAAATGTTTATTTGTGTATATTGCGTGTGCTTATGAAGATAAATGTGCTTGTTGCAAAGAGTTGTAGTTTGATTATCGGATTTGTTGTAATCCAAGATACTGGGATAGATGTTGAGGTATATTAAGCTTTTGACTTGACTGTTAAGGTTGAGGTGTGAGAGTGCATTAACTGAGATTGATGTTCCATTGATCCTTTGTGCATGGGAGTAGACCGCACTAGTCAGGGCGATTTCCCGCGGATCGAGTATTCACTTTGTATGTGTGATAGTGCCAGGAAAGCGTTAGTCATTGTTTCTCTTAGTGTGATTGCTGACTGGGTTTTCTTTAGTTGAACAGATAAGAGTTATTACTATGTTTTTGATTTTCACTATTTAGCTTATTCAAAGCTGACTGCTGTGCACTGAGAGCCGCTGTGCGGTGCTGCTAGTTACGTCATAAGGTTTTGTGCTGGTATTGGCCATTCGGTGTGTGTGCTGTGCTCGGATTGATGATTACGTTATTGGGAGTCCTGCTGTGAGTGGTTGGTTTCGTAGTGTTGTACTAGGATTGGATGCTTGTGTCGCTGAGTATTGCACTGTGATTTGTTGGGAATTGCCAATTATTTTAATTGAAGTTTACTGATTTTGTGTTGTGTACAGAATAAAGATTAAATTCTTCTGGAAATGGAAAGCTTTGTTGAGAAATAATGTAAGAATACCTGCCCGTGGGGTGAGGAGACCCCTCCAGAGGGCACACCCACACATTACATGACAACCAAGGTTGGATTACATACATGTATCTAGGTAAGACAATGGAATAAGATCACAGTGAATTAAGGTTTCTTGCAATTTCTTCCACATGGTACCTTTAACTTGAGGGTAATTGAGAACTTGTGGTGAGTGTTGTATGAGATGGAACACCCACCATGATCTGCTCAATATGAGGCTTTGAATGCATGACAGCATGCTGCTTATCCGAAAGATAAGCAGAAATATCTGACTCAAGTGAGTAACAAGGTTCATAGTTGGATGGAAATGAAGTGGGATGCAGAACAGTAGGAATGGAGAGGAAGCATGATCTGACTCTACTTGTATATAACCTAGAATATCAAAAGCTATTCCTTCCCATAGAAACGTTGGTTAAATTGCTGCTAGCATTTGAGAACCTATTTTTTGTGATTTTTCAAAGAATTCACCAGCAGCATATGTCCAGACAATAATAGCACATCTTTTCTTTCCACCAAAATAATTTCTTCATTTAATTTTTTGTTTTACAAATTCCTAAATGCTGCTCATTACCCGATGTGCACTTGCACTTATGGGATATACCAGGCAATATCACCTTCTCCCCGTTCAAAAACACTTTTTACATGATAACTTGTTGAAGGCTTCTTAGGAAGGTCCTATCTTTCATATTTAATTTGTTCTTTACAGACCATCCAACCAACACACATCTTCACTTCCTTCAAAACCATTTTGTCCTCAAAGCCTTCCTCCCATTCTACTCTAGCAATGTTCTTCTAAACCCACTACTGTGGTGCCTTCTATTAATCTTTTTCCTCATCTTCACACTTTAACGACATAAATGCTAAAATATCAACTAATAAATGACTTAGGGCCCTATGTACTAAAACACTGTTTGAAAAAACTGGTAGCAATGAGTCGGTTCAAAACATTCCAAACTGGGGGGGCGTGGCTGACTGCCGCGGAAGATGGCAGCAGGCTAGTGGAGCTGCGCTAAAGGCAGTCGATCCAGCCCATTATCCGGCACTATCCGACACCCGGCGATAGATCCGGGCACCGGAACAGTGGTGCCTCAGTCGGTGGTGCCCAGCGAGCCGAAAATCGAGGAGTAAGTGCCCTTGAAACCCGCCGAAACCCGAAAAACGACATTGTAGCAAGATGGCGGCCGGAGTCGCCTAGCTAGCGCACCCGCTGAACACGGACGTCTGCGGCCCGCAAACGACGACTACAGCACCTGGGGAGGCTAGACGGCAGTTACGCTTGGTGGAGCCGTAGCGGGCTCCGGGAGAGGAGAGGAGAGCAGGGCCGCGCCGGATAGCTGAGAGGCCGAGCAGTTTCGTAGTGGCGGCAGCGGCCACCCCGGACCAAGGAAACGCGGCGGCAGGCCGGAACACTGTGAATCATCCGCCCCCTGGAGCACCCCGCTGAAAGGGGTGGATGCGGTGAGTGGCGCTGGGGGAGTGAAGACACAGCGGGCGCTGGAGGCGGAGCGCCGCGACCGGGCCAGACAAGCCGGCAAGTGACCACGGACCGCGGGGCCTGAGCGGCGGTGGATGACCGCCGGAGAATCATCGCAGGGTGGCCGGTGGCGGTCTGGTTGGGGTGGAACAGGCCCCGAGTACTCCCTGCTAGGCTGAGACCGCTTGAGAGGGGAGGCGGACGCCTACGGCCTAGAGACGGCAGCGACAGGCCTAAGAGAGTCATTTGCGGCCGTGGAGGGGCATCTCTTGTACCCCTGGAACGCGTGAGAGGCCAAATTGTGGTAAACTGCAGAGAGGTAGCGGCATCACAGAGCACTACGGGCAACACAGACCGAGCCCGCGCAAAGGGCAGCGTGCCGTGCAGAGGCCGCGAGGGGTAGAAGCAACGGACAAGGAGAAGACACCAAGCCGCGGGCCACGCTACCGCTGAAGGAGTTGACCCCAAGACACACCCAGGCACGAGTGGTGGAAGAACTGGACATTCGGATATGGGCCGCACCAAGCCAACGGGCCCAGGGCAAGCAAACCAAATCGACAAATATACAGTGGCCATGGGTCGCGAAGAGGGGGCGACAGGTGGCAGATCGCAAGAGTTGGGCGATGGGGATCCTGAACCCTCCCTCAAGGATATCATGAGAGAGATCAGAGAATTCAGGGGTACCCTTGAGCCAAAATTGGACTCCGTCACGGAAGAGGTGAAGCTACTGAGGGCGGACTTCAGGAAGATGTCTGAGAAGGTCACAGAGGCCGAAACAGGAATTGGGAGTCTACAGGCGAAAACAAAGCGGCTGGAAGAGCAGGTGGCGTCCCTTACCAAAAATCAGGAAGACATCTACGCCCGCCTGGAGGATCAGGAAGGGAGGGCCCGGCGGAATAATATCCGCATCGTGGGGGTCCCGGAGGGTTTGGAAGGCCCGTCAATGGGCTGGTTCGTCGAGGACCTGGTCCTCAATCAGCTGAAGCCCAAGCGTCTGTCCAACTTCTTTTCTGTGGAGCGAGCGCACAGAGCGCTAGGGGGCAAACCACGGCCAGGGGCGCCACCGCGGACGATTAATGCCCGTATCCTCAATTTTCGAGACAGGGACGCCATCTTGCAGGCCGCGCGTACGACCGGTGACCTGCATATAGACAATGCCACCATCCGCTTCTTTCCGGACTTTACCCTTCGGGTGCAACGTCTGCGGCGCTCCTTTGATGGAGTGAAGAGGGCTCTTCGTGAACAGGGGGTGAAATACATGATGCTGTTCCCGGCCAGGCTCAAAATCCTAGACGAGGGGAAAGCTCATTTCTTCGAGAAGCCTGAAGAAGCCAGTGACTGGCTGGAGGGCTGGCGCACGGTGGGTCAGAAAGGCAGGCATGAACGTCCGGACTCCCACCAGCAGCGGGCAGAGACCGAGTCAGATGACTGGAGGCGGCCTGACGGCCAGAGGCCGGATCAGCAACCAGATAAGTGACACTGGGGACAGCGGACATTGGGACTAAGACACTGGCACAGGCGGTGGCAATCCAGAACCTGGGGGGGCTAATACGGATGGGACCGCCTGCAGAGGATAGAGATCCAAGTTGCCAGGCGCATTGCTATTATGGGGGGTCATTGGGCACAAGTGTGGGAGGACGGTGGAGGGCCGTACTGAGGGGGAGGCCCTGCTGAGTACGGTAGTATGGGCGGATAATGTAGTCAATTTCATATACATCCTCCTACCGGCTGCAGACACGCAACCCCACATCTTTGTTTGTTCTTAAGCTATGGGGCGACAGGCACTCTGCCAGTTTCATGGGTGGGTGGTTGGGGACTCACCTAGCAGGGTAGCAGGGAGGGGGGTTGGGGGGGGAGAGGGTTTGTTGTTGTTTTTCTTTTTGTTGTTGGGGGGGACAAGGGAGTTAGCTCGCGGCCAACATATTGCTCATCAACGACAGCTCGAACGAGGGAGTGCAGCGGGGGGGCGACGGGGGGGAGACGGACAGCCACAGACTCAGACAGATGGGGGAACCGGCTAAATTACAGGTGTGGACCTGGAATGTCCATGGATTAGGTGACAAAATCAAGCGTACATTGGTCCTGCAGCACCTGAAGCGACACAACCCGGATGTGGTCCTGATTCAGGAGACACAGCTGAGGGGGAATACATGCAAAGCCCTTGACCGCTTTGGCTACAAGATGATCGCACACGCGGGTTATTCTTCTGGGGCCCGGGGGGTGGGAATCTTGGTGCGCTCCTCCCTTCCCTTGGTGATCACTAACACATGGGCAGATGACACGGGGTGTCTGGCGGCAGCGGTGGGCACGTGGGAGGGGAGGGTGTTGGTTCTTTGCTCCTGCTATCTTCCCCCGGGCCTCCACTCCACTTTCCTTCCGAAATTGGGGGCCTTTCTGACGGATCTGCCGGTCGGGATCCTTCTTCTTGGGGGAGACACTAATGCAGTAATGGATCCGTCTGTTGATCGGTCCAATCCCAGACTGGGGGCTCGAGAGGAGCGTGGGATGGCGGGCTTTGCCACTGCCATGGGCTTGAATGACATCTGGCGTGCGCACCACCCTCTGACTAGGGAGTACACTTTTTACTCGGCCCGTCACGGCTCATTCTCGAGAATCGATTATTTCTTCACCCGGCTCGCACACATGGGAGACTTTACAAATGTCAGACACATGGCTAGGGGGATATCGGACCACTCCCCGGTGGGAGTGTCCCTCCGGGGACCGGTTGTAAACAAGGCCGCCTTCCCGAGAATAGACCCCTGGCGACTTCGAGACCCAGTCCTGAGTGATAAACTCAGGGAGGGATCTAAGCTCTACTTTGAAGAAAACCAGGGCTCCGTGGATTCCCAGATTACGATATGGGAAGCATATAAGACGGTTCTGCGGGGTCAATCACAGGCCCTGATTGGGGGGCAAAAAAAGGAAGAATCGCTACAGATTAGGGGGCTTGAGAGGGAAGTGGAGGCACTGGAGACCGATCCGGCCTTGACGGGGTCCGCAGATCTCCAGCATGAATTGGCACTGAAACAGAAAGAACTGCGGGCACTGGCACAAGGGGAAGCGCGGGCCTATGCCCTAGCAACCCAGCACCGGCTATATGATGTGGGGGATAAGGGACTCAGGCTGCTGGCGTGGCTGGAGCGCCGTAATAAGGAGAGATCCTGGGTGCCTGGCGTGATAGACAAATCAGGAGCCCTATGTTCCACTAGTGGGGATATCGCGGAGGCCTTCGCCGCCCACTATGAGCAGGTGTATTCGCCGGTGTGTACAAGGTCAGAGACTGACTGCGAGGAGTTTCTGCGGGACTTCGCCCTCCCCTCGCTTTCGTCGGAAGCACGGCAGAGACTTGAGGCGGACCTCACGGTGGAGGAGCTGGGGCTGGCCCTGGGCTCCCTACAGTCCGGGAAAGCGGCTGGGCCCAATGGACTACCGATAGAGATCTATAAAAACAAGCGGCAGTGATACTGACCCCCCTCTTCCGGATGTTCAATGAAGCCCGGGAACTGGGACGGCTTCCTCCAGATCAGAGAGAAGCCACAATTGTGACAATTCATAAAGCCGGTAAACCGCCGGATACGTGCGACTCCTATCGCCCGATCTCCCTAATTAATGTAGAGGCAAAGGTCTTGGCCAAGGCCTTGGCGGAGAGGCTAGTACCTGTCATCACAGACCTGGTACATGTGGACCAGTCCGAGTTTATGCCCCGCAGGAGCACGCGTCACAATCTGAGGAGACTCTACGGGGTGCTCCACATGACGGAGGGTGTGGGTTCCGTTCAGGCGGCGGTGGTGGCGCTGGATGCCTCCATGGCCTTCGATAGCATTGAGTGGCCCTACCTCTTTATGACGCTCCAACGACTGGGATGTGGACCGATATTTTGTAGTTGGGTGAAGCTACTGTACACGCTACCAACGGCGCGAGTGCGTGTCAATGGGGCGGTGTCCAGATCCTTCCCGCTGAGACGGGGTACACGGCAGGGATGTCCCCTGTCCCCCCTCCTGTTTGCCCTAGCGTTGGAACCCCTAGCGCACTGGATAAGGAGAGACCCCATGATATGGGGCATCGTGTCACCGGGGGGCTGGGAGGAGCGGATATCGCTCTATGCCGATGACATCGTCCTCTATCTGGCCAGACCATACAACTCGCTGGCCCGTGTGCTACATATATTCGAACTCTTCGGCAGTTACTCCGGATATCGTATAAACTGGTCGAAGTCATTGGTTTTCCCATTATCGGGCCCTGTACCGCGTATCCCATCCTGTTGTGCGGCGCCATTGGTTACCGGTGGGTTTAAGTACCTGGGAATCTACATCACTAGGAACAGAGACGAGTTCCTGGCCCAAAATTTGGAAACGCAGCTTTTTCGTATGGGTACAGATGTCGGACACTGGCGCTCGCTCCCACTCTCCCTTATGGGACGTGCGGCACTCTATAAAATGCTTACACTGCCACGACTCCTCTACATCCTACAAAACACTCCGTTCCCGGTCCCACCGCAGTCCTTTAAAAGGGTCGCACAGGCGGTGCGCACGCTACTGTGGGATGGGGGTCCCTCGAGGATCGCGCTGAGCAAACTACACAGAGGGGTATATGATGGAGGCCTCGCTATTCCTGACGCCAGGCTATATTATTGGGCGTCACAATTACAGATCATCAACGACTGGGTGTACGCAGATGTCTCGGAACCTGCATACCGGGTCGATAGGATGGCAATGGAAGGGGGTAACTGCGAGTCTCTACTGTATGCCCGGAATATGGTGCAGAATTGGCCGACGCACACAGGGGTGGTGATACGCTGTTGGAGAGAAGCCAATCGGCTCCTGGGTTGGGACCGGAAACTGACGGGCAAGGCCCCATTATGGATGGGAGACCAGCTCCGGGAGGTGACGGCCCTGACGGGATTTAAGGGGTGGCGACTGATAGGTGTCGAGTACCTAGGAGACGTTTGGAAGGGGGACTCCCCTAGAACATTTGAGTATTTACAGGCAGAATACGATATGAACCCGACACAAAGGTACCAGTGCATCAGACTCCTGCATGCCCTCAGAGCACACATCAAACCAGGGACGTCTATTCCTGAATATTCCCCACTGGAGGACCGACTATTGTTAGATCCGATAGTTGGTAAACCTATCTCCACGGTGTATCGTAAGCTGCTAAATAATTGTCCAGACCCCCTGATTTCCCTCAGAGCGAGATGGGTGGGTGACCTGGGAGACATAGACGATGACAGCTGGCAGGAAGCGATACAGAGTCCCAGAGTGATAGCCATCCGGGCCAGATTCAGACTGATTCAGCTAAAAATACTTCATCGCACTTACTACCCTTGCACACTCCTATACCGTTGGGGTAGGCTCCAGTCGGGGCTCTGCAGAAGGGGGTGCCAGCAGGAGGGCTCCTTTTTTCACATCCTATGGGAGTGCCCAGAGATTGCCTTATACTGGGTAGGGATCACGGACATCATGTCTAGGGCAATGGGGAGGGAAGTCCCGATGGACCCCAAGTGGTTGATCCTGGAAATAAAAGGGGAAGAAAGCTGGCCCAGGTATGCAGAGCTGTGGCTGACTCTGGCAGCAGGAGTAGCCAAACGTAATATCGCACGGAGCTGGGGCGCACAGGCGCCGCCGCAGCTGGCTGATTGGAAGAGGGACCTAGATTGGTGTCAAAGAGCAGAGGAAGTGGTCTATAAGAGTAGGGGGTGCACAACAAAGTGGAAGAAGGTCTGGGCGCCCTGGAAGAGATACCGAGCCCTGAGAGTGGTGGAAGAGGAATGAGGGTACATGATTCACCTGGGGACTGGGTTGTGCTGCTCATGCTCCCGCCCCTGTTGCTCGCCGAAATGAATATGTGGAAAACGAGATTGAGCTGCGGACGTTACTGTATAATGTATGGTCTTATGAGCTGTGTTAATAAAAAGATTAAAAAAAAAAAAAAAACATTCCAAACTGGAGTGGTTTGCAAGCCAAACTATCTGAGGCAGATCACAAATTGCGACTCACTTTAATTGGACACCAACAGGGTTGGGGATGTGCAAGGGTCAGCAGACTACCATGTCTGTGATTGTGTTTGAATAAATTAAACCTTTTTTTAATGCTGCCCGTTTTCCTTAAATGAAACGGTACAGCATTTTCAACATCCACAGAAAGGAAGGTATCTAGACCGAACCACTTCCCTTTTGCAAAGGGGCTTCTACCCATCTTGTTGATGGGTAACTTTTCAATGATTTGCTACTGGACTTACTGGTAATTTGTGACCATCCTTATGGTTGCAAACCATTGAAGAATTACATACCAATTTGGTACTTGGAAGGGATGACCACAATGCTCCCGTTCCAGGTCGCAAATCAGCACTCAGTTGAAATCCCATTGTAAGAGTCATTGAAACATAACTACCTCCTAAAATGAGATTCGCAAATTGAAAAAAAAAAACTATTTTGTAGTCTCAAGCTCCGATACAGATGCTTGTGACTGAACTAATGACTAACACATCTGACCCATACTCCGGGAATATGCTTTACCTTTAATGAGGATTTTTGTAATATTATTGGAATTCTTACTATGCGTTGTAATCTCCCTACATACCATCAATCATTAATAATAAAGTCAACAGTTTATGATCACACGTAAGAACAAACTCTGCTCCCGATAAATATTGCTTAGTATAACTCACTTTCACTGCATTTGCAAATGTATTCTTTACTACAGAGTAACTTTTCCATTTCAAACATTCAAATGCTTCTCGTCTCCCCTTACTGCAACTTGAATCACTTTTTTGGTTATATCAAATAGCAACATAAAACTCATCATATTTTTACAGGCCTTCTGTAGAGCTCAACAAGTCCTAAAATTGATTTCTTCCATATTCATTAGTAGCAGTCAACTATGTAGACAATAAACCAAAGTTATTTGGCTGAATTTCACAATTTGGTAATTTACAACCTAAATTTGTCTCCCACTGCATACCAAACCTAAATTTCTTATACTCAAATGTTAACCCATTATCCATTAATACCTTCAATATTTTTCTCAGCCTTTCCTTCATGCTGTACTATATCCGCTCCAATAATAATTATAGAATCCTTGCAGTACTTTATTCCTTTTTGTGATAATTGATAAAAGGTGGCTGCAGTGAATGATATTCCAGAAGAGTTAGGTTTAAATTGGAAACATTCAAACAGTGTTACAAACACAAAGATGGCCAGGAACCCCTCTCAACCCTCTCATATGTTCTGGGGAGAGCATGGAAGTCTTCCCTTGGTGGCATCAGCCTTCCCATACCCTAGACGTCCTCTCTGTCCCCCACCAGCCGGATGCTCAGCAATTCCCAACTCCCCTATCGCAACTTAAGGTAAGAGGTAAATGGGATTGGAAAAGGGCCCATTATTCCACACAGAATGGGAACCCTTTTGCAGATTTGTACACAATTACACTAGTGGAATATCTCATAATTGGACGATGCAGGGAAGGAATTACCAGCCCGATGATTTGGTATTTCCGACCCTCGTAATTATGGCCCCTCTGCACATCCCAACACATATTCAGGCCTTAAGTATGCAAGAGAGGATCAGAAAGATAGTATCATCGGTGGGGGAAGTGTATAATATCGATATATATTGTTGTGATATGCCTCCTGAAGATGGTTGCATTTTTGTTTCATTCCTTATTGGGTTCCTTCCCTTCTCTTCCCCCTCCTCATGTGTGTGCATGCGGATCGCCACAGGCTGATTAGGTTTAGAATGTTGAAGGCTGTAATGGTTGGGTGGTGGGTGATTAACGGGTACTCTGAGGGAAGACACAGTGACACCAGTCAAAAAAAGTTGTGCTCTTATCCAGGGCTTATGTGTTCATTACAAGCCTAATTTGGCGACTAGTGTAGGATCATGCCATGCCTGCAGATCTTTGTCATCGTCAATTGTGCCTGTCTGACATTCATTCCATACCTTCAGTGATCGCGTTGCTCCCTTGAGGTTCTGCCTCAATTCTACCACCTTTAGTGCTGCGCAGATTTAGACCAATCGGAATTCATGCGGTTTACCACCAGAGCTTCCCTTCGCACTTCCCTGAACCTCTGTCTCATTGCTCAGCTGTGCCCATTACCGCTTTTCCACAATCTCATCGCCTCTCTCATGCTCCTTGGTGGAGTTGCACGGATCCATTGTCCTTCCACGCTATTTTGGGAGAAGCTGAATCTTTCTTCCACACCCATTTACTGTCTCTAGCTCGATCCCAACACAGGATTATTGAATTCTTTCCAGCACCACCTGTGGGCCTAATTGTTTATTGTGTGGACACCACTGCCACCTACTATTTTTTACTGAGTACTATGGCCTACAAATCATTGTACTGTTTCTGAACCTCATCGGAATCCTAGAGATTCACTGCTAAATACAAACCATTCTGTGCCTTGCCATCGAATAGCACTTAATTATTTCTATATAATTGTCTTGCCTTAATAATATACCAAAGGCTGGAGTAATGCATGCTGCGGTGATGCCAGCAAACTTTAAGAAACTCCAGGACCACCTAGAGAAAACTGCAGTCAATGGATAAAAAGTTTTGAAATGCACCTAGTGGCAATTAATGGGGTGGAGTACAGTGCACAGTACCAAAAGGCCTTATTTTACAATTGTTTAGGAAAAGAAGGAAGATAACTGTTTGAGAATGTGACACCTATTGAAAAGCTGATAATATAGAGGTATGGGATTAATATATCTAAGCAAAAAAAAAGAATAAAAGAGTATTTTGACATTACCCTCAGCATCATAATGGAGAGACATACTTTTTATTATAGCTATCAAGAACTGTGGGAAACCATTGAAGCATATGCTGCAACTTTGTGTTTGCTGGCATCTACGTGTGCATTCACTAACATTGATGAGATGATACATGATCAGGCGGTCATGTGCCCAACATGTCTCAAGGTACAAGAGAGATTATTGTGCTACAAAAATCTTGCTCTTGACAAAGTCATCAGTACCATTAAGAATTGTGAATGATCAGCCGATGGCATAAAGATGCTCAAAGTAAATATTCCAAAATGTAAAGATACTAACTGCACTGAGTGTTATTGTAGTGGGTCTACTAGTCGTGCAGCATCTTACAGAAATTGTCCAGGGCTTGGAAAGGAATGTCACAAATGCGGAAGGAAAAGCCATTTTCCAAACGTTTCTCCTCTACTGTTCACCCAAAGAACATTTTCATCATTCAAGAAGATGGTGACGAGATCTCTAGCATTAATGAGAAATTAGAAGATCTTGATTTACTCACAACCTTTGTGAGCAAGTGTAATACTGATGATCAACTGAAATGAACTCTGCAAATTAATCAGCTAAAGGGGGACATTCTAGTGGACACATGCTTCCTAATTACTATCATATCTAAGGAAGAATATGAGAAAATACTTAACAAGGAGCTACTTCAACCTAATCGCATCACACCTGGTGCCTATGGTGGGCATAAAATCAGATTCAAGGGAGTCTTTACGCTAGTTTGAATTTTCAAGACAGAATAGCTAGGGCAAAGGTATATGTGGTTAATCATGGAATCAACATTTTAGATTGGTTTGAACAGCAAAGTCTGCAAAAGGTGGTAAACCTATAAAGAGTACCTTATGTATTTTGTATCTCTGAGGTTGACCTGGAGGACATTTTACATGATTCTTAAAAGGTTTTCACTGAGAATTTGGGACGTTTGAAAGATTTGTAACATTACATTAAACTTAAGAAAACAGCAGTACCAATTAAGGAGAAAGTGTTAAATGTACCACTTTCAGCATGCAAAGAGCTTGACAAGGTATTACCTAAATTACTAGAAGAAAGAATAATTGAGTTCATTTCAGCATCTCTTTGATTGTCACCTGCTGTCATCGTGAAAAAGAAAACTGGTGAGTTCAGACTACGCATATACTTACACCAGTTAAACCCGCAAGTGATTGTTGAGAGTCAGCCTTTACCACATGTGTATGAAATGGTGGCAATGCTAAAGTCCCCCTCCTTGATGGAATGGAACCTGCACCCCCCCCACCCCTAGCGCCTTGAGACCCTTACGGGTGAGTAGTCGCGCTTTAACAAACCCCTGATTGATTGATTGAAAATATTTTCCATGTTAGACTTAACTGCCGCCTATCATCAGATTGGATTATCATCAGATTGGATTACAAAAAGATTCATGTGATCCTAGCTAGTTTGATACTCCAAATGGAGCATTCAGATTTTCCAGCATGCCCTTTGGTTTGAAGTCTGCTTCTGCAATATTTCAAAAAGTGGTTAATAAACTGTTTGATGGAATGGAAGGTGTTAGAGCCTTTCAGGACAATATACTTGTGTTTTCAGAAACCCATAAGGAACATCAGAACATCTTGGAAAGGTACTTGAAAGAACTGAAGCAAATGGCCTAACCCTAAAGTGAGAGAAATGTAAATTTTTCAAGGATAAGATGGTCTACATGGGCCATGTCATTGGTGCTGATGGAGTAAAACACATACCTGGTTTAGTTTCAGCAATAGTCAATTCTCCACCACCTTCAAATGAAGATGAACTAAGGTCTTTCCTCGGCCTATGTGAATTTTATTCAGAAGAAACTGTGCCGAAAAGGTGGAGCCTTTGCAACTTCTGATCAAGAAAGATGTGGACTTTGTTTGGAACAGAAGATGCAACGAGAGTAAGTTTCCTGTGGGGTAAACCATTCCTCATTAGGACTGTTTATAAGCCACTGGTGAGTATACTAACTGAATGTAATTCAGACAAGGTATTGCCAAGCATATTGCAATTGGTATGTAAGTTACATAAATATCTAATTATAGTAGAATACGATCCAGGAAAATCCAATATCACTGCCGACTTTTAGTCATGCATTTCTTGTGATGGTGTAAGTGAAGAAGATACATGTATGAAATGAATGATGATACTGTTGTTGCTTACTTGTTGGATGAACCCAGCAGTGAGAGAGCTCTGAGCAAAACTGATTGGATGACAGCCACTGCTGTTGATCCAGAGTAACTCTATTACCTCTGATAGCATCATTAATGGCTGCCCAAAGGAGAAAGAAATAGATGTGAACCTCAGACCATATTGGAAAGTCAAGGACAAGTTAACAATTGAGGATAATGTCATTATTCAAAATTCTGTGTTGATTGCACCAATTATGTTAAGAACGTCAAAGCATATGAAGGTCATATAGGCATGACGGGTACTAAAATAAATTTAAAAAAGAAATACTGGTGGCCAACTGTGGATTGTGATGTAAATGTGTATGTGCATGAGTGCTCACTGTGTAAGGAAGTTGGCATAACTATGATGGTATGTTCAAGTCCCTATACTCCAGTTAGATATCCTAAAGGGCCATAGCAAATATTTCGGGTTGACCTGATTGGACCTATGTAGAAATTACCTGGCACAATTTGCTATATTATAGTCTAGAAGATTACTATAGTAAGTGGATTGATTTGGAATTCCTAGAATGTCCTACAACAAAAAATATTGGAAGTTTTCAAAGAAATTTGATCAAGGAACACGATGAGTGATATTGGTGCACAATTTATATCTACAGAAATTTTAGAATTTTTCAAATCTTGTGATATTACCCCTTGAAAATCAGCTCTATATCACCCACACAGCAATGGGCAAGTGGAATGCTACAATCACAATATTAAGGAGATTATACAGTTAGCCTTTAAAAGCAACTTACCTGTAAGGAATGCCTTAGGACTCCTTAGTGGTACGATAAGCCTTTGCGCTTATCGTACCAATTCGCATGTTGTGACTGGCAGAATTCTAATGAGCTATTGACGCAAACTACAACCTCATTAGTTTTAAAGAGATGCAAAAGATATGTCTCTTGATAAGACTGATGAGAAACACACCATGCCTGGAATGTCTGACAGACAATAATCTAAAATGAAACAGTACTCTGATGAAAGGTAAGCTGTAGGTATTGGTGGTGTGCTCAGAATCAGACACCTGCGTTGTAAATTGTGTGGTAACATAATTGGTAATCCCTTCCAGGTGATAAAAATGCCTGGTTCAGCCTTGAAACTTGAAAATGGAAGTTGGTGGAACATTTCACATGCTGTAAGGATCTCACCACCTAATATGCCATCTAATTTGCCTGCTGATGCTAGAAATTGAGAAAATGTAAATGGTTACCCTAATAGTACATCTACTCATTGCCATCATCATATAACTGTACTATTAAAACCCAGTGTGACTGTATCCCAAGATCTTATCGGAACGCCATCAAATGTTCCCACTGATCATCAGATTTCATTGGGTGGATGGACATCACATGATGTTGCAATGCCAGTCAAGAACTATCTAATGGATTGACTTCCAATAAGAGAGGGAGAAGATGTAATATTAAAAATGTAAATCCGTATTTCTAAAGCGCAAACTACTCACCCTTACGGGTCTCAAGGCGCTGGGGGCCGTCGTGGAAATTAAGTGAGCTATTGCCCAGAGTCACATGGTGCTGAGCTGCCTCCAGAGCTGGGGATCGAACCGTGAGCCCTGTGCTCCGAAGTCAGCTGCCCTGGCCGCTGCACCACACCTCTCCACCATAATATTGATGTATATCTTTGCAATATGCCTCCTGCTGAGCATTGTAGTCTTGTTTCATTCCTTCCCCTCCCTCCTTCCTCATGAGTGTGTGCTTGTGGATCGCCGCGCGCTGATTAGATTTAGAATGTTAGTGGTTGTGACATTGCGTACCGGGCGGGAGATTAACAGATATTCTTAGTGGATACACCGATGACACTAGTTAATAAACGTCATGCTCTTACCCAAAACCTGTGTGTTCATTACAGTGTGGTCAAAGGAGCACAGCTGAGGTGGAAGCAAAGATTGTTCCAGAGTCTTGGCCACATGCATATAAGCTTGGAGCTGTGTGTTTTTGTCAGCTTTTGTATTTCCCTTTTATTGGCAGGGTCACACGTCCAGTGATGCCTGTGGTGGATGGGTGTGGGGTGGAGTGTAAGCCAGCCCTCTGGGAGTGGCTGGTACATCAGAACAACTAGAACAGTGACCAGCAGGTCACTACATCCCTCCCAAACTTTATTCCAACTGGAAACAATAAAGTCCAACCTGTGGGAGAGAATAAAACAAAATAACAAACTTCTGCTGAGTCTCTTTAGCTGCCTGCAAACACAAAGACGATGGTACGACAGCAGCTGGAACCACCAGTTCTATTTGGCACAGTTCATTGGTGCCCTGCGGGGCCGGTCTTCTTTCGACTCTGTGCATGGAAGTTGAAACCAAATGTCTTTCTAGGCATAGCTCTCGTGGTGACGGAGCAGGAAGAGTGATGGTGGATCGGATAGATGTTACTTTTCACCAATCAGTCCTGGTTGTCGTGGCATCTCCACACAGGCAGCATTGCTTCTCTCTAGGAAATGGTGGAGTGGTTGCAAGACATCCCTCTCACTAGGATGCCCCTCTCGCAGATGTTCCCCTTTCAAGGGATGTCCCGGAGGCCCTCTTCACCAGGTTTCCACTGGACTGGGTGCACTTCGCTGTGTCGCTCCAACGCCACCCGCTGGGTGTGTGGAGGAAGCACTATGAGTCCCACCTTCAAGTTCTCAGCTCCACCTGAAGGGTAGTTGTTTACTCCTGCCACTTAGCACGAGATCTTCGTCATCCTGGGACCTGCGGAAGAGCGGCTGTAGACTCATCTCTCGTGGTGGGACCCGCTCTCACCGTCGTCCCTAAGGCCTTTGCCCCTGGATCGCCACGGTCTGGTGTGGAGTGGTCGGATCATCTTCTTCAGGACGTCCGAGCAGTCTCACCGTCCAGTCTCCCATGCATCCCCAAAGGTGGATGTCACGAATGGTCCAGCCTGCTCGCATCTGCAATCACCAGGTGTTCCGAAGACTCATGGATAGGTAGTTTGGTAGTTTCTCCAAGTGCCACCGGTGTTCTCCAGGTACTGTGCTCCATGTCAGATGTTCTTGCACTTCTCACCTTTGCCTTCCGGTGTGCGAGTTGGCAGATCACACACTCTTCTCTTCTCGAAGTTTCTTTGTGGTGGCGTCATGCCACACCATTTCCTCCTTCTTGTTCTTTCGTTTCGCGACACGATCCAGTCCCATCTTCTTGCTCGTCTTCACTGACCAGGCCTCTCCGTGTGACGTGCACTTCACACGGGTCTCCCTGGTCCTGTCCTACCCCTAGGACAATGCATTCTCTTCCTTCGGTGACCAGACCTGTTGTCGCGACCTTCTTCTTGTCAATACTCATTCTCGGTCTTCATTCTTTTATTCCAAGTTTTCTTCTCTGACCTCTTCATTGGTCACCGTCACTCAGACCTCTTCTCAGGTCACTGCTTCGCCGACCTTTTCTCAGGTCACTGCATCACCGACCTTTTCTCAGGTCACTGCTTCGCCGACCTTTTCTCAGGTCACTGCTTCGCCGACCTTTTCTCAGGTCACTGCTTCGCTGACCTCTGGCAGGTCATCTCTCTTGAGGGCGCGCTCCCAGCAGCTCAATACCACACCGACATGGCTCCCTCATTGCAGCGTCTTCTCGGGCCGGCTACACAGGAGGAGTCACGCCGTGTGACCACCTGGGCCCTCTTCCTTGCAGGGCGCTGACTCTCGTGCTCTAGCCCGTACTGTCCGTGTCTGGGGTACGTCTTCTGCGCAATGTCGCTCCTTACGCTCTTTCCTCGTCTTCCACTTGCGGTGGCGTCCTTTCGCCACAGGGCGCACATGCTGCGCACTTCCTCTGTTCTCCAGGGATTTGCTGCCTTCTCTCCTGGTGGCAAAATTTCCGGTGTCCTTGCTTGCTGCGGTAACCACCTGTGGCCACTAGGCGTCATCGCATTGTCCTCACCAGTCCTGGTAGTCTCTGTCTTCAAGGTTCCCATTTTGACAATGTCCTCCTAAACCTTACATAGGGGGGTTGCAGCCACTGTTCCTGTGCTGCAGTCCGCTTCTTTCACGTGGGCAGCATCGCCTCTTCTCCTTGCCAGTTACTGTTGTCTGGTTCTCCCACCTTTACAGTACTGGGAATCCGTTTGCTCCTTAGTGCGCACAGTTCCTCTCCGGAGGCCCTGCTTTGCTCCAGCTGCTTCTAGTGTATGGTACTGCTGGACATTCTCCTCCCTCGGTCACTATGCCTCAGCAGCCTTCCCTGTGCTTACGGGGCCCTTTCTCTGTGCCCTGATCGTCCTCTCGTTCTTTTATTTACCATTGGTGCGGTATCGCAAAATGGCCACTAGATGGCGATGCTGCTTTATTTCAAAGCCCGATGGCTTTCTACTGCTGCAGGCCTCCTGTGTAGTTTATGCTCCCGCTGAGCAGACATGACTGGGCTCATCGTGTCTCTTGGTGGGGGCAGCTCTCTGCAAGCGCTACCCCTGCTGCCATTGATTCTGCCATTCCATGCGGCTTGGGTGTACACGGCTCCCCTCCCCGGGGAGTCCTTTCTCTTTCTCTTTGTCAGCAGCCGGTGGCCGCACACTGTCCCTTCTCATTGCGCCACTCCGACCGCATGAAGCCGGATACCTCTCGCTGGCTGGCAGCCTCACTCTGCAATCCCATGGGCGGGGCATGTTCCAGACGGCCCCCCGCCCTGCCCGGGATATCTCCAGGCTGCCCGACTCCGCCGGAGGACTTCCTCTCCTCAATACAGTAAGTTTTTTCGTTTTGTGTTTATTTCTTTATTGTGAGTGGGGGCCCTCACGCTGCCTCATGCTCTGCAGCGGCCCATCCACTCGCTTTAGCCGCGCCAGCCATGAGGTACTGTCTCTCTCTCGTGGCACGCCTCAACAGCATGGGGGTCTCGCTCCGTGCAGGTGCAGCCTCGCGTCCAGCCTTGCCCTTCCTCTCTGCACTTTGTCTGCAAGGGTCCCTTGGGTGACACGTCATCTGCAGTGCCAGGATCGGTCAGTCCACACGGATTCACTTGCGCTGCTGGGGCATTTCTTGTCCACACCGGCCCCTTCGCAGCAGCAGCCTCAGTTGGATCGGCCTTCCGCTGTGCACTACACAAGCCGGTGGAGCAACGACGCTGAACACCTCTGCTGGTTTCCCATCCGGCGGGAGACCTCCTACATGGTAGCTGCGCCTTTCTCGCCCTGCGGTACGTTTATTCCTGCTCTTGAACTGTGTGGATCCCTCACGCCTTGTCGGCGCCGATACTGCACTCTTATTCCTGCGTGGAGCTCCCCATTTGCTCCTTCTTGCTTCTCCCCCCCGCCACACTCTTTCAGTCTCTTGCCGGTGCCGGGCGGGGCTCCGCCTCACTCCGGGCATATGAGCAGTCCACTACGCCGCAGCTTTCTCACCTCCGCTGCTGGCCCCTTTACATCCGCCACTCAACACCTCGGTTTACGGGCTGTTTCACTGGTCGCGGGCACTTCACATGCGGGGTGGGCTCCCGCTTATCGCCAATGTAATGTTGCAGGGCCCTAGGCCCTCATGCATGAATAGGAACGACACAGACACTGATAGTTACTTAGTGGAACTGGCCCAGGGCACTTGCGCCCGGCCCCTTTTATTGGCAGGGTCACATGTCCAGTGACGCCTGTGGTGGATGGGTGTGGGGTGGGGTGTAAGCTAGCCCTCTGGGAGTGGCTGGTACATCAGAACAACTAGAACAGTGACCAGCAGGTCACTGCATCAGGTGCTCCTGGGACTGAAGTGAACATTTTAAACTAGCAGGAGAAAATCCGCTTAATAGTCCTGAAATGTCATATTGCAATAATTTTTCAAATAATACTTGCTATCCACGAAAGCTATTCTAAATCAATTTTCGCAGCATCAGAAGGCAATGGTGTGATTATTCAACAGCAATTGTTTACTGTACATTAACTGAAGCTTTTTAAAATCCATTTCCCCAAGACTCCCTCCGCAAGCTACAAATTAAAGAAAAAGAATCTCAGACTTTCTCCTTTATGCTAACAAAACTTTTGAGCGTTTTCTGGCCTGTGAGGTTTTACTTTGAATCGTTTCAGAAGTTTGTACCTATAAACAGTGAAAGATGAAAGGACGTTTAGGCAGAGCACTTTGTAGCTCTTTTTATTACTCCTGGGGTCTAAACGTGGATGTGCAGTCGTGAATGAGAGCTAGAATCCTGAGGCTTATCATAAAAATCTGTGATTTTTATAGGCCTCTACCAAGGCATTGCGCTTCAAATAAACCATTTACTGCTTAGAAAATAAATTTACACATACAAAGCCTCGAAAAGGTGTTTCCATATATTTCCATGGCAGTGTTATGTCTACTTGGCAAATACACACAGCAAGCCACTTTTCAGTTCGGGTAGCTATAGGCATGGCCCAGGATAGTTTGGGCACAGTGCCACTTTTAATGAATGATCGAACAAATAAAACAGAAGCGAATGATTGACATAATGGAATGAATGAATACATAAATGAATCTGGGAACGTCTATGGGTTAGGGCAGCACAAAAAACATAATATCATTAATGAAGGTGGGTGTGAGTGGCCGGCAGCTTTAAGTTTTGCTATAATGGTCGATTGGTTTGTCTGTAGAGAGAACATTTCATAGTCCAAGCTCCAATCTTTGAAGTGAGTAGAACTTCATCAGTCATTCAAATTAAGGTTTGCATATGTAAACAACTTAGGCTCCTAGGCACAAATGTTACATTACAATAAAATCGTTCTCAATTAAAACATTAACCGTCCGATTTGGACTTAGGCTGGCGGTTTCTTTGGTGCGATGCTGGCGGACTCACAACCTCCACCAAGTTAGGAATACCCATTGGTGGCCCTCAATGTTTTGAACACGTACAGCTCTGAAGACTAGTGCAAAGGCCCTGGACAGCCTAGAGGGCAGGGTGCAATGTATTTATACAGTTCGACATGTACTTTTCAAGTTTTACATTTCCTGGTAGTGAAATACTCTCAAAACCATTTTTCACTACTGAAAGGCCTATCCCTCCCATATGATAACCGTGGAGTTGTCTTATTACATTTTATATGTGTAATTTCCAAGCGGGAAGAGATAATTGGATCATGTTTGTTATCTCTGGAATCCTAATTTAAAATCCTAACTTATGGTGAAATTGGATTTTAAATTACAATACTGAAAATGCCACTTTTAGAAAGGCGGCATTTTCTTGCCTTCGCCATTTGGTGCCTGCAGCCTGTCTCCGGTCACATCACTGGATGTAGTTAGCTGTTGGGATTTGTGTGTTCCTCCTAGACAGCAGAACACGATGAGGGCTTAGTTGTGACTGGATGGACCTTCACTGGCAGGATGGGAGGGAGAAGCTGGACCCAGCCTCATGTACACCCGAATAGCTGTGTCCTGTCTCCACACAAAGGGCTTAACGACTCAGCATTGTCACTTCAGCCAGCTTAGAGCCAGGGAAGGTAGGAAATTCCATGCACTTCAAAGACACTGTCTAGAAGCTTCTCCCACCTTCCAGAACCAGGGCACTAGTGTATAAAAGAAGGACCTCAGGCACCAACACTTCAGTACACTTCTGGACCTGTGGATACTATGCAAGGAAGAAGGACTGATGTGCTGCTACAAGGACTGCTACTCTGCTGGACTGCTGCTCTACAAGTAACTGCTGCCCTGCTGTGCTGACCTGCTGCCCTATTGCCTGGGAAAGAAGAACTGGACCTGCAACCCATCTTGAACCAAGGACCCAAGATTGACTCAAAGGGCAAGTCTGCTGACCTCCTGATCTGAACCTTAGGGACATAAAAGGCTCCCCAACAGGTCCTGGACCTGTCTTCAGCAAGTTCCCTACCCCCAAGAACTTCCTCTCAGGTCCTGGACCTTTGGTGTGTCTCTTGAGCTCATTAATTCAAGCTTTTGGGCTCTTCGTGACCGTGAATGCGCCCGTTCGCACTGGAACCATGCCACTCTTTTTAAAAAAAATAATCTTTATTTGTTTTACACACAACACAACGCACTGCTGTAAATACGTCATATTAAAATGCAAAATATAGTACATATCCATTTGCATTATTGTGCCCTCTAGGTGGGGGGGGGTGAATTGCTGTGCTCTACATTACTACCAAACAATAATGACATGAATCCACTTCAGAGATTAACAACAGTTGTTGCTGTACGAAGCTATATCAAACATAATGTAAAAGAAAAAAGAAGAAAGCCTATTAAACTTGATACCACCTTGCTAGTGTGCCTGCTCTATAAGTATCATGAGTATGTACCAGTTTAATGTGCCACGTATGCGGAATGCAAGCTGTTAGGGTCCTGCTGCAGTAGGTGCTACTGTGTTAGCGGAGAAGGGGAGAGGTTATGCCGTACCGATGTTGCGTTATATGTGGGTGCGATCAAGCCGGGCCGAAGGTGTGGGACAGTTTTATCGGGATGTTGCGCCCGCGTGTGTGTGGCCCAACTCTCCAACCACGGGCATGACCTATAGTAAGTGCTCGGGGTATCCCAGGTGTGTTAGTCGGGAGCGGCGTTAGTGCTAGCATCATGTGACCCATGTTCGTTTCTGTCCCGAAGTCTTGTTTCTAAAGTAGTTACATAGTGTTGCCACTCCACACGTTGCGCCCGGGCCGTTGGACGTGGGGGTTGAGCTGTCAATGTTGTATTTGGCTACTAGGGCACGCCGAAAAGCAAGCAGCCAGTGTCTGGTGGAAGGGCCCGTCGGGGACTTCCAGGCCATGGCCAGAGGGCCATGTGCCAGTGCCAAGTCAAGGAATTTGTTGAGGTTCTTACGGCACGCGTTCCTTTTGGTAATGCCTAGCAGGTAGTGCGCACCCTGAATTGGAATTATAGTTCCCGTTGCCGCGGCCAGTATATCAGAGACCTTCGCCCAGTATGCTATGATATGGGAACACGTCCAGACCATATGCAAGAAGTCGGCGCCCGTGTCGTGGCACCTGGGACATATATCCATGGAGGTCGTATACATTCACGCCAGCCTGTGCAGGGTTAAGTATGTGTGATGTAAATAGTTGAATTGCGTGAATTTCAGTCGGGCATTCATTGAGATGGTCTTGGGGTTTCCGACGCATTGTTGCCATTGCTTATCTGTGATTTCGGTGGAGAGCGCCGCTGTTCAGTATTCGAGTAATGAGGACAGTGAGGGGGCTGTGTCCGTTCTAAGTGAATTATAGATGGCCACGCTCAATGTCAAAGGGTGGCGAGATAACTCGGCCTGTTTTCACCCGGGCACGTGGGTTGGTGTATAATATTTTCACCCAGCGTAAGCACTTAGGGCCTATACCAAATCGAGCCAGCACCGCCTGTTGGTAGTCCCACCCAAGGGTATCGAAGGCCTTTTCTATATCAAAGGCTGCTATCCAGTGTTGCTCGGGAGCCGTTTGGGCCCACTCCAGGAGTTTGAACAAGCAACGAAGATTCAGCCCCGTGCTCCTGCCCGGGACAAACCCGTTTTGGTCCGTATGGACCAATAGGGGAACAACCTCCAGCAATCTGTTGGCTAGTAACTTACCCAGGATTTTATAGCCCGACGTAAGTAAAGATAACGGGCGGTACAAGCTCATGAGAAGGGGGTCCCGATCAGGTTGTGGGATGACTACGAGCACCGCCTCGCGGAGAGAAGGGGGCAATGTGCCTCTATCGAAGGATTCTTGAAATACTGTGAGCAGCCGGAGAGCCAGCTGGGTGGAATAGGTAGCATAGAATTCCGTGGGCCAACCATCCATACCGGGGGTTTTGCCTCTAGCTAGCTGCTTAATAGTGTCTGAGATTTCAGTTACCGTGAGCGGAGCCTCTAATTCGTAGTATTGGTCCTGCGTTACTTATGTGAGGGCTGCCTGTTCTAAAAACTGATGCATTGCCTGTGGCCCACCTAAGTCCGGAGCCTTGTATAATGACACATAGTATTT
This sequence comes from Calotriton arnoldi, assembly GCA_963921515.1. Classification (NCBI taxonomy): domain Eukaryota; kingdom Metazoa; phylum Chordata; class Amphibia; order Caudata; family Salamandridae; genus Calotriton; species Calotriton arnoldi. Next base: position 299,304 of record CAWUFW010005961.1, on the reverse strand, counting down.
GAGAAAGGAGTCATTGATCTGTTCTTGTGTATTAACTAGGGTACCTTCCAGGGTGTATATTGCAGTGATAGGTGGTTGCGTAAGGGTGCTTCTCAACAGCCAAGCAAGTATCTTGCCCGCTTTGTCGCCCTCCGCATGACTTCTAGCCAAGTACTGCTTATAATCTAGGGCACACAGTTTATCCAGTGCTTCCTTATGTGCTAATCTGGTTTTGGAAAGTGCTGGTAATATGTGCGGGTCCATGGGGGCCGTGCGTTCCTGGTGTAGTATGTCGGCTTCTAACCCTTGGATTTCCCTGGCTGTCATGCGGGAACCGTACACTGCCTGTATAACCTGCCCACGCAAGGCGACCTTCAGGGCGTCCCATTCAATGCCGGCATGTGTGGCCGTTCCTTCATTGGTCTGGAAGTATGTGGTTATGGACTGCAAGATGTTGGCATTCAAAGCCGGGTCGCGAAGTGCTTCCAGAGGGAGACGCCAAGTCGGTATGCTGGGTCTGGATGCACCCCAAGACAGTTGAATTTGCAGGGGGCTATGTTCCGAAATCGTGTGAGCTAAATACTCAGCATGAGCTACATGTATTAGCGCCGTTTCCGTACAGTAAATGGTGTCAATACGCATGTACAGGTCATGGAGATTGGAGTAGTGTGAGTATACCCGATCTGTAAGATACTTTGCGCGCCAACTATCAAAAAATCGCATCTGCGCAGCCCAAGCCGTCGTGTGTGCAAGCCCAACAGCCTGTGCTCATGGAATGGGAGGGCGGGAGCGGTCGAGAGTTAAGTCCGGTGCACCATTGTAGTCGCCCCCCCAATAAGTGGGAGCCGATGGATCCCTAAGGAGTGCCGGGGTTAGTGTCTGAAGGAATGTAGATTGCCCTGAGTTAGGCGCATAGAGTGAAACCACAGACAGCGGGCGACCGTCTAGGGAGCCTTCTAGTACCGCATAACGGCCTTGAGTGTCAACGCGCGTATGCATTATCTGTATTGGAATACCTGGTGCCACCCAGATCAGGGTCCCCCTGGCGTAGCCTGAATAAGTCGTGCCTAGTACTGTGCCCCTCCATCTTTTACTAAGCGACTGCAATGTTTGTTGCGTTAAATGAGTCTCCTGAAGTAGAGCTATGGCAATCTTGTGCCTACGTAAGTACTGGTACACTTTATGTCTCTTGACACAACCAGCCAGGCCGTGCACATTCCAGGTCAACATTAAGTACTTATTCCCATGCATTTACATCAGTAAGAGCTAAATACGGTAGGTAGGCATTCCCCACATGCAACCGACAGTTAAATAACCCATACAGGGCAATTCCGCATTTTAGCGTAGCACACAGGTATATATTGTTAACTGACATTTTATGGTATACTATAAACCAACCCCCCCACCCCAGGCTGAATTGCCAACGGGCAAGAGGCCATATTCACTTGTATGCAAACATAGTAAATAAAGAGAACAAAGAAAAACAGTAAATTACACAATTCAAGATAGGTCTATAACAGTCAGTTATCGTGTGTGGGGCGTGTGGTTACTCATACGGTCTTACCATCGCCATCTGACCACCATAGTAGAGTGTTCATGGGCCAGCCGTTCAAGAAATGACAAAGACTTACAATCAGCAGTCTCCTCCTGCTTGAGTGTAATGTTGCGTTAGCCTGTTGTGCACAGTTCTGGCGAATCACAGTGCCATAAATAGCTAACCCAGTTCATCGGAGGTCTGCGGCGTCACGTTAGGGCCATCGTCCAGCATCAACTGTTGTTGTGAGTCCGATAAGGAGTATTCCTGTTCCGGAGAGGCCTCCGTTTCCGAGTCTGAGCGGAGAGGTGAAGTGGTGGCTCCGTGTTTTTTGGTGTGTTTGAGAGCTTGTTCCCTTTCCTGCGCTGCTTGGGCCTTGGTGGGTAGTGGTCCGCGGGGCTGGCCGCGGCGTCGCGATGTGTAACCTTCTTTCATTGTTGACATGGGCCCCCCATGGATTTCGGAGCTGCCACCACTCCGTTCTGCTCCACCCAGTTCCAGGCATCTTCAGGAGATTGACAGAAGACCGTGGTACCTTTACGTTGTATACGCAGCGTGGCCGGGTATTGTAGTGCGTATTTTATCTCATGCTCGCGGAGGCAACATTTAACGTCCATAAAGGATGCCCTGCGGTGCTGTACTGCTAACGTATAATCCGGGTATATGTGCACTTCCGCGTTCTCGATTACCCATGGACCACAGGCCCTTGTGACCTGTAGGATATGGTCTCTATTGCGGTAGTTGAAGAGGCGTGTGACCACCGGCCTGGGAGGGCCCCCCTGGACTGTATGGGCTCGCTCCACGGAGAAAAACTTGAAGTGCTTGCCTTGAAGTATGATATCCGAAAACCAGTTTTCCAGGTATAGCTCCATGCTCTGTCCCTCGACGCGTTCCAGCAAGCCCACCAGGCGTACTTTGTTCCGGCGCGATCTGCCTTCCTGGTCGTCAACACGACCTCTGAGGTATAAGCTCACAGGTGGGGTGGTTTTGTGTTTAAGTGTGGATATGGCGCCTCCCAAGTATGCGTAATTTGTTGTTCACAATCTGTGCGGTGCAAAAGGTGAGGGTAATACACACCCTGAACTCTCCTTCTGGACCGTTTGCCAGATCCACCATTAAACTAGAATGCTTGTCCTATGCACACGCTGGTGTCAAGAAGATAAGTATCTTTTCATATATCATATGTCCTTTTCAAATTCATATAACACACACAATACAATCTGATCAGTTATTGTTGATGCTTTCTTAATAACAAGTCGTTGGATGTGCTGTCGTTTCTTTATTCCACACGAAAAATGTCCAGCCAACACGTGTTTCGTCGTGGGCAGTAACCCACACGACTTCTTCAGGGCTACAAGAAAGAAAGTTGTGTAAAGGATCAGCCGATCCCATACCACTCTCGTAAATTCCAGGGAGAGGGGTGGTAGAGGCGTGTTGGATCCAATGTTCGTGCCCCGCTATTGGACGGGCCCCGGAGCAAGGGGGGATAATCGTCAGTCTTTGCCCCCTCCGCAGGCGCAGCACCCAGACCGTGGCGATGAGTGATGGTGGCAATCATGTTGCGTGTCTGGGCAAGGGGAAGAGAGTAGCAGGCCCGCGCAGCAATCGGCCAGGGGATGCCAGCACCAGAACAGTGTGTAGGTGCACAACCTACACCATGAGTCTGAGCCAGGATAATGCGGGGGCCGCTGCTGATCCGAAGCCGGGGCAGAGATCGCCAAGGTATGGTCAGGCCACATGGACCACACTGCACCCGCTGGGTGCACAATTCCAGCAAGGAGTTCCCAGGCCACTGCAGAACTGGCTAGTGAGTTCATAAATGTGGGGAGGGGGAAAGCCCACAGGTAATCGTCAGGCCCCCAAACGATGCCGCCAGAGTGCCCCAGAAGGTCCGAGACACACCCAAGGAGTATAGAGCGCGGGCGGCCCACCTGTGATCCCAGCCGGGCCCGACTCCAGTGTGGTGCAGCAGCGCTCCCTCAACGTCAGTAGATGGGCAGGGCGCTTGGTTAAACAGCGTTCTGTTGGGGCGCGCGGCCCCAGTCAGCAAATCCCAGGCCTCCCCGGAGCAGTCCGGCAACTCCGTGAATGTGGAGGGGGGGGAGCCCACGGAGGAGTATCGGGCCCCGGTCGACTTTATTAATGCGAACCACAAGGTTCGAGGTAGGCCCAGGGAGGACAGAACACGGGCGGCCCACCTGTGTCCATGGCCGGGCCCGTCTCTAATATGGCGCAGTGATGCTCCTATGGCGTTGACTGCCGCGCAGGGGGCTCAATTGAGCTGCGCCCCTTCCTGGTGTGCCTCCGCCTCCACAGCGGAGCTCGCGGATGCAGCGCAATGCCGAGGGGGGAGCCGCCAAATGTGAACAAAGCGTCTGCGGGCAGTCGCAACTCCAGCAGAGGTCCGGTGGGGGAAGGGCCGCGAGCGTGAGCCCAAGTCTCCGCTTCAGCGCTCGGCCTCCCGGCAATCGCAGCTGCTGCAAACCAGCTTCAATAGAGTCACGGGACGCTCACAGTACGTTCCGCAGCAGGTCTGGGGGACTATGACTGGTCGTCGGCAGTCAAACACAGGATAATTGGTGGTTGCGATGGAGCGAGCTGAAAACTCGTCCGCTCACGTCGCCATCTTGGACACGCCCCAACCATGCCACTCTCAAGGAAAATCAGCGCGATCCTCCACAAGTCCGTCTCTTCGCCCAGCAAGCATCGATCACCCGTGGAGGACCACCAATGTGAAGTACCAGCCCGCCCATCTGTGATACCAGGCGAGCTCCTTGCTCCTGGTGACTTTCTTGAACGCGAACAGGATTCTTGCCACAAACTTGAGAAGGACAATCCTCAGCGGGACTAATCTGGGACTGTGTCCGACCCATGCTCCATCGCGGTCAGCTTGAACTTTTGACTTTGACCTGGTCCAACATGACCAGAAAGCCACAGTTGGTGCTTCATGCTTTTAGTCGCTATATTGCTGTTTATTCTTTAAAAATTCATAACTCTGGTTCTACTGATTGGATTGTTGTCGTTTTGGACTTGTTTTATTCACTAAATTAAGTTCTACATCTTTAGCCTGGTGTGGGATAAATTTTGTGTGGTGTTTTCACTGTTTTACTGTTTGAAGTGTTGCACAAATACTTTACATACTGCCTCTAAGTTAAGCCTGACTGTTCTGTGCCAAGCTACCAGGGGGTTGAGCACCGGTTAAATTGGGGTTGCTTGTGCCTTACCTTGACTAGGATTGTGGTTGCTGCTTGACCAGGGCTTACACCCCTGTCAACAAGTAATCCAACTTCTAACAATATAATGTATATTTTTTCTGATATTTAATTTTTTTTAGCTCACGTTCTTGAAATTGCTGTGTCTCTTGTTGCCTTATAGTTGTGTTTCCCCCACACAAGCATCCAAGCTGGACACAAAGTAGATGGTACTTACCTGCTTTTTATCAAATAAAATGTTTACACTTTGGTTAAACTGTGTGGTGTTGTTCTGTGGGCCCTTGTCATAGCTTGTAAAGCATCATTAAATATACTATTACTTGCATAGAATGGCCCATAGAATGCAAACTTTTATTATATGATTTGTTCTTTCCATTTAGCCAACGGGTTGTGGGTGATACAAGGAGGTGTTATGCTGTTAGATATCTAACACTTTCGAAAATTCTTTCATCAGGGCAGATGTGAATTATACATAATTGCCACTCATGATCTTAGCTAGTAACCCTTCCCTATTGAAAATTTCTCTAAAACGTTTTACAATATCAATAGAGTTTGGTTCTTCAACAACTTCACATTTGAACCATTCTGAACAATAGCCTATTGTATCAGTAACATCTCAGTTTTTAGCTTTAAACCTTTGGTCCCATGAAGTCTATTCCCTGAGTGTGACAAGCTTGATTGGGTCACTTCACCCGGTCTAAAAGTGACTGAAATGTCTGCATAGTTCTATCATGATAGTAATGCAAACGTCACAAGCTTTCACTAACATTTTAACTTTAAAATCCATGCCAGGCCACCAGAAATTGTGGCTTAATATTCTCCTAGTCAGGAAACTTCCAATGTATTATACACATTTCAATACAACTAGCTTGTGTCTGAATTTGTTTGGCGGATCTAGTCAAAAATTTCTATATAGAAGTCTATCCTGAGGCCAAAATTTACATTTTACGTTCCATGTTAGAATCGAATGTCCCATTGCCCCGTCCCCCATGACGTATACTGTGTTGTGTTAGCATTCATGTAGCTATTTCATATTGATCGCTATTGCAAATGTGTGTGTGTCCAGCCTTCCCGTGTAACTGTGCAGGCTAAAGTTAGCATCTGAGACGCCATTTTCCCTTCTGTAGTCGCCATGTTACACTGTAAGCAAAACCTGGCCTCTGAGCCCCCGCTCTCTCCTTGTCTCAGCAGAAGCTGCTGTTCGGAAAGCTTCCTTATCTCCTTCAAGGTTGAAACTCAGAGGCCCGAAGAGAATAGTTTATTCAGCTTTGCATACCAATCCTTGGACATAGTTATGCTCCCACACTAGAGAGAGCTGAGACCGAGTAAGATGGCCTTGGGAGCCTGATAACGTGTACCCATTCCGCAGGTGGTAGCTCATCCCTCAGTGCCTCCTTTGTTCAGTCCTCGGCCCAAGCTGTATTTTTCCACCAGGGGCGGGGTTTGAGAGGTGTTGGAAGGTTCATTTGGTGCTACCAAGTGTCCTGAAGTCAGTCCCTCGACAGTCATCCTAAGAGGCTGGTCAGACCGGACTCCACTGCAGTGTATTTTACTAATAAAGGTGCTAGATTGTATTCTCCGCTGTTATCCCGACTCTTCATTTTTGGGAAGGCCGAGAGGTGGTCGCGAGTGACCCGGGTGGCCCTTTTCGGGTCACTTCCTTCAGTTGGCGCCCAAACAGGGACTCCACCAGGTGACCCATCTTGCCCGTAGTCGGGTTGTGGAGGTCGGGGTTGCGTCCGGTCGGATCAGGGATCCCCACACGACCGAGCTTGGTTCTCGCGGCTGCCCCGCCTGTCTGATCGGGCGGCTCCTCGTCTAGTGGTCATTTCGGCTGGGGTCCTGAAAAGGCGAAACCCTTGGATCTGACCGTTTGGTCCGAGGAGTCGGTGGTGGAGAATAACTTGGCTCGACCTGTGTGCACCAGGTGAGTTGGTCTGAGGATCATTCTTGACTTGTTTTAATTTGGTGGGTCGTGGACCCTTGAGATACAGAGTGTTTGCGAACGCTTTTCCAGGCCACTTGTTGAATTCGGTTTACTCTTTAAAAGGCCTGGGGCTAGAGCCTGTCTCCTTGTCTTGGTACAGTCTTCGGACTGTCTGGTGCGGTCTCCGGACTGCCTTGTCTTGGTACAGTATTCGGACTGTCTGGTGCGGTCTACGGACTGCCTTGTGTTGGTACAGTCTTCGGACTGTCTGGTGCGGTCTTTGGACTGCCTTGTCTTGATGCACTTTGTATGCTGGCTGCCTGTGGGATTCTCGTTGCTTGGTGTGTGATTGGTTTCGTGTGAATAGTGACTGTGCCTGATGTAAGATGCCTTGTCTGAGTAAATTGTGGTGTGTGGGGTGCCGCTGTTGTTCTGCCAAAGCTCGGCTGGAGGAAAGGCAACCTGCGCCTCCGGAAGACACCCCGAATTTTGATATGTATGCTAAGAACGGCATTGGCCCTATTATGTTTAGTACATTATGGCACAAGTATACGAGGGACAATGGCGAGCTTCAGTGGCCACCGAAGGGTACCCTTGATGAGCAGAAATTGAATTATTTGCAGGATAAATTATTTGCCAGGAGAAGTAGGCAGTCGATGTTTGATTCACTCCAAGTTTGGCAGAAGGAAGCTAGATAAAGGCGCATGCGAGCAGAGAAGGAGGCTCGGAAAGGGAAAATGCAAACAGTAATACAAAAGGAAGTAGCCTATGATAAAGAGAAAGTAGAGAAGGGTATGGAGTGGGCCGATAGAAAATTTCGATTACAATGTGATAAGTACTATGTTGCCCGGGAGGAAGGTGATACCTTTGTGGAAGAACTGTTAGAAAATAGGCCCCCACCTCCTTACGCCCCACAGCGCATATACCCCGCTGTTCCGACACCTCAGTCCTTGGCCCCTCCCATTTCTGCTGCTGGCCCTTCTGTCTCTGACCCGGCTGATTCAGCCACAGCCCCGCCTGTTCTCTCTCTGCCTTCGCAAGCTACAGGTGCGGTAGCTGCAGGTCTTCCCACCGTGTCTGCGGTCCCCGCTCATGTTTCCCCCCTTCTCTCACCCCTTCCACGCAGTCATTGCTGACATTGGTGCCCGTCCCTTCATCCATTGTGTCTTTCCCAGACATTTCATCTCCGGCGTCGTTAGGTGTTGGGACACCAGTGCGTGGGTTGGACAAAGGGAATTGGGCCGCGGCCCAGGAGCGAATGGGGCGGGTGCTGATTCGGTCAGATGTGGGGGACGAGGAGAAAAAGATGGTAGCTAATCAGGCTGCACAGTGAGCACGGAGTCCAATCTACAGTGTAGAGGACGTGTGGAGTGTGTTGAAAGATTTTGAGCCGTTTGTACAGCAGCATGCTCTCAAGCATATGTCGGCCACACTGATAGGGTTGTGGGAACAGTGTTTTGGAGGTGCGGCACCACAAATAATATATGACATTCGTGACCATGTGTACGCCGCTGATATGGCCACTAATGATGTTTTTAGTAATGTTGCGACGATGATTGGTTTTTGGGGTCGGTTGCATTAGAACACCCCGACGACTGTGTCCCAATTCCCGATGAGGGAGGTGCACCCTATCTTCCATCCCGAGTTCCCAGAACGACGTAATGCGCAGGATGTTGTTGTTCAACCACGGGTGGAAGCCCGTTTTCAGGAACAATGGGTTTACACTCTGTGGAAAAGGAGTGAGGTGCTAGCCCTCAAGAGTCAGCTACCGGACCCTAGGAAGAATCCAACAGCATATTACAAAGAATTAACAGAGGCTGCCTCATCAACAGTGCTGACGCTGGCCGATATTGAGATGTTTTTCGGATTGCTAGTGCCAGTAGATATATGGAGGCAGGTGCATACGCAGGACCATGCGGTGGAGTTAGGGGGTACTTGGAATGAGATTAGGGCATGGGTTCAGGCACGGAAACCTGGTGAGAAGCCGAAGGCTGAAATACTGGCTTTGCCGGGTCGTATCATTACCTACATGCATTGTCTCATTCCGCCCAGACGAGTAGATTGGGACAAGTTAACGGCATGTCGTCAGAAGAAAGATGAAAGTGTGTCAGATTTTTTCACTCGGTTTGAAGGGGTGTTTCTGGATTTCAGTGGACAAGATTTGTCAGTGGAAGGGGGTGTCCGGTTGTTTGTTAACAGGTTTGTCACGAACCTGCTTCCTGAGATCGTGGCTCGGTTGCAGGCCTCTGAGAGCACCTGAACTACCTCCTCCCCTTCAGTGATATTGAGTATGGCTCAGTACTATGAGCATAGGGAAAATGAGGAGAAGGAGAAGGTGGAAAAGAAGAATAAGGAGTTGAAGACTAAGGTACTCATGCAACAGGCAGCCAGGGGGTCCGGTAGGGGACGGGGAGCTGGTCCGGCTCAACGGTCGCGTGGCGCAGGTAGAGGTGGCAGTCTGGTTGGGCCAAACCAGTGCGCGTATTGTAAGAAGGAGGGGCACTGGCGGAGTGAGTGTCCGGACTTGTTGCAGAGGGTTTCAGCCCCGAGAGGTCGGGTGCAGGTGGACGGTGTCGTGGTGAATGCGGTCGTGCTGAGGTTCAGGGTGGGGGATCCGTGGCGGGTCGCTCCGATCAGAACTATTTCGATGACCCCCGGGGAAGGCAGTACAATCACGATGATTATGACTTGGACAAGGTGTCAGGGATGTCCTATAACTAGGACAGCCAAGGACAGGGTGAGGGACCGGTTCAAGTACCTGTAGACCAGCGTGGTCCTTATGTCATGGCGGATTTGCATGGTTCGACTAAGAAGTTTTTGGTGGATACAGGTGCAATGAATAGCTCTGTTTCTCGTTCACTGGTCCCCGGGGCAGCTCTGTCTGGCCATAATAATGTCTCGGTAGGTTTTTCTGGCATACCGGTTGTGAGCCCCATTTCTGAACCTCTTGGTTTAACGATAGGCCCTTACACGGTGGACGCGCCCTTTTTGTTTACAGCGAACTGTGGAGAAAATTTAACGGGATTAGATTTGTTGAAAAGGTTGCATGCTACGATTTCATGTTCTCCGGATGGCGTTTATATGACAATAGGACCTGATGTGGCCAGCACCAAACAGTGTTTTTTAAAAGACGCACCGCTACCTGCTGAATTCAAGAATGTGCCGCCCACGTTGTAGGGCTGTTGCACCACCGGTCTCTAATATGGTTTAAAAGAATGCCGTGCTGCCTCGTATTCCCCAGTACAAAATACCGCAGGCGGGGGAACGGGCTTTGTTGCAGATTATACAGGATTTGATCAAATCGGGGTGGTTGAAGAGACAGTTGCCAATGTGTGTAACAGTCCTATTCTCCCCATCCTAAAAAAGACATCCTCGGACTGTGCAGATGCTCATCCTGATGTTTATCGTTTTGTGATTGATTTGCGGGAGATTAATAAGATCGTGGTCCCTCAGTTCCCGAGGGTACCCGACATTACTGCCCTTTTAACGATGATTCCTTCTACAGCCAAATTCTTTTCTGTGATTGACCTGAAAAATGCTTTTTTTAGCATCCTCATCCACCCGGATAGCCGGCACCTTTTTGGGTTTACACTGCCGGCAGAAGCTTCCAATTCTGTCGAGCTCCCCAGGAGTATACTGAAATCATAGTATATATAGTCAAGCCCTGAAAGGTCAGTTGGATTCCCTCTCTCTTCCGTCAGGTAACGTATTATTGCAGTACGTGGAAGACCTGTTGGTAGACTCCAATACTGAAGAGGGTTGCAAAGATGCCACAGTCAAATTACTGCCACATTTGGCACAGCATGGACATAAAGTGTCCCTTTCCAAATTCCAATATCGTCGACAGGAGGTCACCTATTTAGGTCACCTACTGTCGACGGAGGGAAGGAGGCTAACACCTGAACGAATTGATGCCATTGTTAAGATGCCCGTCCCCAAGACCCAGAGGGACGTGCGTGCTTTCATAGGCATCACTTCGTATTGTCGCCACTGGATACCCGGTTACTCCTTACTAACAAAGCCTCTGCTCTATTTAACCACTAAAGATGTGCATGAGCCTTTACCTTGGACGCATGAATGTCAGCAAGCTTTTGAACAACTAAAAGTTGCACCTTGCTCTGCACCTGTGCTTGGTACACCTGACTATCAGAAGCCTTTCGTGCTGTACGTACATGAAACGGCCGGATGTGCGCTTTCTGTGTTAACACAAGCCTTTGGAGGTAAGCAGAGGCCGTGTGCTTATTTCTCTGCTCTTCTTGACACTGTCGCCAGAGCCCCCCCGAGCTGTTTAAGAGCTGCCGCAGCTGTGGCTGTCTCTATCCGACAATCGGCAGGGCTCGTCCTTAATACTGATCTCACAGTAATGGTACCCCATGCTGTGGACACACTTTTGAACAAGACAAAGACGCAGCACCTTACCAGTGCTCATCTGACTGGTTATGAATTGACTCTGTTTGCGCCACACATTACAATAAAAAGGTGTGCCACTCTGAATCCAGCCACGTTACTACCCCTCCCTTTGGACAGTGAGGACGCAGATGTCCATTATCGTTTGTTCTGGACAGAGGAAGAGACGAAGGGACAGGCAGACCTGACTGACGTTCCCTTATCTGACCCACAAGGGGAACTATATGTCGATGGCTCTTGTTTCAAATTGCCAGATGGCACCACCACCACAGCGTATGCTATCACTACGCTGCGCACTGTAGTTGAGACATCACGTGTACCCTACCAGTCAGCACAAGCTGCAGAACTGGTTGCCCTTTTGCGAGCATGTGAGTTAAGCAAGGGATTGGCTGTCAATATTTATACTGACAGCCAGTATGCCTTTGGAGTAGCCCATAATTTTGGGCAACTCTGGGTGGAGAGGGGATTCCTGACCTCCCATGGCACTAGGATCCAACATGGACCTTTGATTCATAGGTTGTTGTCAGCTCTGGCACTTCCCAAAAGATTGGCAATAGTGAAGTGTAGTGCCCATAAAGCTATTACTGATGAAGTGGGGAGGGGCAATGCGTTTGCAGACCAAATGGCTAAAGAGACAGCTAGGTCCAAGATGAAGAGGATGTTTGTGGTAGGGCCAGCTCGATGGGTACCTGAGGCTGGGATGTTTGAGGACACGCTGGAGAATGTGAAGGAGATTCAAAGTGAAGCAACAGTTGAGGAGTTGGCAACATGGCAGGAGAATACGGGACGCTTAGATGAGGAGGGGTGCTGGACCGACAAGTCAGAAAAGCAGAGATGGATGTTGCCAGATGCATATGTATTCCCTGTAGTCACAATGGCACATGTTATGTTATGCTATGTTATGTTATTTGGTATTTATAAAGCGCGCGGCTACTCCCAAGAGTGTCCCGGCGCTAAGAGAAAAACCACGTAACAATCAACAGAAAAAAACAAACCAAAGCAGAAGCCGGCCAAGACCTAGTGTTGGAAGAGCCATGTTTTTAATTTCCTTCCGAAGGTGAGGAGGTCCTGTACCTGTCTAAGAGAAAGAGGAAGGCTATTCCACAGCCGAGAGGCCACCACTTGAAAGGATCTTCCCCCTACCCGGGAAAGCAGGACCTTAGGGGTAGAGGTCAGAAGCTGAGCAGAGGACCTCAGGGTACGTTGAGGTATATAGTGTTGAAATCTTTCCCTAAGGTAAGGGGCTCCTATCTTATGAAAGGCTTTAAAGACCAAAACTAACGCTTTGAAATGGATTCTTTTCCGAACCAGAAGCCAATGTAAGGGAGACAAAAGATGGGTCGTGCGTGTCCTCGGTCCTGCCAAAAAGATGGCCCTGGCCGCCACATTCTGGACCACCTGCAATCGGCCAAGTAAGTAATCCGGGAGGCCCAGGTACAGGGAGTTTACATAGTCCAGTCTCGAAACCACCAAGGCCTGGACTACCGTTTTCCTGTAAGAGACTGGGAGCAGGGGGAGAAAGTTCCTCAGCATTCTCAATACCCCAAAACAGGTCCCAGCCACCGATTGGATCTGAACTTTCATGGAGAGGGCAGCATCCAATTTGACCCCGAGATTTTTCACGGTGGTAACTGAAGATGTGGGGGGAGACATGTCCTTCGGCCACCATTTGTGCCATGCTTCACAAGGACGTGAGCCGAAGAAAATAATCTCTGACTTTTCAGAGTTGCACTTCAGTTGGTTTTGTCTAAGCCAAGAGAATACCTCTGAGAGACAGGTGTTGATCACATTGCCTTTGAACTCAGCACCATTCTTGCAAGTGAACAACAATTGTGTGTCGTCCGCATACGACACTATTTTGGCACCGTATTTCTCGACGAGGAGTGGAAGAGGGGCCATATACAAGTTGAACAGTGTAGGGCTCAAAATTGAGCCCTGAGGGACCCCCACATTCACACACAATGGCACATGGTCCAGCTCATATTAGTGCTAGGGGGATATGTAAGCTGTTGGATCCCGTATGGCAAAATGATAACATCCCTAAGGTGGCGCCCCCATCTAGTAAAGAATTGTATGGTTTGCCTGATGCATAACCCTGGGAAAGGTACCCCTACACCTCCTGGTAATTTTGCACCCCCCTCTTTCCCTTTCGAGGTTCTCCAGATGGATTACATCGAAATGGAATGAGTTAACACCTTGAAATATGTGCGAGTGGTGGTTTGTGCATTCAGTAAATGGATTGAGGCTTACCCCACTAAAGAGAACACAGCCATGGCGACGGCGAAGGCTCTTTTGAAGGAGTTCTTCCCGCGCTTCGGCTTGCCCCGTGTGATTTGGAGTGCCAACGGGAGTCACTTCAATGCAAAGGTGATTCAGTTGGTATGCGATGGTCTGCATATCAAGCAGAAGTTCCAAGCAGCAAACCACCCCCAGTCGGCTAGTGTAGTTGAGAAGTACAATGGTACTCTCAAGTTGAAGATGGCAAAGATCAGGGAGAGCACAGGGTTGCAATGGCCGGATGCACTACCCCTTGCCTTGTTATCCACCAGAGTGACAGCCCATTCTAGGACAGGGTTATCCCCATACAAAGTGATCTTTGGGCGCCCCGCAAATATGTGGGGTATCCCTCGCCCACGCTGTTTTTCTGATATTGAATACCCGCTGCTTGTGGATTACCTATATGCATTAACTACAAATTTGCGTTCTATTAATCAACAGATCCATGAGGCACTCCCGCCAATATCTGAGGGGCCAGGGCACAGTATCCAGCCCAGAGACTACATACTAGTCAGAAACTACCAGAAACTAGGGTGCTTGGAGCCGAGGTGGAGAGGGCCGCTGTTGGTTTTACTCGCCACGAGGACTGCTGTGAAGGTGGGGGACGGAAGAACTGGATCCATTCGTCACATTGCAAGCGAGTCCCGCTCCCTCTCCCTTACGATAAGTGGATCCGTGAGGGGATTGGGGACTACGAGACAGAGAAGGTCCCTCGCTTTGTCCCCTTTTCTGACGCCCGACTGATTTGGGCACAGACGGAAGAGGGGAACAATGCTGTTTTGAACGAGGCAGTGCCTCCAGAAATAAGGGCTGCCCAGGTTTCTCCTCCATCTGGTTCCCAGGAACAAGAGCCTCAGTCCACTGCCTCCTCTGAGTTTAAGGTTCTTTTCCGAGGCAGTGCCTGGAGTGGCTCTATACAATCTGCGACCTCGGCGGAGGTACAGTGTACCTGAGGAACAGTCAGGTTAGTAGGGATGGACTTCTGGATGAAGGATAGGGCTCGTGTACCCTGTCTATGGTACAAGCAATAGTTTAGGGAAAGGAAGATTGATGCATTGTCTGAGATATTGGACAGGATAAGTGGGGGGTGCTTTCCAAGGAGGGAAGTTGCCCTATCCTGAGTGAGGAGACAGGAAGGGTTGCGATCGTGCAGCCCCACCACGAAGTGCTCGTTAGCACCACCGTTCAGAGACATTGAGAGACTATTTTTGCTTTTTTAAGTGCTCGTTAGCACCACCGTTTAGAGACACTGAGAGACTATTGTTTTTGTTTTGTTTTTCCCTCCCTGGATACCTGGCTACATAGCACCTACTCTCCTCTGGTAGTTTGATAGATGAAAATGTATCCCTTTCGTCGTATTGTCATGGAAGAAGAACAGCTTTTAGAAGAGCGCCGTCTTGGCCAACATAGCCCCACTTGGTCAAGCTGGCCTACTAAGACTAAGATAGTGTTCCTAGTGATAGTTTTCGTAGCATTGGTAGCAGCTTTAGGGATTTTATGGTTTTTGGAAGAAAAACATCCTGTTCACTCCTTGCTTGCAACAACTACGCCTCCCCCTGAACAGGTCTTTGTCACCCTGGCTCCGCATAAGGAAAGACATAGGAAGACTTATGTAGATAATGTCTTCTTTGTAAATGCTCCATCAGGCCCACCATACCACCAATGTCACCGATTGTTGGGTTTGTGGTTTACTCCCCTCCGTGATGCATAAGAATGACCTGTGGCTGTCTTTGCCCCTCTCCTATTTAGCCAGCTGCGAAGCCTGATTTCAATTGTTCACCATGGTATATATCCATTATCATTCAGATGCAATGAATATGACATACCTTGATTATGAGGCTGTGCTGGGTTATATAGCAACTCACCAAGGGTTTACCCCGGGGAGGGATGGGACTGCCGACACCCTACATCCCGATACCTGCATGAATGTATATGAAAGGAAGAAACATGTAACATGGCTTGAGGATGAGATGGTAGATTTCCAAAACTTCAACGTCACTGAATATTTCAGGTCCTTTCAGTTGCGCAATATTACTCAGGATAAGGCAATGCCAGTACCAGTGATAAACATGACAACAAGTTTTTGTGTCCGAGGTTTTGGTGAGGTTCCGTTAGGGGAGAGTATTTGTAATTACACTTATGTCCTGAACACCACGAGTAGCCCACCACTGCTTCCACCCCACAACGTGTACTTCATCTGCGGGTCCCAGGCTTATATATGGCTTCCTAGGGGGTGGTCTGGTGTGTGCTACGTGTCCTTTCTCTTGCCTCCTGTGTACATTGCTCCATCTAATTATCATAGGGATCACAGATTACGGCGCAGGAGCGTTTATCTGTCCCGAGTAAGAAGGGTCCTTGACATGAAGGATATTGATCAAACTGACACTACCTTACAACAATTTACAGACGCCATGAAGGGTATCTTGCCCTTTTGGGGCCCCATGCATAATAGCCGCAGTATACGCAGGGTTGTAGAAGGGGTGATCAACACCACAGCAGGAATACTGGCTAACATTACAGCTGAGCTTCAGGCTATGAGACTCGTTGCCCTTCAAAATCGGATGGTGTTAGACGTCATCCTTGCTGATCGGGGTGGGGCCTCTCGCGTCATCGGTAGTAGTTGCTGTGTGTACATACCGGACCACGCCCCGAATGTATATGTAGCCATACAAAAGTTACATAGACTAGCGTCCGATATTCACCAGGAGAATGGTACATGGTCCCTGTCTGGGTGGTTCTGGGGTCTGTTGGCGACATGGGGCTGGAAAATACTCTTATTCTTAGTAGCTATTGGAGGTGTGAATTTCACCTGTTGTCTGTGCATCAATTTCCTTCCTGCTTGTTGCTCTTATTGTATGCAAAAGTTAACTCCCAAGCCCGGAGTTCAAGAACAAGGAGTTAAAAATTCTGCCATGATGGTACAGGCTGTCCAAGATTTGATGTCCACAGACTAGGGCATTTTTGAATACTGATATGTGCATCCGCCTAACATTTCTGATGATCACCCCAATGGTTAACTGTCATATATATGTAACTTCGTATTCCCCTTCCATTAGCATTGTAAAGACCCTAACCTGATAGCACCAATAAAGATTAGCAATGAATGCTAAACGGAGGGTCTGTTAGAATCGAATGTCCCAGTGCCCCGTCCCCCATGACGTATACTGTGTTGTGTTAGCATTCATGTAGCTATTTCATATTGATCGCTATTGCAAATGTGTGTGTGTCCAGCCTTCCCGTGTAACTGTGCAGGCTAAAGTTAGCATCTGAGACGCCATTTTCCCTTCTGTAGTCGCCATGTTACGCTGTAAGCAAAACCTGGCCTCTGAGCCCCTGCTCTCTCCTTGTCTCAGCAGAAGCTGCTGTTCGGAAAGCTTCCTTATCTCCTTCAAGGTTGAAACTCAGAGGCCCAAAGAGAATAGTTTATTCAGCTTTGCATACCAATCCTTGGACATAGTTATGCTCCCGCACTAGAGAGAGTTGAGACCGAGTAAGATGGCCTTGGGAGCCTGATAACGTGTACCCATTCCGCAGGTGGTAGCTCATCCCTCAGTGCCTCCTTTGTTCAGTCCTCGGCCCAAGCTGTATTTTTCCACCAGGCGCTGGGTTTTGAGAGGTGTTGGAAGGGTATTTGGTGCTACCAAGTGTCCTGAAGTCAGTCATCCTATGAGTCTGGTCAGACCTGGCTCCACTGCAGTGTATTTTACTAATAAAAGTGCTAGATTGTATTCTCCACTGTTATCCCGACTCTTCATTTTTGGGAAGGCTGAGAGGTGGTCGCGAGTGACCCGGGTGGCCCTTTTCGGGTCACTTCCTTCATTCCACTATGGCTGCAAATGTAGGGATAAGCTATTTTATTTAGGCCAACTTTGCAAAACATAGTGTGTAATGATCTGAAGGTCTTTGGCCTCCTACAATTCTGACAACCATACTTCCTTTTCAATGCTGTTGTCAGTTCTTTCTTCAACATCAATGCTAGCAACTATGCAGTCACCATGTTCATTGTCAGTAGAGTAATTTAGCTTTTGTGCACCCCCTTGCTGACAGAAATCTATTGACGCCCCTTGCCTGCCTGCACCATCTTCAAAGCCAGCTGCATCATTTGTAAAGCCATCAAAGCTAGCACCCTCTGTTTATCTTGCAGACAAGCTCACCATCTCTAGGGGCTTTCGGCACACCCACAGCCAGGCAACCATCAGCCTGTAGCCTAAGATGTGTAAACAAGAAAAAAAAACAAGGCAGCAGACCTTTCCCATCTATGCCCCCAGAATCTGGAACATCAACCCCGTATCAGTCAAGACCACCCAACGCTGTTCCAGTTTAGGAAAGCAGTGAATACGCACCTCTTTAAAGAATGCTACACCTCAATTTAGTAACAGTATGCTTCTCTTCCCGGAATCCAGCTATCTCTCCTATGATTCAATAACTGTATGCTTACCTTTTGTCCTTATGCAGACCTAAACAGCCTTCTGGCTAGGTGCAAGCTATATAGATAGCCTACATATATATATTTTTTCCCAGGACAAGTGTTGTACTTCATATTGGTACTCAAGTGCCTAGTCGACTTGTAAAACATGCACAGCAGTTTACATTGTAATGTCTTGACAAAATATACACCAAACAGGTATTATCTATTTGCAAAACAAAGCTATTATTCCAAATTAATTACCTGAATTGTTCAACTACCAGAATTTTTTTTCCCAATGATGCAATAGTTGCTTGCAGGACAACGCAATTTCCGTGATGTAAATGTGATAGTGATTTCATTGGATCCAGCTATTTACATAAACACAGCTCTAATTGTGTAAATTCTGGATTAATAGTAATAACTCACTTAAAAATGGGTTAAAGCACAGTAGTGGTTTCGCTGTCACTATTTTTTTTATTGTTCTCAAAACACCTTTGTCAGTCATAATTCTCATGTTGCATCTTTCTTTCACAACTGTTTAAGCATCCCAGCCGTATCTGCAAAATTTTGGACCAATTTTGCATAATATACTTGCAGTCTAGAAATGACAAACGTTGCTCTCTTGTGAAAGCTCAAGGGTAATTGCTTCAATAGGGTTATTATTTGAAAAGTCAGGTCACATTTTCATGCTTGTAAATGTTATGCATCAGCTGCTGAAAAACTGACACCACTGAAGCGAGACTGAATGGCATTCTCTTTCAATGGAATGCACCTTCTAGTGTAATGAAAGCAGTCACACCACATGGTTATCTGTAAAAATTCTATTTGATGGTATGTTTTTTCATTTCTACAGTACTAAAAATGCTAACACCATGTTGAGTTACAGAGACCTCATTAATATTAGGCAAGTAATGGCAGCCCGCTCATGTGCTTCTGTTTAATGGCCTAAGATCAATGAACAATCTAACTTCCCCACATCTTTTACAGGCTACTACTACTGGGGAAAATCCATAGTGAAGAAGCTAAGAGACCTGGCATGCAAAGGTAAATTTGTGGGTGTAAACCTACAGTTGTTATCTATGGACCATTTCCAAGTGCACACCTAAGAGTGTATACCTACATGTTTCCTCCCTTGTGGTGCATCCTACAACAGGATTTTCTGTGAAAAGTAACTTCTAGTATCTTTTCATATGGAAGTGAAGATCTCTATCATTGAGGCAGAGATCTCTGTATGGGAAAGTTTAAGGAAAAATATTAAAGTTTATTCATCTTAAAAAACTAGTAAGAATATTTTAATATTAAATGAAAAGGTTAAAGCACATTAACTCATCAAAATAAAGGTGTACCATTTATAAATAATTCTTGAAGAATAATCTTTTAAGAATTCCCACCAACAGTTAAAATTTTATTTTTATTTAATTAAAACATTTTTACAAAAAATGTATTGAATTAATTAAATTATTTTTGCATTTAGAACAAATATTTTAGTTTGATTTATTTTTATTTTTACTTATTTGTAATTCTTTTCAAATTAAACTTGCTCTATCTCTCTCTCTCTCTCTCTCTCTCTCTCTATATATATATATATATATATATATATATACACACACACACATGTAAACATATATATTTTTGTATATATATATATATATATATATATATATATATATATATATATACATATATATATATATATATATTCGACAACAAGGTATGCCTTTCCCATACCCAAATGGAAAGCACTCACGGGAGTAGTTTTTAGCTGAAATGCTTTATTGTGCAGACCCCTCTCCTTTAGCCTGACAGACGCGTTTCGCCTTGCAGCTTTTTCGATGTCAGTTCACCTGTGCAAAACCGGCAGTATTTCACTTCACAGTGTGTCACATGATCTTACAATAACATAAAAGATGGACTTACATTTCATTGTTGACAAAATTCATGGCGGCCATCTTAAAGCATGTTTTTGGTTACACAATTGTTATACCACCCAAAAGTGTGTAAGGTGCAATAATAAATTGAATATTAAAAACACACATATACAAAGGAAAGCAAAAGTCATTCTTCGAGCATTTGCAATTAGATTGAAAAACATTAGAATATTAAAAGCTTTCATTCTATATGAAAAATTGCTATTTGGTAAAATGCTACCAATTGTATATACAAAAGAAATTTCTTTTGTAAGGTGCTTTATTGCTCCTTTGCATCATATATGAGCCCTGAATGGGCAATTCAGCGTCATTTTCGGAGAGTATGCAGTATGCTGGATTATATCTGTTGCTACCCCAATAATTAGGCTGTATTACAGAATTTAATTAAAATCAATCTATGCCCTTTTTACTCCAAATGGGCCCACATCTCCTCATCGTTATTGAGCCCTATGGGAGCCTTTGTTTGGAGATCAATAATTTATTTAGACTCCAACACCCGCAGTTTCTTAATTTTGTCGCCTCCTCTTTCGTCTCTCTCTACCTGATCAATACAGTAGAATTTTAAGAGATCACGGTTGCTTTGATGGAATTTTTCAAAGTGACGCGCAACCGGATAGGTGGTATCTTTATTGGTTATTGCGCGCATATGTTCGAGGATGCGTTTTTTGCAGGGTGTCTAGTGCTCCCTATATACCGTTTGGAGCACGGGCATTCCAAGCAATAAACTGTAAAATCTGAATTGCAGTTAAGGAGCTTTTTGATTAATCTGAGAGGCCTAGGGTCCCCTGGTCTCCCCTTAAAGGTAGTGACTTTGTTGCTGTGTTTACAGGCTTTACAACGAAGGCATGGATAGAATCCCACAATATTAATCTTACTTTTCACCCTTATAGATGCATTATAGTGACTGTGGATTAAATGGTCACTGAGAGATTGACAGCGTTTATATGTAATTAGAGAGCGGGTAGGAAGATGATTTTTCAAGATATTATCCGTTTGTAGGATGTGCCAGTTTTTCTTAAAGATGTGTACAACCTCACTTGATGTATCGTTATAGGATGTAATCATTCTAGCATGTTCGTCCTGTATAGGGGTTCCTTTTGGTTTTGCAACCAGTAAGTTCTTCCTATCTATTTTTTCCACTCTTTGTTCAGCTTGTTGTAGAGTGGCATTAGTGTATCCTCTTCTTTTAAATCTCCCCAGAGCTTCGGTCTTGGCTAATAAAAAATCTTGTTGGTTGGAGCAGTTGCGTTTAAGACGCAAAAGCTCCCCAAATGGAATGTTTTTACGAGGCTTTTGGGGTGATAACTGGCTGCGTGCAACACCGTGTTACCCGCTGTTGGCTTCCTATAAAGTCGTGTCTGTAAAATATAATTTTCAATTAAGACCTCCAGATCTAGGTAGTTGACTGATCTATCACTGATGTAACCTGTGAATTTTAGGTTTAATTTGTTATCGTTCAGAGAGGCAATATACTACTCAGCCGAGGAGCGACTACCCCTCCAAACGATAAAGAGGTCATCTATATACCTTGCCCACAATGTTATGCTGTCCAGCCATTGTTCGTGGGATTCCCCCCAGGCCACGTGCTACTCCCACCAGCCAACGAAAAGGTTCGAATAGGTGGGGGCGAAGCACGTGCCCATGGCGGTCCCGCGTTGTTGCCTGTATAATTTGCCTGCAAACAAAAAGATGTATTGTTTAAACAGAAGGTGATCATTTGTAGAAGCATTGAATTATGTTTCTGAAACCTTAATGGTCTTTTGTTTAAGAACCATTTGGCAGCTGTGATCCCATCTCTTTGGTTGATACAGGTATATAGACTTGTGATGTCTAAGGTAATTAAAAGCATATCTGATTTCAGCTAAAAAACTACTCCTGTGAGTGCTTTCCATTTGGGTATGGGAAAGGCATACCTTGTTGTCGATTATACACAGTTCACCACTGCAGGAGGGAGCACCCAGGACAAGCAGGAGCAGTGGCAGTGGGTTCCGGTTTTTGAAAATTGTTTTGGCCGCTTGCCCCGAGGCTCGTAACAACGGAGAACAGACGCTGGATTTTCAACGTCGGAGAAAAACATTTGGAAGCGGACAGCGCGGCTCCCTTACAGACTGCGAGACAGCGTGGACTTGGTGTCTGTCGACACAACGCCGCGACTGCATTCCGGTCGGTGAGTGAACGCCGCTATCTTCCGCAATTTTCTATTTAGAGCCTCCGTCCTGAAGGGAGTTTTTTACTGTACAGACCCCTGCCAATCTCACAGAACTGTGCATGAAATAATATTACCATGTCGAGTGTCAGCGAGAGAGAGGAGGCAGCAGCGGATATTTTTAAACCCGCGACTGGAGTAACAGTAAGCAACATGAAAAGCAATAATGTTGCTAGCACCCCTGCTAGTAATTTAGTGATACTGTTCTAAGCTTTGGAAAAGGCGCAGGAGCGAGAAATTCATAAATGGTGGGAGGCCACCTCCCTACAAAGATACATAGACTGTGATCGCAATCCTAGGGGCTTGCGTATCTTTACGGTCCCCTCGTACGAGAACCCTGACCCTTTACTCCTAAAGGAATGGGCAGAGCACACCGCAGAGTCCGCAAAAGGGATGGTCAGGATATTGATTAAATACGCATGGAGTGACCGAGATAAGTTCCTGGCAGAATTTAAGAAACTTGAGGAAATGATCATAAAAGATAAGGATGCCAAACAAAGTGAAACACTAAGGACTGCCATGATGAAACATCTAAAAGACTACGAAGCTGTAATTAGACGTAGAAAACAAACCAAGTTCCAGAGAGATGAACAAGATTATCTAACAGGTCGCATTCTAACCTTTGCACGGAAATTTGCTGCCCCAAGAAAAAGGATGACACAACAAGGCGCCGCATGTAATACCAACAAGGAGACTTCCGAATCGGATATTGAGACTTCGGAGGGGGAACAATCTACTGGCGTGGATGATAGCGGAAGTAATAAAGAGTACCCTTATTTTCAGGAATATCAACTCATAAGGGAGACCCGCCAGAGACCCATGCAGAGAACGCATCCTCCGCAACAGGCACAACAAAAAGGCGCAAAACAAGGAGGGGCAAGAAAAGAAGGGGACGAGGCACCATCCCCAAGAATTACACGCAGAAAAGGGAGGAGGGGCAAGTGGTAGATGGAGATGATCAGAGGACAGTCATCAATCTCTCTGATCGACCAATCACCGAAGAAGAGACTAAGGTCCTACAATTGGGCCTATTCTTCTGCCCAACATCCGAATATAATTTTGTACAAACAAGTATAGACCTATTTAGATATATCAGAAAGCTGAAACTGCAAAATATCTTTTTCCTCCACCCCAAAAAAGATAAAGCAATTGGTGGTTCTATCCAGGAGGATATCGATTTCAACTTACTGAGTGGCCATGATTTGGAGAACCTCATGGCCTTACAGACTCTGGATTCCAATGAAATGCAACAGGAGGAAGTGGACGATGTGGAAACTTGTCTTGAAGTAGTGGGTATAACACAGTCCAGTGGACACAGCAACTTCAAAAGAAAATCACGAGTTATTCCACAGGTTCCTTTAGACACTATAGACGTTTTCAACGAGGCCGTTCTCACGGATCTTAAGAACTTAACAAAGCCAAAGCAACAAGGGAAGAGTAGCCACAACATCCCCAGAAAACAATGGGAGGCTATCAAGACACTAAAAATGGATCCGACAATAGAGATCAAACCCTCCGACAAAGGAGGCAATATTGTCATCTTTAACAAAGAACATTACCAGAGAGAAGCCCTACGACAGCTGGAAGATGAGGAATGTTATACACCCATCAACAGGATAGGGTATCTGGAGTGTATTAAAGCATACCATATACTTTTACAAGGTTGGAGGGATGAAGGAATGTTAGATCAGGATGAGTTCCTATTCCTTCATCGTGAATCCCCGGTCCTTCCAACCTTTTACCATCTACCTAAAATACATAAGGACCCCATCAACCCTCCGGGTAGGCCTATTGTGGCCTCAATCAATAGTCTCTTAGAGAATACATCTACATACATTGATTTTTTTCTAGCCCCTTTGGTGAAAGATCTGGCATCATATATAAGGGATACCCAGGATTTTTTGAGACTGATGGAGAGTATTACTTGGGAATCAGATATGCTTTTAATTACCTTAGACATCACAAGTCTATATACCTGTATCAACCATAGAGATGGGATCACAGCTGCCAAATGGTTCTTAAACAAAAGACCATTAAGGTTTCAGAAACATAATTCAATGCTTCTATAAATGATCACCTTCTGTTTAAACAATAACATATTTTTGTTTGCAGGCAAATTATACAGGCAACAACGCGGGACCGCCATGGGCACGTGCTTCGCCCCCAGCTATGCGAACCTTTTCGTTGGCTGGTGGGAGAAGCACGTGGCCTAGGGGGAATCCCACGAACAATGGCTGGACAGCATAACATTGTGGGCGAGGTATATAGATGACCTCTTTATCGTTTGGAGGGGTAGTCGCTCCTCGGCTGAGGAGTATATTGCCTCTCTGAACGATAACAAATTAAACCTAAAATTCACAGGTTACATCAGTGATAGATCAGTCAACTACCTAGATCTGGAGGTCTTAATTGAAAATTATATTTTACAGACACGACTTTATAGGAAGCCAACAGCGGGTAACACGGTGTTGCACGCAGCCAGTTATCACCCCAAAAGCCTCGTAAAAAACATTCCATTTGGGGAGCTTTTGCGTCTTAAACGCAACTGCTCCAACCAACAAGATGTTTTATTAGCCAAGACCGAAGCTCTGGGGAGATTTAAAAGAAGAGGATACACTAATGCCACTCTACAACAAGCTGAACAAAGAGTGAAAAAAATAGATAGGAAGAACTTACTGGTTGCAAAAGCAAAGAAACCCCTATACAGGACGAACTTGCTAGAATGATTACAATCTATAACGATAGATCAAGTGAGGTTGTATACATCTTTAAGAAAAACTGGCACATCCTACAAACGGATAATATCTTGAAAAATCATCTTCCTACCCGCCCTCTAATTACATATAAACTCTGTCAATCTCTCAGTGACCATTTAATCCACAGTCACTATAATGCAGCTATAAGGGTGAAAAGTAGGATTAATATTGTGGGCTTCTATCCATGCCTTCGTTGTAAAGCCTGTAAACACAGCAACAAAGTCACTACCTTTAAGGGGAGGCCAGGGGACCCTAGGCCTCTCAGATTAATCAAAAAGCTCCTTAACTGCAATTCAGATATGACAGTTTATTGCTTGGAATGCCCGTGCTCCAAACGGTATATAGGGAGCACTATACACCCTGCAAAAAAACGCATCCTTCAACATATGCGCGCAATAACCAATAAAAATACCACCTATCCGGTTGTGCGTCACTTTGAAAAATTCCATCAAAGCAACCGTGATCTCTTAAAATTCTACTGTATTGATCAGGTAGAGAGAGACGAAAGAGGAGGTGACAGAATTAAGAAACTGCGGGTGTTGGAGTCTAAATACATTGATCTCCAAACAAAGGCTCCCATAGGGCTCAATAATGATGAGGAGATGTGGGTCCATTTGGAGTAAAAAGGGCATAGATTGATTTTAATTAAATTCTGTAATACAGCCTAATTATTGGGGTAGCAACAGATATAATCCAGCAGACTGCACACTCTCCGAAAATGACACCGAATTGCCCATTCAGGGCTCAATTATGATGCAAAGGAGCAATAAAGCACCTTACCAAAGAAATTTCTTTTGTATATATAATTGGTAGCATTTTGCCAAATAGCAATTTTTCATATAGAATGAAAGCTTTTAATATTCTAATGTTTTTCAATCTAATTGCAAGTGCTCGAGGAATGACTTTTGCTTTCCTTTGTATATGTGTGTTTTTAATATTCAATTTATTATTGCACCTTACACACTTTTGGGTGGAATAACAATTGTGTAACCAAAAACATGCTTTAAGATGGCCGCCATGAATTTTGTCAACAATGAAATGTAAGTCCATCTTTTATGTTATTGTAAGATCATGTGACACACTGTGAAGTGAAATACTGCCGGTTTTGCACAGGTGAACTGACATCGAAAAAGCCGCAAGGCAAAACGCGTCTGTCAGGCTAAAGGGGAGGGGGTCTGCACAATAAAGCATTTCAGCTAAAAAACTACTCCAGTGAGTGCTTTCCATTTGGGTATGGGAAAGGCATACCTTGTTGTCGAATTATACGTGTTTCACCACCGCAGGAGTGAGCACCCAGGACAAGGAGGAGCAGCGGCAGTGGGTTCCGGTTTTTGAAAAAAAAATATATATATATATATATATATATATATATTCACTGAAAAAACCATAGGTTTTAGGGACAGTTATAGTTAGTTGGACATTGCACTCGTACAAAACCCGTGAAATTCCCCCGTTATAGTTAGTTCAGCTAACTATAACTCGCGCCCCGCAATGCACTGCTGATGACGTCACATATTACATCACTCATGACATGGTCAGTGACATCACTGATGACATCACTGATGACATCTCAAATGACATCACTGATGACATCACTGATGACATCACTGATGACATCATCCAGTGACTGTGTGTTTCTGTAAAGTTTAAATATTTTTAATATATATAGGAAAAGACGTATTGAAGAATGAGTGGGTGTGTAAGTGTCTGTATGGATGATTTAGTAGGTGCGTGACTGACTCTATAAGTGAGTGATTTAACGTATCTTACTGAATGCATGGGTTAGTGACTAAACTGGATGAATGTCTGTATCCGTCTGTCTGTTGCTGTGTAAGTGGCTGCATGTGTTTGTGAATAGATACATGAGTGTTTATATGAGTTATTGAATGCTTGTCTGAGTATCTGTATGGGTGCCTGAGTGTTTGTGTGGGAGGGGTGTGTGCAACTCTGTGCATAGATGTGTGAGTGGGTGATTCACTGGGTGGATGGTTTCAAGAGTGCATCTGTGATAGACTGTATGGGTGGGTAAGTGTGTGTAAGAGTGTGTTAGTGAGTGAATGTATGTCCCAGTGGTACATGTGTGAGTAACTACATATGTGAAAGGCAGTATATATGTGTGTTGGAGTATATAAATAGCTATAAGCAAGAGTGAGTGATTGTGATAGTGGCTGTATGGATGAGTGTGTGCTTGTATCAGTGATTGTATAAGAGCGTAACAATGTGCTACTATTTGTATGAGTAAGTGAGCTGGTGTGTGTATAACTGTATAGGTGAGTAAATGGCAGTGTGTTTAATTATTTGCATGACTGACTAGGTGTGTGAGTATCTCTATGGATGAGTGGCGTTGTTTGAGTGTCTATATAGGAGTAAGAGTGCATATGATAGTCCTGTACTGAGTGACCGTAAGTATGAGTGACTGTACGGGTGAGTGAGTGGATGTGTGTGTGTAGACCTAAGAATCAGTGAGTGGGTATGTAGTTATTGGTGTTGGAGTGTCTATGGTTTTGCGAATGGCAGTCTGTAATTTAGAGTGGGTGTACCAAAGGTTATATTAGGGTGTGAGGAGGTGCATCAGATTATCACTTGGATGATGTCATCAGTGATGTCATTTGAGATGTCATCAGTGATGTCATCAGTGATGTCACTGACCATGTCATGAGTGATGTAATATGTGACGTCATCAGCAGTGCATTGCGGGGGCGCGAGTTATAGTTAGCTGAACTAACTATAACGGGGGAATTTCACGGGTTTTGTACGAGTGCAATGTCCAACTAACTATAACTGTCCCTAAAACCTATGGTTTTTTCAGTGAATTTCAAAGGTTTTTAAATGCTAATTTGTAACTATAACGTGTCTGAAACCTATGGTTTTTTCAGTGAATTTCAAAGGTTTTTTAAATGCTAATTTGTAACTATAACGTGTCTGAAACCTATGGTTTTTTCAGTGAATTTCAAAGGTTTTTTAAATGCTAATTTCTAACTATAACGTGCCTGAAACCTACGGTTTTTTCAGTGAATTTCAAAGGTTTTGTAAATGACAATTTTTAAATGTATTAATTGTTATATTAATTTTTTTCATACTGATTTACTACATTTTTAGAAACAATTTTTTTTACATATTTTATTTTTTAAATTACATTGTAATTACATTATACATTACATTACAAAAATACTTTCTCAGAATGAATTACTTTAGTTTAAATACTTTGCAGATAGGCAATAGACTTTTAAGTACAGTAGTTACAGTTGTTGCAATGGGCAACACATTTTCAAACACAATGCAACATTAAGCTCAATGTGAATTTCTAGTTAAATGCAATTAGTTACTTTATGGATTACTTTTGTAACCACAGGACTGGATCCTAGATTCAGTCCTGGTACATCTCCTGTAAACAGTTGAGTAAAAGCGTTTTGGTTACAGTCGTGATTTTTAAGGAATATTATTGTATTTTAAAAGTTGACACTTAGAAACTTTTTCTCATAGAATCACCAATGTTATCCTATGGAAGGAAATTCACTTAGCAGGTAAAAACTGTTATCGTTACTTTTTCTTACTCAGTGTTGGATCCTGGATCCAGCACTGGTGCATCTCCTGTAAACAGTTGAAAGAATGCGTTTAAGTCATACAGGCGATTTTTAAGGAATATTTGTAGTTTGTGAAAATCAACACTTTGAAACTTTTTGCTGAAAACCAGTCAATTTTAGCCTATGAAGGAAATTCAAGTTACCGGTAAGTACGGTTAAAATTACTTTTCAGGACCAGTACTGGGCTGAAAGATGCAGCACTAAGGTCTCTCCTTATAACAGGTGAGTAAATCGGAATTCGTATTTCGGCTGATTTTACAGGAATATTTGTATGTTTCAAAAATCAACACTTAGAAACTTTTTCAGCAAAAAGCAGGCAATGATATCCTATGGAAGGAAATTCAAGTTACTGGTAAGTACGGTTAAAATTACTTTTCAGGACCAGTACTGGGCTGAAAGATGCAGCACTGAGGTCTCTCCTGATAACAGGTGAGGAAATCAGAATTCGGATTTCGGCTGATTTTAGAGGAATATTTGTATGTTTCAAAAATCAACACTTAGAAACTTTTTCAGCAAAAAGCAGGCAATGATATCCTATGGAAGGAAATTCAAGTTACTGGTAAGTACGGTTAAAATTACTTTTGAGGATCAGTACTGGGCTGAAAGATGCAGCACTGAGGTCTCTCCTGATAACAGGTGAGTAAATCGGAATTCGTATTTCGGCTGATTTTAGAGGAATATTTTAAAGTTCCAAAACTCCACACTTAGAAGAATTTCCAAGTGAAACCAGTCAATGTTAGCCTATGAAGGAAATTCAAGTTACCGGTAAGTACGGTTAAAATTACTTTTCAGGATCAGTACTGGGCTGAAAGATGCAGCACTGAGGTCTCTCCTGATAACAGGTGAGTAAATCGGAATTCGTATTTCGGCTGATTTTAGAGGAATATTTTAAAGTTCCAAAACTCCACACTTAGAAGAATTTCCAAGTGAAACCAGTCAATGTTAGCCTATGAAGGAAATTCAAGTTACCGGTAAGTACGGTTAAAATTACTTTTCAGGACCAGTACTGGGCTGAAAGATGCAGCACTGAGGTCTCTCCTGATAACAGGTGAGTAAATCGGAATTCGTATTTCGGCTGATTTTAGAGGAATATTTTAAAGTTCCAAAACTCCACACTTAGAAGAATTTCCAAGTGAAACCAGTCAATGTTAGCCTATGGAAGGAAATTCAAGTTACTGGTAAGTATGGTTAGAATTACTTTTCAGGACCAGTACTGGGCTGAAAGATACAGCACTGAGGTCTCTCCTGATAACAGGTGAGTAAATCGGAATTCATATTTCGGCTGATTTTAGAGGAATATTTGCACAATGGTGAAGGGAGGGGCGGGGCCTGAGGTGACATCTGTGCAAACGCGCCCCGTTGCGCGTTTTAAGTTGGGGGATTAAGTCCCCTTGAATCCTGAGGGTCCCTAGGGGCCAACTAGCCCACCAGGAACCTCCAATATGCGCCAGGGGCTGCGTTGCAGAGACGTGTAGAGAGGCCACACCCCTTTTACACCTCTCTGCAACGCAGCTCTGTGGCGCTTTCTGGATGTACCTGTTGGGCTAGTTGGCCCCCAGGGACCCTCAGGATTGAAGGGGATTTAATTCCCCATCTTAAAACGCGCCACGGGGCCTGTTTGCACACATGTCACCTGAAGCCCCGCCCCCTCCCTTCACCACTGTGCAAACGCGCCCGTGGCGCGTTTTAAGTTGGGGATTAAGTCCCCTTGAATCCTGAGGGTCCCCGGAGTCCAACTAGCCCACCATATACCTCCAAAAGCGCCACAGAGCTGCGTTGCAGAGAGGTGTAAAAGGGTGTGGCCTCTCTACACGTCTCTGCAACGCAGCCCCCTGGCGCATATTGGAGGTTCCTGGTGGGCTAGTTGGCCCCCAGGGACCCCCAGTATTCAAGGGGAATTCGTTCCCCCTCTGCAAACGCGCCAGGGCGCGTTTGCAGAGTGGTGAAGGAAGGGGCGGGGCCTGCGGGCCCGATCGTTTTTAATGTTTTTTTTTTTTGTCCCCTGAAGGGGGCTGTGTGGCCCCCTTCCTTTTTCCTGTTTTTATGCCCTGGGGACCCCATCCCCCAGGGCCTTACCCTCTTTTTAAATTTTTAATAAAAAAAACGGGAAGGGGCCGCGTGGCCCCCTTCCCTGGGCCTGTATTGGCCCCGGGGACCCCATCCCCGGGGCATGGCCTTTTATTTTTATTCTTTGGAGGGGGCTGCGTGGCCCCCTCCTCTGGCCATTTAAGGCCCCGGGGACCCCATCCCCGGGGCCGGCCTTTCCATTTTTTTTTATTTTTTAGATTTTTCTTTTTTGGGGAGGGGGCCGCGTGGCCCCCTCCTGGGCCACTACTTGCCCCGGGGACCCCATCCCCGGGGCTGGCCCTCTCCGTTGGGGACTGTGGGGGTCCCCAATCCCCCACAGTCCCGCCGGCTCCCCACGTCCCTTGGGAGCCGGCATTGCTGTTCCACATGGGGAGCAGCTGACATGCTGCTCCCCATGTGGAAAAGCAATGTGCTTTGGATATTGGAAGAGAGAGCAGGTTTCCCTGCCTCTCTTCCAATATCCAAAGCAGTTTGCTATGGCAGGACGGGAGCCGCGAGGCTCCCGTCCTGCCATAGCAAACTACAGTGTCCCGGGGTAGGCACCCCGGGACACTGCAGGAGCCGGCCCTGGGGGTGGCGGTCCCCAGGGCCATCAAGGGCTCCAGGAGGGGGCCGCGCGGCCCCTCCCTACATGAGCACAGCCCCGGGGAGGTGGTGGTCCCGGGGCTTCGGGGTCCAAAACGGACCCCCATTTTAATTTGTTAGTGCCCCGGGGAGGTGGCGGTCCCGGGCGTGTGGGGGCTGGAGCCCCCACACAGGTTGTTAAATTAATAAAAAAAAGCCCGGGGAGGTGGTGGTCCCGGGGCTGCGGGAGGGCTCAGAGCCCTCCCGCACCATTTTTAAAAAAAGCCCCGGGGGTGGCGGTCCCCGGGGCTTGAGGAGCCCTTTGAGGCCCCCACACATTAAATTATCCCCCACCATGCCCCCGGGACTTGGGCCACCCGGGGGCCAATGACTATCGAAGCGCGGGAGACCGCGCTTCGATTTTTTTTTTTTCGGCAGGATTCGCGCATCCTGAGCGCATCCTGCCGATTTTTTTTAAAACAAAAAATGCTTTTTTTTGCCCAGGGGTCCTTGTGGGACCCCTGAGCAGGCCTAGGGGTTAGGGGGTTTCTACCCTGCCCCCTTTGTGCGTTTTGCGCACTTGTTTCTTTTTTTTCTCGGCGGGATACGCGCACCCTAAGCGCATCCCGCCGATTTTAAAAAAAAAAATCTTTTCTGCCCAGGGGTCCTTGTGGGACCCCCTGAGCAGACCTAGGGGTCAGGGTGTTTCTACCCTGCCCCCTTTTGCGCTTTGCGCACTTGTTTCTGTCCCTCGGTTCTACCGAGGGACAAAATGGCTGCCAACACTTCTTGATTTGGAGTGTTGACAGCCAATTAGCATGCAGCTCGTGATCGGGAGGGTACGCGGATCCGACGCTCCCATAGATATATATGTGATTTTAATTGTGAATTTCTCAGGAACTACTGAACGGATTTACACCATTTTAGCAAAAGGCACCAGTCTGAACCAAGGGCTACCTCTTTGCCAAATTTGGGGTAATTCCGTTCAGCAGTTCGGGCTGTAGCTGCGACTAAAGGTTCCTATGGAAAAATGAATGGGGAAAACGCGTTTTGGGACCCCCTTTTTCTCGGCCCCCGCTTGACGTATCACCCCGAGACTTTCAGGGTAGGAGCGGACCAGAGCGCCCCAACAAGTTGGAAGCTTTCGTGAAGATTCGTCAACCGGCGCCAACGTTATTGCAAATAGAATGTCGCGGATTTCCTATGGATAATAGGTTGTAACTATAACTATCTACTGGCGACCGCCAGTAGATAATATATATATATATATATATATATATATATATATATATATATATATATATATATATATATATATATATATATATATATATATATATATATATATACCTACTGGCAGTCCCCAGTAGGTAGTTATAGTTACAACCTAGTTTCCATAGGAAAAGCATTTTTGATTTGCTAATAACTTTGGCGTCGTTTGACGAATGTTTATGAAATTTTGCAAAACGTTGCACTTTTTAGGTTAGCTCCTATCTTGAAAGTTTGGGGGTGATTTGTCAAGCGGGGGCTGAGAAAAAAGGGGGGTCCCAAAACACGTTTTCTCAATGTTAATTTCCTTAGGAAATTTTGCGACGAGCTACAGCCCGAACTGCTGAATGGAATTACCTCAAATTTGGCAGAAAGGTAGAGCTTGGTTCAGAAAGCGACCTTTTTTTAAATGGGGTAAATCCGTTCAGTAGTTTTGAGAAATACAAAAATAAGAGTAAAAAAATCAATTTCCCATAGGAAACTTTGTGCAAGGCTACAGCCGAAACTACTGAACGGAATTACCCCAAATTTGGCAAAAAGATAGTGCTTGGCTCAGAAAGCGATCTTTTGTAAAATGGTGTAAATCCGTTCAGTGGTTGCTGAGAAATAAGAAAAATAAAAGTTTTGATATCTGGGCGGAGCCTAAGTTCCGTGCACGAGCTTCACTGTGATTGGCCGTGAACACTCCAAACCAGGAAGTGTTGGCAGCCATCTTGTGGCTCGGTAGAAGCGAGTCACTAGAAAACAGAGAAACAAAGGTATAAAACAAGAGAAGGGGGCAGGGTAGAAACACCGTGACCCCTAGGCCTGCTCAGGGGTCCCATAAGGACCCCAGGGCCCAAAAAAGCATTTTTATTAAAAAAATCGGCGCAATTCGCGCTGGGGTCGCGGGTTCCCGTGTTTTATTTTAATGAGGTCCCCGGGTGGGCTAGGTCCCGCGGGCATTTCTTAAAAAATAATAGCTGGGGGTCGCTGGGGCTGCGGGGGCCCGCTGGGGTCCTTGCAGCCCTGGGGCTTCACTCATGTTGGGAGGGGGCTGCGTGGCCCCTCTCCTTGAGCCCTCCATGTGTTTATAACTTTGGTGTCGTTTGACGAATCTTTACGAAATTTTCAAAAAGTTTCTCTTTTTTGATCAGCTCCTATCTTGAAAGTTTGGGGGTGATTGGTCAAGGGGGGCTGAGAAAAAAGGGAGTCCCAAAATGTGTTTTCTCAATGCATTTTCCATAGGAAACTTTAGACAAGGCTACAGGTCAAACTGCTGAACGGAATTACGCCAAATTTGTGAGGGAGAAAGGTTGTGGTCCAGAAAGCGCGCTTTTGTTGGAATGGTGTAAATCCGTTCAGTAGTTTTTGAGAAATATCAAATTTTACAGATATCGATATTTGAGAATTCTGACATCTGATTGGCTGAGGGTTACGAGCACGAGCTCGCGGCTCATTGGCTGTGAACGGTTGAAACTAGGAAGTGTTGGCAACCATTTTGTGACTTAGTCCGTCAGCTCGCATCTCTCCGTGTAGAAGCCATCAGGTGTGTAGTTTTACCTCTGCGAGGCAACACTGGCATCTGTGTCTGTGTAAGATACTCCTTTCACGCTGCCTCTCCCCACATCACGAGGTCGCGGCTATGCCTTTAGAAGCCAGTCCGTTGGCTCGGAGCTCTGTGAGTCAGTCTGTCGGCACAACCCTCTACACAACCCAAACACCACTGTACTACCTAACTAAACACTAAACCACTACTGCCAGCACGACCCCCTACACTACAGAAACACCACTGCACTACCCTAAACCCTAAAACACTACCCCAGCACGACCCCCTACACTACCCAAACACCACTGCACTACATAACTAAACACTAAACCACTACTGCCAGCACGACCCCCTACACTACAGAAACACCACAGCACTACCTTAAACCCTAAAACACTACCCCCAATACGACCCCCTAAACTACAGAAACACCACTGCACTACCCTAAACCGTAAAACGCTACCCCCAGCACAACCCTCTACACTACCCAAACACCACTGCACTACCCTAAACCCTAAAACACTACTCACAGCAGGACCCCCTACACTACGTATAGACCACTGCCCTACCCTAAACCCTAAATGTACCCCCAGCACCACCCTCTACACTACACAAACACCACTGCACTACCGTAAACCCTAAAACACTACCCACAGCAGGACCCCCTACACTACACAAACACCACTGCACTACCCTAAACCATAAAACACTACCAGTCCATTGGCTCACAGCTCTGCGTTTGCGAGCCGACGGCCCGTAGCTCTCTCTGTGCGAGCCGAGCCCACGGGCCGTAGCTCTCCCTTTGCGAGGCTGCCCGACGGCCCGCAGGTCTCCCTGTGCTAGCCGGATCGCAGTTGTCAGTCTGCGAACCGATATTGGGAATATAAGGCGGCTCTAAAAGAGCCTTTGTGTTTATTAGTTGGAGCTACATATAAGTGCGGATGCACAGCTTCAGGTTATTCAGAAAAACTCAATTTCCCTGATCTGTGAAGTGTACTCCATCACTTCTGTAGATATCAGCCATATCATAACGTATGTTGTTGTTGTAGATCGACCCCATTCTATGGTCTCTGAGGTATGCAGACACAGCTTTGTTGACATTCTTCCTAGATTTTTCAATCTGAGGACAAAATTTGTTTGACCATTTCCACTTCTGTCTTTGGCATATATTGGAATATACAAAGACAGTTTGAGGCAAAAGCAACATCAATTGTCTAAAGGTGTCCTTCATTAGCATATCCAAACCTACCCCAGTCAATGTGCCTAGGTCATTTCCACCACAGTGCACAATCATGAGGTCAGGGAGTTGGAGATGCAAACAGGTTTTAACCAAAGGGAGTAATTGGTGCCACTTCAATCCTCTGTGTCCAAACCATTTAATGTCCACATTTTGTAAACCTAGGTCTACGTCAATACGTCTCTGTTCTGCATACCTCTTGCACCAGAAAACATAGCTATGTCCTACGATCCACACTAGCATTTTGAAGGTGTAGCTGGAAGTATGGATAGATGTCTGTAGCTCATGCAGTCCGTTCGTAGAATAAGAGATATGTTTAAAGATGGGGAACTACTTTTTTCTCTCATACAAAACGATAACTGATTGGGAGATGAAAAACATTGTTTACTAAAAAGTAGGGTGCATATTAGTTTGTCGAAAAGCATCTTTGTCATTGGTTAATAAAAAGCAGTTTCAACGTAGAGTTCATATGATAGGATAAAATTTGGTCAGTTCAACCACACATGCTACTTGCATTTGGAAGGCACTGTTTGCACTTAAAACAATGGTGAACTTTTAACCTGCACGTGCCCTTAAATGTTCGAGAAAATGTTGCAAAAAAATATCGTTAGGTTTGAAAAAATGATGAACTTTTAACCTGCACGTGTTGTAGAATGTTCTAGAAAGTTTGTTGATAGAATACGTTGAACTTCTCACCTGTATGTGTTCTTACATTTTTTTAAAACTGTTAATATGGAAAGTTCAAAAATAACCAATAGAGAGAAGTTTTGCAATTTGAAAAAATAAAGGAACTATTCTGATTTGTTCTTTACATGTATTTATGTGTGGAGCAACAGTGAAATTGTGCCATTACTGGTTCCATTCTTGATGAGAGCGGTGCATTACATGTACTGTGTGACAAAGAAAGAATTGCAAATTTGGCAGGGAGAAAGGTCTTGGTGCAGAAAGCGCGGTTTTGTGGAAATGGTGTAAATCCGTTCAGTAGTTTTTGAGATATTAAAGGAAAAAAAGATATATATATCTGGACTGTGCCTAACTCCCGAGCACGAGCTTGCCTCTGATTGGCTGCTAACAATTCAAACCAGGAAGTGTTAGCAGCCATCTTGTGCCTCGCATCGAGTGAAAATATAAAAGAAAGGTCCCGGGGGCAATTTAATGTACCAGAGCTCTGTCTGTGCGAGATACCGCTTTCACGCTGCGTCTCCCTACATCAGCAGGTAACGCACCCTTTTCCACCATCAATAGCATACCTCCAACAACATACTTGGGTCCGCAAGTCTGCCTCTGCGAACCACTTGTCGGCTCACAGCTCTTCGGGTGCGAGTTCTTGGGCCCGCAGTTGTATCTGTGAAGCCAATACTGGAAATATACCGGAGGTGTCTCTCTGCGAGATACGCTCTTCACGCCCCCTCTCCCCACATCAGTGTTCCGCAGCTATCCCTTTGGAAGCCGATGGCCCGCACCTTTCCCTATACTAGTCGGCCCGCAGGTGTTCCTCTGTGAGCTGGCCCGCAGCTCTTCCTCTGCGAACTGACGGGCCGCGGTTCTCCCTCTATGAGCCTTCTAGTCGGCTCGCAGTTCTTCATCTACGAGCCAGACCGCCAGCTCTTAAGTCTCTGAGAACAGATGTAATGGAGGCAACGATCATGCAGGTCGGACACCCAACACTGCTCCGACATCCCCCAGTAGGAGCTCCTTGTCCGCCATCTCCCCTCACCCCCACAAAAAAATGTGACAGTCACGTTAGGTTGGACAAATAAGAATCTTAGTCATGTATGGATTTACATATAAAACATTTTATTAAAACAAAACAACAACAAATAAAACTATGTACAGCCATGTCGTGTCATCGCTGGACCATTTGTGAATCACAGCCTGTAAGACAAAAAGAAAGATAAGATGGTGCGTCATGCGTCCAGCAAAGGAGAAAGAGAAAGAGAGAATGAGTGAGGGAGAAAGAGAGAAACAAAGAAAGAGTGAGAGAGAGAGGAAGACAAAGAAATAGAGAAAGAGTGAGAGAGAGAAAGAGAGAAATAGTGTGAGAGAGGAAGAGAGAGAGAGAAAGAGTGAGAGAGAGGAGGAGAGAGAGAAAGAGTGAGAGAGAGGAAGAGAGAGAGGAAGAGTGAGATAGAGGAGAGAAAGAGTGAGAGAGAGGAAGACAGACAAAGACAGAGAAAGAGAAAGAGTGAGAGAGAGAAAGAGTAAGAGTAAGATACAAGGAAAAGAGAGAGAGAACCAGTGTGAGAGAGAGGTAGAGATAAAGAGAGAAAGAGAGAGAGAAAGAGTGAGAGAGAGGAAGAGAGAGAAAGAAAGAATGAGAGAGAGGAACAGACAGAGAAAGAGAGCAAGTGTGAGAGAGAGAAAGGAAGAGATGGAGAGGGAGTGTTGACACTGGAGAAAATCTTCGCAGCTTACCTTTGTGCCTCCGGTGTGTCTCCAACCACGTGCCGGGACATAGTGCACCCTTACGTTTAGTGATCTGAAAGATAGTATAGAATTAGTAATTGCAGAGTACATACAACTGCACACGCCTAATTATCTGTTTCGGCAATGCTCACTCAGGCTGCTGCAGCCCATCCACTCCCACTGCTCGGAGGTGTCTGTGCGCTCTTGTGCGCCCAGGCTGCTGCACACTATCCACTCCCACCGCCCAGAGGTGACTGCCCGCTGCTGCGGAAAGAAGTATCTCTGCTCACCTTCCGCCACCGGCGTGTGTGTAAGAGGGTGCACCACGTGCTGAAGCAACTTTGTCAGGCGTTGTCAGGATGGCCACGCATCATCGCAGTTTGTACATGCATTCAGCTGTGGTGGTGTGGGGGGGGGACGTCGATTCGTGAATCACAGCCTGTTAGATAAAAAGCAAGATAGGATTGTGCGTCATTCGTCCATCAAAGGAGAGAGAGAGAGAGAGAGAGAAAGAAAGAAAGAGTGAGAGGAAGACAGAGAGAAAAAGAAAGAAGGAGTGAGAGGAAGACAGAGAGAAAGAGTGAGAAAGACGAAGAGAGAGAGAAACAGTGAGAGACAGAAAGAGAGAGAAAGAGTGAGAGAGAGGAAGAGAGAGAGAAAGAGTGAGAGAGAGGAAGAGAGAGAGAGAAAGAGTGAGAGAAAGGAAGAGAGAGAGAGAAAGAGTGAGAGTGAGGAAGAGAGAAAGTGTGAGAGAGAGGAAGACAGGGAAAGAGAGAAAGAGTGAGATACAAGGAAGAGAGAAAGAGAGAAACAGTGTGAGAGAGAGGAAGAGAGAGAGAAACAGTGTGAGAGAGAGGAAGAGCGAGAGAAAGAGTGAGAGAGGAAGAGAGAGAAAGAAAGAATGAGAGAGCGAGGAAGAGACAGAGAAAGAGAGAAAGAGTGTGAGAGAGAGAAAGGAAGAGATAGAGAGTGAGAGAGAGAGAAAGAGTGTGAGTGACAGAAATGGAAGAGATGGAGAGGGAGAGTGAGTGTTGACACTGTGGAGAAAATCCTCACAGCTCACCTTTCTGTCACCGGTGTGTCTCCAACCACGTGCCGGGATATAGGGCAGCCCTCAAGCTTAGTCATCTGAAACATAAAAATGGAATCAGTAATGGATGAGTACATACAACTGCGTATGCCTAAATCGCTGTCCCGCATTTGTGTATCCAGGCTAGTGTACCCCATCCACTTCCACTGCCCAGAGGTGTCTACCCGCTGCTGTACACCCAGGCTGCTGCACTCCATCCACTCCCACTGCCCAGAGGTGTATGACAGCCGCTGCGCACCCAGGCTGCTGCACCCCATGCACTCCCACTGCCCGGAGGTGACTGCGTGCCGCTGCGCACCCAGGCTGCTGCACCCTATCCATTTCCACTGCCCGGAGGTGACTGCCCGCCGCTGCGCAAACAAGCCTCTCTGCTCACCTTACACCACCGGCGTGTGTCGAAGAGGGTCCACCACGTGCCGAAGAAACCTCCTCACCCGTTGTGTACACGCGGAGAGCGGAGCTCACAATTCAGGTTGAGTGTTGATTGCCGGATGGCCACGCTTCATCACAGGCCTGCAAGACAAAAAGCAAGATAAGATTGTGCGTCATGCGTCCATCAAAGGAGAGAGATAGAGAGAGAAAGAAAGAGTGAGAGGAAGACAGAGAGAAAAAGAAAGAAAGAGTCAGAGGAATACAGAGAGAAAGAGAGAAAGAGTGAGAGAGAGAGGAAGAGAGAGAGAAAAAGAAAGAAAGAGTGAGAGGAAGACAAAGAGAAAGAGAGAAAGAGTGAGAGAAGAAGAGAGAGAGAAAGAGTGTGAAGGAGAGAAAGGAAGAGATGAAGAGGGACAGTGAGTGCTGTGTCTCCAACCACGTGCCGGGACCTAGTGGAGCCCTCAAGCTCCCACATCTAAACATAGTACAGAATTAGTAATGGGAGAGTATATACGACTGCGTACGTCTAAATCGCTGTGCCGCCTTTGTGTATCCACTCCCGCCGCCCAGAAGTATTTGCCCACCGCTGCGCACCCAAGCCTCACTGCTCACCTTTTCACGGACAGGGCACCCTCCTCATCATGCAGTCCCGTTCCGCAGGCCAACAGGTCTGACATTTGGTGCTGCGTCTTGATTTTGCCATGGCAGAGGACATACTAGTGCACCTATCATCATCGCAGGTTGCACACCCGCTCAGTCCTTGCGGTGCCACTAACTCAGTGAACAGTGAGGCCACGCACGTGGTGGTAGGCCTCCCTGTTCGGTGGCTCAGGCCTACACTGTGGTCCAGCAGGGCACACAAAACCTGAGCTGTCCAGACCGCCGGGACGGGCCATCACCGCAGGCTGTACACCTGCTCAGCAGTTACGGTACCCGTACCTCAGTGGACCGAAAGTCACCGTCCCATGCCGGTGTGCCTGTGCCGGCCGCAGTGCCTCCGGTGTGAGCAACTCTGAAATGGCATCGAGCACGTGCGCCCGGTCTTTTTTATTGGCAAGGGCACGTGTCCTGTGACGCCTGGGCTGGATGGGGGTGGTGTGGGTGTATACTAGCCATGAGGGAGTGGCTGTGGCGTACTGACAACTAGGGTGTGACCAGCAGATCACTGCAATGAAAATCTGGGCCATGTAGCGTTGTTGTCCTTCCCTGTAAGCGTAAGCGGAGTGGGCTGGCCTGGCGTATGCCAGTCCTGCGTGAGGCTGTGAAGAATGACTCCGGAGCTATGGGCGTGGCTCCCTCGTGAGCTGTATGAGGAATCAACTGATGCGGCATTGTTGCCAGATTGGGCTAGATCACGCACAATTGGGCTATATTTTTCCCGGTTGTGCTGTAAAATTTTGGTTTGTGCTAGTTGCCAGATTATAAATATATATACAGCGCTCCAGCAAACTAGTATGTTAAAGCGCTTTATTAGACAAATATTTACTTGGCAGCCTGCTGCAACATCAATTCCAATCCATTCACCGCCTGCTTGAAGATGTCCCTGCCCCTCCTTCCTTAAAGTAGCAATATTGGGCTAGTTTGGGCTACTTTTTGGTTGTCTTTGGGCTAGAGAATGCTTAAAAAATCTTGCAACACTGGCCATGCCATGCGGGTGTTCTTGTTGTAGTGCTGCCGTCACCCGGGTCGCAAGCGTCAATGTGTCACTCTGTGAGCCAAGTCCCTGAACATGGCCAAGATGGAAGGTACGGGGAATCACTGACCCTACATTCATCCATAGTTCCACACAAGAAAGATGGTGGACATGACACATCTGTGTGGGTGTGAATGTTTATTGCACATTCAGTGGAGTATTGCAGCTGTAGCAATACTGGGCCATGCAAAATCCAAATTTCAGTTTTTGGGACATGGAGGGCAGCCAATTAGAGACAAGCTCGTTGTCGGAGTTAGGGTGCGCCAACATATTTACTTATACAATCACTCCGCCAATCCCCACGCGCTTATAAATTCACTATACACTCTCCTTGCAGTACTCTAATCATCCAGTCTCTACGTACGTACTTATACAATGACCGAGACAAAGTTACATAACCAAAGTTTTCTCCCACTGTCAAAGGGAAGTTGGTTGCATACGCTGTCCAGAGCACAATGTAATGTGGTAGGGCCCAGGGGCAGCATGTTGCATACATAATGAACACACGGACACAGATAGATAGTAGAACTGGGTACGAGCACGTGCACTCGACTCCTTTTTATTACCAGGGTCACATGTCCAGTGACGTCTGTGCTGGATGCATGTGGGGTGAGTGTAAGCCAGCCCTCCGGGAATGGTTGGTGCTGGTAACAAGTACAACAGTAATCATCAGATCACACACAGAGATTCAATCATAAAGGGTCCATGACTTGTGCTACAGTAAGTTAGGGGCACCAGATCTGAAATCATACACAAAAGATTCTGTCATAAAGGGTCCATCAGTTGTGGTGGACTGAGGTAGGAGCATCAGAAGCATTCCGCGTGTGCACAGCTAGCGATGATGCGTGGTCCGGGAGGGCCGCACTGGTAGCAATGTCTGTTGCCTACTGGACTGCGTCATCTGCAATCGCAACTCCATCTGAATTGTGAGCCCTGCTGTCCGCAGTGTAGATCGAAGGCAGTAGTCAGCACAGACATCGAGGAAAGCTTTTTGTCACTTCCTCTTGAGAAAATTCAACGACATAGAGTACAATTCTCTGTCCAATTAATAAATCAAGGCTGAATTTGAATGGTGAGCTCTGCTGACCGCAGTGTAGATCGAAGGCAGTAGTCAGCACAGACATCGAGGAATGCTTTTTGTGACTTCCTCTTGAGAAAATCCAACGACATAAAGTACTGTTCACTCTGCAATAAATAAATCAAAACTGAATTCGAATTGTGGGCTCTGCTATCCGCAGTGTAGACTGCCATTCAGTGTTCCTTTGGACTTGCAAGATGAATTTGGTCATTGTACTAAAGCTATAATTGATATCAAAAAAGTTCTTGAAGCAAGGATACTAAAAGGATATTATGTAGGTTTAAGGGTACGTGGCGATAACTTATGGTGCAGTGAGCTAGTGGCACCTGAAGCACTCAGCGTGTGCGCATCCTGCGATGATGCGTGGTCCGTGTGGGCTGCACTGGTAGCAATGTGTTTTGTTTAATGAATTCTGCC
Source organism: Calotriton arnoldi (assembly GCA_963921515.1). Taxonomy (NCBI): domain Eukaryota; kingdom Metazoa; phylum Chordata; class Amphibia; order Caudata; family Salamandridae; genus Calotriton; species Calotriton arnoldi. The sequence goes on along the minus strand of CAWUFW010005961.1, from coordinate 257,344 downwards.
TTAATAAGGCCACGTGGCGTTTACTTGTGGTGCACTGAGTTAGTGGTACCTCTGGCGCTCAGCGTGTATGCAGCCTACGATGATGCGTGGTCTGGGCGGGCCGCACTGGGAGCAATGTGTCTTGCCTACTGGACTGCGTCATCTGCAATCGCGACTCAATCTGAATTGTGAGCCCTGCTGTCCGCAGTGTAGATCGAAGGCAGTAGTCTGTACAGACATAACTGTGCAGTGCTGTGCCGCTGTCTCCGCAGGGGGCTTGTGTCAAGGAGGCCCGCGGTCATGGCGGCAGCCACGTGGCAGGGTGAGGGTCGCCGCTCTGGCAGAAGCGTTGGCTTTCACACAAGTGAACCACGCCCAGAACCCCGGCCTATTTATTCACACTTCTACGCTGGAGTGGCGTACGTTGGACCAGCCCACTGCGCTTCCGCTTACAGGGGGCGACGACACAGGTTCATGACTGAGATCTTCCCCACTGCCTGAGGTAACATGGTTGCGTCCACTGTCCACAACACTACAAGCACCAGCTTGTTTTTGGATCGCACACCAGATAGGTTTAATGAACATTATAATTAGAAATTAGCATTTAAAAAACCTTTGAAATTCACTGAAAAAACCATAGGTTTCAGGGACGTTATAGTTACAAATTATCATGTTAAAAACCATAGAAAATCACTGAAAAAACCATAGGTTTCAGGGACGTTATAGTTAGTTGGACATTTCACTCATACAAAACCATAGAAATTCAGCCGTTATAGTTAGTTGAGCTAACTATAACTCGCGCCCCCGCAATGCACTGCTGATGACGTCACATATTACATCATTCATGACATGGTCAGTGACATCACTGATGACATCACTGATGACATCTCAAATGACATCACTGATGACATCACTGATGACATCATCTAGTGACTGTGTGTTTCTGTAAAGTTTAAATATGTTTTATTTATATACCAAGCTGTATTGAAGAATGAGTGGTTGTATAAGTGTCTGGATGGAGGATTTAGTAGGTGTGTAACTGACTGTTTAAGAGAGTGATTAAATGTCTCTTACTGAATACATGGGTTAGTGACTAAACTGTGTGAATGTCTGTATGAGTCTGTTTGTTGTTGTATAACCTGCTGCATCGGTTGGTCAGTAGCTACATGAGTGTCTATATGGGTTATTGATTAGTTGCCTGAATATTTGTATGGGAGACTGAGTGTGTGTGTGGTTGGGTGGGGGGTGTGTGACTCTGTGCATAGATGTTTGAGTGGTTGATTCACTGGGTGTATGAGTTTAACAGTGCATGTGGAAACAGTTGTATGGGTGAGTGAGTGTGTGTATGGATGTGTTGGTGAGTGAATGGATGTGTCAGTGGTAGATGTCCAACTAAGTACAAAAGTTAAAGGCAGTGTATGTGAGAGTTGGTGTATAAAAATAACTATACGTGAGAGTGAGTGATTGTGAGAGTGGCTGTATGGATAAGTGTGTACTTGTATTAGTGATTATATAAGAGAGTAAGTATGCGTTAGTATCTGTATGAATAAATGAGGTGGTGTGTGTATAACTGTGTAGGTGAGTAAATGGAACTGTGATTGATTTTTTGCATGACTGACTAGGATCAGTGCATGACTGACTAGGATGAGTGGTGGTGAGTGAGTGTCTGTATAGGTGTATGAGTGCATATGATAGTGTTGGATTGATCAGTGACTACATGTATGAATGGTTGTATGGGTGAATGAGTGGATGTGCGTGTAGACCTAGGAATCAGTGCGTGCGTACGTAGTAACTGGTATTGGTGTGTCGATGGTTTTTAAAATGGTAGTCTGTATTTTACAGTGGGTGTATCAAAGGTTATATTAGGGTGTGAGGAGGTGCATCAGATTTTTCACGTGGATGATGTCATCAGTGATGTCATTTGAGATGTCATCAGTGATGTCAACAGTGATGTCACTGACCATGTCATGAATTATGTAATATGTGACGTCATCAGCAGTGCATTGCGGGGGCGTGAGTTATAGTTAGCTCAACTAACTTTAACGGCGGAATTTCTATGGTTTTGTATGAGTGAAATGTCCAACTAACTATAACGTCCCTGAAACCTATGGTTTTTTCAGTGAATTTCTATGGTTTTTAACATGATAATTTGTAACTATAACGTCCCTGAAACCTATGGTTTTTTCAGTGAATATATATATATATATATTTATTCACTGAAAAACCATAGGTTTTAGGGACAGTTATAGTTAGTTGGACATTTCACTCGTACAAAACCATAGAAATTCCCCCGTTATAGTTAGTTCACGTAACTATAACTCGCGCCCCCGCAATGCACTGCTGATGATGTCACATATTACATCACTCATGACATGGTCAGTGACATCACTGATGACATCACTGAAGAATGTGCTAGTATTTGTATGAGTAAGTGAGTTGGTGTGTGTATAACTGTATAGGTGAGTAAATGGGTGTGTGCTTAATTTTTTGCATGACTGACTAGGTGTGTGAGTACCTCTATGGATGAGTGGCGGTGTGTGAGTGTTTATATAGGTGTATGAGTGCATATAATAGTCCTGTACTGAGTGACTATAAGTATGAGTGACTGTACGGGTGAGTGAGTAGATGTGTCTGTTTTGACCTAAGAATCAGTGAGTGTGTCTATAGTAATTGGTGTTGGAGTGTCTATGGTTTTGACAATGGCAGTCTGTAATTTACAGTGGGTGTATCAAAAGTTATATTAGGGTGTGAGAAGATGCATCAAATTATCACATGGATGATGTCATCAGTGATGTCATCATTGATGTCATTTGAGATGTCATCAGTGATGTCATCAGTGATGTCACTGACCATGTCATGAGTGATGTAATATGTGACGTCATCAGCAGTGCATTGCGGGGCGCGAGTTATAGTTACGTGAACTAACTATAACGGGGGAATTTCTATGGTTTTGTACGAGTGAAATGTCCAACTAACTATAACTGTCCCTAAAACCTATGGTTTTTTCAGTGAATTTCAAAGGTTTTTTAAATGCTAATTTCTAACTATAACGTGTCTGAAACCTATGTTTTTTTCAGTGAATTTCAAAGGTTTTTTAAATGCTAATTTCTAACTATAACGTGCCTGAAACCTATGGTTTTTTTCAGTAAATTTCAAAGGTTTTGTAAATGACAAGTTTTAAATGTATTAATTGTTATATTTATTTTTTTGATACTGATTTACTACATTTTTTAAAACTATTTATTTTTAGATATTTTATTTTTAAATACATTGTAATTACATTATACATTACATTACAAAATATACTTTCTCAGAATGAATTACTTTAGTTTAAATACTTTGCAAATAGGCAATAGACTTTTAAGTACAGTAGTTACAGTTGTTGCAATGGGCAACACAATTTCAAACACAATGCAACATTGAGCTCAATGTGAATTTCAAGTTAAATGCAATTAGTTACTTTATGGATTACTTTTCCAACCAGAGGACTGGATCCTAGATTCAGTCCTGGGACATCTCCTGTAAACAGTTGAGTAAAAGCGTTTTGGTTACAGTGGTGATTTTTAAGGAATATTATTGTATTTTAAAAGTTGACAGAAACTTTTTCACATAGAATCACCAATGCTATCCTATGGGAGAAAATTCACTTAGCAGGTAAGTAGTGTTATCGTTACTTTTTCTTACTCAGTGGTGGATCTTGGATCCAGCACTGGTGCATCTCCTGTAAACAGTTGAAAGAATGCGTTTAATTCATACAGGAGATTTTTAAGGAATATTTGTAGTTTGTGAAAATCGACACTTTGAAACTTTTCTGCTGAAAACCAGACAATGGATTCCTATGGAAGGAAATACAAGTTACTGGTAAATACGGTTAGAATTACTTTTCAGGGTCAGTGCTGGGCTAAAAGATGCAGCACTGGGTTATCTCCTGATAACAGGTGAGTAAATCGGAATTCGTAGTTCGGCTGATTTTAGAGGAATATTATAAAGTTCCAAAACTCCACACTTAGAAGAATTTCCAAGTGAAACCAGTCAATGTTAGCCTATGGAAGGAAATTCAAGTTACTGGTAAGTACGGTTAAAATTACTTTTCAGGATCAGTACTGGGCTCAAAGGTGCAGCACTGAGGTCTCTCCTGATAACAGGTGAGTAAATCGGAATTCGTAGTTCGGCTGATTTTAGAGGAATATTTGTATGTTTCAAAAATTGACACTTAGAAACTTTTTCAGCAAAAAGCAGGCAATGATATCCTATGGAAGGAAATTCAATTTACTGGTAAGTACGGTTAGAATTACTTTTCAAGGTCAGTGCTGGGCTAAAAGATGCAGCACTGGGTTCTCTCCTGATAACAGGGAGTAAATCGGAATTCGTAGTTCGGCTGATTTTAGAGGAATATTATAAACTTCCAAAACTCCACACTTAGAAGAATTTCCAAGTGAAACCAGTCAATGTAAGCCTATGGAAGGAAATTCAAATTACTGGTAAGTGCGGTTAAAATTACTTTTCAGGATCAGTATTGGGCTCAAAGATGCAGCACTGAGGTCTCTCCTGATAACAGGTGAGTAAATCGGAATTCGTAGTTCGGCTGATTTTAGAGGATTATTTGTATGTTACAAAAATCGACACTTAGAAACTTTTTCAGCAAAAAGCAGGCAATGATATCCTATGGAAGGAAATTCAAGTTACTGGTAAGTACGGTTTAAATTACTTTTCAGGATCAGTACTGGGCTGAAAGATGCAGCACTGAGGTCTCTCCTGATAACAGGTGAGTAAATCGGAATTCGTATTTCGGCTGATTTTAGAGGAATATTATAAAGTTCCAAAACTCCACACTTAGAAGAATTTCCAAGTGAAACCAGTCAATGTTAGCCTATGGAAGGAAATTCAAGTTACTGGTAAGTACGGTTAAAATTACTTTTCAGGATCAGTACTGGGCTCAAAGATGCAGCACTGAGGTCTCTCCTGATAACAGGTGAGTAAATCGGATTTCGTAGTTCGGCTGATTTTAGAGGAATATTTGCACAATGGTGAAGGGAGGGGGCGGGGCCTGAGGTGACATCTGTGCAAACGTGCCCCGTGGTGCGTTTTAAGTTGGGGGATTAAGTCCCCTTGAATCATGAGGGTCCCTGGGGTCCAACTAGCCCACCCTGTACCTCCAGTATGCGCCAGGGAGCTGCGTTGCAGAGAGGTGTTCAGAGGCCACGCCCCTTTTGCACCTCTCTGCAACGCAGCTCTGTCGCGCTTTCTGGACGTACCAGGTGGGCTAGTTGGCCCTCAGGGACCCTCAGGATTGAAGGGGATTTCATTCCCCATCTTAAAATGCGCCACGGGCCTGTTTGCACACATGTCACCTGAAGCCCCGCCCTCCCTTCACCACTGTGCAAACGCGCCCCGTGGCGCGTTTTAAGTTGGGGGATTAAGTCCCCTTGAATCCTGAGGGTCCCTGGAGTCGAACTAGCCCACCATGTACCTCCAAAAAGCGCCACAGAGCTGTGTTGCAGAGAGGTGTATAAAGGGGCTTGGCCTCTGTACACCTCTCTGCAACACAGCCCCCTGGCACATACTGGAGGTTCCTGGTGGGCTAGTTGGCCCCCAGGGACCCCCAGTATTCAAGGGGAATTACTTCCCCTTCTTAAAACGCGCCAGGGGGCGCATTTGCACACTGCTGCAGGGAGGGAGGCGGGGCCTCCGGCACAATGCCGGTTGTTTTTTGTTTTTTTTCCCCTTTTTTTTTATGGGAGGGGGGCTGCGTGGCCCCCCTTCCCTCGGCCACTTTTGGCCCCGGGGACCCCATCCCCCGGGGCCTGAGCATTTTTTTTTCTTTTTTTTAAACGGGAAGGGGGCCGCGTGGCCCCCCTTCCCTGGGCCTCTATTGGCCCCGGGGACCCCATCCCCCGGGCCTGGCCTCTCGTTGGAGACTGTGGGGGGGTCCCCAATCCCCCCACAGTCCCAGCCGGCTCCCCGCCTCCTGCGCGAGCCGGCATTGCTTTTCCACATGGGGAGCAGCTAACATGCTGCTCCCTGTGTGGAAAAGCAATTAGTTTGCATTTTGAAAGAGAGAGCAGGTTTCCTGCTCTCTCTTTCAAAATGCAAACCAAGTTTGCTATGACAGGACGGAGCCGCGATGCTCCCATCCTGTCATAGCAAACTACAGTGTCCCTGGGGTAGGCACCCCGGGACACTGCAGGAGCCGGCCCTGGGGGTGGTGGTCCCCAGGGCCATCACTGGCTCCAAGAGGGGGCCGCGCGGCCCCCTCCCAACTTGTTCAAAGCCCCGGGGAGGTGGTGGTCCCCGGGGCTCTGGGGTCCGTAACGGACCCCCATATTTAAATCTTTAGTGCCCCGGGAGGTGGCGGTCCCCGGGCGTGTGGGGGGCTGGAGCCCCCCCACACAGATTTTTAATTTAAAAAAAACAGCCTTGGGGGGTGGTGGTCCCCAGGCCAGCGGGAGGGCGCACAGCCCTCCCGCCATCATTTTTTTTAAAAAGCCCCGGGGGGTGGCGGTCCCCGGGGCTTGGGGGCCTTAGAGGCCCCCATAAACAATAAACCCACCCCTCGCATGCCCCCGGGACTTGGGCCACCCGGGGGCAAATTTGCATCGAGCGCGGAGACCGCGCTTCGATTTTTTTTCGGCAGGATCCGCGCACCCTGAGCGCATCCTGCCGATTTAAAAAAAAATGCTTTTCTGCCCAGAGGGTCCTTGTGGGACCCCTGAGCAGACCTAGGGGGTCAGGGTGTTTCTACCCTGCCCCCTTTGTGCGTTTTGCGCACTTGTTTCTTTTTTTCTCAACGGGACTCGCGCACCCTAAGCGCATCCCGCCGATTTAAAAAAAAAAATGCTTTTTTCTGCCCAGGGGGTCCTTGTGGGACCCCTGACCAGACCTAGGGGTCAGGGTGTTTCTACCCTGCCCCCTTTTGCGCTTTGCGCACTTGTTTCTGTCCCTCGGTTCTACCGAGGACAAAATGGCTGCCAACACTTCCTGATTTGGAGTGTTGACAGCCAATTAGCAAGCAGCTCGTGATCGGGAGGGTGCGCGAATCCGACGCGGCCATAGATATATATGTGATTTTCCTTTTGATTTTCACAGGAACTACTGAACGGATTTACACCATTTAACAAAAGGGTTCTTTCTGAACCAAGAACTACCTCTTTGCCAAATTTGGTGTAATTCCGTTCAGCAGTTCGGGCTGTAGCCGTGGCTAAAGTTTCCTATGGGAAAATGAATGGGGAAAGCCCCCGCTTGACGAATCACCCCGAAACTTTCAGTGTAGGAGCGGACCGGAGCGGGCCATAAAGTTTGAAAATTTCGCGAAGATTCGTCAACCGACGCAAGAGTTATTTCAAATAGAATGTCGCGGATTTCCTATGGAAAATAGGTCCTAACTATAACTATCTACTGGCGACCACCAGTAGATAATATATATATATATATATATATATATATATATATATATATATATATATATATATATATATATATATATATATATATATATATATATGTCAAAAGAATTGTATTAATGTAACATTAGTTCTGGTGTAGTGTTATTTTAAGTTCTTACCACCATTATTATCAATGGAAGTGAGTTTCAGTACCTGTGATGTCAATGTGTGGTGCCTGTCTTACTCCAAGGCTGGGCTAGAGTACATGTACTACCTTTAGGGCTGTAGTAACTATGGAAAAGTGCAGGTTGTGAATTGTAATGGCTTTAATCTTTTGTGGGTGGATGTATATAGTAGCCTGCCCCCCTAAACCTCTCCTTAAATTTGTCTAAACCGCTCCCATTTTGTAGTACATATTCCCCATTTTCCGGCCACTCTCCATTGTTCCTTCACATTAACTACTTAAACTTAGGTATACATGTGCGGAGGTCTCCATCCCTGTGACAGAGATCTCCACATAGAAAAGAGAGGGTATTTGGAGGCCTCCACCGGTAGGTTTATGAATTGTATTATGCAATATGTGAGTAGTACTACTGTAGTACAACAAAATATACTGCAAAATGCAGTTTGTGGATAGGCCCCTAAAAGCTCAATGATCTCACCCTGATACAGTTGTGTTTTTAATACATTGAAAAGATACCCCCTAGTGGATAAGGGTACATCGCAAACTTAATGGTTTATCTGACTTTCCGTGGGCTAAGTTTTATCAACCCTTTAATTCTCCCAGTTTTCACTAAATATCTCACTTTACTTCTCCACTAGTGTTTTGCACATGAACCACTCCCTCATGAGGATAATCATATGGATCACATTTCATTATGAGAGCCCTCAAGTGTCAACAACTGATTATGTTGTTCCCATCCTGAGCTGAGCCTACAATATGCCAATAGTATTCCTATCTTGAAATATAATTTTTACCAGAAAATATCCATCTGCCTATGCTTTTTGTGGAATCCCCTGGGCTTAATATCAGACTCTTTAAATTTAATAATAGAGCACTAGTTATTGCTCACATCCATTTCAATTACATTTATTAGTGAAACTAAGTCAACTGTACATTCAGTATCCCTATTTTTTAGACATATGGCGTTCATGAGTCTATCCCTGGTGTATCAATTTATCAACAGTACCAAATTATCAACATTTTCTCGACTTCATTTTCAACTACTGTAAAAATGTAGTTATATTTTTGGCTTTTGCACACGTTAGCAAAGTGTCCCAAACATAACCAATTTTAAAATTAGCACAATCTCCTTATACCCACTTTTAGTACATGACCAATGTTGTTTTACAGGCTCTCTTTTTTATGACTTTTCTCTATACACTAGACGTGAACACTTTTTTCCTTTCTCTGGACTAAAACTTAAATCTCTTTTCAACATAGCAATTTCAATATTTTGTCAGCTTAAAACCCTGGAACACTCCATATATTGCTCCATTCCATTTAAAACAATAGCATTTTCTAAACTAAGATTTTTACAAGCAAGCAGTCTTTTATGTACTGTTATTTCGTGTAATAATGCTTCACAATTTTATTACATATCATTTGGCCAAGAAAAATGTTGTACTCACAACTTGTTGCCAATATTCATAACACTGAAACATGCTTTAATAGACTCATGTGCCTGCTGATATCTTATTTAAAATGTGTGTCTTTACAATACTTGACAGCGTTACAAAATGGTTTTGCAACGTTAAACCTGCCACTGTGTATGTGCAGTTCCTAAGACTCTTCATCTTGTTCATACTCGGGTAAGTGCAAAAACATTTTTCCTAGCTATCCAAGTAATGAAATAGTATTTCAAAATTTCTTTCAGGTTGAAATTTTCCTTCGTTAATATCTGCTGTGTAGTTTCTTAATGCACTGTATCAATTCTTCCATTTCTTTTGCTCAGCGGGCATTTTCAGAAAAGATGGGGGCACAAAAAGACCTTGTGCATTATCCATGGGTGCAATAGGTCTGACCAGTCATAAACAGACATACATCTTTTACCCACCAAGATTAGAAGTTTGTACACTTTGAACACACTTTTTTCTAATTTTGTTGCAGGTAGTTCTTCCTTTCTCAGCCTCTTCAAACTTCCAGTGGTGCAGTAAAATGCCCCTGTTACAACAAACATTAGCTGTCAGTCAACAGCACATCTGCTATCTAGAACTCAGTAAATCAGACAGCAATACGAACAGAAATGTAGATCAGGCTGTGAGAAATAATACATGATCTAGTTCTTAAGTTCAAAATAAACTATTCTTATTCAGGAACAGACACTGATTTTCTTAAACTACATTATTAACATAAGTACATCATTATCAACATATCTGGATTATACTTCCTAATCCCTTAAATTCTTAATATAATATATATCAGCTTGTCATAGTTTACAGGGTAAGAAACTGAAAAAGTATGTAAAAAGGCCTAAATGTTCCTAAAGATTTAGAGTGATTTATCATAATCTAGGGAACAAACAGGTATTATTGTACAGTATATCAAATATTTTCCATGCAGCCTTCAAAAAGTTTTAAAAACCTGTCTATTTACAATAAGTAGGTATCGACTCAGGAGCATATTAGCAGTACAGTTACTCCTATGGTGTTTTTCATTTAGATAAAATGCCTTTGAATGTGATCTACTCATTTGAAGTTCGAAATATATGCACTAACTGATTTAAATCAAGTACTGTTATTGATAAAGGAGTCAACTCCTCCAAGCAGGATGGAAACTCAGAGCGAAATTAAGGAAGAATTTTCCTTTGTCACGATCTATTACATTAATTTCTTATGTTTCTATCTATTAGTATACCTTAATAGTTTTGCAAAGTCAATTTGGTTATTGTTTCCTGAGTTTTACTTATTTTAGGTTAAGCATTATCGAAGGTGTAGTCTGTTGTGAAACTAGCATCACTCACATTTTCAAGACTAGTTTCAACACTGAAGTACTTGGAAATCATTCATAGTCATAGATGCTGAAAGCAGATCTTTCAAGGCTATTTCAATATTAAGAATTAATGCTTTGATAATTTCTCTTCCATTATATATGCTAGCATAGCCTATTTTAGGGAAATCTACATTGGGTTCAATATTCCATGCAATGGACACACTTATGTCACATATTCTTTAAAACAGATTCCTACCATAACTCACATGTAATAATCGCCTCCAAATATATGCCAGACAACTGCCAATTCAACTGTCTTTTGAGGCAATAAACATTGGACACCGAGCCAATGGATTGATCATACTCCCTCCTAAAGGCGATCCAACGAGTTCACTCTTCTTCCACTAATGATTCAGAAAAGTGCATAAACCATTTCTATTGCATAGAGCTTATGCTTTCCTTTTACAGATTTGGGAACTCACTTTCAGTCTCTTATTAAAAATTATCCACAGTGTTTTATAATTGTTCACACTTTCTACCTTTTTTTAAGTAATCTTTTGATTAGGTGTTCATTCAATGTAGCACCATCGCAAGTAAAAGAGATCACAATAAGCACTTACTAGTTCAACACACAGTCACATTGAAGCTATCTCGCCGCTGATATGTTGCCGGATGCCAGTAGACCCATTATTCTCTAGAATCATGGGGGCAGATTTACAAGGAACTGACGCATTTGCATAGATGTGTCAGCGCCGAATGGCCTTCCGCGACTATGGATGCGCTGTATTTACAATACAGTGCTCCATGGCGCAAGGATTAATAAATGCGTCAGAAATTCTGACGCATCTGTGGTGCAAAAGTGACGCATCGCTGGAGTTGCTCATGAAAGTGCGCAACTCTAGCAATGCACCACAATAGATGGGTGAGTCTCATTCAAAAAGCCCTGCATCATTCCTTACGCTTGGTCTGAGCAGGCGTAGGGATTTTGACGCAGTGAAGGCGCAGAGTGACGCAGTGAAATCTTGTAGATTTCACTGCGTCATTTCTACATGGCTTTTTGTGTGGGAACGCCCACCCTGCATACATTATACCTGATGCAGGTATAATGTGACGCAGGGCTTTACAACGTGACGCATCTCCCTAGATGCGTCACGTTGTAAATGGGCCGCAACATTTACGCCGCGGCTGCGTCACAAAAGTGACGCAACGGAAGCGCAAAAGTCACGCAAGGGGCTTGTAAATCTGCCCCATAATTTCTACCTTGACATTGTTGAAGATGTAGGTATTTTATACATGTTTATATCTCTTTCAGTGTAATGGAATTATGGTCAAACAGAGGGGCTAGTATCTTCTCTTATAGCATGGGCATGAGATGCATACGCAGAGCTTTCTTCTCTGAGCATGTTCATAGACATCAGGAACGATTGTTGTTGGGTAGGTATTTTGATGGAACAACTGTGAGAGGATGGCAAAACTCCTAAAGACATCTATGAGTATTAAAACCTTACGTACTAGACAGCAAATATTGAAGAATGAATGAGATGCATTTTAATTCCTGTTCAGGTGACACATGGGTATCCTTTTGGAGAAGCAGTTGTGTGTAGCAATTAAAGAGTGGCAAGATTTGTTTGTGTGTAATAAAAACAGACATTAGCTCTTATTGCATTGTGTGGAATTTGCGTTTTTGGTTGTTTTTCAAGTGAGCATAAAAAGGATTCATTGTACCTTTTCGGCAGTTTGGTGAAAGCAGACAGGCGTAAGCTTGTGGGTGGTGTATGGTGCACTGAGTACCAAGGAACTTTAAGATGTGGCATTTTAACCAGGAAGCAGGGTAAATGGGAAGGCTAATTGTATGGATTCTGAGAAAGAGTTGAGTCCCCAAAAATGCCGGTGGTAGCAGAAGTGATACCATGTGTTCTTTTATTCTCCTTGAGAAACACAAGAGGTATGCAGTTCCTAAATGTGCAGGGGAAAGGCAGGTCTTTCTAAAAAGTGCCCTCACACACCCCGAAGAATGTCTTGCTTCATCATTGGGCCTGCTCCTCGTCGGGCCGGCGCTGCAATGCCCGACGGGCACCCGCGAAGGGGCTCTTTGGCGGAGATCTTTTGATGATGAAGCCGTAGGGTGTGTGCGGGTGTGTGGGCTAGGTAGTGCGGTGAGTGTGAAGATTAAAATAGGTCTAGAGCATCCCTAACTAATGTATTTATTCCCAGGGAGCACTAGCCTAGCTAAAAATTGTGAGCCCTGGCTGGATGTAATGATCCTATAGGGCTAGTGTGGTGCATAGGGTAGACATGTTTCATGCCAAAGTAGCCCCTAACGGGTCTGGTGGCACTTCATCAGGACCAAAAAGTGATTTGATAGTACTCTAGCACTACCGCAAAACTGGTTCAAGGATTCATATAGTTAGCTAGTAACCAGATGCAGTTAAGTGAACCGGGTCCAATTGACCCCGACGAAGAAGACCCCTAGGTAAGTGGGGCTTTGCTGACGGGGGTTACAGAGCACTTCGTTGCTCTGATGGCAAGGCGGTGATGCAACTAGCTTCAGTCCTACCCTGGCTCCGGACCCCGTGGTTATTCTCCTTCACATCACCAGGTTGACTCCCTTAACCCACCATTAGTCCTTCAACATCCTCCTGTTTGCTACTGAGTGGCGGCACTTCTGATGAAGCAAACCTCCTGCAGGCTCTTGTGCACACCCCTCACAGCAGAGGTCTCAAGGAATGGATTATCTGCTAGTGCATCCCGGAAAAGATACAGCTGCATGCTCTTCAGTGAGGCGAGGAGTTTAGAGAAGGCTGCCCTCTTGTTTCATCTGCCATTTTGACAGATGGACCCTTCTTATTGGCAGAGGAACTGTCAGGTTTGTCTTTTGCAGCTGGTGGGACTGGTGGCTGGATAACGTCGGGGGTTTCCTGCTCCATGCTGCAGCAGGCAGTGGTGCTAAATGTGTGTCTTACCTATAAGCAGATGAGGCAGAAGCCAGTAGCGTTACTGACCTCATCTAGTAAACACTGGACTAAGAAAATGTGACAGAGAAGATTCTTATATTGTTTGACTGCTCATGGTTGCTCTATCTGTTTATTCATTTAGCTGTAGAGTCCATAGAAGAAATATGAGAAATATATCCATCTGTTTCACATGATGATAATACAAATGATACCAGAACACAAAAACATAAATTGAAAAACTTTTTTTAAAGCTTTGCAGCCTTTTCATCACGTGGTTTCATTTATTAATTCAGAGACAAAATGTTTCATGATCTTCCCAGATCTAGCAACAGTGCATAATTTGAGCCAGTGTTTGACTAGTAATCATGTTCTCCTTTGGGTAAACGATGTCTCCAGGGGAGGGTCTGACTCAGAAATGTGGGTTTAGGGCCAGCTTCACGCAGCAGTTTGCTGATTACGCCTTAGAAAATCCGTGTCTGCTCTGCTTAATTTGGACAAAATTAGCACATTAGTTCGAAATGTTTCCTTGCATCATAGAATTTACAGTCAAAAAGAAGCAGATTCTGAGAAAGATTACCTTACCACTGACACTGTGAAGACATGCAGAATATTTTTATGTATATAAAACGTTAGAATTGCACTGAATTTCTCATTTAGAGGAGCTCTGGAACTTGAGATTTGCTCAGACATTGGGAAGACAATAGAAAAACAGATTATAGGTAAGTATATTTATATTTCCAACCTCTCCTTGTCAATCTTCTTGGTGGATAAATCATTTTCTTAGAGTTGCTGATCATTTTTTGCACGGTTCCCACCTGTATGACCCGGTACCCAGGATCACTGTCTCTGATTCTCTCCCCTTAACAAGAGTTGCATTATCAAAAGTGCCTGAAGCCAAGGAAGAGGTGCAGCTGTGTTATGGTATATTATAGTAGTATGTGGTTCTTGTTATAACTTACTTTGTTGAGGGCGGTGTCAATAAAACAAGGTGCTGCTATGCGCAGTGGGCTGGTAGATCTGTGTTGCAAACAGCATAGCCCTATGCTCACATTCCCCTCCATATAAGGCAGCTGGGAATACTGCATCAGTAGTCCTACTCCTCGAATTACCCATACCACGAGTAACAGGATGCAAGGATACAGCAATATTCAGAGCTGTGCCTTCACGGTAATCTTAAAAATCTGGAATTGCCATGTGAATCAGTATTTCAGTACCCAATTCCAGTGGTAATTCACGATTTCAGACACCCACAATTTTGATTTCCCACGAAAAACCTTCACAGATCTTAGCTCATGAAATCAAGGAATGGAGAAAGTTATACAACCAGCCATGGTATGTACTCTGAGGAATTTAACTAGGCATAGTAAATACCCTGAGGGGTAGCTACTAAGTAATCATCCATAGTATATCCTACATGCAAGGACATTGTGCTCCCATCACCCTGTAGGGAGAAAATCTCACGCAAAGATTGGTCACGACAAAAACAGACATTCCCTAGCCTGCACCTGCAAAGGAAGTAAAGACAGATGCTATATGAAAAGAGACAGCCCATGTGAAAGTAAATCAACCAAAATCAGTGAAGTAAACGTGTGAGTGTGCTAAATTTGAAAACAGGCACACACTTTAAACTACAATTAGCTGTCCCATGGGTAGCCTTTTGCGATCATTTAGGGAAACAGAGGGGCATATTTACAAGGAGTTATAGACACCAGGACATCACTTTTTAGGTCTCGCCTACGCAGCGCGCATGCGCTGCGTAGGAGGGGACCTTTTGAAATCGATCAGCTTTTTGGGCAAAAACGTGCACGTTTTGCATTGCTTTGTATTGCAACGCGTGCACGTTTGGCGTTTCCTTTGCGGGAGCGAGCTTTGGCGACATCTGTTTGTAATTATCTTGCAAACAGATGGTGCCCCTGCTCGCTCCCGCAAGGGAAACGCTGTGTGTCCCTGCTCTCGGCCGCACTCCCCCCACTTCTGGGATAGTTAGCAGTAGCAGGATCTTCCCCTAGCATCTGTCTCTGGCGATGTACCCTTCCAATTTAAAGTGCTGCATTAGCTCTAATGTTGGAGCGCTGAGTCGCGATGACAATCGTTCCGAAAAGCTTTTTTGTTGGAAGTCAGGGAGTTACGTCTCCGTAATGGTTGCACGTACACCTTATTTTTAGCTTGCCTGCCTCTGCTCGCGTTTTACGCAGGTTTGATGAAAGGTTTGCCGTGCTTGTTTATTTAATACCCAAGAACTTTCAACTTCCAAGCTCTCCGCGCTGCCTACTACACCCCCGCCAACCCCCCCCACACACACACATGAGGAATGCTGACTGGATTCAAAGTCGTAAATTGAGTTAATGGCAGAGCCAAGTCATGAGCTATCTCTTCACTACACAGATGGTCTGCCGCCCCAATGCTCCGTTCGGGACTCGGCTCTGCCATTATTTCAATTTACAACTTTCAAACCAGTCGGCGCTCTGAATTGGGTCCCACCTCACAAGTGTTTTATAAGTGCGTATGTTAACTTTCAAAGACCGAGATCATGCTCGATTTTATTAGAGTTTCGACCTCCAAATTCAAAACATGCTTCCACCTTAAAGTTTTGGAGCGCATAACATGATCTCCAGGTACCTTACATTAATTTAGGTGATTTGCTCACACTTATAGGTTTTTGGGATGATGCCGAGACACAAAACTGGTCGCCCGTGTAATTTTACAGTGCTTGGTGCTTTGTAAGCAGTTGAGCCACTCAGCTTGTACCCTGTCAAGGTATATGTTACTGCAAGCTTTGTCGGTACAAGCGCTCATTGCTCTCATCTTAGTGTGACCGGTGAGTCACAACTTTAAACCTTGGCAGGACCGACCCAGCCTCTCATCTTTCTGACTTTAATTAATGGGGTAATAATTAACACGTGTGAAAACTGCGGACGTCGCTACCCCCCTCCACACACACACTCTGACCACACTGCACACACACACGCGGTTGCCTCAGCCAGTTAAATGTAATTAACACCTTGGGGAACGATGTGGAACCTGCTTGTGTATTGTGGAGCTTTTTTTTTTTTTTATATACTGCTAATTGAAAGCGTAGCATTGCCCTTCTGTATATTTTCTTCCCTGTTTCTATGGGAACTCTGCCTGGCGTGGAAAGACTGGTATAAAAGGGCTAGGTTGCAATCCTTGTATTGTGGAGTGCAGCGTGTTAATCCCATGCAGTTTGTAGCTGAAGCAACACTGCATGTCTGAGGCTGGGACAAGAGGGGGTGGCGAGGTGTTTCACTCTCTGGTGGGTGTGAATGCAGTTTCTAAATATGGCGGCGCTTCCACTGTGCATTTTAGACTTGACACACCATTACCGCACTCGCAGACTTGGCCAGTTTAATTCAGTTTTTCACAGTACTCCCTACTCCTTCGTTTACCTCAGCCAGTCGTCTTTCTTGCCTCCCACAGACTCACCCATTCACTACTGTTTTGTACATCTGTATTCTACTTGCATGCAATCTCAAGCACTCGAAAGCCTCATTAGGGGTAGTAAACACTATGTAAATGCAAATACAAGTGCAAGAGAATCAGCAAGAGCCCATTTTACACCGTCTCTGCAGCCAAAGTGGCAAAAGCAGTCCAAGTGCAAGTGCCTCCGTGCTCCCAACAGAGACGAATACTGCACAAGCTAACGGTGCCGTTTAACCATAAAAATGCCACGCCCAGCCCATCTTACCTCTCCTGACAGGCACATAAAGCAAGAGTAATATAACAGAGAGCAATATGTTCAAGTGCTGTGCAGATGCATTGTAGGCGATATTAAGGAAAGGGACGTTCAAGCTTAAGATCATTAGCAGTTGCAGAATTTCCACATTGTCGCCAACATGTGGATAATAAAGCTCTTTCAGGGTTAATTTACATTCATCGTGACTGTGACTGCAATTTATCAAAAAAAGCAGAGGGTTGAAACAAAATGCTCATGTATCCGTACATATTGTATGTAGAAGCTGTTTCATAGCAGCAGGTACTTGTTAGCAGATCTTATTAGAAAGCTGTTTAAATAACATGTGTGATACTGGGTTTAAAAACGGACTTTTTATTTATTCCCTTAATGCCTCCTCTGTGTGTGTGTATTGATGAAAGCTGTCATTCTGCGCCCCTCGTTTGATGTTGATTAGTCCTTCAATTTTTTTGTGTAATGTCCCAGTTTTTTGCTTTAAAAATCTGATCAGCCTACAGAGTGCTGGCTCTCAAGATGACCCGTGTGCTCCTAACCACCTGGAGCGAGCGATATGTGGTAGAATATTAACTTTTTTTTAACACTGATATATACCATTCTTTAGAAAAAAATGCCTATAATTTACTAAGTAAAACAACTTAGCATGGACATTTAAATAAAAATTATATTTAACTTCTTGCGAACATCTATCCATTCGTTCACCGTACCGTACCGCACCCATCCATTTATTTATCTACTCATCTATCTTCCATCATCCAGCATTCTCCCATTCATCCAATTATATGGCGCTAAACCCATCCCAGATACACAGCCACCCCCCCATATCCACTATCCATCCACCCATGGCCTTTACCCTTCCACACTGCCTATTCTCGTATCTCTTCAATACTGACAATCACAAACAGTGCATAGAGGCTGTCGTAGCCTAGAGAGTGCTGGGTGAAGGCATGTATTAATGCTTAAACAACACCTCTAAGTACAGGCAAGGACATCTCTTTAATAATCTCATATAAGGTCCAAAAAGTGAGACCTATTAGCTATGCCAATGCTTGTTTTGATGTTCTGGTGGCAATAACCCCTTCGCCTTATTTACAAGGCAGTGTTAACTTGTAAATAAGACCCCTATTCATGCAGCACATTCATCCAGTTAGTCACTAGAGTCACATCTGAAGGTCCAAAGTGCAGAACAACTTGCACAATTGAGCTCAATCTGCCAAATCTCTGACAAAATGTGGGTGGTATATAAATGCATGGCCATCCCCATGCCATATTTAACCTTAGGGGGCACCTTCCTTCTGTATAATGCTTTGCTGCACTAGGCAGGAGGCAAGAACAGTCAGTCTAAGTCCATGCATCCCATTTTGTGCTGGCTACAAAGAGGCAAAGTTCAGGAACAACCATTAACGGATGCAGTGTCGGGGATTGAATAAGGAACCTACAAACAAGCATTTGCAATGCAATCGGTCTCGCCTTTGGGACCTTATATGTATTTAGTTGTGCAGCACATTAGCCTGGGTGCTGAAACATCTACTGTTCTTTAACATGGAGGGAAAGTAAGCACCAAACTGCGTGACACACCAGGTATGGGAACACGTGGAGAGAGATATTGCCTTTCAGCGGGAAATGGTATAGTCCAAAGCTCTGTTTTTAATATAAAAGCAGGGCCTTCGGTGGTCATAGCACTGAAAATCCAAGATTTGAAAAAAATATTATTGTCTACGCGTGCTTGTGGAAGACAATTTCTATGGACTGGAATCTAGAGAATGCTAAAGTGATTCTGGTATTTTACTGACCTCTGCTGGTCGTTTTCTATCAAGAAAGTTAAATAGAGGCAGTTGCCAGAAAAATAAAAAAAGAAAGTCCCTCAGCAGAAAGCAATTCTGGTATTTTACTGACCTCTGCTGGTCGTTTTCTATCAAGAGTTAAATAGAGGCAGTTGAACAGAAAAAAAAGTCCCTAAGCGGAAGCAGACAAGTCCTAGGGTTGATCTCCAGAGCCCACAAAGTACATACACATATAAGTATATACTAAAGTATATACTAAAGTATATATACTAAAGTATATACTAAAGTATATACAAGAGGTCTCGAATGCTCGACCTAAAAATGAGCTTGATCTGCATAGTGTGACTTGGTAAATAAATCTCACTTACTCCAAGTCAGCAAGAACAGAGGTGACAGACAAAAAGCATGTCGGTCCAGCAATCGCTTAATTATAAACTAATGTAGAGGAGTGGGGACAGTTTTATTTACGTTCTGTACACCTAACTCCCTAAACTTGAGCCTATATCTGACGTAGTGGAGGGGAGTGAGACTAGCAAGTCAACCCATCTGAACATCCAAAGGCAATCTAGTTCCAGGTGCGGTTCAAGTAAATGAACACAATCCTACGAACTGAACAACTGATGATAGTGTAGGTGTGTGCACATGCATCTGTGTGCCAATCTTCATGTGTCTGTGCAAGTGCGAGTCTGCATGTCTCTGTGTCGTCGTGAGTGTGCGTAAGAGAGCCAAAGAAAAAGAAAGGAGAGAAAGTGGGTAAGGAAGTTGTATTATTGTCCGAGCAGTTGCTGTATCTCATGGCCCACGTGACCTGGTCTCAGCATCCTGAGTACTCATGCCATCATACAGGGTCTACCTTATGCATGCTGCTGCCCGCCCTTGGCATTATTGTGGCATGATTTGACATATTTTGAGCATCTGTGGCATGAAATGACCCCCCCCTGGCACACATATGGCAGTTGTTGGTTTATTATGAACGCAAGGAGTACCACGGTGCAAGTCTCTTACATAATTCTGGCATGATGGTGGTAATTCGTGGCCTTTTATAGGCCTCCGCTTCATTATCATACGCACCCCTGGCATAATGATGATCCTGGCCCAATACTGGTAATTACTGGCATATTCTGGCAGCTATGTCATGATGCTACGCACAGCCTTGCGGTTGTAGGGTTGATGGTAGGGGAATGGGTGGATTGTTTGTGTGGGGTGGGACAATCCTTGCCCTAGCAAAATGGGTTTAGTTTCTGCAATATTATGCATCTATTGCACAGTTGTGCCTACCCATGGTGTTATGGAGCCACTGGAAGTACAGTGGTTATTCTTGCCCTACTGTGGACTTCTATTGCACACTTGTACATACCCTTAGCTTAATTCAGGGCCGGGCACAGTGGTAATACTTTTTGGAATACAATGGCATTCTTGGCATGATTATGTCACACTTTGTTTAATTCTGTCCCTGACAAACTTGTGGTAATTATTTGCAAACTGCGGACATGCATTGCATGGTGGCGCCCAAACCCTTGCATAAGCCTGGCCCTGGTATAGTCATTTTCATTCTTGGCATGCTGTATTCAGCTATGACGTTATGTCACCGCCTCTAGCATAGTGCTGGATGTGGCTTATGTCACCATCCCTGCATAGTGCTATATATTGCATAATGTTGGTAATTCTTGTCAGATTGTGGCCAGTTACAGAATGATTGTGCCCAACTCTGATATAAATGTCAGCTTTGGCATAATGCTGATAATAATTGAAATAATTTGGATGTGAATAGCACGATGGCACCAACATCGATATACTATTGTAGTAAATGTAGGCAATTGATGAGCATTGCCAGCATACGATGTTGGTATGTGGGTGATACATGGGCATGTAAGTCAGAACGTATGTGTGACAACAGCAGATATGAAAACAATGAAAATGTTCTGATGTTTGGTGATATATTTACTAGAAATTTAAAGATGGCATTTCAGTAACCATTGTGTTTTTTATGAAAATGACATGCTTTTGTTATTCAGAAAATTAAGTTTATTTATTCTAAATGAAAAACCTGTATTCGATAGCAAAGTGTGTATGTTTTTAGAAACTGACACCCTGATGTCTGGGGACAAATGATTCTGTTTCCAAAATATAAAGCTGATACTTGAGTGACAATTCATGATAAGCTCAGATTATGAATTGCTGATGTCTCATTTGTACTAGAGGGGATCCACTCCTACTGTCTTTTATGTTTTTACAACGTTTTCTTGGGAAGAGTGACCAACGCACATCCTTGGAGAGGGTCAGATTGTCTTAGCACACCATGAAAATATTGGGATATTTCATGAGAGCACTGGAGTGTCTGGTGGAACTCAGCTTGCTTATTTGACTCACTTCCTCTGAGCAATTCACAGTGGCTATGTATGCCACTCCAGTTTCAAAATTACCAACCACCTCTGTTCTGTTCTGCCATTAGATTGGTGATGTACACTTGGGGGCATATTTTTTAGCCCCGATGCATCGCTCTTGCACCATGCAACTCAAAAATGAAATGAAGCCACGCAAGGCCACCTTGCATGGCCCTTAGTGGCTTCATAACTCTTGAGTAAAGCAACACATCGCAAATCGTTGCGCTGCCTTACACTGCGCCAGGGAGGCGTTCCATGGGTGTTGCGTGTGGGTTCCCACGCAACATCCACGGATTTTGATGCATTCCCAGATTTACCAGAAGGGGTAGACCAGGGCCAAAACCTGCGCCTCCCCAGGTGAGGCATAACAAGGAGAAATATTTTTATTTATCCTTGTTTTTTTCTCAGTACACGTAGAAAGAGGCAAATGCCTCAGGGGATTTTTTTTGTGCAGGAAGGTGTCCCAGGGGATTGTTTTTGTGCAGGAAGGTGCCCCTTCCTGCGCAAAAACAATCCCCCTTACAACGCATGCACCCTTGTACCATGGTACCGTGCAACGGTGCCTGCACTGGCGCTAGCCAGCCAAAACGGTGGAAGCGCAGGGTAAAAGGCAGAAATGCGCCACATTCTTCTAAATACGGGGCATTCCTGCCCTTTCCCTGTCATGCAGTGCAGCACATCGCAGCAAGGTGACTTGCTGCGCTGCACTGCACTTCATGAAAATGTCATAAAACTGCCCCTTGATTTCTCATTAATGACATATATCATGGTGTGCAATAAGTAGGAAGACCTTTTCCTAATGCGGCTATGCAGATATACAAAAGCCTCGGAATAAGTGAAGACCGTCTTACTGGTGCATGGCCCATGCCACCTCCTGCTTGTTCTGTCACTGGACATCTAGCTATTTTCAATGTTATGATTCAGTGTGTGTAGGAAGCAATGCATGTTTACAATTAGGCCCTTTGACATGCACATTTATTATGTTTACTGCAAGGAACGCGCTTTGAATAAACCCAAATTAATTGAAATGTTTTTATGCGAGACAAAGACTCTTCAAACATTTCCTTGAAGGCCTTGTGAATGTCTTTGCTTGTGATTTGTGCTTCATTGCTCCCACATCTTAAGACAGCTGCAAGAAGTCACGTTCCCTTAGGCAACAAGTAAAAAAATCCTACCTATTATGCAGGTATGCACACTCATTGGTAATCAGCAACTTTATCTGACCTGGAGGTTAAGCGAAAACGTGCTCACCTTCAGGATAATCTAGATAAGGTCGGTAGCTATAGAAAAGAGATATAATATTTCATTCCCTGAAAGCTTTGTAAATTGCCTTGCTATCAGGCATCTTTTTGTTTTCCCCTGTGCTAAGCAGCATTATGAATAAAAGAGTTTATATCATCACAAAATATATCTATATTTTAGTTTGAGAATGTTTTGTACCAACACTTTTGTAAGGAATGGCGTATGAAATTAGGTTGAAAAAGGTGAGCACTGGAATTATATTGTCACGTTGTGTGGCCGTTTTTAGCTAAATTTACAGGAGGGAACTGTGCAGCTGATGTTCTGATGGTGATTTCCTTGCACAGTTTTTTAGGTTTCACCTACAGAGCTGTCTCTCGGCAAACAGCCTATCGTACCCAATATTGACACAGAGTGGTCTTTGCGTCTGTCCCTTCATGTGCTCGTGATTCAATGGCTTTCTGGTCTATCTGTGTTCTCTGCTCATTATTTGATGACTTTCCTCCTATTTTTTGTGTTTTTGCCTAATGAGCAATTGGGGCCTATTCACAAAGGTAAATTAACAAGTGAGTAGATCTACATGTGTAAATTTACCCTCACACTTCTATTCACCATTCAGGGGTGTACATTTACTGCAAAATGTAGACTTACACTTTAATTCAGGGGTGGAAACAAATTTAAGAGTGTAAAGTTACTACTAGTTACTCATTACACTCGGGCGGAGATCGCCACCCTGTGTTGGAGATCTCTCTATGGTAAACTATAGGGAAAAGGAAAACAAGTTTATTATACTTTAAAAAACAAATAGTCAAAATATTTGAATGTTAAATATTAATTTTAATACATTTTATGTATTTAGTTTAAATGAAGGACAAAAGAGAAAAAAATGAAACAGCACTTTTATCTTAATTTGTGAATTAATATGTTATTAATTTAAATATCATAAATAGAAATTTGAGAAAGATTTATTTTAAAAAATCCCACAATAAAATGAAATGTTTATATTTATTTCTTATGTATTAAAAATACTAAATGTTGTGTATATAATTATATAATAAATTTACATTAACTTACATTAACTTAATTATTTTGTAAAAACAATTACAGTTACATTTATTTTTAAATTATAAAAGGTTATTAAAATATTTTATAATAAAATAAAAATTATTTTTGGTTACATATCGCTATTATCATTAAATTAAATGTATGTATAAATTTTAACAAGTGGAAATAAGTTAATTTATTTTGCCATTGTTTCCTATAGGATGCAATTTTAAATACTTGCCTATATTATTTGCTAAGGAAAGGTGTTGCAGTGCCAGTGACTGGCCATGCGTGGTGCTGGACTTACTACGGGTCTGAGCTAGAGTAAATGTTTTACTGTTTTTTAATATTAGTAGTGCATTTTTGAAAAAGGAATGGGCTCCTAAATGTAATGTAATGTAATGTAATGTAAGGCACACTTATATAGCGCAGCTGCCACCCCAAGGGTATCCTGGCGCTTAGATTACCAATCATCCACTGCATGATGATCCAGCGCGAATTTAGCAAACAGCATTCATACACCAGATACTCACTTGGGCCCATACATTCATACTACGCTAATACTTACGCTGGGTTTTATCAGTTGTTACTCTCTATCAAAAATCCCTGCTACCAATTACCTTCTGATTGAAGAGTAATGACTTACCAATGAATCCTTTGCTAATTGGGAAGTTTAAAATGAGTGACATTCATTATAGTACATAATCCTGAAATAACCACTGAGTCAGGAAGTTTTAAAATATTTATCTAAAGATTTAGCAGAGTAAAATACAGAGCCACATGGTACTTAATCGCAATACCCAAGATTAAGCCCAGAAATGATTATTGCTAATCAATGACGGTGTTTAAAGAAAAGGAGAAGATAGAGACAGCAGCGCAACTAAAGGTTGCATTATATTTACCTAAGTGCGAGAACCAAAACCCCTTAGCCAAGGAGTTGAAAGAATAAGACCCAGGAAGGATGAAGAGCAAAGACCTCCTCCAGGATCAGGACAGGACCGGTGACCTCTCTACAACGACGCCTGCGTCGTTCCCTCTCTGATACTCGGCTTCTCCTCGATTCTCCCGTGCCTTCCTTCTAATGGACTCCACCGCCCCCTCCTCAGGAGCTCTTCTGGACAGGGATTCAGTCTGCAATAGATCAGCTTGGCAGTCTGGAGCTAAGAGCGCTCTGGCAGCATGGACGCCTGTTCTTCGTGAACGCCTGCTCTCTGCAGCATCTCCTTCTCGAACGCCTGTTCTTCGCCCCTTCTAACTAATTAACTAATGCTATATTCTATTATACCCTTCTTCGCCCATGTACCTCCCCTTAATGTTGCTAAAATATGGGACCACTACTTCTGATTGGACAGGGACAGGGGGTGGATTCTCGCACCATATCGATTAGGCCTAAATTGTAAAGCCTATTGTTTTTAAATTCCCACCCCTTCAAATTAATACATTCGCTTTATTTCCCACCCGTCTCATGACAAATGTAAACCAATTTTCATAGACAATGTATCAATGTACAACAGGAAAGGCAAAAGTACAGCATCTTCGGCCATCGGGTCGCGGCCTTGGACGACGTCCAGATTGACTTCATTTGGCAGGCACACAGGACACATGCGCAGAACCATTTGCCTCTCGAGTTTCAGGTCACCAGCCCAGGCCCAAGTTTACGAACTAGTAAAAGTGTAAGAAGCAAATATTAAAATCACAAAATAAAATGTTTCACTGTATTCCCACTTTTCCTACTCTATTCCCATTTAATTATAAATTCTATCCCGCGTTAGTAGCATTAGGAAACGACAATTTAGTAATGACATGAGAACAAGCTGAAGCATGTGAAAACATCAAGCAGCCATTTTACTACACACTGAGCAGAAGCAGAAATTTCCCACCAAGCAAAGAAAGACGTCACACCATGTGATATGGTTGCGACATGCGCATTGAGTTTTCCCGCGCATAGCGGCCATTTTGGATTACAGACAAGCGTTATTCATTAGTAAAACACATAGGCAAGCTTCCTTCCCTTTCGTGTCGTGAATGCAAAAGTTAGTATTAACAATACAAGTTTTTAATAAATTAGTACTGTGAGGAGGATTGAATACAAGCAAGTTTCATTTATGAAACCTTGCTCCATCAATCCCCTCTCTGATGGCGTTTCTGAGCCATCAAAACACTACCCTCAATCAGATGCCAACTTCTAGGAAATTACTTCATTCTCATCTTTACACTTTCCATTTTTACAATCTCCTTTTAATTTCTTGTATAATTCACTTCTCCACTCTTCAAGTTCGATTTCATCTACCTTTCGTCTCTTTCCTCTTCCTGTCACCTTATATGTTCCATTCTTTTTACAGCATTTGCACCATATTGTTACTACCAATATTATTGTTGCTATCCCTGCTAAGGGTACTAATATTTGACCTATAAGTCCTTTTCCTACATTAGCAAACCAGGTACCAATTGACGAGATACTATTTGTCAATCTTTCCCATACACTATCAACTTCCAGTGGTTTAAGTTCTTTCTCAAGTTTAGTTATATTCTGTATATATGTTCCAATTTCTGCACTCTTATCAGGAATATAAGTGCAACAATGTTTCGTCTTCAATCATTTACAGACTCCGCCCTCTTTTGCCAATATAATATCAAGAGCAAGTCGATTTTGCATCACCATAGATCTAATCGCAACCATTTCCGCATTAATCATTAGAAAACCTCCAGCAGTATCCGTTGATAAACGATCAACCACTGTAGACAATTTACATATTTTCCTTGAGTTCAGAATTATTCCCACTGAAGGTATCAATGCACCAAATATATCACCTAAAATTTCTGAAAAACTAGCTCTTTTACTACGTATTAATTCGCTATTGTTTTCATTGCTCTCAGTGTTTCTTTTTACGTGGTATATCTTTGGAAATACTATTCCAAAATAACAACTTCCATACCACCGTGCAGGAAGCCTAAAGTAAGCCTTAATCCCACACACATAATAGATTCCAGGAAAAACTGAATCTGTTCCTCCTTTGAGTCCCCAACCTCCAAGAATTAAAAAATTGTGTTCACATTCACTGGTACCGATGAAAACATTGTTATAATCAGTCTTTAACCTATGAAGACAAATTTTCCCTGTCTTTACGAAATCCAGAGCCATAGCAGCTTGAGCCTTGCCAGGTGTGTAACTCCCTTCTTTCTCAGCCCAAGGTGGTAAATGAGCCTTATGCTCAGAAGCTTTCTTTTGAAAATCTTGTCTTCTATCTTCTACTAAATTCAAAAATATATTTTCTTCTTCAAGTAAAGAACATGTTAGATTGTGTCTATGTGCATGTGTTATGTCTATTGCTTTCATTGTTAAGAAAAATTCTCCCATAAACTGTGCGTCTTGACTACTAAGCACTGGGTTCATACTCTTGCGAATCGGAACCTCAGAAAATATCACATCTAAGTTTGAATAATAATACTTAAGCCTCCCTGTTCTATAAAATAAACTAGACAAAACACTACATGATATGCCATATGTCAGTGGTAAGTGATGGTATGTTAATCCTTCTGCTACTGATTCAGGTAACTTCATACAGACATAACAATTACTAACTTCCATGGTGTCTACATATTGAAACAATAACTTTGTGAAAACGTTTAAACTAGTGTCGTTGTCAGCTATTTCATGATGAATTTCTGGTTCATTCTCTGCCATTAGTTCTACTCTATTGCCCTTCATGTTTGCTGTCCTCTCCTTAGTTTCATTATTAATCTTTTTATCTACTATCATAAGGTAAGGAACTGCTACAATCAGGACTAACCATACTATAAGCACCATTACTAGACTACATATGCATATTGCACAGCATCTTCTACAACATCTCTGTTTTGGTCTCCCAGCAACTCTATCGTCAGGCATTTTTCGACAAGGAAGATTGCTCTTCTTATCTTTTCTTCTTTTCTTTAGCTTATTCTTTTGCTTAGTCAGGGTGGTCTTGTTTCTTTTTCGTACGTCAATTCTGCACTTGTTCCTTCGCCACCACTGTCACTTGACTCTGAGTTTTCAAAATCTTCAAGAATGATATAAGTCCAGTCAGGACCCTTGAATTTGTTATTCACAAGTTTCAGTCTTTTACTTCTTCTTTTCTCAGTTTTATTTTCTTGTTCAGTTTGACTTGTTACTTCATTCACTTGATCTGGATTTTCACTTCTGGTTGTTATGTGGTACTTTACTCTTTTAATGACACTCGGCCAATGATCTCCTTTTCTTGTTTTCTTTGTTTGCACTGTCTCTTTATCTTTGTCTTCAGAAATCTTTTTAATTTCACTGCTTAGCACTGTTTCGTGTTCTTCAATTACTGTGTTTCTTGTTTGCTCCTTTTCAGGTCTAATTGGTTTTTCTGTAACAGCTCCGCTGTGAGTTTCCAATAACTGACCTTGTTCTTTATTTATTTCTTCAAGTTCATGTTTTTCAAGGTTTTCTTCTTCTGTGCACTCTTCTTGATCTAACTTGTTCTGATCAGGGCTTATTGCACTGTGAACTTCTGCAGTCTGACTGGATTCTTCTAGACCTGTCTGTCCCTGTTCAAAGTCTATTAGGTCTTCACTGTTTTGAGTCCAGTTTCCTTTCCCTATCTGACCTTGTTCAGGATTTCTTAATGTCTTTTCTTCTTGTTCCTGAACTGCTTCTTCTTCACCTATCTGATCTTCTTCAATTTCTTCCAATTTCGCTTGACTTCTTGTTCTGTGGTATATTTCAGGAATCTCTACCACCGGTATCCAATGCTGACTTGTGCTCGGTTGTTCTTCTTCAGCTTCTCCGGAATCTCGAACCTGAGATCCTTCAGCTGGGCAACCTTCAGCTTCTTCAGTGATTGGCGCTGTCTGAGGATTCTCTTCCTCGGAATCTGGTACTCTCTTGGTGTGACTTACATGAATCCAATTAGGAAATCCGGCACACTTTACTGCTGTATTCGTTGTCAGTATGACTTGACAAGGTCTGCCCCATCTAGGTGATAGACACGTTTCTCTGGTGTGATTCTTCACTACCACCCAGTCACCAGGATTCAGATCATGTTCTTGCTCGGGCTGCCTGGAAACTGCGTCTTCTCCAACCTGATGAGAGACAGAGCGCACTAGGTCAGCCAATCCTTTGCAATAGTCCAGAACCATATCATCAGATATATTCACCAGTTTGTTTGTGGGAACATGTGTTTGTCTCATTGCTCTTCCCATCATTATTTCATGTGGGCTCAATCCTGTGGTTCTGTCAGGTATACTTCTGAGTCCCATTAAAACGAGTGGCAATGCATCTGGCCACTCTAATGTTGTTGATGCACACATTTTTCCCAGTCTTGACTTTATAGTGCCATTCAATTGTTCAACCACTCCAGAAGCTTCTGGACGATATGCACAGTGCAGTTTCTGTTTGATTTGAAATGCTTCACAGATTATTTGAATCACTTCGCTGTTAAAATGTTTTCCTCTATCTGATTCCAAAGTTACTGGAAAACCAAACCTAGGAATGAGCTCTCGTAGCAACAGTTTTGCAACTGTAATGCTGTCATTTCTTCTAGTAGGGTAAGCCTCCACCCACTTTGAAAACAGACACACTATGACTAGTACATATTTCAGCCCTCTACATGGTGGTAACTGTATGAAATCAAACTGAAGTCTCATAAATGGACCCTCTGCCTTTCCAATTTTCCCAAATCCAATTACTGTCTTCCTCCCCGGATTATGCATCTGGCAAGTTAGACATCTCTGGCAAAGACTCTCTGCAACAGCCCTGAATTTGGGATTGTACCAATTTTGTCTGAACAGCCTAATCATTGCATCTCTTCCTATGTGTGTGTCTCCATGATGCATTCTAGCCATTTGTGAGAGTACACAGTCTGGCATGACTGGTCTCCCAATCCGCACTGATCCACACTTCATCATCTCCTCTTTGGGAACAACCCACTTTGATCCACAAATTCTTCTCACTTTCATCAACCTCATCTTGCAATTTCTTGACGTCATTCCAAGTTTCAGGTGGCATATACAGCATAAGTTGGCAGCTGATTCCCATTCTTTCCACCCTCTTATTGACTGACATTCTGGTTTTGGCACAATGTTGAGCCACCAGATCTGCATATCTGTTGCCGACTACCACCCAGTCATCTCCTGACTGGTGTGCGGCACATTTCACCACAGCCAATTCTTTTGGTGATTGTATTGCTTCTAGCAATTCCCTTACAAATCGTCCATTTTTAATGGGGGATCCTGAAGAGGTCATGAAATCCCTCTGCATCCATAGTTGGCCAAAATCATGCACAACCCCGTAACCATATTGGCTGTCTGTAAATATAGTTACTTTTTGATTCCTCCCAATTTTGCATGCTCTTATCAACGCAATCAATTCAGCTACTTGTGCAGATTTGACTCCTGGTAAATAAGATGCTTCAACTATTCCAGTTAATTCACATACCGCATAGGCAGCAGTTAGTTTACCGTCTTCATGTCTTTGACATGAACCATCAACAAATAGCTCCCTGTCTGGCTTTTTAAGAGGCTGTTCCTCTATATCTGGGCGTGGTTTTGTGCATAATTCTGTAATTTGTATACAATTATGTTCATCGTCTTCATCATCTTTAATTCTCTCATGATATGGGTCTGGTAGTAAGGTTGCTGGATTTATTATAGTACACCTTACCATGGTCACATTTTCAGCACCCATTATGATTCTTTCGTATTTAGTCAGCCGACTAGGAGTAAGATGCTGAGTTCGTGTTCTTGTCAACAGAATCACAACCGCATGTGGAACATACACCTTTACAGGATGTCCCATCACAATTGACTCACTTTGTTCAATGCTCAAACAAGTAGCCGCCACTGCTTTTAAGCATCCTGGCAACGCGGCTGCTACTGGGTCCAATGTAGCAGAAAAATATGCTATAGGACGTCTTTCTAATCCATGTCTCTGAGTTAAGACAGAAAGTGCACAATTTTCTCTCTCATGACAGAACAATGCAAATTCTCTTTTATAATCAGGCATGCCTAAGGCAGGTGCTGAACATAGGGCATTTCTCAATTTTACAAAGGCTTCTACACTTTCGTCCTCCCACTCAACAGGGTCCTTTGCTTTCTTTTTTGTCATGTTAATTAAGGGCTTAGCCAACATGGAAAATCCTGGTATCCATTGTCGACAGTAACCTACTATTCCTAGGAACATTCTCACTTGTCTTTGTGTTACAGGCATTTGCATTTTCTTTATTAAAGCTACTCTTTCAGCTGTTGCTCTTCTTCTTCCTCTTTCAATTTGGTGTCCCAGATACTTAACAGCTGTTGTACAGAATTGCAATTTTTCAGGTGAGACTTTATGTCCTTCTTCTGCCAAAAGATTTAACAATGCTATGGAATCAACAACACAGTCCTCTCTGGTGTTCGATGCCACCAATAAGTCGTCAATATATTGGACTAATACTGAGCTTCCTGGCATCACTAGTTTTTCAAGGCACTTTTTCAGTATCTGGTTGAAAATAGAAGGACTTTCTGTGTACCCCTGAGAAACACGATTCCACACATAGACCTTGTTCTCAAATTTAAATGAGAAAAGATACTGGCTGTCTGGATGTAATGGTATTGAAAAGAACGCTTGACACAAATCAATTACTGTGAACCATCCTGCACTCCAAGGGATCTGGTATAGAATTACTGCAGGATTTGGCACTATGGGACAACATGGTTCCACAATCTTATTTATTTTTCTCAGGTCCTGAACAATCCTATATTTTCCACTAGTTTTCTTTAACCCCATTATAGGTGAATTACATGGGCTACTCATTACTTCTTTTAGGATATTTTGTTCTACCATTCGATTTATTTCTTCAATGACTCCTGCTTTTACTTCTGCATTCATTTTGTACTGTCTGTTATTTGGGAAAATTACACCTTCTTTTACAGTAATTTTAACTGGATCTATTTTAGCCATAAGCCCTACTTCCTTTCCGGTGAAATCCCATACTATGGGGTTTACTGTACCTTTTAATTCTTCTGGCAACTCATCTTTTGTTATTAACGAAAACATTTCATCCACTTCTGTACCTTGTTTTGCAATCATAATTTTATATACATGGTCTTCATCTGGTGTCTGAACTGCCACACCATCCGGTGTGCAGAAAATTGTACAATTCATCTTGCACAACAAATCCCTACCTAATAAGTTTACTGGACTAGAATCACACACTACAAATTGATGCATTTCTCTGAAATTTCCGATTTTAACTTCCATGGGTTTGGTAAGAGGTGTTCTAATCCGCTGATTAGCTACCCCCACTACTTGGATATTTTCACCAGAGAGAGGAAGGTCTGGAATGTCTGCTGTTCTCACAGTAGACCGGGTAGCACCAGTGTCCAAAAGGAAAGTAATATTATTACCTTTCACATTCCCTTCAACATATGGACCTGACTGATCTACCTGTAAGGATGCGCCAAGTATGCACTCCTTCTTCCCCTCTCCTAGGCACCGTCACGGACTGAATTGACAGAAATCGTCCCGCAAAAGAAATTGTGATGTCATATAATCATTCTTACCACTTCCTCCTTGATATCCGATGTCTGTACCATGCTTTGCTCTGCTTACATTACCCTGAATAGGTGCAGGTGGCAACTGACTCTGAGGATTTACACCCTGCTGTGAGTCATTCTGCGTCTGTGGATTTAAATTTTGATTTGGGCTATTATTATTCCGGATCTTTTTACATTCATCCTTCCAATGCCCCAATTTTCCGCATCCATGACAAGGAAATTTCTTTTTAGCTTCTTCTCTACTCATTCGTCCTCTAAATTTTCCACCATTCCCAGTATCACCATTCGTTCCAGAATCTTTTCCTTGATTTTCACTTAGATTTTCCAAATTAATTCCCTGTTTCTCAGCCATTTTCACCTGAGCCCACATCACTTTTTCCTGCAATTTCTTGTGTCTATCCTCAATATCGTCTCCACAATATTTTGCATACTTCAAAATCTCATCAATGGGCTTCCCTTGCCAACACAGCATATGCTGTTTAATCATTTGACAAATTTCTGGCTTTAAACCGTAAACAAACCGATACACAAACTGACTCATGTTCTTGTCTCCAATGTCCTCAAATCCACTATACTGTTTAAATACCTGCAATAGACGCTCATAGTAGGAATGTACTGATTCATTAGCTTCTTGGGTAGTTCGATCTATTTTTACCCAATCCGTTTCTTTCGGGGGTATTTTCCCTTTCAGGTATGTTATCACTTGCTGATACTTTTTCATCACATCATTTGACGGGGCACCTGTCTTCGGATCTCTAGGATATTCGTCACTTGGCCAATCCACTGTGATTTTGCAATCTGTCCATAAATCGGCAGGTTCACTATATCAAACAACCCATCCAAATCCTTCAACAATACCTTTGACACCTTCACAAACCTGTCAACCTGCTTGTACCATTCAATTGGTTTTTCTCTCACCTTTGGAAAATCATTCGTAAATGACAAAATATCCTGTCTGCTCCATGGGACATGTACATATCCTCCTCCCGCAACTTCTCGCATCGGATACATTTGATCTGCTTTCCCTGTTTCCTTCATCACATATTCAGATGCTGTTCTACTTGTTCGTGCTTCTTCCTTTTTCTTGGCCCACCTAGTTTTCCATTTATCTAGGTCTCCCCATTTTTGCAAAACTAACATTAATTCTCTTATTTGTAATCTTCTTCCAGAGGCATTCATATTTTCTAAATCTTTGTCTGAAAATTCTGCTCTATAGGGTTTCTGTAGTACTTTTGATCTCCCTATTTCTATTCCCATCTGTAGTGCTAAATTGGATAATTTTTCATGGAATATCCTTACATTTCTGGTGATACTCCTGCACAGGAACAATAATTCTTCATCCTCATAGGTATTTAAGCGTTCTGGTCCTACATTTCCTGCTATTATTTCTTATAATTCTACTTTCAATTTATGAATGTCCATTATTTTCGGAGGTGTGCACTGTTTAACTGACCCTTGCACCCATCTTTCTAGATCTTCAGGTGTTACTATGGTGGCACTTTTTGCTCCCGATGGAGTTATTAAACTTACATCCTTTGAACATCCAGGTACATCTTTTCTGGGAGTGCTATTTACAGAACCTCGAATAGGCAAGTCCATGAGTGATATTGTGGATTCACAGTCACTAAATTGATCCTCAATTATAACTGGAGCTTCAGTTTTGGAATTATTCACAGGAGTAGGTGTAAGTATCGGTGGAGGACAGCTTCCCTGAGTACCATATAATGGAACTGCTGGACCAATTGTTACAGGTATGGTCAATGAATCAGGATGCACTTTTATCTGGGTTATTTTCTGTATTAATTCTGCTCTGGTCTTTTCTAGGGCTTCTTTTTCTTTGTCAAGAAGTATTCTACTCGTGGTGAATTCATGCATTACCTGTGGCACTAATGGAGTTTTCGGTGGTGCACTTGGGGTGCATCCACTTGTCCCTTCCTGATATGGTGGGGGTTTCTTAACATTTCCTCCATAAATTCGTCTTCAGACTCCTCATTTCTCATTAAATGTTTTGTCTTTTCTGTGCACTTACTTCCTAATTTCTCCTCTGCTGAGAACAATGGATATAATCCTTCTGTAATCATTGCCCTTCTCCATTGTTTCATCTGACCGTTCCTAGACTCATGTAGGTATCTTGGGAAAAATCCTGGATAACTCCTATTACTTCTAGATCGATCCCGCTCAAATGCCTCGGTCTCCCATTCCTATAGAGCTTCGTACTGAGTTAATCTAGGTCTGGGTTCTAAGTCATTCATCCTCAATCTCAAGTTTTGCAGAATTCGCCCATTGAAGGTGCCATTCTCGGGAAATGCTAGTATTCCATCATTTTTGGTATATTCTATCCAATTCTCCATCCATACACAAGTATGATAACCTCTCTCCATCATCATGAATGAAGCGGGCGTTTTAGCTGGTGGAATAATAATTCCTTCTCTAGTTTTGATTGGTTTGTCCTTTTTAAAATAATTCTTGATCTTTTGTAAAAATGACAT
Organism: Calotriton arnoldi; assembly: GCA_963921515.1. Taxonomy (NCBI): domain Eukaryota; kingdom Metazoa; phylum Chordata; class Amphibia; order Caudata; family Salamandridae; genus Calotriton; species Calotriton arnoldi. The sequence goes on along the minus strand of CAWUFW010005961.1, from coordinate 222,910 downwards.
TTTTCTCCTTTCCCGTACATCTTGGGTAAGTACCGATGTATAAAATTATATTCTGCAAAGCCTAAATATCTCCTATCCTGACGAATTCCTGTTAAAGTCGGATCGCGTTTTAACATGCAATCCTTATCCACTAAGAATTTTGCTTCTATAATTTTGACCAATCAAATGTCTGCTATCTTTTATTTCCGAGCCAATCCTTGCGCGGCCTTTTGGTGACGTTTATCTGTCAACCCCTCCTTTACAATCTGCTCTTTTCTGTCCTTGCTGGTTTAACCAATCCCAGCGCGGCACCTGTGATGTCAGTACTACTCCTTACTACTGACCCCTCCTTTACAAGGGTCTTGCCACACCCGCTGATTCAACCAATCCCAGCGCGGCATTTTGTGACGTCAGCTCCCTCTCCGGCAACTGACCCTCCCTTTACAAAAATTTACGCAAACTTATTTTCTCTACAATTCTTAATTTCAGTAACAACATAAAACATTTGCTATCGTGCCAGTTTCTCTAAAATAGAAAAGATAGTTTTCTCTCACAATTAGTAAAACCTTTCCGTTTACTAAACATACACTACGAGTAAAACACTTCCATCTACTCTTCACACAAGCTCCAGAAGTACCTGTTACTTCTCCAATGTTACCCTTTCTAGGTGATATAACATCAAATTTTTACCAGCGTATTCTTTTGCTATTACTCACACGCATAGAGTCCCTAACGAGTACTGAAAGTTCTGCTTAACTTTTCAGTACTAATTCTGCCTGGCAGATAACCTCACTGCAGTATGGCTTCCACTTACCATCCGCTATTCCTTTTACCCCGGGATATTCTGGACAACATAAAACAAAACTTTGAATACACGGATGTTAGTTCATAAAAATAAAATTCTCATTACCCAATTAACAAAGAGTAACCATCCTCTGATTACCAGAAAACTGATCCAGCGCGATATTAGCAAACAGCATTCATACACCAGATACTCACTTGGGCCCATACATTCATACTACGCTAATACTTACGCTGGGTTTTATCAGTTGTTACTCTCTATCAAAAATCCCTGCTACCAATTACCTTCTGATTGAAGAGTAATGACTTACCAATGAATCCTTTGCTAATTGGGAAGTTTAAAATGAGTGACATTCATTATAGTACATAATCCTGAAATAACCACTGAGTCAGGAAGTTTTAAAATATTTATCTAAAGATTTAGCAGAGTAAAATACAGAGCCACATGGTACTTAATCGCAATACCCAAGATTAAGCCCAGAAATGATTATTGCTAATCAATGATGGTGTTTAAAGAAAAGGAGAAGATAGAGACAGCAGCGCAACTAAAGGCTGCATTATATTTACCTAAGTGCGAGAACCAAAACCCCTTAGCCAAGGAGTTGAAAGAATAAGACCCAGGAAGGATGAAGAGCAAAGACCTCCTCCAGGATCAGGACAGGACCGGTGACCTCTCTACAACGACGCCTGCATCGTTCCCCTCTCTGATACTCGGCTTCTCCTCGATTCTCCCGTGCCTTCCTTCTAATGGACTCCGCCGCCTCCTCCTCAGGACCTCTTCTGGACAGGGATTCAGTCTGCAATCGATCAGCTTGGCAGTCTAGAGCTAAGAGCGCTCTGGCAGCATGGACGCCTGTTCTTCGTGAACGCCTGCTCTCTGCAGCATCTCCTTCTCGAACGCCTGTTCTTCGCCTCTTCTAACTAATTAACTAATGCTATATTCTATTATACCCTTCTACGCCCATGTACCTCCCCTTAATGTTGCTAAAATATGGGACCACTACTTCTGATTGGACAGGGACAGGGGGTGGATTCTCGCACCATATCGATTTGGCCTAAATTGTAAAGCCTATTGTTTTTAAATTCCCACCCCTTCAAATTAATACATTCGCTTTATTTCCCACCCGTCTCATGACAAATGTAAACCAATTTTCATAGACAATGTATCAATGTACAACAGGAAAGGCAAAAGTACAGCATCTTCGGCCATCGGGTCGCGGCCTTGGACGACGTCCAGATTGACTTCATTTGGCAGGCACACAGGACACATGCGCAGAACCATTTGCCTCTCGAGTTTCAGGTCACCAACCCAGGCCCAAGTTTACAAACTAGTAAAAGTGTAAGAAGCAAATATTAAAATCACAAAATAAAATGTTTCACTGTATGCCCACTTTTCCTACTCTATTCCCATTTAATTATAAATTCTATCCCGCGTTAGTAGCATTAGGAAACAACAATTTAGTAATGACATGAGAGCAAGCTAAAGCATGTGAAAACATCAAGCAGCCATTTTACTACACACTGCGCAGAAGCAGAAATTTCCCACCAAGCAAAGAAAGACGTCACACCATGTGATATGGTTGCGACATGCGCATTGAGTTTTCCCGCGCATAGCGGCCATTTTGGATTACAGACAAGCGTTATTCATTAGTAAAACACATAGGCAAGCTTCCTTCCCTTTCATGTCGTGAATGCAAAAGTTAGTATTAACAATACAAGTTTTTAATAAATTAATACTGTGAGGAGGATTGAATACAAGCAAGTTTCATTTATGAAACCTTGCTCCATCAATGTAACTAAACTGAGATAGGCAAGGATCAATCTCTGGGAAACAATTTGGTTTTCAATTCCTTCCTGAAGCGTGACAAGGTGTTCAGTTGTCTAAACTCCGGGGGCAGAGCGTTCCAAAGTCTAGATGCTGTAAAGCTAAGGATCTGCCACCCATTCGAGCTTTATTGACATGGGGAACACAGCCCAGATTAGCAGAGGAAGAGCGCAAATGTCTAACAGGGGAATACCATGCAAATTTCCTTTGCAACAGTTTAGGTCCAGTTTTATGTGTTGCCCTGTAGACAATACAGAGTGCCTTAAATTGGACTCTTTGCGCAATGGGCAGCCAATGTAGGTCCTTTAAGGCCAATGAGGCCGAGGCTCTACGTGGTCGATTTAGCGCCAACTTAGCCGCCATGATCTGTACTCTTTGTAATTTTTTTTATCAGGGACGCTGGGGCACCTAGAAGGAGTGCATTGCAATAATCCATTCTGCTTAGAACAATACTCCGCACCACTTGAGGTCTAGCAAGAGTAGGTAGAAACGGGAGAATCTTCCGAAGAGCTCGGAGCAGAGATAGACAAGTGTTCACCGTTTTATTCACCTGGGAATCCAATTGTAGATTGCTATCCAGCATCACTCCTAAATTGCGCACTGTACTAGCGGGCAATAAGGAGTTGTTAGCCGGGCCTGGCCAGAAGTCTACTGGGAGTGGTCGCTGAATTTTACCTGCGGTACAGCACAAGATTTCAGTTTTTTCCCCATTAAATTGCAATGAGTTCTCTTTCAGCCATTCTGCTGTTCTGTGCATACAGTTGTGGAATTTTTCTAAAGGCACTGCTTTATTGCCGTCAACGGAGAAGACAAGCGGAGTGTCATCCGCATAGTTCATGACATCAATGCCAAATGATTTTATTAAGATAATGAGTGGTCGAAGATAAAGGTTAAACAGAATTGGGCTGATAGCCGAGCCCTGTGGAACCCCATGATTAACATCTCTATTCTGAGAGGTAAATGGCGACAGGGTCACTGCCTGCTGCCTATTAGAGAGATAAGAGTGCAGCCAGTCCCGAGCCCTACCCACAACACCCATCTCCTCTAATCTCTTGATCAGGATCCGGTGGTCAACCGTATCGAACGCGGCCGACATGTCAAGCAGCACTAAAAAGGCTGTCTGACCGCTGTCAGCCCGCATTCGCAGGTCATCCAAGACTGCCACCAAGGCAGTCTCGGTTCCGTGTGCAGGGCGAAATCCAAATTGGACTTCGTCCAGCAGCTCATTATCCTCAGCGTATTTTGAAAGAGATTTACTCACTACCCTCTCCAAGGTCTTAATCGGATACGGTAGCAAGGAGATGGGTCTGTAATTGGAGGGACATTGGGGATCCAATGTAGCCTTTTTTAACAGTGGAGAGACAACCGCCTTTTTCCAGCAGTCCGGTACTACACCATTGGTTAGGGATTGACAGCAGATTTGATACAGATGCGGAAAGAGTTCACTACCAAACAGTTTCCAGAACTTATGTGGAAGTGGGTCCATAGGGGAACCTGAGGAGATGCCAACTGCAATTGCATTAAATTCCTCTTGTGAGGGAACCTGGAATTGATCCAAAAGTGTCATATGTTCCCTATCAGTTATACCACAGTTTATTAAAGTGTCATTACCAGTATACTGGTGCGCATCATCATCCGTAGAGGATTTTAGTCCATTTAAAATTTTATTGATTTTTTCCTCAAAAAAGACTGCTAAGTCATCACATAGTTCTTGTGATGCCGGAATTTTAGATTTTGCGCAGTCTGGGTTGGACAAACCTCTTACTGGCTAAATAAAGTTTGAGATTTATTAGCTGAATGTAAAATGGTCTCCTCGAGATATTTGGCCTTGGCTTTGCCTATCGATTCTTTATAGATGTAAAGCAGATTTTTTAAGGCTACTTTATCTGTCTCTAGGTAATTCCTCCTCCATTTTCTTTCTGCCTGTTTACAACTAGTCTTCATCAGCCTTAGCTCTTCATTATACCAGGGGGCGGAGGGCTTTTACAATTTTTGGCTTTCCTCAGGGGAGCTAACTGATCTAACGAATTGGTGATTTGATGACATAGATTCAAGTAGTTCATCTCCACTGAATCATAAATGACAAATCTATCATCAACAAGCCGGGGAAGATCCACTAGTTTTAGTATTTTAGACCATTCTCTACTAGTTCGAGTAACGGTCATATAAGCAGCTTGTTTTTGGCGATTAGCTACTTTTAAGGAGAAAAGAACCAAAAAATGGTCTGTCCAGCATAACGGAAGTATGTCCTTTACAAATGTGTCTTTTTCACCAGCAAAGACAAGATCAAGCACATGGCCCTTCTGATGAGTATGATGTAATACCAGCTGTTGGAGGTTAACATTCTCACAGGCCTGGCAAAGCTCTTTAAAAGCTGTGTCATGGGTACCATTCTCCCAGAGATTAAAATCTCCAAGGATCAGTAACTTAGAATGAGAGTGCGATAAATTATATATCGCATCAATCAGTTCTTGATAACCATGGGCAGCTCCACCTGGTGGTCTATAACAAAGTAGGCCTATACATAGAGCACCACTGGTATCCTTAAGTGAAAACCCCAGTGATTCAATCCCCGGAATATCCTCTACACAGAGTGGGGTGATATTCCAGGTGTCTTTATGAATAAATCCCACTCCTCCTCCCCCTCTCCCATCCAGCCTGGATTTATGGCAAATTTTATAACCTGGGGGGCAGACTAAGCCCAGCTCGACTTCTCTATCTGCTCGTGTCCAAGTTTCTGTAAGAAACAGGACATCGAGGTTATGATCTTCCAATAATATATAAATCTCCAGGTAATGTTTAGCCAGGGATCTAACATTGATCAATCCACAATTAAGAGTCTCTGATATGGCTTTCTTAAGGAAATTCTTACAGCCAGTGCCACTTTCATTAATCATGGTCCTATCTCTCCGAGTATCAAGTCGGACAAGCTCATCTCTAGAATAGACCAAACGGGAGGCAGTTGGAGCAACATAGCTGGCGCTGAGCGCATCCGGAGTGCAGACGGGCTTGCCTTTGGTGCGCTTTTGGCGCGCCAACGGCGCCCCCGCTGCGCGCGCGCTTGCATCTCGTCCGTTAAATAGGGAGAGTGCAAATGAGCAACTAGAACGCTACCCAAGATGGCGGTGCTTCCGGTGACTCGCTCTGACTTACGAGTACACCAGCACATCAAGGGAGCGTTAAGGGAAAGTGACTAAGTGCAGCAGGAACGGTAGGTGCAGCAAAAAGTAAAAAAGTTTCTTTTAAAAGTAATTTTAAAAAGTGACACAATGCCCAATTAGCAAGATATAAGCAGCAATTATATTTTCACAAGTCACAGCAATTCAATATCTCAACTATCCCTGTGAAACGCAGCGGGTAATCTCGTAACTCGTAAATCCCTCCCTGTACCCTTCCTTATTCCTCCCTAAACCTCTCCCATTTACTAGTAGGTATTTTTAGTTGCATATGGCTATTATCATTAAATTAAATGTAACAATATATTTTAAAAAGTGGAAATAAGTTAATTTATTTTGACATGATTTCCTATGGGGTGCAATTTTAAATACTTGCCTATATTATTTGCTAAGGAAAAGTGTTGCAGTGCCAGTGACTGGCTATGTGTGGTGCTGGACTTACTACCGGTCTGAGTTAGAGTAAATGTTTTACTGTTTTTTAACAGTAGTAGTGCATTTTTCAAAAAGTAATGGGCTTCCTAAATCCCTCCCTGTACTCTTCCTTATTCCTCCCTAAACCTCTGCCATTTACTAGTAGGCATTCCTCATTTTCCAGCCACTCCCCCTGTCCCTCCCATATTCACTACTAAAATGTAGACGTATGTGTGTGAAGAACTCCACATTCAGGACGGCGATCTCCTTGCAGAAAAGATAGGAGAGGACGAGGCAAGACATCTGCATGTAGGTTGGTGAATACCATTTTGTTGAATGTCAGTATTGCTATTGCAGTACTACTAAACATATTACAAAATAAAGTTTATGGATAGGCCCCAAGGTGTTTTGAATAGATGAGTTGTATCCCTCCACACCTGATGTCAGGACTTTAGATTGCAGTACATGAGATACTATTGTCTGTCTGCCTGTCTCTGCTTGCCCTTCTCCCCCTCACTCTGTTTATATATTTAGCACCAGTGACTGCCTAACCCCACCTATATCATGCTCTTCCCACCACTGTATCTGTGGGGGCAATCTTTAAATTGATCTAATCCCATTCTACAATTGCTGCTTGTGCATGTTCATGGGCACAAATGCACATCAGTCATCATGATGATTTTTCTTGTGCTTTAAGAAAAAACTTCATAGATGGCATCTTGCGACTAAAGGTGACTACAGTCTGGATGTCATCCGCATATGCCATGAAAAAGAAACTGAATGACGTGATCAGGGTATCCAAAGGAAGCAGACAGAGGTAAAGAAAGGTAGAATTAAGTACAGAGTCTTCAGCAACCCTACAAGCTAAATGATCATCTAGGAAGCGATTGGTGAGGAATGATTTCAACAAACAATTCACCAAATAGGAGATAAGAGAAGACATAATGGTTTGCAGATACAGCCTCCTGACACGGCCATATAACACTAAGGTATCCTAAACCTATGCGCTATAGGAATAGTGTGATTTGTTCAAGACTACAATTATCAGATACCCATGTATTGTGTAAAAAGATCCCCACACACTCTATTAGGGGCATGCTTCATCATCAGGTATCATCCAGTATACTATGACTATATTGGTTTATACTAAATACCAGGATGGCCCTGACTTCAGTGAAGGGAGTACTTTGATAATGTTTGGTTGTATGGGGAGTTAAAGATGCAGCAAAATACAGCAAGGCTACTTCGATATCCCTAAAGGCTAAACTGACATTGTGGTTAACTTTGAAAATTCGATTTTACTTTACTTTTGAAAAACCCTAGAAATTCACAGAAAAACACAATGGTTAAAGTGACATTATAGTTAAGTATGGTATAAAATATTACTTTATATGAAAAAAATAGAAATTTTATGAAAAAAACAAAGGCTAAAGTGATGTTATGGTAAGGTATTGGAAAAAGGCATTAACTTACGTTAAAGAAAACTCCAGAAATTCACTGAAAAAAATCAGAGATTAAAAGGACATTATAATTAGGCGACAATATCAGTGATAAAATAATTTTTTTAACTCGAAAAACCACTGAAATTCACTGGTATAGTTCAGCAAGCTAACTATAACTTACGCCTTGCCATGCATTGCTTATGACCTCACATATTACATCACTCATGACATGTTCAGTTACATCAATGAGGACATCATTGATGACATCTCAAATTAATTTTTTTCAGTTAATATATTAGTATATACACCTAGTTTACGTTTGCCTTGGAAAATGCCTTGTTTGCTGTGCTAATAACTTTGGCACAGTTTGACAAAACTTTTTTTTAAAAAGTGATCTAATATGCCTAGTTTCAGGAAGGTTTCAGGTTGATCCGCCAAGCAGGGGCCGAGAAAAATGAGTGGTGCCCAAAATGCAAAATCCCCATGTATTTCCCACAGACTTTTTTGGAACGTGATACCGCAAAAAGTGCTGAACAGAATTGCACCGAATTTGGCAGGAAGCTAGATCTTGGTCCATAACGTGCTTTTTGTGGTTTGGTGCAAATCCATTTAGTAGTCTTTGAGAAATTAAGGTACAAACATATTTCTATATATGGACGGTTGGGTTTGAGGGACTCCAAGAGTCTCGCGAGCTCAACTTAAAAAAATAAAGTGTACCGATTGGCTGAGAAACCCGTTTTCCCTTGGGCTATCTTGCTCCTATGGGAGTGAGGCTCTCATAGGAGTGAGCACTCTAATTGGCTGGCCGCAACATGAAAAAAAATTCTGTGGCAGGCATTACAGGATTTTGGAGACTTAGTGCCTGATTACGATGATGGTGGGACCGCCACCGACAGCCCGTCAGTGGCGGTCCTGCCGCCATCGTGATACTGTTTACCGCCTGCCACATTAGGATGGCGGGCGGATGTATGGCGGTTGGAGAGACCGACCGGCACGCATCTGACAGGCTCAAGGAGCCCGTTGGTGCATCTGAAGGCGTTGTATCCCTACATCAGTGGCAGTGCCTGCTCAGGCACCGCCGTTGTGATTACAATATCCCTTTCCGCTGGCCGTTTCATGGCAGTTAACCCGCCATGAAAAGGCTGGCGGAAAGGGACTTTGCCCCATGGACCTCCGATATAGGCCCTGGAGGGCACCTATGGTGCCCCCCTACATATCCCTGCACCTAGTGGCAGACACCATGGGGAGCCTGCCACATAGTGCAGGGATATGTCAGATGTGTATTTTTTGTATTGCGGCGTGTGCTGCTGGCCGCAGCACACACCGCAATACAAAAAATACACTTTGCGACCACCTTGAAGGCGATCCCATTGTAATTACCATGGTGGGACCGCTGACAGCAAGTCGGCAGGCCCATTCCCGATATGATGGCGTACGGACAAAAGTCAGAACGCCATCATAATGAGGCCCTTAGTCCTCTGTCCTGAATATAGTTAAAAAAAGAATATAAGGGAGAAGAGTAAGGATATCCTGCTTCAGAAGCCCTTTTGGGGGGTTTCCAGAGGGACCCCCATTGGGACCACATTTTTAAAAAAAAAGTTTCCCCCCCCCCATGATCCTGTGGTACTCCTGTGGGATTGGAGGAAAAAAACTAAATGGCAGCCGCCATTTAAAAATTTAAATGGCCCCTGGGGGGATCTGGGGTTCAACATTTAATTCATTGTTTGGGAAAGGGGCATGCATGGGACCCATCTCACTGAATCGATTTTGGCTCCGGGGACCCTATCCTCCTGTTACCAATGTTTTAACTAAAGGGGAGGGAGGTGTGCTGCCTGTAAAGGCCCCCAGAGCCCAATCTCCTGGGGCCAAAATATGATAATAGAAGAGGGGGCAAGTGGCCTCCCTCCACAAGCTGAATACATTCCCATGGAACCCATCCCCTGGTGCCAGCATCAATAATGCAGGAGAGGGGGTGCACGGCCCTCTTCCCAGAGCTTGGTACGGCCATGGGAACCCCATCCCCCAGGGCCAGCTCTGCTTTGATGTCCCAGGGAGCCCATCCCCAGGACTCCATTTCCCTGCCTGCAGGAGCACGGGCAGGGAAATTTAGTCTGCTCCCACCCGCAGGAGCTTTAAAAATGCTCCAGCTAGCTGTAAGCAGACATTTATTTCCCTGCCCATGCTCTTGCGTGCATGGAAACTCAGATTGCTCCCGCCCAGTGGGAAAAGAGGAGCTGCCACTGGGTAGGAGCAATGCCGATTCCCGATGCACCCAGGATGGGTGCCTACTGGGAGCCAGTGGAGTTGTGGGGGCCCTGTGTTGGAAGGGGTGCCTCCCACTATTGTCTTGGGAAGGGGACCATGTACCCCTCTTAACAAAAAAGAATGGTCCCCGGGGATGGGGTACCCGGGACCGTGAAGGCTTGGGAGAGAGACTGTGTGCTCCTCCCCCCTTAAAAAAAGATATGCGCTAAGGGATGGGGTCCCTAAGGCTGTAAAGAGTCGGGAGGGGGTCTACACCCCCCTCCCCTTAAAATAAAAAAAGGCCCCAGGGGATAAGTTCCCCGGGGCTGTACAGTGTCAGGAAGGGGGCCGCATGCCCACCTCTGCTTAAAATTAAAAAAAGATCCTGGGGATTGGGTTCCCAGGCGTTGTAAAGGCTCGGGGAAGAGGGCCGCATGCCCCCTCCCCACTGGTTATAAAAAAGGGTGTCCCTGGTGGGCACTGGGACACCAAAATATATAATACATAAGCGTCAAGAGCCACTTATTTGTTATTCACTGCTCCTTGAAAGAGCGCCCCATAATGTCCTGCGAGTGCTTTTTTGCATATAATGTTCTGAGTTTGGTGTTGCCCCTGGAATAAGGAGGGGAACCATCAAGTCTTTTTTAATGTTGTGAGGGGCTACAAGGAGGGCAGGAGCTCCACAGCAACATTAAAAAAAAAATATAAATGGCTTAGGGCCTGATTACGATAGCGGTGATACCGCCACCAACAGCCTGTCAGTGGCAGTCCCACCGCCATTGTAATACTGATTTCTGCCCTCCACATTAGGATGGCGGGCGGATGGTTGGCGGTTGGAGAGACCGACCGCTACAGATCTGACGGGCACAAGGAGCCCATCAGTCCGTTGGAGGGACTTGTATCCCTACAACAGTGGCGGTGCCTGCCAGTCACCGCCGTAGGGATTGCAATGTCCTTTCCCGCCAGCCGTTTCAGGCAGTTTACCCGCCATGAAAAGGCAGGCAGAAAGGGACATTGGGGGCCCGTAGCAGGCCCTCCTTCCTCCCAGGCCCTCAGACATGGCCCCTGCACATATCCCTGAACCATGTGGCAGGCACCACATGGTGCCTGCCACATAGTGCAGGGATATGCACAGGGTGCATATTTTGTACTGCGGCGTGTGCTGCAGCCCGCAGCACCCGCCGCAATACAAAATATACACTCTGCGACTGCCTTGAAGGCTGTAGCATCGTAATTCAGAGTGCGGGACCGCCGACAGCTTGTCGGGCCGTCCCGTTTCCATCCAGGAGGGCCTTAATCAGGAAGTTTCTTGGGTCATTGAATGTATGGCCTGAGGAAAGTTTATCATGTTTTTTTAAATCACTGTTAGCTGGAGCTCTGTGCTCTTCAGTTGGAGTGCAGAGCTCTCTTCTGGTTGTTTTCATGATTGTATTTTGTGGGCTGAAAAATGTTGAAAGAAAGACTCAGAGACATGATGATTTTTTTTTTTTAAACCGAACATGCATCTAAGTCTTTCTTTTAACATTTTGCAGCCCACAAAATGCAATAATATAAACTATGTTAAAGGAAAGACTCCTAGACATTTTGTTTGCTGAAATTTTATTAAGCACTTTTGATTAAAAATATTGGTGATTTTTGGAGAAAGATGTTACATCTGCATTATATATATATTGATGTACTCACCCCTTGATAATGCCAATAGGCTCACTTTTTATATTTTGGGTTTGTGACTCTTTGACAAAGTCAGTAAGTCTGCCTGAGTGTGGCCAGGACCTGTGAGACCTACCACACGCTGCACCTGCTAGAAGGCTGTGCATGGTGTGGGGTTTGATGCTTGCAAGGGGCTGGATGCAGGGCTTGGCCTCAGGCTAGGCCCTGCTGCAATTCCCATGGTGCACACGGCCAAAGGAGCAACCATGGAACCTTGAGATCATGCGCTGTTGCCTTTAGTTTCTAGCAAGTGACATTACAGAATCTACCCACTTTAGTTGTACTCTGCTGTGGCCAAGATGTTGTTACATTGCGCATGCTATAGAGGTTACCCTGCATAGCTTCACCAGGCAGGGGCGTAACACAGGCCCCTGCAGTGCGGGGGGCCCTGAGCAGCAGGGGACCCCCACAGCACAGTACTCTGTGGCTGCTCGGAGTTCCTGCGTGTCAGTGCTTAATTTGTGCCTGTGGTTTCCGGTGCTAGGCAGCACCGGCACTTCATTTTCAGGGCCGGCTCTACACTCGATATTAGCTGCTCGTTAAATCCACTCGGGTCTCACCGGGGAAGAGCTGATCTCGCACGTGATTGTGTGTAAACTATTACAACTTGGACGCTGCAGCAGCCCGCCTTATGAGGCACACACTCAGAAACTGCCAGGGTCCCTGCCTCATTGTATATTACAGGTCACTCCAATCAAGCGCTACCAATGATGACCGCTTACAAACTATATTATTAGCCCGCTCCATCCCTACTTGGCAAATCAGCAAGTGTGTGTCCTGAGTCGGACCAATGGGATCAGTATTTTCGCCGCGCCCGCCCAAGCCTACTGCGCAGCCGCAGCTCTTTTCAACCGATGACATGAAGAAAGCAGCGTGTTTCGCAGCAGGCCTCAGAATAATTAAAACTAAAAGGCAGTCCCAGTAAGTAGCGATTTTGTAACATGATGCTAGTAGTAGTGTTTGTGAACTGTGAAGGCGAAGCAAGTATGGAATGTCAAATGTACGCTACGTTGCATGTCGCATCATTGTGCAGTAGGTGGGGACTCCCCATATATTCGCTTGGAAATTCCCAGGACAGTCATAGAGTTCTTTTGCACATTGTGTGTATTATTTATTCGGCCCTCCCTCCGTTTTAAGTCTCTCCTCGCACACCACCTCTGCACTGAAACGATAACACTACATGGTCCTCTAGCAGGCGCCAGCCGTGGGCACTAGCTGCTCGCCCCCTCTCTTGAGGTTGAATCGAAGAGACGTGCGCTTATTTTGTTGGTAATGTTCTCCGCACACCCTCCTTTCTGTCTGCTTTCCCCTCTGTCATCCAGAGGCAGTCGCCCACCTGGGGAAATATGACACCTTCCCAACAAGCCTCTGAAAGGCTAGAAGAGCTGGGAAGGAGTCAGTCTGGTATTACATCTGTGGTCACAAAACTCAAAACTGATGTTATGTGCCTCATCAGGGGGCGAGCCCTCAGTGACAGGACTACAGGATGTCACCTCATGTTACATAGGATTGGCGGAACCCTACTGCAAGGTCATTAACATCAAATATTAGTTAGAGAGCCCTACGGTTAATGCCTGGCTAAAATGTTATTTTTCCCGCTAAGCTACAAGGGTTTTGTGTCACCTCACTTGAAAGCCTCATTATGCAGAAAGCAAAGGTCAACTTTCACTGCCTCAGGCCCAGATGGGGATGTGTGAGGAGAACAGTCAAGCTCGGCCACGGAACCACAAGTCTTCCTGTGGCTGAATAAAGCCACATGTCATGCAGCCTGACTCGGGCTGCGCAGATAGGTAGAACGCAGCAACAACAGATCTGTGTATAAAGTCATAGCTGATACGAACTAAACACATTTTGTTTGCAAACCCAGTGTAAGAAGTGCAGACTTTCCGGGCCTCCGGTTGTCAAACTTGATTGAGGAGCACTGACTGTTGGATATATTGTGCCTCAGGTAACAGTCTATCAAATGTGTTGCACTTTAAAATGTTATTTTCCCTAAGGTGGACTGCCCTGCATGCAAATCGAAAGATTTTGTGATAGATCAAAATGGAACAAGACAGAAAAACTGTGACAAGGGGAAAAAGCAGGGATGAGAAGGAACCTGCAAGAGTGAGAAAAAGTGGTAGGGAGAGTTTTGGGGGTGGATTAAAAAGGTATACGGTGGATTCAAGAGTATGCAGCCTTCATATTCAGCCTTTGAACTTGTAAAAAAAGTTATATAAGTACTTTTCAAGCTATGTAATTTGGCATGGATTTGAGCTTGCTGCAGATAATGTTTGTTTCAATACCAGGGAAATCAACAGGAAAAATCCAGCCCAGTAGACCATAAAACACTCCACAAACAGCCAAAATAAATGGGCCACACACTGACCTGTCTGATCAGCCCATCGGTCACTACCTACTTGCCCTGTAGGCTAGTCCGACCCTGGTAGACTTGGCATTCTGCACGCTGACATTCAGTAGCACCGGCCATTCTCTTCTAAGTAAAACTTTGAGCCTTGGCACTTACTGTTTTACAAATTGTAAGTAAACAATATCTGTATAACAGTGTCAATTGATTTGACTATGCAGTACTTGTATTACGTTTCCAAAGTGCCTGTGACCATTGAGAGCTTAATGGGCCAAGGCTGCAGTCGGTACGGCGGACACAGTAGCCGGCTGTAAAGGGGCAAATCAAAGTAACAGGGTCTCTGGGGCTGCATTGTCAGGGAGTGGGGTTGCAGGTTATTAGAGAAGTCTGGGTCTGTGGACGAGCGAGGGTCCCGAGGACCTTGTGGTTACAGAGGACGATGGCGTGTGAGACACCGTGGAACAGTGAGGGTTATAAGAGGAGCCCTTGGAAAGGGGCATGTGCTGCCTGCCCTTAACACAGAGGCCACCCACCTTCCTCCAATGCAGAGATGGTGTCAAGTGTCCTTACTGCACACATTGTGCTGCTTTTCCATAATACCGAATGGTGGCACACTACTCTTTGCTACACAGAGTGAGCTACTTGCCCTTAATGTAAAGACTGCCCTGTTCCCTTTAGCACAGACCTCCATCTGTCCTTAATACATGATCTACATCAAGGCCGGTCAAGCCGTACCGGGAGGGTGGAAGGCTGGGGGGCCACTTTTATAGCAGTGCAGCACTTTTAAAGCACTGCAGAGTTCCTTGTATATCCAACAGTTTTCAGGCAACAATAAATGTGCCAAGATAACTCAGTGGAATGCTGCTTATGTCACAGAGACCCTTTTGTTACTGTGCAATTAATAAGATACAGTCATGATCTAGCACAGTGAGCTATGAACTACCATCAAAGCGCTAGATGTAAACAGCATGGTACAGGTTAGAAAGTTAGAAGTCTCCCTTGCTGAAATTCAGATCGGGTAATTACATCTGGCTTTCAGCAGTGCCAGTTGAGGATGTGGGTGGAGCCAATAGAGTAAGTGGGTGGAGCCAGTGGAGGAAGTGGATGGAGCTGGGAGAAATGGGTGTGGACTCCTGGACTTAATATTTTACAAATTAAGCACTGTTGCGTGTACGCTAACTGTTCAGCTTGGGCCATCGACGAAGACAGTGATTTACTTATCAAAGAGGCCCTGTTGATGAATTGATTGTGTCAGTTTCCAGAAATAAGCACGCAGACAACCCACGTGACAGGCGACGCTGGTTTTTGTTAGTTTGAAGATTAAGTGCTAACAACCATGCTCTGTAGGACCAGTTGTTTTATGTTTTTTGTTTGTAAAACACATTTCTAATTAAATGATTTTAAAATGAATAGTTATACACCTCAGATTTATTTGTCTAGCTTTCATTTTAAAAGACGGGTGTAATTAATCGGTCTTGTTAAAACATGATGTACATCAGCTGCCGACTCTGGGATCTTTGAATGCCCTGCATAACAAGACTTGACTCAATTAAGAAAATAGATAAGCAACTGCCAGGAGATTTCATTCAAACTGCCGCATAAATGACACAGGTGGTCAGTGCGTAGCAAGGGTGCATACGGCCCTAGTGCAAGTAAGGAAAACCATCCTCCTGCTTACAGGTTGAGTAGTCAAATGCAGCCATTGTACAGTGCAGTGGGCCCCTCACGCCCCTGGGCACTAGTTCCACTGCACCGGCTCCACCAATGATAGCTGTGCCCCTAAGCCTGGTTAAGTCCTCTAGCGCTCTTACAGCCGACATCGCATACTGCTTGTTTAAAGATGGCTCAGGCCTTCGATACATTTTTGGAAGGTCACTCCATGTCAACAGGAATGCAGTTTTCCACCTTTAATGTTTGATTTAACAACCTAAGCAATTCCTAGCGTTTTCTTTTATCACATCAATTGACGCTGAAAAAAATGATCTGTATACACTACAGGTGCATCGTGTGCTTTGTGACAGGGGATCAACTAGTAACTTTACCCTTTTGTGAAATTCTGATAAAGTTTGTAGGTACTGTCATAGGTTGGCATTCAAAGAAGCATCCTGCATTTTGCGTTTTTTGCTGTTTTAGGACCTTTCTTTAATATGTGTTTTCTACTGTTCTGGGGAAGCTGGTTTGATTTGAGGTGTGTCACATCAGATTATCATATACAGATACAGATTCCCTATGGGTAAGTGGCGTAACGATAGTCCCCGCGTTGCAGGGTGGTCCCCTGAGCTCCAGGTGCCCCCCTCCGGCACTGTGGTCCAGAGCATGGGGGGCCCCCTCCATGTAACTTGCAGGGGGGCCCCCTCAAGTTTCGTTACACCACTGTCACCAGGGCCTGATGACTATGTGGAGCATAGCAAATATAGCTTCCCAATATTAACAGTCAAAGGTTCAAAGTATACTGATCAGGTTTTAGTGGAGCATAATTTGCTGTGGAGTGAGTGTCAAAGCTCTCACCCACTGTGCACAAATGCCACTTTTATTGACCTGTATGGGACAACTCTGTGACATTCCTCCTTCCTACAGGGGTCATCAGATTACCTTAGTAAAACCTTGCCTATTTCCAGGCAATGTTGGACAGAAACTTCAACCCTCATAGGAAATTGATTAATCGACAAAGTTTGCAATGTCTATTAGAACAGGTGCATAATGGCATCAGATTTGTCTTCTGTGTGGAAGGGTAGTCCCTATTTACTATCTGAGTCTGACAAGTGAATTTGTGTCCCAGGCAGACTCTGGTTCTTGCCTAATTTACTGGATTAAGGGCCGGGGCATGTGCTTTCACAGGCCCAGATTCTGTTCAAGCGCAGCTGACACGTGACTTTGTGACTTTTGAACTGTCGGATTTTCCAGCTAGTGCTCACATGGAGGTGTGCGATTTTGCTGTTACCTCAGTTGACACTGAGAAACAGCAATGCAAGCACAAAGTGAATGTAAATCAGTTGTTTTTAGTGAACATCCATGTACAGCCTTTGCACAAGCTTAAGCCCATCTTAAACATACATTTATAAGGGACCAATTCTGTCTTTCGAACTCCTCTGTTATACACACACCAACTCAAAATTCCATGACGAGATCACATACTCACAGCTGCAGTAGCTAGAACTAATATCTTTCCTGCATAAAATACTCTTCACATACTCTCACACAGAAAGTACACCTAAAATCACAGTTATATCTTTTCCTAGAGGAAACACAGATGGACCACTCAACCCTAAATGAAACCAATTACACTATATCTAGTGCCTACGCAGAAGTTCTTAAATATGATGGTTCATTAAAGCAAAAGGCTCATAAGGGTTGCATATCCTCATTCTTCTACCATTGAATTCTGTAATCCTTTAACAGCCGGTCTGCATTGGCAATCACATACACAGCGGCATAGCTGGCAATTTTGGTGGCATTATCAGGGGTTGAGATGTGTTGCTAAATTAAGTCATGTGTGCACTCTAGCTGGCATGGTGATGCTGGTCTCTGGAACTGGCATGCCATTCAGCTGGTAGAGCGCATGTTACGAAGATATACTGCTTGCTGCATGTGGGTGATTTAGTTGTGTGATCCCAGCGGCGGCCGCCACAGGTAAGCACGGTGGGCAGGGAAGGGCACGGCAGGGGGAAGCCAACAGACGATGGAATAGGTATTATTTATTTAATTATACCTATTCCCTCATCTGTCGACTTGCCGGCCCCACCACGTTTACCTGTGCTGGCCACCGCTGGTGATCCCGATCCCCCTTCAGGGACTGCAGCTGCCACTAGTGTCCAGGTGAGCATGCACTTGGCAAGTCATTAGTTTTTCATTTTCCCATGGTGTGTACCCCCACACCAAATTCATTCACTTTGTCTACGAGGTCATGCCACATGGACTGCTTCTCAGCTCCACAGAGGGTGTGTGCAGGGAGACCTTGTAGTTCCCCATAGTTGGCAGCTAAAAGGTTGACCATAAGTTCTGAACATTCGTCAATGAAGTTCCTCTTCAACTTGAGTGGGCGAGTTTACATCCCGAACACTGCCCCTGTGCGGAGGGTAGGACGAGCTGGGGAGGGGAGGGGGGGGCAGGGGAGGGAGAGTGGGAGGGCAGAGAGACGGGGGGACAGCCTCCAGCAGGCCTCTGGCCCGAGATCTCCTGGCTGGGTCTGGAGTATCGGGGGCCCCTCTCCGTGTACTTTGCAGAGGGGCCCCCTCAAATTTCGTTGCGCCACTGGTTGGGCCTGATTCACAGAACTAACTTACGTCAAAAACGTAAACGTAAATGTAAACGTAAACGTAAACGTAAAGTTAGTAAATTTTAGGGATTCACAGAAGTTAGTAGTCCTAACTTTAGGACTCCTAAATGCCTTCTGTGAATACCAAAAGTCTTAAAGTTAGGATTTTACTTAATTTACTACTCCTAAACTGAGAAAATCCTAACTTTCAGACTTTCGGTATTCACAGAAGGCATTTAGGAGTCCTAAAGTTAGGACTACTAACTTCTGTGAATACCTAAAAAGTACTAACTTTACGTTTACGTTTACGTTTTTGACGTAAGTTAGTTCTGTGAATCAGGCCCGTTGTATTTAAGCGCTGTAGATTGCTATTGCTATCTGGCGTGTGTGATTGTAGCATATTTCATATTTCCTACATTTGAAATAACACGCAGCGTAACTGCATGCTGTATACCATTCCCCTGCCTCGTGTTATCCGGGGAAGCCCATGAAATGTTACTTGTAGTGAGAACATGGTTGTATTTTCAGGTGTACGTCTGTCCTTCCCCTCATTTGCATTCATGCGGAAATGTGCTCACAAGATTAGAACTACTAAAACCTGAACATGGACTGCACTCCTGCTTTTCACTTGGTAACTTGGGCCTTCCATCAGCAAATGCTAACTTAAAGTAATTTGCTGAGAATTGGTAGCTAAGGATAATGCGCTTTCAATGTGTTTCGAGCCTCGCATTTAGGCAACACGCAAATTCGTAGCCACCCAGTTTAGAGGTTTCAGAAGAAAAGTATCCTACTTGGAGGAACAAGAGCTTCCTGTGCAGAACACGAATAAACCAAGTGCACTGTGACCCAGGGCGAAGGTATTCGTGCGGCTCTGGAACTGTTCGAAGTTGATTGGAGAGGTTTGCAGCGGTAAACATTGCGGGAGAGGTTAAATAGCCCTGCTGTCAGATTCTTTCTTCCCGTGCCAAGGAAGTGAAGTGTAATCTGTCTCTGGAGCCACACGGTGCAGCGCATAACCCACCCTTACATTCCATTCCTGTGAATGCTTTTGAAATGGATGAGAAAAATCTTGAAATCACAGATATTTTCGCTGCAGGCTTTAACTCTCTGTTGAATGGATTCCAGTGACAAGCCACAAAAACCGGGTAACAAGGTGAATACTCATGTACGTAGAAATAAATGCTCATGAAATTACAGTATCAGCAAGTTAACTCCAGCCACATCACACCGCAAACGCAAAAACATGATTGATTTTGTATTCTAAAAATGCAACACTCAACAAGATGCTGTAAATACACTGAGCTACACAAGGCGTATTTTAATATACTTAAGTTTTGATAAGGCTAGAAGTTCTGTTCAAGGGGCTTCTTGTAAAAACGTTCATTTCGCTTTTTGTCAAATCAAGATATTTTACATAAAAAAATGCATATATACTGTGGAGGGAGGGTATTGACCTAATATTTTTCGATAAATGTAAACAAAGTCGTAAATTCTTAAGATCTTTTTCTAAGGAAGCTAATAAAAATATCGAAAGAGTTAGTGGAAGCAGCTTTAAGAAGTAAGCCGACATTTACATAATAAACACGGCGCATGCGCTGCAGCTCAAAATGGAATAGTAGCAAAATGAAATTAACTTTATGTCGCTATGAAATTCTGAATATATAAGCCATGCCACCTCCTCTCTCGTGCTCTTTCTCACCCTCTTTCTTGCCATCTCTCGCTCCCTCAATCACGCCTTTTCTCCTTTTGTTCCTTTTTCTCAACCTTCTCCA
Source organism: Calotriton arnoldi (assembly GCA_963921515.1). Classification (NCBI taxonomy): domain Eukaryota; kingdom Metazoa; phylum Chordata; class Amphibia; order Caudata; family Salamandridae; genus Calotriton; species Calotriton arnoldi. Next base: position 202,948 of record CAWUFW010005961.1, on the reverse strand, counting down.
TCTCTCTGTCTCATCCTCACAACTCCTTCATCACTCCTTTTTACCTACTTTCTCTTTTTTCTCTTTCTCTTTCTCTTCCTCTCCCATACTGGTTATGGGTGAGGAAAATATTTTTCTAATCTTTTACAAACATGTCATTGCCTTTACTAGGGCAAAGCATCCATCATGTGAGCTTTGCTATGAATATTTTGTTGGCACCACCATCAAGGAGGTTAACATTAATGGGGGGAGTTACTTAGCCTTTGCTTATTTGGGATTTACAAAACCAGTCAATGCATTCGGTGGCTTTGTAAAGAAATGTACAGCAATGCAGTGGCTTGCGTTGTGTTATATTTCTTAGTGGTAGGCTTTCCCGTGCATCCACTCATGGATTTCATGCAATTCTAGATTTACTAAGGTTTGTAATGCTAGAAATTGGTGAAATTGGTATGCCTACCACAGAGAGGCATAACAAGGAAAAAAATCTTTATTTCTCCTTGTCATATCCTCTTCCTAGAATGCATCACGCATAGAAAGGGGAAAATCCTTCTTTGGATGCCGGAAGGTCTCCATTACAGCACAAAAACAATCCTGTCTGTAACACAGGCACCCTTGGCGAGGGTGCCTGCATTTGCACTACGCAGCTTTAATTGCACCAGCACAGGAAGAGATCTGAAGAGCACTACATCTTAGTAGATATGGCACTTTTCAGCCCTCTTCGTTTCACGCAACGTAGCAAAGCGACTTGCCTTGCTGCAATGCATTGTGTGAATTCTTAATAAATCTGCCCCTGAATATTACACTGTGAGCCAAAGCATGGCCATTATAGCACACCAAATAACTTAAGTGGAGAGGACAAACCTGAAGAATACAGTAGAGACAGTATGGCCAGGAAACCCCCTCTAATCGACGGTCAATCTTCTTCATCCATGGGAAGACCTACCAAAGCAAACCTGGCTGCCCTTCTATACCCCTCAGTTCTTAGTTAAGGAAGAAATTACATTATCAAAACATGCAAATACTGAAAAATAAAATGCAAAGCTGTCTATTAAATAAATATCGCCAATCAATTGTTGGCGGTATCCCAATACCACACAAAATGCTTTGCCATCAACACATTACATTACACTTGACTAAAGCAATTAACAGTCGTATTGTTTTGATGCTGCCTGGGTGCAAATGCTTTGGATCTGTGAGGACTGGATGGGCCCTGGCCATTTGGTATTATATTAAAAGCACAATAGTACACAAAGTCTGTGGAAGAGCGTCCATGCCACCATGAGCTTAGCTCCTAATGCTGCTTTCTTGCAGAGTACTTCCTGTGCTCCTACGCAAATGCTACCACCTTCTGATGGCCCTTATCATCCTCAAATCTTAGAGGACATATTGGCTTTCTTATTATTAGCAATAATGGGATTTCAGACCACTAGCATAGTTAAGAGGCTTCCTACCACACATCACCTAGGATAGTAAAGAGGATTCCTACCACACATCACGAAGACAGATGACAATGTTAAAGTTCCTCACCAAAGTGCTCACCAGTGCTTCCTAGCTATATTGTTGGCATGTAAAACCTGAGCTTGGACAAAGATAATATCCCCACACATCATTCAAGAGGGGATTAACATCTCTTGGGTTGTTAATGTTATCCGACTGTAAATGAACTACATCTCTTCATTTACAGCCTTACAGGGACACTTTGAGAAGAGTAATTAATGAAGGCTGACAATGTAAACTTCCCACAGAACAGGAAAAGAGGCGGTACATCCCTGAGCAGAACTGAGCCATCTCCTTGGCTGAGCGGCACATCCTCAAGCAGAACAGACACATCGCCGACAGTGCGGTGTATTTCCAGACAAGGTCCTCTCATCTCTTGTCTACAGCAGTATCGATAAAGACACAGTACTCTGCACTCTCAGCCTCGCAGCTCTTTGGAACTGATGCATCGCCAGCTGCGCGCTGCATCCCCGACACCAGGACTTCACATCACAAGGCATATCGACGGGATCCCTGACTATGACACAATAGGACCTTGAACTGCAGGCTTGCTGCATTTTAGAACTGAAGCATCGCTTCAGCTATGCAGCGCTTCATCGACTCAGATCCACACAATGCTCCGCCATCGGATTTAAAGTACTTTTTTCAGCAGGCCTAACTGGGTCCTTGTAGCCGGCCCGCACTCCATCGTAGATGGCCTGAATTTGTGACTTTGCCCCTGTCCGGTGCGACCAGATACCTCTTGAAGGCGCTTTGTGCTGTTTGGCGCTATTTTGACTTAAAACCTAAAAATAGAATATCTCAGGTTATACTAATTGTATTTTTGTTGTTGTGGTCTTGTTTTATTTATTAAAGAAACTTCTGTTTTTCAAAACCTGGAATGGGATCTTTTTGTGTGGTGATTTCACTGTTTTACTGTTTGAAGTGTTGCACAAACCAGAGGTGAGAACAGGTTAATTTGGGGTTTGCTTGTGCCTTACCCTGACTAGGATTGTTATTGCAGCTTTACCAGTCAACCCGAAACCCTATTTCTAACAATGCACAAATATATGAATGATTGACTCAATGACATTTAGTTCCTAAAAATACCTATTCAACTTCCGCAAGTGGATTTCAAGCAACTTCCTTAGACTTACCTCAACAAAACTGAATTTATTCTGCTTTGCCAAAAATATGAAGCTAAATTTAAGCCCAATCGGTTGACTTGGCATCTTTCATTGCTTGTGAGGCTAAATCCCTGGGAATCTGTTTAGACCTACATCTATTCATATTGTCACACATGGCGCACACCCATTCTCCTTTTCCTGAGAATATTGAAGCCCTTGCTTAAATTGAGAGACTTTTGCGTGGTTATCTAATTTCTTGTCATTTCACAACTCGTCTGCAGAAACTACATTCTGAGTGCTATCAAAAATGCACCCGGTGCCCCATAGTACCTTGATGAACAATTCTGCCACAGTAGCATCTGGCACAAAGAAGTGCAAGCTGGTGCAAGCACGTAACCCCAGCCTATTGTGAACCAGCATAACGGAGGCCACTACAGCCTTCAAGGTGCAGTGGGGGTGCACCTTGGAGGTCAGCCCCCAATACCTATCAGTATGGATGACGTGATTACTACACTTTGCAGCTCACATTGTACCATATCCTAAACATTGATTTACACATTTGTATGATTCACTGTCTCTGTGTACTATGTCTATGTGACATAAAGCATACTCTAACACCATACACTGGAGTTATGGAAAAATGAGGGTCACCGATTAAGGGTGGTAGGGAGGGAATCTGTCAATAAGGAGGTCATGGGCAGGGGGTCAGGGTGCCAACAAATATTGTCATACCAGGTGCCACTAATGCAAAAGCCAGCCCTGGGTGTTTGTGTGGTCTGCCGCTGACTCAGAAAGTGAGACACAGTGACAATGACCCACCCAGAGCTGATTTTGCATTGTGCAGGGCCCCCTGACTTACCTCTTTACCCAAATCACTGTGATTTCTCCAAACTATGGGGCCCATTAGGATGGCGGGCGGATCGCCCCCGCTGGGCCGGCGGTAGCCACCGCCAGCCTGGCGGGGGCGATCCACCCGCCATCCATGCCTGATTGACCCCCCGCCATATTAGGATGGCTGGGGGGTCCGCGGCGGACGGGAAGACCGTCCACCGCTTTTCCGGAAACGGGCACAATATGGTGGCGGAAAACGGGCACAATATGGTGGCGGTGTCTGCATATTGTGATGCAGGCGGTGATCAGCCTTTCCATGGTGGCGTTGCCGCCATGGAAAGGCATACAGTCTTTGCTGTTGGGGGCCCGTTGCGGGCCCCCAGAGTGTTGGTGGGGTGGGGGTGCACATGGGGGGTACCCGTGGTACCCCCCTACATTGGCGTGGACAAGATCACCTTGTGCATGCCAATGCGCAACGTGCATCCACAGCATTGTGGCGGGCGGTGCTGTGAGCACCGCCCGCCACAATGTTGTGGATGGGGGATGCCACCGTGGCGGTGGCATCCTAATGCCCACAGTGGGACCGCCGCACCTCTGGGGGACGGTCCTATTCACCGTTACGGTGGCGGGCGGACTTTGTCCGCCCGCCATCGTAATAGGCCCCTATGTTTTTTTATTCGTTCATTTAAAGAGCCGGAATGGGTGAAAAATCATGCATAGATACCAAAACAATCTTAGTGAGAGGGAACTCAGGTACGCGCCATAATATGAATTGGAACTGTTAGTAAAATAAAAAGAAAATATATTCAAAAAGCATATTTGATCCTGCAGGTATCTAAAAAACCTATGTATTATAAGTCGCAAAGCCTGGCTACAAGATTAAAAATGGTTCTTAAATGCATAACCCAAATGCAACTGATGATACACTGATGTTGTATATTTCATCATATTTTACCATTCGTGCCTAGAAAATTTAACAGAGTAGTGGGCACATTTTTACCCCCCATCCCTACACCTTTCTGCCATCATATAAGAAAGGTCCAACTGGTTCTGGATTTTTATCCAACATCACTGTGCATTCCGGAACTTATAGTTTTGTGTTTAGCTTTTAAACATAGAATTACAAATCCCTGTTTGGACAGTGCTTTTGGGTAAAACGCCAGGAATGACTGAAGGTGTCACATGTGACATGTTGCCAGTTGGCAGCTGTGCACACCTATCCTTTCATACTGCATCTTCTGTTTTGTCACATAGACTTGCTCTGCTGCTGTGCTATTCTACTTGTTTGGGTGAGAGGTGCTTGCACAGCTGCTGCCCCTACTGTACCTGTCTTGTGGAAGTGGTGTCATTTCTTCTTGTTTCCCGTGGTGTATCGCTCTTGTGAGGGATGTTTGCAGTCCTCATGTTTCCGGTGCTGTATCTGTTTCATAGGGAGACCTCTACAGATGCTGCTCATATTCTTCTTGTTTAGTGCTAGAAAAGCTTGCTCAGCTGCTGCCAATCTTGGACTGGTTTTGCTAGAGAAGCTGCTGCTCACTGTAACACACTGATGTGAGAGTGATTTGAATGCTGATTTCCATCCTGCACCTTTTCTGTGTGAGGAAGGTTTGCAGTTCTGTTGCTCGTGGTGTGCTGTGAAGGAAGCTTGTACAGCTGCTGCCTCTGGTATGCCTGTTATTCTTCAGGGAAGCTTGCAGTGCAGCTCTGCGTGCTATTTTTCATCTGAGTGAAGAAAACTAACACCTTTGCTGCCTGCGCATGACCTGCATGAGCAAATCTTACTCCTCTTTGCAATGCTGCTACCTGCGAAGTACCAGTTGTGGGTGCGTGAGATAAGTTTGCACTGCTACTACCTATGAACAGCTTCTTGTAAGAGTGAGAAACTTGAACTGATGCTGTGGCAGTTATTTGAGCAACAATCTTGCCCTGTTGCTGCTTTGCCTATTGCATTCTATTGAAAGTTTTAAAACGAATCCTATGTACTTAGGCAGAGGGTCATGAATAACCCAGTGAGGAGAAGGACATGAGTGAACTGAGGGTGTAGGAGTTAGGACTCATTATAGTGATGGAGGAAAAATTAGAGTTAAAAATAAGGGCTAGAGAAGCAAAGGAATAGTGAAAAAGAAGGAACATGAATTGGGGCAAACACAGAGACAACAAACGGGGAAAGAAAACCTGAAAGGTAGAGGAAAGAAAAATATTGCAAAACACCTCCAAGACAGAGAGAGTAAAAGGAAAGGAAGTAATAAAAAAGGAAAAGCAAAGAGATATATGAATTGGGGTGATAACTAAGAAATTAAAGATTAAGAAGAAATAAGAAAGGAACATCAAAGGGACAGGAAAATACACATATAGAATGGAATTGACTGGAAAAGAACAAAACAGTTGGAAAAAAGAAGCAAAGGGAAGAAAGAATGGAGAAATCAAGACAAAAAGCTAAACAATGTCAAAGAGCATGAGCAGGATGAGTGAGAGACTATGCAAGAGTGGAAGGTAAACAAGAAAAGAAGAGGGATAAAGTCTGCAAAGGGGTAAGGAGTATAGACTGGATGGGTACGGATGTTACAGATTGAGTGAAGTTATGGAATGCGAAGAAGAGATGACACAAGTGTCAAATATGGAATTACAAAGGGCGAGGAGTAAGGGTAGCAGCATGAAGTTGAGTGTGCAGAAACAAAAATTGGGAATGATAAAAGTAAGATTGAAATGAGAAGTAAGAAGGTGAATGAGAATGTGAGAGGTAGCAGTGAAGGAAGCAAGTGTGATAGGAGTTTTAAAATGAGAAGGGGTAAAGGTGGAGGTAGTTGGGGTATTTGTGGATGCAGAAGCATGAAGATTGGAGGCAGAGATTGTGATGAAAATGGCACTAAATGATGAGAGAGAGAATGAGAGGAAAAACGTTGGAAGTAAGAGAGGAAGAGTGATATTTGGTGGTCAAAGGTAAGGTTAAATGTGAGAGGGAGAATGGGTGGTATAGATATCAGAGAATGTGAGGTGTGCAAATGTAAGATATTTATGAGGAGGGAGGGGAGAATGAGCAATAGGGCGGCAGTAAAACTAGAAGAGACAGAAGTGAGCACAAATATAGGTAGAGATATAGTCTAGCGAATTAGAGTTTAAGAGTTGGAGGTAAGCAGCAAATTGGAAAAGATAGAGTGAACTAATGTGAGCTTGTGCAAAGAAACCCTGGAGAAATAGAGCAGAGGAAAAATTGGCAGAACAAGATGGGGAAGTGTGAGGGAACATGACAAAAGCATGAGACCAAGGGATATATATTTGTGTTTGAAGATGAAACTCAAAGAAATAGATGAAACCAGAGGTCAGAAGTGAAGTTAAGAGAACTGGTAGTGAGAGGAGAACAGGATTGGGGAGCCAGGGATCTGGGAACAATAGAAATTAAAATGACAAATGTAAAGGATAGCATTGCTAGTGAGAGTGAGGCTTAAAAATGTTGGAGAAAGGTAGCAGTGCTGGAAGAATGACAACATGGGTGATATGTTCAAAGCAGAAAAGGTGATGCAAGAATGAGAGCTAAGATGTAAGGCTGACTAGGAAAGATTGATCGAGAAATGTGAGAGATAAAAATGACCAGTAACAAGGTCCATTGGTGCATTGCAAATGGAATTTTCAGTAGCACATAGACACCACTTTTGCTCACGACTGTCTTTGATATACTCATAGCCCTATGGCTGTGACCTGAGATCCTTTCATGCCACCAAACATTTCCCCTTTTGGAGACCATTATAGCCCCTTTCTTTAAATCAATAACATCAAAAACTGTTTTTGTTATGTCTTAATGTCTCACTGACTGCCGAACTTGTTGATCTCCATGAAGCCATTGATGTCACTGGAAACCCTGCTGATAGCTTTGGGGTGGGTTGCGAAGGTGGGGTTCTTTAAAAATGCGGATGACCGAATAAGGGGGCCCTCTCGCAGGGGGATCCCAAGACTCCTAGGGTTTTGTTACACCACTGAATGGCTTCCTAACAAAGTGAGAATTACATTCAAATGTTCATGAATAAGGTTGAAAGCCATCCACCAATAAAATCAACCCTATGATATTACTTACAAATCTCTGAGGGATGTAAAAACCTCAGTAGCAGAACGCTTTTCAGGCTCCAATCTGAAAAGTTCAGAACACATTTGTTGCAATCCAGTCCTTCTCAGACACAGCCCAATTCATTGAAGTTCTGTGCCTGCGGACGTCAGTTGCCATATGGACTGTCTTCAATTCAGAAAAATGTAAAACCCCATCTGTTTAGGCTCTACCTCGATCCGTAAATGATGTCTTATATTGGTCTGTCTTCTCTCTCTGTCCCCCTCATTCCCCTCTTCCTTCCCTGTCCTACTACTGACTAACTACTATTTCACATTTTTCATGTGGTTGCCTAAGCCCCTGAATCCCTCCTCTCCTTTCCCTCTTTTCTTTCTTGTCATCCTTCTTCGCACCCTCGACCTTTACATCATCTCCTATTCATGCATTTAACCACAGGCCTGTGCTTTACTATTTATTATTTGTCACTTATTTTTCAATTACTCTCTTTCTTTTTCTAATCCACTCATCTGAGACCTTTTCACCGGTTTTTTGATCATATAATTTGCCTCAGTTTTTCCTTCAAACCTAAATCCTGCTCCCTTGTTCATTCACACTTAATTCTTCATTGTTTCTCACCATCTACTTCTCTCTTATTGCATGCTGTCAGTTTTGATATTTTACTTGCAGCCTCTTTGGAGGTCTGGTTTGTTGCAGTAATTAATATTCTGCTTGCTCCACTTTCACTGTAACGAGATTCCCAATTTTCAATGCTGTTTTACCTGGAAAGCACAGTGACAGAGGACCAGATTTATCATTATTTCATGCAACGCAACACAGCAAGACAACTTGCTGTGCTGCGTGAAAGGAAGATGACAGGAATGCGCCATATATACCAATATATGGCACATTTCTGCTCTCTGCCTGCACTGGTACACAATCTGCGGCCTAGCGCCAATGCAGGCACCCTTACGCCATGGTTCAAGGATGCCTGGGTTGCAGGCGGGATTGCTTTTATGCAGGAAGGGGCACATTCCTGCACAAAAACAATACTTAGAGGCTTTTTCCTCTTTTTAAGTGTGCTGCAGAAATAGGAAACACCAGGGAGAAATAAAGATTTTTTTATTTCTCCTCGTTGTGCCTCCTCTTGGAAGGCATAGCATTTTGGCACATCCCTAGGTTTACAAGTCGTGGTTAATCTGGAAATGCGCCAAAATCCAATGGTGGATGCGTGGGAACTACCACGCTCCACCCATGTACCGCCTTCTTAAGGCAGAGTAACGTAACGCAGTGACTTGCGCTGCCTTGAGTTACTTCAGATTTACCAAGCAACACAAGGCCACCCCAGGTGGCCTTGCGTTGCTTGGTAAATCTAACTTAAGCATTGTGTTGCCTTTGTGACACCATGTGCAAGGCATGGGCCACGCAATTTAATGACAAATCTGTCCCAGAGTGTTTATACAAAAAGTGACTTTATGCAAGGTGGTAGCTTGGAGTCAAGAATAAACTATCTAATTAATGTTCTCTCTCAGGCACAAAGCAGCCACCACAAGCACCGCATTATTTGTACCCTTACAGGGAAATGTATGTGCTTTAAAGGAGGAATGAGGATCTTTCGTCCAAACAGAATTAGTATTTTTATTGAATAAAAGTTGGACAGCATTCATTGTTACATTCAAATGAATGCTGTCCATTTGGTGGCCATAACACTACTAAAACACAAACATTCATCAGAATTAATCCTGGACAATAACTCTTGCTCTTATTTTACAAATGGCCCAGAATCGAACTCTATGACCACATATCACAGACAGTGAAACTGATCATATGAATATATGAATATTTCATGCATATTACGTTAGGAAAGCAATCATATGATAAGTCTGCAAACCTGAACAATAATGTTCAATTCCATGTAGACTTTGCTCGGATCTTATGATTTATCAAGAATTGTGTGGTAATAAAGGCATGTTGATTTTAAAAGATTTTAACATTCTTAACATTCCTAAACCCATACGCTCTAATAATCCAGTAAAACATACATTGACCTTCAGGTATTGTAATTCTTGAAATGTATCTCATTGCACTGGGGGGACAGTTGTATCTTCTGTAGCCCAGGAAAGGGCAAGACTGGAGTTTGTCACCTGTTTGTCACAGACAATGATTCAAGGATGATGCCTCACATGCATTAAAAGGTTATGCTAATTTTGGCCTGGTTCAGGGTTGGATGGTAGTGGGAAATCATTAAATTTCTGAAGGAAGTGCTAAATCCATAGGAGATCCACTGGTTGAATTTCCAGACATTAGGCTGGTACGGTGGTGAAATTTCCCCAATATATTGACCTGCAGATTCAGCACATAGTTTCGCAAGGGAAGGATTTTCTGGTACCACACAGTACTAACCAGACTCTTAATCTCTAAATTATTCTTTCAAAATAAGCCAATCAAGCTACGTCCGGCATCCATTGCTGAAGTTTGGAACTGCTAATTGTTTTACTAATGCACAAAATGCATCGCTTTGCTATCATAAGAGTTGAAGTCAGCCACCTTCTTGTGTTTGGAAAAGTAAGAGATGGCTAAGAAATCATGATATATTTGATTGAAGTTGTTGGGATATTGTTTTGGCAAAGTTCAATTCTACCATGTCATTATACCTTTCTGAGTTTCTCCATCAGTTGGTCGTATCAAGAAACAACAAAGCTGGGCACAAATGCCAAAAATGTAACATTGTAGAACACATGAGTTTTCATCTAGATTGTGATGTCGTTAACATGGGATTCCAGTGATCTTTCTTCTCAGAGGAGACAGTATCTAGTAAGTACTTTAATGACATCCTTAGCTCTAGCTATGTAAGTGAGACCCTAAAGCACAACTCAGGAATCTCAATTCTGAAAAATATTGGTGGAGCTCTATATATTTCCAACTTTGCAAGGAAGATAAATGGACTTTTTCTTCTTCATATTTAAAGTAGCCCACTTGTTTCAGGAATGTCATCTCCAATAATGTGTATACCCTTCTCTCCCATTCACTCAACTTTAAGGTTTCTGACCACACCCTAAAAAAAATCTGTATCTGTAGGGGATCCTCCCATACACTAAGACACTAAACTAATCCCCCTCCTCTGATTAGTGTTGTAAATGTTGTCTTTGTTGGTATCCACTTTCCCCAGTCTCCTCTTCACCGCTGCCTCATTGATTTTAGCTGTATGGCTGCCAACCAAGGGGTTAGTAAAGACAAATTCTGTATTTGGTAGCCTAGGCCACCTCCTCCTGGCTTTGTATACAATTCTTTCATGACATGCCTTGGTTTGTCTTGTGGCTAAATAGTGTCTCTGGGGCCGTATTACATAAGTGCCCCAAGGGCGCAATGGGAGTTTGTGCCCGCTTTGTGCGCCCCCAGGGCACTTTGGTATTACAAAAGTGGCAGCAGATGCTTGTGCAGCCCCTTCTGTAATACCGATAGCGCTGGCACACATAAAGCGCCAGTGCTATCTTCAGGGGGCATTCCCTCATTTGCATGGGGGTGTGCCCCATGCAAATGAGGGAATCCCTTTGCCTCTGCGCCCATGCCCTATTACAGACGTGGGCGCAGAGGCAAAAAAGCTCTCAGGGGGCACACTGACAGTGCACCACATAAAAGTTGGCGCACTCTCAGTGCGTCCCATGATTGCAGCCCTCTGGCGGGGTAAAGGGGGCAACCCCTTGCAGGCGGGTGCAGTCACTAATCTCTATTCCCCTTTAAAAGTCCGCCTGCACTGTGAAAACACAGAGCGGCTTCAAAGGAGCTGCTCCATTTTTCACAGGAATGTGTTGCCCCCAGGGCAGCGCGAGTTCGCAGCTGCCCATGGGGGCAGTGCATTCCATGGAATAAGGCGCACTTTCCCTGTGTGCACCTGGCACACCTGTTTTAGGGTGCGCCGGGCGCAAACAGGGAAAGTGCACCTTCTACATTATAGGGCCCCTGATATGCTTTTACATGCATCGCATAAACTTTAGGGGCCGTATTACACAAGGTGCTCCACGGGTGCAACAGGCGTTTGCGTCCACTTTGTGCGTCCTCGGGGCACTTTAGTATTACAGAAGTGGCAGCAGATGCTTGTGCAGCCCCTTCTGTAATACCAATAGCGCTGTGAAAACAAAGAGCGGCTTCAAAGGAGCTACTCCATTTTTCACAGGAATGTGCTGCCGTATTACACAAGGTGCTCCGGGGGTGCAACGGGCGTTTGCGCCCACTTAGCGTGCCCCCGGGGCACTTTGGTATTACAGAAGGGGCCACAGACACGTTTGTGGCCCCTTCTGTAATACTGGAAGTGCTGGCGCACATGCTGCGCCAGCGCTTTTTCAAGAGGGCTTTCCCTTATTTGCATGGGAGCATGGCCACATGCAAATTATGGAATCCTTTGTCTCTGTGCTTGACCCGTACTACAAATGCGGGTGCAGAGGCAAAGAAGCTCTCAGGAGGTGCACTGACAGTGTGCCACCTCAAAGGTGGCACACTGTCAGTGCGCCCCCTGATTGCAGCCTCTTGGCGGTGGAAAGGGGTCCCATGGACCCCCCCAGACATCCCCTTGCAGGTGGGTTGTAGTCACTGACTGCACCTGCCTGAAAGGGGATATCTAATCCCCTTCAAAAGTGCAGGCGGGTTGCCGCCTGCACTGTGAAATACAGAGTTGCTGCTTTAAAGCCGTTCTGTATTTCACTTGAATGTGTTGCCCCCAACGCAGCACAAGATCACGGCTGCCCTGGGGGCAGCGCATTCTATGTAATAGGGCGCACGTTCCCTGTTTGCGCCTGGTGCACCTGTTTTATACAATAGGGCCCCAGCTCCATTAAAAACCACAAAGCATGTATGTAATTTAGCCTTGGTGTAATGTAATGGCCAGTTTTATGATTTGTACTCTGCCCACAAGTGCTCTTTGTAAACTACCCTGATAGGAAATATTTAAAATGATTGTATGGCAAGGTGGAGAACAGTGTACTGGTTTGATAGAGATAATAACGTGTCACCTGCAGACAACATTGCTGTGATCTCCTCCAAGAGATAACGTAGTGCCTTTAATAGCTGGGTTTGTCCTACTGACAATTAAAGGTGGCTCCAATACCAAGGGGATATAAAGGAAAGTAGGGAGCAAACATGACTTGTACCTTGCTAATTTTCATAAGTATACAGAATGAACCCCACAAGAGACTATAACAGGAAGATTTTGATAAAGAAGTTTCACTTTCTTCATGAATTCAGGCCAATATCGAACCATGACCAGCAAGAGTTCACCCATTCTGTCATGTGAAAGGCATATAAAGAATACAATAACAGGGCTTTTTTATATCCTGTTTTTTTCTCTGGCCAAATTAAACTAATCCTATTATTTCTCACATTCTGCCCTGGCAAATATCTAGCTCAGGTATCATGTATCAACTGATGAATGTTTTGTTGGAGTCCATTTGGTAACATTTTGGCAGACAAAGCAACCTAAACTTTTGGCATCTTATGAAGTCATGCTCAGACTTCGGGATTACTGTAAAGACTGTAACCAAGGATTTTTTTAATTTGATGGGCATGGTTGCAAGTTTCCTTCGCATAAGAAAACATTACTGTGAGTAGATGAAATGTATGTAGCTCAGAGGCCTTATAAAAGTCACCAGGTAGTCCATCCACTCTGGAAGATTTTCTATTCCGATTTTTTAAAGTCTTCTTATAATGTCCTGTTCTGCATTGGGGTCTTTATCCATATGCACTCTGGCCTGTGCAATTAAAAGAGCCTCAAAAGTGAGTAAACATTTTTTCTTTCCTCCTCTATTGTTTCAGATTTGTTTTGGTAAGTAACTTAAAGATGACTGATCATTAGTGATATTTATTGGTTGTTGATTGTATCACCAGCAACAGTTTTAAGGGATCTATGAGACAATCACAAATGCTTTTACAACGTATGCCATTACAACGCGGGCAATACAACGAACGCGTTGTTACCATGCGTTCCATTACCACGCAAGTCGTTACAACGACTTGCCTTAGGGAAGCGCTTGACTTTGGAATAGTATATATTACTATTCCAGCTCCAGCCTGTGCAACAGTAGGGAAGGCGTTGGATTTAATATCCAACAACACATTTCCTAATGCAAGTCGTTGTTACGACTTGTGTGGTAATGGAACGCATGGTAACAACGCGTTCGTTGTATTGCCCGTGTTGTAATGGTACTGCTTAGTTCTGGCTGCGTAGCAAAGGCTGTTTCCCGTTTTAAGAATCAGGACCTTTCCTGTTCCAGGTTTTTTCTCAGCAGTCTGCCCGCTTTTCCCTCTGTTTATAGTGCTTGTTTCTTAGCAGGAGTTTAGAACACTCTACATTCGTTGAGTGATTAATGAGACCAACCTTAGCTTGTATAAGGTAGGAGAATTATTTAATGCCTGCTCTAAAGACTCCTTTTCAATGAAGAGTTTCAAGTTACCAGTATATAGTCACTATCTGGAAAACCTGGCCTTCAAATACTTTTATAAAGATGGGAGAGTTATCTGTGTTTTTATTTGCATAAAAAACAAGACAACTATCTAATGTAAAAGTGCTTTGTGCAATATGAAATATTCCATCCTATAAATGTGCTGTTTACTCAGGACATGAGGGTATATTTCCTGTCAGTGTGATGGAAAATTAGATAAGGGTTACCTAAACATAGCCCACACAGGTTTTTCCGTTGATTTCCTGTCCTACAGGCATCTATGTTATTTCTCTTACATTTTCCAAGAAAGGGGTGGGTCCATTACCGACCAGTCTTCAATCTATTTAAAATTCGAATTGGAATTTATCCATCTCTTTAGGAATTCTCTTCTAGTAGGAGAAGAAGCTTTGTTCAAGTCCTTGGATCTGTATGTTGCACCTGCTTCTTCAAATTGGCCCTTGACCTGTAAATCCACAATCACTACCTCAGCTGTCACCTCATTTTGGTAGTGAGAGACCTGTGATAGACCTGTTGATCAAAATTGCCTTTCTGTATGTTTTGCCTTGATTTCCACTAACTAAATTACCTTTCTTTACCCAGTAATTGAGTTGTTATGTCTTCTAAATGATCAAACAACATATAACAGACAATAACTGTGTCGATAGTGACAAAGTTGAATAATAGACAAGACAAATATAGGATAGAGTCCTTGAGGTCTTGTCATTCCCTTTAACTCCTCATTCAGCCAACCAACCTTCTTACCTCAACATCTGCCCAAGTGCACATCACTGTTGTCTAGGCTGTTAAATTAGTTCCCAAACAACTCATCAGCATCAGAATTGTTCTGTCACTAGAGACGCCAATGAGTTTCCCAGGCCCTGGGTAAATGAAGGCATTTGAAGTATGTCATAATCTTATTGTATTTTGTTATTTAAGCAAATGAGATTGGTTAGGTAGCTCATAAATTATCCTTAACTGCACAAGGACTGTGTAACAGACTTACTAATGACTTGCATTGTCCTTGCGTGATGCGGTATCACAAGTCCTTAATTGGGATTTGTTAAGCCACGCAAATTCACTAGCACTGCCTTGCGTTATTTTGTGTTGGGAAGGTCAGTGGCGTAACACAAAATGATTGGGCCCCCCTGCAAAATGTGAAGAGGGGCCCGTCGTCTCCCAGATCACACAGATATTCATTGGTCTTTGGTCCAATGGAGTCCCATGAAGGGTTGATGTTCCACCAATGCTGCAGGTGGCCTGCTTGTGGAAGCAGTGACTTTCCCAATCGCTTTTCTATTTCTTAGTGCATGCCATTGCATGTGCACGGCATGTAATAGCATGGCCTTTGGACATGAGGGAGCACCCTCCAAAACAAGCAACCTTGGGACCCCTCCGCATTGCGAGGCCTGCGGGTGCCTCTGTTATGCCCCTGGGGTAGGTGTTACATGGGTAGAGCATGCACATCCTCATGCATCCATTCATGTATTTTGGCGCAATCCCAGATTTACAAAGATTTGTAAGCCTGGGTTTATGCCAAAATGGTGCGCCTACCCGACAGATTCGTAGCAAGAAGAAATATCTTTATTTCTCTTAGTTGATTCCTCTTTTAATGTGTGTTACATTTGCATTCTCTAGTACACATAGCAAGAGGAATATGCCTCTAAGGATTGTTTTGTGCAAAAGGCGTTCCTTCCTGCACAAAAACAATCCTGCCATTAATGCATACACCCTTGCACTATGGTGGAAGGGTGCCTGCATTGGCGCTAGACAGCATACAGTGCACCAGCTCAAGGAGAGAGCAGAAAAGCTCCATATCTTTGTAAACATGGAACATTTCTGCTCTCTCCTTTCATGCAACACAGAGCAGAATGTTGCCATGATACGTTGCATGAAAGAATGGTACATTTGCGATGGGCTGAGCTGGATAGAAAGACAGCTGGTAGATCACGAAACTAAGAGTGCGGCAGGACAACTAGACGCACTGAAAGCAGAGCATGCAGACTTACTAGAACAACTGCGATACCATAACTATGCTGCACACTCAGACCGGCAGACCGTGCAGGTAAACTATTGGCATGGCTCGTGCGTCAAGAACACGCTCACCGTCCCATAGAATCCCTCCGCATCGAATCGGGGCGGCTAGTCCACACACAAAGTGAAATACACGAAACGATGACCAGACACTACACTAAATTATACCAATCCCGGAGAACACTAGACGATAGTTTACTCCCCGAATTCCTAGACTTACTACAGCCCCCCAGAATGACTCCAGATCAAACACAGCAGTTAAATGAGCCAATAACACCTGAAGAAATCCGGACTGCAATCATGGCCCTTGCCAATGGGAAAACCCCGGGCCCCGACGGCCTACCAGCAGAATTTTACAAGGCATACACCGCAGCATTAGTTCCACATCTACATACACTGTATACCGAAGCAATCGCCGCACAGCGACTCACTCCATCCATGAGAGAGGTGAAACTGGTATCCCTGCTTAAACCGAACAAAGATCCCACAGATCTGGGGGCTTATAGACCACTAGCCCTCCTAAATGTGGACTATAAAATACTAGCAAAACTATTAGCAGATCGACTCACGCCAATAATGCCCTCCCTAGTCCACTCAGACCAGAACGGCTTCATACCTTCCAGAAGCACCTCCTTCAATCTAAGATGCTTCTTCAGAGTAGCTACCTACTCGCAGAACCATCTGCCCAGCGCGGTATGCCTGGTCCTGGACCTAGAAAAAGCATTCGACTCGCTAGAGTGGGAGTTTCTCTTTGCGGTCCTAGATAAATATGACATTGGTGACAGCTTTACCAGCATGGTCCGTTTGCTACATGACATGCCACTGATACGGGTAAAAACAGGCCCATACATATTGGATTCGATAAAGATATGCAGCGGGACGAGGCAGGGATGTCCCCTCTCTCTACTCTTATTTGCCCTAGCAATTGAACCACTGGCAGAGACCCTCAGAGGCAAGTAGTGGGATCACGCTAGGCAACGGCACCCATGTTGTGTCACTATATGCAGACAACCTCCTTCTGTACATAGAAGTCATATACCACATGCCTCATCAACTACCCTCTATGCTCCAAAAATTTGCCAACATATCAGGGCTGAAGGTGAATGTCCCAAAATCTGGTCTGTACTCCTTCAGTGAACACAACACAGACCCCGGCTACATACTTAATGGATAACGGGTTCAATGGTACGAAACCACATTTCGTTATCTAGGGATACGCATATACCGCAGCCCACTAGACCTGCTTGACGGTAATCTAGGCAAGGCCATAGCAGCAATCCGTTCTCAAGTAACCTTCTGGAATACGCTACCGCTATCAATCACGGGACGAGTGGTATTGGCAAAAATGATAATCCTCCCTCGGCTCCTTTATTACTTTACTAATCTTCCATTATATATTCCCCCCTCATATTTTCGACCCTTAGAGGCCCTGATTCGAGATTTCCTATGGGGAAACTCAAGACACCGGGTGGCTTTCCAGAAGTTGTATTTGCCCACAGACCAGGGAGGGTTGGCGGTTCCAAATTTAGAACAGTATTATCTGGCCACTCAATTACAGTGGATAGCCAGGTGGCTAGCGGATCGGCACAGAGAAGACACAGCGACTGCTCTCCCCCTATACAGCTTTCTGAAATACTAAACCTATTCCACCCATGCACCAGTGCCAGAACCCCAAGCTCGCTACTGTTGGGAGTGGCATACAAATGCTATCGCAGAACACTCTTCATAACCCGAGTGACCACCCCATATGCCCCCGCCCTCCCACTGGAAGGAACACCTCGGGCCCCAACATAACATCTGCGGCTGAACTACGGCAATGGCAAGACGCTGGTATCCAAGATCTAGGTGATTTATACCTAGATGGAGTACTGCGCCCATACACCACACTTGTAGCAGAAGAGGAACTACCCCCTGGGCAATTTTTACTACATCGTTCCCTCATAGCAGCGTTAACCACCCACTGGGGGGACATATCCGCAGAGCTAAACATGCACCACACAATACAATACCTGCACGTCATGGGTCAGGAAGGACACTTAACGAAATGGTTGCGGCCTCGCTAAGGCACCACACAGCCGCTGACCTGTCGCCCCTTAGGCGCCAATGGGAGACTGAGGCAGACAGATCACTCTCTACTGCAGAGTGGAACTCGGTGCTGCAGAGTCCCATCTATATCCCCCGAAACATGCGTTTCCGACAGATCCAATATTTTATCATTCACAGAGCATACCTTACGCCTGCAAAGATCAATAACTACTTTAGCCGTCAAGATGCTAGCTGCCCTAGATGCAAGCTTATAGATGCAGATCTACTACACATGCTTTGGAGTTGCCCCGCATTAACTGAATACTGGAAAGCAGTGGCAGATGTTCTAACACGCTGCACAGCTAGGGACATCCCCCTAGAATGGGGGATATATCTTGCACCTATACCACAGGACCCGTAATATCAAGGTCACCTCCCGGTTCCTGGACTTAGGAATAGTGGTGGCAAAGAGACTAATCACCAAAAAATGGAAGGCTCCCTTTCAACCCACGATCACATTGTGGAAGCACTCGATGCATACCTGGGCAAAAGCATAGAGCGTAGCTCTTCACAGGGAAGACACACTAGGACTCTGCAAAATCCCGATAGCAAGTAGCTGGGATGCACTTCTCACAACCCTTTTGAATATAAACAATGGAGACGAATC
The DNA here is from genome assembly GCA_963921515.1 of Calotriton arnoldi. NCBI lineage: Eukaryota > Metazoa > Chordata > Amphibia > Caudata > Salamandridae > Calotriton > Calotriton arnoldi. The sequence goes on along the minus strand of CAWUFW010005961.1, from coordinate 184,348 downwards.
CCCCGCACAGAGCCAGCAGCATAGCCAAGACGAATAAAAGTGCATGGCTAGTCCAGGCTAAAAATACTGCACCAGTCCAAAAAGTAGGCGAACAGCCAATAACACTGGGCGATAAACCTCTCACTGACGCAATCTAGAACACATCATGTAGTACATACCAGACATGCACACCTATATGGCCTGTGACACGCGGCTGGGATAACTCAGCGACAACACTTATTAATTTGTTACAGATAACTTTTTACATATCACCAGCTCTTGTCTATTGTTATGACTCCCCTCTTTCCCCCCCCTTTATTTCTCTCTTAAAAGTCTAATCTGTTGACAAACACATACACGGTGAAAGCAATGGCAGGACCATGCAGGTCGCACCTAGACCAGAAACAGCCAGAACACGCCCTTAGCGGCACGAGTAACACTGAGGAGACAGCGTTAGCAAGATTGCATATTATATGAATACAACAGTAGGACTAAGAGACTGACTCTAATTGGCCAACACGAGTAACACTCTCCCTCTAGGCAGATCATTTGAAGATGCTGTCATGTTCTTGTGTCCCTAATGTTCAAGGATATCTTAACTAATGTGTACACTAAAGCAATTTCAATGTACTCCAATTTATTATGTATGTAAAGTCAATGTGTACAGTGTGATATTACAACACTAAAATTTTTCAAAACCTATAAAAACAGATTTAAAAAAGAAAAATGAAAGAATGGTAAATTTTCTACATGTGTATATAGGATGAATTAATCGAGTATATTTTCGCTTATATTGAAGTGTCAGGGCCCCACTAACTATGCATTAGCTGGGTATGGTGACAATGAGGCACATAATTGTGTATTGAATTAACATATACACGTACAGGGTCTGTCTGGGACAGAAATTGGGCAAGGTCACCAAAAATGAAAGTGGCCCCCATTAGTTAATTAGATAGATAAGCAACCATTGGCAAAGCCAATAGGTCTGGCATTGACTGCCAGGCTTTAGGCAATTCTTCTTTTGTTTTGTCATGGTTTTTGCAAAACTTTATTGTTCGTGAAGCTGCTGGACCTTCATTAAATCAAAAAACAAAAACAAAACAATGGCAAAAGTGTTTTTCTGGTCTCAAAAAAGTACACATTACCATGGTACGTCCAGTACTGAAGGAAACAACCTTGTGTGTGGATGTGCTCCTTGTGAAAGGGCAGCATGCCGTAACCCCTAGTGAAGTCAGGTCAATCGCTGAAGTGGGCAAACATTGCCCCTTGATGAATGCTAGAGTGGGTGGAACTAAAATGTGAGTGACACAATCACAAACAAATGGATGAAACAAAGCTGAAAACCCCTATAAGTAACTATGCAATACATACTTTTAGTAAAATCAAAAGGTGTTTGCTACCACAGACCTAAAAAACACCTGTAGTCTGGCATTGACTGCCAGCCTCTCCTTTGAGAAAGAAGGAAAGAAAGAAAGGAACAAAGTAAGGAAAAAAGGAAAAAAGGAAACAAGGCAGACACAAAAGGAAGAAAGGCAGATGAAGAAGGAAGAATGACAAAAAGGAAGGAAGGAAGAAAGGCAAAAAGGAAGGAAGGGAGGGAGGCAAAAAGGAAAGAAGGTAAGAAAGAAAGAAAATAAAAACATAATGAAGACAAAAAAGTATACAATAGACAGTGGGATATGTGAATGATATAGCAGGAATTACACGAGATACATAAATGTGTAGGTAAAACTACATAGTAACAGTATAAAAAGAAGTATACTATAGACAGTAGCATATGCAAACGATATTGCCCTTATTTATGAAGGGCTTACGATGTCGTTGCATCACTGTTTGTGACGCTGCAGCAGCGAAAAATATGTGCCACACTGCGCCATATTTAGAAAGTGACGCATCTAGGCAGATGCGTCACTTTGTAAACCCCTGCACTGTGTCACGTTTAATGTATGCAGGGTGGGCGTTCTTCCGTAAAAAAGGCTCGTAGAAGTGGCGCAGTGAAATCTATGAGTTTTCCCTGCGCCACTTCTAGGAGTACACTGCGTCAAATCCATACGCCTGCTTCACAGCAGGCGTAAGGACTGATGCAGGCCCTTTTACATGGGACTCGCCCATGTGTAATGCCACATTGTTGAAGGAATGTGTCATTACTGCGCCACCAGATACGTCAGGATACCTGACGTATCTGGTCAATCCTTGCGACATGGAGCGCCGTACTGTAAATACAGCGCATCCAAAGGGTCGCAATTAGGGTGAAATGAAAAGTGTTGCATTGATGTTTTGAACGGTGCACAGTCTAAATATCGAGTTTAGAATATCGACCTACAGTAATATCGAGTTCCAAATATCGTAGGGACAGAATATCGAAATCAAGAATATCGACGACCAGAATATCGACCTGAAGGTAAGTAATATCGTTTTTGTTAATATCGAAGTTAGTAATATCGATAGCAAAAAAATCGATGTTACTAATATCGATATTTATATTAGTGTTATGTATTTTATTATGTATTTTATATGTATGTGTTGTATATTTTTTGTCAAGTATTGTACTGGTTTTTAAATATATGTATAACATTTTTATAAGTTAGTAATCTTTTTTTAAGTAAATTATGCGTTTTAGTACTGTAGCGGGTTGTGGGTTTATAGGGGAATAGGGTGGGAAGTAATTTAATTATAGTAAATTCATTAATAATTTTTAGGAATTATTAATTAATTTTAATTAAATTTTGCGTTTTAGTTCCTTAGCAGTTGTGGGTTTATAGGGGAATAGGGTGGGAAGTAATTTAATTAAAGTAAATACATTAATAATTTTTTGGAATTATTAATACATTTTAATTAAATTTTGTGTTTTAGTTCTGTAGCGGGTTGTGGGTTTATAGGGGAATAGGGTGGGAAGTATTTTAATTGTAATTAAGTAATTATTCATTTTTATTTATTGGTATTGTTAATTAATTTATTGTTAATTAATTATTAATTGGTAATTAATTTTTATTAATTGGTAATTAATTTTTATTAATTGGTAATTAATTTTTATTAATGGATTAATTGATAATTATATTAAGTGTATTAATTTATTATTGGAGCGGGTTGTGAGTTTATAGGGAAATAGGGTGGGAAGTAATTTAATTCTAATTAAGTAATTATTAATTTTATTTTTGGGTATTGATAATTAAATCATTGTTAATAAATTATTATTTAGTAATTAATTTTAAATAAATATTATTTTTGGTATTGTAAATTAATTTATTGTTTAATAATTATTAATTGGTCATTAATTTTTATTAATTATTATTTATTGGTATTTATCATTAATTTTTTGTTAATTAATTATTAATTGGTAATTACTTTTTAATAATTATTATTTTTTGGTATTGGAAAATAATTAATTGTTAATTAATTTTTATTTGGTAATTTATTTTTAATAATTAATATTTATTGGTATTTATCATTAATTTATTGTTAATTAATTATTAATTGGTAATTATTTTTTATTAATTATTTAATGGTATTGGTAATTAATTTATTGTTATTTAATAATTAAATCATTATTTATTTATAAAAATTAATTTAATTATAAGTATGTGAATTTTAACCCCTACGCTATCCAACACTTTCCCTACTGTTGCACTCACTGGAGTGGGAATAGTAATTTTTACCCCTCCGCTATCCAATACTTTCCCTACTGTTGCACTCACTGGAGTGGGAATAGTAATTTTTACCCCTACGCTATCCAACACTTTCCCTACTGTTGCACTCTCTGGAGTGGGAATAGTACATTTTACCCCTACGCTATCCAACACTTTCCCTAGTGTTGCACTCTTTGGAGTGGGAATAGTAATTTTTACCTCTACGCTATCCCACACTTTCCCTACTGTTGCACTCACTGGAGTGGGAATAGTAAATTTTACCCCTGCGCTATCCCACACTTTCCCTACTGTTGCACTCACTGTAGTGGGAATAGTAAATTTTACCCCTGCGCTATCCCACACTTTCCCTACTGTTGCACTCACTGGAGTGGGAATAGTAATTTTTACCCCTACGCTATCCAACACTTTCCCTACTGTTGCACTCACTGGAGTGGGAATAGTAATTTTTACCCCTCCGCTATCCAATACTTTCCCTACTGTTGCACTCACTGGAGTGGGAATAGTAATTTTTACCCCTACGCTATCCAACACTTTCCCTACTGTTGCACTCTCTGGAGTGGGAATAGTAAATTTTACCCCTACGCTATCCAACACTTTCCCTACTGTTGCACTCTTTGGAGTGGGAATAGTCATTTTTACCCCTACGCTATCCAACACTTTCCCTACTGTTGCACTCACTGGAGTGGGAATAGTAATTTTTACCCCTACGCTATCCAACACTTTCCCTACTGTTGCACTCTCTGGAGTGGGAATAGTAAATTTTACCCTTACGCTATCCAACACTTTCCCTACTGTTGCACTCTTTGGAGTGGGAATAGTAATTTTTACCCCTACGCTATCCAACACTTTCCCTACTGTTGCACTCTTTGGAGTGGGAATAGTAATTTTTACCCCTACGCTATCCCACACTTTCCCTACTGTTGCACTCACTGGAGTGGGAATAGTAAATTTTACCCCTGCGCTATCCCACACTTTCCCTACTGTTGCACTCACTGGAGTGGGAATAGTAATTTTTACACCTACGCTATCCAACATTTACCCTACTGTTGCACTGTTTGGAGTTGGAATAGTAATTTTATTCCCTCCACTATTTAATATTTTTTTGTATTATTTTAGCTAATGTAGTATATAATTCATTTTAAAAATAATTTAATTTTTTTTTATTTGTTACATATATTTATTACATTTTTATTTATGTTATTGTTTTATGTGTATAGATGTATTTATAATTTATAAGATTTTCTTAATTTTTAAGTTATTAAAATAATTATTAAAACATATTAATAAGTGTATATATTATATATTATATGTATATATTAAATGTATTTATAAATTATATATATTTAATTTATCATTTTTAAACATTTTAAAATATTTTAACTATGTTTATTTTAATTATATGTATTATTTACTTTATTTTACATTACTTTTTTTAACTAAAAAACCCGATATTTTTAACAACGATATTTTTGACAACGATATTTTTTCTCTCGATATTTTTGTACTTACCATAATATAGATAGGATGTCGATATTCTTGACTTCGATATTCTTGCTGCGAAATTTTTGTAGGTCGATATTCTGACCTTCGATATTCTGTCAGTGATTCGTTTTGAACCTTTAATGCAACACTTTTCATAAATGAGGCCCATAGTTCTGAGGTAGTTATGGAAGGGAGTTGCGAAGGTGGGGGAGAGTAGAGTCACAGTTTTTCCCCAAAGTAATGGTAGTCAAATTTAAGTGGAGGATGCAGGGAAAGAGCATCAGGCCAATCGGATCATTTAGGGGGAGGGTTTAGGTATTTATTGAGAAGAAGAAGTTTATGTTTCTTCTTGAAATGAGGGAATGAGTGTTTGTTGCGTAAATACTGAGGCAAAGAGTTCCACATTCTGGGAGCGTTCCCGGAGAAAGAGCAGGTGTGTGTTTTTTCTTTCTTAAATTTGGGCGGCATCAGGTGCAGACTATTGGAGCTTCGAGGAGACCTGTTTTGGCTGGCTTTTGATAGTTTGTTTGTGAGGTGAACTGGTTTTTCCATGTGGAGAGCTTTGTGGGTTATTCAAGCAGTTGTGAATATACATCTTGCCTCGAATGGTAGACTGGTCAGAAGGGCCATAATGCTATTAGAACATTTCACCCACTGAAGGTTAGAATATTCTAACATAAACTGGGAGAAACAAAAAGACAAGCATTTCATCACCAACATGTTTCCCCTTTTTCTCTTTGTGAACTTCTTTAAAAGCTTTTACAAACTGAACTCCAAGTATCTCTGGAAGTATAAAAACCAATTGCTCTTAAATGTCTGAAACTTCACAAAAGTCATGGCAGGTTATATTTACTGAACTTTCAGAATTATCAATCTTCTTTTTTACTAAGACTGGCTGGATGGTGGTTCTCACCACAGACTTTTTTGTCTCCCCTGTGGCTTGATATAGAAAAGGGCATATTAAAACCCCTCTCCTTCCTCAGTCAATTCAGCATCCCTAACTTACATGTTCCATTTTCACTACATACTCTAACTGATATGATCAAAGCTATCAAGATCCTAGACCGTACATTTCAACATCAAATCTGTGGTTCATAGGTTCATACGCAACATCTCCTTGCTTAATTAAAAGCATTAGGATTAATGGGAAACCGATCATGTGGGAAGACTGGGCTGAAAAGGGCCTAAGAACCATTAGAGACCTTTACCAGCATGTGGACAACCCCATCTCCTTTTCAATGCTCCAACAAAAACATGCACTACCCAATCCGGATTTCTATGGATTTCTCAAAATAAAATCCACTATAAGGAAAAATACCTATACACACGAGGTGGATTCTATCTCATACTTATGGTCTACAAAGAAAAAAGATCATGCGGCCAGTAACATTTATAAATTATTAGGTAAAACTGACAACAAGCTCTTCCCGGAACTTAGCATGAAATGGGGAGAATCCCCTATAGAACTGACTGCAACCCCCACACTCAAGGAAATCATGGGCACAAATACGGTCGAAATGTTTCCAACACAAAATATCACCAATACTATTTCAATGTCAATATTGTGCTCTTCATCAAAGCTACTGGATACCCATGAGATTACACAAACAAGGTCTTATTGACTCTCCTTCGTGTTGGAGCTGCGATCATAACCAAGCAGTCTGCAAATGCGTTTTTCTACTGCCCCAAGACCAGGCCATTTTTTATATTAGATAGAGAAAAGAATCTGTGGTGAATATTACATTAAGACCCTGTGTTGTCAGCAATGGACCCTGGTATTTAGGCATATTGCACAAACTGTCAGACAGTCACTTACCTATTCTTGACCTGCTCCTAACCATGGGTATAAGACAATCCTATGTGAATGGAAGAACTCCAGCAACATCTCATCTCACACCTGGTGGGCCTGGGTCTCCTTTATTAGGAGTTCTGACAGTATCTTAACCTCCAATAGGACTTCTAAATAAACTCTAGAACAAACTAGATCTCTACATGCCAAAGATCAAGCTCCCCTAATACAATGGAGGTCCTTATAGGTCTTTGATTACCTCTCCAGACACGAGCACTACCACACTCCTTAATTACCAAATTTACTTTACCTGATCACACACCATACCCCGAATTTTATATACCGGCATGTCGCTCTACTGTTTGATGTATCATGTACAGTACTATATCTTTCTGCATATTGTTAGAGTACCACGCAGGACAATCATTTAATTCGACCACACCTTGCAGCATCTTCATGTCCTACTCAATTAATTACATTGTTATGCAGATGTATGAACATCACTGCTCCTTTTTTTCCATTTTGTGAGGCATACCTAAAAATATTTCAATAAAATAATTGAACACAAAAAGACAAGCATTGTCACTGCTGCTAAGGGTAGACTGCTTTAAATTAAAAAGGGAGAAATAGATAAACAAACGTTAGAATGTTGGAGCCGCAGGAATAAATAAATAAACCCACTTTCCTTGGGCTCCCCGCATCACAACTTACCTTGCGCTCGCCAATGAGGCAAGCGCAAGGTAAGTGGTTTTATTTATTTATTTATGTTTACCAGCCAGTCGTATGGCAACTTCCACCCCCCCACCACCGCCCCACCATGGCCCCACCACGGCCCCACCACGGCCCGCTTCACCGCGCTGACCTGCACAGGCCGCCACTGCTTAAAAGTGTTCTTCACTGACATTCTTTATGGTGAATCAGTCTTCTGCTTCATTCGGCAAAGAAGAAAGACACCACCCTGGCTCTAGGCCTAATTCCCAGCTGAGCGGAGGACAGGGGGTGACTTTCCTTCTGACCCTGTACAGTACATATGCTGTCAAAGGGTCGTCTGTTTGTTAACATTGCACGACAGACTGATGTCTTAGGTTTAGTACAAGGCTATGGTACCACTCACCAAATATCTGTCATTGTCCCAGTGGATAGCCAGTCTCTAAGGTCCATCTCCCACTAAATTTAAGTGTCTGACTCTTAAGGTAACATTCTATCTCAGTAAAGCGAGAAACTGACCCACAATTCAGATGATTGGATTTCAGGTCCTGATGACAAACCGGCCCAAACCTGGAGACATCACCTGCTTCAGGACAGAGATCTAAGTAACAAAGCACATGAGAACAAGGAAGACAAGAAGAATCCAAAATTGAAAGTTCCCTGTTTGGAGCCTTCAATAACAATGGCTCCTGGAGTTTTGGGTGAAAATAAATATAAGAATCCAAATACAAAACGAAACCACAATGATGATGCTACTGTCTTCAACCCTATGTAACCCAATTTTTATAGAGATCGTTGAATTTGACTGTTTATATTAAAATTTCTTGAACTCTACAATTCAGTGAAAGTTTAACATATATTTTAAACTCTGAATAGAATAACTGTGAAGTTAAAGTGTCCTGTGTACAGGTTTGAGACTGAAGGTATAACGTTGAGTCAGCCAATGAGAATTTTTGCATCCAGCTATGGCTTGCCATTTTCAATAAGGCAAGTAACTGCAGATTGTTGGATTTCACATGTTATGTAGCGTTGTATATGCTAATTTAGGTATTTCAGTCGGCAACATATTCAGAATGCCATCCTAAAATAATCTAATATGATCATATGTTTACAAGGCATGCTCCATCTGGAATGAGTCAGCATTTTAAATGAGCTTTGTTCCTTCACTGTATGGTAATTTCCTTATCTGATAAAAATAGAAACATCTTGTTTGTGACTCAACATGGTTGGAAATCTGATTTTCTTTGCTTTACGATGCAGAATTAGTTAGTATTAATACACTGTGATGAAGCTCAATATTATTATAATTATTTCTGATATTATTATGGGATAAAAGATTTTGACAGCTGAGCACATTGAAGTTAATCTCATCGCGCTGTTCATGGCCTGCAGTCATGGGTTACATTAGATTATTGGATAGCTATGACCTAAGTGAAATTAGTTTACAGAGGTTGTGAAGTGGACCCATTAAGGCAAGGACTGGAGAATACGCGCCTTTCATTCTTCTGAGTTTGGTACAAAGAGGCCCTCCTTCAGTGACTTAGCAAGAGTGCTATGGACCCTAATGCGAGCAAGGGAGAAGGGCCCTCTACCTACCAGTTGGTTAGCAATAGTCCTAGTCGTGGGGGGGCACATGGTAGACAGGGGTTCCTGGGCCCCAATTGAGGTGGTTCAGGTCGTTTGCCACTGGTATACTGGGGTCTGTCCCACTATGGCTCTGCAAAGTTGGCCAAGTACACCCTTTCCGCACTGACGCTCAACGTAACAATGGCAAGCAGTCAAAGGTTGTCAAGAAGATAATGTGGGGGGTAAGGGCTTAGAACTCAACAACCAAACAACAGACACAATGATAAACTGTCAATTCTAGGGCTTATCTTTAAAATAAAGGAAAATTTAGCAAAACTAAATACTGTATTCTATAAAGTTGATTCAGGTGAGGGTAGCAATCTGTGGTGGTGCCTGATGCCCCCTTTCTTCGTCTGAAGTTCTCCTGCCTCGGGGCAACTTAGGCAAAGATACAGGTGTAGCTGCCTATTAGGCACGTGCTGATCGGTATCAGTTACCCCAAATGTTACCTTGTAGGCCAGTTTAATAGTCCTTCAGGCCCATCAAGTTCGTGCTGGCAAAGGTAAGTGTTCTCCCAGCAAACATCCTATTTGCACACATTAGGTACAGTCTCCTGGTTCATGCTGGTGCAGCCCTGCTTTACCTGCTCAAATGGTGCGCTTAATCAGCTAAGGGCAGGCTTCTAGGTATTTAGGCAAGTGGCAGACATCAGGTAATGTCCTGTCGCTGTTGGCAGACTGTCAGTCATGCATTCACTTGCCCTGGACACACAGTACTCTGCGGGGCACTCCCTTCTTTGATCAAGAGTAGCTTGAAAACGGAAACAGTGGGGTGGTTTGGGTGGCACTTTTGTACTCATTTATGTAGACAGGTGATGTGGATCCACAGTCTGGGACTTCAGTACCAGTTTCAATTGGTTCTCTTTCAAATGTAATGTTTTGTCTGTTCCTCAGAAGACAGCCTTTGTGCAAGGTGATGGATCTTACAGCAGATAGCAAAGGTGTTAGCCGCAAGCAGAATTTTTCAAAATAAGGGCATAATGAAGTGTGCAATCGCTGCACCTGACTATTTTCAGCCTTCATGAAGCAGTAATCAGAGACAGACATAAGGGCAAGAAACTACCTCACCTTGAACAACAAAAACTGAAGTCTCTTCTCTCTTCCCTACCATGTACCAAAGATCATTGCACATAAACAACTATTCAGCAGTCCCTTGCTAACAAGGCCCTCATTAAATTTCTGAAGGCAACTATGTCTCCATCTGCCCTCACTTCACTATCTAGATCTCCACCCTCCAGCCACAGTAATGCATACAATACATTTCTGTCAGGAGACTCTGGGGCCGATTCCGATCTCGGCCGGTAGGGCTCCGAATCGGATTCGGCTTAACCGGATCCGATTCGGAGCCCTATTTCCCGACCGATTCGTACGCGCGTCCGGGCGAGCGAGTACGATGCGAATTCGCCGACCGACTCGTCCGGGCGTCCCGACCACTCCGACCGACTCGTTCCCGGGTCGAACCGCACCGACCGACTCGCTCGGACTCGACTCGCACCGCGCAATGGAGACGTTCCCCGGCCGGGTAAGTACGATGCGCGCCGCGAGCAGTCCGACCGAGCCGCGCACTCCGGCTCGAAAGAGCAGTCGGAGCCGTACTTCGGGGGTCCGTGTCGGACCCCCCTGTACGCGTAGCCGCGCGAGTCGCACCCCTACCTGTGCGTGTACGGCGCGAGTCGCTTCGCCGCGTACACGCTGTAGGGGGCGCCCTTGTCCGCCTCGCACCCATTGAGTCAATGGGAGCCCGCGTACGCGTTGTACGACCGGCTCCCATTGACTTCAATGGGAGTCCGACCGACTCGAGTCCGATGGCATACGTGCGCATCGTACTCGTTCGGTCGGGCTGCCAGAGTCCAATTCGGTCGGAAATCTCTCCGAGTCTGTCTCGGTCGGAGAGATTTCCGGCCCGAATCGGAATCGGCCCCTCTGTATCCACGCTCCTTCTTCTGGTGTGCTAAACCACTGGTCATCCAGAATGGATTCCACTGGACCTAGTATTCAGACTCCCACCACAAATAGAGTCCTACTAACACAATGTACACCTTTTACACATGCAGACACTCAACATGCACACAGAATGTCAACATAAGGTCTGTTATTTATATCCAAATCGAATCTACATGAGAGGATTCATTCGAACACACTCTCGCCTGCAAAAAGAAAAAGACTTGATCATACTAAAGATTCATAAAAACTTGGTAAACTGCCACCATGATTATATATGACTCACAGGCAGTAGTCCTGTGCTTCTTTGAGGGCACACTATGTGTGCTCCTCCAGGTCACATATCAGCTTCTGGACTTTGCATTTCCAGGGACAGACTTAAGCCTCTGTGAAAAATCTAGATTAGCCTTTCGTCAGGATCAAACAAAAAGTCAAGATACCAGTTTTACATGCACTCTGGCACTCTAGGGAGGAGCACACACCCCTTTCCCAGGCAGGGGACATTTCCGTACCAACAATCATAATTGGGATGCAGTGGGCTACTCAAAGCCCTGCTCCCAGGCCCCCTGCACCTTCTGTACTAATAACAGGTATCTCCCTTATCGTCTTTGGAAATGGATGAATACACTGCCTCTGTGTAGGTATCCATTACACCATTCCCTCCATTTCCCCACCACAGCCGCCATCATTTTTTCCAATTTTTAAGAGGCTGTTTCGGCAAGGAAGTGGCAGACATCAGCCCAGTGGTAGAGGCACTGCCATACTGATGTCCTGTTTTGCATGGGGCCTGGCAGAATATGGGGCTGGTGACTTACTGCATGGGGGCAATTAAACTCCCTTTCTTTGCGACAAGGGCCATCTCTTCAATAACGGTTTCCTAGTTGCTTGCATAGCACACAGTCATATTGCAACACAGTACATACATTAATGACAAGGGGTCATGCACTCATGCACAAGCTAAGGGCCCAAAACCTATTGTGGAGACATCAAAATTATCTATTACAAAACGACCTGGTTTTGCACAGGGACATCTGCGTTTTTGGTTCCAGGCTCCATGGTCATCTAGGGAAACCTACCAAACCCAGACATTTCTGAAAATTAGACACCTGGGGGTTTCTAGGGTGGTGTGGCTTGTGTGGATCCTCCAGCGTTTACTTACCCAGAATCCCCTGCAAACCTCAAATCTAGCTAAAAAGGCAAATTTTCCTCACATTTCTCTGTGGGAAAGTTGTGGGATCACTGGGCCGGCACAATTTTCCTACCACTCAGGGTTCCCCCAGGTCTCCTGATAAAAATGCTACCCCACTTGTATGGGTGGGCCAACTGCCCGCAACAGGGAAGGGCCCAAAACGTATTGTGGAGACATCTAAATTATCTATTCAAAACATCGTATTTTTGCAAGGGGAGGCACCTGCGTTTTTGGTCCCAGACTCGGCTGCCATTTAGGGAAACCTACCAAACCCAGACATTTCTGAAAACAAGATACCCACTGGAGTACAGGGAGGTGTGGGTTGCTGGGATTCCCCCAGCATTTTCTTATCCAGAATCCCCTGGAAACCTCAAATTAAGCTAAAAAGTCACATTTTCTTCACATTTCTGTGCGGGAAAGTTCTGGGATCACTGGGCAAGGAAACATTTCCTACCACCCAGTGTTCCCCCAGGTCTCCTGATAAAAATGCTACCTCATTTTTGTGGGTGGGCATGTGCCCGCGACAGGTAAGGGCCCAAAACGTATTGTGGCGATAATGATAACTATTGTAAGTGTACTAATTAGTTGTGGGGTCAGCAAACATGTAGGGAAACCTACCAAACCAGCACATTTTTTAAAACTAGTCACCCAGGGGAGTCTAGGGAGGTGTGGTTTGCATGGATCCCCCAACATTTTCTTACCCAGAATACCCTGCAAAGGTGAAACATTGAATAAAAATCCAAACTTTCCTTGCATTTCTGTGACATAAACTATAGGAATGCGCAGGGATCCACAAACTTTCTACCACCCAGCGTTCCCCCACTTGTCCCGATAAAAATTCTACCCCACTTGTGTGCCCGGGCCTGGTGCTCACGACAGGAATGGATCCATAGCATTTTTATCGGGAGACCTGGGGGATCGCTGGGCGGTAGGAAATATGTGCAGGCCCGGTGATCCTACAAGTTTCCTACACAGAAATGTGAGGAAAATGTGACTTTTTAGCTAAGTTTGAAGTTTTCAGGGGATTGTGGGTAACAAAACGCTGGGGGATCCACACAATCCATGACTCCCTGGACTCCTCCAGGTATCTAGTTTTTAGAAATATCTGGGTTTGGTAGGTTTCCCTAGATGCCCGCCGAGCCCGGGACCAAAAACCTAGGTGCTCCCCCTTGCAAAACCAGGTCGTTTTGCAATAGATAATTTTTATGTCTCCAAAATATGGTTTTGGGCTTTCCCTGTCATGTACACTTGACCCACCCACACAAGTGAGGTACCATTTTTATCAGGAGACCTGGGGGAACACTGGGTGGTAGAAAATGTGTGGTTTTGTCTGATTCTGGAAGAATATGGCACAGAAATACAAGGAAAATGTGTGATTTTAGTCACATTTTGAGGTTTGCAAGTCATTGTGGGTAAGAAAATGTGATGGGATCCAAGAGGCACACCACCCTGTACTCCCCTACGTGTCTAGTTTATGAAAATATGTAGAGTTGGTAGATTTTCCTTGCAGACAATGCACATCCTGGCAGAGAAAGACAGAAAAGTCAAATATTACTGCACAACCATCTATTCCTCAAGTACACACACATACTGGTTAGATATGGCACGAGGGTGACTTAAAGGTACATTTTACTAACAAGAGATTTCACAAAAATTAAATACACTGTAATTGAAAGTTTAAAAAAAACTGAACCAATGACTCACAGCTGTAAGTTGTAAAGCTGTGACAAGGCACCACCCACTTTAAAGGCCATTCACACACCTTTCATGCATGACACACACAAAACCATTCACATCGCCAGCCGCGGGCCCAGCACATTGCAACACTCACATCAACCGACAGCGCCATTACTTTCATATGCCCACATGACTGAGAGCAATCACACTGGCTGGCTGCTGACAGAGTGTGTGGACTGGCGTTTGGCTGGCAATGTGTGTGTAGTGACCAGCAGCAAGTTACTACACACACACCAACAGTCAAATGCCAGCTCACACGCAGAACCAGCCAAGCACCAGTCCATGCACACCACCAGCCAAGTGCCAGTCCACGCACACTGCCAGCCAAGCACCAGTCCACACACACCACCAGCCAAGCGCCAGTCCACGCACACCGCCAGCCCAGCATCAGTCCACGCACACTGCCAGCCAGGCACCAGTCCCCACACACCGCCAACAGATTTATTTCAACAAAACAAAACTACAAACCAATTTAAAGATGAAATACCAACTATGACCTCAAACACAACAGGTCTAACTAAACACATCAAACTACTGCCAACCATGAAACTGAACAAAAAATATAAATTGATACAGAACAGTCAGTTCATTTTTAAGCTCAAGGTTGCTCCCAATAACTCCATTGCGCGTGGTGCAATTTAAAACATGCGGGCACACGTAGCCCAGGCTTAGAACAACACACAGACTCTTCATCTCCTACAGGGAAAGGTTTTTTTTGGGGGTGTGGGAGGAATGTAATCAGGAAAGTGGCGTTTTGTTCAAGCTAGCCACATCCTCCACCACTCCAACTCTAGGAACACTTGCCTGCTCCACTACAACAAGGCTGCCTATCACAGTCTGCTGAAACTGAACAAAAGCCATCCTTATATCTGGAGAACAATCCTTGAATACAACAAAAGCATTGAAGCTGGCCAAATGAAGCAGATGGACAGCCAACTTTTTATACCAAATGTATGACTTACGAACAGCACTGCAAGGCTCCAACCTCGGATCTACTCTATCTACACCACCTATGTGCTTATTGTAGTCTAAAATGCATACAGGTTAGCTCACTTCAGTAACCTGACCCCAAACAGTCACAGGTGAAGTATTTTCCTCATGATTGGCAGTCAGCATGTAGACATCTCTCCTGTCTGAAAATTTCACAGCTAGAAGTTTATCACTACTCAAGGCACTGCACTGTCCCCTCTGAAGTTTTTCTTTACAACCAAGCTCTTTAGGGTAACCTTTACAGTTAGAACAGATTGTGCCACATGCAACAGTGTCCACTTTGAACAATTCCTTGAACAATTGCACACCAGTGTAGAAGTTATCTACATATAAAAGGTGCCCTTTGTAAAAATGTCCTCTACCAAATTCCCACACAATTTTCTTATTGACTCCGAAAGTGAACAGACAACCGTGGGGGTCAATAGTGGAATCCTTACCAGTGTACTCCCTGAAATTATAGACAACTCCAGGATTACGCTCAGACAGTATATATATCTTAATTCCATAACGTGCCCTGTTGCAAGGAATGTAATGCCAAAAAATCAAACGGCACTCGGAGAGGACCAAAACCTCATCCACAGCAATTTATTTCCCTGGAACAAAGATCTCTGAAAGGATAGGATAGGATAAATATTTATAAAGCGCACTAAAACCAGACGGTGTCAAGGCGCTGGGCAAGACGGAAGAGAGACTAGCACCAGCCAGCTAAGAGGCAAAGAGCCAGGTCTTTAAAAGCTTCCTGAAGGTCTGGAGTGAATCCGTTGTGGTGATAGAAGGGGGCAAAGAATTCCAAAGTTTAGCGGCCGCCACGGAAAAAGAGCGGCCACCCCATTTGGACCTACGAAATCTAGGAGATACAAGTTTTTTCTGAGTGGAGGATCTCAAGGCTCTGCCAGGAGTGTACCAATGGAACAAGGTTTTGAGATGTGATGAGCCTATGCAATGCATAGCTTTGTACACCAAGTTCAGAACCTTGAAGGTGATGAGCTTCCTAATCGGAAGCCAATGCAAGGCACGGATTCCTTCCCTGGTGGACTGGTGTTTAGAATAAGTCTTGCACCAGCGTTTTGCACCACCTGAAGCTTATTCAGAGAGCCTATACTGGCATTGAGGTATAATGCATTGCAGTAGTCTAACCGGGAGGTAACTAGTGCAATGATGGTGGGCCGATGTAGCTCAGAGGAGATGTACGGCAGCACTTTCTTCAGAGTTTTAAGAATATAGAAGCAGGTACTAACTGTGCGATTCACCTGGGCATCAAAAGACAGGCCCTCATCAAAGAGAACTCACAGATTTTTGAACATTTTCACTGGAACAGGAAGGGGACCGCAGATTTCGGGCCACCAGGCGGCAGGCCAAATCGAGGTTTGGGGGCCGAAAACCAACACTTCGGTTTTGTCCGTGTTGATTTTAAGAGAGTTGTCCTTCATCCATCGTATAATGCTGGTCATACATTGATTGAACTTTTGGGCAACCAGCTGCAGATCATTGGAGATGGAAATTATGATCTGTGTATCATCCGCATAAGAGAGGACCTGAAAGCCAAAAGATCTCACCAGCGAAGCCAGGGGGGGTCACATAAATATTAAAAAGGGTGGGGCTGAGCGAAGAGCCCTGGGGGACCCCACACGGAAGGCTGAAGGCCTTGGCTTTGAACCTGCTATAACTGACGACATTGATTCTGCCGTGCATAAAAGAGTGAAGAAGCTGCAGGGCCCTCCCGGTGACTCCTGCTTCCCGCAGTCGCTGAAGCATGCAAACTGGGGAGATGGTGTCAAACACCGCCGAGAGCAGAATCAACACCGCAGAACCGCCCTGGTCGACCTGCATGCGGATACAGTCCGAAGCTGCTACCAAGGCGGATTCTGTGCTATGACCTGCCCGAAAACCATTCTGAGAGCTGTCAAGGATGTCATGCGCTTCAATATGTTTCATAAGCTCGACGTTGATAAATTTTTTCAGCATTTTGGCGGGTGCGGGGAGGATGGAGATAGGCCTATAGTTCTTCAACTCTGATGGGTTGGCATTGGGCTTCTTAAGGAGTGGTGAGACAGAGGCTTCCTTCCAGATGTTCGGATATTGCCCAGATAAAAGAATATTATTAAAGACTTTGCACAGGAAATCGGCTGTAAGGTCGGGAGCAAGTCTAAGTGTGGGCACCCTGCAAGGATCAGTGGGAGCTCCAGATTTAAGGCCAAGTAAGAGTTCCTTTATGCGAGGGACTGTAGTAGGAGAGAAGGATGCCAAAGCGGGCATAGGAGGTAAGGATGCCGGAGCTGACTCTGTGGCAAGGTCAGTTTCCTCATAAGGGGAGAGCTCGTGAAAGATTTTCAGGACTTTCTCCTGGAAGTAGAGTGCTATATCGTCACAGAAGTCTTGGGTGGGATTCAGGAGCAGAGCTCCTGGAGGTTCAGCTATTTCTTTAATAACTTTAAAGAGCATGGTGGAGGAATTGTCAGCTGACTCAATCTTATCAGTAAAATACTGGAATTTAGCCTGGAAGATGGCGAGCTTATAGTTCCGCAGCAAGGATCTCTGCTTCACTTTTTCCCGAAGGCAGGGGTCCGCCCGCCACCTCCGTTCTTGCCTGCGGCAAAGCCGTCTGAGAGTCATGAGTTCTTCTGAGAACCACGGAGCTGAGAGTTTGGCTCTTTTAATGGCACAACTACTGACTGGAGCAACAGTGTCCAGTGCGTTGGTAATCCAGTTACGGAATCCCTCTGCCGTGGGAGGGTAAGCAGTGGGGCTACAGGCCGAGGCTGAGATCAAGGCAGCCTTCCAGTCCGTGGCTGTGACCTTATTCATTCTTCTACATAGTATATTTTTAGGGGGATAACATGAGATGGCCTTAGTGGGGGAAGGAAAAGTAACCTCGAACTCAACTAGCCAGTAGTCAGGCCAACTGAGAGGCTGAACTGCCTTAATCTTAAGACTGCTATGGTTGGCAAATATGCTGTCCAGAGTATGGCCGGCCCTGTGGGTGGGAGAGTGAATAAGTTGTTCAAAGCCCATAGAGGTCATAAGGTCAAGAAGATGAACAGAGTCAGTGTCCTGGTTGCATTCAAGATGAAAATTAAAATCCCCAAGAATAGTGTAATGTGCCATGGTGGCAAAGGGTTCAAGAGTCTGGCCCCACGTCTCAAGAAAGGCGGCCCTAGACCCAGGCGGACGGTAAACCAAGAGGCCAGAGAAATTGCGGTTTTCTGCTGATTTGATTCCAAAAATGGCTGCTTCCAGAGGCGTGTCGGAGGCACCCTCTAGAGGGGTAAGGGTGCAGCTGAGAGAGTCCCTAGCCACCAAGGCTAGGCCACCACCTCTTCTGCTGGAGCGGTCGTATCTAAGGTTAGTGTAGCCTGGGGGGACGGCATTCGTCAAGTCAGGACCCGAGTGTTCCTTTGCCCAGGTCTCGGTAATAAAAAGGCAGTCCAAATTAAGCGTCATAATAGTAAGGGCGATTTCAGTCTTATGCCTAATCATGGAGCGAGCGTTGTAGAAAAGCAATCTACAAAATGATCACGTACAGGCCGAATCTTGAAAAGATGGTCACAATCAGGGTGATCCTGTGGCAATGCTGAAGCATTATCAACAAAATGCAGCATCCGAAGTAGAAGCAAATACCGATCATGACTCATGGTTGCAGGAAATATAGAAGTTGCCATCAAGGAACTAGTAGACCAATATGAAGCAAGCAATGGCTTCCTTACCAATCTCATAAAAAGAATTAAGCCCCAGAGCTTCTTCAGCTCATCTAGATTTGTGGGAGTACACTGGGTAACTCTAGAGTGGGGCTTAAGTCTGGCACTGTTGTCCCTCAAATAATGTTCAGCATACAAATTACTCTGTTCAACAATCTCGTCCATATATACATTGTTCATAAACCAATGAAAGAAATATATAGGCAAAACTTTTTCAGTATTGACTCTTCACCCTGCGTGACCACTAAAGGCAGGCAACACCGTCTGCACCATATTTGGGGCAATCCAGCACTTCCAATGGGAAAACTTTCAGCACCAGGCTGCAACCCAGATGCCTCTTGCTGCACTATCAGCATATTAGTGTCCTCCTCTAAAAGAAGCACTTCATCCGCACTGAGAGTGGCTTCATCATCAGAGGATTCTTTATAGACAGAAAATCCACTGCCTGAATCTTGGACTTCTTCCGTTGCCTCTGATGTAGAACCATGGTCAGAGGAAGATTCAAAAAGCAAGCTATCAACCTGCTGAGTGGTAATTCTGTGGCTAGCCATAATCCTTACTAATAAAAGTAACACAGCAAATAAGTCAACAATAACCAACACTGTGTAAAATAAGTAATATACAAACTGTGACTTTATCAAACAAAAAGTAAAACTACTGTCATATAGTAATCTGGAAGGAAAAGTCAATCAATACAAAGCACTCACTTGCCAGAGACAGCTAGACTGTGGATCACCTGCACCTACTCTGCACAGACCCAGCAAGCACCAACGATATCCCACTAGAAAGGAAAAATCAAACAAAATCACACAAAAGACAACACAATACACATAATGCACAAATCCAATGAGAATATGACATACAATAAAACAGAAGCTAAATATGCTGCTATTATTACACCATTTGCAAAAAAATGCATTCATGCAGGACAATAATACTCATTTGGAGCAAACAGTACAAAAAAAATTTTCTTACCAAATGCATGCAACTAAACAAACCACAGATCTACCAGTGCAGAAACCGCAAGCAGGAGTCGCAACATAGGAAATCAAAAGCTTTGCACTAGAATAAGAATAAGAAATAAAACATTGTGATTACAAATGCAAATGATGACAAGAAATAAAATAGTTAACGTTATAAAACACTGTGATGTCTGCCCATCACCATCCAAATGCCAGCCACAGACATCGCCAGCCAGAAGCCGGACAAAACACACCCAGCAGCCAGAAGCCAGTCGACAGACACCATCAGCAAAATGCCTAGTATAAACATACCATCATCCAAATTCCAGTCCATACACACCGCCACCCAAGCGCCAGTCCACACACATTGCCAGGCAAGCACCAGTCTACACACATTGCCAGGCAAGCATCAGTCTACACAAACCGCCAGCCAAGCGCCAGTCCACACACACCACCAGCCAAATGCCAGTACACACAAAGCCAGCCAAACACCAGTGCAAGCAGATCATCAGCCGAATTCCACACACACACACACACACACACACACACACACACACACACACACACACACACACACACACACACACACACACACACACACACACACACACACACACACACACACACACACACACACATAAACTTTCCCTGGTATCTAGCGTTTTTCCGCTCCCCTTGGGGGCATATGTGACTAAAAATATCACCTATCTGCCCCGAAGGGAGGCAGAAATGGCCAAAATATGTGCCCAAAATAAAGGGGAGAGACCCTTGCCCAAGGGAACACTCCCTGAATTGCGCTATTATCCCTGGTGTCTAGTAGGTTTCTGCCCCACCTAAAAATATGGCCCATCGCCCCCAAGGGCAGAAACAGACAAAATATGTGCCTAAAATAAAGGGGAGCGACGATTGCCTAAAGTGCTGCTCCTGAATTGTGCTTACTATTATCCCTGGTGTCTAGTGTCTTTAAGGGGTCGCTCCCCCAACAAAAAAACAAGTCCTGGTGGTCTAGTGGGCTTTCCTCCCCCCCGGGCAGATTGGCATAAAAACAGCTGATCTGCCCTCTGGGGGGGGCTGTGTAAAAGCCCCCCAAAAATTTGCCCCCAAGGGGGTAGACCGTTGCCCAAGGAGTTGCTCCCCGCAATTGTGCTACATAAATAATCCCTGGCATCTATGGTGGTTCAACCCTCCCGAGGGGGCAGATCAGCCAAAAAACAGCCAAACTAGCCCCCAGGGGTTCTGAAACATACACAAATAAATTGCGACCTTTGCCCAAGGCCGCTCTCCCAAGAGCAAAACTTCCCTGGTGGTCCAGTGGTATGGATTTCTGCTCCACGATCGCGGCCCCACTCGTGATTGTGGAGCAGGTATCCAGTACATACAGACACAGGGGGAAAGGAAAACTCTTTCCTTTGCCCCTTTGTCTTTCTTTTGCCCCAGAGAAGTCCTTTCTCCTTAACATGCTGGAAGCATATGGCTACCAGCACGTCTCGGCACAATCTGATGATGTCGGCACGATGTGCATGCGCTGACGTCATCAGATCACCGAGGGGGTGGGTCAGGGGTGGCAGCGGAAGTGCTTCTGCTGCCACCCACAATGGATCCATGTTGCTGGGGCCCTTGGGGAGTACGACAGTGCTCCCAAAACAGGTGGGTGCCAGGATGACTTGGAGGCATTCGCAGCACATGACCACCATGGCTGAGGACGGCTCCAAGCCGTTAGTGGCACACATGGGGTTACAGCCAGTGTTTGCTTGTTTATTGTAGGGCATATCCCATATGTGCCAAGACTTACGGTTTTATTTTCAAACAATGCCATTGTTTGAGCCTTTTCTCCCTTAAAATTTCACCCACATCCAAAGCAACCACCCATGAAAGAGGCAAATTCTGGTAATTCTGCAAAAATTCAGAACAAAAAATTCAGGACAAAAGGTGGATTGCATGGACACATACGAGTAGGGCACACAATAATAAAATAAACAGTCGACACACAGGCAAGACCTTTATTGCTGTTATAGAAGGAGCAACATTTTATGGTCTATTAAACCATATTTTGTACTAGAGACAATTTTGTACAGTGCATCTTGAACTGAATTGTTTCAATGTGCCTTAAATGTGACAATACCATCTGGCATTGAGAACGTGAGTCCTCTTCCACTTGTGCAGCTAAGTGCCAACTGACAGAGCTTGAAAATGGCCCCAAAGAAAGGTACTTCCAAGAAAGTGGTCAGTGAGGAGAAGAAAACTGGCTTGCCACCCTCATCCTTTTTCAAGACAGTTTGTGTGCATGCCACACTGTCTTCCAGGCCGTAAGCTGGGAGCAGCACTCCTGCATCAACGACGGCACCACCCAAACTTAAGCCCAAGCCCTTGTCTCTCAGTGAGGCAGCCACAGCTATCATGGCAATGAGCAGTGAGTCTGAATTGGATTTGTCTAAGCCGCAAACTAGTACACAATCATCGCAGGAAACTGAACAAGAGGAGCCACAGCCAGCAATAGTAAATCTTCCTGAAGTAGGAGCAGAACAGAAATTTGAGTTTCCTGCTGAGCAAGATGTACCTATTCTTGAACTGAAGACCCCCTAATCTCCAGCAAGAAAAAGAAAGGGTACTCTGCCCTTTTCTCCAAGCCCCTCTGCTGATGATCTGGACATGGATTGGACCCTGGCTGAGTCCGAGACTCGCCACAGGAGACAAGGGAAAAGGAAAGTTCCTGAAAGCCCTCCAATTATGGACGGGAATGAGGAGGAAGAGCCAGTCATTTTCATGGAAGCTGGCTCAGAGGACACCAACATTACCCCTCCTATTTAACATGCTCCGAGGGATGTGGCACTGGTACCACCACTACCTCCAGCTTCCACATTTGTAAGCCCCCGCTGAGACCTGCATCCACCACTACCTCAGTAGAAGTACGCACTGCAGAGAGACAATTGTTGACACACTCACCTACCTCAAGTTCTTCGGGCATCGGCAGTGGCACCAGTGGCACACTAAAAAAGTTCTCCTCCCAAGTTTGGGACTTCTTTACTATTAACAAGCATGACATTGCAATATGCTCAATTTGACAAGTGAGTGTTTGTCAATGTAAGCCTGGTTCACTCTATGGTGCTGGTGGTCAAACGACCCATATGAAAGAACATCAACGCGATCGCTGTAGGTGCTGGTGGTGATGAAAGAGTGGAATCAGCTCCGATCAAGGCGGGACGTGATGAGGAAGAAGAAGGTGACAGCTTTACGCAAAGCAGCCCTATCCCCAGTGTGCTCCAGCATCACCTACATCAGCAACCTCGAAAATGCACAAGAGTCAGATGGAGACACATCCACATACAGTGACTGCCCCAGGACGCACATTGAGTCTACAACCTCCTAGTTCTCTTCAGAAGTCGCCTGCGTCAGTGGTAGGCCTGGGCGGTGAACTCCGCTCCGTTTGCGGACTTTTCTGCACTCCACGCTCCGCAGAGCTCACGGAATGCAGGAAACTCCGCTTCGCGTAGTGCAGCGCAGTTTTTCCCACACTCGTGCTTGCGAACGGTAAGTTCGCGAGTGCGAGCTGCCGCTCGGGAAGAATTTCTATCCGAGCGGCAGGAAAACCAGCATGAATGGCAGTTTGCACTGCACTCCGCCACTTGCGGAACTCCGCTGAGTTTTTTGTCACTTCGCGGAGTTCCGCGTAGCAAAACTCCGCGAACCAGGGTTAGTCAGTGGCACCACAAAAGAAAAAAAATCCAGGCTACTATTATGGGCATGTTTAGGCAGGAAGGGCCCTATGAACTCAACCACCCAAAGGTACATTTGTACAATGGGACCTGGCTAAAATGTTAGCGCTAGACCTCCTCACTTTTTCTTCTGTGGAAGGAGTGGGATTTTTAGAATTTGTGGTGGCAATCTACCGAAAATGGAAGGTTCCCGGCTGGACCTATTTTGCCAGAGTTGTTATTCCAGCTCTCCATCACGATGTGGTGCAATTGGTTGGACAAGCTTTGTAGCAGAGTGCTGTTGACACTATCCACCTGACGACAGGCATGTGGACCAGTTGTCAAGCAACTGATTACATGTGTATCACTGCACACCTGATCTCTTTTGTGGGGGTTAGGCAACAGCTATCTACAGGTCTCAGAGCTGAAGAAACTTTTAAGGGTGTTCGGTGGCATGCAACAGTAGCAATGTTCACCATGGAGAAATCCTATACAGCTGCAAATATCTTGGAAGACTTTAAGATCAAGGTGTTTGAATGGGTACAAACCCAGAGGTCTCAGAATTAGGTTTGTTGCCACGGACAATGGCACTAATATAGCCAAGACCATGGCAGATGGTGGATATTTCAGAGTACTGTGCTTAGCGCATTGCATCAACCTGATTGTGCAGGACTTTCGGAAAAAAGAAGACATAGTCAGCAACATACTAACCACCTGCAGAAGAATCTGCTCTCCTTTCAGTCATTATTTTAAAGCCCGAAAGCAGTTGAGTATCAGTTAAAGCCCTCATACAGGAGGTGCCAACACGCTTGAACTCGATCTATTAAATGTTGCAACATCTGTTTGAGCAGTACAAACCGATTAATGACTTTGTCATTCAAAGAAGACAGGTTGCAGGTGGAAAAAGCATCAGCATGGAGGTGGACAAATGAGGCCTAGTCAAATGCCTAACATGTATGCTACTTCCTTTTGAGGTTTTCAAACAGGAAGTCAGCAAGGAGGACAGTAAGATGAGCCAAGCTATCCCGTTTTTGCATCTGCTACAGGACCAGTAAAAAAGGTGTTGCAAAGGTTTGTTGGTGTGAACGGAGAAGTGAATGAGTTGGTTAACATCTTAATCCTCCACTTGGCTGTTAATGCAAGGCTGCAAAGAGATATTGTGTCGTCCAAAGAGTATATCTGTGCCACAATATTTGATCCATGGTACAAAGAAGTACTGACCACTTTCATTCCTTTTTCAGAAGTGAATGTTTCACTGTACAAGATGTGGATTGTTGAGCAAGCGAGAAACTTGGAAGAAGATCAGCTGGAGTTCCGGGCAGAAGTTCTGGCATGCAGCCTTCAACCTCCAGAGAGCGCAGTGCTGTTGTCCCACTGCAGCAAATACCAGCAACAAGAATACCGTCAACAACAGCAACAGAAGAATTGGACCCAACCCCTGCAATGGCTTGGTTTCAAGTGGTAGGGCTTAAGTCAACCGCAGAGGTGAAGGCAAATGAGGTCATGCAAGTGGCAGCACCAATTACCATTCAGAGGATGTTCCAAGGCTATCTGGATGACCTAAAGAGGTCTACGTGGATCAAAACCCATTGGTCTATTGGTATGGGAAGATGCACCAATCGCCAGAGCTCAGTAGGCTGGCAGTAAAGGATCTGGCTTGTCTGGGAGACAGTGTGTCTGCTGATCAGGCCAGCTGGCGCAGTTGTTACAAAGAGTAGGACCAGTCTCTCACCTCAAAACGTGGAGAGATTGACCATGATTAAAATGAACCAACACTTCATACCACACAATTACACTGTTCCTGAAACACAACAGGAGGAGGAGGAGGATGAAGGCGATTGGTCAAACTCAAGTGTGTTAGCTGACCAACTTCTGGGCGACCACCTAGGGGCCGATTCCGATCTCGGCCGGTAGGGCTCCGACTCGGATTCGGCATAACCGGATCCGATTCGGAGCCCTATTTCCCGACCGATTCTTACGCGCGTCCGGACGAGCGAGTACGATGCGAATTCGCCGACCGACTCGTTCGGGCGTTCCAACCGCTCCGACCGACTCGTTCCCGGGTCTAACCGCACCGACCGACTCGCTCGGACATGACTCGCACCGCGCAATGGAGACATTCCCCGGCCGGGTAAGTACGATGCGCGCCGCGAGCAGTCCGACCGACACGCGCCGTCCGGCTCGAAAGAGCAGTCGGAGCCGTACTTCGGGGGTCCGTGTCGGACCCCCTGTATGCGTAGCCACGCGAGTCGCACACAGGGGGGACCCATGGGTCCCCCCTACCTGTGCGTGTACGGCGCAAGTCGCTTCGCCGCGTACCCGCTGTAGGGGGCGCCCTTGTTCACCTCGCACCCATTGAGGCAATGGGAGCCCGCGTACGCGTTGTACGACCGGCTCCCATTGACTTCAATGGGAGTCCGACCGACTCGAGTACGATAGCATACGGACGCATCGTACTCGTTCGGTCGGGCTGCACAGGTCCGATTCGGTCAGAAATCTCTCCGGGTCCGGCTCGGTCGGAGAGATTTCCGGCCCGAATCGGAATCGGCCCCTAAGTGTGAGGATGAACTTCACTTCCCTGACTGAGAAGGCCACCATAGAACTTTCAGATTATCGTCAAACTGCTTTGTAGAAACAAACAAAATTGGATATAGCTAGAGGAGTATTATATGTTTGGTTTGTGTCTGACTCATGCAGCCCCACCATTTAGACACATGTATGATCGAATTGGAGTTGGACCAGTGTGCAGTGAAGTAGCCTTCCCATTCTCTTCAAGGACATTGGAAACAATGCCTGCCTCCTTCCCATGGCTATCCTTCATTTTTTCATTCCCTAGCAGGTCTGCCCAGTAAAGATCATTTAATTTACAAGATAGCCAATGGGTTGCTTCCATGGGAAAGGTGGAGATACAATGCAACAATTGTGTACCAGCGTGCTTGGATTGGAACAGGTAACATTGCACTAATGAGTGATGTATTATTAAGTGAATGTGAGTGTTGATTGATAATTCATGTGGTGGCAGACAGTGAGGGAGGGTGTTCAACTAATTTTTAATTTTAATTTTGATGATTTGCAATGTTTGGGGGCTGATGAGTGATTTTGCCTGAAAGTGATTGGCCCTTTCGCAGTTAGTTAGATTTACCTGTATTATGCACTCCTTGCTGTACATTTGTTTTGTGGTTCTTCAGAGACCAGACCAGTCAGTTTAGTTAACAAATGTAAATCTAAACAAAATTCTCAAATTATTTTTCTCTTCTTGTTTATTAACAGCAGTGCACTACAGGTCTATCTCCCTCAATCTCATTTGGGTCGGGAGTCAGACTGATTCGTTACTCGGAGTCAGGACTCAGGGTGGTACTACCTCGACAGCCAGAAGAAGGAAGTTTTTGACTTTAAAGGGAAACCAACATGATGATGGCTCTATTTGGCCTACACAGCCCTGTGGACTGGAGAGAGGTGCATTGATTTGGTAAATGCTGCTGAGTAGTGTGTGCTAGCTCAAACGTCAAAGTCCTCTATTATATGGTTGTGGTCGGGGGGCCTATAACTGGAGACAGACATGTGATGTCACATCATGACATGATGGATGCACTTGGCTGAATGTTATGACAGTTGTGAGATTGATCAGCTAGGTACATGCAGCTACTTGTCTGGAACTGGTTGTAAAATTGCTCTCTGTTCTCCGTTTATCACACATGAATCATAATGAATGATTGCAGCAGCCACTTGATTGTACCGTAGATCAAGTATTTTGGCACAGATGTACTCTTTGGACGACACAATGTCTCCTTGACTCTACAATATCATTTACGTTTTAAAATCTGTAGGCCTTCTCTTCTCCTGCATGAAAGGCGAAAGCTCCATAACATTCCTGCTTACCTTACGGGACTGGTTCAGTCAGTCACCCAAGATGGACATTCTGAGAGGAATGCAGATGCACCACCCAATTTGGCATTTACATACAGTATCATTCTTTTTAGAACTGTGTTTGTTCACTCATTCATAATTTGCATTTTTCAAACCTAGATGGCAGATCATTTAGATATAACTTGGGTCTCTGGGGTTGAATGATTGTTTACGATGCATTTAACTGAACTGTGCCATTCCTTCATTTCCTTCTCCAGCAGATTTGATGATGTGCTGCTCTTCGCTTTGATGAATATTGTTGCCGGGTAGTGTTTGCCTATGTTTCACCTTTCCCCAACTCCCTGTTCCTATCAATTCATCAAACCCCTAACCCTCTTCCCCCAGGCTGTGTGATATATTGAGGTGTGCTTTATGAATTTACACCATAAATGGATCACACGCTTGGTGGGGGGGCTGTGGTGAAAGCGACACCAACGCACTGCAGGTTCATCTCTCACCTGAGAGTGAGCCCATGCAGGAAACATTTGCAACACAGCGGTCTGAACCAGGAGTGTTCTGACTACGCAAGCTATACCACGCATGCCTTAACCACGCATATGCCTTAACCACGCATATGCGTGGTTAAGGCAGTGCGCGGTCTAGCTGCAGGATGACGGAAGCAGGAATATTCCGCGGTGAGGTAAGTGGGGCTGTTTTGTTTTAAGGGCTGGGAGGGGGTCGGGTTTTAGGACAGTGGAAGGGGTTGGGGTAGTTTAAGGGACAGCGCAGGGGGGGTCAGGGTAGTGTAAGTTAGGGTACAGGGTTCTAGGCCTTAGGGCAGTAGGAGGTGAATAGGTAGTTGGGTTAGTTTTTAGGGCAGGGGGGTTGGGTAGGTTTTAATGCAGTGGAAGGGGTTGTGGTAGTTAAAGGGACAGCACGGGCAGTGGGGGGCTGGGTAGTGTAGGGGTTTAGGCCTTAGGGCAGTAGGAGGGGAATGGGTAGTTGGGGTCGTTTTTAGGGATGGAAGGGGGTCGGGCCAGGTTTTAGGGCAGTGGAAGGGGTTGGGATAGTTTAAGGGACAGCGCATCAGGGTAGTGTAACTTAGGGTGCAGGGCTTTAGGCCTTAGGGCAGTGGGAGGGGAATGGGTAGTTGGGTTAGTTTTTAGGGCAGGGGGGCGGGGTAGGTTTTAGGGCAGTGAAAGGGCTTGGGATAGTTAAAGAGACAGCGCGAGGTGAGGGGCCGGGTAGTGTAGGGATTTAGGCCTTAGGGCAGTGGGAGGGGAATGGGTAGTTGGGGTAGTTTTTAGAACTGGGAGGAGTTTGGGCCAGGTTTTAGGGCAGTGGAATGGGTTGGGGTAGTTTAAGGGACAGCGCAGGTGGGGGGGTCAGGGTAGTGTAAGTCAGGGTGCAGGGTTTTAGGTCTTAGTGCAGTGGGAGGGAAATGGGTAGTTGGGTTAGTTTTTAGGGCAGGGGTCGGGGTAGGTTTTAGGGCAGTGGAAGGGGTTGGGGTAGTTTAAGGGACAGCGTGGGAGTGGGATAGTGTAGAGTTTTAGGCCGTAGGGCAGTGGGAGGCGAATGGGCAGTTGAGGTAGTTTTTAGGGATGGGAGGGGGTCGGGTAGGTTGTAGGGCAGTGGAAGGGGTTGGAGTAGTGGGTAAGACGAATTCGTGGTTGGACTGCGTGGTAGAGGCACACGTGGTAAAACCATTTGTGCTTCTATCATACAACCAGCCCATGCCAGCCCCACTTGCCCACCAACGCATAATAGGGATGCATAGTTATATATAACCGTATTTGTCAACATGATCATTCAGGCCTTGTGTTTCTAACATCATTAACCTTCTCCTGTCCTGAGTCTAGTCCTCCTGATTCGAGGATTTTGTAAGTTTAGTTTTAATCGTTTTCATAAATTAATTAAATAGCTCCCCATTGCTCAGAAGTTACTACTGCTAATTTTTATAGCAGGTCTTCTTTGTGTCATTCATATAAACCCAATAGTCAGACACTGATTAATGCGCATGTGTAGTTTGCAGTTACAATACTAGACTCTTCAATTGCTGTATTCCTTCAGATTTTGGACTTCACAAGTCAATTTATTATTTCAAATCTTGAAGTCCACAAGTCATTTATGTTGCTTGTACACAAAGCTTATTCTTCACAGTAGCCATGTGTCATGGTGGTAGTCTCGTCTCAGACTTTGATAAGTTATGATATAAATAACCCACTAACTTTGTGTTTTCTTTCAATCTAGTTGCCTGTGATGGATAATCCTTCTGATTAATCCTACAGTTGGAGTTAACATAGGTGGGCGTGGGACCTCAATTGTGACGTCCTGTCTTCCCTGTTAGCACGCTAGCCTGCTACTACTAGCACCACCATTAAGAAGACTGTAGAGTTGTTAGAACTATCTTAGAAATATGGAATTCAGAACCTATGTGATGATGATGGAATGTTTATCTTTGTAGTGAGAAGGGAGGTTGGAGCTGGGAAGTTGGTGGAGCAAGCTGGAGGTATCTGACGATGAATAAAAAAGTGTAAAGAGAACTTTCCTACATTTTTCCTGTGTGGATTCCTACATAACTGGCGACGTGTTGAACCGCAGTCTGTGCAGCGGACAGACAGATGGTACCTCCACCCCATGATATATGACGCATCGAAACTTAAAGTTAAGCAAGGAAAACTGATTTCCATTAACCAGCGTTTCTATAAAATCACTGATTTCCATGTCAGTGTACTGGAATACTAGTGAGCTGCAAAGAGAGGAAGAAAACTCCTTGGGCATTCTTTCGTGTGCCAAGTACTGAGTGAAACTGTTTACCCATTGCCTCTACAAAACCCAAGATTTCCACATCATTGAACTGTAAGTATTGCCGATAAATTAAAGACAACCCCTGGGCATGTTCTCATGTGCCAGGTACCGGGTGATGTGCTTTTAATTAAACTCCCTGGGCATGTTCTCGTAGAGCGAGTACATGGCTATATTTCTGTGGCCACATGTACTTGATCGGCCAGATTTCCACTGCTTTTGAAAGTTTCAATCTACAAATCGGGCACATTGGAAACATCGTGAATTTATAACTTATAACCGCTGTTTACTTTTCAAAGCTTACTTTCTCCTTGCGACTTCAAGAGCCTTGTTCCGATTTCAAAACCTTCATCTCCTGCTGTGTCAACTTCCAATTCCTTTGGAAACAACGTGTCGGACGACGCTTCTGTGGCGGACATTTTAACAAGTTGGGAAGTACTTCTTCCACTTCAATACTGCATACGAGGAACTTAAAGGAAAACGAGCCCTAATTCCCAGAGAAACCCACGTTGTGCAACATTTGAGAGGCGGCAATTTTAGGAAGTTGGGAAGAACTTGGTTTTCAATACCGCTTACGTGAAACATTTTCCTACCGATCGCAATCTCGGATCACAAACAGCAAACATATTACTTAAATTGACAAGTATTACTGCATTGGGTTTGTTGTTTTAATTTATTATATTAAATTTATTATATTAATTTGTTATTTACTTGCCATTAACCTGTTTTCTTTGCAGGTGGGACTATGTAGCACATGCTGTTGCGTCTCTTTGCTAGTAAGATTTCCCTGTGTACTAAGGGGCCGATTCCGATCTCGGCCGGTAGTGCTCCGAATCGGATTCGGTTTTACCGGATCCGATCCGGAGCCCTATTTTCCGACCGAGTCGTACGCGCGTCCGGGCGAGCGAGTACGATGCGTATTCGCCGACCGACTCGTCCGGGCGACCCGATCGCTCCGACCGACTCGTTCCCGGATCGTACCGCTCCGAACGACTCGCTCGGACCCGATTCGCACTGCGCAATGGAGACGTTTTCCGGCCGGGTAAGTACGATGCGCACCTCGACCGCTCCGACCGACTCGCGCCGTCCGACTCGAACTCGCTGTCGGAGCCGTACTTTGGGGGTCCGTGTCTGACCCCCCTGTCACGCGTACCCGTGCGAGGCGCACACAGGGGGACCCATGGGTCCCCCTACCTGTGCGTGTACGCCGCGGCGCTTCGCGGCGTACTCGCTGTAGAGGGCGCCCTTGTCCGCCTCGCACCCATTGAGGCAATGGGAGCCCGCGTACGCGTTGTACGACCGGCTCCCATTGAGTTCAATGGGAGTCCGACCGACTCGTGTCCGGTGGCATACGAATGCATCGGACTCGTTCGGTCGGACTGCACGGGTCCGATTCGGTCGGAAATCTCTCCGAGGCCGGCTCGGTCGGAGAAATTACCGACACGAATCGGAATCGGCCCCTAAGTGTTAAATAAGAAGAACTAGGATACCATTCAAGCCATTCTTACATCATGACTGACCATGGCTTGCCTTCACCACCCACTTTTCTTGCCACTCCTGGTGAACCTCCCATTCCATGGAATGAATGGAAGAAAATATTCATTACTTATATATTGGCAACTGGTGCTGACAAGTACGGTCCTGTAAGAAAACAAGCTATTCTACTCCCTCCATCACCTTGGAGTGGGAGGACGATGATTGTATGAGGATCTCCCTGTGATCTCTTTGAGTATGGGAGATTGTCAACCGAGTAATGTGTATGAAATGTCAATGCAGATGTTAGATGCACGCTTTACCACTAGGGTGAATATTGTATTGGAAAGACATACATTTTTCTCTCGGGTACAAAAGCTAGATGAGGATATCGCAACGTATGTTGCTGCATTAATGAGTCTCTCTCTGACGTGCCAATTTGGGGAATTCCCTTATACGAGATCAAATCGTGAAGTGCACCAACAATAAAAGGGTAAAGGAAAAGCTACTGATCAAAGATCCTACTTTGGAGGAAGCAATTAAGATTGCCAAGGGATTAGAACATACTGATTTGTGGATCAAGGAGATGGATAAGTGTGGTGGTGGTGGGTTGCCAAAAGAGCATGCTTCCAAAGTAATGGTGGTGCATGCGTCTAATTGATGAAACGACAAAGGTGAAACATAATGTAAAATCTCAGCCTTCAGACAAGACAAATGATAACTTGCAGTCTTTTCCTACCACCTCAAGGCTTAACCCGAGGGTGGTCAAATGCTACAGTTGTGGTGCTCCTGGCCACATTGCATCAAGTACTGAGTGCATGGCTAGAAATGTAACTTGTCGAGCTTGTGGTAGGAAAGGGCATTTTGCCAAGGTCTGTAGAGCTAAAACTCGGTTTAGCCAAGTGCAGGAAGTAGATGACACATGTGAGAGTATCTAAGAGTTAGTATTGAACGTAGAGGAGTGTGGAGCGGGAGCTGAGACAGAATATCGAGTTGGAAATGTCAACTTACACAAATATCGAGTTGGAAATATCGTGATTCAGAAATATCGACAGCAAGAACATCTTGGTCAAGAATATCGAATTCAAGGTAAGAAATATCGTTTTAAAAAATATAGAAGTCATTAAAATTGTTGCAAGAATATAGATGTTTAAAATATAGATTTTTTAATTAGTGGTATGCATTTTAGTTTATATTTTAAATGTATGTGATGTATGTTTTTTTGTTTAAGTATTGTTTATGTTTTTTAATATATGTGTTACAGTTTTAGTAGTTATAAATTTTATTTTAATGAAATTTTGCATTTTTTAGTTCCGTAGCGGGTTGTGGGTTTACAGGGGAATAGAGTGGGAAGTAATTTAATTATAATAAATTAATGATTATTTTTTATTTATTTAATTTAGATTTTATAGCGTTAATTGTGGGAAGTAATTTATTTGTAATTAATTATTAATTGGTTGTTAATTAATAATAATTAATTCATTGATAATTAATGATGGTAATTGTGTAATTTTTTTAGGTGTAGGTTGTGGGGTTTATAGGGGTAAAGGGTGGGAAGTAATTTAGGTTTAATTAATTATTAATTAGTTGTTAATTAATATTAATTAATTGAAAATAAAATATGGAATTTGTGTAATTATTTTTATGTGTGGGTTGTGGGGTTTATAGGGGTAAAGGGTGGGAAATAATTTTTGTTCAATTAATTAAAAATGAGTTGATCATATTAATTAATTTATATTTAATTAGGGTATTTGTTTATTTGTTTTTGTGTCTGGGTTAAATTGTTATAGGGGTACAGTGTGGGGAGTAAATACATTTTACTTACTTTATAATTAGTTGTTAAATACTATTAGTTTTTTAATTGAAAATAAGTTTTAATTGTGTAATTAATTTTTTTACAGTTTAATTTTAGTTGTGGGTTATAGGGATTATAGGGGTAAAGTGTGAGAAGTTAAATAATTTTACTTTGTTTTTTAATTAATAATATTTCTTTAATTGGTAATTAATTATGTTAGTTGAGGAAGTACATTTTTATTTTTATTTAGATGTGGGTTGTGAATTGTGTGGTGTTATAGGGTAGGAAATAAAAAAGTAAATTTGTGTGAAAATTAATGTTTTTGTCTCTAAATAATTTTTAATTTAAAATATTTATTTGTTTGGAAATTATTTTTTATTTTATTTAATATAACATTTGTAGGTATTTGTTATATGTATTTAACATTATAATATGTTTTTTGAAAAATTTAAAATTAAATATATTTGTATTTGAATTTTTAAGATATTTATATATTTTTTAATTTATTTTGTTTTTTAAATATTTTATTGTTAAAATTTTGTCTGTTTTTAATTTTGAACTGACTGCAGTGAGAATATTAATTGTTACTCCTCTGCAATCCAACACTTTTCCTACTGTTGCACTCACTGGAGTGGAAATAGTAATTTTTACCCCTCCGCTGTCCAACACTTTCCCGACTGTTGCACTCACTGGAGTGGGAATAGTAATTTTTACCCCTCCGCTATCCAACACTTTCCCTACTCTTGCACTCACTGGAGTGGGAATAGTCATTTCTACCCCTCCACTATCGAACACTTTCCCTACTATTGCACTCATTGGAGTGGGAATAGTAATTTTTACCCCTCCGCTATCCAACACTTTCCCTACTGTTACACTCACTGGAGTGGGAACAGTAATTTTTACCCCTCCGCTATCCAACACTTTCCCTAATGTTGCACTCACTGGAGTTGGCATAGTAATTTTTACCCCTCCGCTATCCAACACTTTCCCTACTGTTGCACTCACTGGAGTGGGAATAGTAATTTTTACCCCTCCGCTATGCAACACTTTCCCTACTGTTGCACTCACTGGAGTGGGAATAGTAATTTTTACCCCTCCGCTATCCAACACTTTCCCTACTGTTACACTCACTGGAGTGGGAATAGTAATGTTTACCCCTTTGCTATCCAACACTTTCCCTACTGTTGCACACACTGGAGTGGGAATAATAATTTTTACCCCTCCGCTATCCAACACTTTCCCTACTGTTGCACTCACTGGAGTGGGAAATTTAAGTTTGAAGATTTTAAAATAGTTTAATGTTTTAATATATATATATATAATTGTACATTTTTATATAATTTTAGATTTATAAAATAAATTAAAATTAATAGTTTATTAATTGTTTTAAAGTAAATATATATGAATTATTATGTATGTGTGTTTAACTTTTTTTAATTAAGTTTATTATAATTTTTTTAATTTATATTAAATCTACTTTATTTTTTGTATTAATTTTGTTAGTTAACATATTTAATATTTATTATTTTATTATATATATATATATATATATATATATATATATATATATATAAAATTCGATATTTTGTACAACTATATTTTTTACTTTATTTATTTGTACTTACCTGTTTAAGTATAGGGAGTCGATATTTTTGCATTCTATATTTTTGCATTGATATTTTTACTTCTATATTTTTAACAGCGATATTTTGTCAGTGAACCGTGGAGCATCAGGAGAATCGGAGGGTAACTACTGTGCCTGCTGGTGGTATTGTCGGGGAAATTACTGACAAATTAGAGAAACCTCATTGCATTATAGATTTGGATGAGTATAATGTCAAAATGCTGGTTGCCTCTGGAAGTCTATACACTTTGATGTCTTTAGAAACATATTGCAAAAACTGGAAGGGGGAAGAGTCCATGTGAAGTAAATCTCACATTAGGGCTGATGGATATGGTGGGAAAACTGTAGAAATATTGGGATCAAAATGGAAGGTAATAAGCTTTAATGGCAAGAAAGTATTTGGTTGTGTGTACATGACTAAGCAAAGTTCCGATCTTCTATGCTGGTGGCATCAGAAGGATCTAAACATCATCTTGAATCCTAATGCCACTGAACTAGTTATGACCACGGTTGTGCACAATGTTGATGACTATGATGTGACCATAATGGAGAGATTCCCTGGAGTTTTACTGACAAATTAGGGAATCTCAAGAATTGTTCTCACCCAATCTTTTTAAAAAATAATACAGTGCCGGTTGTGCACAAAGTTAGAAATGTACTTCACTTAATGAAGGACCTTCTACAAGAGGAACTCAAGAAGTTGTTAGGACAAGGCATAATAGAGCATATTGAGTCTTCAAAGCGGTTGGCACCCATTTTTTTAAAATCTGTTTTTATTGATTTTTGCAGATTAACAAACATATTCGATTTGTACAACAGGCTAATTATTCTGTTGCATATTAGTTGGTTACATAGGCATTACTATACTTTTTATCAAACTTAGGGGCCTATTAGCATGGCGGGTGGACTTTCGTCCGCCGCATTACCCACCGCCATTGTAATCTGGCGGTGGGTAAATCTCATTGCGATGGCGGGCCCGGCGGTGGCGATCCGCCCGCCATCGTAATGAGCCCCATAATGTCTCTTACACTGTGGTTAATGTAATTTTTGCCCTTTTGTGAATTGCGCTCTGTCAATTCAGCACGCTTGGTCCATTATTTCCTAATTTGCGGCAGTCTGTGGGTGTGTGTCATGATGCCGGTCATCTGCTGCGGATGGAGCTTGCCTGTTATCTATATTTGTACTTATGTTTGAATTTGCGTGTTGCTAAACTGTGGAGGCGGGTTATAACTAAACCGGGACAAAGTAATACATAATAGGTATGGAACATGGGACAGGCTCCTGTGCACCCCGGACCTAGCCTCCTCGTTGACGTTATGCATAGTTGCGTTGTGGTGGCGAGTACTAGTGTGTTGTGAGGCATGTATGTGTGCGTGATTCTCCCCTGTCATTTTCTGTAGGGGTCTGTGGGGGTCGGGTCTCAGCTTCTTCTGAGGCCTGAGGCAGAGCATCAGCACTTTGCGGGGGGTCAGAGCAGCCAGGATTGTGTCCCAGTTAGTGGTGAAAGGAACCTTTCGAAGACCTAATGTGTCCTTGCGGTGGAGTGCAACGCCCTCCGCCTTGGCCCAGGTAAGCATCGAGTTTCTCCACATTCCTATGGGGGGGTCAGTGTGCTTCCAGCGCTTGGTGATCAATTGTTTTGCCACTGCCATTCCAAGGTCAAGAAACCTGGAGGTGACTCTATTATTGCGGTTCCTGCGGTGTAAGTATGCCACTCGAACGAAGGGTGCGGCTGGTGCATTGTGTCAGCGCGTCAGCCACTGCTGTCCAATATCCCGCCAGATTGGGGCATCCCCACAGCATGTGCAGTATGTCTGCGCCTTCACGTGTACATCTGGGGCATGTCGAATCTTTACGTTTAAAGTATTGATTTATTTTCGCAGGCATGAGATATGCTCCATGCAGAATGTAAAATTGGATTTGGCGCAGGCGTGCGTTTCGAGGGACTTGCGTCGGGCTTGCCAGTACCGAGGCCTATTCTGAGTCTGTAAGCTGACGGCCCATATCTGTCTCCCAATGCTGGTGTAGGGCCAATAGGTTGGCTGCTGTGTGCTGTCTGAGTGATGCGGCGAACCGTTTGGTGAGGTGTCCCCTTGACCCATGGCGTGCAGATATTGTATTGTGAGGGGTGTGGTGGGCTCAACTGTTAAGTCTCCCCATTTAGTGCCGCCAGTAGGGTGTCGTGTAGTTCCTATAAACCTATATAGGATCTGCGCGTTTAGACAACATATGCTGTAGGATTTGAGTCAGGCTGATTCTGGACACCCCTACGAAATATGTCAGCCACTATACCAGCTAGCTCACAGTGCCACTAGAAACTCCTCTTACCAAGGAGAGAATAGTTCTTGGCAATTATCGAACATGACAACTCTGATCCCTCAGGATCATGGAAACAGTGTACTATTTTTCTCTCAGTCACTCGTGCTCACTTCGTCTGAGAGAGATACACAGAATAAACGGTGGGGACGTTTTTCAATAAGCATTTATTGAACCAGCGTCATTCTAGTGTAAAATAGGTGTGCTGAAACAACCACTAGACAGTAACAGATATAAATGATTATAAGCACTAACAGAGTAAAAGGATGGTAGATTTCTACCATCGTGCTAAAACAATGAATACAGGCAAGTATATAAAATACATGACAGTAGTAAAAATGCGTACTCCTACGGTGCGACCCTAACTAGATGTACCTAAGTGTACCTAGCATGTATGTAGGTGTAAAAGCCAAGAATCCCTCTAGGATAAAGTCAACCCCTTTACCTGAAGTGAGAGACTGTGGGACCCCGTCTTGGTCTCGAGATGGACACCCCGCAAGGGATGTCAGACCACTGCGAGCTGGAGTGTCTGCGTGCAGGAGACTCAGCGTCTCACGTCAGTGTGTCGGCATGGAAGTCCTTTTCTCCTCTGACTCTCTCAGCAAGATATGGGGGCATATTCACAAGGACTTATCGCCGAGTTATCGCCACCTTAACGCATCAAAAGTGGAGATAGATTTAACGCCCCATTCACAAGCGGGTGCAAACTGCAGACAACGCCAGTATTCCCGCGATAACTGCCGCAAAATTTACCTCCACGGGTGACACCACCAACTAACCCTAATGAGATGCAGAGTAGGCGTTCCCGTGCAAAAACACACGAAAACACCACTACACCACATTCACAACGAACTGCCAGATCTGCGATGCGAACCAAAAACATGCGATAAGCCACGGTAGCAGCCGGGAATTAACACCTGCCTTTTGCTGGTGTTAAGCAGGACGACTACCTGCAGCATGAAAGGGAGCCCAGCCAAGAGCCACATCTGAAGACCCACAGATGCCATGGAGACAATGATCATGCAGCTCGGAGACCCATGAGGGCCACAACACCCACCGCCACCACTCCCAGGCCCCCCCGGACCCCGCCCCTCGGACAAACACATACCGTGCACGACACAAGAACCACAAAAAGCACATGATGTTGCACAATAACAAAAAGAAACACACATGTGTGGTCAGAAGAACGAGAAACAGTCACTCATCATTGAAGTAACAACCAAAAACTTTATTGAAATACAACACAAAACACCAATGCGGAAGACTCCTGTCGGGTCCGTCCGGGACAACCTTCATGTCACAGCCTGGAAAACAAGCATTTGCAATGCAATAGGTCTCGCATTTACGCGAGTTTGAGCTATTGACATTGCAAATGCCTTTTATTTTTGTTTTTGTGTTTAAAACATAAATAAAAGGCATTGTCATTTACAATGCCAATAGCTGAAACTCGCGTAAATGCGAGACCTATTGCATTGCAAGTGCTTGTTTAATGAACTCAACAGCTGGTTTGTTGTTGTCATACATGACATGACTTTGTAACCCCTAGAGGGTGGGGGTGTTGATCCTTTATATGGGCTACCAGAAGCGGTTTGTAATTTGAAGGTGGCCCCCGCAGTGGGCGGAGCCAGGGCCGGTCGGGGGGGGCGCATGCGCAGCCCTGGCAAAAATGCCTAACCCATCCACTCCCCCTCCTCTATGATCGCCTTCACTCCCCCTCTCTTGAAGCCCCCTCTCCACCCCCCCCTTCCTCCCTGCTGCAATAACCTGGGGGCAGAGGCACCAGGAGCCGCACAGGACCTACACCTTGGCCTCGAGGCGCTACCTTCTCTGGATACATGTAGGACATTACCCCTTATGCTTAAATCAAAAATGCCTACTGGAAGAAGAGAGAAGGAAAGGGGGGGAAGAAAAATGGGGGAACCAGGGAGAGAAGGGGGAGAAGAGGATTAAAGAAGAAAATATCTAAGTGATCTTATAAATATCCGCTGAGTCCAAATCCTCCACTTTTTGCACGCCCGTGGAGAGCTGTCAATCATGTGTGCAACACAAGGTGTGAAACAAGCTAACAAACATGGCACGGCTGCAGGGTGCGAT
Source organism: Calotriton arnoldi (assembly GCA_963921515.1). Lineage (NCBI taxonomy): Eukaryota > Metazoa > Chordata > Amphibia > Caudata > Salamandridae > Calotriton > Calotriton arnoldi. The sequence continues at coordinate 144,959 of CAWUFW010005961.1, read as the reverse complement.
TGTGATAATGGTGCGGTTGCTAGTTGAATGATCAATACAACCGAAAGAGAAGGGTGAAATTAACCACGAGACAATGCTCAATAAACATGGCGACTGACCAGTGGAAGGCAGTCGGTGTAAGAGGTTGAGTTCCAAGTTAGTGCATGAGCCTCGCTGTGGCACAGTGCAGTCTGTGTAAACAGTGCAACATTAAAACATGGCCAAGTGCAATGAGTGAAAACCTAAAAACATGAAAAGGATCCAACCTAAATAGAACGGAGCGCCGATAACAAGTCGTATAGTGAGCCTGGGAATAAGGCTCACGAGCGGCAGGCGACGCAAGGAGTGCTGTTTCAGTGGCAGCCCTGCATGCTGTTGTTTCTGTGGCAGCGCTGCATGCTGTTGGTTCTGTGTGCAGTGCTGTGTGCTGATGGTTCTGTAGCAGCTGCTGTGTGCTGCTGTGGCAGTGCTGTGTGCTGCTGCGGCAGTGCTGTGTGCTGCTGCCTCTGTGGCAGTGCTTTGTGTCGATAGCCTCAGAACTATATAAAAGCATGTTTTGCTGTTGGCTCAACTTAGCGATCAGCACGGGACTCCTCCTCGAAGATCTCTCCTCTGTTTACAACCGGGCAGGCAGTCAGTGGAGGGACACAATGCATCTTGGGTGTAAGATAGGGCTCGCACTGCAGTCTGGGTGGCTTGTGTGGACTAAAAAAAAATGTAGTGGATTTGGCCTCTACTACCGGCGAGAGAAGGGGGAGGAGAGGAGTAAAGAAGAAAATCGGTAAGTACAAAGTTTTGAGCCAACAGTGACAGAAGCCACAAGAGAAGAGCATGGAGAGAGGAACAACGAAGGACAATCTTTGCAAAGGGCCTGGGGACAGCTAAAAAAACAAGTGAAAGCGCCGCCAGTGTGAAAAATATAGTGCGTCCATCTCACGCCGCGAGTAAAGCATCCAGTCCCCGCGTGCACATCTTCTGTCCGTCCGCGTGCACATCTGAAATCTGTATTGATTCCAAAAGGCCCTCGCATGGCGAGAGCAGCGCATCCGCGCTGCTAACGCCAGGCGAGACCTAAAAAAGCACCAAATCAGAACGTGTGTCATGCGCACATCAAAGGAGCGAGACACAGAGAAACAGAGAACGAAAGAAAGGCAGAGAGAGAAAGAGAGAGAAGGAAAGGAAGGGAGAGAGAGAGAGAAGGAAAGGAAGGGAGAGAGAGAGAGAAGGAAAGGAAGGGAGAGAGAGAGAGAAGGAAAGGAAGGGAGAAAGAGAAGGAAAGGAAGGGAGAGAGAGAGAGAGAGGGAAAGGAAGGGAGAGAGAGAGAGAGAAGGAAAGGAAGGGTAAGAGAGAGAGAGAGAGAGGGAGGGACACTGCTGCCCCCGCGCACCCAGGCACCACTGCTCACCTGCTGCCGCCGGTGTGTCTCCAACCACGTGCCGGTATACACTGCAAGCCACCAGGTCTGCAATCTGTAATCGAGGCCAGAGTCAATCATGGCAGAGTACATCTCACTGCACACGGCAACAACGCCTGTCCGTCCTGCGCACACATGCAGCCGCACCCTACCCCCTCCCACCGGCCAGCACTGGCTGCCTGCACTTGCGCACCCAGGCCCCACTGCTCACCTGCCGCCAACGGTGTGTCCACCAGTGGGTACACCACTTGCCCGTGCAAGCTCCAGGCCCCGATCCCGCCACCATGGCATGCTCCACATCATGCGGACCCGCACCGCGGACCAGCAGGTCCCACACATGACGCTGAGTCCTGAGGCATCAATGGCAGAGTCCACATCAGTGCACACGTCATCATCGCAGGCTGCACACCTGCTCAGCAATTTCGGTGCCACTAACCCTGTGCAACCCCAGTCAGCGCCACGTGGTGGTAGGCCCGTGATGGCCGCAAGGCTTCGGGTGCCACTAACCCTGTGCGCAACAACTCATGGGCCCTTTATGATTGAGAATCATGGAACGTCCGTCATCCAGTCACCACCGGCAGTGGGGAATGTGACGTTATTGGCCCCTTATATTGGCGGGTTCACATGGGCTGTGATGCCTGTGCCGGATGGGTGTGGTGTGTGTGCAAACCTGCCCTCAGGGAGTGGCCGTGACATGCTGACAACTAGACAAGTGACCTGCAGACCACTATCGTGTAAACCTGTGACATGTAGCTATGTGGCCCCCCCTCGGAGCGTAAGCGGAGTGGTCTGGCCTGGCGTACACCAGACCAGCGCAGGGCTTGCAACAATGACTCGGGGGCTCTGGGCGTGGTTCAGTCCATGTCCGGACAAGGAAGTGACTAATGCGTGTGTCCCTGTTGTAGTGTCTACGGCACCCGGAACGCAATCGGCAACCTAGCACACTGTAACTGGAATCCCACTAGATGAGCATCATTGATGTTAGGGGGAATCACTGACCCTACATTCATCCACACATCCATACATGAATGATGAAAGACATGACACAGCAGTGCGTTTCTGAATGTTTAATGCACATCCAGTGGAGTTTTGCAGCTGGAGCAGTACAGGGCCATGCCAACCCCACTTCACAATATGGGCCCGTGGAGGGCCAGCCAGAGTCCATCAGGGAATGACAAGTACAGTGGAAGAGGAAGGGTACAGTCCGCAGTCTGGTCGCCGTGTCATTGGTCACCAAACAGGATATGGCAGTCCATGTCGCGGTCCAAGGTGAGTGTAGCAGAGTGTATCGGGGTCAGTGGAAAGTCATGCGGCCATGTGCGGCATCAAGCAGCAACAGGCCAGGTGGCGGACATAAATGCTAGTGCCTCCTTCTGATCTCAATCCCATCCACGTCCTCGTCCTCGGATGTGTGCTCTGCCCCACCTGTGGGTAGGGCAGTTCCGGCTGCGGCACTGTGTGCCACAGACACATCAGGGGCCGGAGGTGGATTGTTGGCCGCACTGTGTGGCAGTGACACATCAGGTGCCGGAGTGGAAATGCCTGCCGCACTGTGAGGCACTGACACACCAGGGGGCGGAGATGTGGATGGTGTAGGAGCAGCAGCATTCATCTGCGCCAAGCCTTGTGGCAGCAATGCCATGATGAGGACATGCAGGGCATGGTAGATCCCAGCTACATTTTGCTGATGTGCAGCGGTGGCTGCCATCCTTTCCGCCTCCATCTGCATCATGTCCTCCATGAGCCTCCGCATGTGTGCCAGCTCACGGCTGAGATCGCTGGAGCCACTCTGAGCGGACAGGTGTTCTTGTCTCCGAGTCATGACTCCAGCGATGTCAGCCAGGGCTCGTTGGAGACCATGGAGCGGCCATTAGGGACTGGAGGTGGTCCCTGATGGGACTTAGACACCCATGGATGGCGTCAAGTTTGGTAGCCATGAGGTCGAACCCCACCCGCACCTGCTCAGCCATCTTCCTCTGGCCCTCCAACACACGGCGTTGGAAGGCCATGTGTTGTTCGGGGGGGTCTTGGGAGACAGCCGGGGTTGTGGGTGCCTCCTGCTGGGTGGTTTGTGGAGTGGGTGGGGTCTCCTCGATGCAGCTGGGCTGCCCTGGTCCTGGAGGTGATTGGCGGATGAGTTCAATGATGTCTTGGAGGGCTTGTGTGTCGATGCTGGTGGTGTCCTCCTCGTCATCAGTGAAGAGTGGCTGGGATTGCTCTGCAGGAGGTGTTGACGGTGTCCCTGCAATGTGAAGGGGAGATGCTGTGTTACAATGTGTCCCCATGTATGTAGCCGCATGGTACATGTTCACATTCAGACAGCATGGCAATGTACATTGTGACAGTCTGTAGATCAGGGCCATGATCCAGAGTCATTGTGGGTGTGCACTGTGCTCTGCTTGATTGTGCATGTGTGCCATTGTGGCCATCTCCCCCCGTCCCCCCAGTTCCTGGTGGTTACTCACCCTGTTGCTGTTGTGTTGTGTCATGTTGAGTAGTGTCCGCTCCCCCGACTCCTGCCACGGTCTCCACACTGATGCCTGTTGACACCAGCTCCTCCATGTCATCCAGCTCCAGCTGTGGTGCTGGGCTCCCACCTCCAGTCTGCATTTCTGCCTTCTGGTTGAATGCGAGTTTCTCCTTGGTTTTGCGCTTGATGTCAATCCATCGCCTCTTGACCTCGTCCATTGATCTCCTGTGCTCTCCGACGGCATTCACCTTGTCCACGATGGACCGCCATATTCCATTTTTGGTGCCCAATTACACGTTGGAGGTGACGAACAGTTCTTGATGGTGTCCCATCACCTCCGTGACCAGGATCCTATTCTCCTGCGGACTAAACTTCGTCTTCCTCTTCTTCTTGTCCTTGCCCTTCCCTGTCCCCGAGGTCCCAGGCTGGTCGTCCGGGGTGCTTGTGGGGTTCCGCTCGTCCTCTGCGCCTGCTCCAGCTGCCTCCATGGTGCTTCGGTGTTGGTTATTTTGTGTTTGTGTGTTTTTCTACTTTTGTAGTGATTTTCCCGTCTGCCGTGTGTGTATTGCAGGCCTGGCGCTGCTTATCGCTGATTTCCTCATCGCGGTTTGGCCCATCGCATGTTTTTTTGCGTTGGGGTTTGGGTTTTTATCACCGTCGCGGTTGTTGTATCGCGGACATTGTCCGCCTTTTCGGGAGACTATCGCATGGTACCGCCATGTTGTGAATTCCACATTAACACGGGGTTATTTTCCCGGGATAGACTGCGATGTGTAAAGTTGCGTTAAACATTTTCTGGAGATGTTTAGTGCACGTTCTTGTGAATATCCCCCTTGGTGTATATGTACCCAAAGTGGTACCCCCTGGGGATATACCTTGCTGTGTCATGTCGGACTAGGATGACGGAAGGAATGACCCTTATACATAGCTATTATGCAGGAGATGGTAGGCCTGCTGTCCTGCTGTGATTCCAAGAATCCTCATGCATAATGAATGAGGCTTAAGCTTTTCAGAGAAAACCCCATGTCATCTTTGGACATTACCGTAACTAGGTAAAAGGTCAGTACTAAGAACCGTTATGCAGTGTAATGGTAGGGGAGAATATAGGTTATTGGGGTACCTATATGGAACATAACAGGGAGCCGTGGAGTAAGTACCGACCCGGGGGTAAGTCCGCCTCCGCCACCAGTGTTGTGTATGGGTTAGTGTGCCGTTGCTGTATAGGTCTCCTATGTCTTGCACCCAGTCTCATGCCAGTCCTTCAGTTCTGCAGCAGTGGTGTTTTTGGTGCCTCTGGGTGTGCCCTCCAGTGGTAGGGCTGGTGCGTATGGAACGGGTTTGCAGGTGATATAAAGCGCTCTGCTGTAGCTTTTGTGCGCTACTGTCAGTAGTAGTGAATCTAGCGGTTGGTTTTTGAGCATGGGTTGAATAGCGCTGTTAGTTCTTTGGTTGGTAGGGGCGGCTTCATTGGTGCTGTGTCGCCGTTATGGCATCCCGCCAGCCACCTGGATATCCATTGTAGCTGAGCCGCCAAATAGTACTGTTCTAAATGTGGGACTGCTAAGCTTCCCTGGTCTACAGGCAAATAAAGCTTGTGGATTGCTACCCGGGACCTGGAGTTACCCCATATGAAATCTTTAATTAATTTTTCCAGGTAGCGGAAAAAGGATGGTGGGATGTAGTGTGGGAGATTCATAAAATAGTATAATAGTCGGGCAGTTTCACCATTTTTACTAAGGCTATTCTCCCCGTCACCGACAATGAGAGTGTATTCCATAATGACTATTGTGTTATGATTGCAGCCAGGGCCCTGCCTAGGTTTCCGTCTTGCAGGTCCGCTGGGTTCCGGTATATTCGGAGTCCGAGATTACGGAATGTGTCTGCGCACCAACGGACTCTTGTCCCATTGAGTCCGTAGCTAGGGTCTTCGCACTATCTGCTGAAGGCATATAGGCTGGATTTAGAAGCGTTAACACGCAGCCCCGATATAGAAACAAAGTTATCTAAGATCATTGCCAGGTTCTGCGGAATGTGGTGGATGTCACTTATATATACCAAGAGGTCATCAGCATACAATGAAAGTGTGTGCAAGCTGTCTCCCAGCAAGATGCCGTCATTTACCCCGGAGCGCATTGCCTCCGCCAGTGGCTTGATCGCCAGTGAGAAAAGTAGCAGGGAAAGGGGACATCCCTGTCTCATCCCTCTTCTAACATTCAGCGGATTCGACATATAGGGGCCTGTTTTGACTCTCACGGTGGGAGCGCTGTATATCAGCTGAACCATACCCAGGAAAGATGCTCCTAGTTTGTATTTGTTCAGTGCGGTGAATAGTAACCCCCATTCTAAGGAGTCGAATGCTTTTTTGAGGTCCAGCACAAGGCAGCCCGCTCTAGGTCATTGGGTGGTCGAATAGGTGGCGACCCTGAAGAATCTCCTGAGGTTTAGGGATGTGCTTCTTGAGGGCACAAACCCATTCTGATCTGGGTGTACCAAGGTTGGGACCACCTGCGCCAGACGGTCTGCCAATAGTTTTGCTAGCACTTTGTAGTCAACATTGAGGAGTGCCAGTAGCCTGTACGAGCCTAGGTCCATAGGGTCCTTGTCGGGTTTGGGCAGTGATACCAAATTGGCCTCATTCATTGAAGGAGGGAGACAATTTTCACTGATAGCCGTCTTATATAATTCATGCAGGAAGGGAGTAAGTGTGGTAGAGTAGGCCTTATAGAATTCCGCAGGGAATCGGTCCGGCCCTGGAGTTTTACCACTTGCCAGGGCCATTATCGCGCTGCCTATTTCCTCAGCCGTGATAGGCTCATTCAGGTGTTCCCTCTGTTCCGGCGTGGCCTCTGGTAGGTGTATTGGTTTTAAAAACAGGGTGAGTCGGTGATCTGACTGCAGCCCCGCGCCGGTTCTCAAGGCAACTACTGGGTGGTGTGCCTGTTCCTGGTGTATTAACCATGCTAACATTTTGCCCTCATGATCTGCTGTGGCATGTGTGCGCACTGAGTGCACTGCGTAGTTGTGGCATCAGAGCTGTTCTAATAGGTCAGCATGATCCACCCGTAGTTTGTCTAGTTTTCTGTCACTCCCACTCCCTTTTGCCTGCTTAACTTCTAGGTCCAGTAGCTGCCTTTCAACACTACTAAGCGCCGCATTTAGTTGTTTACGTATGCTCCAAGTGGCTCCTAAGCAGTGCCCTCTCAGGGTTGATTTGAAGGCGTCCCATTCAAGGAGGCGATCATTGGTAGAGTGGTCATTGATCTCAAAGTGCTCGAGTATTGTTGTTCCTAGTGAGGCGCGGAATGCCGGATCTTCTAGTGCTGTTGGCTGTAGGCGCCATGTAGGGATCATCCCATGTGAGCTGTATTATTTGAGGGTTGTGGTCTGAGTGTGTGCGACCTAAGTATTCTATTTGTTGATAAGTCGGAGAAGGGCAGTTGGCCCTACAAAGCGATCCAGTCCAACATGTAGATCGTGTGGGGTTAAGGGTGCGCCATATGTCTATCAGTGCCCAGTTCGCAAGCCAGTACACTAGGGCTTGCGCATTGGAGGTCGCTGTTGTGCGCGTTAGCGGCGGGTATGATCTGTCTAGTTCTGTGTTTAGGATGGCATTGAAGTCTCCTCCCAACAACCAGGGGAGTCCACTCCATTTGGCGAGTACCCATGTGAGCTTGGTCTATATTTGGCACATATATGGTGCCCATTAGTATTTCCTGTTCATTTAGCTTTCCTCTCACGAAGACGTACCTCCCTTCCTGGTCTGTGACCACCTCTTCTGTTGTATGTGGGACACCTGCTTTAATCCATATCATCGCCCCTTGTGCCTGGGAAGAATAATTTGTGCTGTATACTTGGCCAAGCCAGAGCCTGCGCAGCTGGTCTGCTTCAATCTGGGTTAGATGTGTTTCCTGCAGGAAACCAATATGTGCATGTCTGCATTGCAGATAAACGTATACCGAGTAACTACGAGCAGGCACATGCATGCCCCTCACGTACCATGTTACGATATTGGTTTGTACCATGCATGCGCCCTGTGGTTCCCCGCATGTGGGGAGTCGACGGTGTGGGCAGGGAGGGGGGCGTCAGCCAGAGCATCGGGGGGTCAACAAAAAGGGGGGGAATTGAAGATATAACTGGGATGCGCGTAACTATATGAGGGCGATTACCTGGATAGTGCTCGTCCAAACTGTAAGGCCTAACAGTGGCAACTAATATGTGCGATTTGCTTAAGCATGGGGTTGTGTGGTGCATAGCCGGGTGTTCTGGTGTGCACCCCAGTGGTCACTTAGTGTAGGTGTTTAGCCTTGCCTTGGTGCGCTTCTTGTGTGCGCTGCTCTACTTCATGTATGCCTGGAGATGTAGAAATGAGGAGCGCGCCATGTGTTGGGTGTATGGTGAACTCGCAGCGACCACCAGGCATTGCGCGCGCCGAGGTGCGAACTCAGTAAATCAGGTGTACAATTGTATGGGGGTGTACATTGTTCCTTAGTAGTGAAAAAGGATACATTTTGGCAAACAATAGTCCATTATTTAGATGATATCATCAGACGTCTGTGGCGTGATGTTTGACATCTGGCGGGAGTCCCGGTCTTCAGACATCGATGGCGAAGTCCCAGCTGTGCTCTGTGAACAGAGCAAGCGCGATTCAGGCTCAGGGGTCAAGGAGTTGGCTCGGATGGTTGCTGCTACGCTGAGAGCTTCTTGGCGCTTGAGCATCCTCTGCTCTATGTCGGGTACCGCCGCCTGTAAGTGTGTCTTCCTAGGGCCTTTACCCCGGGCTCGCCAGCGATTTCTTCTGCCCCAGTGGGGCTCTTGTGCTTCTGGGGGCAGCTTGCATCCTGTTAGTAGTCCTGCCCCTTCCAGCCAGTCCCAGGCCTTGGCCGGCATCTCAAAGAATCTTGTTTGTCCCTTTACGATTGCTCGCAGCCTTGCAGGGAACATAAGAGAGTATCTTATATCCAGCGACCGTAGCTGGCGCTTGACTTCCGTGAAAGAGCTACGTCTTTTTTGTACCTGTGCTGTGTAGTCGTGGGAACATCATAACTAGTTGGTTCTGCACTCTTATTTTTGTGAGCTTATGGGTTTCCCTGAGTATGGTGTCCCTGTCCCTGTAGTTGAGCAGTTTGAAAAGCAGCAGCCTGGGCCTGGCTCCCGGCGGCTCCCGGCAGGCCGGCACCCTGTGTGCCCACTCCACAACGAATTGGGGCGAGAGTTTGACCTCCGGAAGCAGCTGCTTCAGCCATCGTTCCATGTATGTGGCTGGTTCTTGTCCTTCTTCTCCCTCCGGGAGAAGAAGGACAACCTTCCTCGAGCGGCCCTCAGCATCTTCCATTTTGTCTTCCAGGATGGCCACTCTGCCAATAACATCTTGTTTTGCTGCTACGTGACTGCGGGTGGTGGGAGCCAGTTCGGTCAGGGTTTGCTCATTTGTTTGGTCTTTCTCGATAAGTTTTCGATGTTCCGCTCTTAGTAAAGTGAAGTCTGATGCAACCCTGTCAATTCTAGATTCCAGTGAGGTGCAGGTGTGCTCCAGGGTGACTCCTATCTTTTCCACCGCCTCCAACACTGAATCAAGCTTTGTTGAGAGTGCTGAGTTTGGGGTCCCGCCCGCTTCTGCTTGCTGGGCCCCCTGTGTGCCCAGATGCGCGGCAGTCTGTTGCGTGTTGGTTCGCAGTCGACCCATTACCAACTGCTGGGCTGTGGGCATGTAAGTGATCGATAGGAGTGGTGTCCGCAGTCCACTGGTTGTGTCTGGCCGGGCGTCAGCTATGTGTGGGAGGAGACGACAACAGCTGGCCAGTGTCTCTCACCACCCCAGCCAGTTGGGTGGGTGACTTTTTTATGCTCAGTGTTTTTGGTCCTTACCTCCTGCCAACTCTAGCAGCTTTGGGTATGAACCCCAGGCCCGGGAGGAGGCAGGTGGTCCATGCAGCAGGCAGGGTCTCAAGTATCTTGTGCTCAAGGACTATGTTTCTCCTGAGGTATCCTGTATCTGATTCACGGGCCCAGCAGGGTACCGTTCAACACTTCTGCCGGGGCATCGTCCTGCACATTACACGTGATGGCCGTTTTCTTGGTCGATTATTGCGCCCATAGGGTGCCCCAGGTCTGCGCGTTTTCCATTACACGCATCCCGTGGGCCTTGCTGGGGTTGAGGTCTGCCTGTTCTTGTGGTGTTCACGCCTTGTCGCGCACAGTGTGTGCTTCCTCTTGCCTGTCTCTGCCCGTCTGAAGGGACAGAGCCTCACTCTGCAGGTGTGTCACGGAGGCCACAGGTTGCCTCGCCGACAACCCAAGTGCTTGAAATTTGGGTGGTTGCGGCCCTGCTTTCATCCGGTCGCAAAGGCCTGCGTGTGCATGGCGGGGCAGCCTTTTGGCCCCGGTCGCTCCCCAGTGAGTGCGGGTGTTCTCCTCCCACGGTGCTAGTGTGCTGCTCTCCAGGTTAGGCGGGGAAGGAGAGGGGTGGGGGGAAAAGAGAGAGTCGCCCTCTGCCGGGGTTTCGACGTGCTCCGGTGGCCTCTCCACAGCATCTGGTGCCGCCCGCTGCTACCTGAAGCCGGTGACTCACCGCCAATGCTGTGCTGCTCCTTCTCGCCTCTGTGGGGGTCTTCTCCCTTGGCGTAAGTGAGGCTTCATCCCGTGCACCTCCAGTAGGCGTCTGGGTGCACCCAGGACCTCTGACGTGAGGCGCGCGGCAGCCCACGTTCCCAGCCGGGCACCGCCGGCTGCTCCATGTCCGCAGCTCACCACCAGCAGTGTGTAATGCGCAGCGTGGGCCCGAGTCCGGGCCGTGTCCGCCCGTCCGACGTCGTTGCTGCCGCTTTCAGGCCAACTCACACACAAACCTGGCGAGGATCAGACTCGCTGTGTTTCCGTAGCCCACAGGGTGGTGGGGCAGGATTACAGTGCTCGCTTTTCAGGATAATGGGGTGAGACGAGCGGAGCGTTAGAAGATAGCGTCCGCCATCTTGGCTGGCTAGCCACGCCCCCTAGTGGTTGGCACCCATTGTAGTATCACCCAAGGATGGAGGGAAAATTCATCTATGTTTGGACTTGCGTGACCTAAACAAAAACATATGGGTCGATAGGCAACACTTACCTAACATTTCTGAAATGTTGACGGCTATGGGTGGTGGTGAGGTTTTTAGTGTGATTGACATGTCTGCGACGTGTCACCAAATTGCTCTGCATGAGGACTCAAAACATCTTACCTCGTTTGTAACACCGCTGGGGGCTTTCTGTTATTGTAGGATGCCGTTCTGACTAGCATCTGACTCAGCGGTGTTTCAGAGAATTATGCAGCAGATTTTTGAGGGACTTGGAGAAGTCCTTTGTTTCCAAGATGATGTGCTGATAGTGGGAAGAAACGATGTGCATCATGATGAGGTGATGAATGAAGTGTTGAAGCGGATGGAATGTCACAGTTTAACAATAAAGAAAGAGAAGTGCCAATTGAAGAAGGATTGTGTCAAATATTTAGGCCATGAGATATCCAAAGACGGGATTAGGCCTAAGAAGAGCATTGTTTCAGCTGTGGAGGGTGCCCCTACTCCTCTTACTAAGGAGCAGTTGAAGTCCTTTCTCGGCTCTCCTGAATCTTTGCCAATTTTAGTTTGAGAGTACCGTTGTACTTCTCAACTAAGCCTGCTGACTGGGGGTGGTGTGCGGCATGAAACTTCTGCTTGATATGCAGCCCATCACATACTAACTGAATGACCTTTGAATTAAAATGGCTGCCATTATCACTCCAAATCACATGGGGCAAACCGAAACGAGGGAAGAACTCCTTTAGGAGTGCCTTCTCAGTCAACCCATTTACTGAAGGCACAGACAACCACTAACACATATTTCAAATTGTTGACTTCCTCCAGCTCAATGAAGTCCATCTGGAGGACCTCAAAAGGAAAAGTGGGAGGTGCAAAATTACCAGAGGGTCTAGGGGTATCTTTCCCAGGATTATGCATCATGCATACCATACAATATTTAACTAAGTGGGCGGCCGTCTTTGGGATATTGTCATTCTGCCATACAGGGTCTAACAATTTACAAATGCCTTTTGCACTGATATGGGCTGGCCCGTGCGCCATAGTCACTACAGGGAGTACATATGCGTCTGGTAACATCCATCTCTTTTTCCCGTCTAAACATGCTGTGCTTTCCTGCCATACTGCTAACTCTTCAGTCGTTGCTTCACTCTGAATTTCTTTCACATTGTCCAGCGTATCCTCAAACATCAGTAACCTCGGGCACCCACCTAGCGGGACCTGCTACAAACATCTTTCTCATCTTTGTTCGAGCTGGCTCCTTAGCTGTCTGATCTGCAAATGCATTTCCCTTACCCACGTTGTCAATAATTGCCTTGTGGGCACTGCACTTTATTATGGCCAATTTCTTAGGAAGTGTCAGAGCGGACAGAAGCCTGTGTATAAGAGGGCCATGCTGGATGCGTGTCCCATGGGAGGTAAGGAACCCTCTCTCTGCCCAGAGCCGCCCAAAATTATGGGCGACCCCGAAGGCGTACTGGCTGTCAGTATAAATATTGACAACCAGTCCCTTGCTCAATTCATAAGCTTGAATAAGGGCGACTAGTTCAGCTGCCTGAGCGGACTGATAAGGAACTCGTGATGTCTCAACTACTGTATGCAGTGTAGTAGGTGCATACGCTGCAGTGGTGGTGCCATCCGGTAGCTTGAAACAAGAGCCATCGACATATAGTTCCCCTTGGGGGTCAGTTAAGGGAACATCAGTCAAGTCTACCCGTCCCTTCGTCTCCTCCTCCGTTCGAAAAATGCAATCATGTATATCAATTTCCTCACTCTCAGAAGGGAGGGGTAGCAACGTGGCTGGGTTTAGAGTGGCACACCTTTTGATCGTAACGTGTGGTGCAAAAAGAGTCGATTCGCAACAGGTCAGACATGCACTGTTAAGGTGCTGTGTCTTAGTTTTATTCAAAAGTGTATCCACAGCATGGGGCACCATGGCTGTGAGATCAGTATCAAGTACGAGCCCAGCCAATTGCCTAATAGAGATGGCCACTGCCGCGACCGCTCTTAGACAGCTCGGGAGGGCTCTTGCGACAGAGTCAAGGAGAGCAGGAAAATAGGCACACAGCCTTTGCTTACCTCCAAAGGTCTGTGTTAAGACAGAGAGTGCACAACCAGCCATCTCGTGTACGTACAGCACGAACGGCTTCAGGTAATCAGGCGTACCAAGCACAGGTGCAGAGCAAAGCGCAACTTTTAATTGCTCAAAACACTGCTGCCATTCAGGCGTCCAAGGCAAGGGTTCATGCACATCTTTAGTGGTTAGTGCGAGTAAAGGCTTTGTTAGTAATGAATAATTAGGGATCCAATGGCGACAGTAGGAAGTGATGCCAATAAAAGCGCGCACATTCCTCTGAGTTTTAGGGATAGGCATTTTCACAATGGTGCTAATGCGCTCAGGGGTCAATCTCCTACCCTTCTTCAACAGTAGGTGACCTAAATAGGTGACCTCCTGTCGACAATATTGAAATTTGGAAAGGGACACTTTGGGGCCGATTCCGATCTCGGTCGGAGGCGCACCCAATACCATTCGGTCGGGAAAAAAGCCATGCGAAAGCCTGTTTCCCGACCGATCCGTACAGTACACCGAACGAGCAAGTACGATGCGAAATCGCCGACCGACTCGTCCGGGCGTCCCGACCGCTCCGACCGACTCGCTCCCGGCTCGAACCGCACCGACCGACTCGCTCGGACTCGACTCGCACCGCGCAATGGAGACGTTCCCCAGCCGGGTAAGTACGATGCGCGCCGCGAGCAGTCCGACCGAGCCGCGCACTCCGGCTCAAAAGAGCTGTCGGAGCCGTACTTTGGGGGTCCGTGTCGGACCCCCCTGTACGCGTAGCCGCGCGAGTCGCACACAGGGGGACCCATGGGTCCCCCTACCTGTGCGTGTACGGCGCGAATCGCTTCGCCGCGTACCCGCTGTAGGGGGCGCACTTGTCCGCATCGCACCCATTGAGTCAATGGGAGCCCGCGTACGCGTTGTACGACAGGCTCCCATTGACTTCAATGGGAGTCCGACCGACTCGTGTCCGATGGCATACGTGCGCATCGTACTCGTTCGGTCGGACTGCACGGGTCCGATTCGGTCGGAAATCTCTCCGGGTCCGGCTCGGTCGGAGAGATTTCCGGCCAGAATCGGAATCGACCCCTTTATGTCCATGGCGAGCCAAATGTAGCAACAACTTTACCGTACTGTCTTTGCATCCCTGTTCAGTATCAGAAGCAATTAGTATATCATCCACATATTGAAGCAATACATTACCTGCGGGAAGCGTGAGGGAGTCCAGTTGGGCTTTCAAGGCTTGGCTATATATACTAGAGCTCTCAGTATAGCCCTGAGGAGCTCAACAGAATCTAAAGCTTCTGCCAGCTAGGGTAAAACCGAACAAATGTCGTCTATCAGGATGGATCGGAATACTAAAGAATGCATTTTTCAAGTCAATGATAGAGAAGAATTTAACAGAAGAAGGAATCATTGTCAGAAGAGCAGTAATGTCAGGGACCACCGGGAACTGAGGGACCAATATTTTATTAACTGCGTGCAAATCAATCACAAAACGATAGACATCTGGGTGATCATCTGAGGAGACTTTTTCAGAATGCCTTTTTTAGCATGGGAAGAATAGGGCTATTACACACATTGGCCACTGTCTCTTCAACCACACCTGTCTCCATCAAATCCTGTACAATCTGCAACAAAGCTCGCTCCTCTGCCTGTGGAATTTTGTACTGGGGAATACGAGACAAAATGGCATTGTCTTTAACTATAATGGAAACCGGGGGAATTTGCAATAGTCCTACATCCGTGTCACCTGTTGCCCACAAAGTGGGCAGCACATCCTTAAACTCAGCAGGAAGGGGCGCATCTTTGGACAGACACTGCCTAGAGCTGATCACATTCAGACCCATTGTCATGTAAACACCTTCCGGAGAACAATAAATTGTCGCATGCAACTTTTTCAATAAATCTAGGCCCATTAAATTTTCTCCACAGTTTGATGTCAACAAGAACGGCGAATCCACAGTAAAAGGACCTATAGTCAATGTAAGAGGATTGGAAACGGGGCTTACAACCGCTACACCAGAGAATCCTACCGAAACATTATTATGGCCAGACAGAGCTGCCCCGGGGACCAGTGAACGGGAGATAGAGCTATTCATAGCACCTGTATCCACCATAAATTCCTTAGCTGAGCCATGCAAATCTGCAATAACATAAGGTCCGCGCTGATCTACAGGTATCGGGACTGGTCCCTCACTCTGTCCCTGGCTGTCCTAGCTGTGAGACATTCCTGTCACTTCATCAAAATCACAGTCATCGTGGTAATACTGGCCACCCTTCTTTTCATCGAAATAATTACTATCTGAACGATCCTGCGATGTTGCAGCATGCTGGGCTCTGTCCTGTCCACCAGAACCATGCCCCGTCCACCAGAACCTCGTCCTCTAGGGGCCGCGACCTTCTGCAAGAACACGGGACACTCGCTACGCCAGTGTCCCTCCTCTTTACAATACACACACTGATTCGGCCCGTGGTATTCCGGCAGGTCCGTGGTATTCCGGGCGTGGTATTCCGGCAGGTCCGAGGCAACTGGCGGGCAGTACTACCTCGCCCTCTACCATTTCCCCGAGAAGCCTGCTGCAGCAACACTTTTGTCTTAATTCCTTGTGCTTTTTCTCCACCTTCTCCTTCTCCTCATTTTCCCTGTGCTCATAATACTGTGCCATACTCAATATGACAGAAGGGGAGGATTGCGTCCAAGTGCTCTCCGAAGCCTGCAAGCGAGCCGCAATCTCTGGGAGCAAATTCGTAACAAATCTGTTAACGAACAATTGGACACCCCCTTTCATGACAAGTCCTGTCTGCTAAAGTCCAAAAACACACCCTCGAACCGAGTAAAAAAGTCAGACACACTTTCATCCTTCTTCTGACAACATGCTGTTAACGTGTCCCAATCTACTGTTCTTGGTGGAATAAGAGAATGCATATAAGAGATAATTCGGCCAGGCAAAGCTAATATCTCGGCCCTAGGCTTCTCACCAGGCTTCCTCTCCTGATCCCATGCTTTAATCTGATCCCAGGTACCACCCAATTCCGCACCGTGGTCCTGCCTCCAAATATCAATGGGTACCAGTAAACCAAAGAACATTTCAATATCCACAAGCATCATCACTGTCGATGAAGCGACCTCCGTCAATTCCTTATAGTACGCAGTAGGATTTTTCCTAGGGTCGGGTAACTGAGTCTTAAGGGACAACACCTCACTCCTCTTCCATGGGGTATAAACCCATTTCTCTTGGAACCGAGCCTCTACCTTTGGTCGGATAACAACATCATGCTGGTCTCGCTGCTCTGGTATTTCTGGGTGATATATGGGGTGCACCTCCCTCATCGGAAACTGAGTCACCATCTTCGTGCTCTTATCAAGCAGTCTACTCCGGTACACAACCATCGTCGCAACATTACCAAACACCTGACCAGGCGCCATGTCATCTACATAGACATGATCCTTAATATCATAGATGATCTGTGGTGCTGCCTCATTAAAACACTGCTCCCAAAGCCCAATCAAAGTAGCCGACATGTGCTTAAGGGCATGCTGCTGGACAAAAGGCTCATAGCCTTTCATCACCTCCCACACATCCTCCACACTGTAAATGGGGTTACGAGCCCACTGAGCTGCCTGATTAGCCACCACCTTTGTCTCGGCCTCCCCCACATCGGATCGTATCAACGTCCGTCCTAACCGGTCCTTGGGTTTCGTCCAGTCCTTATCCTCATGGCCACATACTGGCGTGTCAATATTTTGCGACACCGGGGAATAGGGAAAAACAATAGGGGTGAAGACAGTGTTGTCAGGCAATAATGTCGCTACTGGCTGTGTTGTAGGTGTAAGAGCTGGCGAGAGGGATGCCAAAGCAATAGGTGTTGCCGGAACGCCAACAGGTGTAGTTGCCACAGACGGCGAAGGCAAAGAAAGGACAGGAGGTGCTGTGGCCAACGCAGATGAGGCAGCAGTAGCAGAGGGAGCAGAAACAGAAGAATCGGGTGACTGAGGCGGTGGGGGAAGTACAGGGTATACCCTCTGTGGGGCATACGGAGGCAGGGGTCGAGCATCCAACAATTCCTCCACAAATTGATCATTATCATCTTGAGCAACAAAGGACTTTTCACATTGCAATCTCAATTTTCTATCTGCACATTCTATTCCTTTCTCTATTTTCTCCCTATCATACGCTACAGCTTTCTGAGTCACTGTCTGCATCCTTCCCTTCCGGGCCTCCTTCTCTGCCTTCATTCGTCTCTGTTTAGCCTCCTTCTGCCATGTTCTAAGGGAATCAAACATCGACTGCCTACTGCTTTTTGCAAACAATTTATTGTGCAGAAAATTATGTTTTTGTTCATCGAAAGTGTCCATCAACGGCCACTACAACTCGGCATTGTCCCTCGTATATTTGTGCCATAATGTACTAAACATAATAGGGCCAAGGCCATGCTTAACATACATCTCAAAGTTGGGAGTGCCTTCTGGAGGCGCAGGCTGACTTTCTTCCAGACGAGCATCAGTGGAACAACGACAACCCACACAACACAGCTTGCTAAAACAGGGAATTTTCTGCAAGGAACTTAGTTCACCATATATGCCAAGCAGATATTTGCAAACCTCGCCAAATACAAACCAAAATGGTACCATGTTCACAAAGAACTCAAACAAATTCAAGTGCTTGTCCAAAAAGGGTCCTCAGACCGCACCAAGCACAAACCAAAATAGCGCCGTAGCCACCACAAACCAAAGCAAACTCACCTGGCGCACACTGGTCGAACCAATTTATTCTCCACTGCCGACTCTTCAGACCAAGCGGTCAGATCCAAGTGTTTCGCCGTTCAGGACCCCAGCCGGGATGACCACTGGCCGAGGCACCACCTGGTCAGACAGACGGGGCAGCTGCGAGTACCAGACTCTCTCGTGCAGGGATCCCCGGTCCGCCCGTCCGACCCGATGTGGCCCCGACCTCCTCACCTGTCCGCAGGCAAGGAAGGGCAACTCGCCCGATGGGGTCCCTGTACGGGCGCCAACTGAAGGAAGTGACCCGATTAGGGCCACCCGGGTCACTCGCGACCACCTCTCAGCCTTCCAAACAAATGAAGAGTCGGTCAGACAGTAGAGAATACAAACCAAAGTTATTTATTAGTATGCGCTTGAGCGGAGTCCGGTCTGACCAGCCTCCTTAGGTTGCTGCAGAGGGACTGACTTTAGACAACATGGTAGACCATAAAGTACATTTCCAATACCCCTGAAGACACGCCCAGACAGGAATTTTCCAGTCTGGGAGCTGATGAACAGAGGAGGTACAGAAGGATGAGCTGCGATCCTGAGACCGGGCACACATTATCTGAAACTCAAGGTTACTCTGCCTGCCCACACCGCTCTGAGCTGTGGGAGCAGGCCTATCTAGACGGAAAGGTATGCATGAGATAGACAGTTTATTCATTAGCACAGCAAACTCAGCCTTGAAGAAATTCACATACAGAGGGCACATTGGAAGCTGCTTTTCGATGGTCAAACAGAGCATGAGACAGACGTTAGTTTCGATCATTACCCAAAATGGTGCCGCAAATGCTAACTTAAACTGCACAATGCTAGAAGGAGTTGACCAGACGCATTTTCAGTCCAACACGGGGCCGAGTGGAGTGGGGCGGGCCCCCTGGCACCCATCGGGCAGAGACGGAGTCCCGAGGGGCAAGGCGATGGGTCAAAAGACTCTAGAAAAGCCAGTCGGTGCGGAGCTGAGGCCTTGTTCATGCACTCTGCCTGGCTCCCCCTTGGTGTGGCCAGAGGGAACACCGAGACGTCGGGCCTCCTGCACATGAGCTGCTCCCCTTAGCCATAGCAGAATAAAGAAGGGGACGACCAGTTACCGGCTCCAGGGACAAACTACTGCGTAGCCGATCGGTGCGGTGCTCCCTCCCCGACTCCTCCCCGCTGTGGTTCGAGGGAACTTTGAGACACCGGGCCTCCGGGGGCACGCACGTCAGAGTCAGGATTCTGGCGCATGGACCTTTCCCCTACACAAGCACTAGACACGGAGGGGAAGCAAGTCACGCGGCTTGAAGTACAGAAGGCCCTGAGTGGATGGATTGGTGACTAGAACCTAGGAGATAAGCATAGCGGGGCCCACAAGGGGGTGAGAGGGACTGCGGGTGGGCGATTGTGAACGTCACAGGGGGCTCGGCCTGGTTCCCCGCCCACGCGGAGGGAAGAGCCAGGCCAGGAGAAGCGAGGGGGGCAGGACCCTTCCCTCGGATCGCAGACTAGGTGACTGGGGTGCCCAGGATGAGAGAATCAGCCCATTGTGGCACCTTGAGCCCCACCCGATCACACTGAGATTACAGGAAAGAGACATTAAACAGTGGAAAGGGACACTCATGATGCAGTGAGACTTCACCACACACTGGGGAATTGCACAGTCCCCCCACCCCAAGGAGACGGACCAGAAGAGACTGCTCCCATTAAGAGAGGGGAGTTGAGGCCCCAAATTACCACCAAAAGTGAACCGCAAGGGAAACCAGCAGTTAGAGACTACTGGGGAGCCCCTTGGCGCCACGATCTCAGAGACGACCGATACCCCTCGATTGGTCGTGCTACAGCAATTAAAGCGTAAAGGACATGTATTGACTCATAGGTAGAACCTACAATACTGACAACAAACCGGGGGTAAAAGAAGAGAGTGGTGTGTCACGGATGCCACACAAGAATACACCTCAGACATAGAACCCGAACAACACAATCCTTTACTGAGGAGACCAGTAAATTGAGGGGTAGAGACACCCCGGCACGCGAGTGGAAGAGTGGATGTAGGGAGGCTCCCAAAGGTGATCATAAAGATCATACGAGAGGTTCCGCCCGGGGTGGGGATCACTGGTCGGCCGGGTGGCCTGCTGCCCACGACAGACGTTAGAAACCTGTCTCCCGTGCCTTCTTTGTGAGGAACAAGCCACTCCAGTGACAGAGCAGAGGCTGAATAACTGAACCAGATATTTAAATGAATTTAATAGCAGTAACCTAACTGTAGATTTCCCTCACCCAAGACACCAAACATCTATCAACTGTTACTGGTGGTCAAGATTGTGAAGGAACGGGGAGAAGAAGCGCGGGAGATACTGGTGAACCGCCCTACCCCGCACAAGTTTATGATGGTGAGAGACAAAGATCCAAAAATGTAAAAACAGGGCAAAATGGACAAATACACAAAAGCACCTCCCCTGCCTCCGGAGACAGAGGGAGAAGTCCAGGAACTGCCGGACAATGCGGCCCTCCTCCAGGCTATCCATGCCTCCAGAGAGACCATTGAGGGGAGGATAGCAGAAATAAGATCAGAAGTGACCCTATTGCGCCAGGATATGCGTAACGTCTCAGACAGAATACCAGAAGCAGAAAGCCGGTTTCAGAAGTAGAAGACATGTCGCACAGCTTAAAATCTGACGTCTCCAGCTTAAAGGCGGCCATGAGAGAGGTGACATGGAAGGTGGATGACGCTGAAAATAGGGGAAGGAGAAACAATTTGCGCTTCATAGGACTGCCGGAGGGAGCAGAGGGCTCAGACCCGTGGGCCTTTCTGTGGGCGTGGCTTAAGTACTCCTTACCCGGACGCAAATTTCTCACCCTGTTTCATAAGCGAACAGGCTCATAGGATACCGACTGCGAGGGCGCCACCCGGGGCCCCCCCAGGCCACTGATAGCTCGTTTTCTGAACTTTCAGGATCGGGACTTGACCCTCAAAGAGTCGCGGTAAACGGGTGAGCTCAAACATGCAAACGCGAAAATCATGGTCTTCCCTGACTACTCAAGTGAAGTTCAGAAGCAGCGGTGCACATTTGATACGGTAAAAGTGAAGATCAGAGCTTTACAACTCCAGTGCATGCTGCTCTTCCCACCTAAACTAAAGGTCCTCTTCCAGGGCAAATCTCACTTCTTCCTGACCCCAGAAGAAGCATGGGCCTGGATTGAGGAGCGTCCCCCTCCGAGGCGTGAAACGGGAACCACCGGCTTGATATGTGGAGACACAGAGAAGAGCGGAGCCCAAACAACAGAGGGAAAAAAGGAGACGCATTCCAATAGGACTGCGACGAACCCGCTTGGGGACGCCATTGCAGAGGGCCCCCCATACATTGGCGAGAGGGCAGAGATCAGATTCTGATGGAGACTCGACACAAGCCAAAGCCAGTAAATTATGCTCCAACCAACGGGCCAGTTCCAACTCTGAACTCTCAGATAAAGAGTACCTAGCCGACACAGACAGTGATCATCCGCTTCTGAGAAACATTAATGGCCTGGAAAAATCAGACACTGAGAAGAGAAAGCCAGAGACGTTGCACCAGCGAGCGGACAAGACCGGCGAAGAAGGTCTAGATATGGGCTTAGCCACAGGGAAAAAAACAGTAACCGGCTCAGAAGCCCCCCCAGACACTAACACGCTCAGTTTAGCTGAGCAAACAGACTCCATCAAAGTTTATATCCTTTGGCCTGTTTGTGTGATATAACAAGATAGAGTGGGAAAGGGGTGGGACTACAGACCTGTCAGGCTATACCTGCGCCAGATTGTCATGTTGACGGTTCGAGGGATGGGCGTGGGAAGTGGGAGAGTGTGGGGTGGTGGAGAGTTGAGGGTACAAAGAGCTATAAGTAGATTAATAGGTTTTTTTTTCTTTTTCAGTCAGCGGTAGGAGATCTAAAGTCATAGATAGGGACAAGGGAGAAGAGACGAGTGGGAGGGTCCTCCCGAGGGTAGAGAGAGAAAAAGAGCTCATACATTTATTTATTTATTTATAAAGTTTTGTATAGCGCGAACATGACCCCGAAGGGTATCAGAGCGCTTCACATTTCGGAACGGGAAGAACATAGTACAGGGAAATGGCAAAGGGGGTAACAGAGAATAACTTATTTAGCTAATACCATAAAGTACCAAGATGAAAGCAAACAGTACTTAATAGGATATAACAGACAACCCTGAGCTTTACCGTTGATACACCCAAAAGAACGTAGTCAGAGGGTCATTGAGAAAGCAGACGAGCCATGACTAATTAAGGCAAGAACTTGTTCATTAGGATTATTTTTACTTCATGTTTGAAGGCAGCCATGGATGGGATTCTGCGGACATCCGGTGGGAGAGAGTTCCAGATCTTCGGAGCCGAACCAGAGAAGGCTCTGGACCTCGTTCTCTTTTTGCGAAAGGTCTGAGGTTTCAATAGGAGAGAATTTGCACTTCTTGATGGTCTACCCCCTCCAGATAGTTCTAGCTTTTGAGCCAGGTACATGGGGGTTTTGAAATGGAGGGCTTTGTGCGTCATACAGGCAATCTTTAGCTGTATTCTTGCTTCGTAGGGTAACCAGTTTAGAGATCTTAGGGCTGGGGATATGTGAGCATTTCTCTTTGTGCCCGTAATCAATCTGGCAGCAGCATTCAAGAAGGCCCTGAGAGGGGCCAAGGTATATTTGGGGAGGCCACAGAGCGTAGCGCTACCATAATCTAGCCTCAACAGGACAAGTGCTTGAACCACCTGCTTGAAGTCTTCTTGTGGAAGGAATGGTTTTAGATTTCTAATAATCCTCATTTGGTAGTTAGCACCCATGTTCAAGTGCGTGTCCAGGGTGATTCTGAGAGATTTAGCTGAATCAATGATAAGAGGGGCGCAGATGAAGGCAGTGAGGTGTTTCATCCAGAGGTCAATCTTGGGGGTGTGATTAGGAGGAGATATAAGAAGGAATTCTGTTTTGGCGGTATTGAGCAGGAGGTGATTCTCAGTTAGCCAATTTTGGGTATTCGTCAGGGTAGAACTGAGTGAAGTGAAGTCATCAGAAGAGGTGATTTTCAGATAAAGTTGCGTGTCGTCCAGATACATATGAAAAAGAATGTTCATGGAGTTTAGTGTATTCGCTAAAGGTTCCAGGAAAATATTAAAGAGTATGGGAGAAAGGGCAGACCCTTGAGGGACCCCATGAAGACTGTAGAAGGCTGGGAAAGGGAGTGATTCACCTTGACTCTTTGGGATCTATTGTGAAGAAAGGATGAGAACCATTGCAATACCAGGCCGGAAAGGCCCATCCTGTGTTCTAAAATGGCTAAGAGTTTGTCGTGATTAACCGCGTCGAATGCGGAAGAAAGGTCAAGGAGGATAAGGAGGCAAGATCCGTTTTGGTCAAGCATTTTTAAAATGTCATCCATAATGTGGGTGAGCGCTGATTCAGTGCTGTGGCCGCTCCAAAAACCGGATTGATGATGATCCAGGAGTTTGAAATTCTCAATGTGCGTGCAAAGTTGCGATTGCACGCATTTTTCTAGGAGCTTAGCCAGAGTGGGGATGTTGGAGATGGGGCGAAAGTTGTTGAGATCAGTTCTGTCTGCATTAGGTTTTTTAAGAATGGGTGATACCTGAGCTGCTTTTAGACATTCGGGGATCTTGCCTTGTGATAAGGAGGCATTGACAATCTTTGTCCAAAGGGGGATGAAAGCATCCTTAATTTCTTTGAAGACAATCAGTGGCAACAGGTCGCTGAAGTGATTAGAAGGGTTTATACTAATCAAGGTTTTATAGATGTCGTTTTCACTGAGAGGAGTGAAAGAGTCCCAAGTGGCCATGATCTCATATGATGGAAGAATGGCCTATTTAGATTCGAGGTCAGCACTGATGAGTTTAGTTTTCTCCATAAAATAAGCAGCCAGATCTTCGCATGAGGGTAGATGGTCAAGTGAGAGGGCCTTCAGTTCATGGAGTTCGTGCGAGAGAAGGTGCAATTGGAGAGATAACTTGTCCAGACGCGCAACCAGGTCTGAAAGTGGGTTCGAGGATAGAGGCTGAGGGGAGAGATCCGGAGTAGAGGAGGGACCTCGAGGGATGTCTCGAGGGGTGAGGTGGAAATGCGATGTACCGGGGGAGAGGGTGCCTCCTTATAATGCAGAGTCCCTGCTTGCTTGGTAAGAGTGTCAGTTATGTTGTGTATTGGAGGTGTTGAAGACATGGTTGTTCAGTCTTTAGTGTGCCTGCGACCCCCATAGTCCATCCTTGTTTATCGAGCAAGCGCCTTAACACCTTCGGGTGATTGTTTTGCGCTTTATAAATTTCCTTTATAAAATTTCCTTTTTCATTTCCCATGGAGGTTCAGTGTGTTAGGATGAGAGGATACCATTGAGGGCGGACTTTTGTGCTCCGTCATTAGAGAAGGCGAAGTTAGTGAGGCCCTGGATGGGAGAGCGTCTGAAGAGAGAAGAGGGGTTAAGGCATGAGAGGGCATCACGATTGGGGAAACGCCGAAAATCTGGCTTGCGATCGGTGCGATGGGTGATACATTAAGCCCGCCATCCAGATGTGTTGATGGTCGGTTGGAATGCGAGACTACTACAGGGGATTGAATCTCACCGAAATCTGCTGTAGAGTGAGTGGAATTATGAGAACTTGGAAAACTCCCAGAAGTGGGGGGAGGTGAGCTGGATAAATCCAATGATTTAGAAGGGTCTGGGAAGAGATCAGCAGATTTAGCAGTCACTGCTTTCTTGAGAGTAGGGAAAATATAGTCCATCTTGGCTAGATTGAACCTAGAGGCTTGGATTAGAATGATACCATTATTGTAGAGAGTGATGGTGGCATTAGCTTTGAGGAAAGGCGAGGGTACAGTTGTTAATTTGAGACCATGTGGGGTTTTCCTAGCGTCCTTTATTCGAAGCATAGAGTTAAAGACCTTCCGCCAGCATGCCCGTTTTCTAGTGTAGAAGATGAGGTCATTAGATAGAATACCCTTTTTTGCACAGATGTAGACGTCGGAGATTAGTGTTTCAGGTCTAGATTTGAGTAGGCGATGTTTGTGTTTTTTGTCGCATTTTTGGAGAGGTTAGGCGGATAGTTGATAGTGAAGGCATTGGATCCTGTAGGGTCAGGACTAATTTCCATTCTGAAACAGGCCAGCGGCGGGTAATGAAGAGGGAGTGGGACCAATTTACGTGTTCAAGGAGGTGATAGTGATTTTGATTCTGAGGAAGGTATAACTAAGTAGGCAGTGGTCAGAGTGAATAAGCAGCCACACTATGAGGGCGTAATTATGATGACTAAATTTAAGTCACTGGGTAAGACTACGAAAGACTTCAGGTTGCCCTGGGTGGGACTGGATAAATAAAATTTCTAATACAGGGCACTGTGAGAGGGACCCATTCCAAGATGTCCGAAGTTATTGGGTTGTGAGAAAGTCCTATCTTTAGCTTTAGTGCAAAGGGTTAAGGCACAATGAGTAGTCCTACTTTACTTTCCGTGTCCAAGATAACTCATAATAGTAGTCAAAAGGCTGGTCCTACCTCTCTTTTTAGAAAGGCCCAGACTTTGGAATAGTCACTGAAAGTCTAGACCTGTGTTGATCATCTCAGGATCTGGCGCCAGTGTGAAGAATGGATTCCTGAAGGGAATACAGCCCACCCAACAACAGGCAGCAATCTAGGAGGCGAGGAACCTCAAGAACTCGTACACCGGCACCATCTTGAAATGGGGACTCTCTACATGGAAGCACATCAGACAGCAGCCAGGAGGAGAGTCGGAAAGCTTCGCCGAATACCAATTGCCGTAAGCGGATCAAACAGCAAATCGAGAACTGCATTCAATGCAGCCCACTGGACTCTCAACTCGCAGCGAGTGCGGTCGACGAGATGCGTGCAGCCTCAAGCCTGCGTACCCACAAGCAGACAGGGGAGCCCACACAGACCGCCAGGGAGGCACCGGGTGCAGATCGTGAGGTGGACAGCCTCCTCCCATGCCGGTAAAGCGGAAAGAAGCGAAAGGCAACTCACTTGGGACACCGGACCACTGCAATGCCAGTCGAAGGAAAGGGACGCTCGCGTGACCACCGGCAAACTCAAAGGAATCCCCGGACGTAAATTCGATCCGCCGTCCGTCGAAGAGCGCAGAAAAGCCTCCCCTGGGACTCCTGCCAGCAACCAGCTCAGATCAGCACCCTCCAATCCGAACCGCACAGCGAGGCAGACACCGGGCACATCGAACGAATCCATCAGGTCAGTCTCTCCCAATGACCCTTCAATCAGGCCTCCGAGAGGGGGGATCCACACCCTGTGATCCCCAAAAAGAAGACAGGACTTCAAAACGGCATCCGCTGCCCACCCACACCTCCCTCTCAGAAATGATACAAGAGTAAAGGGTGGATGGAGGGGCATAAACAGGGATATTCACTTACAAGTGATCCCAAGCCCCGGAGCTTCGACAAGGAGCTCCAGCTCGTCGGCCATTTTGTTCTAATGACTGAGTTAGTCACTGGTCTGGTGCAGTAAGTTCTGACATATGAGTTTTGCTGTTTGCTTCAATAATGCGAATCGTCCAATAAATAGGCGTTCTAGAATGTTGCTTTTTTGATGATGTCAGCTTGGGTTTTGAGCTCTAATGTGACATCATTCACCGGATGGCCCCTTTAAATTCTGTGAAATGTTAAACTAAAAATACTCAGCAGATGCTTGTCTCAGCTGTGCTCCGTCATTGTCTCGCTCTGCCAGATATTCATGTCCTCCATGATTAGACAAATATCTAAAAACATGTCCTCTCAAGGAAGTATTTCCTGGCAACTGCACATAATGGGTGAGAAAGATTATACAGCCTTAACATGGAATGCCAATGGGCTAGGAAGCAAAGTCAAGAGAGGGCTAGTAACTAAATACCTCAAGAGACTCAAGCCAGACATTGTCTTCCTATAGGAGACTCATTTGATGGGCACACATTGCACCTTCTTAGGTAGAGGTATGTACACCACGGTCGCACACGTGGAATTTTCCTCCGGAGCAAGGGGGGTGGCGGTCCTAATTAAGAAAACGCCTCCCTTTCACATTACGAAAACCTGGAATGACCCAAATGGGACTTTTGTGGCGGTTCAGGGTACATGGGGACGGAGGGAGCTGACTCTCATTAGTATCTATGCCCCGCCGCGACTGCAAACCCAGACATTAGATGCTGTGGCTAAAATCCTATTAGAATCCTGCCCCTCCAGTCCACACACATAATTGGGGGTGATATTAATGACATGTGCGACCCAAATTTAGACTCCACACGCACAGGCATTGGGACCCGCATACCTACTGCTCTGGCTGAATTTACAAACTCCCTGGGTCTGACCGACCTCTGGTGCCGACATCACCCAGTCGCCCGCACCTATTTGTACTTCTCTGGGGCACACAGAGTCTTCTCCAGACTCGACTTCTTCTTTGCCCCCGCGGGAGAGGTTAGAAATATAGAGATGGTGTAGTATTTAGCAAGAGGAATCTCTGACCACTCACCACTTTGGCTAATGATAGGCGGGAGGAGGAATAGACAGCGCTCAGAATGGAGGTTGAATGCATGTGAATTATGCGACAAACCTCTACAGGGAGTAATAAAAACTGAGACCGAACTCTACGTTAGTGAAAATGAGGGCTCAGTGCCCTCGGCGACAACCCTATGGGAGGCCTATAAAACCTATGCGGGGTAGGATATAGGATGCTGTAGCACGGAAAAGGCGTGAGGAGGCCCAACAAATAGAGACACTAGAAAGAAAGCTCCTACAGCTTGAGATAGATGTAGACCCAGATGTCGACAGGCCCGGATACGCCAAATCACACTCACACGTAGAGAACTCTGAGCTTTGACAGAAAGGGAGGTGCAGACTCAAATTCAGGCCTCGCATCATTGACTCTACGAATCGGGAGACAGGGCAGGGAAACTACTGGCCTGGTTAGGCAGGAAAGATAGAGAGGCGAGATGGGTGGCCACGATACATGAAAATGAGGCGGTGCATATCGCAGCGCATACCATAGCAGGGGCATTTGCCTGCTCCTATAAGGGGATTTATGATGTCAGGCCACTAGCAGAAGAATCACAGATAGCTGCCTACCTTAGGGAGATAGAGACCCCCTCCCTGACCCGAGAAGACCGGGAAGTCCTAGATGAGGATATTACCCTGACAGAAGTATTAGATGCAATCAGCAGGCAAAAATCAGGGAAAACCCCAGGTCCAAACGGACTACGGGTGGAATACTTCAAACAAAATGCTAATTGCTTAGGTCCCGATCTACTAAATATGTATACGTATATGTACTGATTTATCTGCTGCCTTTGACACCGTCAAACACAACACCCTACTAAAACTACTGGAACAAAGAATGGGCTTATCAGGGGCCGTATTACAATGGTTCGCTTCTTTCCTCCAAAACAGATCCTTAAGAGTCAAAATGAATCAATCTCTATCTAAGTCACAAGCGATAACTCTTGGTGTTCCTCAAGGATCCGCTCTCTCCCCCATTCTCTTTAACTTATTCCTGGAACCACTATCAAACCTCCTAAAATCAGCTAACATCCACTACCATATGTATGCAGATGACACCCAGCTATATCTCAAAATTGCCTCTCCAGATGACATTATATCCTTCAACTCCATCCTACAAAATACACACCTCTGGCTCATGGTTAATCACCTCAAACTCAACGCTGATAAAACGGAATTTCTTCTCATCTCTCCACCAAATAACAACATCAAGATTGATCTGTGGCTGAATCATCTTACAGCCCTCAAATGCTCGCCCCACATCATAGATGCTGCCAGATCCTTAGGTATTACATTAGACAAACACCTAAATATGCAGGGTCACATTAGTGCTGCCACCAAAGGAGCAAACTACCAACTGAGCATTCTGCGGAAACTGAAACCATACCTGCCTCATGAAGATCTAAAACTAGCGGTCCAAGCCCTAGTATTACCCAGATTGGATTACGGTAGTGCCACACTATGTGGCCTACCTAAATACAAACTAGCACCACTAAGAGCCTCTCTCAATGCAGCAGCAAGACTCGTCATCGGAACTAAAAGAAATGCACACATCTCACCAGCCCTAAAAATCTTAAATTGGCTACCATATGAAGCAAGAATCCAACTGAAAATTGCCTTCATGACGCACAAAGCGTTACACTTCAACACCCCCAGTTACCTGGCCCAAAAGCTAGAAAAATCAGGGGGCAGCAGATCCTCACGAAGTGCCCTCACCTTGTTGCTGAAACCCCAATGAACCCACTAAAAGAAAACTGGGGCTAGAGCATTCTCGACGGTCGCTCTCAAGATTTGGAACTCTTTACCGCCGGACCTTCGCATAATTTCCTCCACCTACGCCTTCAAAAGAGAAGCCAAATCATATCTACTGACTAAGTTCTTACCCTAAGTCAACATATCGATGACATTGAATAGATTCAGATCGCAAATTCTTATGTAGACTATCCTGACTAGTACTGGCTTTATTATACTCCAACCACAGTTAGCCTAATCTTAATCGTTGATTTGTTTGTCTCTCACGCATATGTTTGCATGTTGATCAGACCAAGTGCTAATCGTGTTATCTCCATGTAAAGCGCTCTGATTCCTTTGAGGGTCACGTTCGCGCTATACAAAACTTTCTAAATAAATAAATGCAGCGCGTGGGAGGGATCACTTCCCACAGACCTCTGTGATGCTTCCATAGTGGTAATCCATTAATCAGGGAAGCCACCTGAGTACTGTAGGTCATATCGCCCAATCTCACTGTTTAATGCTGAAACCAAAATTCTGGCCTCTATTCTAGCGACTCAACTGATAGCGGTGATCTCATCCCTCATCCACCAGGATCAATCAGGCTTTATGCCCAAGAGAGCCACATGCCTCAATCTCCGTCACTTGGCCAACTGGCTAGACCCGGTGAAAGATAGGCCCATCCCACAACTATTTCTTTCCTTAGATGCGGAAAAGTCCTTTGACACAGTTCACTGGCCTTTCATACGCCAAGTCTTGGTAAAATTTGGCTTCGGGCAAAGTTTCATGACTTGGGTGGACCTACTCTACAATAACCCAAGAGCCAAAGTCCGAGTTAATGGGACACTATCCACAGACTTTCCAATAAAAAGAGGAATAAGACAGGGTTGCCCTTTGTCCCCCCTGCTATTTGCCCTGATATTGGAGCCACTGGCATGTCTGAACAGAGCTCATCCTGGGATAAGTGGTTTCCAAGACAATGAAAGATGCTTTAGAGATGAACGGATCTCGCCTTATGTGGATGATATCCTACTTTACATAACTAACCCTGATGAGACACTCCCACTAATACTGCAACTGTTTAAGGAATTCAGCGAACATGCGGGTTACAGTATAAACTGGGACAAATCAAACTTGTACCCAGAGGGAGGTACCATTGACGCACGCACAATACCGGGACATCTCCCTGTCACTAAGGAAGGGTTTAAATACCTGGGATTGTTCATTTCCTCAAACGAGATGGACTGCCTACAGAAAAAAGTCAAGTGGGTTATCGCAGAATTCTGAGATGACGTTGCCAGATGGCTGCGACTCGCTTTGACGTTGCTAGGTAGAGTAGCTATGTATAAAATTATCACTCTCCCTAAGCTACTCTACATCCTACAGAGCACATATCACAGAATTCCAGGAGCAATCTTTAACATAATCAACGATGAACTCTACACTATTGTGGAATGGGGGTCACCCGAGAGTGCCGTTACAGACACTACAACGCAATCAGTACAACGGAGGGATTGCACTCCCAGATATACAGTCCTACTACAGGGCCACGCAGCTCTTGTAATCAACGAATGGAGGCGGAGATCACCCAACGTATGCTCTGGAAAGGCTACAGTTCCAGAACCACACTTACCTTCACTACATCTATGGAGGCTCAGGCACTCGAGGCCTGCTGCTGGCCACACAGAGATCAATTGAGGCATGGAAGGGGGCATAGAGACAAATGCGATGGGACAAGAAACTCACAAGGGCGACACCACTATGGGAGGGCAAGAGACTACCCGAAATATCCGGACTGCGGGGTTTTAGGAAGTGGGACATGGTGGGGATTTCCACTGTGGGCAACATCTTCCAAGGTGGCGACCTAATCCCCTTCTCGGCGCTGCAAGCCGAATATCAACTCACATACTCACAAAAATATAAATACCTCCATCTGCAGCATGCCTGGAAAACGGAAAAAAAGACACAACTGACATCCGCGAATATGCACCACTTGAGGGTAGATTGCTACAAGAGGAAATACCTTCCAAGGCAGTCTCTTGGACATATAAAACTCTAATCAATAACATGCCCGATAAGCTGAAGTCCCTACGGTCCAAATGGGAAGACACCACTGGTCCGTTAGCAGACATTGGTTGGGAGGGGGCTCTGATGCATCCAAGAGAGGTGGCAATTAAGCTACGTCTACGACTAATATGATACAAGATCCTACACAGGGTCTACTTTGATAGGGCCCAGCTACACGCCATGGGAGAGCGGAGTCGCCCAATTGCCTACGCTGCAATTCAGAAAGAGGTATATAAATACATACATTATGGGAGTGGCAATATGTCCAGAGCTATTGGGCCCGAATATTAAAAGAAATGAATGATATACTAGAAGTGCAGGTCCCTTTGGACCCTAAATATGTATTGCTGGGCATAACCACGGAGATTGATCTTCCTAGATACAAACTGCTATTAAGTAATCTAGGGCTGATAGTTGCCAAAAGGGACATTGCCAGGAAATGGGGAGCTTTGCAAGTGCCCATGCTAAAGTAGTGGAGAGCTGGTATGGACCTATATATGGGGGCAGAGAAGACAACATATGCAGCCAGAGGCTGCCCCAAAAAGTTCACGAAGATCTGGGCTCCATGGCTGAGCTTCTATTGCCTAGAAATAGAAGGGATGGGAACCAATACCATGCGCCTGCCCACACAAGAATAAAATACAGTCAGTAACTTCCATCACGTCATATATACATCTTAGCAGGAAGGAACCATTGCTAGCGGCGAGAAGGGGAAGGAGAGGGGGATGTGACTCCTGGAACATATTCTTGTACCCTTGTTTCTTAGAGAAGATTATTGAATGTATTGATGCAAGATGGTCTATGTACAATGAATCTCTTACCAAAGTATTGACTGAAGTTTTTGTGGTAAATGAAAATGAAAAGAAAAATAATAATAAAAAAAAAAAGGAGTCAGTTTGTGCCACCTGTGAAACTCAGGAAAAGAATTATCAATATTGCCCATTAGGGGCACCTGGGCAGGAATATGACCAAGAGACGAGTGCGCCAATCGTTTTGGTGGCCTGGCATGGATAGAGTAGTTACCACCAACAGGGGCAGCCCTAAGACCTGAGCCTGGGGCAAAATAAAGACTAAAATGCGAACAGAGGTTCAAGTTAAATCTCATATGGAGTGTAAAATACAAAGTAACAATACCAAAGAAGTAAACCGAAAAAGATGAAGTCGAGAAAAAAGGAACAGAAAAAAGGAGAAAAAGGAAAAGAGTAAAGAAATGTGACAAAATTACAAAAAATTGAAAATGATAACAAAAGTGCCTAAATTTTTTTTAAACAAGTGGTGCCCCTACACAGATTCGATTATTATATGTATGTAGAAAATTTATTAATAAGACAATTATAATAGCAACAGTAAAACAATAATGGCGCTCAACAAGTTACACAAACAACCATTAAGACAATGTACTGTGTAAACATAAAAAGGTGGCTGAGGAAAAAACTACATATTTGTGGTATGAACAAGACAGAAACAACAAATAGCAAAAATGCGTCCTCTTCAATCAGGGCCACATGTAGGCATTGACGGCGTTTCGACCATATTAGAATTAGATGGTCATCATCAGGACAAACAATAATGAATACCAGAGCGTCCAATTGGAAATTCGATAAAAGTCTATGAATGATAAATCCGCAGCATGGAAATAAATGAGTTCCAAACAACTCCAAATCAAGGTGCTTCAAACCAGAGATACTAAGGCGCTCTTTCTGCCATAATTTGTATTTTAAAACTCGTGTATATATGTGTCTCTTAGGATCACACTGTGGCAACACCAAATAACCAATTACGTAAGCAGCCGGTCCACGAGTCAAGCGAGGCTGCTCGATCTACGAGCAAATCAATGGATGCAGGCCACAATGTTAATTTAGGGTCCCACCGAGCGAGCCAAACTGCCCCCGCTAAAAGCTAGTCGGTCAGAGTTCCGCCATGCCGATGAAGTAACTGCCCGTACAGGATTAACATTGTGGCCCGCATCCATTGATTTGCTCGTAGATCGAGCAGCCTCGCTTGACTTGTGGACCAGCTCCTTACATAATTGGTTATTTGGTGTTGCCACAGTGTGATCCTAAGAGACACATATATACACGAGTTTTAAAATACAAATTATGGCGGAAAGAGCGCATTAGTATCTCTGGTTTGAAGACATTGAGGATGTAGTGAGAGAATGCTATGCATGTGCGAACAGTGACAAACTTAAAATTTTGAGCTAACCCCCCCTGGCTTGAATGGTTCTGCCCAAAAGGCCTTGGGAAAGAGTAGCGATTGATTTTTTAGGTCCGACATCTAAGCTAGGGACACGGAGTAAGTACATGATGGTTCTGGTGGACTACCATTCTAAGTGGTTTGATGTTGAAACCACTGATTGTATTGACACAGAGAAGGTAGTAGGATTTTTAGAGAGGGTATTTATGAATGAAGGTATCCCTAAAATCCTTGTGTCAGACAATGGAGTGCAATTGGTATCCAGGAGAATGAAATAATTTTTATGCAAACAGGGAATCAAGCATGAAAGGGTGGCTTTGTTTAGACCCCAACCCAAGTAGAGAGTCTAATGGGTTATCTTGGTGTGAAGAGTTGAAGAAATTGGTGTGGTCCTATAGTGTAACACCTCGTTCGGTGATAGGAGTATCACCGTTCATCTCTCTCAAAGGGAGGTAACCTGGCTTAAAGGAGGTGCCAGTGTGGTAGAAAAACAAGGATTGCGTGTGGGTCAACCGTGCTGCTGTGGAGAGTGACGTAGCTCAAAAACAACTTGTAGCTATGGAATACTACAATGTCAGGAAGGGTGTCAAAGTACCTGACATAAAGGAAGGTGATTGGGTTGTAGTCAAGAGAGGTGGCATTGTTACTAAGGGCGAAAGTAAATTTTCTAAACCAATATAAGTAAGAGCAGTAAAGAAAAATGTTCTCATTTTGGCTGATGGTTCGGCATGGAGTGGGGGAATGTGTACAAATGTCGAAGTTCCCAGCCTATTCTTTATAATGGCTGTAACGTGTGAATTTGCTTCATCACCTGTACATCATCGTTGGTGAGCATTGCCATTCATGGGATCAGTTATTGTGTTGTTACATTGTATTAAGGCCTGTTCTTTTCTGTAAAATGTTTGTGTACATTTTTGTTGTATATAAGGGTGAAGATGTGTAGAGTTGTTAAAACTCTCTTAGGAATATGGAATTCAGAACCTATGTGATGGTGGTGGAATGTTTATCTTTGTAGTGAGAGGTTGGAGCTGGGAAGTTGGTGGAGCAAGCTGGAGGTATCTGACGATGAATAAAGAAGTATAAAGAGAACTTTCCTACATTTTTCCTGTGTGGATTCCTACAAAGGCACCTTGGGAAACTCTGCAATAAGGTTTTGGAAGATTGAGAGAAGTAGCAACCATCACTCCATCACTTCATTTATTCAGATAAGAGAACTGAGAAGTTAAGTGTTCTAGTTTAGTTAGTAACTTCTACTGAAGATTAATATTTTTTTAATGTATGCAACTTGTCAGATGGCAATATCGGCATAGGAAAACCCCCCCCCTAGTGGTCAATATAGTTACAGAGGGTAGTAGGACAAGGATATAACTAACTGATACATACACTTTGATAAGTGGCTTGGTGCTGCAAAAGTTAACATCCTGAAGCAATAAGACAGACCTAGTCAATGTTGTTCCCACTCTGTTAGTGGGGTATTGTTTGGGTATAAGTAAAGTAAGTAACCTAGCAAATAAATAATTATATGGCAAGGGACTTTAGAATCACCCTGGGAAAGACTAGGGGGAAAATTCGATGTACTGTTATGTGACTGTTCAGAAAGCAGCTTTTTGTCAATTAAAAAAAAAAACAGGCTGCACTAAAACCAGTTTAAAAGACAAAATATATGAATAAACAATTCCCATGTATTTTTTTAACAAACAAAACCCACCCTCTCCACCCACAACAGGCCCACCCCTCTCCCTAAACAAATAAATATAATGCCCCCACCAATGTCCCACCAGTCCAAAAGTCCAAATTTGCCACAAATGATCTTCCTAATTCTTACCCTCTCCTCCCACAACAAAAGTCCCTCCCACCAAAAAAGTTATATTAAACAAAAAGGGCCTACACTGAACCACAGCCCCTGAACATCCGCCGCCCACCACCCTCACGGATCAACTCCACTGGCATCTAATCAACACTCACTCAATCCACACTTATGGCAGCGAAATCTGGGACACCATCCCCTCCCTCATGCCAGACCTTGTCTTCCTCACTGAGAGGTGGCTCAAACCATCATCAATACATGACATTGCCACCACTACACCATGCGGATACAAGATGATCCACTGTGACCACACCAACAAGCAAGGCGGTGGAATAACCATCATTCATAAAGAGAGCATCAAATGCACTAACACTGCAGACACCATAACCCGCATCATGGAACACCTCAATTTCCAGATCAACACCAACTGTAAAACTACCATCAGAGGCACCCTCGCCTACAGACCCCCTGAACCCCACCCTGCCTTCTGTGAGGCCATCGCGCACATCATTACCACTAGCCATTGACTCAAAAGACTTCCTCTTCTGAGGGGACCTCAACTTCCACCTGGAAGACCCCATCGATACCAACACAGCCAACCTCCTAGAGATAATGAAAATCCTTGGACTCTCCCAGTGAGTCAACGACCCCAGCCACATCGCCGGACACATTCTGGATCCCATATTCTCAGCAAGCACGAGGATCAGGTAGAGCCATGCCACCGAAGTCACCTGGGCTGACCACTCAATTGTCCACTTCTACATCTCCTCCACTCCCAGCCCTACTGCCATCCCCGTCAGCACCCCTCACAAGAGCTGGAAGAAAGTAACAAAAGACCTCTAGACACTCACCCTCAACTCACCCTCAACTCCTCACTGCCTGACCCCACCTCCAACCCAGAGGAGGCCATCAAAAAGGTCAACACCTAGATCTTCAACTGCGCCAACAAAGTCACACCCCTCAAACCTCCCAAACCCAACAGACCCCCAACCACACCAACTGGTTCACAGACCAACTCAAAGCCTCAAATCGCAACTGCAAAAGAATGGAAAATATTTTGGTGCACTAGCAAAACACCCTCTGACAGAGAAAATGTCAATCAAACACTACCACTCACAACTGAAGAAAGCCAAGAAGGACGCCCTCAACACCCATCTGGAGGTCAGCTCCAACCACAGCAAGGAACTCTTCTGTATCATCAAGGAGTTCTCGAACCCCCCAGCAACCGCAAATGCAATCACCCATTCCCAGGACCTCTGCGATGTCCTCGCAGAGTTTTTCCACAACAAAATTACAACCATATATAAGCACTTTCACCTTCAACCACCCCTAGCCATCCTCGAAGTACTACCCATCAGCAAAGAGCATAACCTAACCACTATCACTACGTGGGACCCACTCATACCCCAGTCCACCGCCACCATCATGGGGTCCATACACTCAGGAGCCAACAGAGATACTTGTTCCCATCACATGTTCAATAAAGGAATCATCACCATCAGCAAAGAACTCACAACCATCCTCAACACCTGCATCAACACCACCAACTTCCCAGCTGTCTGGAAGCAAGCAGGGCTGGACTGTTCCCATGAGGCACAGGGTCAAGACTGATTTGCATATAGCTGTGTCTGAACTGGGGTGGCGAAGTGAGCTAAAGAACGATGATGGATTCAACCCAGATCTGTGACTGGGGGTGAGTGTCTGAAAAGTTTCAGCGCTCCGTCCATCATCTCCTTGTGTTTGCTTTGTTCGCCCTAAGTTGGCAGGGAATGCCCAGACGTGGGTCCCTTGCTCACTTTGCCACTGGATTCAAGCTAGCCTGGCTGATGAGGGCTATTAGCCCGAAACCGGTCCCAGGATGCTTGTTTCCGGTCCAGGGAAGACATGGCTTGG
The DNA here is from genome assembly GCA_963921515.1 of Calotriton arnoldi. NCBI lineage: Eukaryota > Metazoa > Chordata > Amphibia > Caudata > Salamandridae > Calotriton > Calotriton arnoldi. Next base: position 108,016 of record CAWUFW010005961.1, on the reverse strand, counting down.
CAGTTCGGGCTGGACTGTTCCCATGAGGCACAGGGTCAAGACTGATTTGCATATAGCTGTGTCTGAACTGGGGTGGCGAAGTGAGCTAAAGAACGATGATGGATTCAACCCAGATCTGTGACTGGGGGTGAGTGTCTGAAAAGTATCAGCGCTCCGTCCATCATCTCCTTGTGTTTGCTTTGTTCGCCCTAAGTTGGCAGGGTATGCCCAGACGTGGGTCCCTTGCTCACTTTGCCACTGGATTCAAGCTAGCCTGGCTGATGAGGGCTGTTACCCCAAAACCGGTCCCAGGATGCTTGTTTCCGTTCCAGGGAAGACATGGCTTGGCAGTTCGGGCTGGACTGTTCCCATGAGGCACATGGTCAAGACTGATTTGCATATAGCTGTGTCTGAACTGGGGTGGCGAAGTGAGCTAAAGAACGATGATGGATGCAACCCAGATCTGTGACTGGGGGTGAGTGTCTTAAAAGTTTCAGCGCACCGTCCATCATCTCCTTGTGTTTGCTTTGGAAGCAAGCAGAGGTCAATCTGTTTCTAAAAAAACCTCCACAGACCCAGCAGAACTCAAAGACTACCGGCCAATTTCCATTTTCCCCTTCCCAGCCAAAGTTCTAGAAAAAGCAATAAACATTCAACTAACCAACCACCTTGAAACCAACAAACTCCTGGACCCCTCACAGTCAGGCTTCCACACAAACCACTGCACAGAGACAGCCCTCATCGCAGCCGCGGATGAAATCAGAACTCTCATGGACAAGGAAGAAACCGCAGCCCTGAACCTGCTCTACCTATCCGCAGCTTTCGACACTGTCTCCCACTACTCGCTCCTACTTGGCCTCCACCAGATGGGAATCCAAGGCAAAGCCCTCAGGTGGATTGCTTTCTTCCTCACAGGAAGAACCCAAAGCATCCGCCTCCCCCTTTCTCCTTGGGCCCAAAAAACATCATCTGCAGAGTCCCCCAAGGTTCATCTCTAAGTCTAACGCTCTTCAGCACTTACATGGCCCCTCTAGCCATCCTGGTCAAAGCACATGAGATGAACATCATATGTCCCACGCTGATGGCACACAGCACATCCTGTCCCTGTTCGCAGACCCCACCACCACCAAAGGAAACTTTCACAGATGTATGACCGACATCACCAGCTGGATGCAGAGCAATTGTCTCATGCTCAGCACTGACAAAACAGAGGTCATTATCTTTGGGAGCACCACCTCCCCCTGGAGTGACACATGGTGGCCAACCGAACACAGCCACGTGCCCTCACCCATAGAACACTCAAGAAACCTAGGCATCATCCTGGACAGCAAGCTCTTGATGAGAAACCAGATAAACACTATATCTTCGGCATGCTTTCACATCCTTCGCATGCTGAAGAAAATCGTCACGTGGCTTCCCACTAACACTAGACGCATGGTCACCCAGGCACTTATCACTCGCCACTTGGACTAAGTCAACATCCTCTACGTAGGGATCATCACACAACTTCTGAACAGACTGCATATTTTGCAGAATGCAGTGGCAAGACTCATCCTCAACCTCCCGAGATGAACCCACATGACCCCTCACCTCAAGGCACTACACTGGCTCCCTGTAAACAAACGGTGCCAGTTCAAACTACTCACCCACACCTACAAAGCCATTCACAACTCGGGTCCCGCCTACCTCAACCACCAGACAACTGCGCTGCACATCCCTCCACCTGGCCCACAACCCGTGCATCAAAAGAAGCATGAGCGGCAGCCGTGCCTTCTCCCATGTGGCCGTCAAACACTGGAATGACCTCCGTCTGCAACTCCGTTAAACACCTACCCTTCAAGACTTCAGAAAGAAACTCAAAACCTGGTTGTTCGACAGATAGCCTGCAGCAGCAGCACACCCCTCCTCCAGTGCCTGGATAGCCTCACGGGTGATAAGCTGCACTTAACAAATCGTACTGATTGATTGATTGAATTTGGATATGGATGTGTCTCACCTCACAGCGAAGCAGTGCCAGCTCCCATAGGATGCAGTGGAAAAGGCAGTCGCTGGATATTGATGGGGGGGCAGCAGTGGTGGATCCCAACTGCCGGTGCCGCTGGTGATGGTGTGGCTGGGCTGGAGGCGCTGGCAGCTGGCTGGAGGTACTGAGGGCATGTCTCCGCCTCCTTCTCCAAAGCCACCAGCCAGCAATATTTAGCCTGGATGGTCTCCATCCAATGGCACTGCTGTTGGGCTGCTATCTTCTGCCGTGATGGTGGAACTGCAGGATTAGCTATATCAAGAAATAAAAAAGACAAATTGTAAATAATGCTTGCCAAACACTTCTTAATATATTGGCACAGTAGCAGAACATTGCTGGTCCCCTAGGGCCATTGGAATTTTTGATGTGATTAGTCACAGGGGCACATTTTGCTTGCACATGCATCACATTAAGCACTGACCTCGAGGAATTGAGCCAGAATACCACCAGAATAAAAAAGATTCTTTTCGTTTAAAGGATTTCATAGCAAAAACTGCCTCTCATTAATGAGTAAGGCATATATGCAGCACAATTAAGAGTATTTTATTATTTTTGTGCAACATTAATGGAGGCATGCTAGCGTCGGGTCTGGTACTTTCTATAGGCTGCAGCTGTGGCAGCTGTAATGGACAATTTATTATCTCATTTTAATTCCAATTGCCCTTCTCTTTCCTGACTGCCTTTCAACTCTACCCTGACTCCGAAGAGGCACATAAATAATAATAATACAACCTCTCACACGTCATATTGACCCGAAAATAATGTCTGCCGTAAGTAGAGTGAAAAAACGATGCACTGCAGTACAGGGAAGGAAACGGGATATATATTTTATTTGGCATGTTCGTCACAGAATATCCCATCGCCAAACTCTAAATCAGGCACTTAGTCCCACTTTACTCCCTGGCCTGGCCCTTCACCACAAATTATTTTTAACAAATACCTTCACTTGGCAGTAAGGAAAGTTACTCTACTATAGGTAAGTTAGAAGGATTAAACTAGGTAGAGGTTTTGCTATATAATAGTGGGGTATCACTGATCACCATGTGTTAAGCTTTTGCTTAGTCAGTCACTGTAGTTGACGAATGACGAAAGGGAAACATTTGAACAGGTGTAAATCCATCATGGAAGTCATGATATGTATATACATAAATCACTTGGTCAGAAAAATGTGGCACATGCCAAGAATGGATTTAAAATTGTTTTGGTAGGAAGTGACAGAACTTAGGAAAGAATAATGGAGTGAAGTACTAGTAGGAGGTGACTGAGTGGGAACTGGGAAACACACCTTGTTTTCGGTTTGTAATGCATTGCAACCCTTCTAATGCCGCATTAACTGAAGCAGATGCACATTGCACAGCCAGTACTTCAGTGCCGAATTGAACCATGCTGCAGTTAGGTCATGGATGGTGAAATGCCATGGGCAGGGAAGTGATGAATGATGATGGGTGGGATATCTGCCTTGCTCAACAGATACAGTATACTTAATTTGTCAATAAGCAAGCAAAGTGACTTACCATCATCTGTCCCTGCCACTGCTGGGACTCCTCCTGTTCCAGCCTCCTCTGTCGCATTGGCTCTGCCGGCCCTGGCACTGGTGGCCTGTGCGACTTGAAAAATAATTACACATTTTAGATACCAGATTCACCTCTTAAGAAATTATTATTATTTTTGAACAAACTACCACAGCAATACCTCACTACAGTTGAGTTAGCAGTATGTTCTGTTGAAAATATCACTTTGGGAGGTATGTTGATTGACAGGTTAGAAAATCCAGGTAGTCAAGCCAACCAAAAACTTTTCGTAATGGAGGGACAGAGGGAGCTATGATGACTCTGAGTCATTTAAGCGCAATGAAGGGGGGGAATGGTCAATGAAGGACATATGGTCTTTGGTCGGCAAATACAATGGGAACTCATACTTTTCTGCCATGCTGCACTGCCGTGGAAACTGCTGGTATACTGTATAAATGAATGATAACACTACATTGGGGGGGTTCATGACCATGACCACTTTCTTGTTTTGACTCTTTGAGCATGAGCAAGAAAGCCTTCTCAACACACATGTGCAGTGGATAATATCTTACTTGGGCCTGCAATCTTCACAGTACCAAAAATCTGTTCTCTTAGTTTTACAATACCACAAGACATGGACGACTGGAAACGTGCAGAAGTCAAGCCCCTCCTCAAAGAGCCATCCGCAGACCCAACGGACCTCAAAACTACAGACCCATCTCTCTCCTCCCCTTCCCAGCCAAAGTCACTGAGAAGATCATAAACATCCAGCTCACGAACTTCATCGAAGCTAACTCCATCCTCGACTCCTCCCAATCCGGAATCCGCAGCAACCACAGCACCGAGACCGTCCTCCTAGCTGCCACAGACGACATCCGCACTCTCCTCGACCAGGACCACATGGCATCTCTCATCCTACTAGACCTCTCTGCAGCCTTCGACACCGTCTCCCACTGCACACTCACCACCAGACTCCACAACGCCGGCATTCAGGGAACCGCCCTCGACTTAATCCGCTCCTTCCTCACCAGCCGAACCCAAAGAATCAGACTCCTGCCCTTCCTCTCCGAACCAACAGAGATCAGCTGTGGAGTACCCTAGGGATCATCACTCAGTCCCACGCTCTTCAATATCTACATGGCCCCCCTCGCCACCATCGTCAGACAGCATGGACTCAGCATAGTATCCTACGCTGAGGACACCCTGCTCATCCTCCCCCGCACGAAGGAACCCTACTCCACCAGACTCAGCTTCCAGGAAGGAATGAAAGACATCACATCCTGGATGAGCAGCAGCTGCCTGAAGCTCAACTCAGAGAAGACAGAAGTCCTCTTACTCAGACCCACCCCGTCCGCATGGGACAGCACCTGGTGGCCCACCACCGTCGGCAACGCCCCCCCACACCCACGGACCACGCCCACAACCTCAGCATCATACTCAACTCCTCCCTCACCATGACCTGACAGATCAATGCTATCTCCTCCACATGCTTCACACCTTCCGCATCCCCTGCAAGACCTTCAAATGGATCCCCCCCGAATACAGAAAGACAGTCACCCACGCACTCATAACCAGCAGACTGGACTACAGAAACGCCCTCTATGCCGGAATCAACAAATCCCTGCTCCAAAAACTCCAGACCATCCAGAACACCGCTGCCAGACTCGTCCTCGGGATCCCACGACAAGACCACATCACCCAGCACCTAAGAGACCTCCACTGGCTCCCTGTCGAGAAGAGAGTGACCTTCAAGCTCCTCACTCATGCCTACAAATTCCTCCACAACACCGGACCCCAATACCTCAACGAGAGAGTCTCCTTCTACGCACCCAAGAGAAGCCTCCGCTCTGCCAACCTCGCCCTTGCCGAAACCCCCCGCATCTGCAGAGCCAGAACGAGTGGAAGAGCCTACTCCTACATCGCGGCAAAGACCTGGAACAAACTCCTGCTCAATATCAGACGCTCACCCACTCTGCAAGCCTTCAGGAAGAGCCTCAAGACCTGGCTTTTTGGGTGAGATGGAGCTGCACGATTCCCTCCCCCCAGCGCCTTGAGACCCTCACGGGTGAGTAGCGCTCTTCACAAAGGCCTGATTGATTGACATATAAGGGGAGAGGGAAAGCTTACTAAAAAGCAGAAGAAAGCTACAGACAGGAGGAAGTAAGCTATAGAAACATGAGATATAGAAAAATAGAATAATGTAGGGATAACAAGATTTTAACAAACATTAGAAAGAGGAGTTGAAAAAAAGGAGACAGTATGAAAAACAAACAAGGCAAAATTCTTCTACTAATGGAGTGAGGTAAAAGTTAGGGAAATATTAATAACAGGAATTACTGGGTTCAGCAGAACCATCTGCTGTGGCTGCGGCGCTGGTGGTGGTGGTTCCACCCGCCGCGGTACAGGTGGTGGCAGCCCTTTCACCCTGCTGTGATGCCCTCTTGCCCTTGGGTGCTGATATAAGAAATGAAGAAAATAAAAAGAAATAGATCAGTGGAACAGTTAATCTCCAAAAATATTTTGACAGGCAGATGCAGTATCATTGCACTTTTCTAAATCAGCCTATTGCCCTATTCCTAATTTCCTAAACCTAAGATCTATTTCTAATTTCCTAAACCTAAACTACATTTTGAACTACTTATGCATTGCAACAAATGATCTTTGCTTCTCCACCCCCGGTGGCGTAACACAGGCCCCCACAGCCCCTGCGGTGTGGGTGGGGGGGCCCTTGAGATTCAGGGGGCCCACTCAGCACAGTACACAGGCCTAGGAGCTCCGGATTAAATCCAGAGCAGGAGCCCCTCCATGTACCTTGCAGGGGGGTCCCCTCAACTTTTGTTACGCCATTGCCCACCCCCTTTGATGGGTCGACTCATTCTCCTTTTTCAATGCATACTACCCATCACTGGGAGATTGGGACCGTATGAGCTACATAAAGAAAGGTACAGAGAAAGCTAATTCCCTGATATACTGGTTTTAGTGGCAGAACAGAGGAGTCTGCATTACTTGTTAAATAATCAGCCCAAGTGAGCACCAACTAGTATAAGTAGGTAGCGCTGAACACCTGGCTAGCTCAAGCAGGATCAGACATTATTTGTAAGGGAACTTAACTCACCTCTGAGTGTGAGCAGCATGCTATTTGAATAAATAAATAGTAGCATTTTTAGAAAACAAAAAATAATTACTCACGAGCCCTGCAACCTCGACACCCAGCAGGTCGTTCAGGTCTTGTTCCAGGTCTTGTTTCCGAACTATTTGGTCTGCCCGGTGGTGCGTAAACTGCTGTGTAGCACGCTGCAACCCTGTGCTACGACGCACACACCGGTGCACTCTCCCCCACAGCAGCTGACAGTCCTGCAGGGCATACCATCTCCCAGGCCTACTGCCAGCATGGAGGGGAAGTGGCGCTGCACAAAAAAAACAGGCAGGTCCACATCTGCCTCTGTAAAAATGGGGTAGGGCTGCACCCGGAGCTGCGCCAGTGATCACAGAGTGTGCTACTTGCCACACTGGCGCTGCCGCTTGCTGCCTGTTCTGCCATGGGGCCTGGTGAAATAAAAAAAGAAGTAGGACAAACAAAGCAGAAAGGAAGAACTAAAGGAAGTGGAACACAAGGAAGAAAGGAAAAACAAAAAAAGTACAAAAAGTCGCAAAAACGAAAAAAAAGACAAAAATGGAAAATACACACACTGAAAGTCATACACTGATAAAAAATAAGCAAATGAGGGGTGGATGAGTGGGATATGGGGAGGATTGGCACTGTTTGAAATACATTGAGAAAGGCCCAGCACCATGCACAGAACAGCAGAGAAGTATTTAGGAAGACAAGGGTGCCCCAATATATGAACCTGGGGTAATATGTAGTTTAAAGGAACAATGGTTCTAGAGTGGCCTAAAAGGTCCAAGGGAAGTAACCCTGTAAAGGGCACTGAGATAAGTAAAGGAATAGAAACTTAATTCATAAAAGAGAGCAGTAGGAAATATAACGAGGGACATATAGGTCAATGTATGACAAATATTTATTACACAATGAAGGTATTCAGGTGCTCACACAGTAAGTGACAATAAGCGTGACGTGAGAAGTGAGGGTGAACTTAAAATAATGACATCGCATTGACAACAGAAATAGAAGCTCCTTTAAAGATTTTTACAGAGTATAAGGAGTTCATGTTGTAGGGAGTCGATGTCATTATTTTAAGTTCACCCTCACTTCTCACGTCACGCTTATTGTCACTTACTGTGTGAGCACCTGAATACCTTCATTGTGTAATAAATATTTGTCATACATTGACCTATATGTCCCTCGTTATATTTCCTACTGCTCTCTTTTATGAATTAAGTTTCTATTCCTTTACTTATCTCAGTGCCCTTTACAGGGTTACTTCCCCTTGGACCTTTCAGAACAGCAGAGAAAGCAGATAAAACCAAATGGCCACGCCCATGTGCCGTTTGTGCTGAGTTTTCAGTGCAGAATGCGCTACTGGCCTGAAAAAGCCATGCGAACAGGCAGACAAGCATTTTTCTGTCCGTTTGTGAAGTTCCACGGAATCTCACTGAGTTTTTGGGGAACTCCGCAGAATTCCGCGAACAAAAGTCCTCTTGTTCCGCCCAGGCCTAGTTGCCACTGACATATTCACTTGTTCTACATCTCAGGGAGTCAAAGATTACAGTGTGCCAGTCGGCCTAGATGCAAAAGTCCACGTAGTTGTTGTGGGATCAGTGGCTGTTTCTGAAAAAGGTGCGATAGTAATGGTGCATTGTGTATGAATACTTGTTTCTCCAGGATCCAAACCATGCTTGAAAGCATCTGCCAACTGGGGATTCTGTACTAGGCGTTAAACATACTCTGTATCAGTGAATAATTCAAACGGTAGTAGTCCGCTCCTGTCCAATACAAAATTCTTTTGAATGTTGCAGAGACGCATGGCCGTCATCCACACCCCTAAGACCACAAATCACCACAACTTTGTTACTTGCAAGGGTATTCTACTTGAAGGCCATGCCCCTTGTGACATTGCATCCACCACCAAACAGAGGTGAAAATCTGGATGAGATGGAATCCATCCCACCCACTGCTGCCAAGGTCTCACTGGCCTCAGAACTGATAGCTTGTCTCCACAGCAAGCAGAGACAGTCGGCAAAGCATGTGGACCCAGATCATTTTGACAGAGAACCTGCGAATGACACCACATTCTTTATGAGGTATTTCTTTGGGCCCCAGCGGAATAATAGCATGTCCTAATGTATGCAGAATAGACATAATGCCACCAGTCATCAGGGGTAGAAAGCGCTATATAAATGCAAACCTTTTTACCTTTTCTACACCTTCGCTATCCTTCTCAATCCAAATAATTGACTAACATATCCACCACTCAAATTACTTTCATATTTTCACTATACTAATTCACCACTAATCCTTTATGGGTTCTGGAGTAGCGTGCTACTCGCCGAAAAAGCGTGTTAACGCCTCGTCAGGGGTAGTAAGCGCTATATAAATGCAATTACAATACAATACAATACAACTATAACATTGCTTTAACCTTTGATTTTTTCAGTGAATTTCTAAGGTTTTTTTTAAAGAAAAAAACAGATCTTTTTATCACACCTAACTATAATGTTACTTTAACCTTTGTTTTTCCAAGTGTTTTTTTTTTTTACGTAAAGTACTATTATATTATCATACACAAAGCCAATCCTCTGCCACACAATAGCCGTTTTACCACTATCATTTTCCCACTGGGCTTCAAGTGAGGGGGCTGCTTTCAAAGCTGGGTGAGCTGCCTTGACTCAACCATGAAATATCCCTTGGCCCCTTTCTATCAGCGGCCTCATGCACTCTGTGCCTGGTTTGAACACGGTTGCCTGTGCTGATTTTGGATTCCAGTCTGACCCTGGCACTTTGCAGAGTTGGCGCACTGTGTCAGTTTTCAAACTCATATCTCGGCAGGAAAAGATGATACAGATATGATTAAATTTTGAGGAAAGGATATGTTGTTGTCCATGCCTAGCTGTTAATGTTATTTCTTCAATCTGAGAGCATGATCAATAAAATGAAATATTCCTAGGTGCTGGTGACAATGAAGAGGTAAAGAGTACATAGCATGCTTCCACAGGAAATTAATGGCAGAAAGAATCTCTACTAACACTTGGAAATAAACAGATGGGACATGTAATACACATCTTTGTCATCAGCCTGAACGCTGCTGTGATTATTAATCATAAGGATATTAACTTTCAAGAAACCTTGGATGTTATCGACCCTATAAGTTTTTAATCAACATACAGATTGTTATTAATGTCGAAGCATCAGCAACAATGAATTTGTATGCAGCATGCAGTATTTCAAATCGTTTTTTGGCAATTCACGTCAACACAGAAGGTGAAAGAGACCACGCATAATGTGTGCGTTGGTCTTTTTAACTTTTCTTGTCATCCAGATAATGGCAGGAAACCAACGTAAACTTTTTTTCATCTGTTTTGGGAAGAATACTTTTTTTTTTCTTATATTTTCATTTACTTTTTCAACTCAACCTTTCTGCAATTACTTCTTGTGAAAGTCCTGCCCCTAAAATTACCTCTTCCTCTGGGAAGCAATTTAGTGCGTCACAACATCGCTCTATTCTTGTGTTTCTGGATTCTCCAGGTGCTGATTAGCCTGCATTCCCGTCAACTGTCCCTGTTGCTGACTTCTTCTGCTTGCAAGCTCAATCCACAGGTTTCTTCTGGTCACACTTTTCCCACGGAAACTGGAGTTTTTTTCTCCTATCTGCTCCTTTCATTTTCCTTCCTGCTTTAGTAACCTTTATCATTACGGAATTTAAAAAAAAATTGGCAGGGCCTATTTGGGAACCAAGAGAAGAAATTTTATTTGGGTCTAATGAAGACCGTCCATTGACATTGCTACGCATAAGGTCTGTAAAAGGGAGAAAAGTCCTCTTCCCAAAAGTGAAGAAAAGGCCATATGAATACCAACCACTCAAGGAAAAATGCCGGTGCAACCCTCACTGTCTGTTCATGCATAGCTAAACTGAAACCTCTTGGCACAATTCTTGATTAATTAAATCTCTTGGTGTGTGCACAGCCGATGCAACCCCAGAAAAGGGAGGGCCAGGGTTGGAGCAGTAGGGGGAAAGAGCCGTGAAGTCCAAATGACTAATATTTAAAAAAAAGGGAATAAAATTGGAATAAAAAGGGGGAAATTGGTTTTAGGAAATGATGTATTACATTACATTACAAAAAGAGAAAGGGAAAAAAGACATAAATTAGATGAAAGACTGCCAGTGGTCAATCAATTATGAGAAATCTGACCAATCTTTAATAGCGTAAGCAATTATTTACAAATAAGACATAAAAAATTACAGAACAAAAAAATACAATTTAAAATAAAAAAGCCGAGATGCAGGACATAGAAGGAGATGTTTGGTGTAGAGGATCAGGTTCTTATAACAGAGTTCCATTCTTCAGTTGTATTCAACTATTCCTCAATGAATTTGCAGCAAAAAATACACTTGCATTCTTGTCTGGATAGGATTTTTTCAACATCTCCTCCCCTCACTGTTTAGATAATGATTTCAAAGGCTTACCAATATAAGTCATACCGGTATCATTAGACTACACGATGTGTCAACTTAGGGGTTATTGGTGACCTTGCACCTGATTCTACTCCTGTATTGGCTTATCCAATTTATGTTTTGGGATATCTGAACAATATGAATCAAATTGCAGAGGCATCTGATGCAATACATTTCCTGAGTGGAGATACTGTTAGAGAAGTATCTCACTTCATAGTCTTGTTTCTAAATATGAAAACCGTGGTATTATCAGTAAAGCCACAGGGAACATAGTTGCCACATTTAAAATGACCCTCATGGTTGGGAAGGCCCTAATGTGTGATAGCCTAAGGGTCTTTGCTAGGGAATTTTTAAGGCATGTGCTAGATAGTTTTGCTGCTGCACATATATTTGGAGGACAGTAGCAGATCAAACATAAGGTCGCCAACCCTTAATACATTCTAATGTTTCTTAATTATATTCGCACTCTTATTAATGAACACTTTCGCTGCTAGGCCTTTCCACCGTGATAAGCCTTTTTTTGGCTATTTGGGATAGTTCGCGCTTAGGCCCCTGTAGCTTTTTGACCACATAAGGTATCCACGCCAAATTTGCGCCCATTTCTTCCAACATCATATGAATTTTAAAGGTACCCAGGGTTTGTGGATTCCCCTGGAGGGGACCCAGAAATTAGCCAAAATACAGCTAAATTTTGTTTTTTGGGGGGGAAAAATTGGGAAAAAGTGCTGCAGAAGAAAGAGTCTGTTTTTTCCCCTGCAAATGGTATCAAAAAAGGGTTTTGTGGTGCTGAAATCATCATCTTCCCAGCTTTCAGGGACAAGCAGACTTTTGTCAGAAAACCAGCATTTTTTACACAGTTTTGGCATTTTACTGGGACATAGCCAATTTTTGCTACTTTTTGTGCTTTCAACCTCCTTCCAGTTAGTGGTAGAAATGGGTGTGAAAGCAATAATGGATCCCGGAAATCTATACACTTCTGAAAAGTAGATAAAATTCTGAATTCAGCAAGGGGTCATTTGTGTAGATCCTTCAGGGTTTTTTTATGGAAACTAACAATTGAAAATGTGGAAAATTGAAAATGAGTTGAAAAAAACAGCCATTTGTGCCAACGTTTTCACCTGTAACTTCTTCTTAGTAGGACAGATGTTTGAAAGCAATATACCGTTACATCTGCTGGACCCTTCTGGTTGTGGGGATATATAGGACTTGTAGGTTCACCAAGAACCCGAGGAACCCAGAGCCAATAAATGAGCAGCGTCTTGCAGTGGTTTTTCATTGTGTACCGAGTATATAGCAATTAATTTGGTAAAATATAAAGAGTGAAAAATAAGTATCAAAGACACCTAGGTATTTACGAAATGGGAACAAAATATAGAGTTTAGAAACAGTAGCTATTTGCACATCTCCAAAATTGTGGTTACCCATTCTAGCCTGTGAATTGTAGGACATTTTTCAAAGTAACTTCTTTTTTACACATTGTCTTGCATTAGGAAGGCAGAAATGCATAGAAAGTCAATAGATAATAACAGTTGTTCTACAATTCTGAGTTCCCCTAAGTCTCCCGATAAAAAGGGTACCTCACTTGTGTGGGTAGGCCTCGTGCCCGCGACAGGAAACGGCCCAAAACACAACGTGGACACACCACATTTTTACAGTGAAAACTGACCCTTTTTTTGGCAAAGTGCCTAGCTGTAGATTTTGAACCCTAGCTCTACCGGCACCTAAGGAAACCTAGCAAACCTATACATTTTTGAAAACTAGACACCCAGGGGAATCCAGGAGGGGGTGACTTTTGTTGCTCTCACCAGGCCCTGTTACCCAGAATAACCTGCAAACCTCAAACTTTGAGAAAAAAAACACATTTTCCACACATTCCTGTGATGGAAAGTTCTAGAATCTGTGTGGATCCACAAATTCCCAATCGCCCCGCATTCCCCAAAGTCTTACAATGAAAATGGTACCTCACTTGTGTGGGTAGGCCTAGTGCCCGTGACAGGAAACGGCCCAAAACGCAAAGTGGACACACCACATTTTTACAGTGAAAACTGACCCTTTCTTGGCAAAGTGCCTAGCTGTAGATTTTGAACCCTAGCTCTGCCGGCACTAAGGAAAACTAGCAAACCTATAAGTTCTGAAATCTGCGTGGATCCACAAAATTCCACCCCCCCCCCACATTCCACCAGTTCTTCCGATAAAAATGGTACCTCACTAGCATGGGTGGGTCAAGTACCTGCGACAGGCAAAGGCCCAAAACTTATTGAGGAGACATCAAAATTACCTATCACAAAATGGCCTGGTTTCGCAAGGGGATCACCTGGGTTTTTGGGCCCGGGCTCGGCGGCCATCTAGGGAAACCTACCAAACTGACACATTTCTGAAAACTAGACACCCGGGGGAGTCCAGGGAGGTGTGGCTTGCGTGGACCCCCCAAAGTTTTCCTACCCAGAATCCCCAGCAAACCTCAAATGTAGCTGACAAATCACTTTTTTCTCAAATTTCTGTGTGGGAAAGTTGTGGGATCACTGGGCTGACACAAATTTCCTACCACCCAGCGTTCTCCCAGGTCTCCCATTAAAAATGATACCTCACTCGTGTGGGTGGCCCAAGTACCCGCGACAGGCAAGGGCCCAAAACGCATTAAGGAGACATCAAAATTACCTATCACAAAACGACCTGGTTTTGCAAGGGTGGTCACCTGGGTTTTTGACCCCAGGCTTGGCGGCCATCTAAGGAAACCTACCAAATCCACACATTTTTGAAAACTAGACACCTGGGGGAGTCCAGAAAGGTATGGCTTGCATGGAACCCCCAACGTTTTCCTACCCAGAATCCGCTGCAAACCTCAAATTTATCTGAAAAAATAAATTTTTTCTCAAATTTCTGTGTGGAAAAGTTGTGGGATCACTGGACTGACACAAATTTCCTACCATCCAACGTTCCCCCAGGTCTCCTGATAAAAATGATACCTCATTCGTGTGGGTGGCACAAGTCCCCGCAACAGGCAAGGGCCCAAAAGGTATTGAGGAGACATCAAAATTACCTATAACAAAATGACCTGGTTTTGCAAAAGGGGTCACCTGGTTTTTGGCCCCGGGCTCGGTGGCCATCTAGGGAAACCTACCAAACCCACACATTTCTGAAAACTAGTCACCCGGGGGACTCCAGGGAGGTATGGCTTGCGTGGATCCCCCAATGTTTTCCTACCTAGAATCCCCTGCAAACCTCAAATTTAGCTGAAAAAATCACTTTTTCTCAAATTTCTGTGTGGGAAAGTTGTGGGATGACTGGGCTGACACAAATTTCCTACCACCCAGCATTCCCCCGGGTCTCCCGATAAAAATGATACCTCACTCGTGTGTGTGGCCCAAGTACCCGCGGCAGGCAAGGGCCCAAAACTTATTGAGGAGACATCAAAATTACCCATCGCAAAACAACCTGGTTTTGCAAGGGGGGGGGTCACCTGGGTTTTTGGCCCCTGGCTCGGCGGCCATCTAGGGAAACCTACCGAACCCACACATTTCTGAAAACTAGACACCCGGGGGAGTCCAGCAAGGTAAGGCTTGCATGGACCCCCCAACGTTTTCCTAAATTCAATGGGAAAAAAATCCCTGGCGTCTAGTGGGCTTTCTACCCCCCCCCCAGGGAGGCAGATTGGGGGCTGCTGCCTGGGGGGGCAGAAAGACTGTAATTTTGCAGGGGTGGGTGGGGGCATTGGCATGCCCATCTTGGGCAGCCCCCACCCCTAACTGCAGTGAAAAAAAAATCCCTGGTATCTAGTGGGCTTTCTGCCCCCCCCAGGGGGGTAGAAACACTGGAATTTAGTGGGGGTGGAGGGATGGGGGCAGCCCACACCCCTAACTTCAATGGGAAGAAAAAAACCCTGGTGTCTAGTGGGCTTTCTGCCCCCCCAGGGGGGGCAGAAAGACTGTAATTTTTGCGGGGGTGAGGGCATTGGCATGCCCGTTTTGGGCAGCCCCCACCCCTAATTCAAATTGCCAAAATAAATCCCTGGTATCTAGTGGACTTTCTGCCCCCCCGGGGGGGCATATTGGGGGCTACTGCCCCCATCTGGTCCAGAAAGACTGAATGTACCCATTTAATTTGGGGGGGCAAAGGCCCTTGCCAAAGGGGCCGCTCCCCGCTCCCTGGTGGCTAGTGGGCCGCTCCCCGCTCTCCTGGGGCGATCCCCAAGCAGGGATCCACTAGGGAGGAGTACCATTGGAAAAGGGAGAGTCTCCCCTTTCCAACAATACCTCTCCTGACTTTCTACATGCTCAGGGGGCTGAGATAGCTTCCTGAGCACATAGAGAGCAAAACTGAAATGAGACTCTTGGCTCATTTCAGTTTCGGTTTCACTGAAATGACGTCAGCGCGACGTGCCGCTGATCGTCATTTCAGGGAAACCAAAGCTACAGCTTTGGGAGCTGGGGAAGCTCTTCCCTAGCTCCCGAGACTGTTGGGGTTGAAAGGGAATCCCTCTGGTGCCCTCACCAGAGGGATTCCCTGTGCCATGTAATCGGATGACCGGGGGCCGTCCGACGCACATGAGTATGGTGCATCAGGCGGCCGGGGGCCGTCCGACGCACCGAAGGGGTTAAAATGGGGACAAAATGGGGACAATTCATTAATTTTCTTGGCCTTAGGTATTAATAGTTTTCCTTACTTGCCTAATTAATCTACGTAGACAAACCTTTGCTGGTAGCTTGGAGCACAGAACTTGTGGTTGAGAAAAGGAATCAGTTTTAAATTTAAAGTGATAATGGATCATAAGAAATAGGCTTAAGTGTATGCCATCCTACAGGCTTCTATTAAGTTGCCCTAATTTTTCAGTTCTGTAGGTTTTCTAAAGAGAATGGTGCAGAAAAAAGTATCCATGTTTGTGATGGTCAAGTCAAGGTAGTTATTTCTCTTAGGACTACTCGTGCCGGTGAGCCTCAAGTCAGGTTGGATATTATTTAACTACTGCACAAAATCTGAAAAACTGTTCTCAAAGCCAGATCAAATAAAAAAATGTGTATAATGTATCTCTTCTAGAAATTAATATTGTGTTTGTTTTGTACATATGTTAATCATAGAGGACATATTGTTTTTCCAGGGCATTAACAAACAGGTTTGCAAATTTGGAGCGTAAGCAGCCCCTATAGAAGTTCCTTTGTACTGTAAGTAGTACATACCATTAACAAGCATTGGCATAGCCAATAGGTCTCGCCTTTGGGGCCTTATAAGTATTTAGTTATGCAGCACAATATCCTTCCTGCAACAACATCAGCTGTTGCATGGCTAAACACTTATAAGGTCCCAAAGGCGAGACCTATTGCTTATGCCAATGCTTGTTTTGGTAGGCAAGGGGACATTAAGTGATTTGCCCAGAATCACAAGATGTTAAACCGACACCAAGCTGGAACCTGGTTCCACAGTTCCAAAGTCGGGAGCTCTGACCGTTATTCCACGCTTTGACATCGAGGAGCAATAAGATAAAAGGTTTGTCTAAAGTGAATTAAAGTTGTTTTTTGCTCTAGCATGGGACATGTACCTACACCCATTTCCTATTCCACTTCTTTTTGTAACGAATGCTGATCTAAGAAGGTGCAGACCCAGGCCATTCTATCCTTTATGTGCATCAAAAGGAAAACTAGCCTTTGAAGTTATAAACAAAGTCCTTTTAAAAGGTAAGCAATTGCTCTGTAAGAGAAAGGGGTTTCCCTAAGCAATCATTCTCAATAAGGTCTTTATTGAGCTTTATTCTGGTAAAGCAATGAGTCAGAATCTGAGAGGCACTTGTATGTTCCCAGTCACTTGTCTTACAAAATACGACTAGTTTCAGGAAACTTAATCGCGTCTTTCCAACTCATGAGTAACTTCATGAATATATTTTAAGTCATAATTTAAAAAGATTTTCTAGAATATAAAAGACCAAATATGCGGAGCTTTGTTCTTTTAATATCACAAAACATGCAAAATGTAGGATGTAGATTTAACTTTTGAATGAAGGTATGATATTATTGGAACATACTGTAATGGCATGAAAGGTTTCAGGGAACATGTTCATGTTTTTTGGAACACTATTGAGTTAACTAATATTGGATGTAGGTTTTTCCCTATTGAATTCTAGAAAAAACTTGGCTTTATCATGAGGGCAGCTTTATTGTTATATGTCAGATTTAGCATAACAAAATATTTTCACTGGTACTATGTGCCAAGATGTCCTGTAGAGTGTCAATGATTAGACGCTGATATGATTCCTTGAAACTTGACCTGGCCTTTCCGAGGCAAAGGCAGCATCATACAGTAGCCACTTTGCGCCATACAATATCAACACATGAAGGGGGTTGCTGTCTGCAGGAAGGAATCTCAAGACTGGCGGAAAGAGCATCAAAGGTATAACAAAACTTCCAAAGCATGGGGCGTGGCCTGGCTCCAGCCAAAATGGCAGCGTAAAAGAGGAGCTCCGTAGCTGCCCTTCCGAACATCCCACATATTCGACAATCATCCGTTAACATCAGTGTAAAAAAAAGCGGAATTTTGGGTTAACCACACGTCTGAAAAAGTGTATTAAACATTGTTTTCTGCCCATTGTTTTTGCAGGGAAGAGAGGGTGGGAGGGAACTGACGGGGAATTGTGAGGAGGGAGGAGGCCAAGGGTGAAAAATACACGGAGAGAGACCAGTGGAAAGGCAGTGACACACAGCACTACAGAAACCGGGGAGGGGAGGGGCATGAAGCGTGGGAGAGGCGGGTGAAGCGTGAGGAGGACAAATAGGAAATAGAGAGCACCGGGGCATTAGGGAGTGACAGATACCGAGGAGTGAGTAGGGGCAGGGAGAACACAGACGGAAAGGGGCGGGGAAAGTGGGGGGTGGAAAGGGGGAGATGGAAGCCTCGGCGCCCCGCGAGCGTAGGAAGTAGAGCCGAGAGGAGTGTGTAGCTGCCCTTCCGAACATCCCACATATCCGACAATCATCCGTTAACATCAGTGCAAAAAAAAGCGGAATTTTAGGCTAACCACACATCTGAAAAAGTGTATTAAACATTGTTTTCTGCCCATTGTTTTTGCAGAGAAGAGAGGGTGGGAGGGAACTGACGGGGAATTGTGAGGAGGGAGGAGGCCAAGGGTGAAAAATACACGGAGAGAGACCAGTGGAAAGGCAGTGACAGACAGCACTACAGAAACCGGGGAGGGGAGAGGCATGAAGCGTGGGAGAGGCGGGTGAAGCGTGAGGAGGACAAATAGGAAATAGAGAGCACCGGGGCATTAGGGAGTGACAGACACCGAGGAGTGAGTAGGGGCAGGGAGAACACAGAAGGAAAGGGGCAGGGGAAGTGGGGGGTGGAAAGGGGGAGATGGAAGCCTCGGCGCCCCGCGAGCGTAGGAAGTAGAGCCGAGAGGAGTGTGGGCAGAGAGGAGGGGCTGGGGAGAGAAAAGGTACAGTGAGGAAGGAGGGAGCAAGAGATTGGGAGGAAGGATGCCGAGGGAGGCGGGGCTGGCAGAGTGAAGCCAAAAGGAGTGAGGAGCAGAGTGGGGGCCAAGACATGCGCGAAAGTTAATTGAGGTGCGCGCGTGCGCGCGCGACGGCAAACAGCAAAAGCAGGCTGGCGAGTGGTGTGCGATGTGCGCGCACCATGACGAGAGAGGAAAGCCAGATGGCGCCTCTGCTCGTCATTGTGCGCGTAACCGCATGCTCTATGCCAGCCAAAAGCGTGTGGTCGGACTTTTAAAAGCCCACACACTAAGGGGCCGATTCCGATTCGGAAATCTCTCCGACCGAGCCGGACCCGGAGAGATTTCCGACCGAATCGGACCCGTGCAGCCCGACCGAACGAGTACGATGCGTCCGTATGCTATCGGACTCGAGTCGGTCGGACTCCCATTGAAGTCAATGGGACCCGGTCGTACAACGCGTACGCGGGCTCCCATTGCCTCAATGGGTGCGAGGCGAACAAGGGCGCCCCCTACAGCGTGTACGCGGTGAAGCGACTCGCGCCGTACACGCACAGGTAGGGGGGACCCATGGGTCCCCCTGTGTGCGACTCGCGCGGCTACGCGTACAGGGGGGTCCGACACGGACCCCCGAAGTACGGCTCCGACTGCTCTTTCGAGCCGGACGGCGCGTGTCGGTCAGACTGCTCACGGCGCGCATCATACTTACCCGGCCGGGGAACGTCTCCATTGCGCGGTGCGAGTCATGTCCGAGCGAGTCGGTCGGTGCGGTTCGACCCGGGAACGAGTCGGTCGGAGCGGTTGGGACGCCCGAACGAGTTGGTCGGCGATTTCGCATCGTACTCGCTCGTCCGGACGCGCGTACGAATCGGTCGGGAAATAGGGCTCCGAATCGGATCCGGTTATGCCGAATCCGATTCGGAGCCCTACCGGCCGAGATCGGATCCGGCCCCTAAATGTCTCGCCGAGCAGCGCATGCGCTGGCTCAGGCGAGACCTAAAAAGGAAATAGCTCATATAAGGGCAACTTGCATCAATTAACTAATAAAAGAAGTTGGCATTTGGATAGGGTCTGTCCAGGTGTTTAGAGTTTGTTCAATGGCAGCAATACTTTGCTCATATGGGATTAAGGGATTGAATATCCATAGTAACGAGGAGTTCATCACCCGGGTTGTGAGAAAAATCTTTGATCAGATGGATGAAGCCTGTCTTTTAAAAATGTGTTTGTCGCTGACACAAAATCCTGTTTAAAAAAATCAATTTATCTACCAATTGGTTCAAGTACAGATCCACAAACACAGAGTATAAGGCGCCTCAGAAAATTATTGGCATTCTTGTGTCCCTTAGATAGTGTGTAGAGCACAGGAGTTCTTGGAGTTCTATTTTTGAAAGGAGGAACTTTTTTCTCACTCAGGAATCCCTCATGCTTTTCTATTAGGTTAAGTGAATGTATTTTTGCCCAATCTCTGGTAATGGGTTGTAGTTGAGATTTACATAAAGAGAAGTGTTACTAAGCTCGAGTAAGGTTCTTGGTTGTACTGATCCACATCCTGAATTACAATCCCACCACCAGATGCTTTAATAATTATGTCAATGTCATCAAGTTCCTTGAGGACATTCTTTCAATCCAACTGGTAAGGGACAAAAGTCTTTCTGTCATGCAGTGCTGCTATATGTCTGAAAACAAATTTATTGAAGGTGAGTACTCAGGGGGCAACATTCAATTGGACGTGGTAGAGCCACAACCAAAATGTCAAATCACTACATTGAGGCAAAACACACAGTACAGGACTATCAGTGGGTGGTTTTAGAACACGCTATGAATACAACCAATTATGAATACAAGCTATTTGAGAAAGAGCGACGTTGGGTGTTCAAACTTAAAACACATATTGGGGGTCTCAACGACAACTTGTCTTGGAGTCATTTTACGGCAAAAAGACCTGCTGCTTATTCACAGACCCACATTGAGTTTGCAGTGTTTTGGTTTATACACCCCCCATTTTTCGGTGGCTGTCTTAGTTATATCCCGCACAAAACTACAAAACATGTACTTAATGAGTGTAACATTCCTTAGGAGACTACATGTCCTTTTGAGAAAACATGAAGGACATAAATCTAGCATGCAAAACATTTTATGATTTCAACAAATGAAATCATTCATTCAATATCTGGTTGTTTTTACAGGTATTACATATTTTATATTTTGCAATTTTTATCACATGTGAAGGCAAAACCTGGCCTTTTTTCCAGTGTTTAGAGGAGTTGGTTTCACCTTTTTATAATTGACCTTTCTTCCCAGCTTCTTTTCATTTTTTCTGGGTCCCCAGTGCCATTATGATTCCTTTTTCGTGCTGGTATTTCTGTCATGAGGGGAACCAGGAAGTGGTTTCCCTTGCGGCCTCCATGATTGAAGGCTGGCGGTATAGTCTTTTCCTTGAGGTGCAGCGGGTACGCACTGCGCACGTCCCTCGAGAGACACTGACATGCTATTTGAACACTGGGCTGTGACACAAGTGGTAATATCCGGGCCCCGGGGGATTTACCTAGGTTATTAAGCCGAGGTGCTGCTTTGGTGTACCAAGTAAGCACAGCCGCCAAGGTACTTTTTTTACCCGCTACCAAATTGAGACACATTAAGGCTTACGATGGGATAGGGCATAATTTCACTAACTACACCCTTTTGCAAGGGGATCTCCCACCCCTCTTAAAAGTGAAACACAGAGCGGCTGCTTCAAAGTGGAAACAGTCTTTACAATGTGATTTTTATATTGCAGTGCCTTTACAATGCATTTGTTACCACACATGTTTTTACCACATGCCTTTACAACGCATGCCTTTACCATGGATTAAAGGTAAGTATGGGGGATTTGGGGAGTTTCCCCTCAAAAAGATAAAAAGTAAATATATACATATATATATTTAAATATACTTTGCTAATACTTACCTTAGTTAGACTATAATGCGTGGTAATGGCATGCAAGGTAAAAGCATACGTGTGCTAACAAAATGCTGGGTAAAAAATGTGCTGTAAAGGCATGCAATGTTTTTATCTGCGTTGTTCTGTCATACATCCCTTGAAAGCCTCTCCGTATTTCACTTGAATGCGCTGCCCCCAGGGCAGCATGAGTTTTCGGCTGCCCTGGGGGCAGCGCATTCAATCTAATACGACGCACAGTCCTTGTTTGCACCTTATTATGTAATACGGCCCCTAATAAGTATACTCTTCTACATAGTAAGTGTCACTTTGGGCTGCACTGCGACTACACCATAGGTACAACTAACTGGTTGATTGCTTTTTGGCATCATGTTGGTGCTAGTCTATTAGACAACCCCCAGTTGTTTGCAAAGAAGTAATTTGACCAAAAAGAGGGGCACCCATGTGTTACAGAGTTCAAGGATGCCAGATCATTTACAAGCAGAGCTAGGACAGCCTGTGAGTGCTGTATGTTTTCCTGCCTGGCTGGCTTTATTGTAACACATCTGTTTTTTCCTGCAAATTTCTTTTACTGCAGTAGTGAGGACAATCATTTAAACTATGGAAAATAGAAAGCCTCTTTGCCTATTAGATTTATGCCAGTGGATCTGCCCTGGGGTCAGTTACTGACTGAGAGGATGTTAGGTGCTCAGGTACAGTACCACTTTCCAATGCAAATAGGTATCACCACCCACCCATAATGTGGGCACAGCCAAAAGTGAATCATGACATCTAACATCGCCAGCAGCTATGCAGCGCTGTTCAAAAGACAATGCTAGACAATACACTGAAAAGAGACCAGGTGCTAAATCTCCCTAACAAAGATGGCTTCTGAAACACATGGTTGCCACAGAGAATTGGGGCAGCCAGCAAATGCATTTATTGTGGAGGCAATAATGATGATACCTACTGGTCAAACAATAGCGAACCACTCAAACGCTTGCAGCAGATGTCTGTCATCACTTTACAGCATCAAAGCGTTAAACAGTGCTATCGGAACACTGTAAGGCATTCTCTTAGGACGTCTGTAAAGTTATCAGCAATGTACAGTAGCTAAAGCTTTTAATATGCTGTTACTAAAGTTGTTAGAGTTAGATCAGCAAAATCAAACTGAGATGTAATATAGGATGTATATAATATGTAATTTGAATTATGAAATCGGTATTATTTATTCTAAACATATTTGATAATATGAATGATTGATTTATCTACTCATGTTTTTTATTATTTTTTAGAACTGGATCTTTTTATAGCAGGAATGATTGGTACAATATTGTAAGATTTTAATTAATCAAACAATAAAGAATGAATTGAATTGAAGTTGCTATCTTTTCAGGTTTCTGATCACCTAAGTGAGGAGCTGAAGATCTGGTAAGAATGGACATAGCAATGAAGACTTTTTCACAGTAGATGATGACAGCTCTGCGCTACCTACGTAGACATTGATGCCAAGACCATCCTTGTCTACTCCTTTTTTTTCCAAACAGATTTTATTGGTTTTCGTACATGGCATAGTGTAATCAGTTCAGTAAACATTCTTCTGTCTAATGGTATGCAAACAATAAACATTCAGCTTCCATCCATGTCTACTCGTTGTGCAGTTGAGCAATATTGTTTATAATTACTGTTTGTCACGGACGGGGCAAGCTTGAACTGGACGGTGACAGTCGGTCTCGGCCCGGAGATTCCATTGCCATGTTTTCGTACTCATTCTGACCGCCGGAGCGAGAGAGCGGGTGGTGCGGACGCCGGACTGCTGTGGGTGATCTTTCGGTTTTCGGCTCCCGACGCTTTCGACTGACTCCCCTTCTTCACAGCCTGCATCCACCCGCTTCCAGCCGCATCCAGAAGCAGCGCGAGCCCAGCGGCTGTAGGCGGCAGGATTAAAGCACCAGCGGCAAAGTAAAAGGCAAAGGAAACGGCGGAAGCGGAGCAGAGACGCCGTGCGGGGGCGGTATCATTGCCCGCTGCCCGCCGCGGCTGCTTTGCAACCCGATTCGCTCTGTTTGGCCAACGAAACGAGCAGAAGCCGAGAGCGGCCGCTACTAACCCTAACGCGGACGGAGCCGCAAGTGAAGTAGGGTTCGCGGGAGGAGCCGCGTGTGTCCTCTTGCAAAAAGCCGTGAGTGAAATTACCTGGCAGCCTGAGCCTGGGCTTATTCCACCGGGCCAGTGGCCCTTCTCAGGGATATCTTTAGAGGCGCACGGCAGGAGCCGGCAGCACCGCCTCCAACGCCTCCAAAGTGAGGTAACTTTTGACATTACTTTTTGCTCTACGATAGAAAAGGGCCCACAGGAGTAGTCAGCACTGGGCCCCAAAGTTTCATGTAATTAAGCCCTTGGGATGAAGTCTTTGTCTTGCCTCCCCTGCACGGAGTGAGCATTACTATTTCCCTCTTTTATTCATCTCTGATGGGGCATTTACAGCATGCATGCCACGGAATCGCCCGTGCTTGAGCAGAGGAGAGGCATTCAAGGGGAGTAAAGTGAGTGAGCGAGCGAGCGAGCCAAAAACACGCTAAGCGCTAAATTAAATCGAACAGAAACTGAACTTGATTCGAACTAATTTCTGCCAATCTGAAACCATTGAACCAGGGCGGGGTTGGGTGTCAATCCTGTGCCAATGCTGTGACCCCGGTTATTATCACATACACCTAACCTCCGCTGAAGGAGGCAGATACCGACTCACCCTCTCACCCTCTCATATTTTATCTTTTGAGGGAAGCTATCTGTGCGTGAGTGTGGGTGCGCGCGCCAGAGCTGCAGGCTGAGAGAGGTGGCCGAGGGAAAGTCAACTAACAGACTAACAGACTAATCGTCCTCCCGCATACTCGCATACCTGACCGCCTCTCCCCTCTAAGTCAAGGGGGGCCTACAGCCCACAGCAAGCAAGGGCGACGTAATAAGGGGGCGCGCTAACAAGGGCACGAGGCACGGTTGAGGGTTTGCCAAGCATGAGGTCGGGTAAAGAAAGAGCTAAAGCACCCTTCCCTCCATTAAAGAGGAAAAGAAAATCATTAGGGACAACTGTAAGTAGCGACAATAAAGCAAACGTCACAAAGGAAGAACAACCTTTAATCTCACCGGTGTTCCGCATTTTTGCAAGGGCAAACAACGCACCGAGTAAGATAGACTTTCTAAAGGACCCAGTAGGTACAATGCTCACTAACCAAGGAAAAGAGAGCCAGCTGCCAGCACCACTAACACCAGTCCTCTTAATAAGAGAAAACACAACAGAGGTCTCAGTAGTTACGCAAGAGCCAAACGCTCAAACATTTTCAACATCAACACCAACATGCCCAGTTGTGGCTCGAGAGCCAGCTATACAAAGGGATAACCCATGGGGGCTCGAAATAGAATGCGAAGGCAGTTTCACTGGAAATAAATACTCGCAATCCCTGAGACCTACCAATCTCTCACAGTGCCTACTAGAAGAGTCTGACCGTCTAACGCAACATACGCAACATACAATGCAAGAGCAATTTGCCGGCACCAAAGGCCATCAACCAATTGAGGCAAAAATCAATTATCAATCCCCAAAGCAAATTAAGGAGACACATTACTTGGAAAGCACAGAAGTTGGTCAGGCCCAGGGAAAAAACCGAAAAATAACAAACTCTCCTGGACCAAAACAAAAACATTCACCAAAAAGGAGGAACCTGTCTCTAACTCCCAACAGCAACGACATTAATAACACGAAGGCTTGTACAACAAACCCCACTCCAGTACTAGCAATGGATTCTGGAACCATATGGGACCTCTTCTTCAGAACCTCACAACTCACACTGGAGGCATTGAATTACCACTCTAACAAAATGGACGTACAAGTAGATCTGCTGAACATTGTAGCAAACGCAATCACAGGGATTGATCAAAGATTAGCGAACCTAAATTCTTTAATCACACAAGCACAAGCTTACGCGGCCACTATAAACACTGAGTGCGCCTGTGGCCCTACACTTGACAAACTAGCAACAATCCCAGAAATCATGACTACTCTTATCGAGGACCTAAAGTTGAAAGTGACTGATGTTAAACACACTACCGCTACCGCTCTTGCAAGACCCCAGCACAACGAAACAAACAAAGAAGTATATAAGATTTGCGCAAACATAGAGACAGATTCAAAGAATGAAAAGGAAAACATAAGATTAATTCTCACCGAAAAGCGAAGAACATGGAAAACCGGGGTAACTTAAACGGTCCTACACAGGCAAAACTGATAGGTACCACAGCATCTCCAAGTACCGAGGATAATCGGGAAACTATAATTCAATCTATTAAGATGAATCTGACAAGGCGCACGAAGAAGAGACTAAGAAAGCAAAAGAAGCGTGAAAAAGTTCACAAATGAAACGCTGTTGGGGTCAGCCATCCTATGTCATAAAAGAACCAGAGTCAAAACCAGTCCAAAAATTGGATTCGCCAATGGACAATCAAATATATCCAATTTTTAAGAAACCATCAAAAACAAATATTCAGCCAAGGGGCAGCCAGGTCAAGGTAAGCAGCCCATTTGGACAAGACATCAAAGAACCACAGGAGAAGCCCGAAGTAGCGGAGGTAGTAAAAACTGCCACTGTGGACCTAATAGCTTCCCGCCGGGAAAAACAATTGTAGAACAATCTAAAATGATAATGGGTAAAGATAAGACGCATTACATGCCCGAAGAAGCGGAGGTAGTAAAAACTGACACAGTAGTCATAACAGCTCCCCGCCGAAAAAAACAACTGTAGAGCAATCCAAAACGATAAAAGGTGAAGATAAGTTGCATTACATGCTCTCACACCCTGGCACAACTACCATCACAAAGGAGAGAACGGGGAAGCAATCAAAAACCCATTTGATGTGGTAGGAATTAAAACTGAGGCTATTGATAGTGGAGTAGCAAATCGAAGCATCTTCCACCCGTTATACAAATCAAAGGGCAGACATGACATCTTAAACAGGAGCAATTTATTAAAGCTCCTTCATTACATACCATCACTGTCATATGTTACAACTGCAGAGATAGAGAGCGTCCACTTTGAAGTAGGTGAAGATGACCTTGCACAGGAGCTAACAGTAGTGACCTGGACTAATCATCACATAGCAGAGGCAGTACTCCAGGAAAAAGAAATTTTTAAAAACTGGGGAATAGCAATCTCGACTCGAGAACAAGAAAAATATCCGTTAGTCTTACTTGAACTATCAAATATCACTCATGGTTCAAAGAATCACAAGGAACCCAATCATAGTATATTGAGAGGAACCACAAAATGGCTACCAGACCAGCGTTACAAAAATTTAAGTATATCTGTAACTACAAAGGAGGGGACCAGAACGAATAGAACTATCGAAGACGAGAAACCCCAGAAAATCAGCTGGAGGGGGCAAAACAATACGAAATACAGCGACACACAGTGCCACTCGAGTCGGACCTGACCAAAAGAACATATTGGCAACCATTGGAGGACCAGCCAAAGACTGCACGATAGATCACCAGTCCCAAAAGCGAACATAGAGGGACACATAGGCCTTTCAGATCCACTTCAAACTCTCTTTCACAATCTGAAATTGGCCTCTTGGAATGTGGCGGGATTACAAAGAGTTCTCAAACAAGGTTCAGCCATAATCAAACTCTTAGAGAATGACATCATTTGCCTACAAGAAACTTGGGCCATAGAGCCGGTTCACATCGAAGGATACGCCGGCTTTCATAAGCCAGCCATCAAACATAACTATTATGGACGACCGTCTGGAGGGATTTCGACCTACGTAAAACACGCAAAACAGTTAACTGTTAGCACCGTGAATACAGGCTCAAATATGCTGCAGGCATTATTATTCGAGGGCAAAGGGCACAGAGAGAAAAATGTTTCGTTTCTCTTAATCAACATATATCTTAATGCCACTGGCCCATTGAAATTAGAGGCGACAGAAACCATGGTTACAATATTACAGGAAACTCTATGCACGCACATATTGCCAGCAAAAATACTGGTGGGAGACTTCAACCTGCATCATTTAGGCATTAACCGGAACGAGAAGAGGCACCTATCCAAGGCAGAAAGGACGTTTAACCATTTCCTATGGGACTACGATCTATACTCAGCCGAAAAGCTACAACAGGGTTTAACCACAAAAAACCAAGGGTTAACCACATTCAAAAATTGCACCACAATTGATTATATTTTCTTGTGTGACCGCTTAGCTTCCAAATTTGCAAACTTTGAAATTAAATCACATGAGATGAGCGATCACGCAATTCTGCAGATTGAATTGAATATCGAAATCACGCAAAGGGGATGTATTACAACGATATCCCATTCAATAGGAACCGAGGAACATGCCCTGCTGAGAAGAATAAAATGGAACAAGCATAATACCATTGTATTCAAGGCCTGGAAAGAACATCAAGAAGCCACAGGCCCTATTGTCGGCATCGAGCCCAAATTGGAAAATTGGTCAGAATGGATCACTGAGTTGAAAACAGCTTTGTCCAAAAACACGGAAATAGAGCCTAAAATAAAAGAGAAAGTCAACATACATACAAAGCTTAACAATCTAAAATTTAGAGAGATCACTCGCAGCCTTAACAAAGCAAAAAAAGCATACAAGGTCGAAGCATCGAAAAAAACGCTGGAGAAGCGTAATAAATTGCATAAAGAGCGGAAACAACTGCTATGGACTCTCAAGCAAATTAAGCAGGATGAGGAATGGATTAAGATTCACGAGCTAACAAAACCGCAGAAACACCGACAACTCTGGCAATACATAGCCAAGCTGCATAACGACAAAATAGATCGGGGCAACTCTGTGGATGCTGAGGCATGGATGAGACACGTTTCAATAATCTATGTAGAGAAGGAAATTGCCACAGTTACAGACTGGACAACTAACGCCCACGAAGAAAGCACAAACAAAGGAGCAGTATGCACTTCGGGGGTTGTTAGTAACGATAGAGGAGTGGCAGCGGTTGAAAAATTATTAAAAAGATTAGGAAAGACGGGGCACCTGGACCAAATGGCCTACCGGGGGGCTGTTCAGGGAAGACCCAATCTATTGGGGGAGAATATTATCCAACTTGTTCACCGAATGCCGATTATTGTCCAAGGTGCCAGATTCGTGGCGTGGGTCGATCCTGCAACCCATCTATAAAAGGGAGACAACACAGATCCAAAAATTACAGATTAATTGCCTTATTGGACATTGAAGGAAAAGCTTATGCCAATACTCTGCTGATTGAGCTAAACAGATGGATCGACAAACACGAAATTCTCCCTCCGTATCAAACGGGGTTCCGTAAAGGATGTTCGACAAGTGACAACATAACGGCCATATCATATTTAAGCCAGCAAGCAATTGTAATGAATAAAAACCCCTCTTTGCCTGCTTCATTGACTATTCTGCAGCTTTTGATGGTGTCCCGCGTGGCAAGCTCTGGTCTAAATTGCGCGATTGGCAAATTCCATCTGACCTCCTTAATGCAATCATTTCCCTATACAGCAACACCTGGATTAAAATTAAATTAACAAACAAAACCGTCACGAGAAAGTGCTTTACAAATCGGGGCTTAAAACAGGGTTGCGTTTTAGCCCCTACCCTTTTAACTTATACACAGCTGACTTGGGCAAGAAGCTGCAAAATGCCAACCTCGCAGTCCCAAAAATTGGAAGTAGCAGACTCCAAGTCTTACAATATGCGGATGACCTAGTGGTGATGGACCACACAAAAATTGGATTACAAAGGGGTCTAGATGCCTTAAATGCCTACAATCGGACTAATGAGTTGGTATTAAACTCAGAAAAGACGAAAGTTCTGATTTTCGGGAGTTATCCAAAAAACTCTCCTCAAATGGTATGTAGGTGAAGTGCCAATCACTGTATCAAAATCATACAACTACCTTGGATGCTGGTTATGTGACTCGGGTAAAGCGCGCTTGCATGTGAGCAAAATGAAATCGAAAGTAGAGTCCACAATCTTCGCATTATGCAAACTGTATGAGAAGATGCAAAGCCCTACGACTATCCCAATTAGAAAGGTGTTACAGGCCAAAATAAGGGCGGTTGCAGGCTACGCTCAGCAGGCCTTCCCGGGAAAAATGCACATTATGATGGAAAAAGCGCAATGTCGGGCGTACAAACGTATATTTAAATTACCAAATTATACCCGCAATAGCTGGATTCGTTTGGAGTTCGGCCTGGTGCAGCAGAGTAAAGAATGTCTAGGAGCGCACGCTAAATACTACTACCAAGTACTCAAAGCCCCAGAAGGGAGCCTGAAAAGCATGCTAAAAGCCATCTATGGTGGTGCAGCAAACCCATGGCAGGCATACATGCATGAGGCAGTAGAAACCCTAGGCCTGGCAACACAGAACTGGGTTCAAGATGTCGTTTCCTATCCAGCCATCAGAAAGGCAATTAACAAACAATGCTACCTACTAACAAGAGAGACAGATCGGGCTTACTTTGAGAGTGGTAGAGGCCCTCCTGGGATGGCTGGCACATACACGGAGCACAAAGTCCAGCCCTATTTATATCAAGCACTGGGAAGAAAGGCCCTAAAAACATCCAGTGGGGCAGATTAGTTCCCCTTCCAATAAAAGAACTGAATCCGGGGTGGAAAGCTCTCGACCAAAAAGTCCGCTGCAGAATCTGTGACTATAAAACGGAATCATTAACCCACTTGATCTGTTGCTGCCCAGGCCTGATACAACTCCGCCGGAAACTACTAAAGCCAATATGGTTAAGTAAAGGCGCTCGGACAGCAACAGAAGGTGTTGCGGCGCTGTTCGCATGCACCCTACCGACTGAACTGGCCCGATTTGGAAGATATATGGAGGAAGCTCGACTCAGACTGATAAAAGAGTAAATCCCTCGCAATCTAAGAAAATAGATTCAATGACGGCAGTCCAATGTATTCTATAATATTTACTATTCAGTTTTTACTACTTAGCTTTTACAATTTTCCTATGGCATCTTTTAAGCAATGAGATTGGTTATAATTGTATATGAAATTTCTTTTTAAAAAAAATTGTGATGGTCTTTTTATCAATTCTCCACTTTTTTTAAAAAAACATGCTGGTACATTGCAAATGGTTTTAAGTAACTGTGCATAAATAAAATTCATTCATACTCGTTGTTGCATGACAGACAAACACCTCCTGCCTCACTCTTCTGGACGCTTGTGTTACCGCTTCAATGTTTAATTTGCAAATATAATAAACGCAGTGGCCAAAGTTTTTTTCTTTGCAGCCCGCAATCAGTGCTGCTGAATGCCTGGGCAGAGAATGGCAAGGATGCCCATGCCAACTCGTACCACTTTCTTCTTCCACCCTGCACGTCTGGTTCTTTATCACTTTCAGGGTCGTTTTGACCCCATCAGTGCTTTCCTGTATTCTCTTCTTCCTCCTCTTTTTATTACCTTTTTCCCTCTTGGTCAAAGTTTGATGATTAAAAATAAGTCCCCCCACCTACAACTATCCCGTCCTTTAAGCACAGTTTTTTTCTCTCTTCCAAAACGTTTGAGTTGCATTGTTGTTGCTATGCCTGGTGTGGTGCATTCACTAGTAGAATTGTGTAAATATTCACTAAAATATTAACTACCCTTCTCGTAAAGACCGCCCGTACGTTACTCAAAATTCTCATCACACTTCTTATTCTCAGGTCCTTTATTCCTTACTTATGTAAATATATGTTTATGTCTTTTATTGCATACATTTGCCAGTCATGTATTAACTCAATTATCCTGCATTTATAAACGTGGCTGTGTCCCATCCTTCTAGCTCACCATTTTATCTGCACCAGATGTCTTACCCTCGATCTGGCATCACCCCCACACCCGCCCCACTTTCTGCGGGTCATTCTTGACCCCTGGTATCACTCCATTTCTCCCGGCCCCTTAATTAACTGTGACCGTGAGTCTCCCAGGGATACATTCCTTACAGCAGATGTTTGCAATTCGATCGCACAGTAGACATGTCATACGGATCTCTTACCATCCCCAAGGCAATAGTTTAATGTACTTGAAATATAAATGAAAGAGCAAAATAGACTACATCTGGATATAATATGAACATTTAAAAAATCTACTCCTATGGTCTCAAAGCAAACATTTATAGCACAGGAAATGCCACAGTAGGTGGTAAAAGCGTCGTCAGCTTTTCAAACTGAGAAAAGTTTCTTTACCTTGGAGAGTCTTGGAAATGTAAAAACATTAAGGACTTTTGGATGATTCTGAAATTCGTGGATAGTATTTATTTTTGCTTTTCTAGCTGTGTGGATAACGTTACATTGCAATCATGATCTAATTTTTCTGAAAGTAACAGGGTTTCTTTGTGTATGGTCATCAAAATGAGTTCAGATACCTGAATGTAAAGCCTACGTTCATGCCACAACATTGTATATTTTGCAGCAGTGATAAGCAATTAATGAACACTGTCAAGTAACTGAGTTAAATAGGAACAAGTCTAAAAAGAAATTGGGCAAAGTGCATAGATTTGATGGGGGGAGGGGGTCAAATTTACTATTCTATCCCCAGTCTCACAACCATTGTAGAAAGTGCATAAATTGGAGGGGTCAGATTTATGATATGTTATGCCTATTTGTATTGGACACTAATCACCCGTGGGGGTATCCAGGCGCTTCGCAGTTATGTAGGCTGTGAGCTCCCATGGGGAGATTACTCAAAGAAATAGGTTTTCAGCTTCTTGCGGAACTCAAGAAGCGATGAGGAGGCTTTGATGTGCTGGGGTAGGTCATTCCAGGGTTTGGGGGAGATATGGGAGAAGGCTTGACCTCTACTTCTGTTCTTGTGCATGCACGGTGCCTGTGCTGGTGAGAGACCGGCTCATTGACGGTGTCTGGAGGGGTGGTGGAAGTGTATGCGACTATTGAGGTAGGCAGGGCCTACGTTGTGTAATGCTTTGTATGTGCATGTGAGTAATTTGAATTCAATGTGCTTGTGAATGGGGAGCCAGTGAAGTACTTTCAGGTGTGGAGATGTGAGTCTGGCAGGGTAAGTTGAGGACAAGTCTTGCTGCAGCGTTTTGGACAGTTTGGAGTCTGTTCAGGAAATGCTTGGTGATTCCTGCATAGAATGTGATGAGGTCTCATAATTAAACTGCAAAATTATTTCGTTTAGCAGCCAAATGTGCAATGATTAATGTCGAAAATGACACGCATTTATAATGTGCAAGCTGCACTAGGCAGCCATAGTTACTAGAATAGGCCGGAGAAAAGCTAACTCGACATTGCTGTAATATGCACACCACAATTTAGGACATGACCTTAATGTGACATGCTTAGAAATATTTTTCATAACTGTAGAATGTTCCAGTTTAACAAAATGTATTATTTTACAAGGCAACAGTTCATTAGCATTAGCTAAGCTTCCTATTTTTTTTATACTTTCACATAATATTGAATGGAATAACTGTACACAGTAGACAATAATTCTTGTTTGTCTTAAATGAAATGCATTACCTAACTGTGACTTTGCAAGTTCCTTTTTATTTTTTTAGTATAGTTCATTGTTCTCACAATGAAACATTGAATAATTAGAAGGTCGAGATGTGATCGAAGCCTATGGGAATCAAGGCTTATGCTTCCAAAAGCTACCTAAGTGAGAATGTCTGTAACTAACATTGTGATAAGAATTTTGCAATCTGCATATTATTCTGTGGGAAAGGAATAACTGAACCTGCTCACAGACAAGTGATGTGATGTCTCCTGATTGGACCAAAGGGAACAGAGCCTGCAACAATGTCCGCAACTTAGTTTAATGTATTTTATATTAGTGTGTGTTACTAGTGTGCCCCCAACACTCCACACTTTTACCCACCTTTTGCCCTTCTCTTGTGCTAGACTGACGGTTGTGGCTACTGATGCTTCTGTTATTCTTATAATTTTGATGCTTTATTTCACAGTTTGCTACTGCAACAGTATATTGATTTGTTTGTGTTATTGAGACGCAGATGAGTTTCTTGAACTACTCTTTATGGGAAGTTCTACTGATTTAATTTGGTTTTGAGATTTATGCTCTCCTGATCTTACTCTTTTCTCTGTTTTCCTTTTTGAACTTGGGCTGTTTATGTGTCTTTCTAATTTTGAAATCCAGTCCTGAGCTTTAGAATAGTGACTTTATTCCTTTATGGAACAAACTTAATGCACAATGTGATTATATGTTCTAAGCAAACCTTGACTAATCTGAATAAAACAAGAGAGAGAAAACCTTACTAATCTCTTAATGAGAAATAAAGGTTTCAAAATTAATTTTAACTCTCATCATTGACTCAACTGAAATTGAAATTGGAATTTTGAACTTATAATGTCTGAAATAACTCCTTGAGTCAAAGTCGGAGGCAAAGATCCATCACCTAAGGTGAGATTCCTGAAGGAAATACCAGCGCGGGATTGGGGCTTGGCACTGTGAGTTATGGTAATTGAAGGTTGAACCATATTTATTTAAAATTGGGCCCCCTTCCGCGCTATCAAGCGTGTTGCCATAGTTGAGTCTGCTGGTAATCAGGGCCTGATTTATTATTTTAACTCTAGTCTACCAACCATTGAGTACATACATTGGGAGGGTCACATTTACTATTCTAACTCCAGTCTACTAAACAGTGAGGAAAGTACATACATTGGGGGTTCAAATAGCACACACAAATAGTAGAAATAAACATCAAGTCAATAAAAATGTTTACTTCCTAAATAAATCAATTATTTAAAAGAAAAAAATTAAATAAGTACCCAAGAAAATAAACATTATCCCTCAACTCCCAGAACTTAGCATACAAACATAAAAGAAAAGTAATAAAATATGTTATGTGTCAGGCCCCACGTCCCCCCTGTCATGTACACCACCTTCTGGGGGCTCACTTGACCCAGGAGGTAGGAGCCAGGAGGCGGAGATTCACGAGCATAACGCACACACAAGCTGACACTCACATACACAAGTGGGGGGGAGAAGATGTTAGGCCCTACCAGCAGCCTGGAACACCCGATTGGCTGCTCCATGGTTGCATGAGATTTGGAAATCTCGGTGTCCATTTTGGGTCCCAAGACGACCAATGCCATGCCTTGCTTGGCAATCCAGCATCCGAGCAGCCAGAAACAACAAACGCTTACTTACCTGATTTGGTAGCCTCCCGACTCCAGCGTCTGCATCCATCCGGGTAATTCAGCTCTCCCAACGCAGCAATCCACTGAACCGCCGCAATCATCACCAAGCTGCAATACAAAGGAACAAAGCTAAGTAAAGACTTGATTTAATGTGCATGCACGCAAGTGACTGGGCTTAGCACTCATTTAGCATTAAGGACAATCACTCAAAGGATCAAGCCGAGCCAGAACTTCGGCCATCAGAACCAGCCCCGGAGATTCCACCACTTGTTAAGGATAACTGAGACAAGGAACCAGGTATCATTGCCTACACTCAGCATATTGCCCTACACTTGCACATCAATACAAATCATTGCTCAGCTAGGGACTGTTCATAATGGTGGTTTCTCTCCTCTAGGATTTTGTCGACACATCCAGGGTGTAGCTTTTCTTTTCAAAAACACATATTCTTCCAATAAATCACATAAACCCCATAAAATAATAAAAATAATAAAGCATGTCAAAAACTCAGACATTGAAAATTTGACATATTACACAAGTAACAATAATTAACATGAATTGAAACAAAAATACCTTCTCAAGCCCAATATACAATCCTATCCATAAAATAAGACAAAAATAATAGTTTAAAAATAAAATAGAAACATATTCATTTAATTAAAAAATGATAAGACATACAAATAAAAGAGATGCATGTGAAAGGGTGTCTCACAGGAAACTATTTCATCCACCAAAGTGATGTCAGTGGCGAACTGTGAGACCCGTTGAAAATATCTCTTTGAATAAATGAAAAACTGCTCTTCGTTGCAGAATACATCCAATTTATTGCAGCGCACAATGATGCGTTTCAGCTTCTACAAAGCCATTTTCAAATAAAATGCTGATACATTTCTTGAAACAAATAGTGAAACAATGGTAACCGTGGAAAAAATACTTCCATATAAATCAAACATTTCATCGCAAAAACAAACAACAGAAAGAAATAATAAGATAGGCACACATTTACCTTGAATGTCTAACAAAAATACATTCAATAGGCACTGCCGTAAAGTAGAAATATATACATGTTTATACAGCTACTGAAATTAGTGTTACTTGTAAAGGTCTTTCATTCTGCCCCACTGCTGAATTGAATTATTCCCAATATATAATTGACTTATTCTTGTACAAAAATCCAAAGTGAAATCATTAAGTCATGTGGAGGGTGGCAAATTTAAGACAAGAGACAAATTGCACTAAATCCATGTGATTTTAATATCAATGACATTGATGATTTATTAAGGCTACATAATCTATATATGTATAATGAGAGTGACCAAGGACAGGTTCTGGGAGGATCCGTTCACACAGGGGGATATAAGTGGATATGCCATCTCACAGTGGCTTTAAATCTTAGAGCAAATTAAATTCCACCACACCTCATGATGACATGGACACCTTTTATGACATATTAATATGGGCAATTAAACAACTTTCTCAACTGAAGAGTCATACTAACTCCAGTCTCACTAAGCACCAAATAGCAACCTTTCAGATGCTGAATGATTTATTATCATCAAACCCTTTGACATAGGGGAAAAATAGTTAAATGAAGGTGGAGCATTAGAGAGCTGAATAATTAAGACAACTAGCAGACTCTAACTGTTATGAAATTATTACAATCACTGAATATGAAAAACCATATATGAATATCATGAACTCCTGTGGTAGTGGAAAACACAACAACGTATTGACCTTGCGAGGTACAGTTTCCTCAAAACTGACAAACCCGAGTTCTCAATCTGTACCTTTTGGCTAAAATTGATAAACATCCCAGTCACCCACCAGGAAGACCCATTGTCTCCTCCAATGCCGGATTATAAGAAAATACTGCAATTTGTTTAAATTATTCTTGGACTTCGTATACTCACTCTGACGTATTACTGTAAAGTCACATCAGATTACCTCAGAAAAATACATGTCATCATTTGGCTCTAACTATAACATGATTGTACTAGACATCAACTCCCTTTATACAAGCAGAAAACAGGAAATGGGGATAGAGGCTTGCACCCGCTTTCTCGGAAACAGACCTATTGCACTATTTTCCATACTAACATGCTGAAACACATGTTGAAATATTGCTTAGAACAAAACATTTCCATGTTTGCGAACATCATGTCGTCAAAGCTCAGGGACCTCAATAGACACCTACTTTACCCCAGCTTCTGAGCTTCATGAACCTTTTAACAGGCTGGTGTGAGGAGCAGGTGGACTGAATGAAAAAATATGAGCATTTCATTTCACACACACCTCTATGGATCATATTTATCAATGATGATTCCCTAAAATGAAATGGCACTGTCCAGGATGATGAAATGTTCATCAGTATGCAACAAACTAATGATGTCACATACAAAATGTAAGACTGTAGTAGAATATTTAGATGTTGATTTATAAGTAAAAAAAGAATCGCTTCACATCCAGACTTTACAGAAAAGATACAGAAGAAAACACCAATTTATGTGCTGAAAGTTTCCACCCCTTCAGCCTCAAGTCCACTATGGGAGTTACTACGAGCAAAAATAAAACTGTAATGACAAATCCATGTATTTACAGGTGGAACTGAATATTGGCTCTAGGTTCAAAGAACAAAGATATCCTAAAAAAGTTTTACATCAAGCGATACAGAAGGTAAGACATAGAGATAGGCATGACATCCTCTTTAAGAATAAGAAGAAAGGTAGCGGGTATGAAATCAAGTTAGACTCATCACAGATTTTAACAATTGGTCCTACAATTTGAGATCCCTCATGAACAAACAGTGGAACATTTTCAGATCAGATACACTAATAAGACAAACCATTGGCACACATGTATCTGTCACCTATAGGAAACACGTCTATGACATGTTGGTACATCGACATTTTGAAACTCCAAACCAGAAAACCTTGTTAGAAATATCTAGAGCGTTTTACAAATGTGGCAGTTTTAAAGCCTGTAAAACTAGCAACAACAACTCAAGATACTTAGGGCCTGATTAGGATGTCGGTCGAAAAGCCTCCGATAGACATTCTTGGTTTGACTTCTGACCGGCGTATGACGATTATGGCGGTCGGAAGTCAAATCGGCTAGTCATTCCGGCTGGCTTCCGATGGGGTCAAGGAGTCCGTCAGCCACTCGGAAACCGCAACATAATCCCATACGGACGGTGTTTCTGCCGTCGGGATTATGATGTTGGTTTCCGACAGGCCTTCCATGTCTGGCTTTTCGACATGGAAAGTCTGTCGGAAAGCGACTTTGGGGGCCCCTAGCATGGCCCCCTTTCTACTGGGGCCTCCTGTTGGGGGCCAAGGGGGCACCTATGGTGCACCCCTGTAAATCCCTGCGAAGTGTGGCAGGCACCTCATGGTGCCTGCCACACAGTGCAGGGATTCACAGTGACTCCCATTTCTCTATGGGAGCTTGTTTTCCTACCGCCACACAAGCTCCCATACGGAAATGTGAGTCTGAGACCGCACCATGTGTGGTCGCATCGTAATTGTGGTTTCAGACCGCTGACCAGAGGTCACTCGGTCTAGAAACCGCATGGATGACGGTCAGAGGAAAGTCCTACCGACATCTTAATTAGGCCCCTTGTTAGAAATGGGGATCACTAGTTGGCAGAGGTAGGTACATTTGTCCAAGTAGGGACTCTACTTCCTAGTCAGGGTAAGGGAGTTACACTCCTAAAATAACCCCTGCTCACCACCTTTGTAGCTTGGCACGAGCAGTCAGGCTTATCTCAGAGGCAGTGTGTAAAGCATTTGCACATAACCAACAGTAATACAGTAAGAA
This sequence comes from Calotriton arnoldi, assembly GCA_963921515.1. Classification (NCBI taxonomy): domain Eukaryota; kingdom Metazoa; phylum Chordata; class Amphibia; order Caudata; family Salamandridae; genus Calotriton; species Calotriton arnoldi. Next base: position 69,599 of record CAWUFW010005961.1, on the reverse strand, counting down.
CACTACAAAAGGACAACACACCAGTTTAGAAAAATATCCAATATTTTTATATATCCAAAACAAGACCAAAAATGATAAGAATCCAACATACAGTACTTAAAAATATATACTTTGCAAGATATCCTTAAAATTGCAGAAATATCTCAAAAACATAGTTCTTCTGAGTCAGTAGCTCTGCCCGGGGCTACCAGGATGCTGAAAAAAACAGATTCTAACAATTCCAGCCGACCGTGTCGGTACAGGCCAGCTAAAGCGTGGACAGACTCGTGAACAGTACCTTTCTCGTTGTGGACAGCACGTTGGTGCGAGCCGGTCGTGGCAACTGCTGCAGTTGCATTGCAAAATGTAGGTGGTGCAGGGTGCAGTGCCCTCACGATGCGGTGCTGGCAGCAGCTCGGTGACGAGCGTCCAGACGGCATTGGTGAGACCAAGGCTTACGGTGCGAGGCGGTGCTCGATGCTGTGTTGGCAGGTTGCGGTGCAGGCGACAGAGCCGGTGAGTGGGAGCTGGCGTCGGTCAGGCCAAACTGCTGTGTGGGACGAGGCGGTGCGTCATGAAACTTACGAGCGGAGCCCCCAGCCACGATGCGGTCATGGGTGTCAAAGTCAGCAGGCAGCGACGGCGTCAGTGAGAGCAGGGCGGCGAAGTGAAGCGAGGCGGTGCAGAGTGCGGTGCCCACAGGTCACGATGCAAGCAGCGGTTTGGTGGTGGTGGCGGCGGTCATGTGGTGCCTTCAGGACATGGAGCCAGTGATGAAGTCGGTGACGGAGTCGGTTGCTTTTCCCTTCTATGTGGCAACTGAAATATTGGTTCCAGAAGCGGTACCCAGAGGTTCGTGAAGTCTTTGCAGTCCCTGAGACTTCAGAACAGGAGGCAAGCTCTACTTCAAGCCCTTGGAGATACTCGGCGCAAGTAAAGAAAGTTCAGTCCAGTCCTTTCACTGCCCAAGGCAGAAGCAGCAACTGCAGACCAACTCAACAAAGCAACAACACAGCAAAGGGACAGTACTCCTCTTGGCAGCTCTTCCAGCTCTTCTTCTTGGCAGGTTCCTTGATTCCAGCGAGTTATAAAGTTCTGGGGTCTGGGCTCCAATATTTATACTCAAAATTCCTTTGTTCTCTCAGGCAGAGAGTATGAAATGAAATTTGTACTTGTAATGAAATGAAATTTGTACTTGTAAAGCGCACTTATACCCCCAAAGGGGTGTCCTGGCGCTGTACGCATACCGCTGTGGAACCCTTCCTGGCTTTTCCCTGTGAAATGTCCACTCCTGGGCACCCCCAGGGTGAAGCCAGGCATCCCAGCGCTGTTGGGGCCGTTGTGGAGATTAAGCAAGCTATTGCCCAGAGTTGCAGAGTGGGACCCATGATTAGAATAGGCACCGAGGCGGGAATTATCAGGTCCGAGGAAATTGAGCCCAAGACCCGCCGAGGCGGGAATTGAACCCTGGTCCCGGGCCAGATCTCTGCATCAGGGTCTGCCGCTCTAACCATTGAGCCACACTTCTCCAAGAGTATCTGTGCTTAGTCCAAACCAGTTCTGTCCTCTCTGGCCCAGCTTCCCAGCAGGAGGTGGAGACAGCATTGTTCAAGGCAGACCAAGCCCATTCAGGTGCAAGCAAATCTCCTCCTACTACTCTAAATGCAGCCTAGGTCTATTCAGCCCAGCCCTGACTCATCCAGGAAAGGCAGGACACACCTCGACCCCCCAGTGGCTGTCTGAAGAGAATGCACATCCCCAGCCCCTGTCACTCCAAAGCCAGACAGTCAATCCACCAACCCAGCAGGGGTACACAGGATGGCTAAGCAAGAAAATACCTACTTTCTAAAAGTGGTATTTTCAAACACAGAACATAAATATCATCTTTACTAAAAGATGCATTTTTACATTCTGAGTCCAGGCATACTAAACTCCATTTCTCCATCTTGTCCCAATAGGAAGTTATGCTTATAAGATGTTATAAGTAAAACTCCCATTCTATCCTATGGGACAGATAGCCTTTCTATAGTGAAAAACGAAATGCACTGTAATTCACTACCAGGACATGCTACACCCACCAGTACATGTCCTACCTTTAACATACACAGCACCCTGCCCACGGGTTACCTTAGGCCTACCTTAGGGTGACTTATATGTAAGAAAAGGGAAGATTAGGGCCTAGCCAGGTCGACATGGCAGTTACAAACTGCACGCAGACACTGCAGTGGCAGGTCTGAGATACCTTTTAAGGGCTACTCATGTGGGTGGCACAATCAGTGCTGCAGGCCCACTAGTAGCATTTGATTTACAGGCCCTGGCACACTCAGTGCACTTTACTAGGGGCTTACCAGTAAATCAAATATGCCAGTCATGGAAACACCAATCCATAATAACAATTTACAACAGGAGCACTTACACTTTAACACTGAACAGCAGTGAGAAAGTGCGCATAGACACTAAACCAGCAAAAACAGAGTCAAAACCGGGAGGTCAGAAAGCAAAAAGACAGGGGAAACACTCCAAAAGATGCCAGGTCTAACACCCCTACTGTCTACATGCAGAATTAAAGCAATTTCTAAATTTATCACTATTGCATACATGTACTGGAGTATCCCTGTGGACTATAATATATGGGCAACACAAAATTCCCAGTACGGAAAAGAATACTTGAACATTTATGTGCCCATAAACTGTGATGTGACCTATCCTGTAGCAAGATACTTTTCTGTGAAACTTGAAAATAAAACACACCGATTTCAATTTCTTTTGCATTGACAGAATCAAAAGATGATCTGAGGTGGGGACAGACAAAACAAACTTTTTATTCATAGAATCCCACCACATCCTAGATTTAACAGAGTTAAAGAACTAGCCATAAATGTTGTCTAGCAGCCCCCTGGACTTGATCCTTATATGTGCAGTTCTCATAGCCACTTGCATGAGGCGCATATAACTGAATTTGTAGCCATCTTTCATCTGGAACATTGATTAATTATTCATTTTCATCTTCCATCAGGTCCACAACTACACTTGTAATTATGATTAGTGTTTGCATTGTTTAGGTAGCACCTGTTTCTCAAAATATGTCTTCTGCAAACTTATACATGGGAGGTGTTTAATTATGCCCACTAGGGCTTCAAATCCATATAATCAGTTTAACATATATTCCTTTGAAGATCATCATCCGCTGCTAAAGTCACCATCCACACACTGGGGTCAATAAGATGGCATATTTCCCAGCACACACACACTTGTAGGGTTCCCTGATTTGTCCATTTGGGAGTCACGTTCATAACAGCCACATGGGTTGGTATATCCCCTCCTCTCGCTACCCTATACGTTATATAGCATTCTGGGACCTGTAGTCCAGTACTTTACCTTACCGGACACTAATGGTTCTAGTTGATCTTATACTGATTTCAGTTATGCTTCTTATTATTCCTCAACCCAGTTGATTGACACAGAAAATTGCACAACTAAACCCATGAGGCCATTCGCCGCACTGCATTTTGGGCATGGGTCTTCTGCTCCTCCATGATGGCCACATCTCCACAGCACACTATTATTCCATGCCGTTTTCATACTGTAGGTCCTGTCTGATGAATTAGCAATGCTGAATGCCATGCTGTATTTTAATTGACAACATCTCCTCCACCTACGTGGGATGTGTTTGATGAATTATGGTACTGGACAATCATGTACATATATCTATTTTCCTTGCAGCAGTGGCACTAGCTTTGCCTTCTGGGTTCAAAATATGCTGTGCCAATAGGGCGGGAGACAAAAGGGGAGGGGGGGTAGCGATTATCTGCAAGGACTCCTGGGACATATCCTCCTCAAACTTAGAGAACATGGGCTCGGTTGAGGGCCTTAATTTTTGCATCCGGACCGGCCATTCAACTTCTTTTTCGGGATTGGTGGTCTATAGGCCTCCTGACTGTCCACCCAATATACTCCCGGAATTATGCAATTTCATTGCACAGAAATCTCTCCTATCCTCTAATTTTACGGTATTAGGGGATTTCAATCTGCATGTAAATGATCATACTTGTGCCCCAGCAATGCAGATGGTCTCCTTGATGGAAGGAGCGAATCTACCACAACATGTGAAATTCCCTACCCATATAGCAGGTCATACCCTCGACCTGATATTTTCCAATATCCCTTCTTTGAAAATTGAAGCGCCAAACCAGGTGGTTTGGTCTGATCATTTTCTCATTTCTTTCTCTTTCACTCTGGCTAATCCCGACTCTACTGAGAGTGCCAGATATTTTCTAAAGAGAAATTGGAAAAACTTAACTGCCGAATCCTTAAGCCCTATTCTATTAGCCAGCAAACCGCTTCTAGCTTTTGACCCGAATGCCGATACTCTGGCCCTACATAATTGGATTGCCGCCGCAGTGGAGTCTGCGGCACCAGCTAGAGTCTCAAAATCTATGAGGAAATCCCCCTCTGCCCCATGGTTTTCTGAATCACTTAGGGTTATGAAAAGCAAATGTAAGCGCTTGGAACGCCAATGGAGGGTAAATTATGATAATTCCGCAAAAATGCTATATAAGACATCTCTGAAGGTTTTGCATAAACTCATGAAGGAGGCAAGAAGAGAGCACATTGCCAAGTGTATTGACTCCTCCGACAACCCAGGGAAAGCTATCTTCAAAGTGGTTAACTCCTTCCTCAAACCCCGCGAGCTGGTCATTGACGCTCAGCCGTCGCTGGCACTGTGCGAGAGAATCTCTACCTTTTTCAATGATAAAATCAGCAACGTCTACAAATCCTTCCTAGACATAACCACCACAACCAAATCCGACGTGGCAGTTAGGCATACACCCCTGCCTCTCCTTTCTGACTTTGCCCTTATCACTCAGAAGGAAGCACTGGCAGCAATTCTGAACTGCAAGTCTGGCTCACCGGAAGATCCTTGCCCTCCCAAATTGTGGAAAGAGTTGGCTAATTCCACGAACGAGGTGCTGGCCAAAATCTGGAACGCCTCTCTTTCCTCCGGCACCTTCCCTGAACTATGGAAGCATGCCACTCTACTCCCCCTAAAAAAGAAATCTAACATGGACTCAGGGGAACTGAACAATTATAGACCTATCTCGTTGCTGTCAGCCCCTGCTAAGATGCTGGAAAAGGTAGTGCAGCGACAATTGGCTAATTTTATCGAAAACAATAATATCCTGCACGACACCCAATCTGGCTTCCGAGCGGGGTTCAGCACTGAGACGGCGCTTCTTGAGGTAGCGGACTCAATTAGAATGGCACTGGACTTAGGAGCTTCAGCTATGCTGGTGCTCCTGGATCTCTCTGCTGCATTCGACACGGTGGACCACGCTATACTGTCGCAACGTCTTCAGGATAGCGGGGTCAACAGCACAGCTCTGGCCTGGCTAAAGTCTTTTCTCCACCTGCGCACTCAAAGGGTGGCCTTACAACCACATCAGTCCACCCGCAAGCACTTATGGTGCGGGGTGCCTCAGGGGTCGGCTCTCAGCCCGCTCCTTTTTAATATATACTTGGCCCCTCTATTCACCTTGATAGCCAACTGGGGAGTGAAGGCGATTTCCTACGCCGACGACACCCAATTGGTTTTCTCATTTAATGATCAGACCGAAGACTCTTTTAAGTGCTTCAAAGGCTGCTTAAAAGACATCGCAGGATGGATGAACAACAACAAACTCAAATTGAACGCCAATAAGACTGAAGTGATGTTTTTGGCAAATCCAAGCCTCCAGCGGCAGCCTTTTGGTGGCCTGAGGAAATGGGTCCGGCACCGGTTCCTACGAGCTGTGCCAAAAATCTGGGTGTTAAATGGCAGGACGATTTGTCCTTCTCCACCCAGATTCAGCAGGTTACAGCGGCCTGTTTCTGCCACCTGAGAAACCTTCGGAAATGTTTACATCTGCTACCTGAAAGCTGCCGCAAGACCATTATCCATGCCACAGTAACTGCCCGCTTGGACTATGCAAATGGCCTCTACACTGGCCTACCGGCCTACCAAGTTAAGAAACTTCAAATGGTTCAAAATGCGGCGGCGAGACTAATTAAACATGTTCCTTTTCGGCAGCACATCTCTCCGCACATCAGAGAACTACACTGGCTCCCAGTAGCCAGGCGTATCAAATTCAAGGCCTTGACCCTTGCTTTCCGAGCAGTTCATGGATCTTGCCCTGCGTATTTAAAACAGAGGCTAGGTGTCTACACGCAGCCACGTGTGCTGAGATCCTGCTCTCAGAACCTACTATGCACCCCTCGAGTGAAAAAACTCGGCTGGGTGCCAGATCTTTCATGTTTGGGGCATCAAAACTGTGGAATTCCCTTCCTAACTCTTTGCGTCAGTTACCGTCTGAAAACCAATTTAGGAAGGCTATCAAAACTTGGCTTTTTAACCTGGCTTAATTTACGCTGCTGATCTTGTCGCCTCCCCGTGAGTTCGCCTGTTGCTTTAGCACCGGGACACCTCCTAGGAGGTAACTGTTCGCGCTCAACAAATGACAGTATTATTATTATTATTTTTATGCAGCTGCCTCTTTGAGTATTATGTATTTTTGACAGACATTCAAGATACACGTGTACCTATCTTATTATTTCTTACAATTGTCTGATATTGCGATGAAATGTTTGTTCTGTAAGGAAGTACTACTATTATGTCACTATTTGTTTTGAGAGGTGTTTGGGCACTTTACTAGATGAAGACTTCATAGATGCCAAAACACATTGGGGCATATTCACAAGGAGCTATCGCCAAATTAACGGCACTTTATCGCAGCCAAAGTCATGATAAATTTACCTCCCCATTCACAAGCCGGTGTTAACAGCCCACAGCACCAGTTTACCCGCAATAGCAGCCGCAAAAAACATCGCCACAGAGGACCCCCGCAAATATCGCTAATGAGATGCAGAGTAGGCGTTCCTGTGCCAAAAGCCGAGACAACATCACACCTCAACATTCACAACGACCAACCACATTGGCGATAAGAACACAAAACAGGCGATAAGGTGCGTTAGCACCAGGAAATTTACACCTGCTCTGACCTGGTGTAAAGTCGGATGGCAGCCAGCACCACAAAAGGGAGCACAGCCCAGGGCCACATCCGAAGGGCAACAGATGCCATGGAGCCACTCATCATGCGGCCCGGACACCCAAGAGGGCCACAACACCCACCGCCACCACACCCGGAACACCCCCCCCGGACCACCACAGACGCAGCGCAGACAAAGACAGCGGACCCCCAGGAAACGTACCAGCCGCACAGACCCAACATCTGACAATGTCACCGTCCACTACAGGCTGAAAAGGACAACCATCCTGCGCATCCTGACCATTATCGCCTAACAGGTCTACGGCACCAACACAGCGGACAACCAACATCCCACCCCACACAAAGCTGCTGGCTTGGCTGCACCTGTTACCCCCCAAACAACACCCGCCAGAGTCGGAGGAGTCACACAGCCAGCCACATCCAAGTCCCCCACACCTGTCCTGGACATCACCATCACCCTGGTACCCCAGTCCCCATACGTCCAACACAATGCGCAGGATCCGCTGGAGACCAAGCAAGGACCATACGCCATAGCAGGATGCACGCACGTGTTGGGGGCAATCCACAGCACACATGTACTACCTGTGCCCCCTGGTGACACAGCACACAATCACCTCAACAGGAAGCACACGTCTCACATCAATGTGCAGGCAACAACAGAACGCCGTGGAACCTCCAACAATGTCGCCTTCAAATACACAGCCAGTGTGCATGATACCTTCATCCTCCGACAGTCCATCATCAACCAGCGTTCCCAGGATGGCAACAAGGGAAATGCACACCCCCTTGGCAAGTTCGAAATGCACACCCCACACACCTCAACTCCACAACCATGCAACTCACAACTCTGGCAATACACACGTCACAAAATCACAACCAACATGCACAACAACATGACCACCCACCAGACATGACAGAACAACTTACAATGGTAACCTAGGCAAGCCCTGAACATGAGCCATCAACGGCATGGCACCTCAGCCACATAATAGCCGAATGTGGGGAGAAGTGGCAACCAGGCATGTGTGAAGGATGCAGTAGAACCATGATCGGGAAAGCACACAATGCCAAGAGTGGCGGAGATGTGCTGGACAGACCGCAGTATGCAGAACACACCCATATCCATGGCAACATACACCTCTGGCGTATGGAGTGCAGTGCACAGTGGACGCAACCATGTCACCCCAGCCAGTGGGGGACCTCGTGGAAATGTTGCCTGTGACGCCACCCCCTAAGCGTCATCGGAGTGGGATGGCCCGGCGTAGGCCACGCCAGTGTAGGGGTGTGAATAAAAAGCACGTAGGCCTGGGCGTGGTCCTCTCCCGGAAAGCCCCACGTCTCTGCCAGGGCGGCGCCTCCCACCCCGCTACGAGGCCGACGCCCTCCTCATGAGCGGAGTTGCCTGCGATGCTGTGCACCTGCCGGATCCCGGCACGCTGGACCACGAACCCATCAGGCCCGCCCCTGCGCAGCCAGGCCACACTGATCACCTGCCGACACCGGCGTGTGTCAAGGAGGGCCCACCACATGCCGGCGCAAGCTCCAAGCCCGAGTCCCGCGACCTTGGCAGCCACCTCAGACCATCACGGCCTACACGACGCAGGCTCGCTTTAGTCCTCTCTCGTTGACGTACTCTATTGCCGCCTTCGGCCTACTCTTCGGACCAGTAGGTCCCATATATGAAACTGTGTCCTGAGTGACCCCAAATCCGGGCCAGCGGCCACAGCACCAGACCCCCCGATCAGTGAGGCATAGTTCCATATGGGCATCTTGCAACACGTGGTGCCACTAACCCTGTTCAACGTCAGCCGGCTACACATGGTGCCACTAACCCTGTTCAACGCCAGCCGGCTACACGTGGTGCCACTAACCCTGTTCAACGCCAGCCGGCTACACGTGGTGCCACTAACCCTGTTCAACGCCAGCCGGCTACACGTGGTGCCACTGAACCTTGATAACGCAGGCCAGTGGGGCCATCCAACTTATGCCGGTGACACTAGGTGAATGGGCCATGCTGACTGCTGCCTCAGGCCTACACCACGGTCAGGTAGGTCACACATTTGGAACTGAGTCTTGATTACACCATGGCAGTGAACATCATTTAAGGCAGAGAACAATTCACTATACTCCCTTCGATGTGGTGCCAACAAGTCTGTGCATGGCATCACAACCACATGTGTCTGTGGGCCTACGTGGACCACTGCCCTCGGCCTACGCTGCGCACGAGTGGGATCACAGATTTGGAACTGAACATCGGTAACTCAAAAGGCAGAATACATATCATCGCAGGCACGGAGAGGCGTAAGAGGATGACGCGTTGCAGTCCGGAGGGAACAGGATCATCGTTACGGAGGTGATCGAACACTACTGACAACTGCCCTTGTGTCACTAACACTGTGCCTCGCGAGCCAACGACACGTGGCTGTGGGCCACTGCTGACCGCTGCCTCCAGCCTACACTGCGGTCCAGTGGGTCACAGTCTTGATTTGGCAATGGTGGAGTTCATATCAGTGTACCGGCATCATCGCAGACTGCATCCCCTTACAGCACCTGTGCCACTAAGTCTGTTCCCCGACATTCATGGACACTCACTGGTCGTACATTGGTGGCATTTGAGTCTATGGACTAGGGGCTAGTTTTCATCCTCATGTAGCTGATACCGAATTATTGGTGAGGACGAGGGTTGCGCTTTCCACTCTTCCATTTGCTGCTTCCAGATAACATCAGACCTTCCGCATCATGCCCTGGAGGACACCTTCCACTGTCCCCCGCAACCCTCTGCAACATAGACCTCGGACATTGATGGGGACCCGCTCAGGTCGCATGGCCCATCTGACTGCACCGCAAGTCACCGTCCCATGGCTGGGTGCCTGTGCCGGCCGCAGTGCATCCGGGGCCACTAACTCTGTGCTTGTCAGGTCTGGGACCCCTTCTTCTGAGACATTGGATGGCCTCTGAAGCGATGGTCTTGGGGTCATCAACGCCATGTGTCTGTGGCCCTCCACTGTCCGCAGCCTCCGGCCTCAACTGCGGGCCACCAGGGCCCACACATAGCATTGAGTCCTCACCGGCCCGGACGTCGCATCACCGCAGGAGGCACACGCCACCACCGCAAGCACCACCTCCAACCGCCATCTGCCAGAGTCGAAACTGTGGTCCTGACAGACCTAGGGAGTTGCTCAGACCTGTCGTGGATGCCATCATCGGCCTGATACCCTGCTCAGCACTCCAGGTGCCAGTGACTCAGTGCACCGCAAGTCATTGTCCGTTACTGATTGAGTTGTGTGCTGTGGAGAGGTTGCGCAGCAATGTCACCTCAAACAGTGTGGGAGCCCTGGTACGTTGATGGGGGAGATGATGCAGGTCTGACACACCCCACTGCACCTGCATCAGGAGTATATATCGAAGGGACACAATCCAATACTTTTTCTTCACATAAGCGCGCTCATCTCTAGTGCCCCAACCCCAGTGCACTGCAACTCACGGACACCTCTGTTTGCATGTTGGCTGTCCTCTGGACTTTCTCCGGCTCACTCCATGTTGCTCAGCTGTTGACTCTGTTAAGCATATGTTTTCTGTTTCCGTTGCACTGGTGTCCAATGTTCAAGTTGTTGCCAGCACCAAGCATTCCGTGCGGACTGGCTTACACTCACCCCACACACATCCAGCACAGGCGTCACTGTACATGTGGCCCTGCCAATAAAGGGGCCGGACACACGTGCCCATGGCCAGTTCAACATGATATATGCATATGTCCCTGTGGTCTTGTTGTATGCATGAGGGCCCTGGGCCCTAGGACATTACATTGTGCTGTGTACATCGGATGCAGACATGTCACCGCAGTCAGCGGGTTGTAGCTTGGACATGTAGCTTTGTCGTCACCCACTCAATTCGTAAGGGGAGTGGCCGGGGCCGTCGTACGCAGAGCCAACATGGATGTGTGACTGCTATTTGCGCGCCCCTGGGCGTGGTTCTGTACTGTGAATGTGCATCTGCATGTGTCTCTATGGCAGTGTGGGTCTCCTTTGTGGGGTGTGGGTGGTCCCTGAAGGGTGATAGACACCTACGTATGTGTTCTAGTTCGCATTCCAGGTGTTCGGCCCCACCCAGGCCTGTTGGGCCACCTCCTTTTGGTGTTCTGACACCTGGCATTGGGGTGCCATGTGTGGGTGGGTGAAGTGTTGTGAGCCAGCTGTGCTTGCGTGTGCTTCCTGCTGTGTGGTCTGTTGCAGGCTCTGTGTTCTCCTCTGAGTAGCTCGGCTGCCCGGGTCCTGGTGGTGGGTTGCGTGGTATATCCATGGCCTGTTGTAGGGCGTCGGTGTCGACGGCGTGGTGGTCCTCTCCGGCATCGCAGATGTGTTGTCTTCTGTGCTCTGCTGGAGGTGTTGTGTGCCCCTCTGCAATGTGCAGGGGAGATGCATGTTGACATTGTGTTGCAATGTATGTTGGCGCATTGTTCTGGTTTACATGCAGACTGTCTGGCAATGTACATTGTGACTGTTTGGGAGGTGCTGGATTCTTCTGCGGGACAGTGTACATTTGGGCTACATGACCGATGTGAGGTCGTACGCGTACATTTCCATTTCACACTTTCCAGCTCTGTCAGGTGTAGTAGGCATGTTTCTGGGCATTTGCGGAGCCAGTTGTGTCCTCTGTTCTGCAGTGTCGGCTATGCGCATTGTACCACATCATCGTCGATGTGGGTGTGCTGTTCTTGCTATGTGTGTGTGCTGCAGTGTGCCAAGGGGATCTGGGACATGATCCTGGATAATTGTGGGTGTGCAGTGTGCTACACCTCGTTGTGCATGTGTGCCATTGTGCCCATCTGCCCCTGTCCCCCCAGTCCCTGTTCGTTACACTCCCTGTTGATGTTGTGTCAGGTCCTCTCGAGCTGTGTCCGTACTCCCTACTCCTTGCACCGTCTACACACTGATGACTGTGGCCTGGGTTTCCTCCAGCTCCTCCTGTGGCGCAGGACTGCCACCTCCTGTCGCCGTTGCTGCCTTCCTGTTGGCAGCGGGTTTGTACCTGGTTTAGGTTGTCACGTCCTGCCGGCGCCTCTTGGCCTCCTGGCTTGGCCTCCTGGGCACTCTGACTGCATACCAGGTGGTCTGCTTGTGGGTCAGTTGCTGGCAGTGTTCTCTCACCTCCGTGACGCTGGTCTTGTTTTCCTGCGGTCTGCACCCCGTCTTCCTCTCCCTTTTCTCCTTGGCCTTCCCCGACCCAGTTGTTCCTTGCTGGTGGTCTGTGGGGGTTGTGGGGTTTGCGTTGAGCATCCATGTTGCTACGTGCTTGGGCTTGTTTCTGGTGTGTTGTTTCTGTGGGTTTTATGGTGCATTTTCCCGCCAGACGCGTGGGATTTGCAGGCCTGTGGCTGGTTTCCGCTACTTTTTGTACCGCGATTGGCCTCATCGCATGATTTTTCGCGTTCGCATTTTTGCGGCGTGGCGTTGATTTTCACGCTGACATTTGACGCGTTATCTGGTGTCTATCGCATGCTACCGCCTTGTTGTGAATTCCACGTTGATACAGGGTTATTTTCCCGCGATAGGCTGCGATGTTGAAAGTTGCGTTACGCTACTCTTGCGGTAGTTATCACACGTTCTTGTGAATATACCCCATTGTTTTTGCACTGCAATAAATCGGGTGTATTCTAGGCCTAAGTGTAATTTCAATCATGTCAGAGTAATCGGTGTAATTTCGATTATTCCGTATTACTGTTTAATGCGGAATTACCAATAATTACACGATTACTCCTGTTCGTTTAATTATGTGTAGCTTGGTGGGGATCCTACCTCCAGAGCACATTTAGCACTCGCTATTCGTGTTCAACTGCATTTAGCGCTATTTCTCAGTTCAAAATGCATCCTCGCTTCCCTTTTGGATGTGCAGGTGCATTTTGCACTAAGCAAACAGCACTGAATGCTAGGGGTAAGTTGGGGGAAACATCCTACCCCAAGAGCACTTTTAGCAAGGGTGAGCGGCTGCTGCTCTCACTATTTGTGTTCTGTTGAATTTAGCGCTGTTTCTTAGAGCAAAATGCATTTTTATACTAATTTTGGACACAAGGAGGCATTTTTGCACACACAAAATAGCGCAAAACACAGAATTACTCTTCTCACATAGTTCAGCGTAATCATGCAGATTTCTCGGGTAATTCTCCGTAATTACGTTATACTGAATTACGTGAGATACGCCCACCACTAGTGTATTCTACAGAGGAGTGGCGTATTCTGCAGCAGTGTGCATTTATTTATTTAAAGAGATATGTAGGTATAGTGAACCATGACTCAGTAGCCCTCCCAGTGCATTCTGGTCAATGCGGTCCATCTTTTGCAAAGTTATTGTTTATCCAATGAAACAGAGCTTGATAACTATTTCATTTCTGGCAACCTTTCTTTTTCTTAGCTTGATAACTATTAATTTCTTCCAGCCCTTCATTTTCTTAGCCCAAGGCACATGCTTCGCTCCTCACTTTACTTGGCAAAGGCTTTGTAGAAGCTGAAACCCATAATTTTTGCTCAAGGGGTGTTGTATTTGCAGCAGAGTGGCATTCATTTATTCAAAGGGATGTATATATATATATATATTCACTGAAAAAACCATAGGTTTCAGGGGCGTTATAGTTAGTTGGACATTTTACTCGTACAAAACCATAGAAATTCCCCCGTTATAGTTAGTTCAGCTAACTATAACTCGCGCGCCCGCAATGCACTGCTGATGACGTCACATATTACATCACTCATGACATCACTGATGACATCTCAAATGACATCACTGATGACATCACTGATGACATCATCCTTGTGATAGAGTGGCATACCTCCTCTCACCCTAATATAACCTTTGATACACACACTCAAAAATACAAACTAACATTTTCAAAACAATGGACATACCAATACCAGTTACAACACACCTATTCAGTAATCCCAAGATCTACACACACATCCACTCATTCACCAACAGTCCCTATACAGTCACTCATACATGTACTCACTCATCATATGTACTCATACACCTATACATCCTGTTACACACCGCCACTCATCCATAGAGTTACTCACACACATAGTCACACATGCAAACAAAGTATCAAACATCCATTTACTTGCATATACAGTTATACACACACTACCACACTTACTTCTACAGAAACTTACACATACTTACTCTCTTAAACAATCACTTATAGAAACACCTACTTATTTGTACAGGAACTCTTCCAATCTCTCACTCTCACATATACTCACTTATATGCACCAATACTCACATATACTAGTTTAAAACATATGTAGTTACTCATAAAGACACTATTGAGACAGTCATTCACTCACTAACACACCCATACACATACTCATCCACCTATACAGTCCTGCACACATGCTGTCTTCAACACATACAAACAGTGAGTCACTCATTCATGCATCTATGCACTAAGTAATACCCCCATCGAACCATACAGACACTCAGACACTCATACTGATACTCAAAAAACCAACTAATAACCCATATAGACACTCATGTAGCTACTCACCAACCCATGCAGCCACTTATACACAAAGTGAGAGACTGATACAGATATTTTCATATTTAAACATTACTCACTAACCCATGTATTCACTAAGATACACTTAGTCAGTTATACAATCAATTTTACAAAAAAATCATCCATTTAGACACTTATATACCCATTTATTCTTCCATCGACCCTGAGATATACATATATAAAACAGATTTAATTTTCAGAAAAACACACATTCACTGGATGATGTCATCAGTGATGTCATCAGTGATGTCATTTGAGATGTCATCAGTGATGTCATGAGTGATGTCACTGACCATGTCATGAGTGATGTAATATGTGACGTCATCAGCAGTGCATTGCGGGTGCGCGAGTTATAGTTAGCTGAACTAACTATAACGGGGAATTTCTATGGTTTTGTACGAGTGAAATGTCCAACTAACTATAACGCCCCTGAAACCTATGGTTTTTTCAGTGAATTTCTACGGTTTTTTAAATGCTAATTTCTAACTATAACGTGCCTGAAACCTATGGTTTTTTCAGTGAATTTCTAAGGTTTTTTAAATGCTAATTTCTAACTATAACGTGCCTGAAACCTATGGTTTTTTCAGTGAATATATATATATTTATTATACTATGTATACATGTGAAAATGTCTCGGTCCCCTGTTTGCCTTGGTGGCACGGAAAAAATGGGTGGAACTGACGTCAGCACGCCGACGAGGTCCTCTTATGGCTCCGATGACGTCATATGGTGCCGTGCTCATTGACGTGGGAGAGCTAGGAAAGAATATCCGTGGAATGCTGGTGCAGGGGATATTCACCTAAGTGTTCAGGCTAGTCCTTTGGGAGCAACTGTTTATGTTGCCACTCCAGAAACCGAAAGCAGTGATCCGAGGGCAGAGGCCCTGCAGATGGCACACGAGGTGGGGTGCCCAGTCGTGTGCACCGGCGGGGCAGTGAAGTGACAAGCACCACAACCCACAAAAAAGGTAACGAGGGCACTGAATAACACAGGATCTTCTCTTTGTATCTGGCAGGAACAACGAAGTTAAAATGCCCTAGTACCAAAATGTAGAATTAGTGCTACAACGGTCTTCAAGAGGACCTGCGATGCCGCTTCTGCCTCCCGTACCATGGAGGCGGCACATGGGTCACGCGGTACGGTCATACTGCAGTGGGACCCACACTCGTTGACCTCTCATGGCACTGCTCCACACTTCAGGGAGGACGCTTTCCATTAGCTATGTTTTCTGATGACATGTCGCGCCGGCCCCGATCAACAACAGAACTCCTTTAGATCCAAACAGACTCTTCCACTCTCTCACCGGAAGTGAAACCAGGCCACGCGGACACTTTCACAATACAACAGCCGGGAATGCACTTTTCAGTAAAAAAAAAACACATTACTTCCTCCTAATTAATCAAATAAACGTCTCACTGAAGAACAGGGGCCAGCTTCGATCGGTAAACAGCCGTTACAATGACTTTTTTACTTTGCGATACCATTACAACACATGCATTACCACGCATGCGTTGTACATCACAAAGTCATTACTACGCATTTTTTTAGACCGCATGGTCATTTACCACGCATGCCTTTACAACGAATTTTGTTGTAAAGGTATGTATGGTAAATGACCATGCGTTCTAAAAAACATGTAGATGATCCATGTCGTTGTAAGGAAACAGAGGCTGTTCCGTTTCCTCACAACGATGTGCACCGCCCCTCAGAGATGACGTGAAGCAGGAACCACGAGGAGAGAGGAACCATGAGGAGTGAGAGGTAAGGGGAATTGGGCATGGGGTGGGGGTTTCTTTTCTAGGGTTTAGGGTAGTGCAGTGGTGTTTGGGTGGTGTAGGGGGTCGTGCTGGGGTAGTGTTTTAGGGTTTAGGGTAGTGCAGTGGTGTTTGTGTAGTGTAGGGGGTCATGCTGGTGGTAGTGTTTTAGGGTTTAGGGTAGTGCAGTGGTGTTTGTGTAGTGTAGGGGGTCATGCTGGGGGTAGTGTTTTATGGTTTAGGGTAGTGCAGTGGTGTTTGGGTAGTGTAGGGGGTCATGCTGGGGGTAGATTTAGGGTTTAGGGTAGTTCAGTGGTGTTTGGGCAGTGTAGGGAGTCGTGCTGGGGGTAGTGTTTTAGGGTTTAGGGTAGTGCAGTGGTGTTTGTGTAGTGTAGGGGGTTGTGCTGGGGGTAGTGTTTTAGGGTTTATGTTAGTGCAGTGGTGTTTGGGTAGTGTAGGGGGTCGTGCTGGGGTAGTGTTTTAGGGTTTAGGGTAGTGCAGTGGTGTTTGTGTAGTGTAGGGGGTCTTGCTGGTGGTAGTGTTTTAGGGTTTAGGGTAGTGCAGTGGTGTTTGTGTAGTGTAGGGGGTCATGCTGGGGGTAGTGTTTTATGGTTTAGGGTAGTGCAGTGGTGTTTGGGTAGTGTAGGGGGTCATGCTGGGGGTAGATTTAGGGTTTAGGGTAGTTCAGTGGTGTTTGGGCAGTGTAGGGAGTCGTGCTGGGGGTAGTGTTTTAGGGTTTAGGGTAGTGCAGTGGTGTTTGTGTAGTGTAGGGGTTGTGCTGGGGGTAGTGTTTTAGGGTTTATGTTAGTGCAGTGGTGTTTGGGTAGTGTAGGGGGTAGTGCTGGGTAGTGTTTTAGGGTTTAGGGCAGTGCAGTGGTGTTTGTGTAGTGAAGGGGGTCATGCTGTGGGTAGTGTTTTAGGGTTTAGGGTAGTGCAGTCGTGTTTGTGTAGTGTAGGGGGTCGTGTTTTAGGGTATAGGGTAGTGCAGTGGTGTTTGGGTAGTGTAGGGTGTCATGCTGGGGTTAGTGTTTTAGGGTTTAGGGTAGTGCAGTGGTGTTTGGGTAGTGTAGGGGGTCGTGCTGGGGATAGTGTTTTAGGGTTTAGGGTAGTGCAGTGGTGTTTGTGTAGTGTGGGAGGTCATGCTGGGGGTATATTTAGGGTTTAGTGTAGTGCAGTGGTGTTTGGGTAGTGTAGGGAGTCGTGCTGGGGGTAGTGTTTTAGGGTTTAGGGTAGTGCAGTGGTGTTTGGGTAGTGTAGGGAGTCGTGCTGGTGGTAGTGTTTTAGGGTTTAGGGTAGTGCAGTTATGTTTGGGTAGTGTAGGGTGTCGTGCTGGGGGTAGTGTTTTAGGGTTTAGGGTAGTGCAGTGGTGTTTGGGTAGTGGAGGGGGTAGTGTTTTAGGGTTTAGGGTAGTGCGCCCAACCAGCCACAATATCCGTGGACAAAGGGGATCCTGACTCTTTGGAACGCTCCGTCAATTGAATAATTTGGGTCAAGGGCCCTACCACGTCCAAGACCTATCAATTCCGTTCTTGGGATCCCTCATATACTTGGAGAAAAAGGTACATAGTTTCTCATCAATTTCAGGCATGTGTGCCACCTTCCCCTTCAGTGAGGGCCTGGGGCATTCTCCCCTCATCCTATTCCTGACCTCCCTTTCAAGGGGTTGATGGATTTTCCCCACCACATACTCTGCCACTTTGGCGTCAGGTGTCCACTCTGCTGACCTAGGATGGTAAATTTGGGTAGGCTCGAACATGTCCGAGTGGACCCCGTCCCCAACCGGGGACTGAGAGGAGTGGGACTCTGGACGCCAGGGACGCCCCGAGTCCTTATCCTCATCGGAGGAGAAATCGTCCTCCGATACACCCTCTCCCTCTAAGGGAAACCCGCCGTCGGGGTCTACAATAGTGGTGACAGTGTCGCAATTTTCTCCGGGCCCCTCCTCCTCCCGGCAGGGTGCATGTTTTAGCGTTCGTGCACTCTTGAGGAAGGTCTCCGTAAGTTTATCAAATCCTTCCAAGTGCCCCGCGTTATGCTTAACGGCCCTTTATTCCCCATCTGGGAGCTACTTGGACCCGCCACCACCAGATCTGGATCACTGAACACCCCAGGGATGCTTTTCGCCAGCTTATCAACCTGATCCCTAAGAGGAGCCAGCGCCCTAGAAATAGCCAGAGAGAGGGCTTGGTCCACTGCTGGAGGGAGAAGTTGGGGGCCATTCCTCCTCCACTTCCTGGTAGGAGGAGTAAAAATGGTCTTCTGGAGAAGACATGATAGCAGAGGGTGTGAGCACAGAACAAATGCCCTTAAAATCCTTAAGACAGCCCCTCGCTGGTGCTCCAACAGCTGGGCTTTCCCGAAGCTGTTATAAGAATAGACTGAGGCGCAATACCAATTACCACCACCAGGTGGCGCTGGTCACTAACGTGGCCGTGTGGGGAAATCACCGCGTAGCGGTGTCAAAATTAGGCGAGGGTTGGTCGGGAATCAAGCGGACACTAAAGGAGGGACCGGATTCCCAAACGCGCATAAAGACCAGCGGGAGCGCTCGACGGAGCTGCCTCGCTCGGACCAGACGCGCCTGACAGGATCTCACCGCGCGCAGAGCACACAGCGGGAGAAACTGCGAGGGGGAGAACACGCTCGGGCAAGAGCCTGCTGCGCAGGGAATATGAAACAATACCAAGGCAATAATGCTAATAACGTGCACAAGGAACCGCTATACAAACAGCAACAACGTCAGATTAAGCCAAGAATGTAAGGAATGCACTTAACTGACGAGCAGTGAAGAAAGAGGAAGCGGAAGGGACGTCACGATATTATATACGATGGACTGTGATATGATTGGACTATAGTTGCCTTGGAGACTACCCCTAATGGTTCATGGGTTGTGTAGTCTTTTGTTTAATGATTGTTGTGTTACGTTTTCTTTGAACTGCTAAGCAAATAAAGTGAGGAAAGATATGCATAATCCTCGCCTCCGTCCTGCCATAGAATTCATTAAACTTTATTTGATCTGATTTAGAAACATAGATCATAAAAGTGTACATAAAAACAGTAAATCCTCTTTCCTAATACAATACAGTGAGAATTAATTAAAACCAGTAGGTAAAAACGGGTGTTACAAAGCCCGGTTCAGAGCAACTTCAAGGTTAACAGAATCGTAAAGTTCAATGTTTCGCAAGATCAATCTCATGTACTTCGTGCAAAATACGCAATAAGGGGTCCAAGTAAGATGTAACGCTCCAATACCTGACCAGTTTGCACTATATAAAACTGCAGAAAACTAAAAATAAAAAGTGTTTTGCACACTTCTGTCATTGGGCTATATGTGGGCTACATCTGGGTGATATTTGTGCTACATTTGGGCTCTTTTTTCTCTGGTGGCCATCTTGGGAGACTTATTTGTTATGAAGTTTCCTAATTTCGTCATTTACTGCAGCCTCCTCAGTAGGAAATGCTTTCAGTTTTTTACTTTGATTCCATCAAGAAGGCATTCAGATGTGTCACACATTTGCCATAAATTCAGAATGTTAGCACTCTAGTTGTTCATTAGATCACTGTAGTAAAGCTACTGCTCACCAGGGAGTTAACTGGAAGTCTACTGCTGGTATTGAAAGTGATTGTTTCAGTCTGCATGTCAGAATTTTCTAATGAAATAGAAGAGGATTTGAGATCTCACTTAAAACATGCCCTAAATTTTCTTTCTGCAGCACTAACCATAATTTCTATGGCAAAATGAACCCCCTCATTTTGTTCCTTTTTAAATTAAATGTTTTAAGTGTTACCAGTTTATTCCAATCAAGATGGCTTCAGGTGTGCCATGCTTTTGTCATAAGTAAGACTGTTAGCGCTCTAGTTGTTCTTTAGAACACTCTGGGAAGCTGCAGTAGAACACAAAGGAATCAACTGACAGTCTCTGCCCTTGTTGGATGTACATGTTTTACTGAGAATGTCAGACTTCATTCTCACATGACTGAGAAAGATAATGTGAATTTACAGAAAATATGCTCTCATTTTAGCTTCTGGAGCACCTTCCAAAACTGTATGGGACAAGCATGTGAAAATAGTTTTCTCTCAAACATGATTCATGATATCCCAGCAGAAGGTTTTTCACAGGGTTAAATCACCTTAGAACACACCACAATTCCTGAAATTAGTATGGTACCATCAACAAATGAATTCTAATGTAACTAAAGTCTGTTATCACCCTTTATAGTTCTCCTTTTGGTAACCCTCAAAATCTTCGATTCACTACAATGCATTTCAATGGGGTACTATCATTTATATTGGTCCCAAGATGGCTGCCAGCAAATCCAGGATGAAGTGCTGACAGCCAATCAGATCTCACGATGACATGTGTGGTTAGGCTCCGCCCAGATATATATGTGTTTTCTTTTTCAAATTTCTCAGGAACTACTGAACAGATTTACACCATTTAACCAAAAGGCATGACTCTGAACCAAGGGCTACCTTTTTGCCAAATTTGGTGTAATTCCGTTCTGCAGTTCGGGCTGTAGCTGCGATGAAAGGTTTGTATGGAAAATTGCATGGGGAAAACACATTTTGGGACCCCCCTTTTTTCTCGGCCCCCACTTGACGAATCACCCCGAGACTTTTAGGATAGGAGCGGACCCGAGCGGGCCACGAGTTTTGAAAATTTCACGAAGATTCGTCAACTGGCGCCAAAGTTATTTCAAATAGAATGTTGCGGATTTCCTATGGAAAATAGGTCCTAACTATAACTATCTACTGGCGACCGCCAGTAGATAATATATATATATATATATATATATATATATATATATATATATATATATATATATATATATATATATCTTGACTATGTAGTTATGCAGGATTCCCAGTGATAGGAATGCCTCTGATTTTTGCTCGCTAATAACCTTGCCACAGTTAGATGAATCTCCATGAAACTTTGCAGACCTATTGCAATACCTACATTGGCAGACGATGCACAGCTTTGTGGTGATTAGTCAAGGGGGGGTGCAATGAAAAAAGGGGGGCCTCAAAGTGCATTTTTCCACGTTTTCCATAGGCATTTTTAGACAGATGTAGCGTCAAAATGGCTAAACGGATTTCATGAAATTTTGCAGGAATATACACTATGGTCTGAAAGGGATCCCTTTTGCTATTTCATGAAAATCCATTCAGCAGTTTTGGGCTTATAGGGCACTAAACCTTAGTGATATCAGAGGCCTGGGTATACCACAGTAATTTTGCAGTAATTTTGTGATACTTGCCAATATCAAGTCAATATATGATTGGATAATGACTGCCATTAGAAAAGTAAAAGGCAGCCATGCTGCTTTCTCCACACTTTGGCTGTGCTCTGGGTTTGGGCCTTAGATGTAGGTAGGTTTTATATTTTTTCCCTACCTATTACCACTTTATTAAAGTGGTAATTGGTAGGTAAAATTATTTATATGTTTGTATATATTTTAAAAAAAAGAGGTTACAGAGTACTGCAGTGCTACCTACTAATTACCAAAGTACTTAATTTTTATTTTTTAAATGTAAACAAAATAAGAATACACTGTAATACACTATATTTTAGAAACATACTGGAGTTTAGTGTTTTTTACATTTTTTACACATATAATAAAAAAATAAAAATGGAGAACTGCTGTACTACTTAGAAAGTACCCCGCAACTTATATAATTTTTAAAATAATAAAATTGGTAAAAGATTATAATAAAGCACTACTTAATTATATTTAAGGGGAAAGATACTGTAGTAGTGTTTCTAAAATGTTTTACATATTTTTTTTTTTTAACATTTTGCACTTAGGGCCTGATTACAATGCCGGTCTGAATGGCTTTCGCGGTCCTCTCGGAAGTGGTTGGACTGCCTAAGGTCTCGTCGGAAGCGGTTGGTCCGACTGCCGGATTATGATGCATGCATTCTGTACTCCGACCGACTGCTGAAAGACCACTGACTCCGACAGCAGCCATAGAGCAGTTTAGGGTTCTCTGACTGCCATCTGGATTACGATGTGACTTTCCGATGACCCGACAGAGGTGGTCTGACCGGCTGCCTTGAGTCGTCAGAAACAAAGGATTTGGGGTGCATGCTCACCCCAATCCGCTTCTCTCCAGCAGTCTCCATCGTGGGTCCCTTCCTCAGGGCCCTCCTACACCTGGGCAGCTGAACCTCGATGACTCCGATCCTGTGGGTGCCGGAATAAAGGTTTGAGCTTCTGCGGTATGTATTTCCATTGACTGGACTGTGCACATATCTCCACACTCCAGCAATGGGGTACATGGTACACAAGTCAGCCCCCACATGGGTCATGCATGTGTACAACTACATATGTTTCCTGTGCGTTTGTACCCACTTGCAGTGACATGTCCGGGGAGTGGGGCACCGCCGACAATGAAACCTCCTCGGTAGCAGCAGTTGCATCGTAATACGGCAGGTGGACCTTTCCTGGCCTCAGTAGTCGGAATCGAACCGACGCCTCGGCGGTCGGACGGTCAATCGTAATGAGGCCCTTAGTCTGCACTCTGTGTTTTAAGGGGAACTATAGCATAGTACAGTGTACTTAAAATATGGTAAAAAAAATAGGTAAAGCATTTAAAAAATACTGTACTATACTATATTTCCCCATAAATCCCAAAGCACACACTAAGGGGCCAATTCCGATCACGGCCGGTAGGGCTCCGAATCGGATTTGGCTTAACCGGATCCGATTCGGAGCCCTATTGCCCGACCGATTCGTACGCGCGTCCGGGCGAGCGAGTACGATGCGAAATCGCCGACCGACTCGTCCGGGCGTCCCGACCGCTCCAACCGACTCGTTCCCGGGTCTAACCGCACCGACCGACTCGCTCGGACTCGACTCGCACCGCGCAATGGAGATGTTCCCCGGCCGGGTAAGTACGATGCGCGCCGCGAGCAGTCCGACCGAGCCGCGCACTCCGGCTCCAAAGAGCAGTCGGAGCCGTACTTTGGGGGTCCGTGTCGGACCCCCCTGTATGCGTAGCCACGCGAGTCCCACACAGGGG
Organism: Calotriton arnoldi; assembly: GCA_963921515.1. Lineage (NCBI taxonomy): Eukaryota > Metazoa > Chordata > Amphibia > Caudata > Salamandridae > Calotriton > Calotriton arnoldi. Next base: position 46,248 of record CAWUFW010005961.1, on the reverse strand, counting down.
GGGACCCATGGGTCCCCCCTACCTGTGCGTGTACGGCGCGAGTCGCTTCGCCGCGTACACGCTGTAGGGGGCGCCCTTGTCCGCCTCGCACCCATTGAGTCAATGGGAGCCCGCGTACGCGTTGTACGACAGGCTCCCATTGACTTCAATGGGAGTCCGACCGACTCGAGTCCGATGGCATACGTGCGCATCGTACTCGTTCGGTCGGGCTGCACGGGTCCAATTCGGTCGGAAATCTCTCCGGGTCCGGCTCGGTCGGAGAGATTTCCGGCCCGAATCGGAATCGGCCCCTAAGTGTGGTCTTAACTATATTTGCACTTTTGATTTTGGAAGGGCAAAATATTGTTTATGCCACACTTGCTCAGGGTTCTGGTTTTTAAAGCGAAATACAGTGTAGCGAAGTGTATTTAAAAAAAAATTCAAAAACAAAAACAATTATGACAAAATGCAAAATAACACTGTTCTACACTCTATTTACCATTAAAACCCAGAACGCAGACTAAGGGCCTTATTTTGAGTTTGGCAGTCTGATAGACCGCCAAACCCATGGTGGCGGTGTGGCTACCGCTGCACCGATAGTACGAATGCTCTATTTCAAATTAGGTTGTCGGACCACCATGGGACTGCTGCTGTCGCCAGGATCCGCAATCCCTGGCGGTCTTGCAGCAGTCTGAGGCCCCTAATATGCTGACTGTGATGCTGCAGCATCGCCAAGCATATTAGCAGGTTCCTCACCTCCACAGTTTTCATGGTGGTGAGGAAACAAATTGGGCCCTACAGGGCCCCCTGTTGCCTCTGCGCCGGGGGATGCATGCAGGAGGTCACATAGTTTTCCCCCTGTATGCACGCACCCCCAGTTCCTGCAGGGTATGGACTTGGCAGTCCATGCCCTGCAGAAACGTGCAATGGTGTTCCCATTGGGGTGCCTTGCTAAGGCTCACTTATGAGCCTTAGCACTGCACTGCCATGGGCCAGCTGTCACAGGACTGCCCAACCTGGATTCCTATCAGTGTCGGAGCGGGGCACTGGTGTGGCAGCCCGCTCCCACACTGCAAAACTCATAATAAGACCCTAAGTGTGGTCTCAACAATATTGCAGTACCGCAGCACTCTGCAAACCTTTTTTAAAACTTTATACAGTAATAAAACAATGTTTACTTACCTTAACACACAAACTAACTCACCCCTTCCTACAAACTTCTAATACACTAGGACACTATATTTACACTTAAAAGCCAGAACACAGCCAAAGTCAGGTCGAAACAATATGACACTGTACCATACGCCACTCTATGACATGACATGACATGACACTCAATGTTTATTAATAGTGATTACTTAAAACCATATTTAATAAAGCTTTATTAAAACACATGTCTGTGACTCCTTCATTTTGCACAATATTTATCATATGGGTGATAAATGTGAAAGTAAATAGCCAGAGACATATTTTTTTTATTAAATAAAAACCCAAACATTTCTCTAAATCTTACGTTTACCATTATTTAACCCAAAAAATGCAATCATAAAAACAACCAAAAGAGAATTAATATATTTTTTACACATCTTTAGACCACATAAAACTCAGACATAGAACAAGCCACAAGAAAGTGCTGCATTCCTGGCTGTAGAGAAAAAGCACCAGCCTGGGATACGCTTTAAAAAACATATAGTAAGTTCTCCAGGGCTTCAGTGACTCAGGGGACTTACTGTTTCTTTTTCTAATGTTGTTGGTGGGGCTACAGAACTCCCTGCAGCTCCCCACAACATTAAATATTTTAGTGGTACCCCTTCTAGGGACATCACAAAAAATAAAACATATGTTAATTACCCCTCCCTTAGGGCATTATGTGGTGCTCCTTGAAGGACCAGTGAATAATAAATGAGAAGCTGCGGCCGCTCATTTATTATCATTATTATTCACTTTTGTGTGTTTTTTTTTTCTGGGTGTCTTGGTCCCACCAACACACTCACTGCTTATTTATTTAAAAGAGGCCGTGGGGGAGCCCCAGGGCTTGCTCGCTTCCTGCAAGCAGCTCCATTTCATTGGCCCATGAAGGTGCTGACATTTATTTAAATTAAGGGATGCCCCAATGCCTGCCCTGGGCACCCCATACCATGATACTTGCTGGGCCTGTGGGGGAGCCACAGGGCCCCCACTGCCCTGTCGGCTCCCTGTTTCTGCAAGAGCCTGTCACAGATTTTTTTTAATTAAGTGGCATGCCCTGGTGCTACCCGGGGCACGCCACAGCTTCTCTCTCATTGGGGGATGTGAGGGGAGGCCAGGGCCCCCCAGCCCTGCCAGCTCCCCTGCTTGTAACAATTGAGGGTGAAGTGGTAGCCAGCATTGCTCCCAGCCTGTGGTAGAAGTTTTCTTTTCCTCCCTCATGATGGGATCAATTTCACGTAATTTCCCTGTCTGAGAGCACGGGCTGGGAACAAGTTTTGTGCTCCCACTGGGCGGGAGCAGTTTGTGCTCCCGCCCAGTGGGAGACTATTACACTGTCCCCGCCTATGCCAATGGGTAGGGAAACAGATGGTGTCCCGGGGCTGGGACCCTGGGACACCATCCCTGAGTCAGCCCCAGAGGATGGGGACCCCAGGGGTCATAAAATGGCTCTGGGAGGGGGTTTGCAAGATCCCCCTCCCCTTAATAAAATGACAGCCCCACGGGATTGGGTCCCCAGGGCTTTTTAGAGGCACAGGGAGGTGGGCCATGTGTTCTCCTTAATTGTTTATGGGGCTGTGGTGGATGGAGTCCCCAGGGCCTTTTTATGCTTTGGGTACGGTCCGCACGTGGGCCCACTTATTTGTCAATGTGCTGCTTCCCCGTGCCCTGGGCCATCCCAGAGGGTCAGTTTAAAGACGTGTCTTTGCTTTTAAAAAAAAAAAATTCCATGTATTCATGGATCCTCTGTGAATTTGAGGCAAACCTAAAAATAAAATGTCTTTGACCCTTGGCGAGGTCCATCTGGGACACCACCATCAGGCCTAGGGGGTCAGGGTATACCTACCCTGCCCCCTTATGTCTTTTTTAACATTTTTGTTAGGACTCAGGGCTGAGACCCAAGTCCAAAGATGGCGTCCATGAGATCTGTCGGCACTGCATATCCTCTGCGACGTGAAATATACAAAGCTTTTGAGTATTACACGCTCAAAAACTACTGAATGGATTTACACCAAATCACAAAAAGCACTCTTTCTGAATCACGATCTATCTTTCTGCTAAATTTGGTGCAATTTGTGGTTTGGGCTGTATTTGTGTCTAAAGTTTAAATGGAAAAATGATTTTAGAAAATGCGGTTTGGGACCCTCCTTTTTCTCAGCCCCCGCTTGACAGGCTAGCTTGTTTTCCCCTGATCAGCCAGGCTAGCTTGTTTTCCCCTCATCAGCCATGGGGAACAGGGTCACGACTAATTTGCATATGGCTGGGTTTAAACTGGAATGGCCTAGGGAGCTAAAAAACGATGAATTTAGGCCCAGATCTCTGTACTTGTGTGAATGTTTGACATTGTTCAGCATTCTTTCCATCAATTGTTCTTTTTGCATTTGTCATCCCGAGTGGGACGGATATGCCCAGGCGTGGGTCCCGTGCTCTCCATGCCACTAGAGTCAAGCTAGCCTAGCTGATGAGGGGTGATGCCCCGAAACTGGTCCCAGGATGCTTGTTTCCAGTCCAGGGAGGATCTGGCCTGGCAGTTCAGGCTGAACTGTTACCATTGGGAACAGGGTCTAGACTGATTTGCATATGGCTGGGTTTAAACTGGATTGGCATGGGGAGCAAAAAAAACACGGATTTAGGCCCGGGTCTCTCTACTGGAGTGAATGTTTGACATTGTTCTGCATTCTGTCCATCAATTGTATTTTTTGTACTTGACAGATCATCCCGAAACATTTTCTATGCGCCAACTAGTCAAAAAGTAGCACTTTTTTGGAACTGTTTGTGGAGATTCATCAAATGGCAGTCGCCATTAAGTAGTTATAGTTAGGACCTTGTTTCTATTCAAAAAGTGTTTTTTCTTTTGCCAATATCTTAGGCGCCGTTTGACGAATCTTTGCAAAATTTTCAAAACTAATGGTTCACTCAGGTCAGCTCCTGTCTTAAAAGTATCGGGGTGATTCATAAAGCGGGGACTGAGAAAAAAGGTGGGGTCCCAAAACACGTTTTCCCCATGTTAATTTCCATAGGAACTTTAGACACAGCTACAGCCCTAACTGCTCAACGGAATTACACCAAATTTGGAAAAACGGTAGCTCTTGGTTCAGAAAGGGACCTTTTTTTTAAATGGTGTACATCTGTTCAGTAGTTGCTGAGAAATTCAAAAAAGTAAAAATATCAATATCTGAGGGCCGAGGAGGGTTTGCGAACCCTCCCGAGCACGAGCTTCATTCTGATTGGCTGTCAACACTCCAAACCAGGAAGTGTTGGCAGCCATCTTGTCAATCAGTTAAAAAAGGATAAAAAATAACAAAAGGGGGCAGGGTAGAAACACCCTGACCCCCTAGGCCTGCTCAGGGGGTTCCACAGGGACCAACATGCCCAAAAAAAGCATTTTTAAAAATATTTTCGGCCGAATTTGCATTGGGTGCGTGAATCTGGCTGAAAATATTTAAAAAATGAAGCGCGGGCTCCCGCGATTCGTTTAATTAAGCCCCCAGGTGGGCCAGGTCCCGGGAACAATGTTTTATTGTTGTGCAGGGGCCCGCCGGGGCCCCCGCAGCCCCGGGGACCGCCATCTCCCCGGGGTATTTCTGATAATGCGCGGGGCACATGACCCCACCCGCAGCCCCGGGGACCGCCACCTCCCCGGGGCTTAATTAATTATGTGCGGGGGCACGCAGCCCCCTGCAGCCCTGGGGAACGCCACCTCCCAGGGCTTTTAATAAAATGCGTGGAGGGCTCCTGCCCCCCACGCTGCCCCGGGGACCACCACCTACCCGGGGCATTAAGATATTGGGGGTCCTCATGGGCCCCCCAAGCCCTGGGGAACGCCACCTCCCTGGGGCTTTACTTAATTCTGGGTGGGGGTCCTCATGGACCCCCCAAGCCCTGGAGACCACCACTTCCCCGGGGCTATAAGAAATAGTGAGTGTGGGGGGCTCAAGCCCCCCCACACTGCCCCGGGGACCACCACCTCCCGGGGCACTAATTATTTAAACACCGGCCCGGGGACCACCACCTCCCTGGGGCTGTGCAAATGATGGGAGGGGGCTGCATGGCCCCCTCCTGCAGCCCTCCTTGGCCCTGGGGACCGCCACCCCACCAGGGCTGTCTCCTGCAATGTCCCGGGGTGCCCACCCCAGGGACATTGCCATTTGCTATAGCAGGGCGGGAGCACGGCTCCCGCCCTGCCATAGCAAACACTGCTTTGCTTCTTGGAAGCGAGAGCAGGAAACCGACTCTCGCTTCTAAGAAGCAAAGCAGAATTGCTTTTGGACAATCCCGGCTCACGCAGGAGGCGGGGAGCCAGCTGGGACTGCGGGGGCATTGGGGCTACCCAGCGGTCCCCACAGTGAGGACCGGCCCTGGGGTATGGAGTCCTGGGGCCAATAGTGGCCTAGTGAAGGGGGGCCATGCGGCCCCCTTCCTGTTTTAATTAATTATTATTATTTTTTTTTAAATGAGGCCTGGCCCCGGGGGATGGGGTCCCCGGTGCTAAAATTGGCCACAGGAGGGGGGCCACTCAGCCCCCCTCCAAAAGTAATAATTAAAAAAGCAGGGCAGTACTCGGGGATGGGGTCCCCAAGGCCCAAAAAAGGGCCCAGGGAAGGGGGGGCCACGCTGCCCCCTTCCCATCAAAAAAATTATAAACGAGGCCAAGCCCCGGGGATGGGGTCCCCGGGGCCAAAAGTGGCCCAGGGAAGAGAGGCCACATGGTCCCCTCCCGTAATAACATTTTTTTAAAATGAGGCACAGCCCCAGGGGAAGGGGGCCGAAAAAGGCACTTCTCTTGCTTGTCTCTGCACCTCTCTTGCGTCTTTCTGTACCTCTGTTGCCTCTTTCTGCACCTCACTTGCTTCTTTCTGCACCCATCTTGCCTCTTTCTGCACCCCTGTTCCCTCTTTCTGCATATTTCCTGCCTGTTTCTGCACCTCTCTTGCCTCTTTCTGTACCTCTGTTGCTTCTTTCTGCACTTCTCTTGCTTCTTTCTGCACCGTTCGCACCTCTTTCAGCACCTCTGTTGCTTGTTTCTGCACTGCTCTTCCTTCTTTCTGCACCCCTCCTGCCTCTTTCTGTACCCCTCTTGCCTCTTTGTGCACCTCTCCTACCTCTTTCTGCACCCTTCTTACCTCTTTTTGCACCTCTGTTGGTTCTTTCTGCACTGCTCTTGCTTCTTTCTGCACCCCTTTTGCAAATTTCTGCATCCCTCATGCCTCTTTCTGCACCCTCTTCCCTATTTATCCACCTCTCTTGCTTCTTTCTGCACTTCTCTTGCTTCTTTCTGCACTGCTCTTTCTTCTTTCTGCACCTCTCTTGCAAATTTCTGTATCCCTCTTACCTCTGTCTGCACCCCTGTTACCTCTTTCTGTACCTTTCTTGCCTCTTTCTGCACCCCTCTTGCCCCTTTCAGCACCTCTGTTGCTTCTTTCTGCACCTCTTTTGCAAATTTCTGTATCCCTCATGCCTCTTTCTGCACCCCTCTTCCCTATTTCTCCACCTCTCTTGCTTCTTTCTGCACTTCTCTTGCTTCTTTCTGCACTGCTCTTTCTTCTTTCTGCACCTCTCTTGCAAATTTATGTATCCCTCTTGCCTCTTTCTGTACCCCTTTTGCTTCTTTGTGCACCTCTCCTGCCTCTTCCTGCTCATCTCTTGCCTTTTTCTGCAGTTTTCTTGCCTCTTTCTGTACCTCTTTTGCTTCTTTCTTCACTTTTCTTGCCTCTTTCTGTACTTCTCTTGCTTCTTTCTGCACCTCTCTTGCTTCTTTCTGCACCCTTCTTCCCTTTTTTGCATCCCTCTTGCCTCTTTCTGCAGTTCTCTTGCCATTTTCTGCACGTCTCTTGCCTCTTTCTGCACCTCACTTGCCTCTTTCTGCACTTCTCTTGCTTCTTTCTACACCTGTGTTGCTTCTTTCAGCAATTCTCTTGCCTCTTTCTGCACTTCTCTTGCTTGTTTATGCACCTCTCTTGTGTCTTTCTGCACCTCTGTTGCCTCTTTCTGCACCTCACTTGCTTCTTTCTGCACCCTCTTGCCTCATTCTGCACCCCTCTTCCCTCTTTCTGCACCTCTCTTGCCTCTTTCTGCACCCCTGTTCCCTCTTTCTGCACCTTTCTTGCCTGTTTCTGCACCTCTCTTGCCTCTTTCTGTACCTCTGTTGCTTCTTTCTGCACTTCTCTTGCCTCTTTCTGCACCGTTTGTGCCTCTTTCAGCACCTCTGTTGCTTCTTTCTGCACTTCTCTTCCTTCCTTCTGCACCTCTCCTGCCTCTTTCTGTACCCCTCTTGACTCTTTGTGCACCTCTCCTACCTCTTTCTGCACGCACCCCTCTTGCCTCTTTTTGTACCTCTTTTGAAAATTTCTGCATCCCTCATGCCTCTTTCTGCACCCCTCTTCCCTATTCCTCCACCTCTCTTGCTTCTTTCTGCACTTCTCTTGTTTCTTTCTGCACTGCTCTTGGTTCTTTCTGCACCTCTTTTGCAAATTTCTGTTTCCCTCTTTCCTCTTTCTGCACCCCTGTTCCCTCTTTCTACACCTTTCTTGCCTGATTCTGCACCCCTCTTGCCTCTTTCAGCACCTCTGTTGTTTTTTTCTGCACTTCTCTTGCTTCTTTCTGCACCCCTCCTGCCTCTTTCTGTACCCCTCTTGCCTCTTTGTGCACCTCTCCTACCTCTTTCTGCACCCTTCTTACCTCTTTTTGCACCTCTGTTGGTTCTTTCTGCACTGCTCTTGCTTCTTTCTGCACCTCTTTTGTAAATTTCTGCATCCCTCATGCCTCTTTCTGCACCCTCTTCCCTATTTCTCCACCTCTCTTGCTTCTTTCTGCACTTCTCTTGCTTCTTTCTGCACTGCTCTTTCTTCTTTCTGCACCTCTCTTGCAAATTTCTGTATCCCTCTTACCTCTGTCTGCACCCCTGTTACCTCTTTCTGTACCTTTCTTGCCTCTTTCTGCACCCCTCTTGCCCCTTTCAGCACCTCTGTTGCTTCTTTCTGCACCTCTTTTGCAAATTTCTGTATCCCTCATGCCTCTTTCTGCACCCCTCTTCCCTATTTCTCCACCTCTCTTGCTTCTTTCTGCACTTCTCTTGCTTCTTTCTGCACTGCTTTTTCTTCTTTCTGCACCTCTCTTGCAAATTTATGTATCCCTCTTGCCTCTTTCTGTACCCCTTTTGCTTCTTTGTGCACCTCTCCTGCCTCTTCCTGCACATCTCTTGCCTTTTCTGCAGTTTTCTTGCCTCTTTCTGTACCTCTTTTGCTTCTTTCTGCACTTTTCTTGCCTGTTTCTGTACTCCTCTTGCTTCTTTCTGCACCCTTCTTCCCTTTTTTGCATCCCTCTTGCCTCTTTCTGCAGTTCTCTTGCCATTTTCTGCACATCTCTTGCCTCTTTCTGCACCTCACTTGCCTCTTTCTGCACTTCTCTTGCTTCTTTCTACACTGGTGTTGCTTCTTTCAGCAATTCTCTTGCCTCTTTCTGCACTTCTCTTGCTTGTTTCTGCACCTCTCTTGCGTCTTTCTGCACCTCTGTTGCCTCTTTCTGCACCTCACTTGCTTCTTTCCGCACCATCTTGCCTCATTCTGCACCCCTCTTCCCTCTTTCTGCACCTCTCTTGCCTCTTTCTGCACCCCTGTTCCCTCTTTCTGCACCTTTCTTGCCTGTTTCTGCACCTCTTGCCTCTTTCTGTACCTCTGTTGCTTCTTTCTGCACTTCTCTTGCCTCTTTCTGCACCGTTCGTGCCTCTTTCAGCACCTCTGTTGCTTCTTTCTGCACTTCTCTTCCTTCTTTCTGCACCCCTCCTGCCTCTTTCTGTACCCCTTTTGACTCTTTGTGCACCTCTCCTACCTCTTTCTGCACACACCCCTCTTGCCTCTTTTTGTACCTCTTTTGCAAATTTCTGCATCCCTCATGCCTCTTTCTGCACCCTCTTCCCTATTCCTCCACCTCTCTTGCTTCTTTCTGCACTTCTCTTGTTTCTTTCTGCACTGCTCTTGGTTCTTTCTGCACCTCTTTTGCAAATTTCTGTTTCCCTCTTTCCTCTTTCTGCACCCCTGTTCCCTCTTTCTGCACCTTTCTTGCCTGATTCTGCACCCCTCTTGCCTCTTTCCGCACCTCTGTTGTTTTTTTCTGCACTTCTCTTGCTTCTTTCTGCACCCCTCTTGCCTCTTTTGCACCCTTCTTCCCTCTTTGTGTACCTCTCTTGCCTCTTTCTGCACCTCTCTTGCCTCTTTCTGCACCCCTCTAGCCTCTTTCCGCATCTCTTTTGCTTGTTTCTGCTCTTCTTTTGCCTCTTTCTGTACCCCTCTTGCCTTTTTCTGCAGTTCTCTTGCTTCTTTCTGCACCTCTGTTGTTTCTTACTGCACTGCTCTTGCTTCTTTCTGTACCTCACTTGCAAATTTCTGTACCCCTCTTGCCTCTTTCGGCACCCCTCTTCTCTCTTTCTGCACCCCTGTTCCCTCTTTCTGCACCTCTTATGCCTGTTTCTGCTCCTCTGCTGCCTCTTTCTGAACTTCTCTTGCCTCTTTCTACACCTCTGTTGCTTCTTTCTGTACTTCTCTTGCTTCTTTCTGCACCTCTCTTGCTTCTTTCTGCACCTCTCTTGCCTCTTTCTGCACCCTTCTTCCCTCTTTCTCCACCTCTCTTGCCTCTTTCTGCACCTCGCTTGCCTCTTTCTGCACACACAGGGCTACTTTTAAACTGACCTCAGGCTCAACAGTGCACACATGCAAGTGCAGAAAAGGGCTTCTGGCCTCTAAACTGCCATGCCCTATTATATGCTAGGGACTTAGAGGTAGTTTTAATCCCCCTGCCCTATTATGTACTAGGACCTTACAGGGGAGGTCATGCCAATCACAGGGGTACCCCAACCCATAGTGTACCCTAGTGTATGTAGGTGTTTTCACTGTATTCTAGGTGACTTTCAGCATAGCATGGGCTCTGGGCCTGGTTAGGCAGAGCCCAGGGTCAGTCAGAGTCAGTTACCACCAGTACCAGTCAGCAAAAATGTGGGGCTGCCCAGGGCACAGGATGACTTTGCAACAAGGCCTCTTTCTGCACCTCTGTTGGTTCTTTCTGTATATCTCTTGCTTCTTTCTGTACCTTTCTTCCTCTTTCTGGACTTCTGTTGCCTCTTTCTGCATTTCTCTTGCTTCTTTCTGCGCCTTTCTTCCTCTTTCTGCACATGTCCTACCTCTGTAGGCATAGTTAGAAATTAGCATTTAAAAAAACATAGAAATTCACTGACAAAAACATAAGTTTTAGGGAAGTTATAGTTAGAAATTAGCATTTAAAAAACCTTTGAAATTCACTGAAAAAACCACAGGTTTCAGGGACGTTATAGTTAGAAATTACCATTTAAAAAACCTTTGAAATTCACTGAAAAAACCATAGGTTTCAGGGACGTTATAGTTAGAAATTAGCATTTAAAAAACCTTAGAAATTCACTGAAAAAACCATAGTTTTCAGGGAAGTTATAGTTAGAAATTAGCATTTAAAAAACCTTAGAAATTCACTGAAAAAACCACAGGTATCAGGGACGTTATAGTTAGTTGGACATTTCACTCGTACAAAACTAGAGAAATTCGGGCGTTATAGTTAGTTGAGCTAACTATAACTTGCGCCCCCGCAATGCACTGCTGATGACGTCACATATTACATCACTCATGACAGGGTCAGTGACATCACTGATGACATCTCAAATGACATCACTGATGACACCACTCCTCATGACATCATCCACGTGATCATCTGATGTACCTCCTCACACTCTAATATAACCTTTGATACATCCCCTCTAAAATGCAGACTACCATTCTCGAAACCATAGACACACCAATACCAGTTAGTACATACCCACTCACTGATTCATAGGTCTACACACACATTCACTCACCCATACAGTCACTCATACAAGCAGTCACTCATAAATATAGCCACTGATATATGCACTCATACACCTATACAGATACTCACAAACAGCCACTCACCCATAGAGTTACTCACACACCTAGTCAGTCATGCAAAGAATCAATCACACTCCCATTTACTCACCTATACAGTTATACACACACCACCTCACTTATTCATACAGATACTAACACATACTTACTCTCTTATACAATCACTGACACAAGCACACACTCATCCATACAGCCACTCTCACAATCACTCACTCTAACGTACAGTCATTTATATAGTCCAACACTCACATATACTGCCTTTCACATATGTAGTTACTCACACATGTACCACTGAGACATCCATTCACTCACCAACACACCCATACACACACTCACCCACCCACACATCCCTTCACAGATGCACTCTTGAACCAATACACCCAGTGAATCACCCACTCACACATCTATGCACAGTCACAACCCCCCACCCACCCACACAGACACTCAGGCACACATACAGATACTCAGAAAACCAATCAATAACCCACATAGACACTCATGTAGCTACACACCAACCCATGCAGCCACTTACACACCAACTGACAGACTGATACAGACATTCACACAGTTTAGTCACTAACCCATGCATTCAGTAAGACACGTTTAATCACTCACTTATACAGTCAGTCACACACCTACTAAATCATCCATTCAGACACTCATACACCCACTCATTCTTCAATACACCTTGGCCTATATATATATATAAAACATATTTAAACTTTACAGAAACACACAGTCACTGGATGATGTCATCAGTGATGTCATCAGTGATGTCATTTGAGATGTCATCAGTGATGTCGCTGAGCATGTCATGAGTGATGTAATATGTGACGCATCAGCACTGCATTGCGGGGGCGTGAGTTATAGTTAGCTTAACTAACTATAACGCCCGAATTTCTCTGGTTTTGTAGGAGTGAAATGTCCAACTAACTATAACGTCCCTGAAACCTGTGGTTTTTTCAGTGAATTTCTAAGGTTTTTTAAATGCTAATTTCTAACTATAACGTCCCTGAAACCTATGGTTTTTTCAGTGAATATATATATATATATATATATATATATATATATATATATATATATATATGTAAATGCACACACACACACATATATATTCACTAAAAAAAACAAAGGTTACAGGGACGATATAGTTAGGCCGACATTTCAATCGTCCAAAACCAGAGAAATTCAGCCGTTATAGTTACCTGAGTTAACTTTAACTTGGGCCCCCGCAATGCACTGCTTATGACCTCACATATTACATCACTCATGACATGGTCAGTGACATCACTTACTGACTAGTAGTCACGTTTGTAGAGTGGTGGAGAAAGGGGGCTGGTCCCCCAACCAGCTTTCAGGAATTCTGCTATGTAGGACTTACAGGAGGTACCAGGAGGGCTTCTTGGCCCCAAAGGTCATTCTAGAGCCAAGAGGGCTTTATACCCCAACTACTAGTGCGCCGGGAGGCACATTTGCAGAGTGGTGGAGAAAGGGGGCGTGACTTCTGACAACTTCTCAGCAGGATCTGACAACTTCTTAGCAATCCTGCTGTGTGGGGCTTACTGAAGTTAACAGGAGGGGTAATTGGCTCCCAAGCACGTCCTTGGGGGCCAACTACCCCTCCTATTACCTCCAGTAAGTCCCATACACCAGGATTGCTGAGTTCTGATAGCAGGCTACACCCCCTTTCTCCACCACTCTGCAAACACACCTCCTGGCATGCTCTTGGTTGGGGGATGAAGTCCCCTTCACTGCTGAGGGTCCTTAGGGGCCAACATGGCTCCCGTCCTGCCATAGCAAACAGCAGTGTCCCAACGGTGGGCACCCCGGGACACTGCAGAAGCCGGCCCTGGGGGGTGGCGGTCCCTAGGGCCATCAAGGGCTCCAGGAGGGGGGCCGCATGGCCCCCCTCCCATCACATGCACAGCCCTGGGGAGGTGGTGGTCCCCGGGGCTCGGAGGTCCGTAACGGACCCCCAAATTTCATTATTAAGTGCCCCGGGGAGATGGTGGTCCCCGGGGCAGTGTGGGGGGGCTTGAGCCCCACCCACACTAATTATTTTTTTAGCCCCGTGGAGGTGGCGGTCCCCGGGGCTCGGGGGGGGTTGGGACCCCCCACGCATTTCTTTAGGTAGCCCCGGGGAGGTGGCGGTCCCCGTGGCTAGGGGGGGGCTGCATGCCCCCACATTTATTTTAATAAGCCCCAGGGAGGTGGTGGTCCCCGGGACTGCGGGGGCCCCGCGGGCCCCCACAACATTATTTATAAGTGCCCCCGGGACCTGGCCCACCCAGGGGCTTTTTGAATACGAAGCGCGAGAGCCCGCGCTTCATTTTTAAAAAAAAATTTCATCCGGATTCGCGCACCCAGCGCAAATTCACCTGATTTAAAAAAAAATATATGCTTTTTTTGGCCCTGGGGGTCCTTGTGGGACCCCCTGAGCAGGCCTAGGGGGTCAGGGTGTTTCTACCCTGCCCCCTTTTCTTTTATTTCACCTTTGTTTTTCTGTTTTCTTGTGACTCGGTTCTACCGAGTCACAAGATGGCTGCCAACACTTCCTGGTTTGGAGTGTTGACAGCCAATTAGAATAAAGCTCGTAGTCGGGAGGGTCCGCGGATCCACCGCGCCTCTAGATATCGAAACTTTTATTTTTTGATTTTCTCAGCAACCACTGAACGAATTTACACCATTTAAAAAAAGGGCTCTTTATAAACCAAGGGCTACCTTTTTGTCAAATTTGGTGTAATTCCGGTCAGCAGTTCGAGCTGTAGCCGTGTCTAAAGTTTCCTATGGGAAATTGATTTTCCGACCTCTTTTTTTTGAATTTCTCAGGAACTACTGAACGGATTTACACCATTTAACAAAACGGGCTCTTTATGAACCAAGGGCTACCTTTTTGCCAAATTTGGTATAATTCCGTTCAGCAGTTCGAGCTGTAGCCGTGTCTAAAGTTTCCTATGGAAAATAACATGGAGAAAACATGTTTTGGGACCCCCCTTTTTTCTCAGCCCCTGCTTGGCGAATCACCCCGAAACTTTCAATACAGGAGCTGACCGGAGCGCCCCATTAGTTTTGAAAATTTCGTGAAGATTCGTTATCCGGCGCTAAAGTTATTGGGAAAAGAATAAATGCTTTTCCTATGGAAACTAGGTCCTAACTATAACTACCTACTGGCGACCGCCAGTAGGTAATATATATATATATATATATATATATATATATATTTTTTTTTTTTAAAGACAGCATTCCACCTGGGGCCAACCGAACTCACAGCGGGTGCAACCGGAAAGCTACAAAAAAGGTTTGGTGCATTCACGGGGTATGTACAGGCTTTATTTAATCCGCAGACGCGTTTCTGGCTTGTTGCCTTCATCAGTGCGGAAAAGCCGTAGATGAAAAAGCACAGTCATTTAAATAGTCCTGCCATCTGATTGGTGAATCCATGGCCAATGGGAGGACTGCAACTTCCCAGAGGCCGGCAGTGGGGTGTCAACATTTCCGATATTATCAATGATATTGCGGGCCTCAATGTTCCATTCCCCAATCATGTCCGATGTCCAGTTGAAATGTATGACACTCCCACCACCTTAATAAATCAAATAGCAGCCGAAGTCACTATGCTTGAAATTGCCCTTCGCCTGCCGCTGTGAGAGCTGAAACGCGTTATGCCGTTTTGCACTGAATAAAGGATTTTGCACTATATCGTGGTCCGGATCCGTTGTTTTGAAAGAATCGAAGCGATATACGGTGATGTATTGATTATATATATATATATATATATATATATATATATATATATTTAGCGAGCGACAGAGCACTTCCTTAAAGAAAGACAAATATGATTTTACAACCATAACCTTATGGTGCTAGAAATGATGATTTGGTGCCTGAAAGATAACATTTTTTTATTTCAATCATGATATATATGAGCGACAACGAGGTACAGCAATAGGTACGTGTTTTGCTCCAAGTTTTGCTAATTTACACATGGGGTGGTGGGAAGACCAAGTACTCAATAACCACCCTTTGGACTGAGGGAACACCAGCATATCGTTATGGCTTAGATTCACTAACGATATTTTCAGTCATTTGGACAGAGGATATAAAAAGTGCTGAATATTTTGTGACTCAGATTAATTCCAACAACTTGAATCTGAAATTCACCAGCCATATCAACACGAACACAGCTGAATTCTTAGAAGTAAAATTGGAAGTCAAGGATAACAAATTGGTAACCTCCTTCTACAGGAAACCGAGTGCAGGCAATAGCATACTACATGGCAAAAGTTTTAATCCCACTTCCTAGATCAAAGGAATCCCATACGGGGAGTTCCTAAGAGCCAGAAGGATATGCAATACGGAAGATGGTTTTTAAAAAGTTAAGGAAGAAAAGACCCAAAGATTCAGGAAACGAGGATATAGTCTAAAAACATTTACTAATTACGAATGAGAGAGAGGGAAGTTAATTAAGATGAGGAACACTCTCAATCCCCCGATCAGATATGTTTAAACAACGAAAGAGTGTGACTCTTCAAATCAGTTGAGCATCTATGTGAAATCACTTAGATTTCCTATGAAAGCCCTCACTCACCAACCTGGTTGGTGACATGCTTCATCATTGGGCCCACCAGGAGAGGCCGAGTGCCACCCTGGTTTCCTTCGACGCCAGAATTACTGCGGAGCAGGGAAAAAATATGTGGAAAAAGTGATATGTGTAAGTGATTTAAAATTGACTGGTTGAACTCAAAGATCCAATTTAATAGTTGGCCAATCAGTCAAGGATAAAAAGACGTGTAGGACACTTCGACTAGGTTGGTGAGTGAGGGCTTTCATAGGAAATCTAAGTGATTTCACATAGATGCTCAACTGATTTGAAGAGTCACACTCTTTCGTTGTTTAAACATATCTGATCGGGGGATTGAGAGTGTTCCTCATCTTAATTAACTTCCCTCTCTCTCTCATTGGTAATTTGTAGATTTAGCAGCGGACAGCTGTGAGAGTACCCTTTTGCCTACGGAGAGCAAAGGACAGTTTAAGCCCACTGGGCTTTTTTTCCTTCATTCCTTTCTTGTTCTTACATTTATACAGTATGGCCAACTTAGGCCTCACTTATTCGGAGTCAGAGGTGGATGCCATCCTGGCCCTCCCGTCACTTTTTGCAGATCCTACTATTTCCCAAGCCATCACACATACTAGCGAATGGGAAAAACTATCTGAACAAAAAAGAAACAGAATCCGCACGATCTTACATGGGACAATACTCACCGAATATTTACGCACAAACACCGCCCCAAGGGGGCTTTTAGTCACTAATGCTCCCCGCATCTTTTTGGAGGATGCTACTTTTCGGAAAGAATGGGCCATGATCGCGTGGCACTGTACACGTGACTGGCTAGTGCTAATCATAAAAACTGCAGTTAGACTTTCCGAAGCATTATTGATAGAAATCCAACAGACAGAGAATCATTTCAAGACCACACTCACTGGCTATAAAAAGAAATTGGACAAAATAAATAAAGATATAACAGAATACAAAGAGAATTTGACACAGACCAAAGTGACTACATTTCAAAAAGATTTAAAAAGATTTGTTTTTAACAAAGTTTACCCATACGCTGATCCCGCCTTCACACCGGCAGCAAAAAATAATTCTAACTCGGACAGCTCGGACGATAACTCCTCCACTACGAGTGGCTCTAGTGGTGGAAGTTACCGCCAACGACAGAAAGGGGTTTTCAGAGGAGCGACTAGACCTAATAATGTCCACCCAATATGGCCCCCTTATCAGATGCCAGGAGGGGGCATGCACCCAATGCACTACCCACCCCCCCAGGCTCCTATGATGGGATGGAATCCAGGTTATACACCTGTACAACAATTCCATCAGAACAGCTACCGGCCTCCTTTTTTAGAGAGAGGCCGGAGAGGAAGAGGCAAGAGACGAGGTCAGAATCAAGTCCACTGGGAAGTAGCCGACCCAGTGGGCAGTTACACCCGCAGCAAGTCCCAGCAAGCCAGCACAAGCGCCCAGGGAGTTTAATTGTCAATCTCTCCAACGCAGTTCTGACTCCTACAGAGGAACAAGTCCTGGAGAGAGGTTTGGGGTTTGTCCCCACCTCTCGCTTAGACAAATTCCAGCTGCATTGTGAGCTGTCGAACTTCTTTAGGAAGCTAAAATTGAAAGCCTTCTTTGAAGGGAAGGAACAAGCAGATACTGCGCCTGATAAAGGAGATACTGAGTTTAGAATTAAATCTACCTTTACTCCTCCTCCCTATTCTATACCCCCAGAAGTTACTGCCTTCGAGCAGGCAGTGTTCCTGGAGATTGAGAACCTCCCGGAACATAAAACATTCAAAAATCTGAGTGCAGCAGAATTCGAAGCCCTACGCAATCTACAGGCTAATACCTCTATTACTATAAAACCAGCAGACAAGGGTGGTGGGATAGTGATCCAGAACACAGAGGACTATGAGAAAGAATGCGAACGTTTGCTGAGTGACAGGATAAACTACACTCTATTACCTCACGATCCATCACCCAATCTGAAACTCACAATCAAAAAGCTTGTGGTAAGAGCGGAAGAGAACAATCATATCACAAAGCAAGAGGCAGATTTTCTCACAGAGGGGGAGGGTACTATACCATACTTTTATACCCTCCCTAAAATACACAAAGACAGACTACCTCCACCGGGACGCCCAATCGTCTCGGGAATTGGCTCCCTCTTGGAGCCCCTGTCACGTTTCTGTGATCTTTTCCTAAAACCTCTCATCCAGAAAACTCCCACTTATTTGAAAGATACCAAGAATCTTTTAAATCTACTACAGGCTTTACCTATTGATAATGAATCTACAACTCTTGTAACATTAGATATTGAAAGCCTGTATACGAGCATTCCCCAGGACGATACAATCAAAGTCCTGGAACAAGCTCTTAATGGAACTATGTGGGAATACAAGACTCCGAAATACTTCATTTTGGAATGCGCTACCCTGGCGCTCAAAAAGAATTTCTTTGAGCACAAAGGTACCATATACCTCCAATCGACCGGGACCTCTATGGGCAGCACTGTTGCCCCTAGTGTGGCGGGTCTGTATGTACACGATTTTGAGAATAAATTCATCCAAACAACTGACAACCCTTTCTTCTCCTACATCAGTTTCTGGAAGAGATATATAGATGATGTTCTCTTAATTTGGCAAGGGCCTGATGATCTTTTATAACATTTTTTGGGATGGATCAATACACTTGATCCTAACCTAAAATTCACGAATACCTGCAATACTCAGGAAGTGGTTTTCTTGGATGTTGTAATCTCCAAAAGCGATGGGGGTCTGATCACGAAGACACATTACAAACCAACTGCTAAAAACAACCTCCTTGCTTTCTCTAGCTTTCACCCAAGACCCCTATGTGAAAACTTGCCGTATGGGCAATTTTTGAGACTAAGGAGGAACTGCAGCCATTTGGAAGACTTCCGCACACAATCAGCGGACCTAACAATGAAGCTAACAAATCGTGGGTACCCAGAGAAAATACTGAAAAAAGGTTACAAAAGGGCACGCAACCAACCAAGGGAGGCACTGTTAGAGGACAGTCCAAAAGAACCTGGTGAAATACCCCTAACCTGTGTTACCACCTATAGTGATGCGTCGAATCTGGTGAAAAAAATCATTAATAAACACTGGAGAATTCTCACGAGCAATAATAGGGAATGGACTAAACCTTTGTTTTCATTTAAGAAAGGTCGGAGTCTAAGAGATTCCTTGGTCCATACACGCCCTCTGGAAAACCGCTCACAAGACGCTCCCTCAGTTAGAGTAGCATGGGGCCTGCCTAGAGTGACAGGCCATTTCCCCTGCTCCAACTGTAGCATTTGCCACCTCACTTCAAGCACAAAAACATTAAACCTAGAACCAGGGAAGATATGGACGCAGCGGGCCCATACCAACTGCAACTCCACAAATGTGGTTTATTTGATCGTCTGCCCCTGTGGTTTACGCTATGTGGGCATGACCACACGCAAGGTCAAACTGCGTGTGTGTGAACACAGGAGCAACATTAGATGCAAACGCATCACCACTAAACTAAGTGAGCATTTTTTGCAGGCCAATCACACCACCAACGACCTGAGGTGGACCATAATTGAACAGGTCAATACCCAAAGGAATACACAGCAAGCCCTCTTTGAGAAGGAGCAAAGATGGGTGTACCGGCTGGGCACTCATAAACAGGGCTTGAATGATAATATCCCCTGGGGCACTGTATTACATCGCTAAAACTACCTGTACACTCTGCCACTTCCCTGAGATAAAATAGTCATTTTCGTTTCAACACTCCTTTCAGAGGACTTTTGGCATATACCAGACCATAAGAATACAACAACTACTTTTAGTCCCTCCTTCTGTTTTCTCTCTAGACCTTACTGAATGCCCTTTACCCCCTTTAGGGCTGATTTGGCTGCTACTATGATCGGGCCAGTTCCCCTTTACTAACTAGTTGCCATCATGGGCGTGTTGTCTAGATCCAACACTAGGGTTTCTCTAGTATTATACCCAGTGTCTAGAACCATTGTGGAGCATCTCGAATTACCTCTGAGTCGTTTGAGGACTAGTGGGGTTCGGTTTGAAAACCTCTATTCGACACTCGAGTTTCAGGCTCATTGGTTTGACCCGTATGTGGGGTTTTCTTGAAAGATCTTTGAGCCCTCAAGTACCAATGGTCTTGCTTTATATCGGTGAATATTTCCATAATCGGTCATGTGCTAATTGAGTTTTATCTTTTTGATTTTGTTTATTTAATTATCTTTTTCTGACAAAAATGAGCACGGACAAGTATGTACGGAAATATTAGATACGTGCAGCTTCTTTTAGTCTATCTTCCCTTTCAATCAGGGAAGCAGCCCCAGACACGTCGTAATTCTACCGTACCCGACGCTCTAGTCTTTTCCCATAGCGCACGCAAGCAGCGCGGGCCTTCCTACGTGCCGAAGTGCACAGATCAAAATCTCCCGGTTATTATAAAACTGCTTCCGGGTCTGCCAGCACTTATCAGCGGGGTCCGGCAATTGAGAGGGAGTCCCGTAGGTACCTAGTGGGTGCCTGGCAGCGAAGGCGTGAGTTGATCGAGATTGAAAAGTGCACTTTCCTTGAGATAAGTAGCGATTTGTCGCACTCACTATCTTGTTTACTTTTCTTCCTATCTTTCAGGGTGTGCCATTTTGCCACCACCCCCCTCCCGAGACCTATGGTGTAATTAATGATTGCGCCCCACGTAAGAACTTTAACCTCAAATTCGGTCAAGCCCAACCACACGAATGGTGTATCATACTGTGTACCATAGCCTAGATACACTTGATTGTTTATAGGCTATTACCGGATGGGCATAAATTAGTGTTTAATTACAACACGTTACGATATTGCAGATAAGTGCACTTGATACAACACCACAGCACCTCGTTGGTACTGTTCAAGCGCACTCTGATGAGCACGTGAGCATGTATGTCTTTGGCAAAACGCACACCAGAACAACAGGCTAACTTTTTCTGTTTGTTCTTTTTCTCCTTTCCCCTACTCCCTTTGTGTATGTATGTCCGTGTGTTGTATGTTTTGCCCCCTTTTTGATTATTACCTCATATTTTGGTTGTTCTGTATCACAGAATAAACTCGGTTCCTCTCACTACACGAGGATAACCTATTTTAACATTTCAACCTCTGGTTAGGGTGGGCCTTAGCGTGCCCATACCGCCGGGGTTCACCTTTTCCCTTCTTGGTCCTGACGAAAGCCTGAGATAGTTTCAACACATAGGCAGAAACATGTTGACCATTTATTAATGGACCTGGCTGAACAATTTATTTAGTCGAAGTGTCCTACACGTCTTTTTTATCCTTGACTGATTGGCCAACTATTAAATTGGATCTTTGAGTTCAACCAGTCAATTTTAAATCACTTACACATATCACTTTTTCCACATATTTTTTCCCTGCTCCGCAGTAATTCTGGCGTCGAAGCACACCAGGGTGGCACTCGGCCTCTCCTGGTGGGCCCAATGATGAAGCATGTCACCAACCAGGTTGGTGAGTGAGGGCTTTCATAGGAAATCTAAGTGATTTCACATAGATGCTCAACTGATTTGAAGAGTCACACTCTTTCGTTGTTAAAAACATTTACTGCCACAGGTGATAGTATTGAGAAAGTGCAAACAGAAAGTCTCATCTTTAGAAGAAAACAAAAAGCAGAGAAAGACAAAGTAGAACATCGCTTTATCACCACATATCACACTGCACATGAGAGGTTAAGAACTGTGCTACAGAAACACTGGCACCTTCTTAGAAGTGATCCTGTTATAGGCCGGGATATACCCAAGGATATACCCAAGAAGCCTCTTATTACTTTCAGGAGAGCACACTCCATTAGAGATAAGCTAGTTTGAAGTGATGTGAGGGTAAATAAACAGACCATATGGTTACAGCCTAAGGATGGTATCTTTCATTGTAGCAAATGTAAGGCATGCAAGAATGGGGAAAATATAAGAGAGCTGGTTATAAACAAGAGAACACACAGAGTTAGCAGACACTTCATGTGTAAAAGTGAATTTGAGGTGTATATTTTGAGATGTGGATGTGACAAGATTTATGTAGGGAGCACCACCCTCCAGGTGCACAAGAGAATATTGCAACATCTGAGAGCAATAAAGAATAACAATACCAGTTGTTCAGTTGCCAGACATTATCATGATGTACACAATGGGGACGAAAAAGACCTTAAATACAGTGTTATTGATGGTGTGAATTTGAAGAGAGAGGAGGCAACCGTGAGAAAAAGCTGAGGATTTTGGAATCTAAGTTTATTTTGGCATTTGATAGCCTAGAACCAAGAGGTCTTAATCTTGATGAAGAAGTGTATGTGCATTTTTGACTTGGTTTGTGTTGCCGAGAGAATGATAATTTGTGTGACTACATTGATACCTAAGCAGTGGTATGACTTGGACTGTGGGCAGCATTGTAGACATTTTTTACTGCTTTTTAATTATTCAGAACGTTAGATACTCTTTATTTGTGTTTCCATTACAGGGTAGTGAATAAGAATTCTATCAGAGTAGACTGAGAAGAAGAGTTAGATCAAGGGCAGATACCTGGCCCACTGGGGCAAAATCTGTGTTGAGCAAGTAGTTATGATTGGCTTGGATATTTATTTACCGGGTTGTATAATTCTTCATTGTAATTTTATTTTTATTTTATTTCTATTTTGACTTTCCTTTTTCCTTTTTACCTGTACAATTGCCCACTTGGGATGGATATTGAAAATGCATCGATGCAGCATAACTTTTCTATTTCCATTTCTCTAATCCGCCCTGCAATGTGCATGAACGTATAAATACAATGTTTCAAAATGACGATTTCATTGTTGACAAAGGTAAGGCCGAAACACGTCCAGATTGACCGTTGTTGCAGCCTGTTACCTGTGAAATAAATTATTTAATTACCGCATTGAGTGCCAAGTTGTCCTTTCATGGGGAAGGAGGAGAAGTGTTGATATATGGATATATTTGTGAATGTCAGAGTTGTGCAAAATAAAGCAAGCACGTTAAAAGTTCATATAAAAACAGCAAACAAGATTTTCACTTCACCTCCCTTTCAGAGTTGCCGCTCTCCCTCCTTCCCACTGCCTTGAAACAGTGCCCTGCTCCGTAATCCTTAATGTGAGAGCAAACTTAGACGAGCTCCAGTCCGAAGTGCCTGCCTCTCAAGCTTGCGAGTAGCAGTCGTCTCGCAGCAGTGGCCAGCACCTCTTGCCTCGTCCCACAGGCTTGCCAAAGTGTCAGGTACAGGGGCTGAACGGTAGCTACTCCGCCATCACTGCTTTCAGCGGTCTGCCATTCTGCGCCTGAACGCAGGTGGTGCTAAGGATGACGCTACCGCTCTGCGCCTAAATATACCAGAAACCTTATTCACAAATACTCACCGTGCAGGCTGGGGGATTTACGTCTACCAGGACGCCAGTCTGTTGAAAAAGTTAAAAACGACGAGTATTGTCTTCATTTTTACGGAAATGGATGTATTAATTTGCATATTTAAACTAAGAGCAAACACGTGTTGTCCAGATTAAAAAAGGCAGTAAATGCTGAAAGGCGTCTCTGGGGAAACAATTGCCAATAAAGTTCACTGCCCCACCCTCCCTGGAGTGCAAGGACTCTTTTTGATGGAAAGGACGGTTCTGGTATATATATACATATATATATATGTATATATATATATATATAGATAGATAGATAGATAGATAGATAGATAGATAGATAGATAGATAGATATATATGTATATACACAGTGACCAAGGCAGATTTCTGACGAAACGTGTCTGTTTGTTCTGTGGCTGTTGCTGTAAGCAATAAATTATTCACGCATACCGGAGTGTGTATGTATATATATATATATGTGTATATATATATATATATATATATATATATATATATATATATATATATATATATATATATATAATCAAACACTTCTCTCCCACTTCACAGAGCGCTGTCACTCAGGTCAGGTAATCACTTTCGATTTCTTGGCACCTTGAAGCAAACATTCCAGGATTGGATTTATACGGCATTGTTCATTAACAGGAGCTTCTGGTTTCTAAAGTCGCGTTTCAGTTGTTTAAATAGCCTTTTTCAATATGGCCGGTCACCGTTTTCTGGCCCTATATAATGCTTGCCTCATTAGTCAAAATAAACAATGTACTTCAAGTGCAACAAGTCTTTAATATTAAAAGTTCTTTAGTATTTAAAGTCTCTTTGTGCTTTTTAATTTAATTTAACTTTCTTTCATTTCAATTCCAGCACCAGTGTGTTCCGTGAATGTATATTGCGCTAAGGTAAGTCGATCCATGTTTTTGTACACAACGGCAAGCCGCACCTCATTAAATTATTTCAGCAAGCAAAATTTCACCGGTGCTGCTTTCATCCTCAATTCACTCCTTGCAACATGGTACATCAAATTATATTTGTACCTGTCCTCACCGCAGGCCAGTGCCTTCGGTTCCCTGCCCCTGGCATCATTTCAGTCTTCACTGTAATACACTGGGGCTTCATGCAACGTGTCTGGTCCCTGCCAAGAGAGTCCTTAGACCCTCAGTGTCGGACCTTTCACTGCTGCTCCTTCCTCCATTCCATCATATCAGTATTTCCTATATATATAAGCACATAAATTTCAATGGGACCGTAATGATTATGAACAAGGCAGAATTTATACTTTTTCGAGAAAATTTGATACCATCAGGCGAGAGAGACTGGAAGCCAGTAATCGAGCACGGCAGGATAATACCCTAAGTGATCTGAGTTCTGACATGGGGTCAGAATCCGATCGAGACTCCCTTGCGGACGAAAGTGGGCCCACAACAACAGTTTACAACAAATTTCGTTTTTACTCTTGGGCAGACTAACAAATCACAAACCGCAAACTCAGAGAGGAAGGAAAAGAGGAAGAGGAGGCAGAGGCAGAGGCGGGGAGGCCAAGGAAAAAGACAACGGAAACACATTGGGAGTACTAACGAGGAGCCACACCAAGAAATAGTGGACTCCAATATGGTAATCAACCTATCGAATGAGACTTTGACCATTGAGGATAAACAGATACTAGAACTGGGTTTATCATATTGTTTGCATACACCATTTGATTATGTGCAAAGTCGTATTGACCTATATATGTTTACGAGGAAATTAAAATTAAGAAAATTATTTAAGGGTAAACACAAACCAGGCACAGGGACGACATTACCTTCTGGTCAAAATGTACTGACGGTCACAGATGCTGATCTTTTGAATTACATGATTGACCTAGAGCAAGAAGGTAGAGATGAACAGGCAGGTTCTAGTGAAACCATCGTATCACTTGACTGCTACAGCAGTGAAAGAAGTGTTACCCCCTTCAGGTCTAAGTCCCGTTTCTATCCTTCTATGCTGCATGACAATTTAGATGTCTTCAATAAGAGTGTAACTAATGATTTAAAAAAACTCAGACTACTAAAAAATCGATGAATAAGAACAAACACTGAGTTCAGATTAAAACTTGACAATGTATTGGATAAATGGTCCAAGAATGATAAATGCGTGTTACGTGCCTCGGACAAAGGAGGCAACATATTGATTTGGCAGAGGGAGATGTATTACCAAGAGGCTTACAGCCAATTGAATGATAAGCAATGTTACTGTAAGATTACGAAAAGGAGGGCATGGCCAAGAGCGTCAAGATGGCAGTCGCACTTTAGAAGTGCTCCGGACCCCTCCGTCATCCGCTCTTGAATCCAGCGCCATCGGAGTGCTCCTACCTGCCAAGCAGCCTTCTCGCATGTCCTTGACCATCGCGGCATCCCTAGAGGCGGTGTGGGTGACATCCGGACGCCGCGGGCGGCCCCTGCAGCATCCTCGGCCTCGCGGCGTCCCCAAGATTGCGGCTCTGCTTCCCTGAACCCCCGGCCTGCTTTTGGCCCGCACTTCGGGACTTCCCTGTTGTGCCTGGGACGAAGAGACCCCGCAACGCTGCCCGAGCCGTTCCGGAGGCTGCGGGTGACACCGTCTTTCCCCTCCGTTCAGCGGAGGATGCCCAGTTGGGTGAAGAGCCACGGGAGAGAGCTGGCGGTGATACCGCCTGCCGCACCACCTGAGGCGAGTCCCCGGCCATGACGGCGTCGCGGCCGGCATCTGGTGTGCAGTGGGCTGAGGCTGATCAAGGTGAGCGGTGAGGAGTGCTGCCCCTCCCTGTGCTCCTGCACGACTGCTCCTGGTGGAGGCCCCGCGATCTGCCGGACCTGCAGGCTGGGCCGCGATCCGTGGCCTGGTGGAGTGGTGGGCCCGCTGTTGATCGGGCGGCGATAGAAGGGGTGCGTGACCTCATCTCATGTGCCCTGCTGCCAGGCTGCTGTACTGACCCTGGATTGCCACTACTGCATCCTGCACTGGAAGCTGAGGCCCCCCTCTCGGGTGGTGATCGCACACCTGGAGTGGGTGCGGGAAGCGGAGGCGAGCGGCTGCAAGACCCCGCAATACACTGGCAAGGTGAGGAGTCTGAGGGCCGTTTTGCTCCTGGGTGGCGGGGGTGTTCGGCTGTCGATCGGGCGGCGGGGATTCCTTCCCCCCCTCTTTGAGCTCTGGGGCGACGACCTGTCCACTCTTCTGGCTGGCGACGGTGCCCTGTGTTGTACTCACTAACTGGGGCGGCCCCACGGCCTGTTGTGCTGCCCGGTGCTTCTTCCTGGTGGGTCGCTGTGCGCCTGGCAGATGGAGCCTCCTGACAGAAATCGGCTGCTGTATCGGGTGGCGGACAGTGTTGGCCCCTCTCATCCTCCACCTACTCCTGGCGGCTCCGCTCCCTACCTATCCTGTGGACCGCGCCTTGCTCCTCTTCCTCATTGGCCTTGTGTCCGGCCTCGGCGCACACCCCGGCCCATCTGTGTGCCTTCATGCGCCGGCACTCCTCCTGAGGACGCGGGAGGAACCGGCGGGGAGGGGGATCGGCCGTCGGTCGGACGGCAGGGGGTGGAGTGGTGGGGCCCTCTCCTCTTGTGCTCCCTGCTCGCTTTGTCCCCCCCCTCCTGTCTGGGCATCTGTTTCCTGCTGGGACCCCCTGCCTTGCTGGACGACGGTCATGGGGAGAGAGAGGGTGCCGAAGACCCCAGCCACCCAGACGAAGATGGACCGCTTCACTACCACGGATTCCAGGACAGTGGGGGGAACCGTCGACAGAGAGACCCCCCCTCCCACGGACTTATCCACTATCCTCCAAGTGATCCACGCCTCACAGACTTCCGTAGAGGGGAAGATTGCTGAAGTCCGGGTCGATGTGACCCTCATCCGACAGGATCTCCGCAACGCCACGGCCCGGATTAAAGAAGCCAAATTCCGCATCTCCATAGTGGAGGATGAGGTCCAGCAACTTAAAGACCAGGGGGCCGATTCCGATTCCGGCCGGAAATCTCTCCGACCGAGCCGGACCCGGAGAGATTTCCGACCGAATCAGACTCTGGCAGTCCGACCGAACGAGTACGATGCGCACGCATGCCATCGGACTCGAGTCGGTCGGACTCCCATTGAAGTCATTGGGAGCCGGTCATACAACGCGTACGCGGGCTCCCATTGACTCAATGGGTGCGAGGCGAACAAGGGCGCCCCCTACAGCGGGTACGCGTCCATGCGCATCGCGGCATACATGCACAGGTAGGGGGACCCATGGGTCCCCCCTGTGTGCGACTCGCGCGCCTACGCGTACAGGGGGTCCGACGCGGACCCCCAAAGTCCGGCTCCGACAGCTTTTCGAGCCGGACGGCGCGAGTCGGTCGGACTGCTCGCGGCACGCATCGTACTTACCCGGCCGGGATGCGTCTCCATAGCGCGGTGCGAGTCGTGTCCATGCGAGTCGGTCAGAGCGTGTTGAAGCCGCGTTCGAGTCGGTCGGAGATTTCGCGGGTGCCTGCATCGTACTCGCTCGGCCGGACCCGCGTACGATTCGGTCGGGAAACAGGGCTCCGAATCGGATCCGGTAAATCCGAATCCGATTCGGAGCACTACCGGCTGAGATCGGAATCGGCCCCCAGGTTGTCCGCCTCCGGACCCACACCCAAGAGCTTCACCGGCGGGCCGAAGATGCTGAAAATAGATCCCGGCATAATAACCTCTGCCTGGTGGGATTTCCGGAGGGTGCGGAGCAGGGTCGGGCGGCGGACTTTGTGGAACGCTGGCTGCGATCCTGGTTGCCCGAGGGGTCCCTCTCCCCCTGGTTTGGGCTCGAGCGAGCACACCACTCGCTCGCACCCCGGCCGTAGAGACTCTGTGCTCACTGAAGCCCGCAAGCAACAACACCTCAAGTACGAAAACCAGACGATTATGGTCTTCCCTGACTACACTCGCGAGGTTCAGGGCCAGCGCCGCTCCTTCGGGGATGTTAAGCAGAAGCTCCGTGCTCTCAACATACCATACCGGCTCCTCTTCCCGGCCCGCCTAAGGATTGTGTTCCAAAATAAAACTTTCTTCTTCGATTCACCTGAGGAAGCCTGGGCATGGGTGACAGAGGAACGCCTCGTAAAATCCATTGGCCGCACTCCGTCTCCCGCAGCTGAGGCTGGAGATGCTGGCCAGGGTGTCCCGGGCCCCCGGCCACAGCGTAACCGCTCCCGCAGGCGGCGGGGCCAGAGACAAGCTCGCTCGGATTCACCAATGGGCCCTGCTCGTCAACCAAAGTCTGGGGCGCTCTCTGTCGCTCTCTCTGTGCCGCAGCGCGCTGGTTCCTCGGGCCCCTCGGACCCCGGGGGGGTCTTGCCTCGCCCGTCACTGTTGGATCTGCCTGACACTGACCTTTCCCGCAGCCCAACGCTCCTCACGGGCCCTGTTTGAACTCACCTTCGCCTCCAGATGCTTATATCAGCGGCTGGGCGCTGCACTTCCATAGCCTATTAACTTCAACTCCCGATGGACATTGTCACGAACATCCTACTGAGAGGAGGCGTCCTCCACGATTCCCCGTTCCCAAGCATTTTAGTTTGGCTTCCTAGTTTTTCACTGTTAGGGCGACAGATGCTTCTGTTCTCGAAGTATAGGGAGGGGGGAGAGAACTGGGTTGGGGAGGGGGGACCGTTGTCCCGATGTGTTCTTGTTGTCTTGTTTGTTTCTTGCACCAGCATGCATTCCCAGATATGTGATAGGCGCGCAAGGCTTCATCCTGTAGAATTGCACCCACTCCATCACACACCTGCGCCACTTCGCCCTTATTGGCCGATCGCGCTAGGTGTCCTGCCTTCTGCCCGTTTTCCCTATGTCTGACAACCGGACTGAGAAACCATCGCTCCACGTAATGTCTTGGAATGTTAATGGCCTGCTGGATAAGGTTAAGCGCACGGCGGTCCTGCGCTATGCCCAGCGCCACACTGTAGATATCCTACTGCTCCAAGAAACCCATCTGGTGGGCAATCATTGCCCTTTTCTGGCGCGTTATGGTTACGGCGGAGTCTGGCACTCCGGCTTTATTCAGGGATCACGGGGGTGGCCGTCCTGGTGCGCCGTGGTCTTCCACTCGTGGTGAACAAGGCTACCCAGGACTCGAAGGGCTGTTTTCTCCTCTTGGAGTGTAGCTTTGGGGACGACTTCTGAACCTGCTCACTGTATACTCCCCCCTCCCTGTTGAATCTGACGCTCCAATCTCTTGCCATGCTAGTCGCGGACCTGCCCTTGGGGATGACCATTATTGGGGGAGAATTTTAATGCAGTAATGGATCCTAACCTTGACACTACTGTGGCGCCTTCCACCTCCAGAGTCGCTCAATCCACCCTGTTATCTAATTGGGCTGCCGCCCTGGGTCTGGGGGATGCCTGGAGGCTTTGGCACCCGACAGCTCGACTCTACACCCACACGTCAGCTTCCCACCACAAGCACGCATGCCTGGACTACGTCTTTCTGCCGGCCCTGGACTGTAGAATGGCTCAAGATGTCGCTATCCTCCCTAGAGGCTTAGCAGACCACTCCCCAGTGGAGCTGCGGGTGGGCAGTCTTCCGACGTACTCGCGCCTGATATGGCAGCTGAACGCCTGGTTCCTTCAGGACAAGGATCTCAGGGACCGGGTGGGGGACGAGCTCCGCCAATACTTTGCCACTAATCACGGATCGGTTTCCTCCCCTGGTACGTTATGGGAAGCCGGTAAGGCCACCATCCGAGGATTTGCTAAAGGCCAACTCAAACTTAAACGTACGAAGCAGGATTCCCATCTCATGCACCTCGAGGCCCAGGCCGCTCTAATCGAGGCCCAACCTCCGGACGAGAGGTCAGAGGGCCAGGACAGGAAACTAGCGTTCCTGAGGGACGAGATCAAGCAGACCTCCCTGGAGGCGGCCAAACTGCTGTGGAGGTCCTCAGTGGCGCGGGTATATGGATGGGGAGACAAAAACGGAAAGCTCCTTCATTGCCTAGCTACCTATCCAATGGCTAATCGTATCACCCCCGAAGTGACCGACTCAGATGGAGTGACTCAACGTGCCCCCGCTGCTGTGGCCCAGTGCTTTGCCACTTACTACGCAGCTCTCTACGCTGCACAGCTCCCTACTATCTCGCTCCCGGAACTCCTTCAGCGTGAGTGGTTCTCCCTCCCGTTTCTTAGTGAGTCGGAGGTGGAAACACTGGACCTCCCGCTCACCCCGGAGGAGATCAGTGAAGCCATATCACGTATGGCCACGGGCAAGACGCCAGGGCCGGATGGATTCCCGCAGGAGTTCTATGCGTCCTATCGAGACGTGCTGATCCCTCACCTCTTAGAGGTGTATCGGGAGGCGTCTGATCGGGGCTCATTCCGCCCCGAGACGGACATGGCCACCATTGTGGTGATCCCGAAGTCTCAGCCCCCCTCGAGGCACTGCCCCGATTACCGCCCTATCTCCCTCATCAACTCGGAGCTTAAGATATTCACCTCGGTCCTGGCCAAATGCATACGGCCGTATCTGGCCAAGCTGGTCCATCCCGACCAGTGCGGGTTTATGCCCTCCCGGGGTACCCGGCACTGCCTCAGGCGTCTCCACCTTGCTTTAGCGAACCGGCAGCAGCTCACTCTGTATCTCTCCCTCCTTCTCGTTGATTTCAAGAAAGCATTTGACTCGGTGGACTGGCGTTACCTAGAGGAGGTATTGATGGAGATGGGCTTTGGTGCCCCTTTCCGCGGCCTGGTTAAGACACTTCATTGTAAACCTAGGGCCTAGGTGCTAGTCAATTTGAGCCCTGTCGAATCCCTTCCCCATTACACGAGGCACAAGGCAAGGATGCCCCCTCTCCCCTCTCCTATTCGCGCTGGCAATGGAGCCTCTTGCTTGTCTTATACGGTCTGATCGGCTCCTCATGGGTTGGAGGTGGCCTGGCCTAGGGGAAGATAAGGTCGCCCTCTATGCGGACGATGTTCTGCTGTTCCTGGCGGACCCGGCTCAGTCCAGGCCCCGTTGCCTCCGGGCTCTGAGTCAGTTCGCACAGACCTCCGGTCTTCGGTTAAACCCGGCCAAATTTGTCCTGGTTCCCCTCCATCCGTCGAGAGAGTGCTTTGACAGGCAGTCGTCGATACCTCTTCGGCAGCAGTCCTTCAAGTACCTGGGTATTTGGGTGGCCCTCCTTCCTGACCTCGCTTGGTCACTCAATGTCACCCCAGTGGTGAAGAAGGCCCGGGCTGACCTTCTCAAGTGGCAAGCCTTGCCACTGAACCCTATGGGCAGAATAGCTCTGTACAAAATGATGGTCTTGCCTATGTTCCTCTACATGCTGCAGAATACCCATCTCTCTTTCCCGCGGTCGTGGTTCCGTGAACTGGACAGCATGGCCACCAGGTTCCTATGGGGGGGCCGAAGGCCTCGGCTGGCCCTCGCCCAGTGCCGGATTCCACCATTTGACGGTGGTCTAGGGATGACGAATCTCTATCTTTACTATCTAGTGACTCGGCTAATCACCGTGCATGACTGGTTTAGCGGTGGCTGGTCTGACCCGGCATACCGCTTGGAACTCCATATCCTGGGCCTACCCAACATTCATGGAATGCTGTATGGGAATCCTGTCCCCCAAACTCTACCCGAGGTCACCGGTGGGGTGCTCCTGGCCTGGCGGGCTTCGTTGCGTCACACCCACTGGTCGGATAGGCTGACCCAGCATACCCCAATGTGGTGCGCCACACGGCTCCGGGAGGTCGCCAACCTCTCGGGCTTTAGAACTTGGGATCTCATTGGTATCTCTCTACTGGGTGACATCTGGGGTGGGAGTCACATACGCACCTTCCAGGAACTGCAAACCCGTTATCCCCTTCATGCCTCCCAATTCTACCGATACTTACAACTACGGCATGCCCTCCACACTCACATCACCGATGGCACTTCCCTACCCGAATATAGCCCGCCTGAGGCCCAGACCATGACCGGTGATCTGGGGAAAGGGGGAATCTCCCGCATCTACCGTTCCCTCGTCAATAACACTCCTAATACTTTGGTACACCTCAGAGACAGATGGGAGAGTTGGCTTGGATCCTTGGATGATGCGGACTGGACGGACGCATTGATGGCTCCCAAAACAATCACAGTCTCCGCACGGCTTCGACTGGTCCAGGTATACCACCTCCATACTGCCTATCTCACACCGCTGCGTCTCCACCGCGCTGGGCTCCAGCCTGATGCATCCTGCCCCCGTTGTAGCCTTGTACACGCCGACTTTTACCACATGGTGTGGTCCTGTCCCGCTATTGCATGCTACTGGGAATCAGTAACTGGGGAACTTACTGAGGTTCTGGGCTGGGAGGTTCCTCTTACTCCACTGAATGTTTTGCTGGGTATCACGGATGGGCTGGATGGTTCCAGAGCTGAAAAACTCTTTCTTTACACGGCACTGCTGGTGGCTAAATGTGATATTGCGGCCAATTGGCTGACCTCAGCGGCCCCCACCATGGCGCGCTGGTGTAGGAGGGTGGACTGGTGCGCTGCTCAGGAGCGACATCTGTACGAGGCACGAGGCTGTCTGAAAAAATTCTGTAGAATGTGGGGCAAGTGGGTGGGGGTGGTGGATGATTAATTCATTGTATACTCAAGTTTTGGAGTGGGTGTAACACAGTGTTTATCTTTGCTTTGCCTTTCAGTCCCTATATGTTGGTGTCTTGAACTTTTGTACTTGCCTTGCATAGCCAAATGTCTGAAGAACTGGTATGCTGCCTTTTATTCCTTGTTGGTTTCTTACAAAGTCAATAAACTTGATTATCAAAAAAAAAAAAAAGATTACGAAAAGAGAATATGAAGAGTTGAAAGAGAGGTTTTATAAAGATCTGAAAGGATGGCGAGAGAACAATTTGATAAGTAAAGAAGAATTTGATTTCTTACATATTAAACATCCACGGTTGCCAATTTTGTATCTTCTACCAAAGGTGCATAAAAACAGTGCTTGCCCTCCTGGCAGACCAATTATATCAGCAATTGGGAGTTTTCTTGAAAACGTATCGAAATACGTAGATTATTTATTCTACAATCCTATGTATGTGCTCTACCCTCACACATTCAAGACAGTACAGACTTTCTGAGACACATCTTTGATATACAGTGGGAACCAGATTTTCAGATGGTATGTCTAGATGTAAATTCATTGTACACCAGCATACGCCATACAGATGGAACAAATGCCATACGCTATTTCTTGAAAACAAGACCCATTCAACATCTGAAACACAATGAGATGCTTGTCTGTATGATTGAGTGGTGTTTAAACAGCAATGTGTTCATATTCAATAATGAGACTTTCCGACAGTTGCAGGGGACTGCGATGGGCACCTGCTTCGCCCCCAGCTATGGGAATTTACACATGGGCTGGTGTGAGGAGCAGGTGCTCAGTCATACAGAGGCAAAAGACTGGTCATCGAATATTGTCATCTGGTTAAAGTACATTGATGACCTCTTCATATTATGGAAGGGGGACATAATATCAGTTGAGGAATTTGTTAAACAAATCAATGTGAATGACCTAAACCTTTCTTTTACCTGGCGAATAAGTAACAAATGCATTGACTTTCTCGATATACGGCTAGAAGTTATTGGGGACAGAATTACAACCAGAGTGTATAGGAAAGCAACCTCAGGTAACTCAAACTTACACGCTACTAGCTCACATCCAGTTGCTCTTAAAAGGAGCATACCATACGGAGAACTATTGAGAGCTAAAAGAATCTGCAGTACCCAAGAGGCATTCTCAGTAACCGAGAATGATATGACAAAGAGATTAAGAGCAAGGGGATACGATGAGGTGACCCTCAGACAAGCTAGAGAGAAGGTCAGCACCAAATCGAGAATCGACTTGTTATTTAACTCACAGTCTGTTCCAAAGGCATACAGAAAAGAGAGGTCAACAGCAGATGTAGCCAGTAAAAGCACGGCACATAATCAAATAAGAAAAGTTTTGCACAGACACTGGCATTTAATAAAACAAGATCCTACAATAGGGATGGAAATGGAAGATAGACCTGCTATAACATATAGGAGAACAAGGTCTGTCAAAGACAGTATAGTTAAGAACCAGATTCCGGAAAGAGCCACTTGGCTCAAACCTGTCAAAGGATTAAAAAAATGCAGCAAGTGCAAGGCGTGCACACAGGGTATGAATGCCACAACAGTGAATACAGATTTAGGGGAAAGAATAACCATAAACAAATCTTTGATTTGTAAATCTGAATTTGTAGTATACGCATTAATTTGTCCCTGTGACAAAAAGTATGTAGGCAGCACCATACTGCAAGTGCACAAGAGAATATTGCAACATCTTCGGGCGATTAAGAATGTAGATGAATCTTATCCTGTGGCAAGGCATTTCAAACAGCATCATGATTGTAATCCGAACCTTTTGCCATACATAGTGATTGATCAGATAGGGAAGTCACAAAGAGGGGGTGATAGAGAGAGAGCACTAAGGAAGTTGGGGGCATATTATCAAGAACGGCGTTAAAATTATCGCCGGTTTAGCGGCAGAAAACTGCCGCTAAAGCGGCGATAATGGGCTTGATAATATGTCCTGGAGAATTCCAATAGAAGTCCATGTTCTGGTGTGAACATGGGCTTCTATTGGAATTCTCCAGGGCATATTATCAAGCCCATTATCGCCGCTTTAGCGGCAGTTTTCTGCCGCTAAACCGGCGATAATTTGAACGGCGTTCTTGATAATATGCCCCTTGGAGTGCAGATATATTCTCAGATTAAATACAAGGAACCTGTTGGTCTTAATGTTGATGAAGAGATGTACACCTACCTGTAAGGTTAACAATAATTAAACCTGTTTCTATAGTTATTTTAATGTGTTCTTTTTAAACTTTAGCAGTTACAAGGGGAGAGTGAGAAAAAAATGTACATAGGGGAGTATGAGCTGATAATTGTTTGGACTTACATATGTTTTTGTATTTTCTATCTTTCAGGCCCTGGTCAGAAGTCAATGTCTCATTTGAATGTGGATTTCAAGTTCAATGAGTGCGAAGCAAAAGAGCTGAGATATCTTTTCTTTTCTTTTATATTCTTTTATGAATATCCATGTGATTAATATTTTCTTTTCCTGATGTAGTCATGGCATTGAGTTGAATATAATGTGCACAGTTTAATTCTGGGCTACAATACATCTGGCATAATATGTTCATATTTCAAATAGGGGCAGAATTCAACTACAACTGAATATCAATATACCCAATGGGGTAGGATAGTTTTCATTAGTTTTGGCCATAGCGAAATGTCAATAGCCAACGTTGCATGAAATATAGCCAAAGACTCAATAAGGGTTTGGAAAGACTGCCCAATGGGGCACGAGATGTATACCGAATTTAAGGTTGTCAATTGTAATTGAATGTGATGCCCAATGGGGCATGTAATTGCTGTAAAAAATACAGAATTTAAGGTTATTATTTGAAATTGAATGAAGGGATAATACCGAATTTAAGATTATTTTTAGAATTGAATGTGATATAACATATTATATTGTTTTGATTTTTTATTCAAATGTATTTTTTTTTACGCACTCATTGTGACCAGTTTTTGACACTTTTTCTGACCTTATATTAGATGTTATAATATGGCCGCCATTGTAGGCACAACAATCAATGCAATGCGCACATATCCCTTTCTATATGTTTAGTTATGTCTGTTTAAAAGATGCCCGGTAACTGCGAGTCAGCGTCATGATAAAGGCTTTGCGCCGAAACGCGTAGACGCTCTTTACCGATTGTTAACATGGTGGAATAAACCACATCCTGATTCAAGCAAGCCCTGTGGAGTGCCGTTCCTTCCTGGTGTATATTTTGCGGTTATATATATATATATATATATATATATATCCCATTAAACGCTTCACCTGGGCAGCCAAACACACAGCGGGTGCCTCCGTAGACGCGAGGTGAGTTTGTCTTGTCACACAACAGCTACAGAATTTCGGAGCACTCGCGGGGTTATAAAAAATGATTTAATCTTGCAAACGCATTTCGGCGTGGTGCCATAAATCATTATACATTTCGCACAGCATTTCGTCCTTTAAACAACCTAATGTTCATTTCATTGGTGGGGCTGCAGCCTATCAGGAGACCATAGCAAAACCAAAGGGGATGATGGACGGAGTGTTGAACATTGCAAGCACTCACCCCCAGTCAACTGATCTGGGTTTAATCCATCATCATTCTTTAGCTCACTCCGCCACCCCAGTTCAGACATGGCCATATGCAAATCAGTCTGACCCTGTGCCTCATGGGAACAGTCCAGCCCGAACTGCCAAGCCATGTCTTCCCTGGACCGGAAACAAGCATCCTGGGACCGGTTTCTGGCTTACAGCCGTCATCAGCCAGGCTATCTTGAATCCAGTGGCAAAGTGAGCAAGGGACCCACGTCTGGGCATACCCTGCCAACTTAGGGCGAACATAGCAAAACCAAAGGGGATGATGGACGGAGTGTTGAACATTGCAAGCACTCACCCCGAGTCAACTGATCTGGGTTTAATCCATCATCATTCTGTAGCTCACTCCGCCACCCCAGTTCAGACATGGCCATATGCAAATCAGTCTGACCCTGTGCCTCATGGGAACAGTCCAGCCCGAACTGCCAAGCCATGTCTTCCCTGGACCGGTAACAAGCATCCTAGGACCAGTTTCTGGCTTACAGCCGTCATCAACCAGGCTATCTTGAATCCAGTGGCAAAGTGAGCAAGGGACCCACGTCTGGGCATACCCTGCCAACTTAGGGCGAACATAGCAAAACCAAAGGGGATGATGGACGGAGTGTTGAACATTGCAAGCACTCACCCCCAGTCAACTGGTCTGGGTTTAATCCATCATCATTCTTTAGCTCACACCCGCCACCCCAGTTCAGACATGGCCATATGCAAATCAGTCTGACCCTGTGCCTCATGGGAACAGTCCAGCCCGAACTGCCAAGCCATGTCTTCCCTGGACCGGAAACAAGCATCCTGGGACCGGTTTCTGGCTTACAGCCGTCATCAGCCAGGCTATCTTGAATCCAGTGGCAAAGTGAGCAAGGGACCCACGTCTGGGCATACCCTGCCAACTTAGGGCGAACATAGCAAAACCAAAGGGGATGATGGACGGAATGTTGAACATTGCAAGCACTCACCCCCAGTCAACTGATCTGGGTTTAATCCATCATCATTCTTTAGCTCACTCCGCCACCCCAGTTCAGACATGGCCATATGCAAATCAGTCTGACCCTGTGCCTCATGGGAACAGTCCAGCCCGAACTGCCAAGCCATGTCTTCCCTGGACCGGAAACAAGCATCCTGGGACCGGTTTCTGGCTTACAGCCGTCATCAGCCAGGCTATCTTGAATCCAGTGGCAAAGTGAGCAAGGGACCCACGTCTGGGCATACCCTGCCAACTTAGGGCGAACATAGCAAAACCAAAGGGGATGATGGACGGAGTGTTGAACATTGCAAGCACTCACCCCCAGTCAACTGATCTGGGTTTAATCCATCATCATTCTTTAGCTCACTCCGCCACCCCAGTTCAGACATGGCCATATGCAAATCAGTCTGACCCTGTGCCTCATGGGAACAGTCCAGCCCGAACTGCCAAGCCATGTCTTCCCTGGACCGGAAACAAGCATCCTGGGACCGGTTTCTGGCTTACAGCCGTCATCAGCCAGGCTATCTTGAATCCAGTGGCAAAGTGAGCAAGGGAGCCACGTCTGGGCATACCCTGCCAACTTAGGGCGAACATAGCAAAACCAAAGAGGATGATGGACGGAGTGTTGAACATTGCAAGCACTCACCCCCAGTCAACTGATCTGGGTTTAATCCATCATCATTCTTTAGCTCACTCCGCCACCCCAGTTCAGACATGGCCATATGCAAATCAGTCTGACCCTGTGCCTCATGGGAACAGTCCAGCCCGAACTGCCAAGCCATGTCTTCCCTGGACCGGAAACAAGCATCCTGGGACCGGTTTCTGGCTTACAGCCGTCATCAGCCAGGCTATCTTGAATCCAGTGGCAAAGTGAGCAAGGGCCCCACGTCTGGGCATACCCTGCCAACTTAGGGCGAACATAGCAAAACCAAAGGGGATGATGGACGGAGTGTTGAACATTGCAAGCACTCACCCCCACTCAACTGATCTGGGTTTAATCCATCATCATTCTTTAGCTCACTCCGCCACCCCAGTTCAGACCTGGCCATATGCAAATCAGTCTGACCCTGTGCCTCATGGGAACAGTCCAGCCCGAACTGCCAAGCCATGTCTTCCCTGGACCGGAAACAAGCATGGGACCGGTTTCTGGCTTACAGCCGTCATCAGCCAGGCTATCTTGAATCCAGTGGCAAAGTGAGCAAGGGACCCACGTCTGGGCATACCCTGCCAACTTAGGGCGAACATAGCAAAACCAAAGGGGATGATGGACGGAGTGTTGAACATTGCAAGCACTCACCCCCAGTCAACTGATCTGGGTTTAATCCATCATCATTCTTTAGCTCACTCCGCCACCCCAGTTCAGACATGGCCATATGCAAATCAGTCTGACCCTGTGCCTCATGGGAACAGTCCAGCCCGAACTGCCAAGCCATGTCTTCCCTGGACCGGAAACAAGCATCCTGGGACCGTTTTCTGGCTTACAACCGTCATCAGCCAGGCTATCTTGAATCCAGTGGCAAAGTGAGCAAGGGACCCACGTCTGGGCATACCCTGCCAACTTAGGGCGAACATAGCAAAACCAAAGGGGATGATGGACGGAGTGTTGAACATTGCAAGCACTCACCCCCAGTCAACTGATCTGGGTTTAATCCATCATCATTCTTTAGCTCACTCCGCCACCACAGTTCAGACATGGCCATATGCAAATCAGTCTGACCCTGTGCCTCATGGGAACAGTCCAGCCCGAACTGCCAAGCCATGTCTTCCTTGAACCGGAAACAAGCATCCTGGGACCGGTTTCTGGCTTACAGCCGTCATCAGCCAGGCTATCTTGAATCCAGTGGCAAAGTGAGCAAGGGACCCACGTCTGGGCATACCCTGCCAACTTAGGGCGAACATAGCAAAACCAAAGGGGATGATGGACGGAGTGTTGAACATTACAAGCACTCACCCCCAGTCAACTGATCTGGGATTAATCCATCATCATTCTTTAGCTCACTCCGCCACCCCAGTTCAGACATGGCCATATGCAAATCAGTCTGACCCTGTGCCTCATGGGAACAGTCCAGCCCGAACTGCCAAGCCATGTCTTCCCTGGACCGGAAACAAGCATCCTGGGACCGGTTTCTGGCTTACAGCAGTCATCAGCCAGGCTATCTTGAATCCAGTGGCAAAGTGAGCAAGGGACCCACGTCTGGGCATACCCTGCCAACTTAGGGCGAACATAGCAAAACCAAAGGGGATGATGGACGGAGTGTTGAACATTGCAAGCACTCACCCCCAGTCAACTGGTCTGGGTTTAATCCATCAGCATTCTTTAGCTCACTCCGCCACCCCAGTTCAGACATGGCCATATGCAAATCAGTCTGACCCTGTGCCTCATGGGAACAATCCAGCCCGAACTGCCAAGCCATGTCTTCCCTGGACCGGAAACAAGCATCCTGGGACCGGTTTCTGGCTTACAGCCGTCATCAGCCAGGCTATCTTGAATCCAGTGGCAAAGTGAGCAAGGGACCCACGTCTGGGCATACCCTGCCAACTTAGGGCGAACATAGCAAAACCAAAGGGGATGATGGACGGAGTGTTGAACATTGCAAGCACTCACCCCCAGTCAACTGATCTGGGTTTAATCCATCATCATTCTTTAGCTCACTCCGCCACCACAGTTCAGACATGGCCATATGCAAATCAGTCTGACCCTGTGCCTCATGGGAACAGTCCAGCCCGAACTGCCAAGCCATGTCTTCCCTGGACCGGAAACAAGCATCCTGGGACCGGTTTCTGGCTTACAGCCGTCATCAGCCAGGCTATCTTGAATCCAGTGGCAAAGTGAGCAAGGGACCCACGTCTGGGCATACCCTGCCAACTTAGGGCGAACATAGCAAAACCAAAGGGGATGATGGACGGAGTGTTGAACATTGCAAGCACTCACCCCCAGTCAACTGATCTGGGTTTAATCCATCATCATTCTTTAGCTCACTCCGCCACCCCAGTTCAGACTTGGCCATATGCAAATCAGTCTGACCCTGTGCCTCATGGGAACAGTCCAGCCCGAACTGCCAAGCCATGTTTTCCTTGGACCGGAAATAAGCATCCTGGGACCGGTTTCTGGCTTACAGCCGTCATCAGCCAGGCTATCTTGAATCCAGTGGCAAAGTGAGCAAGGGACCCACGTCTGGGCATACCCTGCCAACTTAGGGCGAACATAGCAAAACCAAAGGGGATGATGGACGGAGTGTTGAACTTTGCAAGCACTCACCCCCAGTCAACTGATCTGGGTTTAATCCATCATCATTCTGTAGCTCACTCCGCCACCCCAGTTCAGACATGGCCATATGCAAATCAGTCTGACCCTGTGCCTCATGGGAACAGTCCAGCCCGAACTGCCAAGCCATGTCTTCCCTGGACCGGTAACAAGCATCCTGGGACCGGTTTCTGGCTTACATCCGTCATCAGCCAGGCTATCTTGAATCCAGTGGCAAAGTGAGCAAGGGACCCACGTCTGGGCATACCCTGCCAACTTAGGGCGAACATAGCAAAACCAAAGAGGATGATGGACGGAGTGTTGAACATTGCAAGCACTCACCCCCAGTCAACTGATCTGGGTTTAATCCATCATCATTCTTTAGCTCACTCCGCCACCCCAGTTCAGACATGGCCATATGCAAATCAGTCTGACCCTGTGCCTCATGGGAACAGTCCAGCCCGAACTGCCAAGCCATGTCTTCCCTGGACCGGAAACAAGCATCCTGGGACCGGTTTCTGGCTTACAGCCGTCATCAGCCAGGCTATCTTGAATCCAGTGGCAAAGTGAGCAAGGGACCCACGTCTGGGCATACCCTGCCAACTTAGGGCGAACATAGCAAAACCAAAGGGGATGATGGACGGAGTGTTGAACATTGCAAGCACTCACCCCCAGTCAACTGATCTAGGTTTAATCCATCATCATTCTTTAGCTCACTCCGCCACCCCAGTTCAGACATGGCCATATGCAAATCAGTCTGACCCTGTGCCTCATGGGAACAGTCCAGCCCGAACTGCCAAGCCATGTCTTCCCTGGACTGGAAACAAGCATCCTGGGACCGGTTTCTGGCTTACAGCCGTCATCAGCCAGGCTATCTTGAATCCAGTGGCAAAGTGAGCAAGGGACCCACGTCTGGGCATACCCTGCCAACTTAGGGCGAACATAGCAAAACCAAAGGGGATGATGGACGGAGTGTTGAACATTGCAAGCACTCACCCCCAGTCAACTGATCTGGGTTTAATCCATCATCATTCTTTAGCTCACTCCGCCACCCCAGTTCAGACATGGCCATATGCAAATCAGTCTGACCCTGTGCCTCATGGGAACAGTCCAGCCCGAACTGCCAAGCCATGTCTTCCCTGGACCGGAAACAAGCATCCTGGGACCGGTTTCTGGCTTACAGCTGTCATCAGCCAGGCTATCTTGAATCCAGTGGCAAAGTGAGCAAGGGACCCACGTCTGGGCATACCCTGCCAACTTAGGGCGAACATAGCAAAACCAAAGGGGATGATGGACGGAGTGTTGAACATTGCAAGCACTCACCCCCAGTCAACTGATCTGGGTT
This sequence comes from Calotriton arnoldi, assembly GCA_963921515.1. Taxonomy (NCBI): domain Eukaryota; kingdom Metazoa; phylum Chordata; class Amphibia; order Caudata; family Salamandridae; genus Calotriton; species Calotriton arnoldi. The sequence continues at coordinate 4,416 of CAWUFW010005961.1, read as the reverse complement.
TAATCCATCATCATTCTTTAGCTCACTCCGCCACCCCAGTTCAGACATGGCCATATGCAAATCAGTCTGACCCTGTGCCTCATGGGAACAGTCCAGCCCGAACTGCCAAGCCATGTCTTCCCTGGACCGGAAACAAGCATCCTGGGACCGGTTTCTGGCTTACAGCCGTCATCAGCCAGGCTATCTTGAATCCAGTGGCAAAGTGAGCAAGGGACCCACGTCTGGGCATACCCTGCCAACTTAGGGCGAACATAGCAAAACCAAAGGGGATGATGGACGGAGTGTTGAACATTGCAAGCACTCACCCCCAGTCAACTGATCTAGGTTTAATCCATCATCATTCTTTAGCTCACTCCGCCACCCCAGTTCAGACATGGCCATATGCAAATCAGTCTGACCCTGTGCCTCATGGGAACAGTCCAGCCCGAACTGCCAAGCCATGTCTTCCCTGGACTGGAAACAAGCATCCTGGGACCGGTTTCTGGCTTACAGCCGTCATCAGCCAGGCTATCTTGAATCCAGTGGCAAAGTGAGCAAGGGACCCACGTCTGGGCATACCCTGCCAACTTAGGGCGAACATAGCAAAACCAAAGGGGATGATGGACGGAGTGTTGAACATTGCAAGCACTCACCCCCAGTCAACTGATCTGGGTTTAATCCATCATCATTCTTTAGCTCACTCCGCCACCCCAGTTCAGACATGGCCATATGCAAATCAGTCTGACCCTGTGCCTCATGGGAACAGTCCAGCCCGAACTGCCAAGCCATGTCTTCCCTGGACCGGAAACAAGCATCCTGGGACCGGTTTCTGGCTTACAGCCGTCATCAGCCAGGCTATCTTGAATCCAGTGGCAAAGTGAGCAAGGGACCCACGTCTGGGCATACCCTGCCAACTTAGGGCGAACATAGCAAAACCAAAGGGGATGATGGACGGAGTGTTGAACATTGCAAGCACTCACCCCCAGTCAACTGATCTGGGTTTAATCCATCATCATTCTTTAGCTCACTCCGCCACCCCAGTTCAGACATGGCCATATGCAAATCAGTCTGACCCTGTGCCTCATGGGAACAGTCCAGCCCGAACTGCCAAGCCATGTCTTCCCTGGACCGGAAACAAGCATCCTGGGACCGGTTTCTGGCTTACAGCCGTCATCAGCCAGGCTATCTTGAATCCAGTGGCAAAGTGAGCAAGGGACTCACGTCTGGGCATACCCTGCCAACTTAGGGCGAACATAGCAAAACCAAAGGGGATGATGGACGGAGTGTTGAACATTGCAAGCACTCACCCCGAGTCAACTGGTCTGGGTTTAATCCATCATCATTCTTTAGCTCACTCCGCCACCCCAGTTCAGACATGGCCATATGCAAATCAGTCTGACCCTGTGCCTCATGGGAACAGTCCAGCCCGAACTGCCAAGCCATGTCTTCCCTGGACCGGAAACAAGCATCCTGGGACCGGTTTCTGGCTTACAGCCGTCATCAGCCAGGCTATCTTGAATCCAGTGGCAAAGTGAGCAAGGGACCCACGTCTGGGCATACCCTGCCAACTTAGGGCGAACATAGCAAAACCAAAGGGGATGATGGACGGAGTGTTGAACATTGCAAGCACTCACCCCCAGTCAACTGATCTGGGTTTAATCCATCATCATTCTTTAGCTCACTCCGCCACCCCAGTTCAGACATGGCCATATGCAAATCAGTCTGACCCTGTGCCTCATGGGAACAGTCCAGCCCGAACTGCCAAGCCATGTCTTCCCTGGACCGGAAACAAGCATCCTGGGACCGGTTTCTGGCTTACAGCCGTCATCAGCCAGGCTATCTTGAATCCAGTGGCAAAGTGAGCAAGGGACTCACGTCTGGGCATACCCTGCCAACTTAGGGCGAACATAGCAAAACCAAAGGGGATGATGGACGGAGTGTTGAACATTGCAAGCACTCACCCCCAGTCAACTGGTCTGGGTTTAATCCATCATCATTCTTTAGCTCACTCCGCCACCCCAGTTCAGACATGGACATATGCAAATCAGTCTGACCCTGTGCCTCATGGGAACAGTCCAGCCCGAACCGCCAAGCCATGTCTTCCCTGGACCGGAAACAAGCATCCTGGGACCGGTTTCTGGCTTACAGCCGTCATCAGCCAGGCTATCTTGAATCCAGTGGCAAAGTGAGCAAGGGACCCTCGTCTGGGCATACCCTGCCAACTTAGGGCGAACATAGCAAAACCAAAGAGGATGATGGACGGAGTGTTGAACATTGCAAGCACTCACCCCCAGTCAACTGATCTGGGTTTAATCCATCATCATTCTTTAGCTCACTCCGCCACCCCAGTTCAGACATGGCCATATGCAAATCAGTCTGACCCTGTGCCTCATGGGAACAGTCCAGCCCGAACTGCCAAGCCATGTCTTCCCTGGACCGGAAACAAGCATCCTGGGACCGGTTTCTGGCTTATAGCCGTCATCAGCCAGGCTATCTTGAATCCAGTGGCAAAGTGAGCAAGGGACCCACGTCTGGGCATACCCTGCCAACTTAGGGCGAACATAGCAAAACCAAAGGGGATGATGGACGGAGTGTTGAACATTGCAAGCACTCACCCCCAGTCAACTGATCTGGGTTTAATCCGTCATCATTCTTTAGCTCACTCCGCCACCCCAGTTCAGACATGGCCATATGCAAATCAGTCTGACCCTGTGCCTCATGGGAACAGTCCAGCCCGAACTGCCAAGCCATGTCTTCCCTGGACCGGAAACAAGCATCCTGGGACCGGTTTCTGGCTTACAGCCGTCATCAGCCAGGCTATCTTGAATCCAGTGGCAAAGTGAGCAAGGGACCCACGTCTGGGCATACCCTGCCAACTTAGGGCGAACATAGCAAAACCAAAGGGGATGATGGACGGAGTGTTGAACATTGCAAGCACTCACCCCCAGTCAACTGATCTGGGTTTAATCCATCATCATTCTTTAGCTCACTCCGCCACCCCTGTTCAGACATGGCCATATGCAAATCAGTCTGACCCTGTGCCTCATGGGAACAGTCCAGCCCGAACTGCCAAGCCATGTCTTCCCTGGACCGGAAACAAGCATCCTGGGACCGGTTTCTGGCTTACAGCCGTCATCAGCCAGGCTATCTTGAATCCAGTGGCAAAGTGAGCAAGGGACCCACGTCTGGGCATACCCTGCCAACTTAGGACGAACAGCAAAACCAAAGGGGATGATGGACGGAGTGTTGAACATTGCAAGCACTCACCCCCAGTCAACTGATCTGGGTTTAATCCATCATCATTCTTTAGCTCACTCCACCACCCCAGTTCAGACATGGCCATATGCAAATCAGTCTGACCCTGTGCCTCATGGGAACAGTCCAGCCCGAACTGCCAAGCCATGTCTTTCCTGGACCGGAAACAAGCATCCTGGGACCGGTTTCTGGCTTACAGCCGTCATCAGCCAGGCTATCTTGAATCCAGTGGCAAAGTGAGCAAGGGACCCTCGTCTGGGCATACCCTGCCAACTTAGGGCGAACATAGCAAAACCAAAGAGGACGATGGACGGAGTGTTGAACATTGCAAGCACTCACCCCCAGTCAACTGATCTGGGTTTAATCCATCATCATTCTTTAGCTCACTCCGCCACCCCAGTTCAGACATGGCCATATGCAAATCAGTCTGACCCTGTGCCTCATGGGAACAGTCCAGCCCGAACTGCCAAGCCATGTCTTCCCTGGACCGGAAACAAGCATCCTGGGACCGGTTTCTGGCTTACAGCCGTCATCAGCCAGGCTATCTTGAATCCAGTGGCAAAGTGAGCAAGGGACCCACGTCTGGGCATACCCTGCCAACTTAGGGCGAACATAGCAAAACCAAAGGGGATGATGGACGGAGTGTTGAACATTGCAAGCACTCACCCCCACTCAACTGATCTGGGTTTAATCCATCATCATTCTTTAGCTCACTCCGCCACCCCAGTTCAGACCTGGCCATATGCAAATCAGTCTGACCCTGTGCCTCATGGGAACAGTCCAGCCCGAACTGCCAAGCCATGTCTTCCCTGGACCGGAAACAAGCATCCTGGGACCGGTTTCTGGCTTACAGCCGTCATCAGCCAGGCTATCTTGAATCCAGTGGCAAGGTGAGCAAGGGACCCACGTCTGGGCATACCCTGCCAACTTAGGGCGAACATAGCAAAACCAAAGGGGATGATGGACGGAGTGTTGAACATTGCAAGCACTCACCCCCAGTCAACTGATCTGGGTTTAATCCATCATCATTCTTTAGCTCACTCCGCCACCCCAGTTCAGACATGGCCATATGCAAATCAGTCTGACCCTGTGCCTCATGGGAACAGTCCAGCCCGAACTGCCAAGCCATGTCTTCCCTGGACCGGAAACAAGCATCCTGGGACCGGTTTCTGGCTTACAGCC